>CM022297.1:138681355-140046798 GCA_011799875.1 Thinopyrum elongatum
GAGATAGGTGCCACATCGAAGTTGCATTTGGTATTTGAACATCAAACCACCCTTTTCATACATAAATTTGGTCCACATGCAAGTGTGTTCGTGTTCTGACCCTCTCCCGCGTCATTTTTCGCCAAATTTATGAACATTAGACAAGTCGGATGACGCAACAGACACGGTTCACTCACACTAACCGTGTGCCACGCCGGTGCCCCTGTCACGCACATCCGCACAGTACATTGGGCTCCACGAGGCTTCCCCTCTCAAAAATATCTATCTGCCTGCAGCTTTTTTCTGTTTGATTACACACGGTTATTATGTTTCGACCATGTGTGATGTTTCTTCTTCCCAATCCCGCCTGCATCCCTCGAAAATATCTGCCTGCCTCGAGGGTTTTTCTGTTTCATAACACACGGTTGTTATCTCCAGACCGTGTGTGATGCACTATCATCCAAATTTTCAATAGCCCCGGCATTTGACTCGCGCGTAGTAAAATTTTTAGTAACCGCGTCATTTCCTCAAACACACCCCGCCGCCCCCCCTCCACACACACACACACACCAAAACCTCCTCGGGCGCGCGCACGTGCACACACACACACACACCCTCCCTCGCTCGAAACCCTAGCAAGGTCCCCACCGTCGCCGCCGCAAGGCCTCCATTGTCAACATCTGCCGGTTTGCCCGTGCAGCTTACCCACCGATCTCCATACCCAGACCGCCCTGAGTTTCTTAGATGATGCCTGCCAAACGCAACCCTTTCCCACAGATCCCCATCCCCCACTCCAGAGCGTCGCAGCCTAAGCCTGGCTACGCTTCCCGTGGAGCTCGAGGAGCGACTGGCCCAAAAGAGGTGTATCGCGGTCTCTTCACCTGACATCGCCGAGGAAGCTGACAACCATTACTGGCCGCAGGCACTCAATCAGCGGGGTAGAGTATGCGGGTATGTCACGGACGCTGGCTACGACATCGAGGTCATCGACAACGACGGCTTGAGGTGGGCTATGTCACAAGTTAAGTGGCCCACCCCCAACCCCTCGGGTTCAACCGCCGTCGATCTCATCCATGGCCCCGCCGCTGATCTCCTCTGGCTCACTGTCAAGAATTTGCCATCCTACATCACCATCGAGCCCCTTTTGTCATTTCTAAAGGACACATTCTGCGACGCTGGCTTGGGATCCACAGCTTCCAAGTCAGACCTCATCGACGACGACCACGAGGAGGGCACCCTCTCCAGCTCTTCCAAGGGGAAAGAGCCCATCTGCTCTTCCAAGGGGAAAGAGCCCTTCTGCGACATCAGGGAGGGCACCCTACAGCCGTTTTCTTCCAAGGGGAAGGAGCCCATCTGCGACAACATGGAGCGCATCCAGGGTCCGTGCTCTTCCCACGGGAACGAGCCCATCTGTGACAAGTGAGAAAACCCATGATTTGTTTTGCCGTGCCTCTTCACAGGGGGGAACCCATGATTTGTTTTGTCGAGTCCCTTTTGTAGTGTAGTGAGAATATGTCTAGTTTTAATTGATATATTTGGTTGTTTGCAGTATGCCTTGTTTATTTTAGTTGTTCACAATGTGATGCTATATATGTGCAATTATTTACTGTGCAGTACATTTCATCAATCCAGTTTTAAACATACCGATAGGAATGCATATATTTGCTTGTTGTTAAGCCTATTATAGCTAGCATATGCCTCTTTTAAAGTTTTTTGATTGTTCGGTTATTTGTAGGTAGCATATGTCCAGTTTCAAATGCTATCTTTGGTTGTTCGCAGTATGCCTTGTTTATTCCAGTTATTCACAACGTGATGTTCTATACATGCAAGTATGAACTGTGCAGTTCAATTTCATCAATACCAGTTTCAACAATACCACTATGAATGACTATATTTGGTTGCTCCATCTTGTAGTTAACATGCCTTTCCATGTTTATTTAACAATAACCAGTGGACTTAGACCGGCACAATACCAGTTTGAATGACTATGTTTGCTTGTTGTTAAATGTTAGGCCTGTTGCAGTTAACACACCTTTCCACTTGTTTTGCTTTACTAGCGTGCTTAAACCTGCACACTGAAGCTATCTTTTGGAGATTATTTTGTCTGCCATGGATAATTTTGGTTGATGTTTAGCCTGTTGTGATTAACATGCCTCTCGATGTACCTACACAGGACAATTTTGGGAACGACTGTTGTTTTCCATCGTGGTTAGTTTCATCCCGTGGCTTATATGTACTCACTGTTCAGGATATCGGTAGCTGGTACCATATAGGCCGGGGGCTGATAAGGGACTAATCGGTGAATCGGACTTTTAACTGAATATATCTGTAACCCATTTATCGTTAGGTTAACTAGGGCCATATGTAATATATCTGAGGCTACATAGCAACATGCACTATACTTAATGTCTAAATATGCAATCCAAGGCTAGATAGCAACAAGGAAGAGTGTTACCTTAATGTTCTGATGATGTCTGGATATACGTAGAAGAGTAGCAGCAGCAACAACAACAACAACAACAACACAACCTTGTTTGGATACTCAACTTAGCTAGAGGTTAGAGTTAGTTTCTAGCTCATGACTAACCCTGAACTAACTCCATCCAAAGAGGTGTTTGGATGACAGGGTTAGATTGACAATAAATGCACTAGGAGAACTAGCTCCAATTAGCACCTCTTGGGTTGGATAGTTTTTTTGGGTGGGTTAGATGCAACTAGCTCAAACTAGCCCTCATGTTTGGATATACTTTAGGGCTATTTGAGCTCGAACTAGCTCAAACTAACTCTAACCCATGGATATAGCAGCAGTTAATTAGCCGATAATTTGTAAGAATGCAATAAACTCCTTCCGGCCCATAATATAAGATGTTAATTCATCTAATATGTGAGTATATTGGATGTTATAAGATATTATAAAAGAGTGTTGTACTACATCATTGTGCAATTGTTTTTTAGCTTCTAATATTAACTTGGTGCTTTTAGGTACATATGTCATTCGTAAATATCCGCGCTTCGACCCTTTCTGCGTATGGGGCAATGAGATATCGATGAACCAGCATCAAGTGAGGAAGCTGATAAAGATTGTTAGTAAAATGGGTCAAAAGATGGCAATTAAACTATTTGTTTACACTTTATCCAAGACAACAGCGAACTGTAGGATGGTAAGTAAGAACTCTGCAGCCTTCTTTTTACTGCCCATAATGAGTTGTGTTAGATGACAATGTCTGAATCTTTTTCCTTTGCAGTGGTTCCCAAAGCAGTTTACTCAAGATTACCTCTCAAACTACATGATTGGTGGGCACACAAAGGTTAAAGTATTTCTACTAGAACACGATGATTATCTAGATGTTTTCATGAAGACCGTGAAGGATGGGCGGTCGGCCATCACAAGGGGTTGGACTAGAGTCGTGCGTGCCTTCTGCATGGAGGAGGGCACAATATGGGCATTCCGCTTCACCTTGTTCAGCAACCAGAATGTATTTCGCCACTTTCTTTACCGTCTTTAATAGTACAAGTATACAACTGTGGTTCATCATTCTTTATTTGGTTCTTATGTAATTCTTGAACATATGTACCTATGAATCGAATAATGCATTGGTTGTTTGAACCTGATGGATATGAATAAAGCTATAGCATACATTCAAATTCAAATTCAAATCCGGTACAATTTGAAATAGCAGCAATTAAATTACGGTGAAATTACGCTCTCCAGGTCGTTACGGCACACACGGTTGGTAAAACACAAACGTCTGCGATATACACCATAATCCGACACGGTTCACAGAGAGGAAACGTGTGCAAGCATGCACACAGTTGCCATTTGCAAAGCGTGTGCGATGTCAGACAATATCACAAGCGGTGCGGGCAAACTAAACGTTTGTGATAGTTGCCTTATCGTACATGATTCGCAACCATGAACTGTTTCTGATGAAGTATGCATCGTAAATGTTGCACCACAGAATAGCATGTGCGATAGTTGTCGTGTACGACGATGTTACGACGGTCTGACGTTTCGTAATCCTGTCCGACACTCGTACGACGATTAGCTAATCTTCTTAATTAGTTATCGCATACTGATGGGGAAAAGCGAATGTGTGTGATTGTCTTCTTATCATACACATTCTATAATAGTGAACTGTTTGTGATGGGCCGCGCATCATAAACATAGCACCACAGAATACCGACTGCGATGGCAATGCGAGCACAAACGAGTAGGAGTACTGTATATGCATC
This sequence comes from Thinopyrum elongatum, assembly GCA_011799875.1. Lineage (NCBI taxonomy): Eukaryota > Viridiplantae > Streptophyta > Magnoliopsida > Poales > Poaceae > Thinopyrum > Thinopyrum elongatum. The sequence continues at coordinate 138,685,568 of CM022297.1, forward strand.
AAGGCTCCCTATCCCCGACGGTTTCTGGGTCGTGTGGGAAGGACCCCCCTATCGCCCACACTCACTTGGCGACGGTTCCAAATGCCGTCGTGGAAAGGGGTTAAAAACCGTTTGTATAGCACCTCGCTGTACCAGTGAGGGATTGACAACCCCTTTTTCGCGTTGAGTGCAAGTGTTTGTTAGTTTGTGTAGGTGCATAGATTGTAGACTTGCTTGTGCCTCCTACTGGATTGATACCTTGGTTCTTAACTGAGGGAAATACTTATCTCTACTTTGCTGCATCACCCTTTCCTCTTCAAGGGAAAAATCAACGCAAGCTCAAGAAGTAGCAGGAAGAATTTCTGGTGCCGTTACCGGGGAGGTTCTACATCAAGCCTACCAAGTACCCATCATAAACTCTCATCTCTTGCATTACATTATTTTCCATTTTCCTCTCGTTTTCCTCTCCACCACTTCTAAAACGTTTTCAGAAAAAACACAAAAATATTTGCTTGTGCCTCCATCATTTGCTTTTTGTTGGCTTGCTTGCTAGATTGGTTTCTTGCCATCATGTCTGAATATGGGGAGGTTATCATTGAAAATTCTGAGGATCTTGCTAGTAATCTTGAGGAAAAATTTGGATCTTGTTCTTTAGATCGTGAAACTGAAACTTCCGCTAATCTTAAGGCAAAAACTTTTCATGTGGGAGACTGTAATATTATTGGGAAGAGTGTTATTCAAGAATTCTTTGATTGTACTGGAGTTATGCCAATTAATAAGGGATCTATTCTTCTTGATACAGATTGCTATGCGAATGCTATTGCTATGCTTGTCGTTAAACTAGAGAGAAAATTTGTGCATATTCATCCCGCTTTGCAAAAGATATTTTATGAACTTCCCAATATACTTCATCCTAAGGCTAAAAAGATTGCAACTATCATCCTTATGCGAGAGTTTGACTTCATAATAAAATAAGCTAGGGAATTTTTTGTTTTCAATAATAAAAATATTGAGCATCATCCAGTTGAAGAAATTCTCCATGATAAAGAAACTTTGCGTAGTCTAGAATCTAGAGATTATCATTCTTACAGTAACAATCTTAGGAGAAGAGTTCCCTATGCAGAAATTGCTCAAGCCCTCTACCTTGAAACTTATGATAAATTTGATTGGGTAACTAAGGGAATTTATGTAGGATTTAATGATGAATGGATGGAGGAAATATCTAAGGAACCCCTTGAGAATGAGATACGTATCTTGTATGAGGATATTTATGGGGATGATCCTAAGTATGGAATTATGAATGTTAGAATCACTAATCAAAGTCCTTTCCATGAATTGAGTTCACCCATTAGGAAGGAAAGGAAATACAAAAGAGATTTGTTAAGAAAAGTTTTTGGAAGATTTTACTAGGAAAGAATTGCATACCAAAGATGACAATACCTAGATCTATGTTTTATGCCTAGCTAGGGGCGTTAAACAATAGCGCTTGTTGGGAGGCAACCCAATTTTATTTTTATGGTTTTTGTTTTTGGTTCTATTTTTTAATAAATACACATTATTACCTCTGTAGTAATTATGTTTTGGTGTTTTAGTTAGTGTTTGAGCCAATTAAGACCTTTGGGATGGTCTACTGTGATAGTTGATTTGATTTTGCTGAAAAACAGAAACTTTTGGGCTCATTGCCAGAAATGTAAAAAATCAAAGAAACGTGCTTTTGATCTGAATTTTTTACACAAGATTGATATACAATTTTCCTAAATTTTCCTAATTTTTCAGAATTTTTGAATTTAAATAAGTATACAAAATTTCCAGATTACTACAGACTGTTCTGTTTTTGACAGATTCTGTTTTCTATGTGTGTGTGCGTATTTTGATGAATCTGTTGGTAGTATTGGGGGGGGGGGGGGGGGTTATGAAAAACCGGAGAAGTTGGAATACAGTAGATATAACATCAATATAAATTAAGAATGAGTTCACAACAGTACCTAAAGTGGTGATTTATTTTATTATACTAACGGATCTTATGAGTTTTCTGTTGAGTTTTGTGTTGTGAAGTTTTCAAGTTTTGGGTAAAGATTTGATGGACAACGGAATAAGGAGTAGCAAGATCCTAAGCTTGTTGATGCCCAAGGCATCCCCAGGTAATATTCAAGGGCAACCAAGCATCTAAGCTTGGGGATGCCCTGGATGGCATCCCCTCTTTTGTCTTCCATCCATCGGTAAATTTACTTGAGGCTACATTTTTATTCACCACATGATATGTGTTTTGCTTGGAGCGTCGTGTATAATACAATTCTTTGCTTTTTAGTTTGCCACAATCATCCTTCCTGTACACAGCTTTTGAGAGGGACACACATTAATCATGAATTTATTAGAATACTCTATGTGCTTCACTTATATCTTTTGAGCTAGGCAGTTTGCTCTAGTGCTTCACTTATATCTTTTTAGAGCACGGCGGTGGCTTTATTTTATAGAAATTATTGAACTCTCATGCTTCACTTATTTTATTTTTAGAGTCTTAAACAGCATGGTAATTTGCTTAGGTTATGAATTTAGTCCTAATATGATGGGCATCCAAGAGGGATATAATAAAAACTTTCATATAAAGAGCATTGAATAGATGAGAAGTTTGATTCCTTGCATTTGTTTTGAGATATAAAGATGGTGATATTAGAGTCATGCTAGTGAGTAATTGTGGATTGGTAGAAATACTTGTGTTAAAGTTTGTGATTCCCGTAGCATGCACGTATGGTGAACCGTTATGTGATGAAGTCGGAGCATGATTTATTTTTTGATTGTCTTCCTTATGAGTGGCGGTCGGGGACGAGCGATGGTATTTTCCTACCAATCTATGCTCGTAGGAGCATGCGTGTAGTAATTTGTTTCGATGGCTAATAAATTTTTGCAATAAGTATGTGAGTTCTTTATGACTAATGTCGAGTCCATGGATTATACGCACTCTCACCCTTCCACCTTTGCTAGCCTCTCTAGTACCGCGCAACTTTCGCCGGTGCATTAAACCCACCATATACCCTTCCTCAAAACAGCCACCATACCTACCCATTGTGGCATTTCCATAGCCATTCCGAGATATATTGCCATGCAACTTCCACCATTCCATTTTATTATGACACGCACCATCATTGTCATATTGCTTTGCATGATCATGTAGTTGGCATAGTATTTGTGGCAAGACCACCGTTCATATTTTTTATACATGTCACTCTTGATCATTGCACATCCCGGTACACCGCCGGAGGCATTCATATAGAGTCATATCTTGTTCTAGTATCTAGTGTAATTCTTGAGTTGTAAGTAAATAAAAGTGTGATAATCATCATTATTAGAGCATTGTCCCATGTGAGGAAAGGATGATGGAAGCTATGGTTCCCTCACAAGTTGGGATGAGTCTCCGTACTTTAAAAAAATAAAAGAGGCCAAAGAAGCCCAAACAAAAAAGAGAGAGAGAGAGAAAAGAAAAAAATGAGAGAAAAGAGAGAAGGGACAATGTTACTATCCTTTTTCCACACTTGTGCTTCAAAGTAGCACCATGATCTTCATGATAGAGAGTCTCCTATTTTGTCACTTTCATATACTAGTGGGAATTTTTCATTATAGAACTTGGCTTGAATATTCCAATGATGGGCTTCCTCAAATTGCCCTAGGTCTTCGTGAGCAAGAAAGTTGGATGCACACCCACTTAGTTTATTTTTGAGCTTTCATACACTTATAGCTCTAGTGCACCCGTTGCATGGCAATCCCTACTCACTTGCATCGATATCAATTGATGGGCATCTTCATAGCGCATTAATTTGCCTAGTTGATGTGAGACTTTCTCCTTCTTTTTTGTCTTCTCCACAACCACCATATTCTATTCCACCTATAGTGCTATATCCATGGCTCACGCTCATGTATTGCGTGAAAGTTGAAAAGGTTTGAGAACCCTAGGGGGGCGCCCTGAGGGCTTGTGGGCCCCTCGGAGGTCTTTCAACCCTAATCTTTGCACTATAAATTCCCAAATATTCCCCCAACATCAGAAGCGTCCACCAATTTACTTTTTCGCCGCCGCAAGACTCTGTTCCCGTGAGATCCCATCTTGGGGCCTCTTCCGGCGATCTGCCGGAGGGGGATTCAATCATAGAGGGCCTCTACATCAACCTTGCTGCCCTTTTGATGATGTGTGAGTAGTTTACCATAGACCTACGGGTCCATAGCTTGTAGCTAGATGGCTTCTTCTCTCTCTTTGATCTTCAATACAATGTTCTCCCCGATGTTCTTGGAGATCTATTCGATGTAATACTTTTGTGCGGTGTGTTTGTTGAGATCCGATGAATTGTGGATTTATGATCAGATTATCTATGAATATTATTTGAGTCTTCTCTGAACTCTTTTATGCATGATTAAGATATCTTTGTATTTCTCTTCGAACTATCGGTTTGGTTTGGCCAACTAGATTGGTTTTTCTTGCAATGGGAGAGGTGCTTAGTTTTGGGTTCAATCTTGCGGTGTACTCACCCAGTGACAGAAGGGGTAGCAAGGCACATATTGTATTGTTTCCATCAAGGATAAAAAGATGGTGTTTATATCATATTGCTTGAGTTTATCCCTCTACATCATGTCATCTTACTTAAAGAGTTACTCCATTCTTATGAACTTAATACTCTAGATGCATGCTGGATAGCGGTCGATATGTGGAGTAATAGTAGTAGATGCAGAATCATTTCAGTCTACTTATCACGGATGTGATGCCTATATTCATGATCATTGCCTTACATATCATCATAACTTTGCGCTTTTCTATCAATTGCTCAACAGTAATTTGTTTACCCACCGTATGCTATCTTCAAGAGAAAAGCCTCTAGTCTATTTTCCATCATATATTTTTAGATCTATAAACCTAAAAACCCAAAAATACCTTGATGCAATTTATTTATATTTACTTTAGTTTGCTCTTTTATTTATCTTTTATACCTACCTCTATTAGATCTCACTCTTGTTCGTGACCATGAAGGGATTGACAACCCCTTTTTCGCGTTGAGTGTAAGTGTTTGTTAGTTTCTATAGGTGCATAGATTGGAGACTTGCTTCTGCCTCCTACTGGATTGATACCTTGGTTCTTAACTGAGGGAAATACTTATCTCTACTTTGCTGCATCACCCTTTCCTCTTCAAGGGAAAAATCAACGCAAGCTCAAGAGGTCGCATCCAGTCAGCAGTCAACTGGGACTGTTGACTGGTCAACTGGAATAGAGGGCCCCACCTGGCAGTGGCCCAGCCAGCCAGCCACGTGATACGTCTCCAACGTATCTATAATTTTTGATTGTTCCATGCTGTTATATTATCAATCTTGGATGTTTTATATTCATTTACTAGCAACTTTATATCATTTTTTGGGACTAACCTATTGACATAGTGCCCAGTGCCAGTTGTTTTTTTAGTTGTTTTTTACTTCGCAGAATATCAATACCAAATGGAGTCCAAATGCTACGAAACTTGTTGGAGAATTTTTTCTGCCAAGAAGACACCCAGGAGGCCCAAGAAGTGCACCAGAGGGGGCCTATGGGGCCCACTAGGCACCAGGGCGCGCTAGAGGCCCCTGGTGCGCCCTGGTGGGTAGTGAAGCCCACAGGCACCCCCTCCACCGCCTATCAGCTCTATAAATACTCTAAAATCCCAAAAACCCTAGGGAGTTGAGAGGAAATAGTTTTCGCCGCCGCAAGTTCCAGAACCACGAGATCCAATCTAGAGGCCTTTTCCGACACTCTGCCGGAGGGGTCAACGATCACAGAGGGGTTCTTCATCAACACCCTTGCCCCTCCGATATTGCGTGAGTAGTTTACTATAGACCTACGGGTCCGTAGGTAGTAGCTAGATGGCTTCTTCTCTCTTTTTGATCTTCAATACAATGTTCTCCTTGATGTTCTTGGAGATCTATTTGATGTAATGACTTTTTGCGGTGTGTTCGTTGGGATCCAATGAATTGTGAGTTTATGATCAGATCTATCTATGAATATTATTTGAATCTTTGTTGAACTCTTTTATGCATGATTGTTATAGCCTCATATTTCTTCTCCGAAACTTTGGTTTGGTTTGGCCAACTAGATTGATTTTTCTTGCCATGGGAAGAGGTGCTTTGTGATGGGTTCGATCTTGCGGTGCTCAATCTCAGTGACAGAAGGAGACATGACACGCATGTATCATTGCCATTAAGGATAAAAATATGGGGTCTATTCCTACATGAATAGATCTTGTCTACATCATGTCATCGTTCTTATTGCATTACTCCGTTTTTCCATGAACTTAATACACTAGATGCATGCTGGATAGCGGTCGATGTGTGGAGTAATAGTAGTAGATGCAGAATCATTTCGGTCTACTAATCTTGGACGTGATGCCTATATACATGATCATTGCCTTGGATATCGTCACGATTATTCGCTTTTCTATCAATTGCCCAACACTAATTTGTTTACCCACCGTATGCTATTTTCTCGAGAGAAGCCTCTAGTGAAATCTACGGCCCCCGGGTCTATTTTCCTATCATATTAAAAAAATACCTTTCTGCAATTTTTATTTATTTATTTTATTTTTTGTTTTTGTTAGATCTATTTATCAAATCTCATACAATTTAATCTATCTCAATACCGAGGAGGGATTGACAACCCCTCTTACGCGTTGGGTTGCAAGTATTTGTTATTTGTGTGCAGGTTTTGTTTACATAGTGTGGGTGGATCCTCCAACTGGATTGATAACCTTAGTTTCATAACTGAGGGAATACTTACCATTGTTGTGCTGCATCATCCTCTCCTCTTCGGGGAAATACCAACGCAGATACAAGCAATCATGAAGAATTTCCGGCGCTGTAGCCAGGGAGGATCAAGTCTTCCATTCACGTGTCAATCTCTGGCACCAGGGAGACGCCATCAACATCTATCAAGTACCCAACCACAAATCTCAGCTCCTTGCAATTTACTTTATTAGCCATTTGCCTCTGGTTTTCATCTCCTCCACTTCTTAAACATTTTCAGAAAAACACAAAAATATTTGCCTTTTTATTTGCCTCTTTTTTCGTTTGCCTTTTCTCGTTTGATCTTTTGTTTGCTCGTGATCTTCCTTGCCTACTCTATCGCTATGGCTAGTTCCTCCCCTACTACGTGCACCTCTGAGAATGAAGTTCTCAATTTTAAGCAAAGGGGAGGAGAGAATTTAAAAGATGCTTGGTATAGAATTTGTGATGCTCATAATAGATCTATTCGAAAACAATCCAGTACTATTCTTCTTCGCAATTTTTATGTGGGCATTACTACTTGGTATAGATTTGTTCTTGATACTATCATCGGAGGGAATTTCTTGATGTGCTCCCCTTTGGATGCTTTTAATGCTATGGGAAATTTAGTGGGATCACCTCCTATCATTGTCAATGAAACGGTCTTAACTCTTGAGCATGTTATGCAAAGGCTAGATGCTATTGAAAAGAAAATGCTCACCGAAGAACATATTGAAAATTTGGATAAAAGGATTCATAATCTTGCTAATAAAATTGGATCGAAGGTAGGAGATACCCTTAAATTACTAAAAGAGAAAAACCCCGTAGTTAATGAAAGGGTAGAAGAGAGTCCCGCTCGGATTGATAAATCGGAAGAAATTTTTAGTAACTTGGGATCAGCTTTTTCTTCCATTAAAACTATTGAAAAAACTCCTATAAAAAATTGCAAGTCTACACATGTTCATAAGAACAAGGGTGCCACCTCTAGTAGTAACAATGAAGATCTTAAAATGATTAGTATTCACCCCAACTTTGTTGAAGTAATAAAAAATACTACTTACATGAGTGAACTCTTCAATTTTATTTCTAGGAGCATGGTCGTGGTTTTGTCACGGCAGATGTCCTAGTGTGAGGACTTAGTCGTGAGGCCATCGCAACTAGGTAGTAGCTTGAACGGGGTTGATCGGAATCGACAGACGCGAGATTTTACCCAGGTTTGGCCCCTCGCGGTGGAGGTAAAACCGCAGGGGTGGAGCTAGGATTTGGATATGGGGGGGGGGGCAAGCCAAGTAACAAAAAAATTCCAGTATATAACAAGGTTTTGCTTATGTTATATAAAAATATCATTACATTTGTATTAATTTAAAGTGGCCTCTACGACTGCCAATAAGATCAAAAATATTAATAGTTTGATTAAAAAGTCAGCTCAGTTCTCAAGATAAAAAGCAACTAAGATATAACTTAACGCAGTATAAGTTAAGTATTTAGAGAGTAGAAAAACATACCTGTTGTTAACTGGACTCGGATTTGTAAGGTGTGGTTATGACTACTGCTTGTTCTGCAACATTTACCATGCCCGACATATCCAAATCAGAAGCGTCAACTAGACTCGGAGAGTTGGATTTGTAACTTGCACATCAGCCTCGGTAACAACTTCAGTAGGATGAGAACTTGAAGCAACCGGCTTGAGAAAGCATTTATCTTAACAGTGTTTGGCCCTGCTTTTCTCTTCATAGCTGCTGCCTGCTAGATTGCAATGGATAATTAACATACTGTATAAGTTCGACAATAAAAAAATATTGCATCACAGATAGGAACTAATACAAGGTAATTTGCATCACAAAAATAGCAACTATGTCGGGGATATCGTGCGACATATGCCAGGGGGTGGCTTATCGTGGATGGGGATAAAAGTACATCGCCGGGATCTAGAAGCGGGAGTGAGCGAGATCGCGTACGCTTGCGGATCTTACCCAGGTTCGGGGCTCTCCTAGGAGATAACACCCCTAGTCCTGCTCTGCGGGGTCTCCGCATGATCACTACCTCAACAAGTAGCTACAAGCTTGCTCCTTGAGCTGTTTGGCTAGAGGAGGAAGAAAGGCAAGGCTAACCCTGTTCCCCTCTCTCTGCGTGTGTGTATGGTGATTTTGGATGCTCGGTCGAGGTTCCAACCCCCTGCATGGGGCGACCTGGGGGGTTTATATAGGCCTACCCCCCAGGGGTGCAATGGTAATTCGGCCAGATGCGGGACCCGGTTGTCGGCGTCACGGGTTGCCGACTTCTCCGCCGACCGCAGGGGCCCGCCGCCTGATGGGCCCCGCCGACGGCTGTGACCTCAGCCGACAGGTAGGGCCTGCCGCCTGTAGGCCAGGTTGACTGCTTTATGCTGTAGCATCGCTCCTGATGACGGAGGCCTTGTCAGGGGGAGCGTGGATACAGTCCCGCCGCCTGGCGGATGCTCACTGTAGCCACACCCCGTCACATCTGGTTAATGGCGCACAGACTTCGAGGGAGGGGGAGGGCCGCCTGCTAGGAGCCGGCCTCCCCCTGAGCCGACTGGTCAGGGCTCGCCGTCCTCTGGCTTCTCACGGACAGGTAGGGCCCGCCGCCTGCGGGCCGTACTGACCGCCCGTCGTGGGAGCATGGCTTCTTCTGCCATGGGTGATGTCATGAGCGGCATGGTAATAGTGCCGCATCGGGCGCGGGGTGTCCGCTTGGTACGCTGTACTGTGGCCACGTCCCGCCCTGGATTCGGGGGTGGCAGGCTTGTACTGTAGCCATGCCTTGTCTCGTCGCGTTTATGTCGGCGCTAACTTTGAGGGCGCGAGGGGCCGCCTGCTAGGACCCGGCTTCCCAGGAAGCCGCCCGCTAGGAGTCGGCCCACTTCATGGCCGTCTTCTAGGCTCCGCCACCTCCTGGCAACCGGCCGCTTGGACCAGCCGGCCCCAGGAAGGCGGTCCTTTGTCTTTGATGTTTGAGGGGCGCAGCCTGCCCCGATCCCTTGAAATACCAAGGGGAGCTGATGAGGCTACCCGTGGTCATTTACTCCGACAGTAGTCCCCGAAACTGGTGGGGCGCTACGACTGAAGGGGCGAGAAGCCTCAGCAGCTTCATACTCCAGGTCGTCTGGTATTTTGTTTCGTCCGTCTTCCGAAGTGCCGACTGGTAGGTGTCGGCCGCGACCAGGCAGGCCGCCTGGCGATTTCGAAGCGTCGTGGCGGGGACCAGGTGGCACGCAAGTCAGACATCAGACTCGCCGCCCGCGCCTGTCGGCCACTCGGCGTTAGCAGGTCAAGCCGGCCTGCCAGCCCACGCGCGCGACAGGACGTCGCCGTAGGCTGGGGCCCGCCGCTACAGTGCCTTGGCCCGCCCGCGGATCCGCTGTGGCCGAGGTAGACGGTTGGGCTTCCGCGGCAATTAACACACGCCTTTACGGGCGCCGCAATCGTGGGATCGTGGGGGAGTGGGCGCAGTTAATCCCACGATCCCCCACGCTCCCGCCCCCTCGGCTTCGCCGCCTGGGGCTATAAGTAGGGGGAAGAGGGGGGGGCGGCAGATGCACGTGCGCCCTCCTCTCCCCTCGCCCCTCTTCACCTTCTTCACTGCCGCAGCGCCCTTTCCTTCCGCCGAAGCGCGGCCACAGTCCACCGTCGCCGGACATTTTCTCACTGCGGCTTCCTCGCTCCATCGCAGCCTCGCCCGCTTGCCACCGCGCCGCGCCTACGACAAGCTCCTTCGTCCATGGCGCGCTCACGAGCTGGCGACTGGGACGGCTCCAACGTCCATGAGGATCACCTCTTCTTCCTTCATCAAACACGGCGGCTGCCCCGGGAGACGAACATGCAGGTACGCGTCCCTCCCGAGGCGGAAATCTCGCCGGCGCCGGAGGACGACGAACGCGTTGTCTTTCGGTCCCATTTTCTTCGCGGCTTCGGCCTCCCGGCGAGCGGCTTCCTCCACTTCTTCCTTGACTTCTATCGAGTCCAGCTGCACCACCTCACGCCAAACACGGTGGTGCTACTGGCTGCCTTCGTCACCATGTGCGAAGGGTACCTCGGCACTCTCCCCACCCTCGAGCTCTGGGGGGAGTGCTTTTACCTCAAACTCGGCACCGCCGCCAAGGGCTAGGCGGCTCAATGCGGAGCCTGTGTGGCGGTGTGGCGCCCGGGCACTGGGAACCACTTCCCACCCATCTCTCTGCTGCAGTCGGCGAAGCTGTGGCAGAAGTCCTACTTCTACGTCAAGAACATCCATCCGACGAGCGACTACATCAACTTGCCGGCTTACGTGGCCGGCCCGCCAGCCGAGCCACGCGCCAACTGGCAGTACAAGCTGAGCTCCCTATCGGCCGCCTCCTCCGCCGCCCTCGTCCGACTTCAGGTGATGACGGAGTCGGAGGGTCTGAAGGGCTCGGACCTGCTGGCCGCCTTCATGACGCGCTGAGTGCTTCCCCTCCAAGCCCGGCCTCACATTGTCAGCTGCATGAGCGGACATCGGGACCCGTGCCGGATGTGCACATGGGAGCTGCCGGACGTGGAGGTGGCCCGGCTGGTCAACTACATCTCCAACTGTAAGCTATCGGAGACGGATTGGCGGTTCGGCAAGCGGCCGTACGACCGCGCACATCCGCCGCCTGCGGTGAGTCTTATAATTCTTTCTCTTTGGCTGGTCCGAGCTCTTGTTTCTTCGTCTGACCAGTCAGCCATGGTGCAGGTCCTCCCGGCCCAGTCGGCCGCCGGCGCTCTGGATCCAGGCCAGCAGTATATGCCGGACCGAGCAAGGAGCGACGTGGAAGACCCCGACTTGGGGGCGGCCGCCATGGAAGAGGACGACGCCACGGGCGGCGGCGGTGCAGCAGGCGGCTCTGGAGGAGGAGGCGGCCTCGAGGACTGGCCGGACGATGATGAGGAGGAGAACGAACCGCGCCGCCCGCACGGCATCGACAAGGCGGGCGCGAGCTCCTTGGCCGCGCCGACTGCATCAGGCGGCGCACAAAAGCATAGAGCCGGCTTGTTGCTATTCGGCAGCCGGCCGAAGAAGCCCAAGAACACGGCCACCGTGACTAAGCGGCAGGAGGCCGCCGCGAGGGCTGCTCAGTTCCAGAAAACCCCGAGGCAACCCCCGATGGTGTCCGCGTAAGTGCTTGGTTGCGTTTTCTTTTCTTCTTTCTTGCAAACTCTTTCTGAGTTTCCTCTTGCCTTGCTTGAACAGGGCCCCACTTTCTCTTGAGCTATCTGTCGCTGCTTCAGTGATCCAGGTGGTGGAAGGCTCCGCCAACACCCATCGTGTGGACCCGCTTGCCGACCTCCGGGATGCGACGGAGAGGAACACGCAGGAAGTGTGCGAGGAGTGGGAGGCGGTGGAACGGCAGAAGGCGGAGGCGGCCAAGGCGGCGCAGGCGGACTTGGACGCGGCAGCCAGGGCCCAAGCCGATGCTGCGGCTAAGGTCCAGGCAGACGCCGCAGCCAAGGCCCAGGTCGACCTGGCCGCCCAGGCGCAAGCGGAAGAGGCCGCACGTGGCCAGACTCCGCAACTCGTCGTCACGGTGCGCGTAGTGCCCCTAGCGCCAGAGAACCCGGCACCGACCGGAGGGGCCGGCAATGATCAGCCGGTCGTGGAGAGGAGAGGAGGCGAGGCCATCGTCCTGGGGGTGGAGGTGCTCCCGCAAGCGCCGACTGCCGAGGCCCGAGGCAGACGGTCTGACGTGCCACCGGCGCCGCCGGTCAATGGCGAGCTGGTGGTGGGGGCGACCCCTGTGGTTCGTCCTCCGAGGCGCCATCGTGCGGCGAAGGCGGCCTCGGCGCCACGGGCGCAGGAGATCGGGGCCGCAAGCTCGTCGACCCCAGACGCAGAGGCCACCAGTGTCGTTCCGCCAGAATGGACGCCTGGGGGCGGGACGGGCGTGCTGAACAAGGCCGCGCAGGACGTTCAGGCCCAGCTTCAGGCCCAAAGCACCGCCCTTCAGCAGTATACGAAGGCGTTCTTGGCGACGCGAACGGCCGTCCGGGTACGCCTCTTTGCCTTGTCTTGTTTTTTTCTCTTTTGATTCTTGCACTCTTTCGTGGGGGCGCGCCAGGGCACCCACTGGGTGTAGCCCCCGAGTTCTGGGCCGGCTGTTCAGTAGGCGGCTCGGAACTTTAAGATAAGTTTCGAGTGCTAACTTGTTTCTTCTTCTTTGTCTTTGTTGCAGGACTACCACAACATCTGTGCGGCCGCCTTCAACTTCCAGGCCCAGGAGCTGGCTAGGCGGACCGCCGACCTGACCGAGAGCCGTAGTAAGCATTCCGTCTTCTTCCTCGTGGGGGCACGTCAGCGCACCCGCTGGGTGTAGCCCCCGAGATTCGGGCCGACTGCTAAGCAGTCGGGCCAGATCTTCCGGCGACCACTTTTCTTTTTGGTCAACTTTATTGATTTGTCTTCTCTTTCTCATTTTTGCAGGAGCCAATGCCACTCTGCAGCAGCGCCTGGGCGAAGTCTAGACCGAGCTGCGTGCCAAAGACGCGGAGTGCAGCAAGGCGGCCCTGGAGCGCGACTGTCTGGCCAAGACGTTGGCGGACCAGGCGGATCAGCACAAGGCGGAGCTCCAGAAACTCAAGGAGGCGGAAGGCGCCCTTCAGGCCGAGTTTGAGACCGATCGCTCAAAGTGGGTCGAGAAGGAGGCGATCCTCACCGCTGGCTACGGCGAGATTGAGGATATGATCGAGGTAAACTTCTTTCTTTGGGGTAGCTGCCGACTGCATCGAGAGTCGGCTTCCGACTTCTGATCTTTGTTTTTTCTTTGTGTAGACTTCTTTCCTGGGCACGCCGTCGCCGTTAGCCAGGCCATCGAGGCGCGGCATGACCAGCGTAGGAGGGAAGGAGTGGAGATCCCGCTCGACGCGCCTCGAAACATGAACGAGCAGCTCCTGGCCGTCCGGACGCGCTTGCAGCCGATTCACTGTCTGCTCCGCCGCCTCCAGCGCGTCGGGTCCCAGCTGGTTTCCGCCCTCTGGCCAGGCGGCCAAGCTCCACGCACCCCCAGTCGGACCGCCGACTGGTTGGCGGCGGCAATCGGCCGCTTCGAGGCTTGGAAGGGCTCCCCCGCTCGGGCAGGCGCCCGAAGGGCCTTGGAGTTCATCAAGGCGTGGTATCCTGGGCTGGACCTAGCCCAGTTGGCCATGTTCTGGCAGGAGGCCATGGAAGAGTTGGTGGCAGTGGGGCCTGCGCTCACTCGTCGTGCGGTGGCGATTGCCGAGTACACCGAGACCGGTGTCTTCCTCCCCGAGCTGGACGAGGAGGGTGCCGAGGTGCCAGCGGACTGGTTCGCGCTGAACCCCGATGACGGCAAGGACTCAGCGGAAGAAATCGCCTCCAATGATGAAGGCGAGGACGAGGAAGGCGAGGATGATGAAGACGACGCACCGGAGGGCGGAGCGGACGGCCAGCCTCAGCTCGATCGAGCCTCGAGCAACGAGCCGCGCGCGGGTGCACCGACTGCTGCTGATGGCGACCAAGCCGAGACTCGCCAGACGGCCACTTCACCAGCCGGTGCCGCCGACTCCACCAACCTGCCGGACCCGCCTACTGCTCCTCTGGCCTAGGCTGCCAACTTATCTTATCTTTTCCTGCTTTTGTAGTCTCTAGAACAAACTTGTTAAATTCACGCAGTTCCACCCGCTGGGGGTGTATTCAAACTTTGTTGAATGCTAGCCGAGGGCCTCTTGCTATATAATTTAATTCTCGCACAGGTTGTGCTCTGCCGAGCTCCGACTTATCTTGCTTTCTGTTCTTTTGGCTTTTTCCTTTGCCGCCTTCCCTTGGCCGCCACCTTTCCGGCTAGACAGCCGCTCTTCGGTCTGTTGGCGGGGTCAGGTACTTGGCCATTTTGGGAAGGCAAGTACTTTGGCCGCTCAGAACGTAGCAAGTTAAGTGAGAAATCGACCGGCCGGTTGCTCAGCAACCGGACGGCTAGGCGAGGAGCCGGCTTGGCCTATGTGAGTGCTTTCGTCCTTAGGCATTTTTCATGTGGGCAACATTTCCTGCCTTTGACTCTTGCCAGCCAGACAGTCACTCTGCGAGCTGCGGCCTATGGCAAGAGAGGGCTTAGCTGCCGGCACACTACTTGTCCGACTGCAGGTAGCACTGACATAGTACAAGGCGGCAATCCCCCGGGCCGACTGGTCGGACCCGGTGCCGGGCAGATGAATGAAATAACTCATTCATAGGCGTGAAACTTATCACATAGATAAGAAAGGGTAGCCCCCGGGTGCTCTCCGAGGGACCCGGTGTCTTTGCGCTTAATACAAAAGGTAGCGTGGTACATACTGCTTTAACTGTAAAATCTTCGGAGGAGATTTGCGTTCCATGGGTGCTCTGTTTCCTTGCCGGAATCGTCCCTCTTGCGCGCCCTGGGCTTCTGCACGTCGATCAGGTAATAGGAGTCGTTGCCCAAGGTTTTGCTGATGATGAAGGGACCTTCCCAAGGGGCCGAGAGCTTGTGCTGGCCGACTGTTCGCTAGATCAGCCGGAGCACAAGGTCTCCCTCTTGGAAGGATCGTGGCTTGACCTTCCGACTGTGGTAGCGATGCAGGCTCTGCTGGTAGATGGCGGACCGGCTGAGTGCTAACAGCCGGCCCTCTTCCAGCAGATCGACGCCGTCTTCTTGTGCTTCCTTCGCCTCCGCCTCCGTGTACATGGTGATGCGAGGCGAGTCGAACTCGATGTTAGTTGGGATGATGGCCTCGGCCCCGTACACGAGGAAGAAGGGAGTGAAACCAGTTGATTTGTTCGGAGTGGTGCGGAGGCTCCAGAGGACGGCCGGCAGCTCGTCGATCCAGCAGCCGACCGAGCGCTCCAGTGGCTCGACCAATCGGGGCTTGATGCCGGATAAGATGAGGCCGTTTGCTCGCTCGACTTGGCCGTTTGACTATGGATGGGCAACGGACGCTAAGTCCAGTCGGATGCCTTGTGTCGCGCAGAAATGGGCCAAGGCGCCTTTGGCAAAGTTAGTGCCATTGTTGGTGATGATACTATGTGGTACACCGTACCGGACGGTGATATCTGCGACGAAGGTCACAGCAGTCGGGCCATTTAGTTTCTTGATCGGCTTTGCTTCAATCCACTTGGTGAATTTGTCAACGGCGACGAGCCGATGGGTCATGCCACCGTGTGCCGTCTTGAACGGGCCCACCATGTCCAGCCCCCAGACGGCAAAGGGCCAAGTAAGGGGAATGGTCTTGAGTGCAGAAGCCGGTAGGTGTTGCTTGGAGCCAAATTTCTGGCACCCCTTGCATTTCTTGACCAGATCCTTGGTGTCTTCCAAAGCAGTCGGCCAGAAGAAACCGTGGCGGAAAGCTTTGGCGACAAGGGATCTAGAAGCCGCGTGGTGGCCGCACTCACCTTGGTGTATGTCTCTTAGGATTGCCTTGCCCTTCTCTGGTTCGACGCAGCGTTGGAAGACGTCGGTCACGCTGCGCCTAACAAGCTCTCTGTTTACTATCGTGTAGGCCCCTGCTCGGCGTTGTACCTGCCGGGCCGAGATCTCATCAGCTGGCAGCTCTCCGCTCACCAGGAATTTGAGGATGGGCTGCGCCCATGATGGTGCTTCGACCTCATCCACCGTCATTACGGCCACTGAGACTAGGGCGGTTGGGTTGGGAGGTGGCGGGGTGGGGTCGGCGGCGTCTCGCTGCGTCGTTGAAGTCCCCGGGCCGACTGCCGCAGCCGCCGGGCCGGGTTGTGGAGTCCCCGGGCCGGGTGCGACTGCTGCAGTCCCTGAGCCGCTTGGTGAGGTCCCCGGGACGGCTGCTGCAGCCCCCGGGCCGGGTGCGGCTGCTGCAGTCCCTGTGCCGCTTGCCGAAGTCCCCGGGCCGGCTGCTGCAGCCCCCGGGCCGGGTGCGACTGCTGCAGTCCCTGTGCCGCTTGCCGAAGTCCCCGGGCCGGCTGCTGCAGCCCCCGAGTCGGATCCGACTACTTCGGGGGCAGCCGGCACGAAGATGGATTCTGATTCTGGGGAAGGCTTGATAGACGGTTTGCGGAGGCACTGAAGGGACATGCCGGCTAGTATGGCTTGCCGGGTGGAGCCGATCCGTGCCAGGGCATCTGCTTGCTCGTTGTCGGCCCGTGGCACGTGAAGGAACTCGCACCCGTCAAAATATCCGCTGATCTGCTGGACGAGGGAGCGGTAGCTTGCCATGTTTGCATCCTTGGTGTTCCAGTCGCCAGATGACTATTGGACCACCAAGTCGGAGTCGCCGTAGCACAGAATCCGGCGGATGCCAATCTCCTTGGCTAGCCGGAGTCCGTATACTAGTGCCTCGTACTCGGCCACATTGTTGGAGGCGACAAAATGGATTTGCAGCGTGTATCTGAGCTTGTCACCTTTGGGAGAGGTGAGGATGATGCCGGCTCCCAAACCGGTGCGCATCTTCGAGCCATCAAAGTGCATCCGCCAATGAGTGGAGTCCGGAGCTGGTGGCAGGTACTGGGTCTCAGCCCAGTCGACGAGGAAGTCGGCTAGTGCCTGGGACTTGATGGCGGTGCGGGGATGGTAGAAGATGGTGTAGGGGGCCAGCTCGATGGCCCACTTGGCCACCCGGCCCGATGCGTCTCTGCTGCCCATGATCTCCACAAGCGGGTCGGTGCAGACAACCGTGATGGGATGCTCTTGAAAGTATGGCTTGAGCTTCTTGGCGGCAAGATGCACGCCATAACACAACTTTTGGTAGTAGGGGTAGTTCTGCTTGGAGGCTGACAGCACCTCACTCAAGTAGTACACGGGCCTCTGGACCGGCTATGCCTTGCCGTCTTCTCCGCGCTCTACCACCATGACTGCGCTAACCACCCGGCTGGTGGCGGTGATGTAGAGAAGCATGGGCTCCTTGGCAGCCGGAGCGGCCAGGACAGGTGGCGTCGTCAACATCTTCTTGAGCTGGAGGAAAGCTTCACCCGCCTTGTCATTCCACTCGAAATGAGTGGTTTTCTTCATCAACTGGTACAGGGGAAGAGCCTTCTCGCCTAGCCGACTGATGAAGCGGCTGATGGATGCCAAGCAGCCGGTGAACTTCTGAACGTCTCGCAGTCGGGCGGGCCTCTCCATCCTCTCGATGGCCTTGATCTTGACAGGGTTGCACTCTATGCCGCGTTCTGAGACGAGGAAACCGAGGAGCTGGCCGGCTGGTACTCCAAAGGCACATTTTTCTGGGTTGAGTTTGATTTGAAAACGGCGCAGATTATCAAAGGTTTCCTTGAGATCTTCCAGGAGGGTACCGCGCTTCTCCGTCTTCACCACAATATCGTCCACATAAACATGGGCATTTCTCCCGAGTTGCTTGAGGAGGCATTTCTGCATGCAACGCTGAAATGTGGCACCGGCATTTCTCAAGGCGAATGTCATGGTCAGGTAGCAGAAGGCTCCGAATGGTGTGATGAAGGCGGTCTTCAGGCGGTCGGCCGGGCTTAACTTGATCTGGCGGTACCCTGAGTAGGCATCCAAAAAACTCAGCAGCTCGCATCCGGCTGTGGAGTCTATCACTTGGTTAATCCGAGGCAAGGCGAACGGATCTTTTGGGCAAGCTTTGTTTAGGCTGGTATAGTCAATACACATGCGCCATTTGTTGTTCTTCTTCAGTACAAGGACTGGGTTGGCAAGCCACTCTGGAAAGAACACTTCCATGATGAAGCCGACTGCTAGAAGCCGGGCCATCTCTTCACCAACAATTCCTCTCTTCTCCTCCGATAGGCGGCGGAGGGGTTGCTTGACTGGTTTTGCATCTGCTTTGACATGTAGCTTATGCTCGGCGAAATCCGTCGGAACACCCGGCATGTCCTTGGGAGACCATGCAAAGATGTCCCGATTCTCACGGAGCAAATCGACGAGCTCGCTTTCCTATTTGCTGTCAAGGCAAGCTCCTATGACGGCGAACCTCTCCGGGTGCTCCGGGTCCAAAGGTATCTTCTTGGTTTCTTTGGCCGGCTGGAAAGAGCCCTGAGCTTCTGACTCCTTAGGGTCTGGTGATAGGTCCGGCTGCTTGCCGGCCATGGCCACAACCCGGTCAAGGAGCCGCTTCTCGGCAGCAATCACGAGGGACTCGGCCAGCCGGCTGCTGGCAGCGGCACAGGCGGCAGACTTCTGGTAGTCGCCGGCTATAGTGATAATGCCCTTGGTACCCGGCATCTTCATCTTGAGGTAGGCGTAGTGAGGAACCGCCATGAACTTGGCCAGGGCAGGCCGGCCAAGCAACGCATGGTAGGGGCTCTCAAGGTCAACCACCTCGAACCAGATTGGCTCTCGGCGGAAGTGATTCTTGTATCCGAAGAGGACGTCTATCTTGATCTTGCCGATCGATGAGTAGGAAGGGCCTGGCACAATGCCATGGAAGACAGTCCGGCTGGGCTGGAGCTGTTTCTCTTTGATGCACAACTTCTCCATGGTGTCGCGGTAGAGGATGTTGGTGCTGATACCGCCGTCTATCAGAATTTGGGAGAAACGAGCAGCTCGCCTCTCTGTTGCAAAGGTGGCTTCCAACACCAGGGCGTAGGAACCCGGAGAAGGCATCACCTCCGGGTGGTCAGCTCGGCTCCAGCTGATCGGCTTCTCCGACCAGTGCATGAACTCTGGGGCTTCAGAGGCGACAGTATTCACCTATCGGCGCTGTTGACGCCGGCTGTGCTTGTCGTCAGCCACGCTGGAGAAGACGACGTAAGCTCAGTGCTCTTCGAGAAACTCATCTTGGATTGCCCCGACCGGCCGGACTGCCGGCTGTTGGGGAGGCGGAGGCAGCGGGCCAGCAGGTGGCCGGGGCAGTCCTTCGCCTCTGGCGATGCGGGTGAGCCAGTGGCACTTCCGGGTGGTGTGGTTGGATGGCTTCGCGCCGCTGTGGAACTTGCAGGGAGCATCAAGGGTCTGCTCAAATGAGAAGGCGGGAAACCAGGCAGGCTTGCCGCCCTTCTGGCGTTTGGGGCCGGGTGGCTCCTCTGGCTGCCGATCTTCGACTGTCGCCACCTGCCGGCTGGTGGTAGCCGGCTGCTGGGCCTTGCGCTTGTTGTCGTTTGACTGTTGGCGCCGACTGGGATCACCAGCCAGCGTCTGAGGGGCCGGAGGGAGCATCTTTCCTGACGCATCCACTCGGAGCTCCGACTTCATGGAGGAGTCGGCAGTGGCGTATTTGTCCGCTATGATCAGAAACTCGTCGAGCATGGCTGGCTCGTCGTAGAGGACTCGATGCTTGAGTAGGGTGCCTTCTCGGCACCCGGTAGTGAAGTATTCGATTGCTTGCACCTCATGAACCCCTTCGCAGGAGTTGCGTAGCTCGGCCCACCGCGTTAGGTATTCGCGGGTGGACTCGATCGGGCCTTGGATGCACAGGGAGAGCTGGCGAGGCTTGGGCGGCCGCTTGTAGGTGCTGGTGAAGTTGCGGAAGAAAACTTCGGTGAAGTCTAGCCAGCTGTTGACGTTGTAGGGCTTGAGGCTGTTCAGCCATGTCCGGGCCGTGCCCTGGAGCATGAGCGGAACATACTTCACGGCGACATGCTTGTTGCAGTTCGCTATGTTGACGGCAGTGGAGTAGTCAACCAGCCAATCTTCCGGATTCACAGAACCGTTGTACTTGGGAGTGTCCCGAGGGAGCGAGAACCCTTTCGGGAAGGGCTCGTCCCGAATGCGGGGGCCGACACAGGGCGGGCCGATTGCATCCTCTTCTTCCAACGCCAGGGATCGAGCCAAACGGTCGATCCGGTTGCGGGCGTCGTTCTCTCTGACTCCTTCGCGGGGGCCCAGCCGGCGCCCGAGAGTCGGATGCTCAACAGGCGGCGGGGAGGCACGCCTCTCCCTGCGCGGGGGGGAGGGGTTGACGACTGTCCCGCTGTTCTACTGCTCGTGGGCGGCCGTCCTGGTCGCGCTCGATGGAGACACGGGTGCGGCTGCGGCTAGCAACCGGCTCTGGGTCTCCTCGGCCGCGGGCGCCGTCTGTCGGCGTCCGGGAGGTCGCGCCGTGCTCTCGGCGAGGGGGAAGGTTCTCGGCCTGTAAGCCAGGTTCCACCATGCGGCGGCCAGCTTCTTGCTGTGCGGCGGCCGCGTCGATGAGCTGCTGGACGCGCTCCATCATGCAGCGACGCTCATCGCCCTCCAGGCGGTCCAGCTCGTCTGCCGCCGCCTGGGCAGCACGTAAGTTCTCCATCGGCGTGGCGTAGACTGGGTGGTCGGCCCCCAACAAGCTGGCGATGTCCGCGCCGCGCTGCCGGACCGTGCCCGCTCGGCTAGGTTCGCTAGCAGCCGGCGTGCTGGAGACGGCGCGGTCGATCTCACGGTGGTAGGCCTCGGTGAGGCGTCTCATGGCCGCCAACTTGTTGGCGCTGTCGAGGAGTGCGACGCGGCATGCTTCCAGCGTTTCACGGTTTGCACCGGGCGCTACAGGAGCGGACAGGTCCCACATTGCCGCCTGCAACGGGTCCCGGCCAGCCTGGTCGGAGGTTCCGTCGTGGCTGATGACCAGCACATCAGTGACGGTGCTGGTGCTGGCGTTGGCGCTGCTGTCTGCAGCGGGGAGTGGGTCGTCGAAGATCACCACGTCACCGGGGAAGGCTTCAGAAAACACGGCGTCGGCGTCGATGATCATGTCAACGAGCAGGTCGGTGGAGCCAGCGGACTCCGGGTCAGAGACCAGCTCGTCGGTGATGTGAAGCTTGCCGAGGAGATCGACGAGGCAGCTCTCAGAGCTAGCTGCGCCCGCGTCGAGTGCGGGCTCGTCGGAGAGGCGGATCCCGCCGGTGATATCAGCGAGGCAGCTCGCGGCGCAAGCCGCTTCCACGCCATGCAGCGTGCCGGCGCAAACGTCGTCGGGTGTACCGGGCTGGCTGCGCTCGCCAGGGAGAAAGAGGGTTCCCGTCCAGAACGTGTTCCCGGACGACGGTGCACCTAGCCCCACGGTGGGCGCCAAATGTCGGGGATATCGTGCGACATATGCCAGGGGGTGGCTTATCGTGGATGGGGACAAAAGTACGTCGCCGGGCTCTAGAAGCGGGAGTGAGCGAGATCGCGTACGCTTGCGGATCTTACCCAGGTTCGGGGCTCTCCTAGGAGATAACACCCCTAGTCCTGCTCTGCGGGGTCTCCGCATGATCACTACCTCAACAAGTAGCTACAAGCTTGCTCCTTGAGCTGTTTGGCTAGAGGAGGAAGAAATGCAAGGCTAACCCTGTTCCTCTCTCTCTGCGTGTTTGTATGGTGATTTTGGATGCTCGGTCGAGGTTCCAACCCCCTGCATGGGGCGACTTGGGGGTTTTATATAGGCCTACCCCCCAGGGGTGCAATGGTAATTCGGCCAGAAGCGGGACCCGGTTGTCGGCGTCACGGGTTGCCGGCTTCTCCGTCGACCGCAGGGGCCCGCCACCTGATGGGCCCCGCCGACTGCCGTGACCTCAACCGACAGGTAGGGCCTGCCGCCTACAGGCCAGGTTGACTGCTTTATGCTGTAGCATCGCTCCTGATGACGGAGGCCTTGTCAGGGGGAGCGTGGATACAGTCCCGCCGCCTGGCGGGTGCTCATTGTAGCCACACCCCGTCACATCTGGTTAATGGCGCACAGACTTCGAGGGAGGGGGAGGGCCGCCTGCTAGGAGCCGGCCTCCCCCTGAGCCGACTGGTCAGGGCTCGCCGCCCTCTGGCTTCTCACGGATAGGTAGGGCCCGCCGCCTGCGGGCCGTACTGACCGCCCGTCGTGGGAGCATGGCTTCTTCTGCCATGGGTGATGTCATGAGCGGCATGGCAATAGTGCCGCATCGGGCGCGGGGTGTCTGCTTGGTACGCTGTACTGTGGCCACATCCCGCCCTGGATTCGGGGGTGGCAGGCTTGTACTGTAGCCATGCCTTGTCTCGTCGCGTTTATGTCGGCGCTAACTTTGAGGGCGCGAGGGGCCGCCTGCTAGGACCCGGCTTCCCAGGAAGCCGCCCGCTAGGAGTCGGCCCACTTCATGGCCGTCTTCTAGGCTCCGTCACCTCCTGGCAACCGGCCGCTTGGACCAGCCGGCCCCAGGAAGGCGGTCCTTTGTCTTCGATGTTTGAGGGGCACAGCCTGCCCCGATCCCTTGAAATACCAAGGGGAGCTGATGAGGCTACCCGTGGTCATTTACTCCAATAAACTGGCCGAGACACACCAGTACACCACTGAATTCATGACAATTGTGGGACTGGGACATTTACAAAATAGGCATATCCTGATCAGAAGTGTTAACTGGACACCACTGAATCATAGATCATAGAGTCAGAAATTACAGAGCCAAATTACCAAAACAAAAGAAAATCCGAAGTATCAATTCCACAGTTGACACTAATACAAGATGAGAATCTATAGAGATTAAACCTTTGCTTGTTCGTTGGTTAAGCGGGAAAAATTGACAAGTGCGGCAGCCAAATACCCGAATCTATGAATTAGATCAACTGATCAAGAGCAGCAGGGCTGGTCCTGAGAGCAGGGCGAACAGGCGGCGTCGGCGAGGCGTGAGGGCGTCAAAAACTGGAACAGCGGTGACTAATCCCATCTATACCCTAATTACGTACTTACGGTTATGATGGAAGATATCGTAGGGGACTAGAGCCGATGCCCATCGGCCACTACTAGTGGGCTTTTTTCACATGGGCCTTTCTTTTTATTTTTCCAATATTGACATTGTCACGTTGAGAATAATCTGATAGGGGGGCCAAATACATGTGTACCTGCCTTCGGATCGCTAATTGCCTAGTACGTACGTCATGTTTGCTCGATCATTGGGGCGGGGGCCAGGCCCCTGCTCACCCTGTCTCCGCCACTGTAAAAGCCTACATCCTGCTTCATTGGTATTGATGATGATGATCTCGGTTACAAGGGCGGTGTTTCGCTACCTCTATCTCGAGAGCATCTACTTTGATCTTGTCTAAGGCTTGTCTCTCTAAAACCTCCCCCTCTTGGGGTGCCCTGCCCCTCCTTATATAAGTTGAAGGGGCGGCTTACATGTAGAGTCCTAGTAGGATTAGGACTAGTCTATTTTCTTATTTACAAGTGGAATCCTAGTCCAGATCATGCTTCCCTTGTAAGGGAAATATTCCTTATGCCTTTCCTCTCAAGCCGGCCCACCGGATACCGTACCTTGAGCCGGTCTTCTCACAAGCAGCTTTCTAGGCCTTGGCCCTTGTTATTCGTCTGACCCGCCTACCGGGTCACCAGTGAGTCGCCAAGTTCGGCCGGGTCACCAGTGAGTCGCCAAGTCTCGGCCGGGTCATACTTCAGGCCGGGTTATACCGCGGGGTATATCCCCGACATTAGCCCCCAATTTAATTTGGATTTATCCATGTTAAACTTATCCTGCAAAATAAAAACAAGAACAAATTTGACAGGTTGTGCGCCGGGTCGAAGGTTCTTCTGAGCCGGCATCTGTTCATCCTTAAGTCCTTGTCATTTCTTTCTGTGAAACACTTGACCGATTCAATATTTGCCAGGTCATGCAATTCTTGAGTTATTCCATATCCTATCTCTTCGTTATATTCAAGGGAATTCCTCCTATAAAGTCCGGGTCTCTTCGTTATAGCAGTAGGCCAGCTTCAAAATTAATTTGTTGACATTGGTTTCTTGCAGAAAAATGTTGGAAAAATAATCCATTTGAATCGGCTTCTAATGCTCTGGCTTGACAAAAATATTGGAATTTAAGATATTCATCTGATTTTCAATCGGCTTGAGGACGTAGAGCTTGCCGAGTTGCAATTCGCCGAAATTGTTAAGTTATAAAAATTGATCCTACCGGGTCATGATTGTTACAGATGCCGGGTCATATAATTGGTCTTCCTGAGTTCTTCAGGCCAAGTCCTTATACCTTGTGATGACTTGGTGCTTGCTTTTGTAAATATAGCTGGTTCGCTCAAAACTGAGAACTTGAAGGTGTACCTCCCTTATATGCATATCACCTGTAGCCCCCAAGTCTTAAGAAGGGAACGTAGTGATAGCTTAAGACTTGCTTCAATACAAATGCTGCAACCTTGGAGAAATCCGGGTTGTTCATCTGAGTCGCCAATCATAAGTTGAATGTTCTGTATTCCACATATGTAGCCCCCAAGTACTGGGCTGTCTTGCCTGTAGCAACCTGGGACTTGTAATTGTCTTATGCTCATAAAACTTCAGCCAGTGTAGCCTCCAAGGGCCAGCTCAGTAAGATAGTACTGGGTTGGGACTTAGAAAATGATGGAAGGCCAGCTCATCTCCCTGAGATAACCGGGTCTGTTGACAATGTGATGATTTGAAAAACAACTTGCATTAGCCCCCAAGTGTCGTGGTGCATGCTTGCAGTGACATGGGACTTGCATACTTGATATAATCGTGATTTGAATAATGTAGCCCCCAAGTGTCGGTCGTGTGCCTGCAGCGACTTGGGACTATTCCTTCCATTGTAGAATAAAATCATATCCACTGTCTGGATGATGTTACTAAATGCTTTCCATATCAATATTGAACCATGCTCCTTGCTGTAAGCTGGTATGTTTGGATGAGGAAAAAATAGCCCTTTTTTTGAAGCAGCTTTGAAAACCTCAATCATTAAATACTGGTTATGATAACCATAATGAGAATCCAGCCATGTTGGCTATTAAAGATTGGAATAATGTAACCCGGTTTGAAAAAATGGTTCCTGCAACATAAACCAGTATATCTATGCATATATGATGCATGGTATGATGATGCAATGTATGATGATGTATTTGTATGATAACAGGGTAAAAAAATCCCGGCTTTCGAAGCATGACAAAAAGTCCGGCTTTCGAGGCTCGAGTCTTGCTTTAGTGAAGCTGGCATGATAGCCTTGGTTTATTTTTACATCCTGTAAGCCGGCTCTCACGTGACATAAGCCGCCATTTTAACCTTGATTAGTTTAGGGTCAGAAAGATTGACTGTCAAGAGTACGGCGGGTCACCTTTTCGGAGTAGCATCAAGCGAAATAGGTAGGTTTATCCTCGCTTTCTGTAAGCCGGCTCTCACATGACTTAAGCCATTGTTTTAACCTTGACTAGTTCAGGGTCATAAAGATTGACTGTCAAGAGTACGGCGGGTCACCTTTTCGGAGTAGCATCAAGCAGACATGCAGGTTTAACCCATATTGTGGCATTTATTTGCCAGTCAAGAGGGTAAGATAGCTAAACTCGGTGAGTTGGAAGCCCCCAAGTGACCTTATGATCAATTAATAAAAGATTCATGCACAATATATGTGATGAAACGACAGAGGCCCCGAGTTTCGGGGATGCCGGCTGATACGTCCATTTTGCATCATGATTTCCTACTGTTATTTATAATGTTTTTTATGCATAGTAATGCTTTATGGAGTAATTCTAATGCATTTTCTCTCATAATATACAAGGTTTACACAAAGAGGGAGAATGCCGGCAGTTGGAGTACTAGACCTGAAAAAGCTACATCAGAGTTGTCTTTCTGCACATCTCCAAATGAGCTGAAAATTTACGGAGAATTATTTTGGAATATATAAAAAATACTGGAGAAAATAACTACCGGAGGGGGGCCACCTGGTGAGCACAAGACACTAGGGCACGCCAGGCCCCCCAGGCGTGCCCTGGTGGGTTGTGCTCAGCCCAGCCCACCTCCGGTGCCCATCTTCTGGTATATAGGTGATTTTGACCTAGAAAAAATAAGGAGAGGACTTTCGGGACGGAGCGCCGCCGTCTGGAGGCGGAACTTGGGCAGGAGCACTTTTGCCCTCCGGCGGAGTGATTCCGTCGGGGGAACTTCCCTCCCGGAGGGGGAAATCGAAGCCATCGTCATCACCAACAACCCTCTCATCTTTGGGAGGCCAATCTTCATCAACATCTTCATCAGCACCATCTCCTCTCAAACCCTAGTTCATCTCTTGTGTTCAATCTTTGTACCAGAACCTCAGATTGCTACCTGTGGGTGACTAGTAGTGTTGATTACATCTTGTAGTTGATTACTATATGGTTTATTTGGTGGAAGATTATATGTTTAGATCCATTATGCTATTTAATACCCCTATGATCTTGAGCATGATTATCATTTGTGAGTAGTTACTTTTGTTCTTGAGGTCACGGGAGAAGTCATGTTGCAAGTAATCATGTGAACTTGATATGTGTTTGATATTTTGATGATATGTATGTTGTGATTCCCTTAGGGGTGTCATGTGAACGTCGACTACATGGCACTTCACCATATTTGGGCCTAAGGGAATGCATTGTGGAGTAGTTATTAGATGATGGGTTGCTAGAGTGACAGAAGCTTAAACCCTAGTTTATGAGCTACTTCGTAAGGGACCGATTTGGATCCAAATGTTTAATGCTATGGTTAGATTTTATCTTAATGCTTTTCTCATAGTTGCGGATGCTTGCTAGGGGGTTAATCATAAGTGGGAGGTTTGTTCAAGTAAGAACAGCATCCAAGCACCGGTCCACCCACATATCAAATTATCAAAGTAGCGAACACGAATCAAACCAACATGATGAAAGTGACTAGATGAAATTCCCGTGTACCCTCAAGAACGCTTTGCTTAATATAAGAGGCTGTTTTGGCCTATCGTTTGCCACAAAAGGATTGGGCTACTGACAGTGTCCTGGATTGAGGGGTCCTCGGGCTGCCGGCCTGTTGTGATTGGGCCGGATTGATGGGCTACTTTGGGGCCAAGCTGGAGTACGGATCCATGGCCGTATAAGGAATCTCCAAGCCAGGATTAGGCAGGATCTTTCTTTCCTTGTAACCGATATCATGTAACACTGACCCTACCGGTGCCTATGTAAACCGGAGGGTTTTAGTCTTTAGGGCCAGAGCTACATCCATCACCTCATCGACTTAGGGTTTAGCTCATTTGATCTCGAGGTAGATCTACTCTGTAACCACATCATACATCAAATACAATCAAGCAGGATGTAGGGTTTTACCTCTTCGAGAGGTCCCAAACCTGGGTAAACACTGTGTTCATCGTCCCATGTTCCCCATTGATCCTAGAACCACAGCTCAGGACCCCCTACCCGAGATCCGCCGGTTTTGACACCGACATTGGTGCTTTCATTGAGAGTTTGGCTGTTGGGTCGCCCAAGGATCAATGGCCTGCCTGATCATTGGAGAGGGCGTCAGCTCCAGGGACCTCTTCGTCCCTGGCCAACTCTTCTCGTTCGGCAGCATCGTGCTGCACGCCAACCAAACAGATCATCTAGACCAAATCGATAACTTCGCCCCTGAGCACCGGATTTGATTCGGTAATTTGGAGTACGTTGTGGACATACGAGGCGATCTGGTCTTAATCGGATTCACAACCTCTCCCCGCACCCCCATGGGCCTGGCTGTGCCCGCTCTAGAGCCTCTCACCGATCCGATCTGCGGATCGGCCCCGGTCCTTCAGCCAGCCTTGAGCCCGGACGGCTCCATTTCAAGCGGAGACCAGGAATCCCCTTCAACCACACTCACAATACTCGCCGAAGACCCATCCTCGGGCCTCGATGCGGAAGCAAGGTTCGCACGCCAAGAGTCACTCTCGGCCGAACCCTCTCTTCATGACACACCTCCAGCCTGGAGCCCTTGCGACGAGTCGACGATCGGCAGCCAGGAATTACCCCTGGCCCAAATCAACTCGGCCTCGAGCCTTAGTACGGGAACAACACTCGAGGACCAAGGCCCGCCTTTAGTCTCCGACGACCATCTGGTCCCGAGCCCCGAG
This sequence comes from Thinopyrum elongatum, assembly GCA_011799875.1. Lineage (NCBI taxonomy): Eukaryota > Viridiplantae > Streptophyta > Magnoliopsida > Poales > Poaceae > Thinopyrum > Thinopyrum elongatum. The sequence continues at coordinate 138,713,981 of CM022297.1, forward strand.
CTCAACTCGGCCCTTGAAAGCCAAAACCCAGTTAGGGCACAGATTATCCCTCGCCCCGCTATGCTGGAGTTTGGCCCGGAACTCCCACCGCCCATGAACTCTGCGACCCTCGCCCTATTAAACGAGGCACTGGACTAAATCCAGAAGATGGCTATTCGGGAGGACCTGCCCTCAGCTCGCATTCAACAACCCTTCGAGGCATATCTCAGGGAATTTTGCGCCCCACCCACCACCCACTTAGTAGCCATTGTTCCATGCTATTATATTATCATTCTTGGATGTTTTACAGTCATTTTATAGCAATTTTATTTCATTTTTTGGGACTAACCTATTGACATAGTGCCCAGTGCCAACTGCTGTTTTTTGCTTGTTTTTTACTTCGTGGAAAATCAATACCAAACGGAGTCCAAACGTGGCGAAACTTTTTGGAGATTTTTTCTGGACCAGAAGACACATGTTGGGCCAAAGAAGTACCGGAGGGGGGCTCCGAGGGGAGCACAACCCACCTGGGCGCGCCTGGGGGCCAAGGCGTCCCCTGGTGGGTTGTGCCCGCCTCGGCCACCTCCCGCACCGCCTCTTTACTTTGAACCATATAAAAGTCCAAATGTCCATGCTACAAAAGAAAAGAATATGTGATGAACATGTTAGGCAGCATTCCACTTCAAAAATTCTGTTTTTATCATTTACATACTCGAGGACGAGTAGGAATTAAGCTTGGGGATGCTGATACGTCTCCGTCGTATCTATAATTTTTGCTTGTTCCATGCTGTTATATTATCATTCTTGGATGTTTTACAATCATTTTATAGCAATTTTATATCATTTTTGCAACTAACCTATTGACATAGTGCCCAGTGCTAGATGTTGTTTTTTTGCTTGTTTTTTACTTCGTAGAAAATCAATACCAAATGGAGTCCAAACGCAGCAAAACTTTCTGGAGATTTTTTCTGGACCAGAAGACACCTGTTGGGCCAAAGAAGTACCAGAGGAGGGCTCCGAGGGGAGCACAACCCACCTGGGCGTGCATGGGGGCCCAGGCACGCCCTGGTGGGTTGTGCCTACCTCGGCTGCCTCCCGCACAGCCTCTTTGCTCCATAAATACCCCGAAAATCCAAAAACCCTAGGGGAGTGGACGAAACACAATTCCAGCCGCCGCAAGTTCCAGAACCACCGGATCCAATCTAGACACCATCACGGAGGGGTTCATCATCCTCATTGGTGCCTCTCCGATGATGCGTGAGTAGTTCATTGTGGACATACGGGTCCGTAGTTAGTAGCTAGATGGCTTCTTCTCTCTCTTTTGATTCTCAATACAATGGTCTCTTGGAGATCTATTTGATGTAACTCTTTTTTGCGGTGTGTTTGTTGGGATCCGACGAACTTTGAGTTTATGATTAGATCTATTTATCCATGAAAGTTATTTGAGTTTCTTTGATCTCTTATATGCATGATTACTTATAGCCTCGTATTTCTTCTTAGAATCTTTGGTTTAGTTAGGCCAACTAGATCGATTTTTCTTGCCATGGGAAGAGGTGCTTTGTGATGGGTTCGGTCATGCGGTGTTCTTTCCCATTGACAGAACGGGCAGCAAGACACGTATTGATCATTGCTATTAAGGATAACAAGATGGGGTCTATTCCTACATGAATAGATCTTGTCTACATCATGTCATTGTTCTTATTGCATTACTCCATTTTTCCATGAACTTAATACACTAGATGCATGCTGGATAGCGGTCGATGTGTGGAGTAATAGTAGTAGATGCAAGCAGGAGTCGGTCTAGTAATCTTGGACATGATGCCTATATAATGATCATTGCCTGGATATCGTCATAATTATTTGAAGTTTTATCAATTACCCAACAGTAATTTGTTTACTCGTCGTATGCTATTTTTCTCGAGAGAAGCCACTAGTGAAATCTACGGCCCCCGGGTCTATTCTTTATTATATTTGCTTTGAATCTATTTTTTTTGCTTTTGTTTTCAGATCTATTATTCTAAAAACCCAAAAATACCTTGCTGCACTTTTTATTTATTTATTTTATTTTATTATTGTGAGATCTATTTATCCAAAACTATACAAACCAATCTATCTTTTACCCGAGAGGGATTGACAACCCCTCTTACGCGTTGGGTTGCAAGTATTTGTTCTTTGTGCGCAGGTACCGTTTACATAGTGCTGCTTGGTTCTCCTCCTGGTTCGATAACCTTGTTTTCATAACTGAGGGAAATACCTACCGAAACTATACTGCATCATCCCTTCCTCTTCGGGGAAATACTGACGTGGATACGAGCCATCAAGAAAGGATTTCTGGTGCCGTTATCGGGGAGACATCATCAACATCTATCAGGTTCCTAATCAAAAATCTCATCTCCTTGCAATTTACATTATTTTCCATTTGCCTCTCGTTTTCAACTCCCCCACTTCACAAAAATTTGCCGTTTTATTCGCCTTCTTTTTCCGTTCGCCGTTTTTCTTCGTCAGATCTGTTTTTGTGTGCAATCTTGTTTGTGTAGTCACGATGACTCAAGAAAACACCAAGTTGTGTGATTTTTCCAATACCAATAATAATGATTTTATTAGCACTCCGATTGCTCCTCCCGCCACTAGTGCGGAATCTTGCGATACTAAAGCCGCTTTGTTGAATCTTGTTATGAAAGATCAATTTTCTGGTACTCCTAATGAGGATGCCGCGTCCCATCTTAACACATTCGTAGAATTATGCGATATGCAAAAGAAAAAAGATGTGGACAATGATATTGTGAAGTTGAAATTATTTCCTTTTTCTTTGCGAGATCGTGCAAAAATTTGATTTTCTTCTTTGCCTCGCAATAGTATTGATTCTTGGGATAAGTGCAAAGATGCTTTCATTACTAAGTATTTTCCGCCCACAAAAATTATTTCCCTTAGAACTCAAATCATTAATTTTAAGCAACTTGAGCATGAACATGTTGCGCAATCTTGGGAAAGAATGAAACTAATGCTAAGAAATTGTCCTACTCATGGTTTAAATCTTTGGATGATCATACAGAATTTTTATGCGGGATTGAATTTTGTTTCTAGAAATCTTTTAGATTCTGCCGCGGGTGGTACTTTTATAGAAATTACTTTGGGTGAAGCTACTAAATTGCTTGATAATATTATGGCAAAATATTCACAATGGCATACCGAAAGGGCTCCTACTAGTAAAAAGGTTAATTCGGTTGAAGAAATTAGTACTTTGAGTGAAAAAGTTGATGCTCTTATGAAATTGGTAGCTAATAAAAATGCTCCTATTGATCTTAATGATGTGCCTTTGTCTACTTTGATTGAGCCTTTTAGCCTTTCTTTCATGCCTTTTAGCTAGGCATGATGTGTTCAATGATGCTCGCATAAAAGATAAGGATTGAAACACAAAGAGAGCATCTTGAAGCATATGACTAGCACATTTAAGTCTAACCCACTTCCTATGCATAGGGATTTTGTGAGAAAACAACTTATGGGAACAAGAATCAACTAGCATAGGAAGGCAAAACAAGTGCAACTTCAAAACTTTCAACATAAAGAGAGGAAACTCGATATTCTTGCAATATGTAAAAGCATATGTTCCCCTCTCATAATAATTTTCAGTAGCATCATGAATGAATTCAACAATATAACTATCACATAAATCATTCTTTTCATGATCCACAAGCATAGAAATTTTCTTACTCTCCACATAAGCAAATTTATTCTCATGAATAGTGGTGGGAGCAAACTCAACAAAATAACTATCATGTGATTGGAAATTAAAATCATGATGACAAGTTTCATGGTTATCATTATTCTTTATAGCATACATGTCATCACCATAATCATCATAGATAGGAGGCATGCTTTCATCATAATAAATTTTCTCATCAAAACTTGGGGGGCTAAAAATATCATCTTCATCAAACATAGCATCCCCAAGCTTATGGCTTTGCATATCATTAGCATCATGGATATTCAAGGAGTTCATACCAACAACATTGCAATCATGCTCATCATTGAAAGATTTATTGTCAAACATTTTATAGAATTCTTGCTCTATTAATTGAGCACAATTTTCCTTTCCATCATTTTCACGGAAGACATTATAAAGATGAACAATATGATGCAACCTCAATTCCATTTCTTTGTAGTTTTCTTTTTATAAACCAAACTAGTGATAAAACAAGAAACTAAAAGATTCAATTGCAAGATCTAAAGATATACCTTCAAGCACTCACCTCCCCGGCAACGGCGCCCGAAAAGAGCTTGATGTCTACTATGCAACTTTATTCTTGTAGACACATGTTGGGCCTCCAAGCGTAGAGTTTTGTAGGACAGTAGCAATTTTCCCTCAAGTGGATGACCTAAGGTTTATCAATCCATGGGAGGTGTAGGATGAAGATGGTCTCTCTCAAACAACCCTGCAACCAAATAACAAAGAGTCTCTTGTGTCCCCAACACACCAAATACAATGGTAATTTGTATAGGTGCACTAGTTCGGCGAAGAGATGGTAATAAAAGTGTAGTAATGATAGTAGATATTGATTTTTGTAATAGGAACAATAAAAAACAGCAAGGTAGCAATTGATAAAATGGAGCACAAACGATATTGCAATGCTTGAAAATGAGGCCTAGGGTTCATACTTTCGCTAGTGCAATCTCTCAACAATGCTAATCTAATTGGATCACATAACCATCCCTCAACGTGCGATGAAGAATCACTCCAAAGTTCTTATCTAGCGGAGAACATAAGAAGAAATTGTTTGTAGCTATTCTTTCCGATCGGTCTATCCAAGAGTTCGTACTAAAATAACACCAAGTTATTCTTTCCGATCGATCTATCAAGAGTTCGTACTAAAATAACACTAAGTTATTCTTCCCGATCGATCTATCACGAGTTCGTACTAGAATAACACCAAAGCAAATTCAGATTCATAATACTCAATCCAACACAAAGAACCTCAAAGAGTGCCCCAAGATTTCTACCGGAGAAACAAAGACGAGAACGTGCATCAACCCCTATGCATAGATTACCCCAATGTCACCTCGGGAATCCGCGAGTTGAGTGCCAAAACACATATCAAGTGAATCAATATAATACCCCATTGTCACCATGGGTATTCATATGCAAGACATATATCAAGTGCTCTCAAATCCATAAAAGTATTCAATGCGATAAAACGAAATATCAAAGGGAAAATCAATTCATCACAACAAGATAGAGAGGGGAAAACACCATATGATCCAACTATATTAACAAAGCCCGTGATACATCAAGATCGTGACATCTCAAGAACACGAGAGAGAGAGAGAGAGATTAAACACATAGCTACTGGTACAAACCCTCAGGCCCGAGGGTGGACTACTCCCTCCTCATCATGGTGGCCGCCGGGATGATGAAGATGGCCACCGGTGATGATTTCCCCCTCCGGCAGGGTGCCGGAATGGGGTCTAGATTGGTTTTTCATGGCTATAGAGGCTTGCAGCGGCGGAACTTCTGATCTAGGGTTACCCCGAGGGTTTTTGGAATATTTGGGAATTTATAGGGCGAAGAGGCGGTGAGGGAGGCCACCGAGGTGGGCACAACCCACCTGGGCGCGCCTGGGCCCCCAGGCGCGCCCTGGTGGGTTGTGCTCTCCTTGGAGCTCCCCTTTGGTACTTCTTTGGCCCACCAGGTGTCTTCTGGTCCAGAAAAAATCTCCAAAAAGTTTCGTTGCGTTTGGGCTCCGTTTGGTATTGATTTTCTACGATGTAAAAAACAAGCAAAAAACAGCAACTGGCGCTGGGCACTATGTCAATAGGTTAGTCCCAAAAAATGATATAAAGTTGCTATAAAATGATTGTAAAAAATCCAAGAATGATAATATAACAGGATGAATACTTAATAAATTATAGATACGTTGGAGACGTATCAGACCGTTTTTACGCACTATTGGTGCCGTGATTGATATGAAAGAAGGCAATATTAAATTTCAATGTCCACTAAGAAAGGGAATGGAACACTTCCCTAGAACAAGAATTAAGCCACCATATGAATCAATCATGAGGGCATCTTATGGATCTAGAATTCAAGATGATAATACTTGAATCTATGCTTTATGACTAGCTAGGGGCGTAAAACGATAGCGCTTGTTGGGAGGCAACCCAATGAATAAAATTTATTTTTGCCTTTTTCTTTCTGTTCTTGAGTGTTTGCAAAATTATGCCTCTGTTATGATTGTGTTTTTTATGTTTTAATTAGTGTTTGGGCCAAGTATATCCTTTGGGATAGATTTGGTGATAGTTGATTTGATCTTGTTGAAAAACAGAAACTTTTGCGTCCAGTAAAATAATTATCTTGTTTACAGAATGGATTAAAAATTCCAATTTTTTTTACGCAAGATTTATATACAAATTTCCTATCTTGACCTATTTTTTAAGAATTTCTAGAGTTAAAGAAGTATGAGAAAATTTCGCATCTTTACAGACTATTCTATTTTCTTTGCATTGTGTGCTTATTTTGATGATTTTATGTATTGTATCGGGGGGTATAAGGCATGGAAAAGTTAGAATACAGTAGATATAATGCAATAACAAAATTTGAATGGGTTTTCTACAATACTTAAAGTAAAGATTGGTTTTCTTATACTAACGGATCTCACGGCGGTTTTGTTAAGTTCTGTGTGATTAAAGTTTTCAAGTTTTGGGTGAGATCACGATGGATGAAGGAATAAGGAGTAAGAAGAGCCTAAGCTTGGGGATGCCCATGTCATCCCAAAGTAATATTCAAGGAGAAACAAGCAACTAAGCTTGGGGATGCTCCGAGTGCCATCCCCTCTTTCTTCTAACGACCATCGGTATTTTACTTGGAGCTATATTTTTATTCGTCACATATCATGAGTTTTGCTTGGTGCATCTTGTATTATATGAGTCTTTGCTTGTTTTGCTTTTTAGTTTGTCACAAGTATCCTTGCTGGACACACCTATTTGAGAGACCCAAAATTATGCTATGATTTGTTAGAATTGTTCTATGTGCTTCACTTAAATTCTTTGAGCTATGGAATTGCTCTAGTGCTTCACTTATATCTTTTTGAGCACGGTGTGCTTTAATATTTTTGAAGAAATACTCTCATGCTTCACTTAGATTTGTTTGAGAGTTAGTAAATTTTTGAAGAAATCCTCTCATGCTTCACTTATATTATTTTGAGAGACGAAAAAAATTTATGCTCATGTTCTTCACTTAGATTTGTTTGAGCTATCAAAAGCAACATATGAAACTAGTCCCAAAGTGATAGATATTCAAGAGGGATATAATAAAAACTTTCATGAAGATCATTGGACAAAATAAACATGATTCTTTGTAATAGTTTTGAGATATGATGATAGTGATATGTGAGTCATGTTGATGAGTAATTGTGATTTAGTAAGAATATTGGTGTTAAGGTTTGTGATTCCCTATGCAAGCACGAAAGTCAATAGTTATGCAATGAAATTACATCCTACTTGTGCTGCACTATTCGGTGTTAGTTATGCTTAATGCACACTTATGTGATTTTTTGTGTCTTGGTTGGAAGCTTCTCAATCTTTTTGCTAGCCTTCACTTGTACTAAGTAGGAATACTACTTGTGCATCCAAAATCCTTAAACCCAGTTTTTCCACATGAGTCCACTATACCTACCTATATGCGGTATTTCCGTGCCGTTCTAAGCAAACTTGTATGTGCCATCTCTAATTTTCAAAATATTTTTCCTTTTTGTGTGCTCGTACCGCTCATGGAACGGTAGGGGGTGGCTGATATTTTTCCATGCTAGATGTGTTATTCTCAAGATGAGTGTTTATTCACTTGTCATTGCACGAGAGTACAGCAAAGGTATTAGGGATGCCCAGTCCCGAAATGAAAAATGAATTTACTTTATGTTGTCAAATAATAAATTCCTTGGGAAGTGTTGGTATGGACGGCACCCGTGGATACGGCTAGCCGTGGAATGTGAAAGTATGGTGGAAAAAGGAATAAACTTTATTTTCTGTTTGGGAACTGCCTATGATATATCTAGCATGGAAAGTATTGGGAACTACTCGACCGTTTCTGTTGACAGGAAAAGCATGCCACCCAAAATATTTTATCTCTATTTTTTCGCTTTGAGCTATGGCACCTCTACAAATCTCTGCTTCCCTCTGCGAAGGGCCTATCTATTTACTTTTATGCAATTTTCATTTTTATTGAGTCTCCATCTTCTCTTATAAAGCACCAACTAGGGAACACTATTATCATACTTGTGCAATGGGCTTAGTTAATATTTGAGTGTGTTTCATGAATGGATCAATGATTGAGCATAATGGGCTAGGGATAGCTTTCTTTAGTGTTGATATTTTGAAAGACATGGTTGCTTGTTGATATGCTTGAGTATTGAAATCTTCATGTCAAAACTAGACTATTGCTTTGAACCATATAAAAGTCCAAATGTCCATGCTACAAAAGACAAGAATATGTGATGAACATGTTAGGCAACATTCCACATCAAAAATTCTATTTTTATCATTTACATACTCGAGGACGAGTAGGAATTAAGCTTGGGGATGCTGATACGTCTCCATCGTATCTATAATTTTTGCTTGTTCCATGCTGTTATATTATCATTCTTGGATGTTTTACAATCATTTTATAGCAATTTTATATCATTTTTGCAACTAACCTATTGACATAGTGCCCCGTGCCAGATGTTGTTTTTTTGCTTATTTTTTACTTCGTAGAAAATCAATACCAAACGGAGTCCAAACGCAGCGAAACTTTTTGGAGATTTTTTCTGGACTAGAAGACACCTGTTGGGCCAAAGAAGTACCAGAGGGGGGCTCCGAGGGGAGCACAACCCACCTGGGCGCGCATGGGGGCCTAGGTGTGCCCTGGTGGGTTGTGCCTACCTCGGCCGCCTCCCGCACAGCCTCTTTGCTCCATAAATACCCCGAAAATCCAAAAACCCTAGGGGAGTGGACGAAACACAATTCCAGCCGCCGCAAGTTCCAGAACCACCAGATCCAATCTAGACACCATCACGGAGGGGTTCATCATCCTCATTGGTGCCTCTCCGATGATGCGTGAGTAGTTCATTGTGGACATACGGGTCCGTAGTTAGTAGCTAGATGGCTTCTTCTCTCTCTTTTGATTCTCAATACAATGGTCTCTTGGAGATCTATTTGATGTAACTCTTTTTTGCGGTGTGTTTGTTGGGATCCGACGAACTTTGAGTTTATGATCAGATCTATTTATCCATGAAAGTTATTTGAGTTTCTTTGGTCTCTTATATGCATGATTACTTATAGCCTCGTATTTCTTCTTCGAATCTTTGGTTTAGTTAGGCCAACTAGATCGATTTTTCTTGCCATGGGAAGAGGTGCTTTGTGATGGGTTCGGTCATGCGGTGTTCTTTCCCATTGACAAAAGGGGCAGCAGGACACGTATTGATCATTGCTATTAAGGATAACAAGATGGGGTCTATTCCTACATGAATAGATCTTGTCTACATCATGTCATCATTCTTATTGCATTACTCCGTTTTTCCATGAACTTAATACACTAGATGGATGCTGGATAGCGGTCGATGTGTGGAGTAATAGTAGTAGATGCAGGCAGTAGTCGCTCTACTAATCTTGGACGTGATGCCTATATAATGATCATTGCCTGGATATCGTCATAATTATTTGAAGTTCTATCAATTGCCCAACAGTAATTTGTTTACCCGTCGTATGCTATTTTTCTTGATAGAAGCCAGTAGTGAAATCTACGCCCCCCGGGTCTATTCTTTATCATATTTGCTTTAAGATCTATTCTTTTTGCTTTTGTTTTCAGATCTATTATTCTAAAAACCCAAAAATACCTTGCTGCACTTTTTCTCTATTTATTTTGTTTTGTTTTATTGCGAGATCTATTTATCCAAAATTATACAAACCAATCTATCTTTTACCCGAGAGGGATTGACAACCCCTCTTACACGTCGGGTTGCAAGTATTTGTTCTTTGTGTGCAGGTACCGTTTACATAGTGTTGCTTGGTTCTCCTACTCGTTCGATAACCTTGGTTTCATAACTGAGGGAAATACCTACCGAAGTTGTACTGCATCATCCCTTCCTGTTCGGCGAAATACTGACGTGGATACGAGCCATCAGACAGCACCGCCGCTCCAAGGCGCATCAAAGCCACACGAGCAACACGGATACAGGAGAAAATGCCACCCCGGATAATGCGAACAACCACAAGTCAACCATGAGGAGCGCGAGGAGCATTAGGATCTACTCGATCCAGAACATCTCGATGACTCCGAAGACGATAATTACCTCCCCCTCTCAGAAGAGGAAGTGAGTCTGGGCGACGAGGATTTCTTCGTCCCCGAAGACCCGCTGGATCAAGAGCGGTTCAAGCGGTAGCTTATCGCCACCGCATGCAGCCTGAAGAAAGGGTGACAGAAAATAAAGGCCGCATAGGACACGCTGAACGAGAGGTGGACTAAGGTCCTGGACGCCGAAGAGGAGTACAGCCACAAGCAACAGACGAAAAGCTACCCGAAGCGGAAGCTACTGCCACAGTTCGATGATGAGGCCGTAGAGTCAACACCTCCAAGGTACACCCAGGTAGACAAACCAGATCGCCCCCCTCGAGGACGGGATCAGACGGTTGACAAAGCCGAAAAACCTACCACCCAACCTCACCGTCAAGGCAAGGAACCATTATAGTCAGACTATGAGTACGACCTCCATCAGGACCTAGATGCTCGGGCAGGCCTGACAAGGTCCATTTACGGGCCCAAAAGGGACCCTCCTGCTAGACGGGACGGATACAAATCCTAGTTAGACCAAAACGATAGAGCTCGGGAACTGCAACGAGCCCGGATGGCATGACCTCTTGCGCGACGTAGCATGAGTCAGGGGTGCCGCTCACCCCCTTTGCTTCACAGATAAAGTGATGCAACACGAATTCCCAGAAGGTTTCAAACCTGTGAACATTGAGCCCTACGACGGGACAACAGATCCTATAGTATGGATCGAAGATTTCCTATTGTACATCCACATGGCACGAGGAGACGACCTCCATGCCATCAAGTACCTACCATTAAAGCTCAAGGGTCCGGCCAGACATTGGCTGAACAGCCTTCCCGAAGACTCAATAGGGTGTTGGGAAGAACTCGAGGAGGCCTTTTGAACCAACTTCCAGGGCACTTATGTTCGGCCCCCAGACGCCGATGACCTGAGCCATGTAATTTAGCAGCCCGGTGAGTCAGCTCAGCAATTTTGGAACCGGTTTTTTGACCAAGAAAAACCAAATTGTTGACTGCCTGGACTCCGAAGCAATAGCCGCCTTTAAGCACAGTATTTGGGATGAATGGCTAGACGGCAGTTCGGCCAAGACAAGCCAAGAACGATGGCCGCACTTACCTCCCTGATGACCCGCTTCTGCGCCGGAGAGGGCAGTTGGCTGGCCCGTAGAGGCACCAATCCTGATACCCTCGGCACCTCTGAAGTCCGGGACGGGAACGGGAAGCCCTGAAGGAATAAGAACAAGCGCCCCATAACGACGGCGAAACTGAGGAAACGACAGTAAATGCCGGATTCCGTAATCAAAAGTCTGGGTCACGGAAAAGGCCCTCTAAAGGCAACCAGGATGGACCAACCAAGATGGACGCAATCTTGGACAAGCCTTGCCAGATTCATGGCACCACGGAGAAGCCCGCCAACCACTCCAACCGCAATTGTTGGGTGATAAAAAAGGCCGGCAAGCTTCAAGCCGAAGACTCGGGTAAAAGCCCACGGAGCAAGGACAACGAGGAGCTCCGCAGGCCGAACTGTGGAGGCCAAAAGCCCTTCCCTTCTAAGGTCAAGACGGTGAACATGATCTACGCCACCCACATACCAAGGAAGGAGAGGAAGCGTGCGCTGCGGGACGTATACACCGTCGAACCCGTAGCGCCAAAATTCAACCCGTGGTCGGCTTGCCCGATCACCTTTGACCGCAGAGACCATCCGACTAGTATCCATCATGGAGGATCGGCGGCCCTGGTACTGGATCCCATTATCGATGGGTACCACCTCATGAGAGTCCTAATGGACGGGGGCAGCAGCCTCAATTTGATCTATGCAGACAAAGTGAGAAAATGGGGATCGATCCGTCAAGGATCAAACCTAGCAACACCTCTTTTAAGGGGGTTATTCCGAGCATAGAGGCCCAATGCTCAGGCACGGTAACTCTTGAAGTGGTGTTCGGCTCATCGGATAACTTTCGAAGTGAAGATTTGATCTTCGACATTGCTCCATTCCGCAGTGGCTACCATGCCCTCCTCGGCTGAATGGCGTTCGCTAAATTTAACACCGTCCCGCATTACGCCTACCTGAAGCTAAAAATGCCCGGTCCCTCGGGCATCATAACAATCAATGGCAACACGGAGCGCTCACTGCGGACCGAGGAACACACCGCGGCCCTGGCAGCCGAAGACCAAGCCGTCACCAACGGGCCTCAGTATCAGCCTGCCGTAAAGGCTAAACGTACCCGAGCCCGATCCCCGTCATGGGAGCCCGCCTGCGTTCGCCGCAAATAAGGATGCGCTCGCCACGGCACGCCCGCCTCCGTCGCGCTCTACGTGCCTCGTCAGCACAACTTCGCGCTTGAGATACCATGGGAGGTCGTGGGGGCTGATATCGAACGTATATCCCCACACGTTCGGCTCAACCGAACTATGGCATCATCACGTCTTCAAATGACCACGGGTATGATTCCGGACTCGCTCAGCGTCAAGCTATGTTCGGCAGGGTCACATCTCAAGGCTCCTATTGAAGGCATCCCTCGCCAGCACGCGATGTTCACGGACGACCAATTCCCACCTCTCCATCTCACAGAAGCAAAGGCGCAGACATGCAGCAGGGCACAGTTGAGGCTTCAACCCACGAATCAAGGCCCTGTGTAAACCTTTCTCTGTAAAGTTTTTTTCTTTTTTTCTTTCCTTTTTTTTTCATAAATGCCTTAGCGGTTTGAATTGTACGGATAGACGTCCAGAGCTTATGGAAATTATAAACACCTTTTACAGTGTTCGAGCATCGGCATTGTCTAGCCCTTCTCTCTCCTTTCCTTTTTTCCGCTCTTTGAATGGCTAGGCAGATACACAATGCGTAGCAAATACAACTCGGTTAATCGACCGAAGGCTTGATTTTCCAATCAGCTCCATGTACCAAGTTCGGCACCACTTCTCGTTGTGTGCTCGGCATCTCGGATATTGCATTATATGCATCAGTGCCGAACTATGTCTTGGGTCAATAGTTGGGTTGCCCGGCTCCTGTGCTTGCCTTCTTATGTTCCGCACGTTCAGCTAAGAAGGCAAAGGGAGAACCCCTGCGATTGTACTTCTGGCTAGTCTAGTTAAGCACCTCAGGGGAGAAAGCTGAAAACTGACCGTCATGATAAGCGAGAACTGGCCAGCGATCTGGCGACAAGTGTTAAACTAAGAAATCGTTGGTGATTTATCCGTGTTATACGCAGGGTTCGTCCTAGCACAAACCAAGCGGTCACAAAGGCACGCCTCGGCTCCCATGTACACTGCAAAACCCTGGGGGCTAGTCATTAGTCCCCGCCGTCAAGCTCCTATGGCGAAGTGAAAGCAATAAAGCTGCATAGTCCGATTGCCTGGTCTCTCTCTCGCACTACCGCCTTCGGGCACCAAGACGTTGGCTAAGGTTAATAGTGCGGAGACAAAACACCCCTCGTCTTATTAACTTGGGGGCTGAAGCCGATGACTGATAACTTTCAGAATAATAAAACAGTCGCACAGGAGTCAAAATTAAACAGTAACATACACAACATACAAACGGACCGCTCAATAAAGCAGCATGTTCGGACGACAACTAGACACAAAATCATTCGATGATTACATCCTTCGAACACTGACACTCTATTGCCCGAGCACCTTCCATAACTTGGGCGAAGTACAGCTCGGGGCGGCGGTGCTCCTTTCTAGCCGGCGGGGGACCAATGGCCATATCCAACTGCTTGATCCTCGGCCAATGCACCATGGTCTTCGCAAAGGATAGCCTCGCACCCTCAAGGCATGCAGATCACTTTACGGTATCGATCCACGGCAATGCTTCATGCAGCCTCTGCACCAAGACAAAAATAGCCATTCGGAATAGGCTCATTAGGCCACAATCGGACACAAAGATACATCAAGGCTGGTTCGGCCATCCGGTGCAGCTCCATCAACTGCTTCATTTGTTTGCTGAGGAGCTGAGAGTGTTCGGGCGCCTGGAACTGCGACCAGAAGAGCCGCCATTCCGAATCCTCCTCCCGCACCACGAAATGCTCCGCCGCAGCAACCGCACTCTTCGAAAGCTCAACGAAAGCGCCTGCAGAGCGCCAAACCTGCGTCAGCAAGGCGAACCTATTGCCCCCAAACACACTCTGCAGTAAGTATTTCTTACCATCTGTGATTTGCCCCACTTGGCGGAGCTCTTCCCGGACACCTCGCACTTTGATCCTCGCCTCCTGGAGGTCCTTCTCCACCTTGGACAGCTCGGAAGACCGCTCCTCCTGTTTCTTCTCAAGGGCCTCAAACTTCTTGATGGCATCCTTGAGCTCCACCTGCACCTCGGCTACTCGAGCCTCGTGCTTCTCACCAGCAAGCTTGGCCTTCTCAAGCTCGGCCACCGCCTTTTTGGCGGCCATTTTTTCTGCGGCCACCTTGGCCTCGGCCTTCTTCAGGGCTGCATTCAAGCCCTCTACCTCAATGGTGGCAGCTGCAATATCCACATATTACACGATTAGCATGTAGTCTGGAAAGTCAGTATCCGGCAATATGCAATCATACACCTTAAAGGCTTACCTTGCGCCTCATCATGCCGCTTGTTGACAAGGTCAAGCTCTCCATCGGAGCGCTTGAGCTTCCGATCCATCTCCTCTAGTGTCACGGCATTAGCAGCCGCGGCGAAGAAAGATGTCTGTGACATTAATAAATTCACACTACTTTAAATATTGGCCTACAAAAATTGGACCCTCTGCAAGTTTCTTTGTAATTCTTACAGAGTCTCGGGGGCTGCTATACATATGGCCTACTCAAACATTAAAACTAAGGGCTAAAACTACTTTACGTGAAAAGAGTATTACTTGACTTACCTCAAAGCCTGTTAGCAGGCCTTGGACAACGTCGTTCAGTCCGGATTGGACGGACCGAACACCCTGTAAAACCGCACCCATAAGGGTGCGGTGCCCGTCGATGATGGCGGAGTTGTTCACCAACTGCTCCAGCATGTCCGGCCATCCCGCCGCCGCCTAGTTGGAGGAGGGCGTCGGGCCTTCAGCCCCTTCCCCGTCGGAAGGAAGAACCGGCACCTTCGAGGGCCTTGAGGGCTCAGGTTTGGACGGCCAAGTGGGTCCGGATGGTCCGGACTCCCCTCCCGCATTAGTTAGGAGGGACGCATCCTCCCGAGCTTCAATGACCGAGGCGTCAGCCTCGGCCATGGCAGCGTCGCCCTCCTCCCCCGTGTTCGGAGGGGGAGGGGTCCTTCGGGACAACACTTCCCCGACCTCTTCGGGGATCAGGGGAGGTGCGCAGCGCGACGCGGATCCGCTATCCGCCAGTTCGGCGGGCGGAGACGTCCCTTCCGAGGTCTGCTCGGTGGGATGGTCGCGCGGTGGGCTATGACGACACACGATCAGCTTCCATGAGTAAGGGATTGTTAAAAATAAAGCGACTAAAAACACCAAAATTCGTACCTTCCAGCAGGGGGCTTGACCCTAGGTTCCTTCTCCAGAACCTTTTCGGACGCTTTGAACTCCTCATCGGAGTACGAGCTGTCAGGCAAGATCAGCTTAGGCCAACACTGCCTCTTCGGGGCCTGAGGGGGTTGTACCTCCTTGACATCATCGGGGGCCGCCCTCTTCTTGGAGTGCGAGGAGGCGCTTTCCTCCTCGTCCTTGTCTTCGTCCCCGTCCTGAGCAGACGGGGCTGCAACGTCTCCGGATCGGGTGTCCGGACGAGCTCTGCGGCGGAGGCCCTCCCTGGCCTCCTGTACATCCTTCTTCTTCTTGCCCTTCTTGTTGGGTGCCTTGTAAGGCACCACGACCAGCAGCCTCTCTAGCTGGGCCGATCGGGGCCCTTCGGGCAGTGGTGCCGGACTGCTGATCTTCTCAAACTTTCCGAGCCAGCCCTCAAAAATCCACAAAGGGAGGCTTAGATCAAATCGTGCATGATATGATTATCCGAACACATGTCAGGTGAAAGACCACTCACCTCTCTCGGGGGGTTCGCAGCATCGAGGCCGATGTCCTCCTCCTCGACCAGCCACGCCTCTTGAGGCTTGACCAGCAGACCCCATGCCTTGTCGTGGGTTGTGCCGAAGAGGTACTGCATGGTGGGCGGGTCTTCGGACTAGTACTCCCACATCGGTTTGGCCCTGATGTCTACTACGCAACCTTCTTCTTATAGACTCATGTTGGGCATCCAAGCGCAGAGTTTGGTAGGACAGTAGAAAATTTCCCTCAAGTGGATGACCTAAGGTTATCAATTCATGGGAGGCGTAGGATGAAGATGGTCTCTCTCAAATAACCCTGCAACCAAATAACAAAGAGTCTCTTGTGTCCCCAACACACCCAATACAATGGTAAATTGTATAGGTGCACTAGTTTGGCGAAGAGATGGTGATACAAGTGTAATATGGATGGTAGAAATATATTTTTATAATCTGAATAAATAAAAACAGCAAGGTAGCAAGTAACAAAAGTGAGCGAAAACGGTATTGCAATGCTTCGAAACAAGGCCTAGGGTTCATACTTTCACTAGTGCAAGTTCTCTCAACAATGATAACATAATTAGATCATATAGCAATCCCTCAACGTGCAACCAAGAGTCACTCCAAAGTTTCTATCGGAGAACGTAGGACGAAAACGTGCATCAACCCCTATGCATAGATTACCCCAATGTCACCTCGGGAATCCACGAGTTGAGTGCCAAAACATACATCAAGTGAATCAATAGAACATCCCATTGTCACCACAGATATCCCATCGCAAGACATACATCAAGTGTTCTCAAATCCAATACTCAATCCAACATAACGAAACCTCAAAGAGCAAGACTCAATTCATCACAACAAGAGATAGAGAGGAAAGAAACACCATATGATCCAACTATAATAACAAAGCTCGCGGTACATCAAGATTGTGCCAAATCAAGAACACAAGAGAGAGAGATCAAACACATAGCTACTGGTACATACCCTTAGCCCCGAGGGTGAACTACTCCCTCCTCATCATGGAGACCACCGGGATGATGAAGATGGCCATCGGTGATGATTTCCCCCTCCGGCAGGGTGCCAGAACAGGGTCCCGATTGGTTTTTCGTGGCTACAGAGGCTTGCGGCAGCGAAACTCCCGATCTAGGTTTATTTCTGGGGGTTTCTATATTTATAGGAATTTTTGGCGTCGAGAAAAAGTCAGGGGGGGTCCACGAGGAGCCCACAAGACCAGAGGGCGCACCCAGGGGGGTAGGGCGCACCCTCTGAGGGAGTCCTGGATTAGGGGGTCCTCGGGTGTCCGGTCTATTTGATATGGGCCGAACTGATGGGCCGTGAAGATAAAAACAGAAGATTACCCCCCGTGTCCGGGTAGGACTCCTGTATGCGTGGACTGCAAGTTTGGTGTCCGGATGTACTATTCCTTCCTCTGCAAACCGACTCTGTACAACCCTAGATCCCTCCGGTGTGTATATAAATCGGAGGGTTTAGTCCGTAGAGGCTATCAGAATTCTCATAGGCTAGACAGCTAGGGTTTAGCCATTACGATCTCGAGGTAGATCAACTCTTGTATCCCCTATACTCATCAAATATAATCAAGCAGGATGTAGGGTTTTACCTCCTTTAAGAGGGCCCGAACCTAGGTAAACAACGTGTCCCCATCGTCCCTTGTTACCATTGATCCTCAAACGCACTGTTCGGGACCCCCTACCCAAGATCCGCCGGTTTTGACACCGACATTGGTGCTTTCATTGAGAGTTCCACTGTATCGTCGGCAGAAGGATCGATGGATCAACTTATCATCAACAACGATGTTGTTTCCGGGGAGACCTTTCTCCCTTCATCATAGATGAAGTTCTCACAGGAGGAGCCTATCGCCTTCGTAATGCATCGGATAATCGCCTTGAGCCGAATCCATGGAACGCTGCTTGGCTCCGACGATTCTACGGATAGTTCCGCCGCATCCTTTTTATTTTTTCTAGCTTCCTCCTTCTTCTCCTCTTCTTTTTTAATCTTTGTTTTATACATCCCAGTTTATGTTCGGATCTGCCAAACTATTAGGGGTACACATCTTTAAATGTATACACCCCACTTTGACTGGGGGCTTCTTTGACGAAGCTTGTTATTAAAAGCTTATGGCTTATATTGTCCATGTCATTTGTTCTATACACCTTTGCCATTATATGCACCTCGATGACTTAAGTTTTTGCCAAGCTGGGTTGCCTCGCTCCTGTGTTTTTACCCTACGTTCCCGATTGTTCGGCTAGGGTGTAAAGGGAGCACCTCTGCCATTGCTACAACCGGGTAATCCGGATCTGTACCTCAGACGGGTGAAGCCGAAAGCTAGCGTTCTTAAGAGAATAATTGGTCGGCAAGCAACGACGGATTGTTTACATTTTTGTAACTCTTCTAAACAAATACGGGATCGGCTCCCTGTAATTCGGATCAAAGCCTAGGCACGCGTAACTAAGCGTGCCCACCCAAGGGAAAGAACCCTTAACGGAACTATTTTCCTTGGAAGATGTTTCTTACGTTAAATAGTAATATAACATAACTCCCGAACAATTTTTTTGTCTGTTTGAGCAATATGGTCGGATTGCCTGGTTTCCGGACATAATGAATGTTTCTCACATTCCAACTTGGTATCCGGAAACACTCCACCTTCTTGGTTCGGAGATTGAAGCCGAAGGCCTGCGATGACAAATTTCGAAATGTTCGAATGGAGATAAGTTCGATAATAAAGTACATTGATACATTGAATCAAACGCCTACTCTTTCTCTATACCATCTATAAGACTGTCTAAACTACAGTCTTCTTGCGAATATTTCGCAGCTATCATCACTTGGTCATATACCAAGTTCACGGGAATCTCCTTTCCGTCTGGTCCCTAAGGTCCAACTCGGGCCATATGATTCGGATCGAGTCCGGTGTAGCGTGTTTTCACCATCGCCCATGCTTCTCGTGCACCTTCACGACATGCGGATGCCTTCCATAGTTCAAAGCGGCGCCGGGCACCTTTGAACAGGTTCGCCAACCCCTCCATACTTTTTGGAGGGGTATCGGATGGCCATAAAGCCTTGGTCATATTTCTCATGGCTTTCCGGGCCCGCTCATGCACCACGGATAGCTCCTTAAGCACGTCGCTCGAAATTCGGACACTTCCTCTTCAGGCCGACCAGTTAATAGACCTGCAGCAATAGAGTTGTGACAATCCGAATTATGGGATAGTATGAGTCTCTCTGATGGATCAAAAGGTCATACCGAATATGCCGCCTTTCAACTTCATATTCTCTTTTTGCGTAGCCGATAAATGAACCTTTAAGCTCTTTATCTCGTTGGCTTGTTTGTCTTTTCCCTCCTCAAGTTTGTTTTTCTGACCAGTGGTCATTGTGGCCTTTTTCATCTCCGCAAGTTCTGTCGTGACAGCATTCAGCTGTGTCTGGTTTGTTCTCAGTTCTTGGGACAGCGCGTTGTTCTTCTACTTGAGAACCTGCAGGTCATAACGATCCTTAAATCGGTTGGCCTAACCACTTCAAGTCTCGGGGGCTACTGGCATATATCTATTAATTTTGCACAAACTCATTACCTGCATATCCTTTGAGAACAGTTGAGTAATTCCAGCAAGTCCGTCTCAGGCGGCTCGGATATATGCATCCACGGAGCTGAGTGCGGCAAATTCCTGTTCAGAGAAAACTGGAGCGCGCATGGCCTCTTTTAGCCGACGATGATTGATCACGCTCTCCACCTCAGAATTCATGACGGATACATCATCCGAATCCTCATGAGGGGGCGGATCTGGCACTGTATCAGGTCTCGTCCTGGTCGGCGAGTCCGGCGCCGGATTAGCTGACATTTGGCTAGCAAGGCATTTTCCCACGGTTTGTCGCGTGCTCCTCCTGAAATAAAGGTAGAGGGGAAATTTAACAATCTGATCTCATGCTTAGGTACATATCAACGGACGTACCTCTTTGAAGAGGGAGGGGGCTCGGCAGCGCCCCCCGTTTCCTTTCGTTTCGAACGATTGCCTTGCGTAGAGGCCGCTCTTGAGGGAGTGCGGCTTGCCGAGCGCCGATCCTATAAAGTACAGTTTAGTGTAATGGATAAGGTGCAAATAGGGGCCTCTTTTTGAGGAGGCTTTTCGAATACTTACAATGGAGAAAGGGCAAAGGCGGGGGTAGTCGGCCGTAATAGCCACTTCCGAACTGTCAAGGCTCGCCTGATAAAATACTCCATCATCGAATTCTATGTATATATCCGGATCCTCGCAGAAGCAGGGGTCTTCGTCGCGAGCATGATCCTCTGGCTGCGGGGAGGGATAATGAATGTCCTCCACGATTTTCCTCCATGACTGTTTTAACAACAAGAACAATTTGATTAGCACGCCTCGATAAAAAATAGTGCTAATAATCAAAAACTTACCCATTCAATAGGGTTGTACATGGAAAAGCCTTCTCGGCAGTTTAAGCGGAGGAAGTCTTCTTTCTCCCCCTTATATGGATCAGCCAGGATCATAGCCAGTTCGGCTGGGGTATCCGGGCCCTTGCGTCTGTAACGAGATGCGTCGTCCTCTCCGTTGTAACACCATAAAGGGGTCACTCTGGAATGGAGAGACTGAATACATTACTTTATCGCGATGGCCATAACTTCAATTATCGAAAGCCCGAAATGAGCAAGTACTCTGACCTTGCTGACCAACCTCTTCACTTCCGCACTGTCTTCTTCCTTGGGACTATGGGGGCGCCAATTAAGGTGTTTCTTCAAAGGAGCACTGGAGAATTCGGGGAGGCCGCGCCAAACTGGGTCCGGAAGGGGAACTTCCTCAATATAAAACCATTCCGAAGACCATTCTTGGGATGCCTCCTTGGGATCTCTAATCGGGTAACCTGATCCGGCTATGCGCCATACTTCGGCGCCGCCCACTTCGATTATGGAACCCCCTCGATGGCGAGGAACGAGGCAAAAGAACTTTCTCCATAGTTCAAAATGAGCCTCGCAGCCCAGAAACAGTTCACAAAGAGCAACAAAACCCGAGATGTGCAGAATAGAACCTGGAGTGAGATTGTGCAGCTGGATCCCGTAGAATTCTAACAGTCCCCTGAGAAAGGGGTGGATCGGGAATCCTAAGCCCCGCAGAAGAAACGAAACGAAGCACACCCTCTCCTCCTTGTTGGGGTTGGGGAAATTTTCTGCTAGCACATCATTACCGATCGAGGCTAATCCCGCTCGCACAGAGATTAGATCTGCAGGAGGGAGATATCCCTGCGTCTGAAGTCGACTCAACTGAAGATGAGACATTGAGCAGTTCTACCAATTACCCTCTTGAGGGCGTAAAGAAGAGCTGGGAGCGCTGGCCATGTTTTGAAGTTTTTCGGGGCTGGTCTGGATGTTCTCTACGCGATGTGGATGGCATTTGGGGATCTAGCCTCTTTATATAGGCGTCGTCCCTGTGTGGTCAGGGGCGTATCTGTAAAAAATTATTATGGACCGTTCCCATTCGTCTGGCGCGTGGGAATCGAGGCGATGACAGGAAGGAATTATAAAGGCAGAACGGGAAGGTCAGGGCTGGACTGTCATCAATCCGAAGTATGGAGAAGAACCCACCTTGCAAAGCCGAAAACATAAGCCGGATACTACGTCGTCATTGAAGGCAAGTTCGGGGGCTACTGAGGGAGTCCTGGATTAGGGGGTCCTCGGGTGTACGGTCTATTTGATATGGGCCGAACTAATGGGCCGTGAAGATAAAAACAGAAGACTACCGCCCCCCCCCCCCCGGTGTCCGGGTAGGACTCCTGTATGCGTGGACTGCAAGTTTGGTGTCCGGATGTACTATTCCTTCCTCTGCAAACCGACTCTGTACAACCCTAGATCACTCCTGTGTGTATATAAATCAGAGGGTTTAGTCCGTAGAGGCTATCAGAATTCTCATAGGCTAGACAGCTAGGGTTTAGCCATGACGATCTTGAGGTAGATCAACTCTTGTATCCCCTATACTCATCAAATATAATCAAGCAGGACGTAGGGTTTTACCTCCTTTAAGAGGGCCCGAACCTGGGTAAACATCATGTCCCCATCGTCCCTTGTTACCATTGATCCTCAAACGCATAGTTCGGGACCCCCTACCCGAGATCCGCCGGTTTTGACACCGACACCCTCCTCCCTTGTGGAGGCCTCGTGGCTCTTCTGGCCCAACTCTTTTGATTCAGGGGCTTCTTCTGGTCCATAAAAAATCACCGTAAATTTTCAGCTCATTTGGACTCCGTTTGATATTCCTTTTCTGCGAAACTCAAAAACAAGAAAAAAAACAGAAACTGGCACTGGGCTCTAGGTTAATAGGTTAGTCCCAAAAATAATATAAAATAGCATATAAATGCATATAAAACATCCAAGATGGATAATATAATAGCACGGAACAATCAAAAATTATAGATACGTTGGAGACGTATCAAGCATCCCCAAGCTTAATTCCTGCTCATCCTCGAGTAGGTAAATGATAAAAATAGAATTTTTGATGTGGAATGCTAGCAAGTGCACAAGTTTGATCAATGATAATGTCAATCACTTTTTCTAGCATCATTATATATCATAAACAGTAGCTCATCTCATAAAACTTCTCATGATCAAGTAGCAAACTATTCACATGTTAAAGCATAGATCATAAACTTTGTTGAAAACTAACAAACTAGGTTCTCTGTCATCAAACAATTGCAATTCATCTTATTTTCAGGAAGGGTCTATGTAAGAGCTTTGATTTAGCGAACCCCACATACTCAACTATCATATAGTCTTCCATGATTGCTACCACTCAAAGCATATTTTTAGAACAAATAGCATCCATTGAACATAGAGAAAGGTAGGGGCTTAATGTTTCGCCTCCCAACTTATTTATCATATAGATAATTGTCAACAATAATAATTCATGATCAAATATATTTGAATGGCCATATATGCTTAGATCTTTCCCCACCACATGATGCTTGCCAACTAAAGAGTAGGTTGGAATGAGAAGGAATACTACTGACTCTTGCATAAAAGTAAAAGATAGGCCCTTCGCAGAGGGAAGCAGGGATTTGCAGAGGTGCCAGAGCTCGAAGCTTTTAAAACAGAGATGAAAATAATTTTGAGAGGTATGCTTTCCTTGTCAACATAACAACCAAGAGTTCCCAATATCTTCCATACTAGATACATTATAGGCGGTTCCCAAACAGAAAGGTAAAGTTTTTACTCCCCTTCCACCAACAATCACACTCCATGGCTGGTCTGAAACAACGGGTACCGTCCATACCAACAACAGTCCTGGGGGAGTTTTGTTTAATTATTTGAAATTTCGTTTTTATCTTTTGATCATAGGACTGGGCATCCCATTAGCAGCCACTGTCTTGTGAATGATAAGTGAATAAACACTCATCATGAGACTAACCCACCTAGCATGGAAGATACTGACAGCCCCTAGTCGCTACATGAGCGATTCGGGCATACAAAACAGATTATTATTTGAAGGTTTAGAGTTTGGCACATGCAAATTTACTTGGAACGGCAGGTAAATACCGCATATAGGTAGATATGGTGGACACTCATGGAAGAAACTTGGTTCAAGGAGTTTGGATGCACAAGCAGTATTCCCGCTTAGTACAGAAATTTTGGATAGCAAAAGATTCTAAATATCAAACACCACATGTTGGAGGATCCATAACAATATAACTTCTATACAAATATACCCAAGCATAACTCATTATGTTGTCTTCCTTGTCCAACTTCAACTAATTTGATCAAGTTTGAAAATAATTAATCGGGCTCACAATCATAGAAGATGTCCAAGATAGTATATTTATATGTGAAATCTCTCTTCCTTCAATATTCTTTCATGAATTGTTCAAGTGACCAATACTATGTTTGCTAACTTTCAATAAATTTACCACCTCTACTTCTTATATGTGAAGTCATTACTCCCCATGGTATAAGCATATGAAGCATATATAATTTCAGATTTATGATATTCAATTCATTTAACCATTTACTCATAGGATATAAGTGAAGCACGTGAGTAAATGACAAACTACTCCAAAAAGATATAAGTGATGATCAATGAGTAGTCAAATAATTAAGTAGCTATGTGAAAAATCTCTCTCATAAAGAAAATTTAGATCTTAAGTACTTTATTCAAACAGCAAGCAAAACAAAATAAAATGACATTCTAAAAATGGCACACACCGTGTGAAGAAGCAAAAACTTAGGCTCAACCGATACTAACCGATAATTCTTGATGAAGAAAGGTGGGATGCCTATCGGGGCATCCCCAAGCTTAGATGCTTGAGACTTCTTGAAATATTATATTGGGATGCCTTGGGCATCCCCAAGCTTGAGCTTTTGTGTCTCCTTAATTCCTTTTATATGATGGTTTCCCTAAATCTTAAAAACTTCATCCACACAAAACTCAACAAGAACTCGTGAGAAAAGTTAGTATAAATCAAATGCAAAACCTTATCATTCTCTACTGTAGCAAATCACTAAAATTATAATTTAACATTGCATACCAAATTCCTCTGCATATTTAATACTCCTATCCTTAAATAGAATCATTAAATAAGCAAACATAACAGCAATCTGTCAAAACAGGATAGTCTGTAAAGAGTGCAATTGTACTCATACTTCACTAACTCCAGAAATTCTGAAAAATGACCATACTGTATAAAATTTGTTATTTCTGAACGTGTAAAAATTTCAAGATTTTATCATGTTCTGACTTTCCATAAGAATTCAGACAACAATAGAAAACTTTCTGTTTTCAATACAGCAACATGTAAACTTGCAAAATAAGCATGGTAAAGGCTATACTTGACACTTTTATTGAAATAAAAGATGCAAAACATTACTCTAAATAACAGCAAGCAAATCCTAATAAAAGAAGATGACGCTCCAAGCAAAACTCATATCATGTGACGAATAAAAATATAGCTCCAAGTAAGGTTACCGATAATGTTGGAGACAAATGAGGGGATGCCATCCGGGGCATCCCCAAGCTTAATTGCTTGGATCTTCCTTGAATATTACCTTGGGGTGCCTTGGGCATCCCCAAGCTTAGGTTCTTGTCACTCCTTATTCTCCTCATATCGATATCTCACCCAAAACTTGAAAACTTCAATCACACAAAACTTAACAAAACCTTCATGAGATCCGTTAGTACAATAAAACAAATCATTCACTTTGGTACTGTCAAGACAAGATTCATAAATTTTATCACATGATGCCTACTGTACCCTATCATTTGTACAATTTATATTAAGCAATATAAGCCATAGAAACTAGAAAATAAGCAAACTATGCATCGAAAACAGAATCTGTCAAAAACAGAACAGTCTGTGAAGATCTGAATTTATCTCACACTTATGCTACTCGGAAAATTCTGAAAAATTAGGACAACGTAGAAAATTTGTATATAAATACTATGTAAAAAATTCAGAGTTTTTCCACGTACCAGTGAATTTTAACAATTCTGTTACTGGACGCAAAAGTTTCTGTTTTTGCACAGAATCAAGTCAACTATCATCCACACTATCCCAAAGGCTTTACTTGGCACTTTATTGAAACAAAAGCTATAAAATATGATTAATACAGTAGATTAATCATGTGAACACACAAAAACAGTATGGGTAAATATTGGGTTGTCTCCCAACAAGCGCTTTTCTGTAATGCCTTTTAAGCTAGGCATGATGATTTCGATGATGCTCACATAAAAGATGAGGATTGAAACACAATGGGAGCATCATGAAGCATATGAATAGCACATTTAAGTCTAACCCACTTCCTATGCATAGGGATTTTCTGAGCAAACAATTTATGGGAGCAAGAATCATCTAGCATAGGAAGGCAAAACAAGCATAGCTTCAAAACTTTCAACACATAGAGAGGAAACTTGATATTATTGCAATTCATACAAGCATATATTCCTCCCTCATAATAATTTTCAGTAGCATCATGAAGGAATTCAACAATATAACTATCACATAAAGCATTCTTTTCATGATCCACAAGCATAGAAATTTTACTACTCTCCACATAAGCAAATTTATTCTCATGAATAGTAGTGGGAGGAAACTCAACAAAATAACTATCATGTGAGGCATAATCCAATTGAAAATTAAAATCATGATGACAAGTTTCATGGTTATCATTATTCTTTATAGCATACATGTCATCACAATAATCATCATAGATAGCAACTTTATTCTCATAATCAATTGGAACCTCTTCCAAAATAGTGGATTCATCACTAAATAAAGTCATGACCTCTCCAAATCCACTTTCATAAATATTATAAGATTCAACACCCTCCAAAATAGTGGGATCATTACCTAGAGTTGACACTCTTCCAAACCCACTTTCATCGATATAATCATCATAAATAGGAGGCATGCTATCATCATAATAAATTTGCACATCAAAACTTGGGGGACTAAAAATATCATCTTCATCAAATATAGCATCCCCAAGCTTGTGGCTTTGCATATCATTAGCATCATGGATATTCAAAGAATTCATACTAACAACATTGCAATCATGCTCATCATTCAAAGATTTAGTGCCAAACAATTTATAGACTTCTTCTTCTAACACTTGAGCACAATTTTCCTTTCCATCATTTTCACGGAAGACATTAAAAAGATGAAGCATATGAGGCAACCTCAATTCCATTTTTTTTGTAGTTTTCTTTTATAGACTAAACTAGTGATAAAACAAGAAACTAAAAGATTCGATTGCAAGATCTAAAGATATACCTTCAAGCACTCACCTCCCCGGCAACGGCGCCAGAAAAGAGCTACGTTGACGTGATGTGAGTGCCGCTTACCTAGCCTCCCCGGCAACGGCGCCAGAAAAGGAGCTTGATGTCTACTATGCAAACTTCTTCTTGTAGACTCGTGTTAGGCCTCCAAGCGCAGAGTTTTGTAGGACAGTAACAAATTTCCCTCAAGTGGATGACCTAAGGTTTATCAATCCGTGGGAGGCATAGGATGAATAAGGTCTCTCTCAAACAACCCTGCAACCAAATAACAAAGAGTCTCTTGTGTCCCAACACACCCAATACAATGGTAAATTGTATAGGTGCACTAATTCGGCGAAGAGATGGTGATACAAGTGTAATATGGATGGTAGAAATATATTTTTATATTCTGAATAAATAAAAACAGCAAGGTAGCAAGTAACTAAAGTGAGCGAAAACGGTATTGCAATGCTTCGAAACAAGGCCTAGGGTTCATACTTTCACTAGTGCAAGTTCTCTCAACAATGATAACATAATTAGATCATATAACAATCCCTCAACATGCAACCAAGAGTCACTCCAAAGTTTCTATCGGAGAACGTAGGACGAAAACGTGCATCAACCCCTACGCATAGATTACCCCAATGTCACCTCGGGAATCCGCGAGTTGAGTGCCAAAACATACATCAAGTGAATCAATAGAACATCCCATTGTCACCACAGATATCCCATCGCAAGATATACATCAAGTGTTCTCAAATCCAATACTCAATCCAACATAGCGAAACCTCAAAGAGCAAGACTCAATTCATCACAACAAGAGATAGAGAGGGAAGAAACACCATATGATCCAACTATAATAACAAAGCTCGCGGTACATCAAGATCGTGCCAAATCAAGAACACGAGAGAGAGAGAGATCAAACACATAGCTACTGGTACATACTCTCGGCCCCGAGGGTGAACTACCCCCTTCTCGTCATGGAGATCACCGGGATGATGAAGATGGCCACCGGTGATGATTTCCCCCTCCGGCAGGGTGCCGGAACAGGGTCCCGATTGGTTTTTCATGGCTACAGAGGCTTGCGGCGGCGGAACTCCCGATCTAGGTTTATTTCTAGGGGTTTCTATATTTATCGAAATTTTTGGCGTCGAGAAAAAGTCAGGGGGGTCCACGAGGAGCCCACAAGACCGGAGGGCGCACCCAGGGGGTAGGGTGCGCCCTCCACCCTTGTGGAGGCCTCGTGGCTCTTCTGGCCCAACTCTTTTGCTTCGAGGGCTTCTTCTGGTCCATAAAAAATTACCATAAATTTTCAGCTCATTTGGACTCCATTTGATATTCCTTTTCTGCGAAACTCAAAAACAAGAAAAAAAATAGAAACTGGCACTGGGCTCTAGGTTAATAGGTTAGTCCCAAAAATAATATAAAATAGCATATAAATGCATATAAAACATCCAAGATGGATAATATAATAGCATGGAACAATCAAAAATTATAGATACGTTGGAGACGTATGAGGCCCTTTGCTGGCAAGGGAGGAGCCGACGCTTGAGCATTATTTGGACCACGTTGGTCAGATTGGCGCCGGTCTCCATCACGTTTACGGCGCGCTTCTGTAGTAGCTTCATGTTAGTGGTGGACCCCCAGTTCAGACTTTTTGTAGTCCATGAGGCCAATCTCGCCGGGGGTTCGGATATGAATTCGGGAGCCGCCGTCCAGGCAGCATCCCTTGGTTCGGTGATGTAGAACCACTCTTTTTGCCACACCTTGACGGTGTCGATGAACCTATCCTCCGGCCACTGGACCCGCGTCAGCTTGCTGATCATGGCCCCGCCGCAGTCTGCCTGGGCACCACCAACCACCTTGGGCTTAACGTTGAACACCTTTGGCCACAGGCCAAAGTGTGGCTGGACTCGGAGGAGGGCCTCGCAGACGATAATCTAGGCCGAGATGTGGAGGAGGGAGTTGGGGGCTAGATCATGGAAATCTAGCTCGTAGAAGAACATCAACCCCCTCACGATGGGGTGTAGAGGAAATCCAAGCCCCCGGATAAAATGGGGGAGGAATACAACCCTCTCGCCCGGCTTGGGCATGGGGATGAGCTGGCCCTCTTCGGGGGCCCGATGAGCGATGTCGGCCGACAAATAGCCAGCCCGCTTCAGCTCCAAGATGTCGTTGTTGGTGACGATGGAGGTGTCCCACTTGCCGTTTGCACCGAATCCGGCCATGGCTGGGGAGGGCGGGATGGGATTCGATGCGGAGCAGAAAGACAGGGCGCTGGAGCTCTGGAGGATTGTGTAAGCAGCAGCGGGATGTGGAAGAAGGCGTAAGATGCTAACTGTAGCAGTCCCCCTCTTTATAGGCCGTGGAAGAGCCAAGGGTTCCTCTTTTCACGCCGTGGGCTTCTCCACTTCCCGACACTCTCGTGACGTTATGTGCGGGTGGGGAATCAAAATCATTGATCATATCCCCCAAAAAATAGGGCACGATCTCTGCCTTGATGAGACGTGCCAATAGGGGTCAGCCTCGAGCCGCGCATCGAGAACTGTCAGACTCAGCATATGACCGGTCGTGACCCTTCGTTAAAGAGAAAAAAGTTGTCAGATGAGGGCACTATTCATGCGGGAACGATTTTTTGCCTTCAAAGCTAAGTAAAATGGACGCTTCAGATTCCGAATGTTGGGAAACCTTGCATGGAAAACAAAAAATTTCTACGCACACGCAAGATCTATCAAGGAGATGCATAGCAATGAGAGGGGAGAGTATGTCTATGTACCCTCGTAGACCGTAAGCAGAAGCGTTTGTTAACGCAGTTGATGTAGTCGAACTTCTTTGCGCTCCAACCGATCGAGTACCGAACGTACGGCACCTCCGCGTTATGCACACGTTCAGCTCGGTGACGTCCTCCGTCTTCTTGATCCAGCAAGATGGTGAGGTAGTGGATGAGTTCCGGCAGCACGACGGCATGGTGACGGTGATGGTGAAGTTATCTCCGCAAGGCTTCGCCTAAGCACTACGAAAATATGACCCGGGGTGTAAACGGTGGAGGGGGCGCCGCACATGGCTAAGACAATGTTGTGTGTTGTGCTAGGCGCCCCCTCCCACATATATATAGGTGGGGGTGGAGGGAGCAGCCAGAAGGCGCCCCCAAGTAGGCCGAATCCTACTTGGGGTCTTCCCCCAAGTGGCGCCCCCCTTCCTTATTTGGAGTGCGGGAGGAAGGAAGGAGGAGGTGGCGGGCCCCCCCCCCCCCCCCCCCCGCCCTTTCCTTTCTCTCCTAAGGAGGGAAAGGCAGGAGGTGCCACCCCTCCCCTTTCCTTCCCCTAGGGCCAGCCAGCGAAGGGACGGGGTGCACCAGCCCCTTGTGGGCTGGTCTATCCGCCCTTTGGCCCATAAGGCCCGTACACTTGCCGGGGGTGCCCGGAACCCCTTCCGGTGACCTGATGAGTACCCGGTGCACTCCAAAACTATTCCGCGGTCCGAATACCATCGTCCTATATATCAATCTTTACCTCTCGACCATTTTGAGACTCCTCATCATGTCTTTGATCTCATCTGGGACTCCTAACAACATTCAGTCACCAAAACATATAACTCATATAACACTATATCGTCAACGAACGTTAAGCGTGCGGACCCTATGGGTTCGAGAACTATGTAGACATGACCGAGAAACCTCTCCGGTCAATAACCAATAGAAGAACTTGGATGCCCATATTGGCTCCTACATATTCTACAAAGATCTTTATTGGTCGAATCTTTATGACAACATACGTAATTCCCTTTGCCCGTCGGTATGTTACTTGGCCGAGATTCGATCGTCGGTATCTTTATACCTAGTTCAATCTCATTACCGGCAAGTCTCTTTACTCGTTCCGTAATACATCACCTCATAACTAACTCCTTAGTCATTTGCTTGCAAGCTTATGATGTGTATTACCGAGAGGGCCCAGAGATACCTCTCCGATACTCAGAGTGACAAATCATAATCTCGATCTATGCCAACTCAACAAACACCTTCGGAGATACCTGTAGAGCATCTTTATGATCATCCAGTTACATTATGACATTTGATAGCACACAAGGTGTTCCTCCGGTATCCGGGAGTTGCATAATCTCATAGTCGAAGGAATATGTATTTGACATGAAGAAAGCAATAGCAATAAACTGAACGCTCAATATGCTAAGCTAACAGATGGGTCTTGTCCATCACATCATTCTCCTAATGATGTGATCCCGTTATCAAATGACAACACATGTCTATGGTTAGGAAACCTTAACCATCTTTGATCAATGAGCTAGTCTAGTAGAGGCTTACTAGGGACACGGGATTTGTTTATGTATTCACACATGTATTTAAGTTTCCGGTTAATACAATTCTAGCATGAATAATAAACCTTTATCATGATTAAGGAAATATAACAATAACCATTTTCTTATTGCCTCCAGGGCATATTTCCATCACCGAACACCACTTGACTCTGAGCATGTACATGACATGATGAAGAACTCGCCTCGCAAGCCGAAGACCACAAGGTGTGCGGATACCAGACACAAACCCTGGCGTTGGAGGCAAGTTCAGGGGCTACTGAGGGAATCCTGGATTGAGGGGTCCTCGGCCTGCCGGCCTATTGTGATTGGGCCGGATTGATGGGCTACTATGGGGCCAAGCTGGAGTATGGATCCATGGCCATATAAGAAATCTTCGAAGTCATGGTGTGCCCTCCAAGCCAGGATTAGGCAGGATCTTTCTTTCCTTGTAACCGATCTCATGTAACCCTAACCCTACCGGTTCCTATATAAACCAGAGGGTTTTAGTCTTTAGGGCCAAAGCTACATCCATCACCTCGTCGACTTAGGGTTTAGCTCATTTGATCTCGAGGTAGATCTACTCTGTAACCACATCATACATCAAATACAATCAAGCAGGACTTAGGGTTTTACCTCTTCGAGATTGTGTTCATCGTCCCTTGTTCCCCATTGATCCTAGATCCACAGCTCGGGATCCCCTACCCGAGATCCACCGGTTTTGACACCGAAAGCTACCTTGCTGCACTTTATTTACAGTTACCGTTACTTGTCCGTTACAAATTATCTTGCTATCAAACTACCTGTTACCGACTATTTCAGTGCTTGCAGAGAATACCTTGCTAAAAACCACTTGTCATTTCCTTCTGCTTCTTGTTGGGTTCGACACTCTTACTTATCGAAAGGACTACGATTGATCCCCTATACTTGTGGGTCATCAAGACTCTTTTCTGGCGTCATTGCCGGGGAGTGAAGCGCTCTTGGTAAGGAAAAATTTATACTACATGCTGAAATTTATTGTCACTTGTTACTATGGAAAACCATCCTTTGAGGGGTTTGTTCGGGGTACCTTCACCTCGACCAGAAGCACAATTAGTTGCCCCTCAACTGTGATGCCCCCGATTCAATCGTACACTAATCATGCACGCAAACTTGTACGATCAAGATCAGGGACTCACGGGAAGATATCACAACACAAGTCTAAAAACAAATAAGTCATACAAGCATCATATTACAAGCCAGGGGCCTCGAGGGCTCGAATACAAGTGCTCGAACATAAACGAGTCAGCGGAAGCAACAATATCTGAGTACAGACATTAAGTTAAACAAGGTACCATAAGATGGCTAGCACAAACTAGGATACAGATCGAAAGAGGCGCAAGCCTCCTGCCTGGGATCCTCCTAAACTACTCTTGGTCGTCGGCGGCCTGCACGTAGTAGTAGGCACCCTCGGTGTAGTAGGGGTCGTCGTTGACGGTGGTGTCTGGCTCCTGGGCTCCAACATCTGGTCGTAACAACCGGGTATAGAAAGGGGGAAAAGGGGGAGCAAAGCAACCGTGAGTACTCATCCAAAGTACTCACAAGCAAGAATCTACACTACATATGCATTGGTATCAATGAAATGGGTAGTATCTGTGGACTGAACTGCAGAATGCCAGAATAAGAGGGCGATGGCTAGGCCTATCGAAGACTACGCTTCTGGCAGCCTCCATCTTGAAGCATGTAGAAGAGAGTAGCAAGTGCAGCATCAAGTAACATCGCATAGCATAATCCTACCCGGCGATCCTCCCCTCGTCGCCCTGTGGGAAAGCGATCACCGGGTTGTATCTGGAACTTGTAAGGGTTGTGTTTTATTAAGTATCCGATTCTAGTTGTCATAAGGTCGAAGTACAACTCCGGGTCATCCTTTTACCGAGGGACACGGCTATTCGAATAGATAAACTTCCCTGCAGGGGTGCACCACATTGCCCAACACGCTCGATCCCTCTGGCCGGGCACACTTTCCTGGGTCATACCCGGCCTCGGAAGATCAACACGTCGCAGCCCTACCTAGGCTCAACAGAGAGGTCAGCACGCTGGTCAAAATCCTAAGCGCGCAGGGGTCTGGGCCCATCGCCCATTGCCCACCTGCATGTTGCGAACACGGCCGAAAGCAGACCTAGCCCCCTTAATACAAGCGCAGGCGTTCCAGTCCAATCCGGCGCGCGCCGCTCAACAGCTGACGTCAAGAAGGCTTCGGCTGATACCACGACGTCGAGAGCCCATAACTGTTCCCACGTAGTTGGTTAGTGCGTATAGGCTCGTAGCCAGACTCAGATCAAATACAAAGATCTCGTTAAGCGTGTTATTTTGAAGTAACCGCGGATGCCGACCAGGGACCAGGCCCACTTGTCTCCTAGGTGGTCGCAACCTACCCTGTCGCTCCGCCACAAAGTAACAATTAGGGGGCTGTCGGGAACCCAGGCCCACCACTACCTGGGTGGAACCACCTGCCCCTTCAGCCCCCATCTCCGAACAGTAACATAAGTAATGTAAAAGTATGTAGTATATGTACCCGTGATCACCTCCCGAAGTGATCACGGCCCAGTAGTATAGCATGGCAGACGGACAAGAGTGTAAGGCCACTGATGATAAACTAGCAACCTATACTAAGCATATAGGATTGCAGGTAAGGTAACAACAAAAGTAATAAGGACAGGCTATGCAGCAGTATAGGATCAAACCGATGAAACAGTAACACTACTCTAATGCAAGCAATAGAGGGAAAGAGTAGGCAATATCGGGATGAACAAGGGGGGTTGGCTTGCCTGGAAGCTCTGTTGCACAGGAAGAAGGGTCATCGGTGACGTAGTCGTACCCAGTGGCATCAGCGCCGGTCTCGGGGTCTACCGGAGAAGAAGAGGGGGGAAGAAATAGTAAATACGGAGCAAACAAAGCATCACAAAATATAACAAGGTAATACGCGATGCCAGGGGTGCTCTAACGCAGGGATATGTGATACCGGCGAAGGGGGGAAACATTCGGGAAAGTATTCCCGGTGTTTGGCATATTCGGACAGACGGACCGGAGGGGGATGGTTACAAGTTCACTATGCTAGGGACGTGTGGCAGACGAACGGACTGCGTATTCAGATTCGTCTCGTCGTTCCGAGCGACTTTCATGTACAAAGTATTTTCATCCGAGTTACGGATTATTTTATATTAATTTTTAAAGTCTAAATTCATTTTCTAAATTATTTTAATTCAAAAATTAAATGTCAAATTGCTAGATGTACCCAGCACAGTGTACACAAAAATGTACACTGGCTGACATGTGGGACCAGGGGGACCCAATTGACCAGTCAAACTTTTACTGGTCAACACGTGGTGGGGCCCCCCTGTCATTGTCTGCCTAGTTAACTAACAGTTTTAGTTAGACTAATTAGATAGTTAACATGTTAATTAACATGATTAATTAGGTTAATTAATTCACTTAATTAATTAATTTAATTATTTTTTTAATATATATTCTTCTTTTTTAAAACGTTCTCAGGGGATGGGACACTGGTCATTGACCCAGAGGGCCATAGCGGGCACGCGGGTACGGGCACGCGGGCGCCAAGCAGATTGGGCGCTTGCCCAAGCCAACGGTGGGGGGGCGCCGGCGGCGGGCACGAGAGGCCAGAAGGGGTGCGGCCAGTGGCGGGGACGACGGCCACGGCGCCTGTTGGCCGCGGCGACGGGCGGCGACACGGGCGCGAAGCCAACAGCAGCCGCAGCAGTGCGGTGGCTCGGAGTGGAGCAGGCACGGGCGAACGAGGCGTGCTGGGAGGAGCGCACGGCGAGGGGCAGGAGGACGCGGTGGAGGCGACGGCGGGACGAGCTGGGCGCTGCGGCTGACCGAGGCGAGCGCGGGCAGAGGGGGTGGTCCAGGCGCGGTGCGGGATCGGAGTGGAGCCCCGGGGCGCTGGACGCCGGAGCGAGCGGCGAGCTGGGCGATGGTGTCGTGGGCGCGGACGGCCGGCGCGGTGTGCACGCATCTGGGCGCGCAGGCGCGGGACAGTGGCGCGGTGGTGATGTCGGGTCGCCGTGGAGCAAGGGGGGAAGAGGAGAGGCGGAGGCCGGGGCCTCACCGGCGGCTGCAGGGGAACAACGGCGGCGAGGCTCGAGGTAGCGAGGCGAGGAGGAGACGGGGACGACGTGCGGCGACGGAGTCGAGGCGGCGCCGGGCTCCGGTGAGGTGGGCTCCGGCAGGCGGCGTCAGGCGGCGATGGGCGACAATGTCGAGTCCATGCCCCGATCCAGATCTGGATCGGGGAGGAGGAGGCGAACGTGGGGGGGGGGGGGGGAGTGTGGCGACGGGGGTTATGGTTTGGGGGGTGTTGGCCTAATAGGCTATGGGGCAGCGAGGTGGGCCGGCTGGATAGCCAGCTGGGCCGAGGCCCAGGGGGAGGGGGGGTTTGGTTCTTTTATTAATATTTTTGTTTTCTTTTTTTCCTTTTATTTAATTTTGTTTTACTGTTTTATTTTATTTTCCCATTTAATTTTGTTTTACAAAATACACAAAAAGCACCTAAAGTAGTGGGACTAATTATACCACTGCCACAATAGATTGGGCACCCAAATAAATTAGTTTAATAATTTATAAATTATAAAAGGCATTTAATTAATTATTATAGCCACTGTTTTAATTATCCTAGTGCATCTAAATATTTTATAAAAGATGATTTCTCCACCACAATTACCTATGATTTATTTGCCACATATCGAACACTTTTGTTTTAATGTTTGAAATCTTTTACCGTTTGACTTGATTTGGATTTTTGAATTCGAACAGGATTTGAATCAGAGTGAGTTTAGTAACAGTAACAGTGGTGACGTGGCATCATTAGTAGAGGGTTACTGTAGCTTAATTATCCGGGCGTCACATCAACCTACTGCACCTACTAAAAATATTGGTTATGGAATTCCTTCGAGTATGATAGAACAACTGCTAGCTAATCCTTATGCAGGAGATGGAACCGAACATCCTGATATGCACTTGATCTATGTGGATGAAATTTGTGGATTATTTAAGCTTGCAGGTTTGCCCGGAGATGAAGCTAAGAAGAAGGTTTTCCCTTTATCTTTGAAGGGAAAAGCATTGATGTGGTATAGGCTATGCGATGATATTGGATCTTGGAACTGGAATCGATTGAAATTGGAATTTCACCAAAAAAATTATCCTATGCATCTAGTTCATCGTGATCGGAATTATATATATAGTTTTTTGCCTCGTGAAGGAGAAAGTATCGCTCTAGCTTGGGAGAGGCTTAAATCAATGTTATATTCATGCCCCAATCACGAGCTCTGAAGATAAATTATTATTCAGAATTTTTATGCTCGGCTTTCTCGTGACGATCAATCCATGCTTGATACTTCTTGTACTAGTTCTTTATGAAGAAGACTATTGAATTCAGATGGGATCTTTTAGAAAGAATTAAATGCAACTCTGAAGATTGGGAACTCGACGAAGGTAAAGAGTCAAGTATTAAGCTTGAGTTTGATTGTGTTCAATATTTTATGAATACCAATGCTTTTCACAAGTTTAGCACTAAATATGGACTTGACTCTGAGATAGTAGCCTCTTTTTGTGAATCTTTTGCTACTCATGGTGATCTCCCTAAGGATAAGTGGTTTAAATATCATCCCCCTATTAAAGAAGAAATTAAAGAATCGGTCATAGTTAAAGATGAAACTATCATTTACAATGTTGATCCAGTTGTGCCTACTGCTTATATTGAAAAACCACCTTTCCCTGTTAGGATAAAGGAACATGCTAAGGTTTCAACTGTTGTTCACAAAAGTAATATTAAAGCACCTAAACCCTCTGAGCAAATTAAATTAGAACCTAGTGTTGCTATGGTTAAAGTTCTCTTGGTAGAAAATATTGATGGGCATGTTATTTACTTCTGTGATGAATCTGCTAGAATTGCCAAACCTGATGATAAAGATAAACATAGACCTGTTGTTGGCATGCCTGTTGTCTCAGTTAAAATAGGAGATCATTGTTATCATGGTTTATGTGACTTCGGTGCTAGCGTGAGTGCTATTACTTTTACCTTATACCAAGAAATTATGGATGACATAGCACCCGCTGAAATAGAAGACATAGATGTTACTATTAAACTTGCTAATAGAGACACCATCACACCACTTGGAATTGATAGAGATGTTTAAGTCTTGTGTGGGAAAATAAAATACCCTACTGATTTTCTAGTTCTTGGTTGCCCACAAGTTGACTTTTGTCCCATTATCATTGGTAGACCTTTCTTGAACACCGTTAATGCTAAAATAGATTGTGAGAAACAAACTGTTAGTGTTAGCTTTGGTGATGAGTCTCATGAGTTTAATTCTCCAAGTTTAGTAGACAACCTCATAAGAAAGAATTACCTAGTAAGGATGAAATAATTGGTCTTGCTTCTATTGTTGTGCCTCCTACTAATCCACTAGAACAATATTTTCTACACCATGAAAATGATATGCATATGCATGAAAGAAATGAAATAGATAAAATTTTCTTTGAACAACGACCTCTGCTCAAACACAATTTGCCTATTGAAATTCTAGGAGGTCCTCCTCCACCTAAAGGTGATCCTGTGTTTGAATTAAAACAATTGCCTAACACTTTGAAATATGCTTATCTCGATGAGAAAAAGATATATCCTGTTATTATTAGTGCTAACCTTTCAGAACATGAAGAAGAAAGATTATTGAAAATTCTGAAGAAGCACCATGCTGCTATTGGATATACTCTTGATGATCTTAAGGACATTAGTCCCACTCTCTGTCAGCACAAGATTAATATGGAACCTGATGCTAAACCTGTTGTTGATCATCAACAATGTTTGAATCCTAAGATGAAAGAAGTGGTAAGAACTGAAATATTAAAACTTCTGGAAGCAGGTATAATCTATCCCATAGCTGATAGTAGATGGGTACTTCCTGTTCATTGTGTCCGTAAAAAGGGAGGTATTACTGTTGTTCCTAATGATAAAAATGAACTTATTCCACAAAGAATTGTTACTGGTTATAGAATTGTAATTGATTTTAGAAAATTAAATAAAGCAACTAGAAAAGATCTTTACCCTCTGCCTTTTATTGATCAAATATTGGAAAGACTATCTAAGCACACACACTTTTGCTTCCTTGATGGATATTCTGGTTTTTCTCAAATACCTGTTTCACAACCTGATCAAGAGAAAACCACCTTCACTTACCATTTTGGAACTTGTGCTTATGGACGTATGCCTTTTGGTTTATGCAATGCACCTGCTACCTTTCAAAGATGTATGACTGCTATATTCTCTAATTTTTTTGAAAAGATTGTTAAGGTTTTCATGGATGATTTTTCTGTTTATGGAACTTCTTTTGATGATTGCTTAAGAAACCTTGATCGAGTTTTGCAAGAGATGTGAGCAAACTAATCTTGTTTTTATTTGGGAGAAGTGCCACTTTATGTTAATGAAGGTATTGTCTTGGGGCATAAGATTTCTGAACAAGGTATTGAGGTGGATAGAGCTAAAGTTGATGCAATTGAGAAAATGCCATGTCCTAAAGATATTAAAGGAACTAATCCTACGGAAATGTCACTCCAAAGCTTATGGAGGGCATCATGCGGGAGATAGAACTGCTCACAAGGTATTGCAATCTGGTTTTTATTATCCTACTCTCTTCAAGGATGCCCGTAAGTTTGTTTTATCTTGTGATGAATGCCAAAGGATAGGTAATATCGGTAAGCGTCAGGAAATGCCTATGAATTATTCACTTGCTGTTGAACCATTTGATGTTTGGGGTTTTGATTATATGGGACCTTTTCCTTCCTCTAATGGGTATACACATATTTTGGTTGCTGTTGATTATATTACTAAGTGGGTAGAAGCTATTCCAACTAGTAGTGCTAATCATAACACTTCCATTAAAATGCTTAAAGAAGTTATTTTCCCAAGGTTTGGAGTCCCTAGATATTTAATGACTGATGGTGGTTCACACTTTATTCATGGCGCTTTCCGTAAAATGCTTGCTAAATATGACGCTAACCATAGAATTGCATCACCCTATCATCCTCAATCTAGTGGTCAAGTTGAACTTAGCAATAGAGAAATAAAACTAATATTACAAAAAACTGTCAATAGGTCCCGAAAGAATTGGTCTAAGAAATTAGATGATGCACTTTGGGCCTAGAGAACAGCATATAAAAATCCTATGGGTATGTTTCCGTATAAAATGGTTTATGGAAAATCTTGTCATTTGCCTCTTGAGTTAGAACATAAAGCATATTGGGCAATTAAAGAACTTAACTATGATTTCAAACTTGCTGGTGAAAAGAGGTTATTTGATATTAGCTCACTAGATGAATGGAGAACCCAAGCTTATGAAAATGCCAAATTATTTAAAGAAAAACTTAAAAGATGGCATGACAAAAGAATCCAAAAGCGGGAATTCAAAGTTGGGGAATATGTTCTTCTGTACAACTCTCATTTTAGATTCTTTGCAGGAAAACTTCTCTCCAAATGGGAAGGACCATATATTATCGAAGAAGTTTATTGCTCTAGAGCTATCAAAATTAATAATGCCGAAGGTACTAACCCGAAGGTGGTCAATGGGCAAAGAATTAAACACTACATCTCAGCTACACCTATTAATGTTGAAAGCAATATTATTCAAACCAGGACACCGGAGGAACACAAAAAGGAAACCTTCCGGAACACTCCATAATCCTGAAAAAGAGGAGGTACGTGATACAGTAAGTAAACGGACTCTGAAAAAATCCGTAAAAATATTTTTTGTTAGTTTTGGAATATTACAAAAAATAGGAAAATAAGAAATAACCAGGAAGGCAACCAAGGAGGGCACGCCTGCCTTGCCTGGCACGCCCAGGTGGGTTGTGCCCACCTCGGGAACCTTCCCGACTCCGTTTTCCTCTCTTTTGCTTGTTTCCCAAGATAAAAAATCTTTATATACCCTCCGGACATATTGACCACCGTATCACGGAGAAATCTTTTGTTCTTGTTTTTGGCTGTTTTCTGACAGATCTGAAAATATGTCGTCTCAAGAATCGGAGGGTGAGAGCTATATTGCTGATTATATTGCAAACCCCAAGGTTTACGGGGATGTGGAGCATTATGGCTGGACCACGGAGGAAGAAGAAGATTATGATCTGAAAGGAAAAGAAGAGACAAGCTCAGATGAAGATGAAGTCCCACTACCCCAACCTAGGGACATGCACGTGGAATTCAAGAAGTCAAGTCTCCCCAATAAAGCAAAGAAACCTAAGATCCAGTTTATCCCTTTTTGTCTTCTATAGGAAAAAAAAGCAAGAATTATGGAAAAAGATATTAATGCTGGAGCAGGAGATCGATGACTTGAAGGAGGAAAATTCCATCCTCAAGCGTAAGCTAAGGAGAAAGAATGCCACTGCTACATCACCACCACCATCATCATCTTCCCCACCAAAGGAGACTTGAGTACATGGTATGGGCACTCCTCTTGGCTTGTGCCAAACTTGGGGGAGGTGCCCCGGTATCGTATCACCACCACTTTCTTTGCCTTTATCTATCTTAGTTCGATCTTTAGTTACCCTATGATTTAGTTGAATAAAAGTTTAGTTCGATCTATTTTCAAGTGCTTGCTTAGTGATCTATCTATCTATGTAATCGTGTGTGAGATATATAATAAAGAGTAGTTTGATTTTTGTTTCTTTACTCTTATGTTTCAATAAAAAGAAAGGAAAATAAATGAAAAAGATCATATGCTAATCTTATGGTAAGTAATGACATCACATAAGGAAAAGTATAAGTGGTAAAATTTATTGGAGATTGACAAACATAGCATTGGTCAATGATGCAATTCATGAAAGAATTAATAAGGGAAGAGAAGATTCAAATGCAAATACACTATCTTGGACATCTTTTATGATTATGAGCCCCCATTGAATATTATATGTCAAAATTATTGACGTTGGACAAGGAAGACAACATAATGATTTATGTTTGTTCATATTCACATAGAAGTTATATTGTCATAAATCCTTCAACATGTGGTGCTTGCTCAATATCTTTGCTAGCCAAAAACTCCGCACTAAGTAGAGGTACTACTTGTGCATCCAAAAAACCCTTAAACCCAAAATATTATTTTGAAGAGTCCACCATACCTACCTATGGATTGAGTAAGATCCTTCAAGTAAGTTGTCATTGGTGCAATAAGGCAATAAAAATTGCTTCTAAATGTGTTGGATCATTTAGTGTAAGAGAAAATTGAGCGGTGTACGAACTTGTGATGGCAAAGTAATAAAAGCGACGGACTGCATAATAAAGGTTGCTATCATAAGGGGCAATATAACATGACGTTCTTTTGCATTAAGGGATTTGGCATACAAACAAAAAGCGCATGGCAACCTCTCTTCCCTCTGCGAAGGGCCTATCTTTTACTTTTATGTATTTACTTTTATGCAAGAGTCAAAGTATTCTTCCCTATTCCTTTTCATTTTCTCTTTTTGCAAGCATCATGTGGTGAGGAAAGATCTTGGCACATATATCCAATTGGATATGAGTGAGCATGAATTATTACTGTTGACATCACCCTTGAGGTGAATACATTGGGAGGCGAAACTATAAGCCCCTATCTTTTTATGTGTCTGGTTGAAACTTTTTGCTCATGGGTATGATGTGAGTGTTAGCAATCATAGAAGGTTAAATGATGGTTGAGTATGTGGACTTGCTAAAAGGCTCTGATACGTGACCCTACCTGAAAATATGATGAATTGTAGTTGCAAAGTTGACTGAGAACATAGTTTGTTGGTTTTCAATAGGGTTTATCTTTTTACTTCAATGTTGTGATGAATAGTTACTTGTTCATGAGAAGTTTTATGATAAAAGTCTATGATAAAGCTTTATGAATAAGTTTGTTGCTGTTATGATAATAAGCATGATGCTACTATGTTCGTATTTTATTTTTATCGACACCTCTCTCTCTAAGCATGTGGACATGTTTTTCAATATCGGTTTTTCGCTTGAGGACAAGCGAGGTCTAAGCTTGGGGGAGTTGACACGTCCATTTTGCATCATGATTTCCTACTGT
Organism: Thinopyrum elongatum; assembly: GCA_011799875.1. NCBI lineage: Eukaryota > Viridiplantae > Streptophyta > Magnoliopsida > Poales > Poaceae > Thinopyrum > Thinopyrum elongatum. Next base: position 138,756,371 of record CM022297.1, read on the forward strand.
TATTTATAATGTTTTTATGCATAGTAATGCTTTATGGAGTAATTCTAATGCCTTTTCTCTCATAATATGCAAGGTTTACACAAAAAGGGAGAATGCCGGCAGCTGGAATTCTGGACCTGAAAAAGCTACGTCAGAGTTACCTATTTTGCACATCTCCAAATGAGCTAAAAATTTACGGAGAATTATTTTGGAATACGCAAAAAATACTGGAGAAAATAACTACCGGAGGGGGGCCACCTGGTGAGCACAAGACACCAGGGCGCACCAGGCCCCCCAGGCGCGCCCTGGTGGGTTGTGCTTAGCCCAGCCCACCTCCGATGCCCATCTTATGGTATATAGGTCATTTTGACCTAGAAAAATAAGGAGAGGACTTTCGGGACGGAGCGCCACCATCTCGAGGCGGAACTTGGGCAGGAGCACTTTTGCCCTCTGGCGGAGCGATTCCGTCGGGGGAACTTCCCTCCCGGAGGGGGAAATCGAAGCCATCGTCATCACCAACAACCCTCTCATCTTTGGGAGGCCAATCTTCATCAACATCTTCATCAGCACCATCTCCTCTCAAACCCTAGTTCATCTCTTGTGTTCAATCTTTGTACCGGAAGCTCATATTGGTACCTGTGGGTGACTAGTAGTGTTGATTACATCTTGTAGTTGATTACTATATGGTTTATTTGGTGGAAGATTATATGTTCAGATCCATTATGCTATTTAATACCCCTCTGATATTGAGCATGATTATCATTTGTGAGTAGTTACTTTTGTTCTTGAGGTCACGGGAGAAGTCATGTTGCAAGTAATCATGTGAACTTGATATGTGTTTGATATTTTGATGATATGTATGTTGTGATTCCCTTAGGGGTGTCATGTGAACATAGACTACATGGCACTTCACCATATTTGGGCCTAAGGGAATGCATTGTGGAGTAGTTATTAGATGATGGGTTGCTAGAGTGACAGAAGCTTAAACCCTAGTTTATGCGCTACTTCGTAAGGGACCGATTTGGATCCAAATGTTTAATGCTATGGTTAGATTTTATCTTAATGCTTTTCTCATAGTTGCGGATGCTTACTAGGGGGTTAATCATAAGTGGGAGGTTTGTTCAAGTAAGAACAACACCCAAGCACCGGTCCACCCACATATCAAATTATCAAAGTAGCGAACACGAATCAAATCAACATGATGAAATTGACTAGATGAAATTCCCGTGTACCCTCAAGAATGCTTTGCTTAATATAAGAGACCGTTTTGGCCTGTCCTTTGCCACAAAAGGATTGGGCTACCTTGCTGCACTTTATTTACCGTTACCATTACTTGTCCGTTACAAATTATGTTGCTATCAAATTACCTGTTACCGACTATTTTAGTGCTTGTAGAGAATACCTTGCTGAAAACCACTTGTCATTTCCTTCTACTCCTCGTTGGGTTCGACACTCTTACTTATCGAAAGGACTACGATTGATCCCCTATACTTGTGGGTCATCACCGGCTTTATTACGTTGATCATAATATGATAAGCCAATAAGGCAGGATACCCATGTTTGAACCGTGCATCTTGGCAGCTAGTCCTCTTTGGCAACCTTTAATTTTTCGCCAATCTGGCAGGATACCCATGTTTGAACGGCGCATCATGGCAGCAAGTTCTCTTTGGCAACCTTTAATTTTTTCTGAGAACTCGAACTTGCGAGAGATGGATTCCTCTTGAACCGGATGTTTAACCGGACATTGAGAGCTCAAAACTTTGTGAAAGATAGATTTCCCTTGAGCCAGAATTTGAGCCGGAACCTTTTCTGATAATCCAGAATCTTTCATTTGAGCCAGAACTTTCTGATTGCCCGGCACTTTTTTGAGCTGGAAATTTTCTGACAACTTTGAAATTTTCACTAATGTCGCAGCAGTCTCTGGGACCGGGTTGTCTTCCCTTTAATGACCGGGGTTCTTGAATTTGTGATAATGGCCAATTCTGCCGACTCATGTCTGTGTAGCCCCCGAGTCTTAAGACGACTCGAGGAATCGGCTTGAGATTCTTCATACTGGGTCGTGGCATAAACCGGCATATAATTGATAGCAGAACGCTAGAATGTGTTGAAGCTGGAGACGAGGTGGCGAGTTGATGATCTTCGTGACACTCATTGTATATCCTTGGCATTGATAACGTGATGTGAACCCGCAGAAGTTTGAGGTCGACCGTGGCGGGTTATAAATGATCCCATATGAGTTGTGTTAGTAACCCGGTCATAGGTTCATCCCGACTAATTGTTGAAGTTTAACCAAACCGCAGTGGCGGCGACTTGTGCGCCTGTCCATTGAGCCATCCGGTGCAGGCGGAGGCTAATAATATATTATGATTTGCTCCAGAGTTGTTGGAATAGACCGGGCCGCAGGAGCGGCGACTTGCATGCGCTCACTAAGCAGCTCGTGCAGACGGGTTCGGCTCTGGTGTGTTGATGTAGACCAGACTGCGGGGGCGGATGGTAGAGACGGCCGAGGTGTTGGAAGCGGCACAGACGGGCGAGTCAACCGCAGGCGCGGTCCCGGCGAGCTGATGTAGACTGAGCCGCAGGGGCGGCGGCTTGCGCACATCCGTTGAGCAGCGAAGAAGGCGCGTACCTGGTGAGTCGATGTAGACTGGGCCGCAGACGTGGCGACTTGCGCACATCTGTTCTCCAAGTAATGCTTGCAGACAAACGCCAAACCGCAGGATGGCGGCCTGTGCGCCTGCCCATCAGGCAGTGCGGCTTGGGCGGACGCTGGTGCATGATGATGCTGGCGCACACTCCGTATCCGTGGCATGGCACCACTTTTATAATGAATAATTGTCCTGCATAAAAGATAGCATAGACGAGAGTAATTGTTCTTGAAAGAATAAAAATGGATCAATAAAGATCAACTAGATGGATTTCACCTGATTTGATCAGACGATAAATGATCGCAGCGTCCGTAAATCCCCTTTCAGTATTGTTGCTGAATTGCTTTTGATCCTTATATGTACACAAAGGATAGAACCCTGCCAGATACTGCCACAACTCTTTTTTTTACACACCCTGCCACTTGACTTTTCTGTCCTCCAGCCGACCCCTTACTTGTGCTTTCTGAAGCAGCACCCTGCGGGAGGGTGTACGAGGGTGCAGCTGAAGGCGGGATATGGTAGCGGCCGGACGGGCAAATAAGTAAATTTACCGGTGGAGGTACCTACCGGATAAGAATCTACCACACGAAACTGCTTTTAGATTGGTGCTTCGCTGGACCCACGCAAATTTACTTTTCTCGGTCTCCAGCGATACGAAACATATACGAAGCGAATACACGGGTAGGCCCGACGTGATTAGAAATATCTACCCACCTGCCCCGTCTCTCTCTCTGCCTTTTCTCTCCCAGCCCACACGAAACCTCTCTTTCTCCCTCTCCGGTCAGACAAGGACACCGGTGGAAGCTTGAGCGGACGGCCGGTTCCCCAACTCCGGCCACCGGATCCGCTTCGCCGACCGGTTGCCTGCTCAACTCCGACCGCCGGAGCTCATCTTCCACCGAGATCCGCCTCCTCTCCTTCCTCCACCGCCGCTGGATCCTCCTTCCCTGGCCGGCGCCGGCCATGGCGACCACCACGCATACAAGTACAAAAGCCCTCATGCTCCAATGAGATCCATCTAGACAGGTTCGTCCCCATCTAGTCCGGTCAGCACTCGTGCCCTGCATCAGCCAGATCCACTCGACGTCGACATCCAGATCCACTCGATGTCGACGGCCAGTTTTGAGGAGCGCCTCTACCACCACTCCTATGGGATTTGGCAAGGAGGACGACAAGTACCGACAAGATTAGTAAAATTTCCTAATTGCTATCCTCCTAGTCAGTTTGTGCTCGTAGTTGTTAGTAAATAACTACTTGATGTCCTCACAGCTATAATCCCTACAGATTGTGCATATCTATGCAAATGATATTTGTTGAAACTCATTTTGTTGATATCTATGTACTTGTGTGTAGTTGATCTGTGCAAGATCTGTGAAATTTATATTTCAATTTGTTGTTGCAAATTTTGAATCTCACTTCTGTGTAATATATGAAATTATTCTCTGAAATATATGTAATTACTTCCCTGTAATATATTTGAATGTGGTGTTGCAAGTTGTGAAACAAAATTATGTGAAATGATTTGTGGAATATATGTGAAAATTATATGTCAATCTAGTGAAACCGGATTATTTCAATATGTGGAAGTGTTATATATGTATTGAAATATAGCTGTCAAATTTACTTCTCTGAAATATATTCAATGTGGTGTTGCAAGTTTGTAGTGAAAACTATTTTCTTTAATATATGAAATTACGTTTCACTGAAATAATGAAGCTGCTATTTCTCTTTCCCTATTTATAACTTTGTATTTTAGTGAGATATGTATTGAAAATATATAATACTAATTTACTTCCCTGAATATATTTCAATGTGATGTTGCAAGTTGTGAAACAATTTTATGAAAATTATGAAATTACTTGTCTGAAATTTATGAAATTGCTATTTCTCATATTTGTAACTTGTTATTTCAGTGAGATATGTATTGAAATATATGAAATTACTTCCCTGAAATATATTTCAATGTGGTGTTGCAAGTTGTGAAACTAATTTATGTGAAATGGTTTATGTGAAGTTTATATTTCAATGTGGTGAAACTAGATTATTTTAGCCTATTGGAAGTGTTATATAATTCTCAAAATGATTGCAATGTTTTTTGGAATTGCTTATGCCACTCTTTTGTAATACCCGGTTTCACTCTTTAGTGAAATACCTTTTTGAAATGATTAAAATATGTTTTTTAAGAAAACAAATCAGTTATATAAAAGTTAAAAATAAATAGTTTTTTAAATTCAAATATGTGTTTCAAAAGATTTTAAATCAATTTAAAGTGAGAGAGGGTGATCCTTTGAAAAAAATAAGCTGACATTGCTATGTATGTACTTCTGTTCGTGTGTGAAGTGAGACATGCCTCAGGCGTACCTGTAAAGTGAGGGGTGTGGGTGAAATCACGTGGGTGGGCCCAGCTGGTCAAATCATGTGGGTGGACCCAATCTGGTAAAATACACTCACTTAAATAGAGAAAGCAGTGGAATACATAGATACAACTTATGACAACTTTTGAGGTGGCGAGATTCCATTGGTTGGTGAACCTTCGGTAGCCCCCGGCTCTGGTAAAAAGGACTTTGCGGCCGGACGGGGGCGTGCCCAAGATGCACCGGCGAGGTGCAGGGCCGGCTGCTCGGCGGCGGAGGCGGCGGGTCAGGGCGCAGCGAGGTAGCCCGGAACAGAAGCGGTTTGCGGAGGGGGTGGTGTGACGAGGCCGGGGCAAGGCTGCTCGGCCGAGGCGGCTCAGCGGCAGAGGAGGAGCCGGCGGGCTCCGGCAGGGGACGGCTTAGAGGCGGCGGGTCGGCGGCTTGGAGGCCGCGGGTGACCGGAGCGCGACCGGGCGAGGCTTGTACCAGCGAGGCGGAGGAGGGCGCCGATGCAGGGCAGCAGGGCTCGCGCGGGGAGGATCGTGATAGCGAGCGAAGCCGGCGCGCGTAATCGGCTGGGGGCGTGGTGGGAGCACCGGGTTACAGGCCATGCATGCGAAGAAAGCGCGACCCGACGCGTGCGGGGGAGCCAGCTGCGGGACAGGAGACGGCCGTGGGGCGGAGTAGAGGGGTTACAGTGGCCTCGCGCGGACGCGCTGTCGTGGGCGGAACAGAGCGCGAGGGAGGAGCAACCGGCACACCGCAAGGCACAACGCGAGGCGGCCGTGGGTCCTGCGGTGGTCGAGGAGCTGAAAAGGGACTCGGGTCAGAGGCAGCTTGCGGCGCTTCTCCATTCGGGCGCGGCAGGGGAGGCTCGTGGCGGCTTGAGACCGAGGCGAGGTCGGCCGGGCGCGACCGTGGAGGAAAGGTGCAGGCGAGGCGTGCCACGGTGTTGGAGATGACCGAGGTAGAGGCGGCTTGGTGGCAGCCGCAGCTGAGGGGGCGACGCCAGCGACTCATGGCGCGGCCGTTGAAGCAAGGCCGGAGGGGCGGAGCGGAGGCGTCGGCCTGGAGCGGAGCTGTGATGCCGGTGGTGAGCCACAGCTGAGGAGGCAACACCGGCGAATGCGAGTCCGAGGCCACGGTGGTGGCGAAGCGACACAGGCGTGGCCGCAATGGCTCGAAGGCAGTGGCCGAGGCCGAGGCCAAGACGGTTCGGCGAGGCGAAAATGCGGTAGAGGATGTGACTTCCAAAGGCAAGACGACTCGGCAGCGGTGGCTCATTGCCGAAGCCAGTAGAGGCAGGCAGGCTCGATGTGGAGGCGGACCGACGCTGGCCACAGCGGAGACGGAATCCGGCGGGTTGAAACCATGGCGAAGGCGACTCTCGCGGTGAGGCTGGTGGCTTCGGAGGCCGTAGAACGACTCACGGTGAAGAAACGGGCGGATGCAACTCATTATGACTGCGGCGGAGCTGTGGCAGAGGTGGGCGCGGAGACTTGGCCGTGGTTGTGCAGGTGGACGGCGGCGGCTTGACGCGGCAGGCCGGCTAGCAGCACAATCATGGAGGTGGCAGAGGTGACCGCGACTCGACAGCGGTGAAGTCGCGGGCGGCGACTCGAAGTGAGACGAGAGCGGCTCAGCAGCCTCGGAGGCGAGGCCAGCGGGAAAGCCACGACGGAGGTGGAGTCCGGCGGCTTGGGACCAGCTTTGACACGAGGCCGGCTTCTTATAGAAGTCATGATCTGCCAGAATTGTTTTGTCAAAAATTCTCACACATCTGAAACCCTCAGACGGATTGCCACAGACGTGTGTGGCGGCAGAGATGATGAAACCCTAGCTTCACTTGAACTCAATTTTGTATATTCCGTTTTTTGACATCTCGTTGACAATGTAAATCCTTTCGTACTCGCTCTTCCTCAACCAGTTAATCGCGAGTCTCTCCCTCCCTATGGAGCTCCCTCCAAGAACACAACACCACCGTGCGAGAGCTCCACGGTGGGCGCCAACTGTCGTGGTTTTGTCATGGCAGATGTCCTAGTGTGAGGACTTAGTCGTCAGGCCATCGAAACTAGGTAGTAGCTTGAACGGGGTTGATCGAAATCGAGAGACGTGAGATTTTACCCACGTTCGGCCCCTCACGGTGGAGGTAAAAGCCTACATCCTGCTTCATTGGTATTGATGATGACGATGATCTCGGTTACAAGGGCGGTGTTTCGCTACCTCTATCTCGAGAGCATCTACTTTGATCTTGTCTAAGACTTGTCTCTCTAAAACCTCCCCCTCTTGGGGTGCCCTGCCCCTTCTTATATAAGTTGAAGGGGCGGCTTACATGTAGAGTCCTAGTAGGATTAGCTCTAGTCTATTTTCTTATTTACAAGTGGAATCCTAGTCCAGATCTTGCTTCCCTTGTAAGGAAAATATTCCTTATGCCTTTCCTCTCAAGCCGGACCACCGGATACCGTACCTTGAGCCGGTCTTCTCACGAGCCTCCTTCTAGGCCTTGGCCCTTGTTATTCGTCTGACCCGCCTACCGGGTCACCAGTGAGTCGCCAAGTTCGGCCGGGTCACAAGTGAGTCACCAAGTCTCGGCCGGGTCATACTTCAGGCCGGGTTATACCACGGGGTATATCCCCGACAAGCATGATTATTAAAAATATGCATACTAGATCTCCTAGGGATTATGGTTATGTGATTGAGGAGTTGGAAACTAAAGATGACAATACTTGAATCTATGCATTATGCCTAGCTAGGGGCGTAAAACAATAGCGCTTGTTGGGAGGCAACCCAATATTTATCCTTTAATTTTTTGTTTTCTTTCTGTTTTTTAATAAACACACAATTATGCCTCTATTATGATTGTGTTTTTTATGCTTTAATTAGTGTTTGTCCCAAGTAATGCCTTTAGGATGGCTTGGGTGATAGTTGATTTGATCTTGTTGGAAAACAGAAAATTTTATGTCCAGTAGAAGAATTGTTAAAAGTCGCTGGAGCTACAAAAAACTCTAAATTTGTTACACAAGATTGATATACAAATTGTCTCTTCTTTCCTAATTTTTCAGAATTTTTGGAGTTACGTAAGTATGAGATAAATTCCAGTCTTGACAGACTGTTCTGTTTTTGATAGATTCTGTTTTCGTTGCATTGTGTGCTTATTTTGATGAATCTATGGACTATACCGGGGGTATTAGCCATTGTAAAGTTATAACACAGTAGGTATAATGCAATAAAAAAATATGTACGTGTTTGTAACTGTACTTAAAGTAAAGATTGATTTTCTTATACTAACTGATCTCGTGAAGGTTTTTGTTAAGTTTTGTGTGATTGAAGTTTTCAAGTTTTGGGTGAGATCACGATAGATGAAGGAATAAGGAGTGAAAAGATCCTAAGCTTGGGGATGCCCATGGCACCCCAACGTAATATTCAAGGAGAACCAATCAACTAAGCTTGGGGATGCCCCGGAAGGCATCCCCTCTTTCTTCTAACGACCATCGGTAATTTTACTTGGAGCTATATTTTTATTTGTCACATATCATGAGTTTTACTTGGAGCGTCCTGTATTATATGGGTCTTTGCTTGTTTTGTTTTTTAGTTTGTCACAATCATCATGCTGGACACACCTATTTGAGAGAGCCATAATGATGCCATGATTTGTTAGAATTGCTCTATTTGCTTCACATAATTTTTTTTTGAGCTACGGAATTGCTCTAGTACTTCACTTATATCTTTTTGAGCATGGTGGTAGTTTTATGTTTGAAGAAATACTCTCATGATTCACTTAGATTATTTTGAGAGTTAGTAAAATTTTAAAGAAATATCCTCTCGATGCTTCACTTATATTATTTTGAGAGATGATTTTTTTCTAAGAAATATGTGCTCTCATGCTTCACTTAAATTTATTTGAGAGCTTTGTTAGTAGCAATGGTAAAGTATGAAATTAGTCCCAAAGAGATAGATATTCAAGAGGGATATAATAAAAACTTTCATGAAGATCATTGGATATTATAAACTTGATTCCTTATAATAGTTTTGAGATATGGAGATAGTAATATGGGCGTCATGTTGGTGAGTAATTATGCTTTAGTTTGAATATTAGTGTTAAGGTTTGTGATTCCCTATGCAAGCACGAAAGTCAATAGTTATGCAATGAAGTTACATCCTACTTGTGGTGCATTATTCGGTGTTAGTTATGTTTAATGTTTGTTTATGATCGTTTTTGTTTTTTGGTTGGTTGCTTCTCAATCTATTTGCTAGCCTTTCCTTGTACTAAGTGGGAATACTACTTGTGCATCAAAACTCCTTAAACCAAGTTGTGCCAAATGAGACTACCTATATGCGGTATTTCCTTGTCGTTCCAAGTAAATTTGTATGTGCCAACTCTAATTTTCAAAATGAATTTCCTTTTTGTGTGCTCATACCGCTCATGAAGCGGCAGGGGGCGGCCAATATTTTCCATGCTAGATATTTTATTCTCAAGATGAGGGTTTATTCACTTGTCATTGCATGAGAGTGTGGCAAGGTAATAGGGATGGCCAGTCCCGAAATGAAAAAAAATTATTTATGTTGTCAAATAATAAATTCCTTGGAAAGTGTTGGTATGGAAGGCACACGTGGATACGGCTAGCCATGGATTGTGAAAGAATGGTGGAAAAAGGAATAAACTTTATTTTATGTTTGGGAACTGCCTATGATCTATTTAGCATGGAAAATATTGGGAATTCTCGGTCGTCCACGTTGACAGGAAAAGCATGCCTCTCAAAACAATTTTATCTCTCAATTTAAGCCTTGAGCTATGGCACCTCTACAAATCTCTGCTTCCCTCTGCGAAGGGCCTATCTATTTACTTTTATGCAATTTTCATTTTTATTGAGTCTCCATCTTCTCTTATAAAGCACCAACTAGGGAACACTATTATCATACTTGTGCAATGGGCATAGTTAATATTTGAGTGTGTTTCATGAATGGATCAATGATTGAGCATAATGGGCTAGGGATAGCTTTCTTTAGTGTTGACATTTTGAAAGACATGGTTGCTTGTTGATATGCTTGAGTATTGATGTCCTCATGTCAAATATAGACTATTGCTTTGAATCATCTAAAAGTCCAAATGTCCATGCTACAAAAGAAAAGAATATGTGATGAACATGTTAGGCAACATTCCACATCAAAAATTCTGTTTTTTTATCATTTACCTACTCGAGGACGAGCAGGAATTAAGCTTGGGGATGCTGATACGTATCCAACATATCTACAAATTTTTATTGTTCCATGCTGTTATATTATCAATCTTGGATGTTTTATATTCATTTACTAACAACTTTATATCATTTTTGGGACTAACCTATTGACATAGTGCCCAGTGCCAGTTGCTGTTTTTTGCTTGTTTTTTACTTCGCATAATATCAATACCAAACAGAGTCCAAATGCCATGAAACTTTTTGGAGAATTTTTTCTGCCCGGAAGACACACAGGAGGCCCAAGAAGTGCACAAGAGGGGGCCTGTGGGGCCCACTAGGCACCAGGGCGTGCCAAAGACCCCTGGCACACCCTGATGGGTAGTGCAGCCCAAAGGCACCCCCTCCACCGCCTATCAGCTCTATAAATATTCTAAAATCCCAAAAACCCTAGGGGAGTTGAGAGAAAACAGTTTCCGCCGCCGTAAGTTCCAGAACCACGAGATCCAATCTAGAGGCCTTTTTCGGCACTCTGCCAGAGGGGTCAACGATAACGGAGGGGTTCTTCATCAACACCCTTGCCCCTCTGATGATGTGTGAGTAGTTTACTATAGACCTACGGGTCCGTAGGTAGTAGCTAGATGGCTTCTTCTCTCTTTTTGATCTTCAATACAGTGTTCTCCTCGATGTTCTTGGAGATCTATTTGATGTAATGACTTTTTGCAGTGTGTTTGGTGGGATCTGATGAATTGTGAGTTTATGATCAGATCTATCTATGAATATTAATTGAGTCTTTGTTGAACTCTTTTATGCATGATTGTTATAGCCTCGTATTTCTTCTCCGAAACTTTGGTTTGGTTTGGCCAACTAGATTGATTTTTCTTGCCATGGGAAGAGGTGCTTTGTGATGAGTTCGATCTTGCGGTACTCAGTCTCAGTGACAGAAGGAGACATGACACACATGTATCGTTGCCATTAAGGCTAAAAAGATGGGGTCTATTCCTACATGAATAAATCTTGTCTACATCATGTCATCGTTCTTATTGCATTACTCTGATTTTCCATGAACTTAATACAATAGATGCATGCTGGATAGCGGTCGATGTGTGGAGTAATAGTAGTAGATGCAGAATCGTTTTGGTCTACTAATCTTGGACGTGATGCCTATATACATGATCATTGCCTTGGATATCATCATGATTATTCGCTTTTCTATCAATTGCCCAACACTAATTTGTTTACCCACCGTATGCTATTTTCATGAGAGAACCCTCTAGTGAAATCTACGGCCCCCGGGTCTATTTTCCTATCATATTAAACCAAAAATACCTTGCTGCAATTTTTATTTCTTTATTTTTTTTTGTGTTTTTGTTAGATCTATTTATCAAATCTCATACAATTTAATCTATCTCAATACCGAGGAGGGATTGGCAACCCCTCTTACGCGTTGGGTTGCAAGTATTTATTATTTGTGTGCAAGTGATGTTTACATAGTGTGGGTGGATCCTCCTACTGGATTGATAACCTTGGTTTCATAACTGAGGGAAATACTTACCATTGTTGTGTTGCATCATTCTCTCCTCTTCGGGGAAATACCAACAGATAAAGCAATCACCACGCGCTGGGCACACACGCGCGTGCGCACAGGCGCGTAGCGGCCAAGCTAGGAGCAGCGACAGGCCACGGCGGGCTTGGGCGGCAGCAGCCGCTGGCAGTGGTGAGTGCGGGAGGGCGTGCGCGCTGGACGCGGCCAGAGCAGGGGGAGGCTCACACAGGGGGGGCCATGGGCGGACGGCGAGGCGCGGCCGGAGCCGTTTGGCACGGGCGCCTATGGATGGAGGTGGCTGCAGGCGCACGCGGGACACGGGCGGCCAGGGCGTGGTAGGGGCTCGGGGCGAGTGGGCGCAGCCAGGGGAGCGCGGCGATGTGCGGGCGGGCGCGCGCGGGGTACAACAGAGCCGGGCCGTGGCCAAGCGCGGGCACGCGCGAGGGTCCAGGCAGGGGCTGCTACTTGTGAGCTGCGTTGGGATTTCCCCGAAGAGGAGGGGATGATGCAGTACAGTAGAGATAAGTATTTCCCTCAGTTATGAAACCAAGGTTATCAATCCAGTAGGAGAACCAAGCAACACTATGTAAACAACACCTGCACACAAACAACAAATACTCGCAACCCAATGCGTAGAGGGGTTGTCAATCCCTCAACGGTATTGAGATGGATTATATTGTATAGGTTTTGATAAATAGATCTAACTAAAATACAAAATAAAATAAATAAAAGAAAATTGCAGCAAGGTATTTTTGGTTTTAATATATGATAGAAAATAGACTCGGGGGCCATAGTTTTCACTAGAGGCTTCTCTCGAGAACATAGCATACGGTGGGATTTTTTTTACTGTTGGGCAATTGATAGAAAGCAAATAATTATGATGATATCCAAGGAAATGATCATGTATATAGGCATCACGTCCAAGATTAGTAGACCGAAACGATTCTGCATCTACTACTATTACTCCACACATCAACCGCTATCCAGTATGCATCTAGTGTATTAAGTTCATGGAAAAATGGAGTAATGCTTTAATCAAGATGACATGATGTAGACAAGATAAACTCACGTATGAAATAAATCCCATCTTGTTACCCTTAATAGCAACGATACATGCGTGTCATGTCTCTTTCTGTCACTGAGATTGAGCATCGCAAGATCGAACCCATCACAAAGCACCTCTTCCCTTGGCAAGATAAATCAATCTAGTTGGCCAAACCAAACCAATAAGTCGGAGAAGAAATACGAGGCTATAACAATCATGCATAAAAGAGTTCAGAGATAACTCAAATAATATTCATCGATAGATCTGATCATAAACTCACAATTCATTGGATCCCAACAAACACACCGCAAAAAGTCATTACATCAAATAGATCTCCATGAACATCAATGAGAACATTGTATTGAAGATCAAAAAGAGAGAGAAGAAGCCATCTAGCTACTAACTACGGACCCATAGGTCTGTGGTAAACTACTCACGCATCATCGGAGGGGCAAAAGGAATGATGATGAACCCCTCCGTGATCGTTACCCCCTCCGGCAGAGTGCCGTAAAAGGCCTCTAGATTGGATCTCGTGGTTCTGGAACTTGCGGTGGCGGAAAAAGTATTTCATCGACTCCCTTGAGTGTTTTGGGATTTTAGAGTATTTATAGAGGCAGAGGTAGGTCAAACGGAGCCACGTGGGCCCCACTACCCACCAGGGCGCGCCAGAGGCCCCTGGCGCGCCCTGGTGCCTAGTGGGCCACTAGCCCATCTTCTCGTGGCCTCCAGAAGCTTTCAGGGTCTATTATTGCCTGAAAAAAATCTCCAAAAAGTTTTGTGGCGTTTGGACTTCGTTTGGTATTGATATTCTGCAAAGTAAAAAACAAGCAAAAAATAGCAACTGGCACTGGGCACTAATTTAATAGGTTAGTCCCAAACACTGATATAAAGTTGCTAGTAAATGTATGTGAAACATCCAAGATTGATAATATAATAGCATGGAACAATCAAAAAATATAGATACGTTGGAGACGTATCAGCATCCCCAAGCTTAATTTCTGCTCCTCCTCGAGTAGGTAAATGATAAAAACAGAATTTTTGATGTGAAATGCTACCTATCATGTTCATCACATATTCTTTTCTTTTGTAGCATGGACAGTTGGACTTTAAATGATTCAAAGCAATAGCCTATAATTTGACATGAAGACATCAATACTCAAGCATGTCAACAAGCAACCATGTCTTTCAAAATATCAATGCTAAAGAAAGCTATCACTAGCCCATTATGCTCAATCATTGATCCATTCATGAAATACACTCAAATATTAGCTACATCCAATGCACAAGTATGACAATAGTGTTCAATAGTTGATGCTTTATAACAGAAGATGGAGACTCTAAATAAAAATAAAAATTTCATAAAAGTAAATAGATAGGCCCTTCGTAGAGGGAAGCAGAGATTTGTAGAGGTGCCAGAGCTCATAGCTTAATTTGAGAGATAGTTTTGAGAGGCATGCTTTTCCTGTCAACGAAAACGACCGAGAATTCCCAATATCTTCCATGCTAGATAAATCATAGGTGGTTCCCAAAGAAAAAGTAAAGTTATTTCCTTTCCACCATTGTTTCACAATCCATGGCTACCCATATCAACGGGTGCCTTACATACCAACACTTTCCAAGGAATTTATTATCGTAGTATTTTTTTCATTTCGGGACAAGGCATCCCTATTACCTGGCACACTCTCGTGCAATGACAAGTGATTAAACACTCATCTTGAGAATAACATACCTAGCATGGAAAATATTGGCCACCCCTTGCCGGTTCATGAGCGGTACGGGCACAGAAAAAGGAAATTCATTTTGAAAATTAGAGTTGGCACATACAAATGTACTTGGAACGGCATGGAAATACTGCATATAGGTAGGTATGGTGGACTCATTTGGCAGAACTTTGGGTTTATGAGTTGGATGCACAAGCAGCATTCCCGCTTAGTACAAATGAAGGCTAGCAAATAGATTGAGAAGCGACCAACCAAAAAACGAAAATGATCATAAACAAGCATTAAACATAACTAACACTGAATAATGCACCATAAGTAGGATGTAACTTCATTGCATAACTATTGACTTTCGTGCTTGCATAGGGAATCAAAAACCTTAACACCAATATTCTTATTAAAGCATAATTACTCACCAACATGACTCACAAATTACTATCTCCATATCGCAAAACTATTGCAAGGAATCAAGTTTATAATATCCAATGATATTCATGAAAGTTTTTATTATATCCCTCTTGGATATCTATCACTTTGGGACCAAATTCACATCTCTTGCAAATTACTCTTACTATTTTTAACTCTAAAAAAGATTTAAGTGAAGCACGAGAACATAAATATTTCTTCAAAATTTTCAACTCTCAAAATAATATAAGTGAAGCATGAGAGTGCATTTATTTAAAATCTACTAACTCTCAAAATAATATAAGTGAAGTTTGAGAGTATATTTATTTAAAATATAGTCACTACCGTGCTCAAAAAGATATAAGTGAAGTACTAGAGCAACTGCCTAGCTCAAAAAATTTAAGTGAAGCACATAGAGTATTCTAGCAAATCATGATATGTGTGTGGCTCTCTCAAACAAGTGTGTTCAGCAAGGATGATTGTGACAAACTAAAAAGCAAAAATAGCGAAGACTCATATAATAAAAGATGCTCCAAGCAAAACTCATGATATGTGACGAATAAAAATATAGCTTCAAGTAAAATTACCGATGGTCGTTAGAAGAAAGAGGGGATGCCTTCCTGGGCATCCCCAAGCTTAGTTTCTTGGGAGTCCTTGAATATTACCTTGGGGTGCCTCGGGCATCCCCAAGCTTAGGCTCTTGACACTCCTTATTCCTTCATCCATCGGGATCTCACCCAAAACTTGAAAACTTCAATCACACAAAACTTAACAAAACCTTCATGAGATTCGTTAGTATAATAAAGCAAATCACCACTTTAAGTATTGTTGAAGACTAATTCATATTTTGTTATTGCATTATACCTAATGTATTCTAACTTTACCATGGCTTATACCCCCCGATACAATCCATAGATTCATCAAAATAAGCACACAATGCAACAAAAACAGAATCTGTCAAAACCAGAACAGTCGGTAGTAATCTGAATTTTGACCATACTTATGTAACTCCAAAAATTCTGAAAAATTAGGAAAACTTGGGCAATTTTTATATAAATTTTGTGTAAAAATTCAGAGCAAAAGCACGTTTCTGTGAATTTACAAAATTCAAGAACTAGGCGCAAAAGTTTCTGTTTTTTAATAGAATCAAGTCAACTATCACCCAAACCATCCTAAAGGCTTTAATTAGCACAAACACTAATTGAAACATGACAACACAATCATAACAGTAGCATAATTGTGTATTTACTAAAAAACAACAAGGAAAACAAAAAATTAAAAGATAACTATTGGGTTGCCTCCCAACAAGCACTATTGTTTTACGCCCCTAGCTAGGCATGATGCATAGTTTCAAATGTTGTCATCTTTCTTCTTCTTTTCCACAGATGTGCTTTTATCAGGAGGTTTTTCAAATATAACATGAAACACATCATCCATAGAAATTTTAGCATTAGCAAGTTGCCCGTCTGCATATCTGCTACTTCTTGAGCTTGCGTTGGTTTTTCCCTTGAAGAGGAAAGGGTGATGCAGCAAAGTAGAGATAAGTATTTCCCTCAGTTTGACAACCAAGGTATCAATCCAGTAGGAGGTACAAGCAAGTCTCCAATCTATGCACCTGCACAAAAAATCAAACACTTGCACCCAACGCGATAAAGGGGTTGTCAATCCCTTCACGGCCACTTGCAAGGATGAGATCTGATAGAGATAGATATAAAAGATTACTAAAACATAAAACAAAGTAAAAACAAATAAATTGCAGCAAGGTATTTTTGGGTTTTTTGGTTTATAGATCTGAAAATATATGATGGAAAATAGACCCGGGGGCCATAGGTTTCACTAGAGGCTTCTCTCTTGAAAGAAAATAATACGGTGGGTGAACAAATTACTGTCGAGCAATTGATAGAAAAGCGCAAAGTTATGACGATATCCAAGGCAATGATTATGAATATAGGCATCACGTCCGTGTCAAGTAGACCGAATCCTGCCTGCATCTACTACTATTACTCCACACATCGACCGCTATCCAGCATGCATCTACAGTATTAAGTTCAAAAGAACGGAGTAACGCCATAAGTAAGATGACATGATGTAGAGGGATAAACTCAAGCAATATGATGAAAACCCCATCTTTTTACCCTTGATGGCAACAATACAATACGTGCCTCGCTACCCCTACTTTGTCACTGGGTGAGGACACCGCAAGATTGAACCCAAAACTAAGCACCTCTCCCATTGCAAGAAGAACCAATCTAGTTGGCCAAACCAAACCGATAATTCGAAGAGAAATACAAAAATATCAAATCATGCATATAAGAATTCAGAGAAGATTCAAATAATATTCATAGATAAATTCATCATAAATCCACAATTCATCGGATCTCGACAAACACACCGCAAAAGAATATTGCATCGGATAGATCTCCAAGAACATCGCGGAGAACATTGTATTGAAGATCAAAGAGAGAGAAGAAGCCATCTAGCTACTAGCTATGTGGACCCGTAGGTCTGTGGTAAACTGCTCACGCTTCATCGGAAGGGCAATAGAGTTGATGTATAAGCCCTCCGTGATCGAATCCCCCTCCGATAGGATGCCGAAAAAGGCCCCAAGATGGGATCTCACGGGTACAGAAGGTTGCGGCGGCGAAAAAGTATTTTGGTGGACGCCTCTGGTCGTTTGGGAATATTTCTTAATTTATAGGCCAAGAATTAGGGTTGGAGGAGCTTCAAGAGGCCCACAAGCCCTCAGCCCCCCCTAGGGCGCGCCCCTGAGGCTTGTGGCCACCTCGGGTCTCCTCTGGCCTCATCTCCAAGTCCTACGTGTGTCTTCTGGTCCAAGAAAAATCATCACGAAAGTTTTATTCCGTTTGGACTCCGTTTAATATTCCTTTTATGTAAAACTCAAAAACAAGGAAAAAATAGAAACTGCTCGTCCCAAAAATAATATAAAATAGCATATTAATTCATATAAAACATCCAAAACAGATAATATAATAGCATGGAACAATCAAAATTTATAGATACGTTGGAGACGTATCAAGCATCCCCAAGCTTAATTCCTGCTCGTCCTCGAGTAGGTAAATGATAAAAACAGAATTTTTGATGTGGAATGCTACCTAACATATTTATCCATGTAATTTTATTTATTGTGGCATGAATATTCAGATCCATAAGATTCAAAAAAATTAATATTGACATAAAAACAATAATACATCAAGCATACTAATAAAGCAATCGTGTCTTCTCAAAATAACATGGCCAAAGAAAGTTATTCCTACAAAATCATATAGTCTGGCTATGCTCCATCTTCATCACACAAAGTATTAAATCATGCACAACCCCGATGACAAGCCAAGCAATTGTTTCATACTTTTGATGTTCTCAATTCTTTTCAACTTTCACGCAATACATGAGCGTGAGCCATGGATATAGCACTATAGGTGGAATAGAATATGGTGGTTGTGGAGAAGACAAAAAGAAGGAGAAAGTTTCACATCAACTAGGCGTATTAACGGGCTATGGAGATGCCTATCAATAGATATCAATGTGAGTGAGTAGGGATTGCCATGCAACGGATGCACTAGAGCTATAAGTGTATGAAAGCTCAAAAAGAAACTAAGTGGGTGTGCATCCAACTTGCTTGCTCACGAAGACCTAGGGCAATTTGAGGAAGCCCATCATTGAAATATACAATCCAAGTTCTTATAATGAAAAATTCCCACTAGTATATGAAAGTGACAACATAGGAGACTCTCTATAATGAAGATCATGGTGCTACTTTGAAGCACAAGTGTGGTAAAAGGATAGTAGCATTGCCCCTTCTCTCTTTTCTCTCATTTTTTCTCTTTTTTTATTTGGGCTTCTTTTGGCCTCTTTTATTTTTTCAAAGTCCGGAGACTCATCCCATCTTGTGAGGGAATCATAGCTTCCATCATCCTTTCCTCACATGGGACAATGCTCTAATAATGATGATCATCACACTTTTATTTACTTACAACTCGATTCTAGAACAAAATATGACTCTATATGAATGCCTCCGGCGGTGTATCGGGATGTGCAATGATCAAGAGAGACATGTATAAAAAATATTAACGGTGGCCTTGCCACAAATACTATGTCAACTACATGATCATGCAAAGCAATATGACAATGATGAAGCATGTCATAATAAACGGAATGGTGGAAGTTGCATGGCAATATATCTCAGAATGGCTATGGAAATGCCATAATAGGTAGGTATGGTGGCTGTTTTGAGGAAGGTATATCGTGGGTTTAATGCACTGGCGAAAGTTGCGCGGTACTAGAGAGGCTAGCAATGGTGGAAGGGTGAGAGTGCGTATAATCCATGGACTCAACATTAGTCATAAAGAACTTAGATACTTATTGCAAAAGTCTATTAGCTATCAAAACAAAGTACTACACGCATGCTCCTAGGGGGATAGATTGGTAGGAAAAGACCATCGCTCGTCTCCGACCGCCACTCATAAGGAAGACAATCAATAAATAAATCATGCTCTGACTTCATAACATAACGGTTCACCATACGTGCATGCTACGGGAATCACAAACTTTAACACAAGTATTTCTACCAATCCACAATTACTCACTAGCATGACTCTAATATCACCATCTTTATATCTCAAAACAAATGCAAGGAATCAAACTTCTCATAGTATTCAACACTCTTTATATGAAAGTTTTTATTATATGCCTCTTGGATGCCTATCATATTAGGACTAAATTCATAACCTAAGAAAATTACCATGCTATTTAGAGACTCTCAAAATAATATAAGTGAAGCATGAGAGTTCAACAATTTCTATAATATAAAGCCACCGTCGTGCTCTAAAAAGATATAAGTGAAGCACAAAGAGTATTCTAATAAATTCACGATTCATGCAATCATGTGTGTCCCTCTCAAAAGGTGTGTGCAGCAAGGATGATTGTGGCAAACTAAAAAGCAATGACTCATATCATACAAGACGCTCCAAGCAAAACACATATCATGTGGTGAATAAAAATATAGCCTCAAGTAAATTTACCGATGGATTGAAGACGAAAGAGGGGATGCCATCCGGGGCATCCCCAAGCTTAGATGCTTGATTGTACTTGAATATTACCTTGGGGTGCCTTGGGCATCCCCAAGCTTAGGCTCTTGCCACTCCTTATTCCATAGTCCATAAAATCTCTACCCAAAACTTGAAAACTTCACAACACAAAACTCAAAAGAAAACTTATGAGATCCGTTAGTATAAGAAAATAAATCACCACTTTTTGGTACTGTTGTGAACTCATTATTTATTTATACTGGTGTAATATCTACTGTATTCCAACTTTTTCATGGTTCATACCGCCCGATACTACCCATAGATTCATCAAAATAAGCAAACAACACATAGAAAACAGAATCTGTCAAAAACAGAACAGTCTGCAAAGATATGAATTGTTATCATACTTCCATAACTCCGAAAAATTTTAAACATTAGGAAAACATAGGTAATTTCTATATCAATGTTGTGTAAAAATTTCATTGTTTTTACACGCTCCAGTGAATTTAAACAATTCTTTTACTGGATGAAAAAGTTTCTGTTTTTCAGCAAGATCAAATCAATTATCACCGTAAGCCATCCCAAAGATCTTACTTGGCTCAAACACTAATTAAAACACCAAAACACAATTACTAAAGAGGTAATAATGTGTATTTATTGAAAAACAGAACCAAAAACAAAAAACAAAAAAATAAAATTGGGTTGCCTCCCAACAAGTGCTATTGTTTAACGCCCCTAGCTAGGCATAAAACATAGATCTAGGTATTGTCATCTTTGGCATTCCTTCCCATAGATGTGTTCTAGTCGGAAGGCTTTGCAAAGATAACTTGGAACACATTATCCATAGAAATTTTGGCATTATTAAGCTGCTCATCTATGTATCCCCTTTGATTTTCGGCTATAATCCAAGAATAATGTTGATTAACATCGTTGAAAACTTGTTGGATCATGTCTAAAACGGGGATTTTCTTTTTAAGGTTTTCATCAAAATTTTGATTATTTCTAAACAAATGTCTCAAAGTATAGTCACTATTGTAAAGGATCTCATCTATAACCGGTTTTTCACGGTTCATACCATAATGACCAAAAAATTCCCTAGCTTCCCGTACTATGTGATCAAATTCATTATTAAGAACTTGAGAAGCTATCTTTTTAGCCTTAGGATCCTTTATAACGGGTAACTCATAAAACAATCTTTGCAAGGTAGGATGAGTACGGATAAATCTACTTTCAAATTTCAGAACTAGTGCTAAAATAGCTTCTGCATAGGTTTTAGTTCTTTTAAGTATGGGAGTATCATCGAGAGGCAGATTGCCTACACAATTGAAAAATTCTTGTATATGTTCTTTTCCCATAAAATTCCCTTGTCCCACAACAAAAGTTTTAGCATCCATATTGCCAGTTCGTCCAATTTTAGGAGTTAGGCCGTCATCTGTTTCTGCCATACCAAAGTCACTCATGATGATGAGTTCAAGCAAACGAAAGATAGGACGGAAGAAGGGCGAATAAAAAGGCAAATCTTTTTGTGTTTTCTGAAATCGTTTTAGAAGTGGGGGAGAGGAAAACGAGAGGCAAATGGCAAATAATGTAATGCAAGAGATGAGAGTTTATGGTGGGTACTTGGTAGGCTTGATGTAGAACCTCCCCGGCAACGGTGCGAGAAATTCTTCCTGCTACTTCTTGAGCTTGCGTTGGTTTTACCCTTGAAGAGGAAAGGGTGATGTAGCAAAGTAGAGATAAGTATTTCCCTCAGTTTGACAACCAAGGTATCAATCCAGTAGGAGGTACAAGCAAGTCTCCAATCTATGCACCTGCACAAACAATCAAACACTTGCACCCAACGCGATAAAGGGGTTGTCAATCCCTTCACAGTCACTTGCAAGGATGAGATCTGATAGAGATAGATATAAAAGATTACTAAAACGTAAAACAAAGTAAAAACAAATAAATTGCAGCAAGGTATTTTTGGGTTTTTTGGTTTATAGATCTGAAAATATATGATGGAAAATAGACCCGGGGGCCATAGGTTTCACTACAGGCTTCTCTCTTGAAAGAAAATAATACGCTGGGTGAACAAATTACTATCGAGCAATTGATAGAAAAGCGCAAAGTTATGACGATATCCAAGGCAATGATTATGAATATAGGCATCACGTCCGTGTCAAGTAGACCGACTCCTGCCTGCATCTACTACTATTACTCCACACATCGACCGCTATCCAGCATGCATCTACAGTATTAAGTTCAAAAGAATGGAGTAACACCTTAAGTAAGATGACATGATGTAGAGGAATAAACTCAAGCAATATGATGAAAACCCCATCTTTTTACCCTTGATGGCAACAATACAATACGTGCCTCGCTACCCCTACTTTGTCACTGGGTGAGGACACCGCAAGATTGAACCCAAAACTAAGCACCTCTCCCATTGCAAGAAGAACCAATCTAGTTGGCCAAACCAAACCAATAATTCGAAGAGAAATACAAAGATATCAAATGTATTAAGTTCACACATCGACCGCTATCCAGCATGCATCTATTGTATTAAGTTCATGAAAAAACGGAGTAATGCTTTAAGCATGTTGACATGATGTAGACAAGATAAACTCACGTATGAAATAAATCCCATCTTGTTACCCTTAATAGCAATGATACATGCGTGTCATGTCTCTTTCTGTCACTGAGATTGAGCACCACAAGATCGAACCCATCACAAAGCACCTCTTCCCATGGCAAGATAAATCAATCTAGTTTGCCAAACCAAATCAATAAATCGGAGAAGAAATGCGAGGCTATAACAATCATGCATAGAAGAGTTCAGAGATAACTCAAATAATATTCATAGATAGATCTGATCATAAACTTACAATTCATCGGATCCCAACAAACACACCGCAAAAAGTCATTACATCAAATAGATCTCCAAGAACATCAAGGAGAACATTGTATTCAAGATCAACGACTGTAGGTCTGTAGAGGGGCAGCAAGGATGATGAAGAACCCCTCCGTGATCGTTGCCCCCTTCGGCAAACTGCCGGAAAAGGCCTCTAGATTGGATCTCGTGGTTTTGGAATTTGCGGCGGCGGAAAAAGTATTTCGTCGACTCCCTTGAGGGTTTTGGGATTTTAGAGTATTTATAGAGGCGGAGGTAGGTCAAACGGAGCCACATGGGCCCCACTACCCACCAGGGCGCGCCAGAGGCCCCTGGCGCGCCCTAGTGCTTAGTGGGCCACTTTCCCATCTTCTCGTGGCCTCCAGAAGCTTCCAAGGTCTCTTATTGCCCGAAAAAAATCTCCAAAATGTTTCATGGCATTTGGACTTCTTTTGGTATTGATATTCTGCAAAGTAAAAAACAAGCAAAAAAACAGCAACTGGCACTGGGCACTAAGTTAATAGGTTAGTCCCAAAAAATGATATAAAGTTGCTAGTAAATGTATGTAACACATCCAAGATTGATAATATAATAGCATGGAACAATAAAAAATTATAGATACGTTGGAGACGTATCAGGGGTGCGCAGGGCGCGACCGGCAGCGGCGAGCAATTGCGGCGCGTGGCAAGCAGAAGCAGTAGCGGCAACAAGCAGAGCTGCAGCGCAAAGCAGCAACAGTGCACGTAGCGCAGGGCGTGGTCGGGAGCGGCCTGGGGCGAGGCACGGGCATGCGTGGGCGCGCGGCCGGGCGAGCCAGCACGCGGGTCTGCGAGGCACAGGCCCGCCGGGACAAGGACACGGCGCGAGAGAGGAAGGTGAGGGGAACTGACGGAGGGCTCACAGTGGATCTCCTTAGCACCTCAGTTTGCTCAGGGGTGTTCTGGAGCGGCGGGCGGGATCGATGACGGCGAGCCACGATTGTAGAGGTTGAAGAAGACCTCGATCCCGTTGGTGTGGTGGCGAGGAGCTCGTGCCCGAAGGCGTAGCGGACATAAACAAGCGCGGTGGAGCGACTAGACAAGATCTCAAGCGCCGGGGTCGACGGTGGCCGCGTGGACGACGACGGCGTGACGATGGTGGTCGTAGGCGACGGCTAAACCAAAGGGGGCGAGGCGAGGGGGAATAAATGGGAATGCTAGGGTTCCGGGGGGCGCCGGGGCATCTAAGTAGGCGAGGGGAGGCGCCGATGGCGGACACGTGTGGTATCCGCGCCATGGACGACCCACGGGCTTCCACCGCGCTCCTGTGAGCCGTAGGAAGGAGAAACAAGGGGGTGTTGGGCTGGGCTGCACTGTACACTTGCGGCCCAGTCCAACCTTTTTTCTTTTATAGTTTATGTTTCCTCTATTTCTATCTGTTTTACAATTTATTTTTATACTAAATGAATTTAGTTGACTATAAAACTTGGCCCATAAATACTAGGCAGTGTAATGAGATAGTCCAGAAAGTTACAATTTATTTTGAATAGTTTAATTATTTGTTTAAATTTGAAATTCCTCAGAATAATGTTGCCGGTCTACTTTAAAATAGGTTAAGGGCATTTTAAATATTCAAATAATGTTGGTTTATGCACGATAATTAGTTAGTGAATATTTGCAATATTATGAACACTATTAATTTACTTTTTGAAGAATTAATAATTTGGCTTGTATTTGAATTTGAATTTAACTAGGGTTTAAATCAAGGGGCAATTTAAGCATAGCAAAGCATGATGACATGGCATCATTAGTCACGGATCACTGTAGCTTAATTACAAGGGTGTTACCAAGCTTCAGGAGGCACCCGAAAGACCGACGAGGTGGCCATAAGCACCCCGGCGTGCCCAGGGGGATAAGGAGCCCCCTGGCTTGTGGCCCCCTCATGGCTGCGTTTGGCTTGATTCCAACGCTAAAAAATCATATAAATTGAGAAACCCCCAGAAAGGAACCTAGAACTTTTACATCGCCACCGCAAGCCTCTGTTTCCCAAGCAATCTCATCTGGAGGCCTTCTCCAGCACCCTGCCGGAGGGGGAAACAATTGGGGAGATCATCTTCATCATCCTTGCTGCCTCCATGGTGATGCGTGAGTAGTTCATCCTCGGGGCTGAGGGTTTGTACCAGTAACTATGTGTTTGATCTCTCTCTCTCTCTCTCTCATATTCTTGATTTGACACGATCTTGATGTATCATGAAGTTTACCAATATAGTTGGATCACATGATGTTCACCTCCCTCTCTTATTTTCGTGGTAAATTGAGTCTTGCTCTTTGAGGTTTCTTTACCTTGGATTGAATACTTTTGATTTGAGATCACTTGATGCATCTCTTGACTTGCAGATACCCGTGGTGACATTGGGGTGTTCTAGATGACATAAAGGTTAATTGATGCATATCATATGGTGTTTTTGTAGTACGATCTCTAGAACTATTCATGACACTTTGGGGGTGGTTCAACAGATTGATTGGAAACACAACTTTGAGCTGGTTTACTACCTACGCGATTTCAGCCTACCTTCTCCGATAGGAATAGAGACTTTGGAGTTATTCCTTGACGCACTTTGAGGGATTTTCATGTGATTCAATTATGTGAATGATGTTGAGACATTGCACTAGCGAAAGTATGAACCCTAGGCCTTATTTCTAAGCATTGAGATACAGTTTTGCTCGCTTTTTGTTATTTGCTCCCTTACTGTTGTTTTTCATTGTTCATATTATAAAAAGCAATTTCTACCATCCATATTACACATATGTCATCACCTCTTCATCGAACTAGTGCACCTATACAACTAGGATCCATATCAATAATTTTTAGCACGCGAAGATGTAAGCATTTAAGGCACACAGAAACACAAGCAGAGATAGTAACACAATTTTTTTGTATTTTTAATTTTTAAAGGAGTAGGAAAAATAGAAGGCAAATAAAAAGAAAATGGAAAATAAAATAAAAACAAGCAAATTAATAAACGTGAGTGAAGGCACCTAAATTTTTTGGTGAAGGCTCCCCGGCAACAGCGCCAGAAATTCTTTCGCTACTCTCTGTAGAGTAGTTGGGCTTCCCTGAAGAGGAAGGGTGCAGTAGTATAGTAGCAGATAGTATTTCCCTCAGTTAAGAACCAAAGTTTATTGAACCAGAAGGAGACGGCACGCAAACAACATGAACAGTACCTGCTCACACAGAAAGCAAATGCTTGCACCCAACGAAGGCAAGGGGGTTGTCAATCCTCTTGTTCTCGCCAATTGCAAGGATCAAATTTGGTAGTGATAGGTAATAAAATAAAATGAAGTAGGAAAACAACGAGCAATTGTAGGATTCTGAGTAATAACTGAAAAGGGACCCTTGGGCCATAGTTTCACTAGAGGCATCTCTCTCATAAACATAGCAATGGTGGGTAAACAAACTACTATTGGGCAATTGACATAATTGTGCATAGTTATGATTGTGATTCTTCATGGCATAATTGATATATAGGCATTACGTCCGTGACAAGTAGACTGTTAAATTTACTGAGTCTGCTGCTATTACCTCACCCCAGGACCGCTATCCAGCATGCATCTCAAGGTATTAAGTTCATGATAAACAGAGTAACGCACTAAGCAAAATGACATATTATAGACAAAGTAAGACCAAGCAATTGAAGAAAATATGCCTTAGAGGCAATAATAAAGTTGTTATTTTATATTTCCTTATTTCATGATAAAAGTTTATTATTCATGCTAGAATTGTATTGATCGGAAACTTAAATACATGTGTGAACACATAAACAAATACCGTGTCCCTAGTAAGCCTCTACTAGACTAGCTCGTTGATCAAAGGTGGTTAAGGTTTCCTAGCCATAGACATGTGTTGTCATTTGATAACGGGATCACATCATTAGGAGCATGATGTGATGGACAAGACCCATCCGTTAGCTTAGCATAATGATCGTTCAGTTTATTGCTATTGCTTTCTGCATGTCAAATACATATTCCTTCGACTATGAGATTATGCAACTCCCGGATACTGGAGGAATACCTTGTGTGCTATCAAACATCACAACATAACTGGGTGATCATAAAGATGCTCTACAGGTATCTCCGAAGGTGTTTGTTGAGTTGGCATAGATCGAGATTAGGATTTGTCACTCCGAGTATCGGAGAGGTATCTCTGGGCCCTCTCGGTAATACACATCATAAGCTTGCAAGCAAACGACTAAGGAGTTAGTCACGAGGTGATGTATTACGGAACGAGTAAAGAGACTTGCTGGTAACGAGATTGAACTAGTTATGAAGATACCGACGATCGAATCTCGGGCAAGTAACATACCGATGGACAAAGAGAATTACGTATGTTGTCATAACGGTTCGACCGATAAAGATCTTCGTAGAATATGTAGGAGCCAATATGGGCATGCAAGTTCCGCTATTGGTTATTGACCAGAGAGGTGTCTCGGTCATGTCTACATAGTTCTCGAACCCGTAGGGTCCGCACGCTTAACGTTCGTTGACGATATAATATTATATGAGTTATGTGATTTGGTGACCGAATGTTGTTCGAAGTCCCGGATGAGATCACGGACATGACGAGGAGTCTCAAAATAGTCGATAGGTAAAGATTGATATATAGGACGATGGTATTCGGACACCGGAAGTGTTTCGGGGGGTACCGGGTACTTATCGGGTCACCAGAAGGGGTTCCGGGCACCCCCGACAAAAGATATGGGCCTTATGGGCCAAGAGGGGAAACGCACCAGCCACAAGGGGCTGGTGCGCCCCCCATATGGGTCGGCCTAAGGAGGAGAAGGAAAGGGGAGAAGGGAAAGGAAAGTGTGGATTAGGATTCCCACTTCCTTCTCTCCCCCCCCCCCTCTTTCCTTCCCCCTTGGGAAAACATGGCAGGGGGCGCAGGGCAAGGCAGGGCCACTTGGGGGCCGGTGGCCAGCCCTAGGGCACACCCTGGCCTCTCCCCTCCCCCTCCCACCTATATATATGTGGGAGGAGGCGCCTAGCACACCCCAGACAATTGCCTAGCCGTGTGCGGCGCCCCCCTCCACCGTTTACACCCCCGGTCATATTTTCGTAGTGCTTAGGCGAAGCCCTGCGGAGATCACTTCACCATCACCATCACCACGCCGTCGTGCTGACGGAACTCATCTACTACCTCGACGTCTTGCTGGATCAAGAAGGCGAGGGACGTCACCGAGCTGAACGTGTGCAGAACGCAGAGGTGTTGTGCGTTCGGTACTTGATCGGTTGAAGCGCAAAGAAGTTCGACTACATCAACCGCGTTGTGAAACGCTTCCTCTTACGGTCTACGAGGGTACGTAGACACACTCTCCCCCTCGTTGCTATGCATCTCCATGGATAGATCATTGCGTGTGCGTAGAATTTTTTTTTCCATGCAACCATTCCCAACAGCAATATGTTCAAACTCCATCGTTTTATCCTTAGTAGCAACAATACAATATGTGCCTTGCAACTCCTCCTGTCATAGACTAAGGACATCGCAATATTGAACCCACTACTATGTACCACTCCCTCTGAAGATCTACTCATCCAATTGGCCAAAGAAGACTTATAGATCGGAAAGCATAAATAGCTATAAATTATACAACAAGTAAATCTCAAGAGACTCAAATAATTTCGATGAATAATCTGATCATAAACCCACAATTCATCGGATCCCAACAAACACACTGTGAGAATTACATCGAATAGATCTCAGAGGAGATCATTGTATTGAAGATTAAAAAAAAAAGAAAACCATCTAGCTACTACTATGGACCCGTAGGTCCTAAAGGAACTACTCACACATCATCATGGAGGCACCAAGGTTGATGAAGATAGCCTCTCCGCCAACAATTTCCCCCTCCAGCAGAGTACCGAAAAAAGCCTCCAGATGGGATCGCGGAAGAACAGAGACTTGCGGTGGTGAAAGAATTGTTTCAGGTCAGCTTCAGGGTTTTTGGAATATTAGGGAATTTATAGGCTAGGAATTAGGTCAAACGAAGCCACATGGGCCCCACGGTTGTTGATGGCACGCCCCTCTACAGGACGCGCCGGGTGAGCTTGTTGATCCCTCGTACATCTTCTAGTCTCTCCCTGAAGCTTCTAGGGTCTCTCGTACTCCAGAAAAAATCACAGTAAAGTTTCATCATGTTTGGACTTCGTTTGGTATGATTTTTCTGTGAAACAAAGAAAATGCAAAAAACAATAAGTGACACTGGGCACTAAGTTAATAGGTTAGTCCATAAAAATAATATAAAATGACATATAAAGCATACAAAAATGATAATATAATAGCATGAAAAAATAAAAAAATTATAGATACGTTGGAGACGTATCAACTGCCAACGACGACGCCACCCAAGACGGTGTTGACAACCAGAACACTGGCAATAACATCGGCGCCGGTAACAACAACGGTGACCATATGATCAGCGGGGATGATGACCCCGAAGACGCCGATTACGATTCGGAGGCTGAGGAGGATAGAAGCCTTGGCCCCAATGAGTACGACACTTTAGAGGAACCCCTCGAGGAACCTTGGCTCGAAACACTTCGTAGGCGATTGACCGGAACGACCAAGAGCATCAAGCAAAAGTCACAGCGGCTTAGAACCAAACAGGACGAACTGAACGAAAGATGGGTCGAGCTCCTCAGGGCCGAGCAGGCACTTGAGGACAAACTTGAGCAATCTGGGGCTAATCGGTCTTACCCTCGAAGGAATTTACCGCCAGAATTGACGAGGAGGCCGCAGACAACGTGCTATCTAAGCACGAGTGTGCTGAAAAGCCCGACCGCCCTCCTTGGGGCCGGAATCGGCCAGCCGGCGGAAACAAAAATATTCCCGAGGCTCCCCGGTGCAGAAGCGGAGTAGATCCACCTCGGCCCTTCAAGAATACGACCCGAGGGAGAAACGTCGTTAAGGCCAGAAGCTTCACCTCGATCAATCTATAAATCTAGGGAGCGCCCACCTGCTAGACAGGCAGGATAGCTAGCTTGGTTAGCCAAGAATGGCGATGTGCACGATTACACACGCGGCCAAAATGTGACCATGTACGACGTGTGTTACGCTACCATCAGGGTCCGAGGACCTGCTCACCCCATGTGATGCACAGCCGAGGTCATGCAGCACCAGTTCTCGGAAGGGTTTAAACCCATAAATATCGAGCAATACGACGGCATGACGGACCCAGTCGTATGGATTGAAGATTTCCTCATGCACATATACATGGCCGGTGGCGATGAACTCCATGCTAACAAATATCTGCCATTTAAGCTCAAGGGCTCAGCACGGCATTGGCTTGACAGCCTCCCCGAGGACTCAATTGGAGTATGGGAGGACCTCGAGGATGCGTTCCGAGCAAACTTTCAAGGCACTTACGTCCAACCCTCGGACGCTGATGACCTTGCTCATACCGTGCAAAAGACGGGGACGACGGCCCGAAAATTCTAGAATCAATTCTTGACCAAGAAAAACCAAATAGTGGATTGCCCGAACGCCGAGGCGATAGCCGCATTCAAACACAACATTCGTGACGAATGGTTGGCCAGAGAGCTCGGACAAGAGAAGCCACGAACAATGGCGGCCCTCACACAGCTCATGACTCGATTTTGCGCTGGCAAAGACAACTGGTTGGCCCAGAAGAGCAACCACAATGGCAACCACGACATCATTGAAGTACACGACGGGAACGAGAAACCTCGGGTAACAGGAATAACAAGCACTGCAATAGAGGAAGCAGCAGTGACACCGAGGAGACCTTGGCTAACGCCGGCTTTAGCAATTAGCGTGGTGGCAACAAAAGCAAGCCTTTTCAAAGGCAAGGACGGTCCAACACAGTTGGACAAGATCTTGGATAAACCATGCGCCATCCACGACAGTTCTGACAAGCCAGCCACACATACCAACCGGAATTGCTAGGTCATCAAGCAAGCCGAAAAGATTGCGACCGACATCAGGGGAAAATTCAACCTCATAATGAGGATAGAGATCAGCCAGGGGCCGAGCATTGCCTGCCAGAAGCAGTTCCCTCCCGAGGTCAAGGACGTGAATATGACATATGTCACACACGTCACCAGAAAGGAGAGGAAGCACGCGCTCCACGAGGTTTACGCCGTACCTCATATCCGAGCACTCAAATCCATGCAACGTGAGAGAAACTACGTAGATGATCAACATGCGAAACATAGCAACAAACCGGACATAGATCAACGTAAATCCCTACGGGCATAGCATCACAGTTCATCGGACCAAAAGTGGCAGTTCATCGCCGGTGAACGGATATAGATTCAAAGTAAAGATAACTAAATACTAAAATAGAGACGGGCAAGGGCGTCGCCTGAGTCGTCGGATGAGGAGATGAAGGCTGCCATCCGGCGGAAGGCACGCCTACTTCTTCGCCAGCCAGGTGGCTTTCGCTTCGGCGGCCGGCTTCTCCACGGCTTCACGCTGCGACTACTCGATGCCGAGCCAGAGCGCCTTCACTTTCTTGCAGGGAAGCCAACACGCATATGTCTCCGCCGTGGTCAGCGAGCGACAAAGGACCACTGCGAGGAGCTGCTCCTCCGCATCGATCGCCGGCTAGACGCAAAACGAGGCCTAAGAGAGTTAGGTAGGGTTTGGTCCGGGTGTGGATTTTAGTGGGGGACAAGCTGGAGTAGGTGCTGGCCAGTGTGGCGGTCAACTTGAGCGTATAGGGGCCGCTTGGGTCGAAAAAAACTGACCAGTCATTGACCAGGCCCGTCTGATCAAAATAAAGAGTCCGGCTATAAATGCTCTTACCTGCAAATTATGTTATGTATTTACCCCTTTGCTATCTATGAACTTTGCTACGTTGAGTCCTATGTTGGTTGCTTATCGAATGTTATATGGATTTGGGGGCGGACAAATGGGGTCGACTCTGCTGTCCATGGATAGTTGGCGGATAAATAGGGGCCATATTTGCCCATTGCGACAGAAGATGCTCTCAGGTGCCGATAGAAGGGTAGAGATGTCCAGTGACAGGGAGATTAAAGCGAAAACGCTGTGGGCCTGTGGAGGTCATCGCTCAGAAAGCAGCGGGAGATGAAAGCATAAGCAGCGCTTCTGGTGCTCTTTCAAAAGGATTAGGCCAACAACACTTGGAAATCAAATCAGGCTCACTTGCATGCAGTGTGTGGTGAGACCGTGGCAAACTAATGTTGAAATGCTCCCTACCAAAACACAGCCCAGCCCTATACCGTGTAATAACAAGCACACGTTTGAATGCTCATGCTGTAGGTTGAAGGTAGGCAGGAAATTTTTGTCTTGGTATCCTGTGAAGATGGTGAAAAGAACAGCAAGGCACTATGCTTGCAATCACTTTGTGAATAGCTCACCAATTAGCACACCAGTGGGCTTTAAGACGTCACCACATGTTTAAATCCACTTTGGTAGCGGCTTGGATACTTGGAATTCTGTCAAGTGTCAACCCACAGATGGGCAGAAAGTATGGCCAGACATGACTGTAAGTCCTACGTATAATTTTTTTTTTTAAACGGAGGCAAAAGCTTTGCCCCATCCATTAAATAAGAGAGAATAGAGTTTGTTACAAGTCACTCAATACACGGCATGAGATCACTCTCGCAAAATAATGAACCCTAATTTTTTGGCACCGGCGATGACCCAAAGGTTGGCCTCGGTCTATATGGAGGCAAGCAATATAGTTGGAGGAGCGCTCCTGTGCTTGAAGTCCTACGTATAATATACTTACAAAAAAGGTTCTGCTACCGCGTGATCAGTCAGTTGACATAACAAAGTGGCGGAAACAATTTTTCAGAAGCAAAAACTCACAGCCAATATGATGATATCTCCTAAGCTGGACATGCTAAGACCATTTGACGATCTACTCGCTCCGTTCCAAAATAATTGAAGTTCTAGGTTTGCCCTAAGTCAAACTTGCTTAAGTATGACCAACTCTATAGAAAAATGTGCAAAGATCTACAACACCAAATACACATACTACGGAAATATATTTCATATAAAGAATCTAATAAGACTAGTTTGGTGTTCCAAATGTTCATATATTTTTTTCATAGACTTGGTCAAACTTAAACAAGTTTGACTTAGGACAAACTTAAACGTGATGTTCATATGTTCTGCTATCAGTACACATAATCTAAGTATGCAACTGACACATGTTGCAGCCAAATTTATGTGCTCTACATATGAAAAAAGTGCAACTCCCTCCGATCCATAATACTTGTCTTAGATTTGTCTAGATACGGATGTATTTATCGGAGGAAGTACAAACTTTAACACGTACTCCCTCGGTACCAAAATATAAGACCTTTTTTAGGCTAAGCTAGCCTACAAAAACGCCTTATATTTTGATATGGAGGGAGTAGTAATTTGAGTTGTGTGAACAGTCATCAGCAAACAGATTTCTCCTGATTTGCATGACTCTATGCAACAACAGGGCCTAACTATCAATGAAAATTCAAACAATTTTCAAGCCAGATTCATGAAAATTCGCCATAAACACGACAGGGCTCTGCCTGGATAATAAGAACAGACTAACAGTGGAAGGAGCCTCTGCAATACATTCTCAAGTGGAAGGTGGGATTCGAACACAGGTGGTTGATTTCAGTCCCACCTTCTGCATAAGAATTTACTGAGGAAGATCTCTCCTGGATAGTAAAAAGCAGGAAATGCGGAAGATCATAAATAACATACAGGAAAACATTTTAGTTGAACATTACCAAGTACATGCAACGGAAAGTTTCCAGTGTGCATGAGCTCACAAGTTGAAAGGATGACCGAAGGTCAGGACTTCATAAAGATCTCAACTAAGCATTAAGAACTAATTATTAATGAAGTGGGCGGGATGGTCCACAGATACAGTAGCCTACATCACATGATAGCATTGTAAGTATTGCTAAATAGAAGCAGTTGGGGTGATAAGCCAGAAGTACAACTAGAAATATATGCACCGTTGAAAAGTTAGACTTCGACTTAGTCATGCATGCAAACAAAATCATTTAGAGGGTAACTGAAACCAGCGGTGGATCCAAGCTAAAAAAAATCCATAACGTGATATCCTATATGGCTATATCTTACAGATTTTTCTTTTCTTTTTGCCTATATATAGTTTTAAGAAAGTGTTTCTCAACCAGGCACCCATATTTGAAGAAATAAATAAATTGGAACAGTAAATTCACTAAGACAACTAGGAAAGAAGCACACAGTGTGCTACGAATATACAAAGTACTGTACTAAATAGTAGCCTTACAGATAAAAGAGAACTTGTTACATGTAGAAGTGAACTCAGGTTGTACCTTCAGTAGCTGAATTTACTGGCTGATCAGTGTCATGAACAGAGACACTGATCAGCAATCAGCAAACAGTTATAAGTTTTTAACCATGCAATGTAACACACATAGTATAATGAAGAAAAGCATCATATGCACAAACTGTACAAGGACATGTTATTTTTTCTCACTTCCAAGATAATACTGAGAAGAAAAGGAAAGGTAGCAACGGCAGACAATGAAACATGCAAACCTATTCAAATAACCTCACGCAAAACCAAACATATGCTTACTATGATACACCCGAATTTCAATCAGCCATAAAATGTCTTATATCCCTATTCTCAAACACTCAAAAGTATATGCACCACCCTAGTACCTTCTGGGTTCGGAAGGTTGTGAGGGACCTTCCTTCCTAAAAATTCCACAGAACATGCATCGAGCAAACTTGGGTGAAGGTGGATCAAGAGCTGGCGGAACATGCCGAGTACGAAAGGCCTGGTTGATGTCGCTGGGCATGCCACCACGCTCTGCACCATCACTGCACCTACGCTGCACACCTCCCCTGGACCCGATGCTACGGGAGTGCCTTAGCTCCTTGAGTTCTAAGCTGTTGACCTCTGCCTCCCCAGCTGCCCCTTGATTCCCCTGGTTCTGGTCTTTAGGCATAAGCCTCTCCTCCCAGATCAGACCAGAAGAACCAGACCTCCTAAATGTTTGGGAAGATCTCTGCAGCTCTGCCATATTCCTTTGGTATTACTTCCGCCCTTTCAGTGTTCATACCTAAGAAGTCCTATGGTGCATAATAAGGTCTGCAGTGGGGAGGAAAGTGTGTATTGACCAAACCTAATAATATACATGCAATCAAGGAAGGGTAACCATAACAAATTCAGGATGAGTCACATGATGGTGACAACTGGAGAAGGCTCAAGACGAAGGGAGGATATAAGGTATGTATCAATGTATGTACAATGCATTGAAACCAAGTTGTATTGATAAAACGGGACCCTCTGCCTGCCTACACAAGTACTATTAGCTGAAACACCATCTTGTTTGTTGTGATGTATTCAAGAGCTAACAGAATATTGCCTAAGGTAGCTTAACATCAAATGCAGAATCAACAGCAAATATCATCACCCCTCTCTTCTCGCCTTAATGCACTATTAATCCTGGATTGTAAAGCAGCTGAAAGGGATATGAACTGCGCAGATATACAGAAAAGTAGTAGATGACCCTGCCACAATGTTAACTGATGGTCTAAAAGACATAACGGAATCTCCAGCGAGCCCTAACTTACAGTTACGTACGTGGCAACAAGAAGTAACAAGCTAGTTAACACCATTTACCAACTATAGCAGCTAGTTATTCTTGAATGTTGATTCCTTCCTCCTAAAATTAACCAGAATATTAAATAGTCCGACTGCAGAAGTGACACTTCATGTTCCATTCTCTTTGACAGTAGTGCTCCCAAGTTGCTAATGCAGCTGCCATAAACATCATTCTGACCAAGCTGAGCAGAGAACAGACAATATTGCAGTTTATATGCACTTGCTACAGTATGGTGCGCTGGCTAATTGAAATCCTATCCTTAGCCTTGAGAAGCTCAGTCAGAGATTTTGGGCCTTCAAAATCATTTGAGAAAGAACCCCCATGAGGCATGCGAGCAGCAGAGTGGCTAAAGCGTGACTTAGATACACAATTC
Source organism: Thinopyrum elongatum (assembly GCA_011799875.1). Classification (NCBI taxonomy): domain Eukaryota; kingdom Viridiplantae; phylum Streptophyta; class Magnoliopsida; order Poales; family Poaceae; genus Thinopyrum; species Thinopyrum elongatum. The sequence goes on from CM022297.1 coordinate 138,792,147, forward strand.
TCTTCTTTTATCTGAGCTAGGGTCTTTGGCCCAGTAAAATCTGTGGTAGGATGTTCAGAAGATCTAGCAGAAATTACATTGTGCTGTTTTCCTCTACGTTTCTTCTTCTGCCCCCTGAAGGTAGCACAGACAACAGACTGAGGACACTCCTCCATCAAGAACTCTTGCCTGTAATGAGTGGATCTTGATTCAATGCCTTGGAAACCACTCACGGGTTCAAGACCCCGACGCCTCTTAGTGCGACCCTTCCTGCTCTTGGCACCTTTTCTCTTCTCAGGTCTTCTCTTTGAAGTGTGTCTTGTCTCAGTATGCTGACGAGGAAACACATCATCTGCTGCTGAGCCGATGAAGCTGGAATTGAAGAACATTCTATCATACTCATCAGAACTTGGCCTTGCAAGCTTTCTTGTATTGTGTGGTATGTGTCCCAAAGTGGTCTCAACATCAGGGTCTTGAACTCCTTCAGGATGACTAAGATAACCATGTTGATCATCAAAGCTACAAAATGCTTGCCCATAGTACCATGAATCATAATAATCCCGATCATAACAGACTGGATCTCCAATATCATATTTCGCATGAGGCACCTGAGCATCTCTTTTCTGTGCCAATTGTTTCTCAAGGTCATTCTTGTTAGAGAGCCCATCATCAACGAGCACATCAAATCCAGGGGAGGAATCACGACTTCCATCTTGCTCTGCGTCCTCCATTGTTGAATATTCTGAGCTCTGATCTGAGTGGGTGAAACACTTTATGTATTCACCAGTGTCAATTGACGTTTCAGGCATGACCGAAATAGGACCATCAAATTCGAGATATATTGACTCAGGAACTTCTTTTGAGTGGCATTTCTTTATGTGGTACAAGGTGTCCTGACAAGGACTTGTGTGAGCATCCTTCGATGCCTCAACCATCTCATCTCCAGCGGAATTTTCATTGACAGCAGGATTGAAAGTAGTAGCCTCAGAAGAAATCGCTGATTCAGTGTTAGGGGTTGGCTCATGTAGGAAGGGGCAATTGTCACCTTTTTTGCAGCCAGAGCTATAGTAGAAATAACAAGGATTGGCTGCCTTGACAGAAATAGAACCATCTGATGAGGGTGGGACCGTCAAGGACTTGGTTCTGTTGAAATTTTCCATTGGCTGCAACAGGAGAAGCTCATCAGACAACAAGCACCAACACACTATCAGGGCAATTCATCAAAATACCACAACCTGATATTATATGGAATCTCATATTCTATTTGTAGAATTGGTACATGAGCATAGACAAAGTCAAATAAATTAACCGCCGGGTCAAGTAAGCCTCCTTTTCATACCTGATTTCATGGTTATAAATTTCCACGCCTAAACGAAATGCAGGCATGCAGCAAAGCACAAAACTACACATGGAAATGGAATTGTTTGCTGTCACAAACTCACAATGCATACAAACAAGAAATTCTACGAAATTCTACACCGAATTGTCGCTGACTAACAGTAGGCAGGCTCAGCGTGCAAGGTGTAATAGAAGAATTAGGGCTAATGTATACCTAGATTAAGCTCAAGGGTGTTTGTGACTATTTTCGTAAGCAAAGGGAGATCCACTATGATAATGACATATTAGGCATGCAACCCTTCTTCGCAAATTACACCACAGCAGTAGTTAGCCTGGCACAAGCGTAATAATGACACCCATCCACCAAAGCAAAGCGTCCGAGGCATGCAAGCAAGCATGGAAATACACGGCACTTCTTCCTTCTGCGATTACAGAAGCACACACACGCACATATCAATTCGACGGTATTGAGCTCAGAGGTTACGGTACGCATCACACACAGGGTGGCGAAAGGTGCAGCTTGGGTTGACGCAGCTGCCGTGGAACCAGTACCAGCAGTTCCTGGGGTTGAACCGGGCGCCCTCGCAGTGGCGGTACTCGCACTTGGACCCCTGCAACCAAAACCGCACACGAACTCCGATCAGTAAATCAACCAACCGAGGTGGCATCCAGCTGCCATTCACCGGCAAGGAGACACAGAAACCAAACGAATCGACGGATTTGCGCTAGGGTTTTGAGTGGTACGGCACCTTGGTGCAGCTGACGCGGGAGACGAGGAAGAAAACGCAGTCCGTGTTGCTCCTCCTCCAGCGCGGGTCCTCGCCCTCCTCCGCCGCCGCGGAGACCATCGCTCCCCTTGCCTCTCGTCCGCTGCGTCGTCGGCGGAGGGGGCGCCGGCGGTGGCGGTGTGGGAAATGGGGAGGCGGCAGTGGACGCGACGGTTCGGGAGGAACGAATATGGTTTTGAATTTTACTTTTTTTGAGGGAGAAAAGGGTTTTGAACTTTTTGGTGCATTGGGTCTAGGAACGAATCGCGCTCTGTTTTTCGCAAATGCATACCAGTCCCTCAAAGTTAAATATATACAGAGTGCGAACCAACCTGTGGTTGAATGGTTAGACGGATAGTGGTATCCCAGCCCATCAGAATTCAAGTCCCGGTACTCGCATTTATTTCTGGATTTATTTCAGAATTTCCGGCGATGCGTATTCAATGGGAGGAGAAGTTCCTGTTGACGACGAGGTGACTACGGTGACTTCGTAAATTTCAAAATGATATGCCGGCTCAGTCTTTCGAAGGTGCTCATAGGGGTAGGGTGTGCGTGTGTGCGTCTATAGGGATGAGTGTATGCGCGTGTATATGAGCGCTTGCGTATGTACTATGTTAAAAGAAAAGTTAAATATGCAGAGCATGTCCAATGTAGATGTATAAGAGCAACTCTAGCAGATCCCTTATAACCGGGATAAGGGCCGAGAAAAGCGCGTTTTAAGGGCCGAAATCAGCTGCGGCCGAACAAAGCGGACTATTCTCTTTTACCGTTCGGGTTTGCGGGCTCTGTTCGGCCCGCTGTCGATTTTGGCCCTCAAACCGTAAAACCAGACAACGCATTGACAATGATTTTGACAAATAAAACACAAATTCGGAGAATTCAAACACAGTTTGGCGACATTTGAACATAGTTTTCGCGCTACAACCCAAAAGACATTGCATCCATCATCACTCCATCATCATCATCAGCAGCAGCATCGGCATCATCATGTGATGAAATCTTCACCGCCACCATTGGCACCACCACTTGCCGAACCACCACCGAACATTGGCATCGCATGGCCTCTTGCGGCTAGCCTCCTCCTCTCCAAGATCTCCAACCTTGCAATGTCATGCCATTCTTTGGTGACCTTGCCCATCTCATTTAGATTCATCATCATGATCTTGTTCTCATCGGCAAGAAGCTTGGCCATAGCTTTGTTCTCGTCGACCATGGCTCTTCTATCCTCAATGGCCATCTTGCGCATGGTTTCCTCCTTGAGTAGTTGTCACTTCTCTTGCTTCTCTTGAGCCTTCTTCTGGGCCAACTCCTTTTTGGCCTCCAATGTCTTGATCACCAAAAGCTCATTGGAATTGACCATGTGATCTAGTTTGTCCCGCAAGCTTGAAGCCTCCGCTTCCTTCTTGATCTTGTCCTTGGTCTTCTTGTTTCCATCGGGCTTGTTCTTGTTTCTTGGGTCATCGTCATCTTCTTCATCATCATCATCAATCTTGGTGAGTGCACCTCTCTTCGGTGGCGATTCCTTGTCAATTAACTTCCACTTGTTGCTTTCTTTGAGAAGTTCCCAACAATGCTCAAGTTGAAATGCTTTTTTGCCGGAAGCTTCCATGTCCTTGTACCTTTCTTGCGCAATTTTCCCCTACAAAATGTAAACAACGCCAAATTATGCAACCTCTCGCACGGCTACAAAAGATTTGCACAACTTGGGACATGGAAACCAACTCACATAGTCGGCTGCAATGGTACCAATTGGAGGTGCATTTGTTGACTTGTTGCAAGCATGCGGCCCAACGGCTACAAATAGGCTTGATCACATCCCAATGACCTTGAAGAGACTGAAAGGTGAGTGGCGTCCGGTTGGGATACTTTGCCATCATGCGGAGGTATTAATCCTCGGTCCTTTGCCAATACCGCTTGGCGGTTTGGTCGGTGCCGGTGCACGCATCAAGAGACACCGATTCCCAAGCCTTGATCAAGACTTTATCTTCCAATGGCGTGTAGTTCTTCGATCTTGCGCGTGACTTTGCTTGTGCTTCGTCGAACACCCCCTCCTCAATCTCCTCCACATCATCTTCCTCCCCACCGTGCCCGTGCACGCCACCATCGGGGGAGTAGTTGGCGGTGTCGCTTTTGTGGTGGTTGATACGTCCATTTTGCATCATGTTTTCCTACTATTATTTATAATGTTTTTATGCATAATAATGCTTTTTGGAGTAATTCTAATGCCTTTTCTCTCATAATATGCAAGGTTTACCCAAAGAAGGAGAATGCCGGCAGCTGGAATTATGGACCTGAAAAATCTACGTCAGAGTTACCTATTCTGCACATCTCCAAATGAGCTGAAAATTTACGGAGAATTGTTTCGCAATATATGAAGAATATTGGAGCAAATAAGTACCCATAGGGGGCCCACCAGGTGGGCACAACCCACCTGGGCGCGGCAGGGAGCCCAGGCGCGCCCTGGTGGGTTGTGCCCTCCTCGGCCCACCTCCGGTGCCCATCTTCTGCTATATAAGTCATTTTGACCTAGAAAAAATAAGGGGAGGACTTTCGGGACGTAGCACCGCCGTCTCGAGGCGGAACTTGGGCAGGAGCACTTTTGCCCTCCGGCGGAGCGATTTCGCCGGGGGAACTTCCCTCCCGGAGGGGGAAATCATCGCCATCGTCATCACCAACAACTCTCCCATCTTTGGGAGGCCAATCTCCATCAACATCTTCAACAGCACCATCTCCTCTCAAACCCTACTTCATCTCTTGTGTTCAATCTTTGTACCGGAACCTTAGATTGGTACTTGTGGGTGACTAGTAGTGTTGATTACATCTTGTAGTTGATTACTATATGGTTTATTTGGTGGAAGATTATATGTTCAGATCCATTATGCTATTTAATACCCCTCTGATCTTGAGCATGATTATCATTTGTGAGTAGTTACTTTTGTTCTTGAGGTCACAGGAGAAATCATGTTGCAAGTAATCATGTGAACTTGATATGTGTTCGATATTTTGATGATATGTATGTTGTGATTCCCTTAGTGGTGTCACGTGAACGTCGACTACATGGCACTTCACCATATTTGGGCCTAAGGGAATACATTGTGGAGTAGTTATTAGATGACGGGTTGCTAGAGTGACAAAAGCTTAAACCCTAGTTTATGTGCTACTTCCTAAGGGACCGATTTGGATCCAAAACTTTAATGCTATGGTTAGATTTTATCTTAATACTTTTCTCGTAGTTGCGGATGCTTGCGAGGGGGTTAATCATAAGTAGGAGGTTTGTTCAAGTAAGAACAACACCTAAGCACCGGTCCACCAACATATCAAACTATCAAAGTAGCGAACACGAATCGAACCCACATGATGAAAGTGATATGGTGAAATTCCCGTGTACTCTCAAGAACGCTTTGCTTATCATAAGAGACCGTTTTGGCATGTCCTTTGTCACAAAAGGATTGGGCTACCTTGCTACACTTTATTTACCGTTACTTGCTCGTTACAAATTATCTTGCTATCAAACTACCTGTTACTGACTATTTCAGTGCTTGCAGAAAATACCTTGCTGAAAACCACTTGTTATTTCCTTCTACTCCTCGTTGGGTTCGACACTCTTACTTATCGAAAGGACTACGATTGATCCCCTATACTTGTGGGTCATCAAGGCTCTTTTCTGGCGCCGTTGCCTGCTACTTCTTGAGCTTGCATTGATTTTTCCCTTGAAGAGGAAAGGGTGATGCAGCAAAGTAGAGATAAGTATTTCCCTCAGTTAAGAACCAAGGTATCAATCCAGTAGGAGGCACAAGCAAGTCTCCAATCTATGCACCTGCACAAACTAACAAACACTTGCACTCAACGCGAAAAAGGGGTTGTCAATCCCTTCACGGTCTCGAACAAGAGTGAGATCTAATAGAGATAGATATAAAAGATTATTAAAACATAAAACAAAGTAAAAACAAATAAATTGCAGCAAGGTATTTTTGGGTTTTTTGGTTTATATATCTGAAAATATATGATGGAAAATAGACCCCGGGGCCATAGATTTCACTAGAGGCTTCTCTCTTGAAGATAGCATACGGCGGGTGAACAAATTACTGTTGAGCAATTGATAGAAAAGTGCAAAGTTATGACGATATCTAAGACAATGATCATGAATATAGGCATCACGTCCGTGACAAGTGAAGGAAATATGCCCTAGAGGTAATAATAAAGTTGTTATTTTATATTTCCTTGCTATGCATCTCCATGGATAGATCATTGCGTGTGCGTAATTTTTTTTTTGTTTTCCATGCAACGATTCTGTCGCGGGAAACCACGGCCACCTATGGGACCAGGAGGCCCCTTGCTGGTTCGGCAGGGGGGCGTCGCGTTGCACAAAGAGCAGACGAGCGTGTGGCAGCATGGTAGAGATCACACAGGCATTTTTACCCAGGTTCGGGCCGCCGTGAGGCGTAAAACTCGACTCTTGCTTTGGTGGATTGATGGTGGAAAGGTGGTGGTGGAGCGTAGTACACTTGCCCGGCAAGGGTTGCCTCAGGGCGGCAGTGGCTACGCGCGTATGGGGGTCTGAGTTATCCAACCTTCTAACCCTCTCTACGGTTGCCATGGGCCTCCTTTTATAGATTAAGGGGTCACCACAATGGCAAAACAGTCATTATGCACTGATAAGATAGCAAACAGTGCTATCATACCTAACTCTGCGGGCTGACAGGGCGCATTAAATGCACTGCTTAATGTCACATTGTTGGTTGCTCGGCAAGGCTTGCCGGGCTATCTCGCTAGCTCCACGCCTGTTCGCTTGACATGTCACAGGACGGGTGTCATCTGCAGGTGTTTTCTGTAGGGAGAGGCTGCCATGTGGTGAATGGCTGCCACTTAGTCACTCCGCGGTTTGACACCGCACTGATTGACGGCGTGGGTCGTGGTGGAGTAGTTGGTGAGGTGGTTTTGCCTCCGTGTGCCCCGACAGGCCTTGCCGGGACATCTTAGACGTCGTCTTCCGGGGGTGGCCTCGCCCCTTGCCGAGCTCACCTGCCCGGCAAAGGAGGCCCTTCTCCTGATGGTGCCTTGCTTCTTTGGCTTGATCTTGGTCCCTCTGATCTGCATGTTAGTCCTTTGAACCTCTTAGTCCCTTGTATTCTGACTCGGGTTGGTGCTTCAATCTCGTCCCCGTGCCTGTGCATAGTCTGGGCAACAGACCCAGGGTTTGTTGCACCGACAGAAGCCCCCGGGCCTGCCCAGAACGCGCTGCCGAGCGTCGTCGGGGTAGGGCCTAATAAGTGCACAGGCGGGGTCGCTGAAGAGGCTGGTCTCTTGAGGTCTTCTTTGCTTCTTCATTAGCCTTGACTCCGGGCCAGTTTCCGGTTTCTTCGCGCGTCGTGTAAGGCCAATGGTGGTGGGGCCGCTCCAGTGATGGCCCGTGAATGACTTTAACGCACGGGGGAGAAACTGCCAATTCACTCTTCCCACCACGCCCTTATCCTTAGCCACGTATGCTGCATGCATCGCGTGGGGTAGGTAACGGAGGCGCGTGGCGCGGGAGAGCATCAAGGCGAGGGCCCGGTCTTCTTGAATTGGCGGAGAGGGGCGGCGATTGCTTGTTGAGGGAGCGGCTCCCTTTCTTGCTCTGCCTATAAAAGGAGGGGCGGAGGGAGAACCGAGCCATCCATCTCCGGATCCTTTCTTCCCCTGTTCCTGCCTTTCGTTGGTCATGTTGAAGAGAAAGGCCCGGGGCCAAGCTCCGGGCTCCATCTTGCGCCTAGAGTTGTTGAGTGCTGGCGTTCGGGGAGTGAGCCTGGTCCATGCTCGGAGAAGGCGTCGTGGACGGGCTGCTCGTAGTGCGGGAGATACCAAGCTCTCCCGTTGTGAGGGAATGCTTGCTCCTTTTGCCACGGCCGTCTGCCCGTTGGGTAGTGCGGTGTCCAGCCTCGGGTCACCGCCGCTCGTGGTCTTGGCGATCGGGTCCTTGGCGTCTGTGGGGCGCGCCCGGGAGGCAGGGCTGGGAATCGTCGGTAAACCCAGCACTGCCCATCTGGGAGCCGTGGGGATGATGTCGACGAGAGGTGTGCCTTCCTACCCGCCAAGGCGGGGAGGGGCGTGTCTCGAGCCCCTTGGCCGTCTTGGTAGCTCGTCGTCTCTCTGGGGAAGGCGCCGAGCTGGAGTCTTGGCACTTCTCGGGAGCAGCGGTGGTGAGGAGAAAGCGAGGGAAGACGGAGAAGGCGGGTGGTAGGGGGTTAGGTCGGAGTACGATGGCGTGGATTCCTTCGCCTCTGACCGGTGACTTGTCGCCTCGTCTTTCCGCTCTTCCCCTCCCTCCCCGGCACCATCATCACCAGCCTCCTAGGGCGATGGCCGGGGAGGGATGTTCTCTTGGCGCCTTCGCCTCCACTCCAGCAATCTTCCGGCTAAGCTTTGGTGGATGACTCCACCGGCGCTCAAGCCGGGGCTTCTTGCTGGCTCTGGAGGTGGCAACCAGAGGGCGCCGCCCCGTCCCCCGTACTCCTCCTTCGTAGCTTCGCGACTCCCAGTCTTGTCAGGTCGCGACAGGTGGGTCGCGACGGGACCGGGATGGGCTCCTGCTTGGGTGCTCTTTTCTCATCTTTTCCTCCTTCCGCCGCAGTGCCTGATGGAGGGAAAACGAAAAGAGGGGATTACGGGGCACTTATCTTTTTTCAATCTTAAATTTGCAGGCACTTGCCAAATTTTAATTCAAATAGCGTAATCTCTTGAGTCCATGTTTGTGTTCTGTAATGCTTGTACTTGTATCAGCATATTAATGAAAATGATGAACCTTGCCGGGAACCCGTGCATGTGTATGTCCATGCAGAGGTGAGATGCCTCTTTAGTGTAAATAAACGAGTTTTCCCCGGCAGGCTATCCTGCCGGCACCTTTTCTGTCTGCCGGAGAGCTGTGTCTACCGGGCAACAGGCAAAGGGGCCAGCCCTCCGCCAACTTCTTTTTACCAAAGGCCACTACGACCATCCTATCTGAAGCAACGTTCGAGTTAGGGATGGGAGCACCTAAGTCTCAAAAGAGTGGCGGGTTTTCTTATGCACAAGTTATAACTTACAGAACACTAATGGACAGGAGGTAGAACTTATCTGTTTGGCTTGCCAGGGATCGCGGTGCCGGGCAATCTTCTCAACTCCTCGTCAAAGCCAAGTTCACAACAGGAACCTGCAGCTTCATGCGGATGAGAATGAATGCAGGATGCGACCCTATCTATATGCATATGCAAATGCTCATCAAATGCTTATGCAGTGATCTTGGAATGCTCATGCATGCATGCAATCTTGGTCAGGGGCCCGCCACAGTGCTTCTTTATTTTCTCTTGCACAGGGTCATCGCCCTGGCTTTGTACAAGGGGTTACATGCAACTGAGGCAAGGCATGTACAAAAGGGCGGCTGCCGGGCAGGGCCCGACAGCCGCGCCTTATGGGTAGAACTTGCGGAGATGCTCAATATTCCATGAGTTTTGCAACTGAATGCCATCTCCGGTCTCCAGACGGACTGCGCCAGGTCTGGTGACTCGTACTACCCGATAAGGGCCTTCCCACTTCGGTGACAACTTGTTTGTACCCTTGGCGGACTGAACGCGCCTAAGGACAAGGTCACCTTCCTCAAAACACCGGGCGTGAACCCTACGGCTATGATAGCAACACAGGGCTTGCTGATAGCGTGCAGCACGCGTAGTAGCCCGGAGATGGTTCTCCTCGAGTAGCACAGCGTCATCACGCCGGTGCTGATCTTGCGCTACTTCATCGTAGGCAAGCACTCGAGGCGACCCGTAAATGAGTTCTGTGGGGATAACTGCTTCTGCCCCGTAGACCAGGGAGACGGGAGTCTGCCCGGTAGCTCGGTTTGGTGTCGTTCTGAGGGACTAGAGAATTACCGGCAGCTCCTCGATCCACCGCCTGCCGTGCTTCTGCAGTGTATCAAAGGTTCTCGTCTTGAGTCCACGCAGCACTTCAGCGTTCGCCCTCTCAGCTTGCCCATTGCTCCGGGGATGTGCCATAGAGGCAAATGAGATTTTGCATCCGAGGTCATGAACATATTGCATGAAGGCGCGGCTCGTGAACTGGGTGCCGTTGTCGGTAATGATCCTTGCCGGAACTCCAAAACGACACACCAATTCTTTCAAGAACTTGATAGCTGACTGAGCAGTCACCTTTCTCACGGCAGTCACTTCCGGCCACTTTGTAAACTTCTCGATAGCAACGAACAAGAATTCAAAGCCCCCGATTGCTCGGGGGAAGGGGCCGAGGATATCAAGCCCCCAGACCGAAAATGGCCATGATAGAGGGATTGTTTGAAGAGCTTGGGCAGGCAGGTGAGTTTTCTTGGAATGGAACTGGCAGGCTTCACACTTGGTGACTAGCTCGACCGCATCTTGGAGGGTTGTGGGCCAATAGAATCCTTGCCGGAATGCTTTCCCAACTAGTGCCCTTGATCCAATGTGGGAGCCGCACATGCCTTTGTGTATCTCAGCCAGCAGTTCCTTTCCTTCTTCCCGGAAGACACACTTTAATTTCACACCGTTGGGCCTCCTTCTGTACAGAGTGTCATCGACAAACTGATACATACTGGCCCTCCGGGCTACTTTTTTAGCTTCGTCTTGGTTGCCGGGAAGCTCTCTGGTTTGGAGGAAGTGGACAATGTGCCTTGCCCAAGTTGGAGCCTGGGGCTCGGCAACGAGGACTAGCGGCACCTCCTCTGCTGCGGGAGCACATGCCTCATTCGCGGGGTCCATGGGCCCGGCTGGAGGGTGTAGTCCGGCAGACTGCGAGGAGTTGTTTCCGTCAGGGTCTCTGCCAGGAATGGACGGCTCTACCGGGAGAGGCTTACCAGAGTCCAACTTTCTCCTTTTCCGGGCCATTGTTGCTGGGGATACGGAGGGCTAAGTGAGACGGAGAACAAAAGTCCCTGGTTCCATAGGGAGCTTCTGCGCAGCACACTTTGACAGATGATCAGCTATGCTATTTTCCGCATGGGGTACGTGCTCTGTTTGCAATCCATCAAAGTGCTCCTCCAATCTCCTCACTTCCTCGACGTATGCCTCCATCAATGGACTTTGGTAATCCTTGTTAACTTTTCTCACCACAAGCTGTGAATCTCCTCGAATGACCAGCTTCTTAATTCCCAATTCAGCTGCAATCCTGAGCCCGGCAAGGAGCCCTTCATATTCTGTTGTATTGTTGGTTGTTTCTTCCCGGGCAAAATGCATTTGGACAACGTACCTCAAGTGCTCCCCGGAGGGGGTAACAAGAAGCACGCCAGCTCCTGCACCTTGTAGGGAAAAAGCACCATCAAAATACATAATCCATTCTTGGGGCAATTCCTTGCCGAGGATAGCTGTCTTCGTCATTTCCTCATCAGGGGTTGGCGTCCATTCTGCAATAAACTCTGCCAATGCCCTGCTCTGAATAGTTGACGTGCTTTCAAACTTCAAACCAAAACTGGATAACTCCAAAGCCCACTCCACTATTCCGCCGGTAGCCTCAGGGTTTTGAAGTATCCGTTGCAACGGGAAACAAGTGACAACCGTAATCTCATGGGCTTGGAAGTAGTGGCGCAGTTTCCTTGAGGCCATGATGAGACCAAAAAATCAACTTTTGCACACCAGAGTACCTCGATCTAGCCCCCTGTAATAAGGAGCTGACGAAGTACACTGGGCGTTGCACCACTTTCTTCCTTGCCGCGTCCTTGGGGTTGCTCTCGTTGCCGTGCTCATTGCTGTCCTGATCCTTCTCTGACTCTGCCGGTCTCTGCTCACTCTCTGCTTCATCCACTTCTCGTTGCGCTACCAAAGCTGCACTAACTACTTGGTTGGTTGCCGCTAAGTACAGCAGCAACGGCTCCTGGGGTTTGGGAGCGACCAAGGTAGGCATGGAGGACAAGTAGGCCTTCAACTCTTGCAAAGCTGCATCTGCTTCTGGGGTCCACTTTATGGGTCCTACCTTCTTCAAAATTTTGAAGAACGGCAGGGCGCGCTCGGCAGACTTGGAGATGAATCTGCTTAGTGCGGCAACGCACCCTGTCAGACGCCTCACATCCTTAACTGTCCTTGGTGCTTGGATCTGCTCGATAGCCTTGATCTTGTCAGGATTTGCTTTGATCCCGCGATGGGATACAAAGAACCCCAGCAACTTGCCGGAGGGAACACCAAATACACACTTCTCCGGGTTGAGCTCCAAATTGATTTTGCGCAGATTAGCAAACATCTCCTCCAAATCTTGAATAAGGGTGGCCCTATCCTTGGTCTTGACCACAATATCATCCATATAGGCTTCTATGTTTCTGTGCAACTGTGGCTCAAAACCAATCTGGACTGCCCTTGCAAAAGTGGACCCGGCACTCTTTAATCCGAATGGCATGCGGACAAAACAGTACGTACCACATGGAGTGATGAACGACGTCTTCCTTGGACATGAAGATCTGGTGATACCCAGAATACGCATCCAGAAAGGAAAGCAAATCACAACCTGAAGTGGAATCCACAATCTGATCGATACGCGGCAAGGGAAATGGGTCCTTCGGGCAAGCCTTATTGAGATCTGTGAAATCTATGCAAAGCCTCCACTTCCCGTTAGCCTTCCAGACTACCACTGGGTTTGCCAACCACGTGGGATGTAGTACTCCTCTGACCAATCCAGCTGCCTCTAGTTTCTTGATCTCTTCTGCAATGAACTGCTGCCTCTCCAAGGCCTGCTTCCAGACTTTCTGCTTGACAGGTCGGGCATGTGGGAAGACAGCAAGGTGGTGCTCGATTACCTCCCTGGGAACACCGGGGATATCAGATGGTTGCCAGGCAAACACATCAATATTCGCCCACAGGAAGGCAACAAGCGCGCTTTCCTATTTGTCATCAAGGGTGGCGCTGATAGTGAAAGTACCATCAACGCCAGCCAGCCCTGCCGGGATCTTCTTCACTTGGGGTGTAGCGACCTTGGATCTCTTGCCATTGGAAGACTCTGGCACATCATCAACGGGTGCCGTGCACTCGGTGGGGGCACGCTTCCCGGACTCTTTGCCGGAGTCCCTGCAATCCCTCTTCTTTCCTTTGCTTTCCTTAGCGGGAGCTGCTCCTGCCGCTGCCTCTGCTGCAACAGCATCCCGGTACATCTTGTCCACACAAATGATTGCATCCTTCTCATCTGATGGGATGGTGATGACTCCCAGTGGCCCAGGCATCTTCAAGGTGTTGTAGGCATAGTGAGATGCTGCCATGAACTTAGCCAGGGCCGGGCGTCCTAGAATCCCATTATATGGCAGGGGGAAATCAACCACATCAAACACAATCCTCTCAGTCCGGTAGTTCAGTTCTCCCCCAAACGTTACCGGCAACATGATCTTTCCCTTAGGACGGCTCCTGCCGGGATTAACTCCTTGAAACGTGCCGATAACCTCCAGCTCTTCCTCTGCCATCTAAAGCTTGCTGATAACTGCTGGGTAAATCAGATTCAACCCGGCCCCGCCATCCACCAACATCTTCGTGACCTTGAGGTTGCGGATTGTTGGGGAGACCAACAATGGCAAACACCCTACCGCAGTGGTACGGCTAGGATGATCCTCCTCGTCAAAGATGATGGGCGTACGGGACCACTTGAGCGGCTTTCGGGCCTCGAGCGCTGGCTCCACGGCAATGACTTCTCGCGCCCACCGCTTGAGTTGGCGGTGAGAGGTGTTCAGAGACGCACCCCCGTCAATGCACAGGGCATCGGTGGCCTTCTGAAACTCTTGCTCACTGGTTTCCTCTTCATCCCCTCCATCACTCTCATCACCACATGCTTCCTTCTCTCGACCTCTGGCGGGTTTTCCTTGGTTCCGAAAGGGTTTGCCAGGGCGATTTACTTCACCACCTTGGTTCCTTGCCGCCAGCAACATTCTGACCCTTTTCCTTGTCACACTTCTCATACTCTGCTTTCTGTCTTTTGACAAGTTGCTCAACCTGATAACACTCTTGAAGGTCGTGGCCCTTGGTCCAATGAATCTTGCAATACAACCCATCACCTTTTCCGGCTTTCTCGGCAGCAGCGGCTTCCCGGCAGTCAGTGCACACGGCAGCTTCCTTGCAGGGGGCCTCAGCTTTGGCCTTCTTGTCGGTACTAGGCATACCCGATCCTTCAACAGTCATTACTGCCTTATCCCTTTGCTTCTTACTGCGCTTCTTGCTCTTCTTCTGACTGGTTGATTCATCCTCATCCTCTGAATCAATATTGGTGCAATCTTCCTCTCCGGGCAACTTTCTTCCCTCCTCCATCCGAGCACACTTATCCACCAACGTGTAGAGCTCCTTCACAGTCTTGGGCAACCGTACGTTCATCTTGGAATGAATCCGGCGGTTGCGCACATTGGACTGGAAGGCGGCTATCACGGCTGCCGGATGGATATTTGGGATATTCCTATGAACTTTGTTGAATCTCTGTAAATACTTACGGAGGGTCTCTCCTTCCTTTTATTGGAGAAGCTGCAAGTCGCTGGGTCGGCCCGGCTCTTGGTGGCCACCGGTGAAGGCACCGATGAACTCAAGGCACAGGTCTGCCCATGATGAAATGGAGTTCTCCGGCAGGTGCATCAGCCAAGACCTCACATTGGACTTGAGGGCCAAAGGAAAGTAATTGGCGAACACCTTCTCATCTCTTCCCCCGGCAGCCTGAACAGCGATGGTGTAGATGCTCAGGAACTCTGCCGGGTTCAGCCTCACATCGTACTTCTCAGGTATCTCTGGCTTGAACGTGCGAACGGATGGCCAACAGACTTGTCGCAGCTCACGGGTAAAGGCAGGGCAGCCAACCTTGAAAGGTAGGCACCCACCAATACCGAGCGCGGGCTCGTCGATGCCGGGGCCGTCGCACCCATCGGTCCGGCGGAGTTCGTCGTGGCATTGCTCGACAACGGCGCGCGTGTCTCCTCTCCTCCTATCCTCCGGGGCTCGTCGTTGGCCTAGACGCGCTCGAGGGTCAGAATAGGCCATCGAGACGTCGTCGGGGTCTTGATTCTGTTGCGCTCGCGCTGGCTGCCGTGGCGGGGACTGCACCATGGGGATGGCCCCTTCTGTACAGCCAGCAGCATGAGCCGTTGCTGTCGCTTGGGGCGGCCGTGGTGGGCCAGCTCACCGTGAGCCCCCAGCTTTGGCGAAACCGAGCAGGCTTTGGATGGTGGCACGCCATTCGTCCATTTGCTCGGCTGCTGGCGGAAACCTCAGCAATAGCTGAGCCCGCGCCATGGCCTCCGAGGCTGTACTTGGCATGGGTGATGATGAAGTCGACCGCACCGTCGCTCGGCTCCTGACGGTGCCAGTGATGGAAGCACTGCGCCCCCGCTGCTGCGGGGCGGCCACCTGGATGGCAGGGTGGTGCGGCGAAGGCGCTCGAGGACCAGTGGCTCCGTCGGGCGCAGCACCTTGGTCGACCCGTCCTGGGGGAGGTCCACGCGTTGTGACCGCACCCGTGGTGGGAGCGGTTGAAGGGCGGCCATTCGCCCCGGCCCAAGCACCGTTGCTGCGGCTGTGCCTGTCGGCGGGCGGAAGGGATGCAGATGGAGTAACCCCATCACTCGGACCTTGTGGAGCGTGGCCGTCGGGCTGTTGCTGATGCTGCTCTCCTCCGATGTGTCCTGCTCCTGCATCGACCGCGGGGGAAGTGGTGGCGGAGCCGCCTGCTCCGACCACATCCCCAGCAGCGTCCGCATCCTCGCGTGTCTCCGCTCCCCCCACAGCGTTAGAGGCCGCGGGCGGCGGAGCCTTCGAGGTGAAAGGACGAGCCGAAGAACTGGATTTCTTCTTGGGCGCCATGGTCGATGGCGTCGTCGATGATGCTGATGGTGATGAAGGTGACGCACTACACATGCCTTCAGGTTCGCGCAAGCGATCCCCCTACCTGGCACGCCAAAGATGTCGCGGGAAACCATGGCCACCTATGGGACCAGGAGGCCCCTTGCTGGTTCGGCAGGGGGGCGTCGCGTTGCACAAAGAGCAGATGAGCATGTGGCAGCACGACAGAGATCACACAGGCATTTTTACCCAGGTTCGGGCCGCCGTGAGGCGTAAAACCCTACTCCTGCTTTGGTGGATTGATGGTGGAAAGGTGGTGGTGGAGCATAGTACACTTGCCCGGCAAGGGTTGCCTCAGGGCGGCAGTGGCTACGCGCGTATGGGGGTCTGAGTTATCCAACCTTCTAACCCTCTCTACGGTTGCCATGGGCCTCCTTTTATAGATTAAGGGGTCACCACAATGGCAAAACAGTCATTATGCACTGATAAGATAGCAAACAGTGCTATCATACCAAACTCTGCGGGCTGACAGGGCGCATTAAATGCACCGCTCAACGTCACATTATTGGTTGCCCGACAAGGCTTGCCGGGCTATCTCGCCAGCTCCACGCCTGATCGCTTGACACGTCACAGGACAGGTGTCATCTGCAGGTGTTTCCTGTAGGGAGAGGCTGCCATGTGGTCAATGGCTGCCACTTAGTCACTCCGCGGTTTGACACCGCACTGATTGATGACGTGGGTCGTGGTGGAGTAGTTGGTGAGGTGGTTTCGCCTCCGTGTGCCCCGGCAGGCCCTGCCGGGACGTCTTGGACGTCGTCTTCCGGGGGTGGCCTTGCCCCTTGCCGAGCTCACCTGCCCGGCAAAGGAGGCCCTTCTCCTGATGGTGCCTTGCTTCTTTGGCTTGATCTTGGTCCCTCTGATCTGCATGTTAGTCCTTTGAACCTCTTAGTCCCTTGTATTCTGACTCGGGTTGGTGCTTCAATCTCGTCCCTGTGCCTGTGCACAGTCTGGGCAACAGACCCAGGGTTTGTTGCACCGACAGATTCCCAACAGTGGTATCAGAGCTAGGTCTATGCGTAGATGATATGCACAAGTAGAACACAAAGAGTTGTGGGCGGTGATAGTCATACTGCTTACCACCAACGTCTTATTTTGATTCGGCGGTATTGTGGGATGAAGCGGCCCGGACCAACCTTACATGTCCACGTACATGAGACCGGTTCCACCGACTGACATGCAACTAGTTTTGCATAAAGGTGGTTGGCGGGTGTCTGTTTCTCCTACTTTAGTTGAATCGAATTTGACTGCGGCCGATCCTTGAAGAAGGTTAAAACAACAAACTTGACGAATCACCGTTGTGGTTTTTGCCGTAGGTAAGAACGGTTCTTGCTAGAAGCCCGTAGCAGCCACGTAAAACTTGCAACAACAAAGTAGAGGACGTCTAACTTGTTTTTGCAGGGCATGTTGTGATGTGATATGGTCAAGACATGATGTGATATACATTGTTGTATGAGATGATCATGTTTTGTAAGTTATCGGCAACTGGCAGGAGCCTTATGGTTGTCGCTTTATTGTATGAAATGCAAATGCCATGTAATTGCTTTACTTTATCACTATGCGTTAGCGATAGTTGTAGAAGCAATAGTTGGCGAGACGACCATGACGCAACGATGGAGATCAAGGTGTCGAGCCGGTGACAATGGAGACCATGACGATGCTTTGGAGATAGAGATCAAAAGCACAAGATGATGGCCATATCATGTCACATATTTTGATTGCATGTGATGATTATCCTTTATACATCTTATTTTGCTTAGAACGGCGGTAGCATTATAAGATGATCCCTTCACTTAATTTCAAGATAAAAGTGTTCTCCCTGAGTATGCACCGTTGCCACAGTTCGTCATGTTGAGACACCACGTGATGATCGGGTGTGATAGACTCTACGTTCACATACAACGGGTGCAAGACAGTTTTGCACATGCGGAATACTTCGGTTAAACTTGACGAGCCTAGCATGTACAGACATGGCCTCGGAACACTGGAGATCGAAAGATCGAACGTGAATCATATAGTAGATATGATCAACATGGAGATGTTCACCATTGATGACTACCCCATCTCACGTGATGATCGGACATGGGTTAGTTGATTTGGATCATGTATCACTTAGATGACTTGAGGGATGTCTATTTAAGTGGGAGTTCATTAGTAATTTGATTAATTGAACTTAATTTATCATGAACTTAGTCTTGATAGTTTTTGCATATCTATGTTGTAGATCAATAGGTCACGTATAGCTCCCCTGTTTTATTTTGATATGTTCCTAGAGAAAACTAAGTTGAAAGATGATAGTAGCAATGATGCGGACTGGGTCCGTGATCTGAGGATTATCCTCATTACTGCACAGAAGAATTATGTCCTTGATGCACCGCTAGGTGACAGACCTATTGCAGGAGCAGATGCAGACGTTATGAACGTTTGGCAAGCTTGATATGATGACTACTTGATAGTTTAGTGCGCCATGCTTTATGGCTTAGAACCGGGACTTCAAAAACGTTTTGAATGCCACGGAGTATATGAGATGTTCCAAAGAGCTGAAATTGGTATTTCAGACTCATGCCCGTGTCGAGAGGTATGAGACCTCTGACAAGTACTTTGCCTACAAGATGGAGGAGAATAGCTCAGCCAGTGAGCATGTGCTCAGAATGTCTGGGTACTACAATCGCTTGAATCAAGTGGGAGTTAATCTTCTAGATAAGATAGTGATTGACAAAGTTCTCTAGTCATTATCACCAATCTACTAGAACTTCATGATGAACTATAATATGCAAGGGATGACGAAAACGATTCTCGAGCTCTTCGCGATACTGAAATCGGCGAAGGTAGAAATCAAGAAAGAGCATCAAGTGTTGATGGTTGACAAGACCACTAGTTTCAAGAAAAAGGGTGAGGGAAAGAAATGGAACTTCAAGAAGAATGGCAAGCAAGTTGTCGCTCCCATGAAGAAGCCCAAAGCTGGACCCAAGCCTGAAACTGAGTGCTTCTACTGCAAAGGAAATGGTTACTGGAAGCGGAACTGCCCCAAATACTTGGCGGATAAGAAGGATGGCAAAGTGAACAAAGGTATATTTGATATACATGTTATTGATGTGTATTTTACTAGTGTTCATAGTAGCCCCTGGGTATTTGATACCGGTTCAGTTGCTAAGATTAGTAACTCGAAACAGGAGTTGCAAAATGAACAGAGACTAGTTAATGACGAGGTGACGATGTGTGTTGGAAGTGATTCCAAGGTTGATAAGATCACCATCGCACACTCCCTCTACCTTCAGGATTAGTGTTGGACCTAAATAAATAAATGTTATTTGGTGTTTGCGTTGAGCATGAATATGATTGGATCATGTTTATTGCGATACAGTTATTCATTTAAGTCAGAGAATAATTGTTGTTCTGTTTACATGAATAAAACCTTCTATGGTCATACATTCAATGTAAATGGTTTATTGAATCTCGATCGTAGTGATACACATATTCATAATATTGATGCCAAAAGATGCAAAGTTGATAATGATAGTGCAACATATTTTTGGCACTGCCGTTTAGGTCATATTGGTGTAAAGCGCATGAAGAAACTCCATGCAGATGGGCTTTTGGAATCACTTGATTATGAATCATTTGATACTTGCGAACCATGCTTCATGGGCAAGATGACTAAAACTCCGTTCTTCGGAACAATGAAGCGAGCTAATGACTTATTGGAAATAGCACATACCGATGTATGCCGTCCGATGAGTGTTGAAGCACGCGGCTGGTATCGTTATTTTCTGACCTTCACAGATGATTTAAGTAGGTATGGATATATCTACTTGATGAAACATAAGTCTGAAACATTTGAAAAGTTCAAAGAATTTCAGAGTGAAGTGTAGAATCATCGTAACAAGAAAATAAAGTTTCTACGATCTAATCGCGGAGGCGAATATTTGAGTTACGAGTTTGGCCTTCATTTAAAACAATGTGGAATTGTTTCACAATTCACGCCCCCTGGAACACCACAGCGTAATGGTGTGTCCGAACGTCGTAACCG
The DNA here is from genome assembly GCA_011799875.1 of Thinopyrum elongatum. Lineage (NCBI taxonomy): Eukaryota > Viridiplantae > Streptophyta > Magnoliopsida > Poales > Poaceae > Thinopyrum > Thinopyrum elongatum. Next base: position 138,812,081 of record CM022297.1, read on the forward strand.
TACTTTATTGGATATGGTGCGTTCTATGATGTCTCTTACCGATTTACCACTATCGTTTTGGGGTTATGCATTAGAGATAGCTGCATTCACGTTAAATAGGGCACCGTCTAAATCCGTTGAGATGACACCGTTTGAATTGTGGTTTGGCAAGAAACCTAAGCTGTCGTTTCTTAAAGTTTGGGGTTACGACACTTATGTCAAAAGGCTTCAGCCTGATAAGCTCGAACCCAAATCGGAGAAGTGCGTCTTCATAGGATACCCTAAGGAAACAATTGGGTACACCTTCTACCACAAATCCGAAGGCAAGATCTTTGTTGCCAAGAATGGAACCTTTCTAGAGAAGGAGTTTCTCTCAAAAGAAGTAAGTGGGAGGAAAGTAGAACTTGATGAGGTAATTGTACCTTCTCTCGAATTGGAAAGTAGCACATCAGAGAAACCGTTCCCGTGATGGCTACACCAACTAGAGAGGAAGCTAATGATGATGATCATGAAACTTCGGATCAAGTTACTACAGAACTTCGTAGGTCAACCAGAACATGATCCGCACTAGAGTGGTACGGGAATCCTGTACTGGAAGTCATGTTACTAGACCAAGGAGAACCTACGAACTATGAAGAAGCTATGATGAGCCCAGATTCCGACAGATGGCTTGAGGCCATGAAATCTGAGATAGGATCCGTGTATGAGAGCAAAGTGTGGACTTTGGTGGATTTGCCCGATGATCGGCAAGCCATAGAAAATAAATGGATCTTCAAGAAGAAGACTGACACTGATGGTAAAGTTACTGTCTACAAAGCTCGACTTGTCGCAAAATGTTTTCGACAGGTTCAAGGGGTTGACTACGATGAGACTTTCTCACACGTAGCGATGCTTAAGTCCGTCCGAATCATGTTAGCAATTGCCGCATTTTATGATTATGAAATCTGGCAAATGGACGTCAAAACTGCATTCCTTAATGGATATCTTAAAGAAGAGTTGTATATGATGCAACCAGAAGATTTTGTCGATCCTAAAGGTGCTAACAAAGTGTGTAAGCTCCAGCGATCCATCTATGGACTGGTGCAAACATCTCGAAGTTGGAATATACACTTTGATATGGTGATCAAAGCATATGGTTTTATACAGACTTATGGTGAAGCCTGTATTTACAAGAAAGTGAGTGTGGGAGCTCTGTAGCATTTCTGATATTATATGTGGATGGCATATTGTTGATTGGAAATGATATAGAATTTCTGGATAGCATAAAAAGGATACTTGAATAAGAATTTTTCAATGAAAGACCTCGGTGAAGCTGCTTACATATTGAGCATCAAGATCTATAGGGATAGATCGAGACGCTTAATAGGACTTTCACAAAGCACATACCTTGACAAGATTTTGAAGGAGTTCAAAATGGATCAGTCAAAGAAGGAGTTCTTGCCTGTATTACAAAGTGTGAAGTTGAGTAAGACTCAAAGCCCGACCACGGCAGAAGATAGAGAGAGAATGAAAGTCATTCCCTATGCCTCAGCCATAGGTTCTATACGATATGCCATGCTGTGTACCACACCTGATGTGTGTCTTGCCACTTATCTGGCAAAGAGGGTACAAGAGTGATCCAGGAGTGGACCACTGGACAGTGGTCAAAATTATCCTTAGTTACCTAAGAGGACTAAGGAAATGTTTCTCGGTTATGGAGGTGATAAAGAGTTCGTCATAAAGTGTTACATCGATGCAAGCTTTAACACCGATCCGGATGACTCTGAGTCTTAATCTGGATACATATTGAAAGTGGGAGCAATCAGCTAGAGTAGCTCCATGCAGAGCATTGTAGACATAGAAATTTGCAAAGTACATACGGATCTGAATGTGGCAGACCCGTTGACTAAACTTCTTACACAAGCAAAACATGATCACACCTTAGTACTCTTTGGGTGTTAATCACATGGCGATGTGAACTAGATTATTGACTCTAGTAAACTCTTCGGGTATTGATCACATGACGATGTGAACTATGGGTGTTAATCACATGGCGATGTGAACTAGATTATTGACTCTAGTGCAAGTGGGAGACTGAAGGAAATATGCCCTAGAGGCAATAATAAAGTTGTTATTTTATATTTCCTTATTCATGATAAAGGTTTATTATTCATGCTAGAATTGTATTGATCGGAAACCTAAATACATGTGTGAATACATAAACAAACATCGTGTCCCTAGTGAGCCTCTACTTGACTAGCTCGTTGATCAAAGATGGTTATGGTTTCCTAACCATGGACATGAGTTGTCATTTGATAACGGGATCACATCATTAGGAGAATGATGTGATGGACAAGACCCATCCGTTAGCTTAGCATAATGATCGTTCAGTTTTATTTCTATTGCTTTCTTCATGTCAAATACATATTCCTTCGACTATGAGATTATGCAACTCCCGAATACCGGAGGAATGCCTTGTGTGCTATCAAACGTCACAACATAACTGGGTGATTATAAAGATGCTCTACAGGTATCTCTGAAGGTGTTTGTTGAGTTGGCGTAGATCGAGATTAGGATTTGTCACTCCGAGTTTCGGAGGGGTATCTCTGGGCCGTCTCGGTAATACACATTATAAGCTTGCAAGCAAATGACTAAGGAGTTGGTCACGAGGTGATGAATTACAGAATGAGTAAAAAGACTTGCCGGTAACGACATTGAACTAGGTATGAAGATACCGACGATCGAATCTCGGGCAAGTAACATACCGATGGACAAAGGGAATTACGTATGTTATCATAACGGTTCGACCGATAAAGATCTTCATAGAATATGTAGGAGCCAATATGAGCATCCAGGTTCCGCTATTGGTTATTGACCGGAGAGGTGTCTCGGTCATGTCTACATAGTTCTCGAACCCGTAGGGTCCGCACGCTTAACGTTCAATGACGATATATTATTATATGAGTTATGTGATTTGGTGACCGAATGTTGTTCGGAGTCCCGGATGAAACCACAGACATGACGAGGGGTCTCGAAATGGTCGAGAGGTAAATATTGATATATAGGACGATGGTATTCGGACACCAGAAGTGTTCCGGAGGGTACCGGGTACTTATCGGGTCACCGGAAAGGAGTTTCGAGCACCCCCGGCAAAGACAAGGGCCTTATGGGCCAGGAGAGGGAACACACCAGCCCACAAGGGGCTGGTGCGCCCCCTATAGAGGCCGGCCTATGAGGAGGAGAAGGAAAGAGGGGAGGGAAGGAAAGTGTGGAGTAGGACTCCCCCTTCCTTCCCTCTCCCCCCCTCTTTCCTTCCCCCTTCTTCATATAAGGAAAGGGGGGAGGGCGTAGGGCAAGGCAGCTGCCCTAGGGCTGCCGCCAAGTATCTTGGGGTGCCCTAGGGGCTGCCTCCTCCTCTCCCACCTATATATATGTGGGGAGGGGCGCCACACAAGGGCACAACATTGTCTTAGCCGTGTGCAGCGCCCCCGTCCACCGTTTACTCCCTTGGTCATATTTTCGAGGTGCTTAGGCGAAGCCCTGCGGAGATCACTTCACCATCACCGTCACCACGCCGTCATGCTGACGGAACTCATCTACTACTTCGCCCATCTTGCTGGATCAAGAAGGCAAGGACGTCACCGAGCTGAACGTGTGCAGAACACGGAGGTGCCGTATGTTCGGTACTAGATCGGTTGTAGTGCGAAGAAAGTTCGACTACATCAACCGCATTGTGAAACGCTTCCGTTGACGGTCTACGAGGGTACGTAGACACACTCTTAAACCTCATTGCTATGCATCTCCATGGATAGATCATTGCGTGTGCGTAAAAAAAATTTGTTTTCCATGCAACGATTCCCGACAATAAGTAGACCGAAACGATTCTGCATCTACTACTATTATTCCACACGTCGACCGCTATCCAGCATGCATCTAGAGTATTAAGTTCATAAGAGCGGAGTAACGCTTTAAGAAAGATGACATGATGTAGAGGGATAAACTCAAGCAATATGATATAAACCCCATCTTTTTATCCTCGATGGTAACAATACAATACGTGCCTCGCTACCCCTTCTGTCAAAGGGTGAGGACACCGCAAGATTGAACCCAAAAATAAGCACCTCTCCCATTGCAAGAAACACCAATCTAGTTGGCCAAACCAAACCGATAGTTCGAAGAGAAATACAAAGATATCTTGATCATGCATAAAAGAGTTCAGAGAAGACTCAAATAATATTCATAGATAATCTGATCATAAATCCACAATTCATCGGATCTCAACAAACGCACCGCAAAAAAGTATTACATCGAATAGATCTCCAAGAACATCCAGGAGAACATTGTATTGAAGATCAAAGAGAGAGAAGAAGCCATCTAGCTACTAGCTATGGACCCATAGGTCTGTGGTAAACTACTCACGCATCATCAGTAGGGCAGCAAGGTTGATGTAGAGGCCCTCCGTGATCGAATCCCCCTCTGGCAGATCGTCGGAAAAGGCCCCAAGATGGGATCTCACGGGAACAGAGGCTTGCGGCGGCGGAAAAGTATTTTGGTGGACGCGTCTGGTGGTTTGGGAATATTTGAGAATTTATAGCACAAGAATTAGGGTTGGGGGACTCCCGAGGGGTCCACAAGCCAGGGGGGCGCCTGTAACATCCCAAATTTTCAATTTGGAATGTTATACATAGGTCATCATATGCATATCATATTTTATTTGCATTTTGATTGTGACCCTAAAAATCCTAAGCAACTCAAGGACCCACGGAGAGAGTTGGGGATTTTATTATTTTCATATTTGAATTTTCTCAAATATTGAAAAGAGGATCATTTTGGTTTTATTTATTTTTCTCTCCAAAATATTTCATATTAAAAACATATGAGAGGAGATAATATGACTTCTCCAAAATAAAAGAAATATTGGAGGAAAAATGTTAAAATCAAATAAATAATTTTATTTGGATTTTATTGCTATTTTATTTGAATTAGAAAATATGCATTTTTCAAAATTGCATTTTTAGGCCAAGAAAATGTTCACTTTGTTCTAAATATTCTATTTAGACGGTGAAAGTTGTTTTTGGCATTTTTAGATTTTTTTTATATTTTATTTAGGATTTTTGTTTCGGCGGAATTTATTAAAAAAAAACTTTCGCCGGACTGGGCCGAAGGCCCAGCCAAGCCAGGCCGCCGCCGCCTTCCTCCCGAGCGGGAGAGACCCGCTCGCGCACGACGCCGCCGCCGTGGCCGAGTCGGCCACCGCCGTCGCCTTGCCCCCTCCTCCAAGCCGGCCCTGCCCCCTCCCCTCCTTAAATACCGAGCCGCCCCCCTCTCCTCCTCATCGCGCCCCGCCGCCGCCCGCAGCACCCACCGCCGCCGCAGCCGTGCCGCACCCCGCTGCCCGCGCCTCGCCTCCCCTCACCACCGCCGCCGCCGCAGCCCGCCGCCGTCGCCAAGCCCGCCACCGCCGCCCGGACTCGCCGGATCTGCCGCCCGACCCGTCGACCCGCCGGTTTTTCCCGGTCCGGTACGAACCGCCGGTTTCTCCGGTTTATTTTTTTTATTTTTATTAGATCGGTTCGGTTTTCTCGGTTTAGTTCGTTTTAACAAACGTTTTCGCCCGTTCGTCTCTATTAGCGGACGTTCGTCCGATAGATTTTTCTTTTTCTACCAAGGACCTATCCACGATTATTTTTTATCGCAGATTAGCCCCTGATCTTCAAACCCTCGTCGTTTCTAAACCGTTCGTCCAAATCCAGTGAAACCAACGCCAAAATCTTCGTCTCGAACCCCTCTTTCTGTTTAATCAACTTGAACATGATTTTGACAATTTAAAATTTGGTTTCAAGCAGATTTGTTTTCGAAGTTCTTCTGACCGTAGTTTCAGTTTCGTAGCTCCGATTCGATTGATTCTTTTTGCAGATCGAATCTCTTCAATTGAACTTTCAGATTTGATCTTCTTATTTGAGTTTTACCCTTACATCTATGCTTGATTGCTTATGTATGCTATTGTTTGTTTGCGATAGAATTCCCGGAGTGCGAAGCGTGCTACTACGAGTCTCTAGGGTTTGCAGATCGTCAGCAAGGCAAGTAACACATTGATCATACTCTTTTCATACCCAGTTTTTATGCATTAGTTTCAATCCTCAAACACTGCATGATTAGGATGTGATTAACTTGTGGGTATTGGGAAGTAGATGATGAGGTAGAACCTATTGCCCTTTATTATCAAACCCTTGGGAGTTTCTTCTACGTTATGCTTATATTGCCATGCTATGCTCGTAGACGTGGATTGGGATTTGAGTGTATCCATGACAGATGTGAGATTGTTAATTAATGGTTAACTTAAGGTGGCTACTTAAATACACATCTAGGTGGACTGGTTGCAGGCACCTGGGGATATACCAGTGTTGTCTTTTTGGTTCGCCACCCAGGCTCAAAGAGATCATAAGATTATTCATGCTAGAAACTTCCGTGTGCAGCCACAAGCTATTATGGGCTCTAGCATAGTTGAGTATGTTGCATGACCTCTTTCAGTGGTAGGATAGCAGATGTAGGGGAAAGTAGGTGTAACTGTCTACCCAGAGTAAAGAGTAAATGCTTCTAAAAGACTGTGTCTCGGTCATCCGTTTCTCAAACACCATGTAGTGCGAGAAATCCAACGGAGGAGATCGAGTCTTGTGGGGAAAAGTGCACAAACCTCTGCAGAGTGTATAAACTAATCATGATTAGCCGTGTCCCCGGTTATGGACATCTTGAGTATCTGGTACTTGAATTATTGATTTGATCTCATCACTCTAAATTAATTTGTTGGGTTTAATGATTACTTTTAATTGGGATTGAGATGGGGATTTACCTTCTCAATGTTTAACAACCACCTTGATAGTTAAATAAAACATATTCCTTTGATGTAGGAAAAAATTGGCATTTCGCAAAACAATATAACCCTAGAGCTTTCCACCAGCCATATATGCATGTAGTGATAGCAATTATCTGTTCCTTGCTCTATTGTGTTATATTGCCAGCATATTCCATGTGCTGACCCGTTTCGGGCTGCAACATATAATGTTGCAGACTTTTCAGACGAAGAGTAAGGTGCGCTAGGTCGTTGTCATGCACTCAGCCATGCCGTTGGAGTTGATGGACTCACTTTATCTTCCAAGCCTTCCGCTGTTATCTTATATAGATGGCCTTAAGCCATATTTATTGTAATAAGTTCTCTTTTGAGACATTCGATGTAATAAGTGTGTGATTGCACTCTGTTATAAATCCTTCGAGTACTGTGTGTGTCAGCATTACCGATCCAGGGATGACACTTGAACACAGAGATTTGACCATCTGAGGTCGGATCGCTACAGCGCCCCCCCTAGGGCGCGTCCTGAGGGCTTGTGGGCTCCTCATGGGTCCTCTGACCCCCTCTCCAAGTCCTACAGGTGTCTTCTGGTCCAAGAAAAATCATCGCGAAAGTTTTATTCCATTTGGACTCCGTTTGGTATTCCTTTTCTGTAAAACTCAAAAAAAAGGAAAAAACAGAAACTGGCACTAGGCTCTAGGTTAATAGGTTAGTCCCAAAAATAATATAAAATAGCATATTAATGCATATAAAACATCCAAAACAGATAATATAATAGCATGGAACAATCAAAAATTATAGATACGTTGGAGACGTATCAAGCATCCCCAAGCTTAATTCCTGCTCGTCCTCGAGTAGGTAAATGATAAAAACATAATTTTTGATGTGGAATGCTACTCCCTAAAAACAATAATACTTCAAGCATACTAATAACGCAAATCATGTCTTCTCAAAATAACATGGCCAAAGAAAGTTATCCCTACAAAATCATATAGTCTGGCTATGCTCCATCTTCATCACACAAAGTATTTCATCATGCACAACCCCGATGACAAGCCAAGCAATTATTTCATACTTTTGGTGTTCTCAAACTTTTTCAACTTTCACGCAATACATGAGCGTGAGCCATGGATATAACACTATAGGTGGAATAGAATATGGTGGTTGTGGAGAAGAAAAAAAGAAGGAGAAAGTCTCACATCAACTAGGCAAATTAATGGGCTATGGAGATGCCCATCAATTGATATCGATGCAAGTGATTAGGGATTGCCATGCAACGAATGCACTAGAGCTATAAGTGTATGAAAGCTCAAAAAGAAACTAAGTGGGTGTGCATCCAACTTGCTTGCTCACGAAGACCTAGGGCAATTTTAGGAAGTCCAGCATTGGAATATACAAGACAAGTTCTATAATGAAAAATTCCCACTAGTATATGAAAGTGACAAAATAGGAGACTCTCTATCATGAAGATCATGGTGCTACTTTGAAGCACAAGTGTGGAAAAAGGATTGTAACACTGTCCCTTCTCTCTTTTCTCTCATTTTTGTTTGTTTGTTTGGGCTTCTTTGGCCTCTTTTATTTTTTATAAAGTCCGGAGACTCATCCCAACTTGTGAGGGAATCATAGCTTCCATCATCCTTTCCTCACATGGGACAATGCTCTAATAATGATGATCATCACACTTTTATTTACTTACAACTCAAAAATTACAACTCGATACTAGAACAAGATATGACTCTATATGAATGCCTCCGGCGGTGTACCGGGATATGCTATGATCAAGAGTGACATGTATAAAAAATATGAACGGTGGCCTTGCCACAAATACTAATCCAAGTACATGATCATGCAAAGCAATATGACAATGATGGTGCGTGTCATAATAAATGGAACCGTGGAAGTTGCATGGCAATATATCTCGGAACGGCTATGGAAATGCCATAATAGGTAGGTATGGTGGCTGTTTTGAGGAAAGGTATATGGTGGGTTTAATGCACCGGCAAAAGTTGCGTGGTACTAGAGAGGTTAGCAATGGTGGAAGGGTGAGAGTGCGTATAATCCATGGACTCAACATTAGTCATAAAGAACTCACATACTTATTGCAAAAATTTATTAGCCATCGAAAAAAAGTACTACACGCATGCTCCTAGGGGGATAGATTGGTAGGAAAAGACCATCGCTCGTCCCCGACCGCCACTCATAAGGAAGACAATCAAAAAATAAATCATGCTCCGACTTCATCACATAACGGTTCACCATACGTGCATGCTACGGGAATCACAAACTTTAACACAAGTATTTCTACCAATCCACAATTACTCAATAGCATGACTCTAATATCACCATCTTTATATCTCAAAACAAATGCAAGGAATCAAACTTCTCATCTATTCAATGCTCTTTATATGAAAGTTTTTATTATATCCCTCTTGGATGCCCATCATATTAAGACTAAATTCATAACCTAAGCAAATTACCATGCTGTTTAAGACTCTCAAAATAATATAAGTGGAGCATGAGAGTTCAACAATTTCTATAAAATAAAACCACCGCCGTGCTCTAAAAAATATAAGTGAAGCACTAGAGCAAACTGCCTAGCTCAAAAGATATAAGTGAAGCACATAGAGTATTCTAGTAAATTCATGATTAATGTGTGTCCCTCTCAAAAGGTGTGTACAGCAAGGATGATTGTGGTAAACTAAAAAGCAAATACTCATATCATACAAGACGCTCCAAGCAAAACACATATAATGTGGTGAATAAAAATATAGCCTCAAGTAAATTTACCGATGGATTGAAGACAAAAGAGGGGATGCCATCCGGGGCATCCCCAAGCTTAGATGCTTGGTTGTCCTTGAATATTACCTTGGGGTGCGTTGGGCATCCCCAAGCTTAGGCTCTTGCCACTCCTTATTCCATTGTCCATCAAATCTTTACCCAAAACTTGAAAACTTCACAACACGAAACTCAACAGAAAACTCATAAGATCCGTTAGTATAATAAAATAAATCACCACTTTAGTTACTGTTGTGAACTAATTATTTATTTATATTGGTGTAATATCTACTATATTCCAACTTATCCATGGTTAATACCCCCTGATACTACCCATAGATTCATCAAAATAAGCAAACAACACATAGAAAATAGAATCTGTCAAAAACAGAACAGTCTGTAGTAATCTGAAAATTTCGTATACTTATGTAACTCCAAAAATTCTGAAAAAGTAGGAAACTTTAGGAAATTTGTATATCAATCTTGTGTAAAAAATTCAGATCAAAAGCAAGTCAAATCAACTATCACCGTAGACCATCCCAAAGGTCTTACTTGGCTCAAACACTAATTAAAACACCAAAACACAATTAATACAGAGGTAATAATGTGTATTTATTGAAAAATAGAACCAAAATTAAAAAACATAAAAATAAAATTGGGTTGCCTCCCAACAAGCGCTATTGTTTAACGCCCCTAGCTAGGCATAAAACATAGATCTAGGTATTGTCATCTTTGGTATGCAAACCCTAAGTAGCCCTCATAATATATTCATATGGCAACTTAATTTTCTTTCTTGGAAAGTGTTCTATGCCCTTCCTTAATGGAAATTGAAATCTAATGTTTCCTTATTTCATATCAATAATTGCACCAATCGTTCTAATGAAAGGTCTACCAAGAATAATAGGACATGTAGGATTGCAATCTATATCAAGCACAACAAAATCTATGGGCACATAATTCCTATTTGCGACAATAAGAACATCATTAATTCTTCCCATAGGTTTCTTAATAGTGGAATCCGCTAGATGCAAATTCAAAGAACAATCATCAAATTCACGGAAACCTAGCACATCACATAAAGTTTTTGGAATCGTGGAAACGCTAGCACCCAAATCACACAAAGCATTGCACTCATAATCTTTAATTTTAATCTTAATAGTAGGTTCCCACTCATCATAAAGCTTTCTAGGGATAGAAACTTCCAACTCAAGTTTTTCTTCAAAAGATTTCATCATAGCATCAACAATATGTTTAGTAAAAGCTTTATTTTGATTGTAAGCATGAGGTGAATTTAACATGGATTGCAACAAGGAAATACAATCTATCAAAGAGCAATTATCATAATTAAATTCCTTGAAATCCAAAAGAGTGGGTTCATCGCTACTTAAAGTTTTGACCTCTCCAATCCCACTTTTACCAATTTCTTCATTAAGATCTTTAAACTCCAAATTATTGGGACGCCTTCTAGCTAAAGTTGACTCATCTCCAGTCCCATATTTATCAAGATTTATATTATAAAACAAAGATTCAATAGGAGTCACACCAATCACTTTAAGATCTTAATCATTATTTTCACAAAAACTAGAAGAACACGCTTTTACAAACCAATCTCGCTTAGCACGCATCCTAGCGGTTCTTTATTTACATTCATCCATAGAAATTTTAATAGCTTTCAGAGATTCATTAATATCATGCTTGGGTGGCATATATCTAATCTTCAAAGAATCAATCTCAAGAGAAATTATATCAACGTTCCTAGCCAAATCATCAATCTTAAGCAATTTTTCTTCTACCAAGGCATTGAAATTCTTTTGAGAATTAATGAAATCTTTAATATTATTCTCAAGATCAGAGGGTATTTTATTATAATTTCCATAAGAATTATTGTAGGAATTACCATAATTATTAGAGGAATTACTAGGAAACGGCCTAGGGTTGAAATTACCTCTATACGCGTTATTACCAAAATTGTTCCCACCAACAAAATTCACATCCATAGATTCATTATTATTCTCAATCAAAGTGGACAAAGGCATATCATTAGGATCAATAGGAGCACTCTTACTAGCAAACAATTTCATAAGTTCATCCATCTTTCCACTCAAAGTATTAATTTCTTCAATCGCATGCACTTTTTACTAGTGGAAGATCTTTCGGTATGCATTGAGAGTAATTTGCCATAATATTATCTAGGAGCTTAGTAGCTTCTCCTAATGTAATTTCCATAAAAGTAACTCCCGCGGCGGAATCTAAAATATTTCTAGATGCAAAATTCAATCCGGCATAAAAAAATTGTATGATCATCCATAAACTTAAACGATGAGTAGGGCAATTTCTTGTCATCAATTTCATCCTTTCCCAAGATTGTGCAACATGTTCATGATCAAGTTGCTTAAAATTCATTATGTCGTTCCTAAGGGAGACGATCTTAGCAGGAGGAAAATTCTTGGAAATAAAAGCATCTTTACACTTATTCCATGAATCAATGCTATTTTTAGGTAAAGATCAAAACCAAGTTTTAGCACGATCTCGTAGTGAGAACGGAAATAGCTTCAATTTAACAATATCATTATCCACGTCTTTTTTTCTTTTGCATATCACACAACTAAACGAAAGTATTTAGATGGGATGCGGCATCTTCACTAGGAAGGCCGGAAAATTGATCTTTCATAACAAGATTCAACAAAGCGGCATTAATTTCATAAGATTTCGCACTAGTGGCGGGAGCAATCGGAGTACTAATAAAATCATTATTATTAGTATTGGAAAATTCACACAATTTGGTATTTTCTTGAGACAACGTTACAAGGCAAACAATCTAACACACGATCAAACAAAAAGCAAACAAAAAGACGAACGAAAGAAGGGCGAATAAAAAGGCAAATCTTTCTGAAAACGAGAGGCAATGTTCGACCGATAAAGATCTTCGTAGAATATGTAGGAGCCAATATGAGCATCCAGGTTCCGCTATTGGTTATTGACCGGAGAGGTGTATCGGTCATGTCTACATAGTTCTCGAACCCGTAGGGTCCACACGCTTAACGTTCGTTGACGATATAGTATTATATGAGTTATGTGATTTGGTGACCGAATGTTGTTCGGAGTCCCGGATGAGATCACGGATATGACGAGGAGTCTCGAAATGGTCAAGAGGTAAAGATTGATATATAGGATGATGGTATTCAGACACCGGAAGTGTTTCGGGGGTCACCAGGTACTTATCGGGTCACCGGAAGGGGTTCCGGGCACCCCCGGCAAAAGATATGGGCCTTATGGGCCAAGATGGGAAACACACCAGACACAAGGGGCTGGTGCGCCCCCATATGGGCCGGCCAAGGTGGAGAAGGAAAGGGGAAGGAGGAAAGGAAAGAAAGGGAATAGGATTCCCCCTTCCTTCCTCCTCCCCCCTCTTTCCTTCCCCCTCCGGCAAATATGCCAGGGGAGCGGCCAAGGGGAGACCCAAAGTAGGATTCAACCTACTTGGGCGCCTCCTGGTAGCCTCCCCTCTCCCTCCCACCTATATATATGTGGGGGGGGGGGGGCTAGCACACACCAGATCAATTTTTAGCCGTGTGCGGCGCCCCCCTCCACCGTTTACACCCCCGGTCATATCTTCGTAGTGCTTAGGCGAAGCCCTGCGAGGATCATTTCACCATCACTGTCACCATGTCGTCGTGCTGACGGAACTCATCTACTACCTCAACATCTTGCTGGATCAAGAGGGCGAGGGACGTCACTGAGCTGAACGTGTGCAGAACGCGGAGGTGCCGTACGTTCGGTACTTGATCGGTTGACATGAGAAGAAGTTTGATTACATCAACCACGTTGAGAAATGCTTCCGCTTACGGTCTACGAGGGTACGTAGACACACTCTCCCCCTCGTTGCTATGCATCTCCATGGATAGATCATTGCGTGTGCGTAGAATTTTTTTTGTTTTCCTTGCTACGATTTACAACAGTGGCATCAGAGCCAGGTCTATGTGTAGATGATATGCACGAGTAGAACACAAAGAGTTGTGGGCGGTGATAGTCATACTGCTTACCACCAACATCTTATATTGATTCGGCGGTATTGTGGGATGAAGCGGCCCGGACCAACCTTACATGTCCATGCACATGAGACCGGTTCCACCGACTGCCATGCAACTAGTTTTGCATAAAGGTGGCTGGCGGGTGTCTGTTTCTCCTACTTTAGTTGAACCAAATTTGACTACGGCCGGTCCTTGAAAAAGGTTAAAACAGCAAACTTGACGAATCACCGTTGTGGTTTTTGCCGTAGGTAAGAACGGTTCTTGCTAGAAACCCGTAGTAGCCACGTAAAACTTGCAACAACAAAGTAGAGGGCGTCTAACTTGTTTTTGCAGGGTATGTTGCGATGTGATATGGTCAAGACATGATGTGATATACGTTATTTTATGAGATGATCATGTCTTGTAAGATATCAGGCAACCGGCAGAAGCCTTATGGTTGTCTCTTTATTGTATGAAATGCAAACACCATGTAATTGCTTTACTTTATCGCTATGAGTTAGCAATAGTTGTAGAAGCAATAGTTGGCGAGACGACCACGACGCAACGATGGAGATCAAGGTGTCGAGCCGGTGACGATGGAGATCATGATGATGCTTTGGAGATGGAGATCAAAAGCACGAGATGATGATGGCCATATCATGTCACATATTTTGATTGCATGTGATGTTTATCTTTTATGCATCTTATTTTGCTTAGTACGGTGGTAGCATTATAAGATGATCCCTTCACTAAATTTCAAGGTAAAAGTGTTCTCCCTGAGTATGCACTATTGCTATAGTTCGTCGTGTTGAGACTCCACGTGATAATCGGGTGTGATAGACTCTACGTTCACATACAACGGGTGTAAGACAGTTTTACACATGCATAATACTTGGGTTAAACTTGACGAGCCTAGCATGTACAAACATGGCCTCGGAACACTGGAGATCGAAAGATCGAACGTGAATCATATAGTAGATATGGTCAACATAGAGATGTTCACCATTGATGACTACCCCATCTCACGTGATGATCGGATATGGGTTAGTTGATTTGGATCACGTATCACTTAGATGACTTGAGGGATGTCTATTTAAGTGGGAGTTCATTAGTAATTTGATTAATTGAACTTAATTTATCATGAACTTAGTCCTGATAGTATTTGCATATCTATGTTGTAGGTCAACAGCTCGTGTATAGCTCCCCTATTTTATTTTGATATGTTCCTAGAGAAAACTAAGTTGAAAGATGATAGTAGCAATGATGCAGACTGGGTCTGTGATCTGAGGATTATCCTCATTGCTGCACAGAAGAATTATGTCCTTGATGCATCGCTAGGTGACACACCTATTGCAGGAACAGATGCAGACATTATGAACGTTTGGCAAAACTCGATATGATGACTACTTGATAGTTTAGTGTGCCATGCTTTATGGCTTAGAACCGGGACTTCAAAAACGTTTTGAATGACACGGAGCATATGAGATGTTCCAAGAGTTGAAATTGGTATTTCAGACTTATGCCCATGTCGAGAGGTGTAAGACCTCTTGTTGGGAAACGTAGCATGGAAAACAAATTTTTTTTTTCTACGCACACGCAATGATCTATCCATGGAGATGCATAGCAACGAGGAGAAGAGTGTGTCTACGTACCCTCCTAGACCGAAAGCGAAAGCGTTTCACAACGCGGTTGATGTAGTCGAACTTTCTTCGCGCTCCACCGATCGAGTACCGAACGTACGGCACCTCTGAGTTCTGCACATGTTCAGCTCGATGACGTCCCTCGCCTTCTTGATCCAGCACGGTGTCGAGGTAGTAGATGAGTTCCGTCAACACAACGGCGTGGTGACGGTGATGGTGATGTGATCCGCGCAGGGCTTCGCCTAAGCACCACGAGAATATGACCGAGGGTGTAAACTGTGGAGGGGGGCGCCGCACATGGCTAACAATTGATGTTGTATGTTCTAGGCGCCCCCTCCCCACATATATATAGGTGGGAGGGGAGGAGAGGCAGCCAGGGGGCGCCCCAAGTAGGATCCGAATCCTACTTGGGTTTTCCCCAAGTGGCGCCCCCCTTTCCTTTTTTCCACCGGAGAAGAAAGGGAAGGGGGAAGAGAGAAAGGAAGGGGGGCTGAACCCCCTTTTTTTCCTTCTCCAATTCGGCCTCCTGCCATAAGAGGGGCGCACCACCCCTTGTGGGCTGGTGTGCTCCCCTCTCATGGCCCATATGGCCCATATCTTCCCCCCGGGGCTTCCGGTAACCCTTCTGGTACTCCGATAAATACCCGATACACTCCGGAACAATTCCGGAGTCCGAATACTATCGTCCTATATATCAATCTTTACCTCTCAACCATTTCGAGACTCCTTGTCATGTCCGTGATCTCATCCGGGACTCCGAACAACATTCGGTCACCAAATCACATAACTCATATAATACAATATCGTCATCGAACGTTAAGCGTGCGGATCCTACGGGTTCGAGAACTATGTAGACATGACCGAGACACCTCTCTGGTCAATAACCAACAGTGGAACCTAGATGCTCATATTGGCTCCTACATATTCTACGAAGATCTTTATCGGTCGAACCGTTATGATAACATACATTATTTCCTTTGTTCATCGGTATGTTACTTGCCCGAGATTCGATCGTCGGTATCTTCATACCTAGTTCAATCTCGTTACTGGCAAGTATCTTTACTCGTTCCATAATACATCATCCTACAACTAACTCATTAGTCACTTTGCTTGCAAGGCTTCTTATGATGTGTATTACCGAGAGGGCCTAGAGATACCTCTCCGATACTCGGAGTGACAAATCCTAATCTCGATCTATGCCAACTCAACAAACACCTTCGGAGATACCTGTAGAGCATCTTTATAATCACCCAGTTACGTTGTGATGTTTGATAGCACACAAGGCATTCCTCCGGTATCCGGGAGTTGCATAATCTCATAGTCGAAGGAATATGCATTTGACATGAAGAAAGCAATAGCAATAAAACTGAACGATCATAATGCTGAGGTAACGGATGGGTCTTGTCCATCACATCATTCTCCTAATGATGTGATCCCGTTATCAAATGACAACTCATGTCTATGGTTAGGAAACCTTAACCATCTTTGATCAACGAGCTAGTCAAGTAGAGGCTCACTAGGGACACAGTTTTTGTCTATGTATTCACACATGTATTTAGGTTTCCGATCAATACAATTCTAGCATGAATAATAAACATTTATCATGAATAAGGAAATATAAAATAACAACTTTATTATTGCCTCTAGGGCATATTTCCTTCACCTCTGACAAGTACTTTGCCTACAAGATGGAGGAGAATAGCTCAGCCAGTGAGCATGTGCTCAGAATGTCTGGGTACTACAATCGCTTGAATCAAGTGGGAGTTAATCTTCCAGATAAGATAGTGATTGACAGAGTTCTCTAGTCACTATCACCAAGCTACTAGAACTTCGTGATGAACTATAATATGCAAGGGATGACAAAAACGATTCCCGAGCTCTTCGCGATGCTGAAATCAGCGAAGGTAGAAATCAAGAAAGAGCATCAAGTGTTGATGGTTAACAAGACCACTAGTATGGTTAACAAGACCACTAGTTTCAAGAAAAAAAAGGGCAAGGGAATGAAGGGGAACTTCAATAAGAACAACAAGCAAGTTGCCGCTCTCGTGAAGAAGCCCAAAGCTGAACCCAAGCCTGAGACTAAGTGCTTCTACTGCAAAGGAAATGGTCACTGGAAGCAGAACTGCCCCAAAAACTTGGCGGATAAGAAGGATGGCAAAGTGAAGAAAGGTATATTTGATATACATGATATTGATGTGTACTTTACTAGTGTTCATAGTAGCCCCTGGGTATTTGATACCGGTTCAGTTGCTAAGATTAGTAACTCGCAACAGGAGTTGCAAAATGAACAGAGACTAGTTATGGGCGAGGTGACGATGTGTGTTGGAAGTGATTCCAAGGTTGATAAGATCACCATCGCACACTCCCTTTACCTTCGGGATTAGTTTTGAACCTAAATAAATGTTATTTAGTGTTTGCGTTGAGCATGAATATGATTAGATCATGTTTATTGCAACACGGTTATTCATTTAAGTCAAAGAATAATTGTTGTTCTGTTTACATGAATAAAACCTTCTATGGTCATACACTCAATGGTTTATTGAATCTCGATCGTAGTGATACACATATTCATAATATTGATGCCAAAAGATGCAAAGTTGATAATGATAGTGCAACATACATGTGGCACTGCCGTTTAGGTCATATTGGTGTAAAGCGCATGAAGAAACTCCATGCAGATGGGCTTTTGGAATCACTTGATTATGAATCATTTGATACTTGCGAACCATGCCTCATGGGCAAGATGACTAAAACTCCGTTCTCCGGAACAATAGAGCGAGCTGATGACTTGTTGGATATAATACATATCGTTGTATGCGGTCCGATGAGTGTTGAAGCACGCGGCTGGTATCATTATTTTCTGACCTTCACAGATGATTTGAGTAGGTATGGGTATATCTACTTGATGAAACACAAGTCTAAAACATTTGAAAAGTTCAAAGAATTTCAGAGTGAAGTGGAGAATCATCGTAACAAGAAAATAAAGTTTCTACGATCTGATCATGGAGGCGAATATTTGAGTTACTAGTTTGGCCTTCATTTAAAATAATGTGGAATAGTTTCACAACTCACGCCACCTGGAAAACCACAGCGTAATGGTGTGTCTGAACATCATAACCGTACTTTATTAGATATGGTGCGATCTATGATGTCTCTTACCGATTTACCACTATCGTTTTGGGGTTATGCATTAGAGACAGCTGCATTCACGTTAAATAGGGCACCGTCTAAATCCATTGAGATGACATCGTATGAACTATGGTTTGGCAAGAAACCTAAGCTGTCGTTTCTTAACGTTTGGGGTTGCGACACTTATGTCAAAAGGCTTCAGCCTGATAAGCTTGAACCCAAATCGGAGAAGTGTGTCTTCATAGGATACCCTAAGGAAACAATTGGGTACACCTTCTACCACAGATCCGAAGGCAAAATCTTTGTTGCCAAGAATGGAACCTTTCTAGAGAAGGAGTTTCTCTCGAAAGAAGTGAGTGGGAGGAAAGTAGAACTTGATGAGGTAATTGTACCTTCTCTCAAATTGGAAAGTAGTTCATCAGAGAAAACCGTTCCCGTGATGCCTACACCATCTAGAGAGGAAGCTAATGATGATGATCATGAAACTTCGGATCAAGTTACTATAGAACCTCGTAGGTCAACCAGAACACGATCCGCACCAGAGTGGTACGGGAATCCTGTACTGGAAGTCATGTTACTAGACCAAGGCGAACCTACGAACTATGAAGAAGCTATGATGAGCCCAGATTCCAACAGATGGCTTGAGGCCATGAAATCTGAGATAGGATCCATGTATGAGAACAAAGTGTGGACTTTGGTGGATTTGCCCGATGATCAGCAAGCCATAGAAAATAAATGGATCTTCAAGAAGAAGACTGACGCTGATGGTATGTTACTGTCTATAAAGCTTGACTTGTCGCAAAAGGTTTTTGACAAGTTCAAGGGGTTGACTACGATGAGACTTTCTCACCCGTAGTGATGCTTAAGTCCGTCCGAATCATGTTAGCAATTGCCACATTTTATGATTATGAAATCTGGCAAATGGACGTTAAAACTGCATTCCTTAATGGATTTCTTAAGGAAGAATTGTATATGATGCAACCAGAAGGTTTTGTCGATCCTAAATGTGCTAACAAAGTGTGCAAGCTCCAGCGATCCATCTATGGACTGGTGCAAGCATCTCGGAGTTGGAATATACGCTTTGATGAAGTGATCAAAGCATATGGATTTATACAGACTTTCAGTGAAGTCTGTATTTACAAGAAAGTGAGTGGGAGCTCTGTAGCATTTCTGATATTATATGTGGATGACATATTGTTGATTGGAAATGATATAGAATTTTTGGATAACATAAAAGGATACTTGAATAAGAATTTTTCAATGAAAGACCTCGGTGAAGCTGCGTATATATTGGGAATCAAGATCTATAGGGATAGATCGAGACGCTTAATAGGACTTTCACAAAGCACATACCTTGACAAGATTTTGAAGAAGTTCAAAATGGATCAGTCAAAGAAAGATTTCTTTCCTGTGTTACAAGGTGTGAAGTTGAGTAAGACTCAAAGCCCGACCACGGCAGAAGATAGAGAAAGAATGAAAGTCATTCCTATGCCTCAACATAGGTTCTATTAAACTATGCCATGCGTTGTACCAGACCTATTGTGTGCCTTGCCAATAAGTTTGGCAAGAGGGTACAAAAGTGATCCAGGAGTAGACCACTGGTCAGCGATCAAAATTATCCTTAGGTGCCTTAAAGAGGACTAAGGAAATGTTTCTCGGTTATGGAGGTAATAAAGAGTTCGTCGTAAAGGGTTACATCGATGCAAGCTTTAACACCGATTCATATGACTCTGAGTCTCAGTCTGAATACATGTTGAAAGTGAGAGCAATTAGCTAGAGTAGCTCCATACAGAGCTTTGTAGACATAGAAATTTGCACATTATATACGGATCTGAATGTGACAGACCCATTGACTAAACTTCTCTCACAAGCAAAACATTATCACTCCTTAGTACTCTTTGGGTTTTAATCACATGGCAATGTGAACTAGATTATTGACTCTAGTAAAATCTTTGGGTGTTGGTCACATGGCGATGTGAACTATGGGTGTTAAATCACATGGTGATGTGAACTAGATTATTGACTCTAGTGCAAGTGGGAGACTGAAGGAAATATGCCCTAGAGGCAATAATAAAGTTGTTATTTTATATTTCCTTATTCATGATAAAGGTTTATTATTCATGCTAGAATTGTATTGATCAGAGACCTAAATACATGTGTGAATACTTAAACAAACACCGTGTCCCTAGTGAGCCTCTACTTGACTAGCTCGTTGATCAAAGATGGTTATGGTTTCCTAACCATGGACATGAGTTGTCATTTGATAACGGGATCACATCATTAGGAGAATGATGTGATGGACAAGACCCATCCGTTAGCTTAGCATAATGATCGTTCAGTTTTATTGCTATTGCTTTCTTCATGTCAAATACATATTCCTTCGACTATGAGATTATGCAACTCCCGGATACCGGAGGAATGCCTTGTGTGCTATCAAACATCACAACGTAACTGGGTGATTATAAAGATGCTCTATAGGTATCTCCGACGGTGTTTGTTGAGTTGGCATAGATCAAGATTAGGATTTGTCACTCCAAGTATCGGAGAGGTATCTCTGGGCCCTCTCGGTAATACACATCATAAGCTTGCAAGCAAACAACTAAGGAGTTGGTCACGAGGTGATGTATTACAGAACGAGTAAAGATACTTTCTGGTAATGAGATTGAACTAGGTATGAAGATACCGACGATCGAATCTCGGGCAAGTAACATACCGATGGACAAAGGGAATTACGTATGTTGTCATAACGGTTCGACCGATAAAGATCTTCGTAGAATATGCAGGAGCCAATATGAGCATCCATGTTCCGCTATTGGTTATTGACCGGAGAGGTGTATCGGTCATGTCTACATAGTTCTCGAACCCGTAGGGTCCGCACGCTTAACGTTCGTTGACAATATAGTATTATATGAGTTATGTGATTTGGTGACCGAATGTTGTTCGGAGTCCCGGATGAGATCACGGACATGATGAGGAGTCTCGAAATGGTCAAGAGGTAAATATTGATATATAGTACGATGGTATTCGGACACCGGAAGTGTTTCGGGGGTCACCGGGTACTTATCGGGTCACCGGAAGGGGTTCTGGGCACCCCCGGCAAAAGATATGGGCCTTATGGGCCAAGAGGGGAAACACACCAGCCACAAGGGGCTGGTGCGCCCCCCATATGGGCAGGCCAAGGTGGAGAAGGAAAGGGGAAGGAGGAAAGGAAAGAAAGGGAATAGGATTCCCCCTTCCTTCCTCCTCCCCCCTCTTTCCTTCCCCCTCCGGCAAATATGGCAGGGGGCGCGGCCAAGGGGAGACCCCAAGTAGGATTCGGCCTACTTGGGCGCCTCCTGGCAGCCTCCCCTCCCCTCTCCCTCCCACCTATATATATATGTGGGGGGGCGCCCTAGCACACACCAGATCAATTGTTAGCCGTGTGCTGCGCCCCCCTCCACCGTTTACACCCCCAGTCATATCTTCGTAGTGCTTAGGTGAAGCCCTGCGAGGATCACTTCACCATCACCGTCACCACGCCGTCGTGCTGACGGAACTCATCTACTACCTCGACATCTTGCTGGATCAAGAGGGCGAGGGACGTCACCGAGCTGAACGTGTGCAGAACGCGGAGGTGCCGTACGTTCGGTACTTGATCGGTTGACGTGAAAAGAAGTTCGACTACATCAACCGCGTTGAGAAACGCTTCCACTTACGGTCTATGAGGGTACGTAGACACACTCTCGCCCTCGTTTCTATGCATCTCCATGGATAGATCATTGCGTGTGCGTAGAATTTTTTTTGTTTTCCATGCTACGATTCCCAGCACTATCATCCTCAATCTAGTGATCAAGTTGAACTTAGCAATAGGGAAATAAAACTAATATTACAAAAAACTGTTAATAGGTCCCGAAAGAATTGGTCTAATAAATTGGATGATGCACTTTGGGCCTACAGAACAGCATATAAAAATCCTATGGGTATGTCTCCTTATAAAATGGTTTATGGAAAAGCTTGTCATTTGCCTCTAGAGTTAGAACATAAAGCTTATTGGGCAATCAAAGAACTCAACTATGATTTCAAACTTGCTGGTGAAAAGAGGTTATTTGATATTAGATCATGAGATGAATGAAGAACCCAGGCCTATGAAAATGCGAAGTTATTTAAAGAAAAAGTTAAAAGATGGCATGACAAAAGAATCCAAAAGCGGGAATTCAAAGTTGGAGAATATGTTCTTTTGTACAACTCTCGTTTTAGATTCTTTGCAGGAAAACTTCTCTTCAAATGGGAAGGACCATATATTATCGAGGAGGTTTATCGCTCTGGAGCTATTAAGATTAATAATGCCGAAGGTACTAACCCGAAGGTGGTCAATGGGCAAAGAATTAAACACTATATCTCAGGTACACCTATTAATGTTGAAAGCAATATTATTCAAACCATGACACCGGAGGAACACATAAAAGAAACCTTCCGGAACACTCTAGAATACTAAAAAAAGAGGAGGTACGTGATACGGTAAGTAAACAGACTCCGAAAAATCTGTAAAAATATTTTTTGTCTGTTTTGGAATATTACGAAAATTAGGAAAATAAGAAACAACCAGGAAGGCAAGTGAGGAGGGCACAAGACACCAGGGCGCGCCTGGTATGCCTAGCACGCCCAGATGGGTTGTGCCCACCTCGGGACCCTTCCCGACTCTGTTTTTCTCCCGTTTGCTTGTTTCCCAAGATAAAAAAAATCTTTATATACCCCCCAAACATATTGACCACCGTATCGCAGAGAAATCTTCTGTTCTTCTTTCTTGCTGTTTTTCTGGCAGATCTGAAAATATGTCATCTCAAGATTTAGAGGGAGAGTGCCCAGTTTCTTACCAGCCCCTAGACTTAAATTTCTTCAAGGACACTTTTCCCTATGTGTGGTTCACAGATGAGGAGGACGAAGATGAACCTATCCCTCCTCGCTTCCTGAAGGAAAGCAAAGAAGTGCTATGCAAGAGGATATTGAAGCTTGAGCTGGAGAATGAGGATCTCAGGGAAAACAATTTTAGCCTCCGACGCAAGCTAGACAAACTTACTACTTCACCACCACCATCATCATCTTCCCCACCAAAGGAGACTTGATTTCATGGTATGGGCACTCCCCTTGGATTGTGCCAAGCTTGGGGGAGGTGCCCCAGTATCGTATCACCACCACTATCTTTGCCTTTATCTATTTTAGTTTGATCTTTAGTTATCCTATGATCTGGTCGAATAAAAGTTTAGTTCGATCCTTTGTTTCCGAGTGCTTGCTTAGTGATCTACCTATCTATGTAATCGTGTGTGAGATATATAATAAAGTGTAGTTTGAATTTTATTTCTTTACTCTTTTGTTCCAATAAAAAGAAAGGAAAATAAATGAAAAAGATCATATGCTAATCTTATGGTAAGTAATTACATCACATAAGGAAAAGTAAAAGTGGTAAAATTTACTGGAGATTGACAAACATAGCATTGGTCAATGATGCAATTCATGAAAGAATTAATAAGGGAAGAGGAGATTCACATGCAAATACACTATCTTGGACATCTTTTATGATTGTGAGCCCCCATTAAATATTATGTGTCAAAATTGTTGACGTTGGACAAGGAAGACAACGTAATGATTTATGTTTGTTCATATTCACATAGATGTTATATTGTCATAGATCCTTCAACATGTGGTGCTTCCTCAATATCTTTTCTAGCCAAAAACTCCGCACTAAGTAGAGATACTACTTGTGCATAAAAAAAACCTTAAACCCAAAATCTTATTTTGAGAGTCCACCATACCTACCTATGGATTGAGTAAGATCCTTCAAGTAAGTTGTCATCGGTGCAATAAGGCAATAAAAATTGCTTCTAAATGTGTTGGATCATTTAGTGTAAGAGAAAATTAAGCGTTGTACGAACTTATGATGGCAAAGTAATAAAAGCGACGGACTGCATAATAAAGGTCGCTATCATAAGGGGCAATATAACGTGACGTTCTTTTACATTAAGAGATTTGGCATACAAACAAAAAGCACATGGCAACCTCTGCTTCCCTCTGCGAAGGGCCTATCTTTTACTTTTATGCATTTACTTTTATGTAAGAGTCAAAGTATTCTTCCCTATTCGTTTTTATTTTCTCTTTTTGCAAACATCACCCTTGAGGTGAATACGTTGGGAGGTGAAACTATAAGCCCCTATCTTTCTATGTGTCCGGTTGAAACATTTTGTTCATGGGTATGCTATGAGTGTTAGCAATCATAGAAGATTAAATGATGGTTGAGTATGTGGAGTTGCCTAAAGGCTCCGATACGTGACCCTTCCTGAAAATATGATGAATTGTAGTTGCAAAGTTGACTGAGAACATAGTTTGTTGGTTTTCAATATGGTTTATGCTTTATACTTCAATGTTGTGATGAATTGTTACTTGTTCATGAGAAGTTATTTGATAAAAGTTGTGTGATAAAGTTTTATGTTAAAGTTCTTTGTTGTTATAATAATAAGCATGATGCTTCTATGTCCACATTTTGTTTTTATCGATACCTCTCTCTCTAAGCATGTGGGCATGTTTTTCGATTTCGGTTTTTCGCTTGAGGACAAGCGAGGTCTAAGCTTGGGGGAGTTTATACGTCCATTTTGCATCATGTTTTTCTACTATTATTTATAATGTTTTTATGCATAATAATGCTTTTTGGAGTAATTCTAATGCCTTTTCTCTCATAATATGCAAGGTTTACACAAAGAAGGAGAATGCCGGCAGCTGGAATTCTGGACCTGAAAAAGCTACGTCAGAGTTACCTATTATACACATCTGCAAATGAGCTGACAATTTAAGGAGAGTTGTTTTGGAATATATAAAAAATACTGGAGCAAATAACTACCGGAGGGGGCCACCCTGGTGAGCACAAGACACCAGGGTGCGCCTGGGCCCCCAGTCGCGCCCTGGTGGGTTGTGCCTTCCTCGGCCCACCTCCGATGCCCATCTTTTGGTATATAAGTCATTTTGACCTAGAAAAATCAGAGGGGGACTTTCGGGACGAAGCGCCGCCGTCTCGAGGTGGAACTTGGGCAGGAGCACTTTTGCCCTCCGGCGGAGCAATTCCGCCGGGGGAACTTCCCTCCCGAAGGGGGAAATCATCGCCATCGTCATCACCAACAACTCTCCCATCTTTGGGAGGGCAATCTCCATCAACATCTTCAAAAGCACCATCTCCTCTCAAACCCTAGTTCAATTCTTGTGTTCAATCTTTGTACCGGAACCTTAGATTGGTACTAGTGGGTGACTAGTAGTGTTGATTACATCTTGTAGTTGATTACTATATGGTTTATTTGGTGGAAGATTATATGTTCAGATCCATTATGCTATTTAATACCCCTCTGATCTTGAGCATGATTATCATTTGTGAGTAGTTACTTTTGTTCTTGAGGTCACGAGAGAAGTCATGTTGCAAGTAATCATGTGAACTTGATATGTGTTCGATATTTTGATGATATGTATGTTGTGATTCCCTTAGTGGTGTCATGTGAACGTCGACTACATGGCACTTCACCATATTTGGTCCTAAGGGAATGCATTGTGGAGTAGTTATTAGATGATGGGTTGCTAGAGTGACAGAAGCTTAAACCCTAGTTTATGCGCTACTTCGTAAGGGACCGATTTGGATCCAAAAGTTTAATGCTATGGTTAGATTTTATCTTAACACTTTTCTCGTAGTTGCGGATGCTTGCGAGGGGGTTAATAATAAGTAGGAGGTTTGTTCAAGTAAGAACAACACCTAAACACCGGTCCACCCACATATCAAATTGTCAAAGTAGCGAACACGAATCGAACCAACATGATGAAAGTGATATGGTGAAATTCCCGTGTACCCTCAAGAACGCTTTCCTTATCATAAGAGACTATTTTGGCCTGTCCTTTGTCACAAAAGGATTGGGCTATCTTGCTGTACTTTATTTACCGTTACTGTTACTTGCTCGTTACAAAATATCTTGCTATCAAACTACCTGTTACCGACTATTTCAGTGCTTGCAGAAAATACCTTGCTGAAAACCACTTGTCATTTCCTTCTGCTCCTCATTGGGTTCGACACTCTTACTTATTGAAAGGACTACGATTAATCCCCTATACTTGTGGGTCATCAGTGGTCTTCTTGCGCTTCACACCGGCAACCTTCCCTTTCTTCGCCGGCGCGGGATGCACCGGATTCACAGCGACTGTGGTGGCGGGAGTGGCGGGCGCGCGTGTCTTCCCGACGGGGCCTGCGGGAGCGCCGACTTGAATGAGCACATTGCCCTGCCGCTTGCAGGGCGGGGCGGCGGAACCTTAAATGACGACGGGCGCGACATCGCCAGTGACGAGATCTGCCAACGGGAATGGCTCGGGGATGGCATCCGCGGTGATGACCGACGGGTGGGAGGCTTCCATGGCGGCGGAGGGAAGCTGGGGAAGGTGCTCCGGAGCGGGCGGAGGGAGGTGGTTGGCGATGGAAGGGGGGAGGCGGGAACTGCCGCGCGGAAATGTCCCTCCCGCCAAATCTCGCAGCGGGTAGGGGTCAAGCTCGGGTCGGCCTCCCACCCCGTGAATCTAAAGGTTGAGGGCGAAGTTTTTCCTCGCCCCGCAAATTTTTTACAGTTCGCGGGCCAATACTGTGTCTGATCGGGTTACTTTTTCCATGAGAAACTGTAAATGGGTAGTTATTTTGCGGGTCGGCGCGTTTTAAGGGGTCTGCTAGAGTTGCTCTAAATAACCACTTTTTACAGTACAAATGCCTAAAAAGGTGCTCCAACAGTAAAAAAAATCACTGGTTCTATTCTAGATGTAAAGTACATCACTTGGTGATTCAAATATACATAACCAGCCGCCGCCCGAGTAAAACCAATTCGCGTTGTGCGAATGCCCAACTGTCAGGCGGCACCGTCCCGCGTCATAGTCGCTCCTCCACCCACCTCCCACTACCGATGATTTCTCCCTGGTAGTCGCCCGCCGCCGCTCGTCCATCAATCCCGGACCCCACCGCCAGCCGCGCCATCGGAGGCCTCGTTGGCGCGTCGATTTAGATCCGCCACCATCGATTCAGCCGTTGGCCGAAGCGTGCAGCACCCTTGATGGCTCCCGTAGCTCATCTCCGCCTTCCGTAGTAGAACTACTAGTTGCGAGAGCTTGGAGGGGTTGTCGAACGACCAACCCGGCCGAGCCGAGCCGCCATTGCTTCGGTCGGCGTTGCTGGCATTGCGTGGCCGCAAATAGCCTCGGCCACCAGCTGCACACCGTCAGGGAGGCGTAGGAGACCCAACCGCCCACCCCCAACAGCCGGCGCAACCACCATCGATGCTCCGATTAGCACACGGTCGTTCCTTCATCCCCGCATGCAACATGTTCGACAAAATCCCCCCAAGGTGAAAATGTGGTTAAACTTGTCAGGTTTTTTTTGCACGTAGATGTAGTTTAATGGTGATTTCCGTATTATAGATGGGCTCATGTGACTCCTCTAGTTGGGACTATTCCTCATCGGATGAGGAATTTGACTTGGCCAAGGAAGGGGACATTGCTTTCCTCGTAGCGATGCACAAGCGAAAGAAGTCGAAGCACGACGGTTCCGTGTTTGGCCATGAAATTAGTTTTTTTTAATGAGTCTTTTGAAAATTGAAATTGGTATGTGCGAATTGAAATTGATCGTTTAAAAATTGAAATCGGTCTTTTGAAAATTGAAATGAGTACCCTTCATGGTGCTAGAGAGAAGTGAAGTCAGATTACTGTAGCTCCCTTGACTTCACTTCGTAAGTCAAAGGACCCAGCCAACCTTTTATGTTGTATGCAATTGTGGTAGTATGGCTCTAATGAGTTTGGCGAAGTGCATCTTGTGAGTGTTGTATTCAGTTGTAGTAGTACGGCTCTAATGAGTTTTGGAAAGTGCATCTTGTGAATGTCGTATTCAGTTGTAGATTTTAGCTGATAACACAACCATCCAATTTGATGAAGATTTTCACTTTGTGAAACCATTGGTCATGATCTGTTGGTACAGTTTATTGTTTTAACATATCATTACTAGCATTGCCAAGACTACATAGAGTTCCATTTAATGTTTATAGTAGCTTTTGGTATAGGTTTTCAAAATAGCGGGGTTGTGGATAGCCATTTTGCAGAATTAAAACTGATGCTCCTGTAAAGTCTTATGTTCATAGACCAGTAAATTCTAGTTAAGAGGAATGCTACTCTGCACTCAGGCAACAAATCTGGTGGCCACACCTTGTTTTTGCAACATGATCTAAGGTATAACCTAGCAGCAAGGACACTTCCAGGCTGTAAGAACCGAATTATGGCTTCAATGTTCTCAGTGCAGTAGAACTTTAGATTTAACTGGATTTATCATATGTATCAATTTATCTTTCCTGGAATTATGAATCATATTTTATATGACTAAAATGTCAGGTGATTTATATCTCGATCAAGTATTGGACACTTGTTGTGAATGTTGTCTTGCCTTCTCTGGCTCTATCTATATTCAACTTTTTTTGTTTCTACAGTATATTGTTGTATGGTCAATCGTTTGTGAAGCATTTGTTGGGTCTATTTTGCATGGGCAAATTATTGAATTTGTATCATTCATGTGGTTCTAATGTTTTATATTTCCGGCATTGTTTGTTGCATGTCCACACTAGCAACTGAATATTTATGTAATTTAACCCTAGAAGTATTGGACCGACAATGTTGAAAATTTAATTTCATGTCACTTGTGGGGAAAATAGATTTTGTAGTTGCAACAACACCGAAACTTACGTACGGTTCAACATTTTATTTCATTAGAATGTTGAGTTTACCACACATTGACCCTATAATATTTAAAAATGTATTTGCCCAATGTGCAAGGTGGATTCCACTCAATGTTGGAGCAGGGTGTGTCGCTTGAAACTAAGGGAGCAGGACTACCAAAGAGGACATGGGTGAGAAGTTGGAAGGGCGCTCTCTAACAACGCGAGGCAATAGGGTGGTAGCAATAGGGGCTGACGGAGGTGGATAGAGAACTGAGCGACTGAGATGCACTCCTAGAGAGCCACTAAGCCCATGAAATTCTCGATACATTTAGATGTTGGATTTGATTAACTATGTGTATAGATAAAACTGCCATGGCAATCATACATAAAGGCAATGGAGTATGTTGTTTGAAATCATACATGAAGTCATGGGGTATGTTGTTTCTAACTATGATTTGTGCACAATTGTTGCTGGGTATGCCGCAACAACTAACATCAAGACACCGAGACGTGCTTTGCACAACCAAATTTTTTACAACGGGACATGTGTTGCACGTGCATGCTTACTAGTCTAATAAGGACTAGACGCGGGCCACGTTATTGTTCCAAAACGGAGAGCACATTGTGTAATACAAAGGAGAATACAACCTGACGCATGAATCTATAGGAAGATGGATTGCACATATTTCAGTAGCATATAGGCCCAGAGCCCAAACGAATATCCACATCTTAAGACCATCTCCAATAGGCACGCTATCTTAGCCGCGTGCTGGAAAAACCGCTTTATTGCGCGCGTGGGGCCGAAACAGGCGCTCCAACATCCGCGCAAATAGTCGCACGCGCGGTAAACTTGGTTCAGCGTGTGGAGGAAAACGGCATCGCGCGCAGTGTATTTGCTGCGCCCGCTCCCGCGCGCTGGACATTGCAATCGGGCGCGCTACTCTCACCAACCGCCAGATCTAAACCTCTAGGCGCTGGCGCCGCCGCCCGCACCTTCCCCCTTCGTTCCGGCGACCCGTCGGCGCTTCCCCCGCCTATCCCCGCGCGCCGCCGTTGCTTTCTCCCCCTTCTCTCCTCGCCGCCACCCCTCGAGCGCACCGTTCCTCCGACGATCAGCGCCCGGTGGCCGTTTGCAGCTCGGCGCCCACAAGGTGTTTGACAAAACGCTTGCAAGGTATGTATTGCTTCAACTTTATATTTTGTAGATGAATTTGGTGCATGTTGTTTGTAGTTGTAAACTAGTATAAATTGATGAGTTCGTCCTACGATTCTTCCGACGAAGAATTTGATATTCAAGAGGAGGAGGGCCTCGCAATGATCCTAGCTATGCACGTCAATAAAAAGCCGAAGCACGGTGGTTCGGTTATCGGTCGTCAGAAATTGTGGAGGGATAGGATCGATGGCCACAACAGATTGATGAGGAACTATTTTGCGGAGAATGCCACATATCCCGAGTCCTACTTTTGGTGCCGTTTTAGGATGAGCATCGAGTTGTTCAAACGCATTGCGGAGAAACTGGCGAACCATGATCGGGTTTTTCAGCAAAGGAGGAATGCCGCCGGAGAACTCGGGCATAGCACCTTTCAAAAGTTGACCACCGCTTTGCGTATGTTGGCATACGGTATTCCGGCGGATCTCGTTGATGACCACTTGGCCATGGGTGAGTCAAGCCATCATGTGTGTCAAGCGCTTCGCAGTCGGAATTGTGCAAGTGTTTGGTCTGGAATATTTGAGAGCTCCCAATGCCGAAGACACCGCAAGTCTTTTGGAGATGAACAAAACTCGCGGGTTCCCAGGTATGCTTGGCTCAATAGATTGCATGCATTGAAGTTGGAAGAACTGTCCTAAGGCATGGCATGGACAATTCCACGGCCAGAAAAAGGGTCCCACTACAATCCTTGAAGCGGTGGCCGATCAGGAGACTTGGATTTGGCATGCTTTTTTTTGGAATGCCTGGATATTTGAATGACATCAACGTTCTTAATCGGGCACCACTCATGAATAAGATTGCAGATGGTGAAACTACACCTGTAGAGTTTGTAGCAAATGGCCATACATACAACTATGGCTACTATCTTGCGGATGGCATCTACCCAAGGTGGCGAACGTTTGTGAAGCCGTTGACGGCCCTGCAAGGTAAGAAAAATCTTGATTTCCACAATGCTTAGGCGGCGGCTAGGAAAGATGTGGAGAGAGCTTTTGGGATTTTGCAAGCCCAATTTGCTATTGTTAGAGGACCGATTAGATTTTGGAATCAAAAGATCCTTTGGTACATCATGAACGCATGTGTGATCATGCATCATATGATCATCGAGAATGAGTGTGGGCAAGATTTAGATTATTCTCAGTATGAGTTGTTGGGACGTCCTGTGTGAGTGCGGAGGAGGGCTGCGAGGGTGGCCCGATTTTTTGCCTCCTATCATGCCATTCGACGTGCCGAAACGCATGATGATCTTCAAAAGGATCTAATCGAAGAGTGATGGGCATGGAATGGGCGACAAAACTAGTTTCTTGTGGTATGTTTGATGTTGTATTGTTGAACTATTTGTTGTATTGGAAGATAAACTATTTGTTTGAGTTGTAATAAATAATTGAACTATTTATTATTGATTTATTTTTTGTGTGTTTGATCTTCTTGATTCTATGTTGAGTGAGAAATGTTGTTTGTGCTGGGCGCGCTGTAATTTTAGCTTGTCTGCTGGAGCGATACCTGCGACGCGAAATATAGCGCTTCTGCTAAAGCAAAACACCCCCCCGCACAAAAACACTATTTCAGCGCTGTAAAAGATTTTTAGCGCACCGCGCGTCTGTTAGAGATACTCTAAAACACAAAATATTGGAAGTGAAGCTCGTCTAAAGAGATCGCACTATACAAGATCAGCGTGTAGTTCAAAAAAGGCACACTAAAGTTAGGATGTACAGGCGTGCAATAATAAGTTTACAAATGTAACAGAACATGTGTGGTGATTAACACTGAATATAGAGGATTTGACATCATTAATTATAAAATATATCAACAATTTATAGTACACTGTAAGAAAAATTCAAGTCATCAATCTAGAATTTTGATTTGTCACCTGATATCTACAACCTAGTTACTTTAATACTTGACCTGTGAGACATCTAATCTACACAAACTATGGATTGGCTAATTCTCACTTGACAGAGTATTTACATATTCGATTGTGACTCAAAAAATTCTCAGCCCATGGCCACCTTTGAATTGAACACGGGTACGAGGATGATCGTCGGCCGGTGGATTATGACCTGCGGGATTACTGGCACCAAGAATACTGGAGCCGCCTGGTACACCGGATTACTCTGCTCTGCCGGCCGGAACGCCGCCGCGTGGGGTGGTGTATGTTGGGTAGCTCTGGCTGCTGATGTCGACGTGGTGGTGATCAAAGAAGCCGTGTCATCTGTCGAGTCTGCCGTCAACGAAGGCGACGACGCTATCCGCCGTGCGAGAGCAGGGGCGAGCGGCGGCTTGGAGGTCGCCGTGCCAGCCGTCGACGTCTCGCACAACGGATTCGGCGACGTCGTGATCCGCGGCACGAGAGAGGGAGCGGGAGCGGCCAGGCCCTGGGAGGGCCGCCCATCGACGTCGGCCGGCTTCGCCGGCAACAGAGCCGGCGACGTCGCGCTACGCCGCATGGGAGCTGGTTTTCCGACGGCCTGGGAGGTCGGCGACGGGGTGGCGGCGGCGGCGTCGCGGAACAGGTAGACCCGGAACCGGCGCGTGTTCTGGTCGTCGAACAGCCGGGCCTGCAGGTCCCGGTAGAGCAACTGGTCCAGCATGTCCCGCAGGTCCTCGTCCGTGTCCACGTCGCACAGCGAGTCAAGCCCCTCGCCGGAGTAGCAGTACTTGACGGAGAAGTCGGAGAAGCCCGCGCGCGCCGCCAGAAGGTCGCGGAAGCCCCTCGTCGAGACGGACGAGAGGACGTTGAGGAGCAGGTGCTCGCCGCAGACGTACCTCGGCGGCCGTCCCTCGGCGCGCTCGATCCTCCCACCGTAGCTAACCATCAGCTTCACGCGGCGCTGCTGGTCGGCTGCCATGCTCGGTGCGCGCCGTTGCCGATCTTCTCGCGAACGGGATTCCGATGATCCGGTGGGTGGAGGTAGACTGGAGAGGAGAGTAGTATGGTGCACGGGGAAAGCCGCGCTACTGCCGTCGACGCAGTTATATAGGTTGAGCTTTGCCCACTTCGAGCGAGAGTCGGACCCGGACTCATGACCGAACGAGATACTATGTCCGAATTCGATCAGAACCGGCCAAAGCGAGGCGATGGAGCAAATCATGTGCCAGAGTTTCCACCTCACTTATCACTACACGGGCGGGGAGGGTGTACGTCTCCAATTCCAACGACAATTACGAAATTTATGTGGCTACCGAAAATCGTACCGTCTCCGGGGCCACCTACTCATCACTTGCCTGAATCTGTCGATTTTTCTACGGACTAGGAAAACGCCCGTGCATTGCTACGGATGTAAACATTTGGTGGTTCCACGTCAATTGTCTAAGCATATATTTTTAGAATTTGCACACAGATATATCAAGCTTAAATTATTTAGAGAAACATAGTATACTTTTTTGTACCTTATAAATCACTCTTCTTTCTCGATCCTTTGTCTAAGTCTCACCATCCCAAACAAGGCTAGCTAGCACCATCAATAGTCCATCATACACCCCATGAAAGAACACAATTACAATCCACACATGAGCAAGGATACAAACAAATATAAAATTATGATCGCTGCAAGAAAACAGGTCAGAAAATAATTTGAACGAAATAATGAAACAATTCTAAGGTGTTGAACGGCATTAACATCTACTTCTTTACATGAATATTACTTGCATGGATTGCCAAAGAAACATTCTTGTAGAAAATGGTCTATTGGGAACTCCTACTAAGGCTCCATGAATCTTGCACACAACTAATTCAAAAAGACATATAACAAGCAGAACATCTTGTAATTCTTTAGTTGCAGAGGTGCGTGCATGACCAGCCAAGCATATCAAGTCTCCAAGCCAGGCCATAGAATGTGATAATTTTTGTGCTCAATGGTGAAGAAACTTGTAGCAAAATGTTTCCTATGAAATGACCTCTAGAATCCAATGTTGGCAGATGCGAACGACTAAGTTGTGCTATGTCAATATCAAAATAATATTATAATATTTTTCATCAATGACAATCATCAAAAGCATACCGATTTTCAAATATTAGTTAATTTGAAGCTTATGTCTTGTTCTGAACTTCTCCTTATGGCTCCTTTCTCTTTTTTCCCTCCGCCGAGTCCCTTCTTCAAAATCACATTGAGTAGCATGAAAAATAATTAGTACTCCCGCGGTACCATATTAAGTGTCGCTCAAATGGATGCATCTAGAGGATGGAGGGAGTATGATGGAGAAGCTTATCTTGAGAAAAAACTTGTACAAGTGAAAATTTAGTAGCTTGAGAAAAATTTGTGATCGATATACAAGGTTGTGATTTCTGAATAAGAACAATACAATTGTAATTTCTTTTTCCAAAATGACGAAAAGACCTTAGTTCTATGTTGTATCTCAATGCCCAATGTGGAGACTAAAAAAGTGGCAAGAAATAGAAAAGCGGACGATCAAATCATGAACTGAAAGCTCTATAGGCAATATATCTGCTGGAATTTAGTCTATTTTGGGACAGCCCAATAACAATTTCAGAAATTTCTAATAAATCCTAGAGGCCCACTAAGCCCATTCATGCAAGGCAAGGGGTGCTACTAATGTTTAGTTCCACATTGCTAGTTTGGTGGGAGTTGGACCTCCTTATAAGGGAGGTTGTTTCCCGACATGTATGAGCATGAGAACAACAGGGACATTCACGCGCGCTCCTCCTCTGCCGCCCGCCTCGTCCCGCCGCGGGTTGCGAGAATGAGCCGAGCCGCACGACGGGTATACGAAATGTCACTCTGGAGCTGGAAAGTTTTTGCTGTAGTGGATATTGAAACGAACGCTGCACCCTTCGGCTGCTGTCTGTTCGTTTCGTCTCCCTCCTTTGCTTCAGCTCCCGTCGCAGCCTACTCGTCTCCTTCTCCTGTGCCTATAAAAGAGAGGTCGCTCCTCTCTAGAGTGGCATGGCTGGCGACAACTACTTCCCCGATGACAACTTCTTCCCCGACATCGACAACCTCTTCGACGACATGGCTGGCGAGGACACCGACCCCAAGACCAATGCTTCTGCCGCTGTTCCGTATGCCTTCGTGTTCTCTTTGTTTAAGATCTTGCCTCAGTTTCTTGCTCTAGCCTTTCTTGTTCTAGCATCTGTTCTACATTTGTTCTCTTCTAGTTCATATGTGCACATGCCATTTGCTTTCTCTCCTTTAGATTACATGAATTGTTTCATCTCTACTATGATAGTCATGTTTTATCTACTATTTTTGTTAATAAAATCATATGGTAAATTGCTCATATTTCCAACAATCCAAAAACCTTATTATATGCAATTTACCCCGAGTGGTTTTGCTGCTTCCATGAGGCCTCCTATGTTTGAGGGTATCCACTATAAGAGGTGGCGTGTGAGAGCCGTTCTTTGGTTTCGAACCATGAGCTGCTATGACGCCACTCTTGGCAAACCTGAAGGAGATTTTGATGCTCAACAGGAGCAAGCTTTTCAGAAATTGGATACCCTGTTTAAGGCTACTCTCTTGAGTGTTCTTGGTGAGAACATAGTTGATGCTTATGCGTCAATTGATAATGGAAAAGATATGTGGGATGCACTCGAGGCCAAGTTTGGGGTCTCGGATGCCGGCACTGAGCTGTACATCATGGAACAATTCTATGACTACAGGATGACTGAAGAGCGCTCCGTGGTTGAGCAAGCTCACGAGATACAGTCATTTGCTAGAGAACTTGAGAACTTCACTTGTATGTTACCGGACAAGTTTGTTGCAGGAGGCATCATCACTAAGCTTCCTCCTTCGTGGAGGAACTTTGCTACCTTACTAAAGCATAAGAGGCAGGAGTTTTCCGTTCCGGATCTCGTTGGTACTCTTGATGTGGAAGAAAAGGCGAGAGCAAAAGACACACGTGCTCGAGGTGTTGAGGGAGGATCTAGTGCCAATCTGGTAGAGAAGAAAAACTTCCAGTCCCACAAGTTCAAGAACAAGGGCAATGATGGTAAAGCAAAGTTTGATGCAAAGAGCAAGGCTGTACAGCACACCAACTTCAAGAAGAAGAATGACAAGAAGAAAGGTGTTTGTCATGTGTGCGGAGATCCTGATCATTGGGCTCCTAGTTGCCCTAATCGTTATGACAAGCGTCATCTTGGGAAAGGCGGCAAGACCGCTAATGTAGTCATTGGTGACATTGACATGAAGGATGCTGGGTATGGTATATTTCCCACTATTCATTCAGTATGTCATCCCCCTGATTGCTTGATTAACACGGGTGCTAATGTGCATGTATGCGGTGATATTTCCATGTTTTCGTCTTATCAGACCGCAGGGACTTCCACCGTGCTGACGGGCAACGGTTCAAGTGCCTCTGTTCGTGGTGTTGTCACGGTCGATCTGAAGTTTACTTCGGGGAAGATCGTGCGGCTGAAGAACGTGCATTATGTCCCCTCCGTCAATAAAAATCTTGTTAGTGGATCTCTTCTATGTAGAGATGGCTACAAGCTTGTCTTTGAGTCGAATAAATTTGTAATATCCAAGTATGAAACTTTTGTTGGTAAAGACTATGACTCAGGAGGCCTGTTTCATTTATCCTTGTCAGATGTTTGCAATAAAGTTGTCAATCATGTTTTCAACAATAGTGAATCAAATGTGTGGCATTCACGTCTCTGTCATGTTAATTTTGGTTGCATGTCGCGACTAGCCAAGTTGAACTTAATCCCTAGTGAAATGATCGATATGGTTAACTAGAAGGGGGGGTGTGAATAGGCAACTACCAATTTTTAGCTTTTCTTAACAAATTTGGTTTATCAACAAATAGGTTGTCTAGATGTGCAACTAGGTGAGCAACCTATATGATGCAAACAACAACAACAACAAGTGCAAGCAAAGGATACAACACAACAATAGCTTGCACAAAGTAAAGGAAAGAGATAACCACAAGTGGAGCCGGTGGAGACGAGGATGTGTTACCGAAGTTCCTTCCCTTTGGGGGAAGTACGTCTCCGTTGGAGCGGTGTGGAGGCACAATGCTCCCCAAGAAGCCACTAGGGCCACCGTATTCTCCTCACGCCCTCACACAATGCGAGATGCCGTGATTCCACTAGTGGTGCCCTTGAAGATGGCGACCGAACCTTTACAAACAAGGTTGGGGCTATCTCCACAACTTGATTGGAGGCTCCCAACGATACCACGGAGCTTCACCACAATGGAATGTGGCTCCAAGGTGACCTCAACCGTCTAGGGTGCTCAAACACCCAAGAGTAACAAGATCCGCAAGGGATTAGTGGGGGGAATCAAATTTCTCTTGGTGGAAGTGTAGATCCGGGCCTTCTCAACCAATCCCTAGAAAATCAACAAGTTTGATTGGCTAGAGAGAGAGATCGGGCGAATGAGCTTCGGAGCAACAATGGAGCTTGGGGGAAAAGAGGTGAGCCTTCTTGGGAAAGAAGACCCCCTTTTATAGTGGGAGAAACAATCCAACCGTTATCCCCACTTCAGCCCGCACAGAGCGGTACTACCGCTGCCTGCAGCGGTACTACCGTGAGCCCCAGCGGTACTACCGCGGAGACTGTGAGCAGAGGCCTCAAAGGGAGAAGGGGTAGGAGAGCGCGTGCCCGGGCGGCACTAGCAGCGGTGGAAGGTGCGGTACTACCGCCCCTACTGCCGCTGCTACTGCCGCTGAACCCGACACGAGATGCGCGGGTCTCGAGTCGAGGCGGTACCAGTGCAGAGCCGGAGCTGTACTACCACTTATGGCCATGGGCGGTACTACCGCTGAGAACCAGCGGTACTACTGCCTATGGCTATAAGCGGTACTACCGCTGGCGCCTCTCTTATGCCACTTCCATGATAAAGGTAAACTCCAAGAGCGAGGGAAGGAGCTGGGGGTGCGAAAGAGATGTGTACGTGTGATTCCATCCTAGCCTTTCCAATACGGACCCCCTCTTGATAGTACGGTGTCTCCTACGACTCAAGTCCACCAAAACCGAAAAGAAAGAGACTACACCGTCTTCACCTTGAGCTCTGAGGGGAAAGAATCATCTCGTGCCAATGAATGAATATCTGAAATGCTCAATGCACACGATTAGTCCGTAAATGCATTGTCATCAATCACCAAAACCACTTAGAGAGAGACATGCCCTAACAATCTCCCCCTTTTTGGTGGATTGATGACAACACGGGATTTGCATAAAGATATGACAAAAGAATAAGCGAACCCCAGAGACTACAAAATATAGACGGGCTCCCCCTAGATGTGTGCACTTAATTAGGAGTGCCTCTGGAATGCAAAGTACACACATTAGGATCAACACTCCCCCTATATTTTATAGCCAGACAACACTTGCATCTATGATAAGAGAGATATAAGCTAGGATGCAAGGATGTAGTAAGTGAGCAAATTAGAAACAGGATAAGCAAGCAACTCACATACTATCAAAGTACTAGACACACATAAGATAAACATAAGATAGGATAGCATATGTCTCACACCATATGATAGAGTAGCCAGGTCTCATAAGCACAAACCAAACCAAAGCAAATGATAAACGATCGATAAAAGAGTTTGTGAGAGAGAAAGACAAGGCCAATAAAACACACTCGCAACTCGACAAATCCCTAAACTCTCTCTCCCTTTGGCATCGAGACACCAAAAGGGCAAAGAGTGCTGCTACGGTCACAGGTGATAGCAAAGCTGACGATCTCCATCATCACATCCCCGCGTGATCGCCCGTGCCTCCGTCATTGGCAGAAGGCTGCTCGGTGTCTGAATCTGTCCATGGGCAGTGCCGAGAGACCCACTCCTCCTCGTCAGTGATCTTGTCCTCTGACCCACTAGCAATCTCTGCACCCAGTTGGTGCATGAGGACCTTGTGATGGCTGCGAGACTTCTTCTCAGACACATGAGCCATATACTGCCCATGAGACTCCATGCAGAAAAGCTTCTTCATCTTGCGCTTGAGTTTCTTTGCCCATGAGGGCTCTACACGAGAGAGCTCATAGTCCTCATCATCCTCAGCCTCAGCCTCAACCTCGTCACCACCTGAGGGAATCCCAGACTCTGGAATCGGAGTGCCCCAGTGCTCCTTCTGTCTCAGACGCTTAATCTCGTGAGAGACCATGTCACCGGTCTCCAGCAAGACACCAGGATAAGTGTGTGACCATGCCTTCTCAATGAGCAACATAAGGTAGGGGCATAGATGGGCCACTTGCGCTCAGTGATGGAAGAGAGGAGTTCTGACCACATGACATGAGAAATATCCAAGGAATCTCCTGTGTTGTGGTCCTTCTCATGCTAGCAAAATAGTAACATATCCACGAGGTACGAATGGACCATATCCAAGTTCCCAATGCGAGGAAAAAGAGTTTCTCTGAAGATGCGATGAAGGATGTCCAGAAAAGGAAACATCTCATAAGTCTTCTTCCCTGTCTCGGTGTTAACCTTCACTGTGTTGTAGGCCCAGAGAGCTTGCTTGTGAGTAGAATTTTCATTCTTGTGAGGACAAAAACCAACCAGGTTGTCAAGTCCTAGACTACGGGGTACTCACCATGTCATCTCCCGACCAGTGGGTTGGGCCGAGGACCCCCGTGGCGGTTCACTAATGGGCCAGTTCGGACAGCCGAAGACATATACGAGGAAGATTCCACAAGACTTGGTGATCAAGACATGGACTCCTCTCCACCAACGTAGCCGACTAGGACTCTTGTTATCCTAGGCCTCCGGTACATTATATAAGCCGAGGCCAGGCTCGTTGATAGATAGATTATGATATTACTCATCATACCTCTAGGGTTTAGACCACAACATATGATCTCGAGGTAGATCAACTCTGTACCTTGATACTTCATCAATATAAACAAGAGCAGGACGTAGGGTTTTACCTCCGTAGAGAGGGCCCGAACCTGGGTAAAACACCGTGTTCATCGTCTCTGTTACCATCGGTCCTAGATCCACAGCTCGGGACCCCCTACCCCGAGGTCTGCCAGTTTTGATACCGACAATGGTGCTTTCATTGAGAGTTCCGCTGTGTGATCGACAATGGATCAATGGCTCGCTTGCAGATCAACTGCGACGTCGGCATATTCGTCGCCGGCTCGATTGGTCACCTTGGCTCGACCAAGGACTGCGCTCCGCCTCAGATCATCATGATCGGACAAGGGCCTTCATCAACATAAACTCCGATCTCTATCAAGATCGTGGAGGAATCATCCATATAGCTTGGGGGCTCAACATCAACATTGTCCCCGGGCGACCGTGCTGTTTTTCTATACAGCGGATTCGTATTCGCTGTCGTCGCGTCCTCGAGTGTTGCTTTGATGATTTCTTTGGTGGCATAGTGCGGAATTGTGTATATAACAACCCTGTAAAATTTCGTCGTATTCCGATGGAGGAATCTCCGGCGATCTATGATATACCGGACCCCTGTCAAGTCCGGACGGGAATCTGGACGAGTTTAGGGCATAGAGTCCAGCGTCTAGCTCGGACGTCCTTTGTAAGATCAAACCGTTGATCGGCTGCGGAACTCCTGTATCTACCACCCCTCAAAATTTCAGCTCGATCCGACCGTTCAAACTCTGGGAAACCTCCGATGAGCACATCTATTTTCTGATCTGTTTTCTGCGCGAATACGAATCCGACCCGAGTTCGTCTTTCTTCATGAACGGGATATTGGACAACCTTTTTGGAGGAATCTCTTTCTAGGGTATTGTGTTTTGTTTCCGAACACATGCTCGCAAATTTTGCTCCTTTTCGGAGGTAACTTTCACCGTTGCGCCGGTGTCAAACCAGCCTGACAACGTTGCTGCACGGCTGCCGACCTGCGCCAGACGGGTCGTCGCTTCATCGAGCCGAACTCAACCTCTTCGGATCATTATCTCGGCAAGCCGAACAACAGTTCGGCATCGTGAAGGGTAAATCATCACCAACATTGTCCCCCCACGAATTATACGGAGCGGGCACACCGGCATCGCTGCATGGTCACTTCATCAAGCGGGCATCGACCGCGTCACAAGATCCGGCCCGCGACGGCATCGCCGCACTATTGCTTCTTCAAGCCTGGATGTGACCTCTGCGTCCGAAGATCGAGAGTCAATTTTGGCCGGACTCGCCTCTCTTATCCCGTATCCAGCTTCAATCCTAGACGCGACTTCGGCGTCCGAACATCAGGAGTCAACCCTGGCCGGACTCGCTCCTCGCACCATAGTACCGGAGGACGATTCCGAAGAAATCCCAAATACTAATCCGGCTGACCAAGCCGATGTCCACCACGCCGACCTGCTTCGACACCTCGACCGGCATGGGGCTGCAAACGTCATACTACCGACCTGCCCCGGCACCTCGGCTAGACCGGGGGCTTCGCCATCTCTTCATCAACCTACTCCGGTGACTTCGGCGTCACCAGCCGACCAGCTTCGTCACATTAGCTGGATCGGGGGCTTCGCCTCGCCACATCGACCGCGCGGCATCACCACCTCATCAAGCCGAACTCCTCGCTCGGTTACCTCGGGCTTGGGGGCTGGGACCTTGGCTAGGCTGCGGATTACGTCTTTGTCCCGCCACGAGCTCGGACCTCGTCAACAATACCGAGCACATTAACCAGCTAAGTCGCCTCCATGCTCAGTTTTTTTTTAAAATATTTTATTTTATTTCTTGTTCGGTTCAACCAAACATTATATTTGTGTTAAACAAAAAAGTTGTTCGTTCAAACGTTGATTGTTAAACACTTCTTTTTTCTGCCGAGCTCTTCGTCACCTCGGTCATGAGGGTTTTTTCACCTCGGCTGGGCTTGGGGGCTTCGCCTCACCGCATCGACCGTACGGCGTCGCCACTTCATCAAGCCGAGCTCTTCGCTTGGGTACGTCAAGACCGGCTTGGGGGTTGGGACCTTGAGCCGCTACAAGCTCGGCCCACGTC
Organism: Thinopyrum elongatum; assembly: GCA_011799875.1. Classification (NCBI taxonomy): domain Eukaryota; kingdom Viridiplantae; phylum Streptophyta; class Magnoliopsida; order Poales; family Poaceae; genus Thinopyrum; species Thinopyrum elongatum. The sequence goes on from CM022297.1 coordinate 138,854,242, forward strand.
ACACCGAGCACATTAACCAGCTAAGTTGCTTTCATGCTCAAAAACTTTCAGTTTTAAATTTTGTTCGGTTCGACCAAGCATTATACTTTTTTGACAAAAAGTCATTTGCGAAAAACTTTCTTTGTCAAAACCTTGTTTGTTACAAACAAATTCAAATACCCCGTTTACTTGGGGGCTTCCTTTATGAAGCCATTCTTCTTGCATATGATTATTAATGTATCGCACCATTCCTTGTTCGTGTATTATGCAAAAATATGCATCATGTTGACTTAAGTGTTCCGCAAAGCTGGGTTGCCTGGCTTCTGTGCTTACCCCTACGTTCCCGATTGTTCGGCTAGGGAGTAAAGGGAGCACCTCTGCGATTGTACGGTCGGGTCATCCGAACTCGTACCTCAGACTGGGTGAAGCCAAAAGCTAGTGCTCTTACTGTTTTCAACTATGGTCGGCACACGACGGAACTCACGCGTACACAAATCTATTGCACAAGTCTCATAGTAATCCTGAGCGACCAAAGAAAAGGCACCGTTGGGGGCACTATTTTTTTTTTGAAGATGCTTCTTACGTTACATAAGTAATATAGCATAAGTTCCCTGGGCGCGATTTGTCTGTTACAGCCTCATGGCCTGATTGCCTGGTTATCCGAAACACCGCCGATATTCTCGGTAGGCGGAGTAGACAACACTTTTCGGCCCTTGGCCGAAGAGGGAGAAGCCGACGGTCGGTTAAGACGCGTTCAAAGTTTGGGCGAACGCAGATATTATATAAGTACTTCGGTACATACAATCATTATACATAAAATTCTTTTACCCAAGTCACTTGGGGGCTCTTAAATTAATATGAGCCGTTTTATAATAAATGTGTTTTCTTCTCAGTCGTTGCAAAGTCTTTTTCTACTACTCCTTTCTCGACTCGAGTGTGTGGTCAATAGCCGGATAGCCTGGCTTCTCTCTAAAGCCGCTCGAGTTTAGTTCGCTAAACTGGCCTGAGAAGCACTCTGCCTTCGGGATAGGAGGTTGAAGCCGAAGGTTGACCCGCTTGAAGTCTTGAGATCGGATGTGTCAAGTTAAAACACGACAGAAGCACAAACTAATTTTAAGACCAATGTTCGGATTGGCACCAAAAACTTGATTTAGTTCGGACGTAAAGTTTTTACTGAAGTTTTTTGGTTTTCCAAGCCTATGGCACTTTTAACCTATTTGTGTGTTTCCAGCATAAGTCTCGCAGTGCAACGCCGGACACCTTTAGAGATTCGGCAAAAACATTCTCGGATATTGCTATATATGCATCAGTTTCGAATTGTGTCTTCGGTCAATAGTTGGGTTGCCCGGCTCCTGTGCTTGCCTCCTATGTTTCGCTTTGTTCGGCTAGGTGTGCAAAGGGAGAACCACTGCGATTGTGCTTCCAGCTCGAATGGTTAAGCACCTCAGTGGAGAAAGCCGAAAACTGACTGTCACAATGGGCGTAAACTGGTCAGCGATCCGATGACAGTGTCACACTATAGATCGATACCGATTACCCCGTGTTAAACGATGGGCCTTTCATAATATTGGCCGAAGTGTTAATGGCTAGACTTTGGTCGTTGCCGAACACAAACCGGGGGCTCGTAGCTAGCTTCCCCAGTTCAAAGCTCCTATGACTAAGTGGAAGTTATAAAGCCCGCATATCTGAATCCCTTGTTTCCGCTAACACAACCGCCTTCGGGCACCGAGACGTCGGCTAAGGGTTGTCTTGCTACTGCAGAAACACCCTGCGTAGTATCTACAAAGGGGTAGAAGCCGACGATGGGTCACTTTCAACTGATAAACGGTCGCAACGGATTCAAAATAAACATATATCATCAGTGTTTGTATTCAGTATACAAGCGTTGCCTTCCGTAATTATCGTTATAAAGCTATAAATATGCATCAATTTGACTTAAGATTTTGGCCAAGCTAGTTTGCCTGGCTCCTGTGCTTACCCCTACGTTCCCGATTGTTCGGCTAGGCGGTAAAGGGAGCACCTCTGTGATTGTTACTACCGGGTCATCCGGATTAGTACCTCAGACTGGGTGAAGCCGAAAGCTAGCCATCTTAAAGGATATAATTGGTCGGCAATGATGGAAGCAAAAATTTTGGTTTATTATGGACCACAGAGTTCGGGAACTTTCTCCCAACTAAATCATCAATATTTTCCTCCCACATTGATCGGAGTTGAGGTTTCATGATCATGATCAACATGACAACCTGGGAAAAGGAACCTGTAACGGAACTATTTTTCCCAGAAGATGTTTTATAACATATCTCTCTGCATACCTTTGTTTATAAAACCGTATGGCCGGATTGCCTTGTTTGTCGTAAATCTGTGCCCTCATAAAGGCTTTATAAAGTAGGATGAACACTCTTCGGCTGCTGGCCGAAGAGGTTGAAGCCGATGGTCGGTCAACAAAGTTTTGTACAATGCGGATCCGAGCATTAGTGATGTAAAGTACTTGGATACATAGAATCATTACACATAAATTGTGATATACTCCGGACATTGATCCTTAATTCGGCCACCCGTGCCCACATTAAGGCTCGGGGGCTACTGGGCTTCGCGCTTCTCATTTACAAATATTAAAGGGGCACATCGATCCCCTGATCTGGTGTTGCCACCCGATCATTGGCTCGGGGGCTACTGCATCGACGATTCAATGCAGACAGTTTACAAAGTGCGAAATAGTTCCCGAGGAGATTATGATCCTCAGGTTGGTCGGCCGCACCCAACCTGAGTCTCGAGGAATATGCACACCACATTTCTATTCCTAAGTATGCTACAGAGCTAGGAGTTGATCCTCAGGCCGATTTTGTGAATCGACCTGAGTCTCAGGGGCTACTGGGATCACCGGTTTTTTGCCATCCTTCAGGTGCATATCGGGTTTTAGACCGACACACACCTTGAGGGCTACTGGCTATATATCTCGGCAGAGAATAAATTGCACCAATTGAAAATATTCACAAAAAATCAGCCCGCAGTCAGGGTGGTGCACCACCTCGAAAGCAGTCCGGCATAAAGCTCAGGCGCCAGTGGCTGGCTCCATAGAGGGCATTTCTGGCATTATGCTCGGCTGAATTCGTTCAATCTTTTGAAGACCGAGGTAGTTATGACACCTCGGATGCTGACCATCATTAGAACTCGGATGCAGTCCGGCGTTGGAGCTCGGAAGCAGTCCGGCATAAAGCTCAGATTTGAATGGCTCATTCCATAGAAGACTACTCCGGCATTTAAGCTCGGATGAACTCATTCAAATTTTCAGAGGCCAAGATAATCTAAAACGCCTCGGATTCAGTTCGGCGTTGGAGCTCGGACGTAAGAGGATACCTTGAATGCTGAATAGTATTGGAGCTCGGCTGTGAAAAGACGCCTCGGATTTAGTTCGGCATTAGAGCTCGGACGCAAGAGGGCGCCGTCGCACGGGAAGCACTTTAAACCCCAGGTGTGGCGTAAAAAACTTACAAGGCACTGATAGTGGCCGATAACTTAAAAGACTCCTCGGATACCTGACGTATGAACTCTTCGGATATATCTCGGCGATCCTCAAGATCAGAGATGGGAAGATTTTTTGAACCAGTTTTCAAGACCGATGACCGAAGATGAAGAACAGTTCGGAAGAATCAAGGAGCGTCCCCAGCTTGAAGACCGGTTCAGGGGGCTACTGACGGTGTCCTGGACTAGGGGGTACTCACCATGTCATCTCCCGACCAGTGGGTTGGGCCGAGGACCCTCGTGGCGGTTCACTAATGGGCCAGTTCGGACAACCGAAGACATATACGAGGAAGATTCCACAAGACTTGGTGATCAAGACATGGACTCTTGTTATCCTAGGCCTCCGGTACATTATATAAGCCGAGGCCAGGCTCGTTGATAGATAGATTATGACATTACTCATCATACCTCTAGGGTTTAGACCACAACATATGATCTCGAGGTAGATCAACTCTGTACCTTGATACTTCATCAATATAAACAAGAGCAGGACGTAGGGTTTTACCTCCGTAGAGAGGGCCCGAACCTGGGTAAAACACCGTGTTCATCGTCTCTGTTACCATCGGTCCTAGATCCACAGCTCGGGACCCCCTACACCGAGGTCTGCCGGTTTTGATACCGACACTTGGTCTTCAACATCCAACAGTTCCATGAACGCTTTCCATTTGACTAAGAGAAGTTTGCCATTTGTCATCCAAGTCAAAGTCCTTTCCTCATTAGTGCCAAGGTGGACCGTGGCATAAAACTGAGCCACCATCTCCGCATCAAAATCTTTGTTGAACTCCATGATCTTGAGAATGTTCAACTGAGCACACATATCCAGTGCCTCGCCAAAGTAGGCACGATCCTTCTCCAGATACGCAATGTCGATGGAGCGGACATCAACATAGAGATTCTTCTTTGCCTTGAGCACATCAAAGAAGACAGAGAACTGAAACCGGTTCCAGAAGGGACGATTGACAAGAGCTGGATCTTGATCTTGATCATATGGGTTGCGGCGATGAGCCACACAGAACTCCTTAGCAGTCATCTCTGTCACATACTTGAGCTTCTTCGCAACGCTCTTGGAAGGCGGCTTGGACTGAGTTGGAGGAACACTTGAAGATGTAGCAGCTGCCTCAGAAGTGCGATAGCGCTTTGATCCTCCAGGATGCTCGGGGTTGACACGACGGACAGGGTACTCCGAAGGGCCATCACCTGGAATCACACACACGGACAAAGACAGCAAATAGAGAAAATGAGCATAAGCCAGCAGAAAAGCAACAAAGATCAATGGTTGGTACGAGAAGAATGGAGGCTGGCAGCCCCAGCGGTAGTACCGCTTTTAGCCAGCGGTAGTACCTCCTACTGCCTACAAGCGGTAGTACCGCTCCAAGGGAGCGGTAGTACCGCCCGAGGCGGAGGACGGCGGTTTGACTACTGCCGCGACTAAATCCGGTACTACCGGGGGTGCCAAATTCAAGACTACTCCTACCAAACATCAATCCAACGAGTCTAGCAGCCTTCAACATCCTACTCAAGCCTCGATTTGGCCAAAAATCAATAAATGCTAAGACTATTGCCCCAAAAGCCTAGATTTGAAAACTAGAAGCAACGAGGAGAAAAACGGGGGGCAATACCAGCATCCATGGCAAGAGGACGGGGTGGGGATCGATTCCACCGGTTGGAAATGCGAAGGACGGCCCGGAGAAGGCGGCCCGGCGGCGGCCTTCCGCGGTGAGTTCGTCGGTGGAGCAAGAGAGGAATGGGTGGGGCGAGTTGAATGGGTATGGGGGAGAAAAACTCCCCCTGTCCGAATCATAACCCCCCAGACCCGCCCCGCAGCGGTAGCACCGCTCGGGTGGGAGGTAGTACCGCTTGATGCCATTAAGCGGTAGTACCGCCCGTCCTGAGCGATAGAACCGCCCAGCAAAAACTCATCACGATAGAAAAATAAAAGGCCTAGCTCCAACAAAAGGAAACACCGAGTCGAGCCGAGTGAGCAACTCAAAGAGCAAAACACAACTAAAAGCCAGAGTTGCTCCCATGGAGAGACTAAGAACAAAACACACACCAAACACAAACAAACCAACTGGAGAAAAGGAAAACCACATAACTCTCAAAGAGGGGGCGGTGGCCGAGGCCACCTATGTTTGAGTTAAGTGGTATGGCACCGCGAAGATTTTAACCTTGGGCCCATGACCTAAACTCATCTTTGAAGCACAAGTACCATAAAAAATGGCTAATGTGAAAGACGTGATCAATTTATGCATAATGGGGGGAGGGAGAGTTCATTGAGAGAACTACACTCCCCCTATGTCCATGCCTACATCTAGAACAAGATATAATGATGAGTGCGGTGGGGTGTGCCTAGATTCAAGCCACATTGCTCAAATCAATGATATTTAGCTCATGCCTTAACTCGCGAAATCTTGCTTCATCTAGAGGATTGGTGAAGATATTCGCAAGTTGCTCTTGAGTGTTGATGTATATGATCTCAATATCTCCACGCTTGATGTGATCCCTAATGAAATGATGACGGATCTCAATATGCTTCATCTTGCTATGTTGCACTGGATTGTGAGAGATCTTGATAGCACTTTCATTGTCACATAGAAGAGGCACTTTGTCACAAGTGACACCGTAATCCTTTAAAGTTTGCCTCATCCATAGCAATTGTGCACAACAACTTGCGGCGGCTACATATTCGGCCTTGATGGATGAGAGAGAGACACAATTTTGCTTCTTCGAAGACCAACTTACCAAAGAGAGACCAAGGAATTGGCACCCTCCGGAAGTTGACTTCCTCTCCACACAATCTCCCGCCCAATCAGAGTCCGAGTAACCCATGAGATCGAAGCTTGCTCCTTTGGGGTACCATAAGCCAAAGTTTGGGGTATGAGCCAAATATCAAAAGATTCGCTTGACCGCCACATAGTGACTTTCCTTAGGTGCGGCTTGAAACCATGCACAAATTCCCGCACTCAACATGATATCCGGTCTAGATGCACAAAGGTAAAGCAAGGATCCAATCATGGAACAATATACCTTTTGATCCACCGCTTTACCATTGGGATCACTATCAAGCTTGCATTTGGTGGGCATGGGAAACTTGACCGGCTTGACATCATCTAGCTTGAATCTCTTGAGCATGTCTTGGGTATATTTGGCTTGGTTGATGAACGTTCCTTCTCTTCTTTGCTTGACTTTGAACCCAAGAAAGAACTTCAACTCTCCCATCATAGACATCTCAAACTTCTCGGTCATTAGTGCGGCAAACTCATCATTGAAAGATTTGTTAGGAGAACTAAAAATAATATCATCAACATATAGTTGGCATATGAACAAATCCCCTTTGACCCTCTTAGTAAAAAGAGTGGGATCGATTTTCCCAATTTCAAACCCACGATCTTGCAACAACTCGGTAAGATGCTCATACCACGCACGTGGGGCTTGTTTAAGGCCATAGAGTGCCTTTTGAGTTTGTATACATGAGTGGGGAGCTTGGGATCCTCGAATCCCGGAGGTTGTTTGACATACACCAACTCATTCAAAGGACCATTAAGAAATGCACTTTTCACATCCATTTGTTGCAATTTAAAATCATGATGAGATGCATATGCAAGCAACATGCGAATAGATTCAAGACGAGCAACGGGGGCAAAGGTTTCACCGTAGTCGATACCCTCGACTTGGGAGTAGCCTTGTGCCACCAATCTTGCCTTGTTTTGAACAACCACACCATTTGCATCTTGCTTGTTCTTGAAGATCCATTTGGTCCCGATGACATTATGTTCCTCCGTTGGCCTTGGCACTAATTCCCAAACTTGATTGCGCTTGAAGTTGTTGAGTTCATCGTGCATAGCTTCAAGCCAATCCACGTCATCAAGCGCCTCATGTACCTTTTGAGGTTCAACACACGAAACAAACGCGTGATGCTCACAAAAGTTTGACAATTGTTTACGAGTAGTTACCCCTTTTCTCAAGCTTCCAAGCACATTCTCCATGACATGTTGTTGATGCTTGAGCTTGGAAGCCACCTTAGCGGCACGACGCTCCAAAAGTTCCTCGATGGGCATTTGAGGATCATCTTGCACATCTTGAGCACCGTCTTGAGTTTGCTCTTGATCTTGAGCACCGTCTTGAGTTTGCTCTTGATCTTGAGTTTGCTCTTGATCTTGAGCACTGTCTTGAGCTTGCTCTTGACCTTGAGTTTGCTCTTGATCTTGAGCGCGCTCGGAGGCATGAACTTGATCTTGGGCATCATTTGGTGCATCACCATCTCCATGGAGTTGATCTTGCCCTTGATCTTGTTCATTGGGTTGAGGGCCTTCATTTTGTTCTTCGGAAGCGTGTGGGTCTAGCGTAGGTGATGGCTCCACTTGAGTAGAGCATTGTCCTTCTCCTTCGGCCACAAGGGGTTCCTCAATGGGGAGTATTTGACCAATCCCCATTCTTCTTATGGCTTGGGGAGGAATTTCATCACCTACATCACAAAGACCACTTTGCTCCACTTGGGAGCCGTTATTTTCATCAAACTCCATGTTACACATCTCCTCAATGAGTCCGGTGGACTTGTTGAGAACACGGTAAGCATGAGAGTTTGTAGCATAACCAACAAATATGCCCTCTTGAGCTCTAGGTTCGAATTTAGACAAACGAACACCTTTCTTGAGAATGAAACACTTACAACCGAACACCCGGAAGTACTTGAGGTTGGGCTTGTTGCCGGTAAGTATCTCATATGGTGTCTTGTTCAAGCCTTTGCGGAGGTAGAGCCTATTGGAAGCATGACATGCGGTGTTGATGGCTTCGGCCCAAAAGTTGTACGGAGATTTGAATTCCACCATCATGGTCCTTGCCGCATCCATCAACGTCCAGTTATTCCTCTCCGCCACACCATTTTGTTGAGGGGTATAGGGTATGGCATATTGGTGCTTGATCCCCTCGTCACTAAGAAACTCATCCAAGGTGTAGTTCTTGAACTCGGTGCCGTTGTCACTTCTAATCATCAAGATCTTTGCTTCATGTTGACGTTGAGCTTCATTTGCAAAGTTGATGACGGTTTGTTGAGTCTCACTATTCCTCTTGAAGAAGTATACCCATGTGTATCTTGAGTAGTCATCCACAATCACCAAGCAATACTTCCTTCCACCAAGACTATCAAAGGATGGAGGACCAAAGAGATCCATGTGAAGGAGCTCCAAGGGCCTCTTTGAGTAGATGATAGTCAATGGTCGGTGAGCCATTTCATGAAGCTTTCCTTCGATACAAGCACTGCAAGCACGGTCTTTGACAAAACTCACATTTGTTAGTCCACGCACGTGGTCCCCTTTGAGGAGACTTTGCAAAGATCTCATATTGACGTGGGCTAGGCGGCGATGCCAAAGCCAATCCACATCAACTTTAGCCATTAGGCAAGTCGCGGTCTTAGTGGGTCGCTCCGAAAAGTTCACCACATAGAGACCGTTCTCGACATGCCCAACAAAGGCTACTTTAAGAGTCTTGCTTCACAAAAGGGCCACGGTATCAAGATCAAAGAATTTTGCAAAGCCCATAAGTGGAAGTTTACGAACGGAAAGTAAATTGTATGCCAGGGACTCAACAAGCATGACCTTCTCAATAGACAAATCTTGAGAGATGACCACCGTGCCAAGCCCCAATACCTTAGAAGTTGAAGCATGACCGAATTGGACATGGGTGGGCATAGATGGAATTGGATGCACATCCACCACCAAGTCCTTGCTCCCGGTCATATGATTTGTTGCTCCACTATTGAGCAACCATGACACCCCACCGGAAGCAAACTCCTACAAGAGATCAATGTTTGGATTTAGGTACCCATTCTTGAATGGGTCCTTTGAGGTTAGTAACAAGGGTCTTAGGAACCCAAATAGACCATTCAATGTATTCATAGTAAGAACCAACAAATTTAGCATAAACATGCCCATCACTAGCACGACACAAAACATAAGAAGGGTTAAAGTCGCCGGCTTTGTTGTTAGGGGCAGTTTTGCCCTTCTTGGCATTACCACCCACTTCCTTGTTCTTCTTCTTCTCATGAGTACCCTCACCCGCCTTGACAAAAGTTTCCTTGAATGGGAGAGGTTGCTTGGTCTTCTTCTTCTTCTTCTTTTTCTTCTTCTTTGACTTGGGTGCAAACCCAAGTCCCTCCTTTCCCACAACTTCCTTTTGATTCATCAAAAGGTCATTGAGGTTCTTTTCACCTTATATGCATGTCACAAGGCCCTTCTCAAGTTGCTCCTTCAACTTGGCATTTTCCTCCACAAGATGCACATGCTCACAACAAGGGTTAGAAGCATGGGCATTATCAATTAGAACGAAAGGAGGACACGTGGAAATCTCCTAGTTAGTTTCACTTGGAGTTGATCATGAGACTCTTTGAGAGATGAATGAACACCTTTCAAGACCTTGTGAGCCTTGTCAAGAGTGTCAAAATCTTCCTTGAGCCTATCATGGTCAACCCCAAGGGCAACTTTCTCAGATTTAAGCACACGGGAAAGAACAATAGCATGATCAAGATCTTTTTGTATTTAGCATGATCAACGTTGTGTGACTCCTCAAGAGCCAAACGAAGACCTTGCTCTTCCTCAAGAGCCTTGGACAGATCCGCAATCTCATCGGCATAATCACAACTATGTCCCTCCATCTTGGAGATAGTATCCTCATGAGTCTCAATGATATCATTGGCCTCACCAAGTTGTTCCAAGAGAGCAACAAAGTGCTTCTTGGATTCACCCTTGAGCTTATTCACAAACTTTGTGAACTCATTCTCATCAACTTTCTCCACCTCACTCTCATCAGCACAATTTAGCAATGAAGGAGTAGTAATGATGGTGGTTTTGATGTTAGGAGTTACCTTGTTGATACCTTTGGCCATGAGACACTTGGCAATGGTGTTTTCGTTGGGGGTGCCAAAGAGAGACACCTTGGAGGGAGAAGATGTAGCAATGGCAATGGCTACCGTTGTCATTCCTTCTCCACTTGTTTCTTCCTCTTCATCATCGGAGGGGTACTCTTCATGTGCCACCAAGCTCTTTGGAGAAGTCTTCTTAGTGAAGTTGTTCTTGCTTGGGAAAGACTTGGCTTTGTCTTTGCGAATGAGTTTGCCACCATTGTCTTCCCTCTTCTCGTATGGGCAATCCACCACAAAGTGACTCACATTGCCGCAATTGTAACAAGTCCTTACTCATTGCTTGTTCTTTGACCCACTCGTGTTGTTCTTGGTGAAGTTGGGCCTTGAGTTCCTCTTGTTGCTCCAAAATTGCCTTGACGCAAGAGCCATGTGCTCATGGTAAGCATATTTGGTGTCCCCAGGACCACACTCCTCTTCTTCTTCCTCCTCTTCTTCCGGAATGGCCTTGGCCTTCAAAGCAAGGGTGGGAGTGCTCTTATTTGACCGGACACGAGCAAGAGCATTGTCGGCGGTCTTGTTCATGATGTTCATGGCAATAAACTCATCCAACACTTCACTTGAGGTTAAGGTGTGAAAGTCCGGCCTTTGACAAATCACGAAAGACATGGCCTTGTTGAATGGCATGATGGCCTTGAGGAACTTGCGCTTGATCCAAGTGTCATCCGTATCCTTGCTTCCATGGTCTTGGAGAGCAACTGCAAGAGTTGTCACCCTCCGGTAAAGATCACGCGGATCCTCATCTTCAAGCATCACAAATTCATCGGCCTCATCAAGAACCACTTCAAAGTTGGACCGCTGGATGCTTGACCTCCCCTTGTACATAGAAACAATGTGCTCCCAACAATCCTTTGCACGAGTGAAAGGTTGTAGGTGTGATAGATCTTTGGGAGGGACCGCTTCTTGAAGAATGAACAATGCGGAGTGATTGTATTGGTTGTCCACTTCTTCTCTTGGGGTGAAGTTGTTTGGATCATGCGGGTAGAAGCCTTGCTCAATGATTCTCCAAAGGTTAGTTGAGCAATGATTCAAATGAGACTTAATGCGAAAGACCCAATTAGCAAAATCACCCTTAACAAGCTTGGGAGGAGGACCATGAATATTAATGCGAGCTATGGGGACCGGTCCTCCATAGACCGGGGGAGGGGAACCGAGGCAAAGGTTCCCGTCCAATTCTTATCATGAGGGGAAGGAACATGAGTACCTTTAGCCACTTCCTTGGCGGAATTGGCCTCCGACTACGATGCCGTGGGATTAACCACAAGCAAGGGATCGGGAGTGGATTTCATCCCCTCAAACAATTCTTTAAGCATAGACTTGACTTCGGTCATCATAGATGTCCTAAGTGAGGCCATAGCCTCATTTAAGTCATCTCGTGTGATCGCAGTCAACTCCACGGCCTCGGGCACTTCCTCCCCGGTGTCAACCATACTCTTCGGGTGGTGAAACCCTTAATAAAGAGACGAGGCTCTGATACCAATTGAAAGGATCGATATGGTTGACTAGAGGGGGGGTGAATAGGCAACTACCAATTTTTAGCTTTTCTTAACAAATTAGGTTTAGCAACAAATAGGTTGTCTAGATGTGCAACTAGGTGAGCAACCTATATGATGCAAACAACAACAACAACAAGTGCAAGCAAAGGATACAACACAACAATAGCTTGCACAAAGTAAAGGAAAGAGATAACCACAAGTGGAGCCGGTGGAGACGAGGATGTGATACTGAAGTTCCTTCCTTTGGGGGAAGTACGTTTGCGTTGGAGCGGTGTGGAGGCACAATGCTCCCCAAGAAGCCACTAGGGCCACCGTATTCTCCTCACGCCCTCACACAATGCGAGATCCCGTGATTCCACTAGTGGTGCCCTTGAAGGCAGCGACCGAACCTTTACAAACAAGGTTGGGGCTATCTCCACAACTTGATTGGAGGCTCCCAACGATACCACGGAGCTTCACCATAATGGAATGTGGCTCCGAGGTGACCTCAACCGTCTAGGGTGCTCAAACACCCAAGAGTAACAAGATCCACAAGGGATTAGTGGGGGGAATCAAATTTCTCTTGGTGGAAGTGTAGATCCGGGCCTTCTCAACCAATCCCTAGAAAATCAACAAGTTTGATTGGCTAGGGAGAGAGATCGGGCAAAAAAGAGCTTTGGAGCAACAATGGAGCATGGGGGAAAAGAGGTGAGTCTTCTTGGGGAAGAAGACCCCCTTTTATAGTGGGGGAAACAATCCAACCGTTATCCCCACTTCAGCCTGCACAGAGCGGTACTACCGCTCAGGGGAGCGGTACTACCGCTGCCTGCAGCGGTACTACCGCTTGCGAGCGGTAGTACCGTGAGCCCCAGCGGTACTACCGCGGAGACTGTGAGCAGAGGCAGGAGAGCGCGTGCCCGGGCGGCACTAGCAGTGGTGGTAGGTGCGGTACTAGCGCTTGCGAGCGGTACTACCGCCGCTGCTACTGCCGTTGAACCCGACACGAGACGCGCGGGTCTCGAGTCAAGGCGGTACCAGCGCGGAGCCGGAGCTGTACTACCGCTTATGGCCATGGGCGGTACTACCGCTGAGAACCAGCGGTACTACCGCCTGTGGCTATAAGCGGTACTACCGCTCTGGCCCAGCGGTACTACTGCTGGCACCTCTCTTATGCCACTTCCGCGATAAAGGTAAACTCCAAGAGTGAGGGAAGGAGCTGGGGGTGCGAAAGAGATGTGTACGTGTGATTCCGCCCTAGCCTTTCCAATACGGACCCCCTCTTGATAGTTTCACCACTGTTAAGGGATTTAAGTGTCAAGTTTGTGTGCAACCTAAACAACATCGTAAGTCTCATATGACTGCGGAAACAAGAAATCTTGCGCCACTTGAACTCATACATTCAGATCTTTGTGAAATGAATGGTGTTTTGGCAAAAGGTGGAAAGAAATACTTCATGACGTTAATTGATGACTCCACTAGATACTGCCATGTGTATCTTCTGAAATCTAAGGATGAAGCTTTGAACCTTTTCAAGATCTATAAAGCTGAAGTGGAAAACCAACTTGATCGTAAAATCAAGAGGCTTAGGTCCGACCGTGGTGGAGAGTATTTTTCCAATGAATTTGATTCTTTCTGTGCGGAACATGGTATAATCCATGAGAGGACCCCTCCCTACTCACCTCAGTCAAATGGGGTAGCCGAAAGAAAGAACCATACTCTAACTGATTTGGTTAACACCATGTTAGACACATCGGGTCTCTCCAAGGCATGGTGGGGGGAGGCGATATTGACTGCATGTCATGTCCTAAATCGAGTTCCCACAAAGAACAAAGAGATAACTCCATTCGAGGAATGGGAGAAGAAAAGGTTAAAACTCTCTTATCTACGAACCTGGGGTTGTTTGGAGAAAGTCAATGTGCCAATTCCAAAGAAGCGTAAGCTTGGACCAAAAATTGTGGATTGTGTTTTCCTGGGATATGCTTTTCATTGCATTGGCTATAGATTCTTGGTTGTAAAATCTGAGGTATCTGACATGCATGTCGGTACAATCATGGAGTCAAATGATGTGACTTTCTTTGAAGATATCTTTCCCATGAAGGATATGGCTAGCTCATCAAATTAGGAGATGCCTAGTTCATCGAATTAGGAATTAGTTACAAATACTGAACCTACCATTTTGATTGAACACTCTGTAAATCCTGTGGAGGAGAACAATGAAGTTCCTACTAGGAGCAAGAGACAGAGGACTGCAAAGTTCTTTGGTGATGATTTTCTTGTGTATCTCATAGATGACACTCCCAGTTCTATTTCAGAGGCTTATGCATCGGAAGATGCTGACTACTGGAAGGAAGCAGTCCGTAGTGAGATGGATTCCATCTTGGCCAATGAAACTTGGGAGATCACTGACCATCCTTATGGGTGCAAACCTATAGGGTGCAAATGGGTATTCAAGAAGAAGCTTAGGCCTGATGGTAGTATTGAGAAGTACAAGGCACGGCTCGTGGCCAAGGGTCATACCCAAAAGGAAGATGAAGACTTCTTTGATACTTACTCACCTGTAGCTCGACTGACCACTATTCGAGTACTACTTGCACTAGTCGCCTCACATGGTCTTCTCATTCATCAAATGGATGTTAAGACTGCTTTCCTAAATGGAGCGTTGAATGAGGAAATTTATATGGAATAACCAGATGGGTTTGTAGTAGATGGTTAGGAAGGAAAAGTGTGCAAGTTGCTGAAGTCTTTGTATGGACTTAAGCAAGCACCCAAGCAGTGGCATGAGAAGTTTGAAAGAACTTTAACAGCTGCAGGCTTTGTTGTAAATGAAGCTGATAAATGTGTGTACTATCGACATGGTGGGGGCGAAGGAGTTATCCTTTGCTTGTATGTTAATGACATATTGATTTTTGGAACAAATCTGAATGTTATTAAGGAGGTCAAGGATTTCCTATCTTGTTGTTTTGAGATGAAGGATTTAGGAGTGGCCGATGTTATTCTGAACATCAAGTTGTTGAGAGATGGTGATGGTGGGATTACATTGCTTCAATCTCACTATGTGGAAAAGATCTTGAGTCGGTTTGGCTACAGTGACTGCAGGCCCTCTATAACACCATATGATGCTAGTGTCCTGCTTCGAAAGAATCGAAGAATTGCTAGAGATCAACTGAAGTATTCTCAGATTATTGGCTCTCTTATGTATTTAGCAAGTGCTACAATACCTGACATCTCTTTTGCTATTAGCAAACTGAGCCGATTTGTTTCAAAACCGGGAGATGATCACTGGAAAGCTCTAGAAAGAGTTATGCGTTACTTGAAAGGCACTGTGAGTTATGGAATTCACTACACTGGGTACCCAAAGGTATTGCAAGGGTATAGTGACTCAAACTGGATCTCAGATGCTGATGAGATAAAGGCCATGAGTGGATATGTATTCACTCATGGAGGTGGCACTATTTCTTGGAAGTCTTGCAAGCAGACCATCTTAACGAGGTCAATAATGGAAACAGAACTCACAACACTAGATACCACTACGGTCGAAGTAGATTGGCTTCGTCGGCTCTTGAATGACTTGCCGGTTGTCGAGAAACCTGTACCGGGTATCCTTATGAACTACGACAACCAAACTGTGATTGCTAAAGTGAGCAGCTCAAAGGATAACATGAAGTCATCAAGACACGTTCAGAGAAGGTTAAAGTCTGTCAGGAAAATGAGAAACTCTGGAGTTATTGCATTGGATTATATCCAAACATCTAAAAATCTGGCAAATCCTTTTACTAACGGTCTATCATGTAATGTGATAGATAATGCATCAAAGGAGATGGGTATGAGACCCACAATATGAGTTGTTCACAGTGGTAACCTAGTCTATGTGATCGGAGATCCCATGAATTAGATGTGGAAGACAAGCTGTTGGTCAACTGAGAGGAGAGTATCCTTACTATTTATAGTGCCACTCCATGAAGATGCAATACTCTCCTAATCTGCATGGCAGGTTGATGTATATCTTAATGTGTTCTAAGTGGCTTATTTAAGCAGAGATGTTGTCCTGCAGAACATCTTTTGAAGAACACACCTATATGAGTCTGATTGTTAAACGTCGCAATCTATGAGAGTAGGGTGCTCTCTAGTCAACTCATGAAAGTTCTCGGAGTACGAAGCATAAGCTCCACCCGTGGGGAAGACCCATGGTAGCCTAGTATCGGTCAAGGCTTTGTGTGAAGCTAGATTCGCAGAAAACTTGCAGTTCAAGGCCTAGTCCACTGTTCAAGTTGCTTACTAGTGTAGCATAGAGTTCTATGCGGAAGTTCAACTTAACAGTCTCCACTGCAGTGCCGGTATATAAAACAGTGTTTTGGAACCAAAGGCAAATTTCGTATGCCTCTGGGATCTGGTGGGGGGTTGCTGGAATTTAGACTATTTTGGGACAGCCCAATAACAATTTCAAAAATTCCTAATAAATCCTAGAGGCCCACTAAGCCCATTCGTGCAAGGCAAGGGGTGCTACTAAAGTTTAGTCCCACAGTGCTAGTTTAGTGGGAGTTGGACCTCCTTATAAGGGAGGTTGTTTCCCCACATGTATGAGCATGAGAACAAGAGGGACATTCATGCGCGATCCTCCTCCGCCGCCGCACGACGGGTATACGAAAGGTCACTCGGGAGCTGGAAAGTTTTTGCTGTAGTGGATATTGAAACGAACGCTGCACCCTTCAGCTGCTATCTGTTCATTTCGTCTTCCTCCTTTGCTTCAGCTCCCGTCGCAGCCTATTCGTCTCCTTCTCCTGTGCCTATAAAAGAGAGGTCGCTCCTCTCCAGAGTGGCATGGCTGGCGATAACTACTTCCCCGACATCGATAACCTCTTCGACGACATGGCTGGCGAGGGCACCGACCCCAAGACTAGTGCTTCTGCCACTATTCCGTATGTCTTCGTGTTCTCTTTGTTTAAGATCTTGCCTCAGTTTATTGCTCTAGCCTTTCTTGTTCTAGCCTCTGTTCTACATTTGTTATCTTCTAGTTCATATGTGCACATGCCATTTGCTTTCTCTCCTTTAGATTACATGACTTGTTTCATCTCTACTATGATAATCATGTTTTATCTACTATTTCTGTTAATAAAATCATATGGTAAATTGCTCATACTTCTAACAATCCAAAAACCTTATTATAGGCAATTTACCCCGAGTGGTTTTGTTGCTTCCATGAGGCCTCCTATGTTTGAGGGTATCCACTATAATAGGTGGCTTGTGAGAGCCGTTCTTTGGTTTCAAACCATGAGCTGCTATGATGCCACTCTTGGCAAACCTGAAGGAGATTTTGATGCTCAACAGGAGCAAGCTTTTCAGAAATGTGGTCTCGAGGATATGTGGGATGCACTCAAGGCCAAGTTTGGGGTCTCGGATGCCGGCACTGAGCTGTACATCATGGAACAATTCTATGACTACAGGATGACTGAAGAGCGCTTCGTGGTTGAGCAAGCTCATGAGATACAGTCATTTGCTAGAGAACTTGAGAACTTCAATTGTATGTTACCGGACAAGTTTGTTGCAGGAGGCATCATCACTAAGCTTCCTCCTTTGTGGAGGAACTTTGCTACCTTACTGAAGCAATAGAGGTAGGAGTTTTCGATTCCGGATCTCATTGGTACTCTTGATGTGGAAGAAAAGGCGAGAGCAAAAGACACACGTGCTCGAGGTGTTGAGGGAGGATCTAGTGCCAATCTGGTAGAGAAGAAAAACTTCCAGTCCCACAAGTTCAAGAATAAGGGCAAGTTTGATGGTAAAGCAAAGTTTGATGCAAAGAACAAGGCTATACAGCACATCAACTTCAAGAAGAAGAATGACAAGAAGAAAGGTGTTTGTCATGTGTGCGGAGATCCTGATCATTGGGCTCCTAGTTGCCCTAATTGTTATGACAAGAGTCATCTTGGGAAAGGCGGCAAGATCGCTAATGTGGTCATTGGTGACATTGACATGAAGGATGCTGGGTATGGTATATCTCCCACTATTCATTTAGTATGTCATTCCCCTGATTGGTTGATTGACACAGGTGCAAATGTGCATGTATGCGGTGATATTTCCATGTTTTCGTCTTATCAGACCGCAGGGACTTCCACCGTGCTGATGGGCAACGGTTCAAGTGCTTCTGTTCGTGGTGTTGGCACGGTTGATCTGAAGTTTACTTCGGGGAAGATCGTGCGGCTGAAGAACATGCATTATGTCCCCTGCGTCAATAAAAATCTTGTTAGCAGATCTCTTCTATGTAGAGATGGCTACAAGCTTGTCTTTGAGTCGAATAAATTTGTAATATCCAAGTATGGAACTTTTGTTGGTAAAGGCTATGAGTCAGGAGGCCTGTTTCGTTTATCCTTGTCAGATGTTTGCAATAAAGTTGTCAATCATGTTTTCAACAATAGTGAATCAAATATGTGGCATTCACGTCTCTGTCATGTTAATTTTGGTTGCATGTCGCGACTAGCCAAGTTGAACTTAATCCCTTGTTTCACCACTGTTAAGGGATTTAAGTGTCAAGTTTGTGTGCAAGCTAAACAACCTCGTAAGTCTCATATGACTACGGAAACAAGAAATCTTGCGCCACTTGAACTCATACATTCAGATCTTTGTGAAATGAATGGTGTTTTTACAAAAGGTGGAAAGAAATACTTCATGACGTTAATTGATGACTCCACTAGATACTGCCATGTGTATCTTGTGAAATCTAAGGATGAAGCTTCCTTTTCAAGATCTATAAAGCTGAAGTGGAAAGCCAACTTGATCGTAAAATCAAGAGGCTTAGGTCCGACCGTGGTGGAGAGTATTTTTCCAATGAATTTGATTATTTTTTGTGTGGAACATGGTATCATCTTCCTCTCGCCTATACGGGAGAAGGGTGATAAGGTTTTTGGGGAGCTTTCCGTGTGACGACTGACTTCTTCATCACGGACGCCCCTGACTCTGACGACTACTTCCCCGACGACAACTTCTTCCCCGACATCGACAACCTCTTCGACGACATGGCTGGCGAGGACATCGACCCCAAGACCAGTGCTTCTGCCGCTATTTCGTATGTCTTCGTGTTCTCTCTGTTTAAGATCTTACCTCAGTTTCTTGCTCTAGCCTTTCTTGTTCTAGCCTCTATTCTACATTTTTTCTCTTCGAGTTCATATGTGCACATGCCATTTGCTTTCTCTCCTTTAGATTACATGACTTATTTCATCTCTACAATGATAGTCATGTTTTATCTACTATTTCTATTAATAAAATCATATGGTAAATTGCTCATATTTCCAACAATATCATTTCTCAATATCATCATAATTCCAACATCCATCTCTTAAATTCTCAAGGAAACATTTTCTCCTAAAGCCAAATTGGTGAAGAATTTCATAGTGGAAGTAAATCAGAGAATAGGTGAAAGTATATTACAAGAACTACCTACTTTTGCATGAAAGAAAATCTTTGATAGATGTGAAGCATTTCACAAGTGATGTTGGGGAAGTAAATGGCTGTACGAAGAGTCAAAGAAATGGAATGAAGTCATGGCATATGGAGTGCCTTTGAAGAGCAGTTATAGTATGATGTGTGCCCCCATGGAAAATAGCAATGCCATATTTAGAAGAATTTGGCCACATTTCTAATTCCATTACATGCACACCTATTTGACAATGTTTTGGTAACTCCATTACATCAAAGAAATATCACTCCTTAGCTAATTACCAGTTATATACTCCCTCTGTTCCTTTATATAAGGTGTATTTGTTTTTTCAAAAGTCAAACAAGTGCAAGTTTGACCGAGTTTTTAGAAAAATATATCAATATTCGCAATATGAAATTTATATCATGTGATCCGTCATGAAAAGTAGTTTCATATTTTATCTATTAAGTATTGCAGATGTTTTTATTTTATTCTATAATCTTGGTCAAAATTTCAAATGGTTGACTTGCACGGAAACCAATACACCTTATATTCTGGAACGGAGGGAGTATGAGTTTTGTCCAGTGTATATGAAATAGTGGGACAATGGTACATTCATGTTGCGGTAGACCGGGGACGTGAGATCCGGCATGCAAGCGCATATGTCTGCAAGAGCAAAATCAAAGTGTGGACGAAATTAAAGTAACATGGATTAGTACATTTCGGGACGTTGCGGACATTCACGATCGCATCAAAAATTCAGAATGAAGCTTGTCATCCCAGCCATAGCAAATGGTTGCTAGTAAAATAAATTAATAGAGCAATGGCTAAAGAAACATTTAGACAAAGCTAGCTAGCTATTAGAGTTTTTTGTACATGACATGTAGGTAGGCTCGCTCATTGTTGGTCTTGTTGTTGAGCGTGTTCCACCACCGTGTTCCACCACCGTGTGTACGCCCAACCGTCCATAAGGTCGAGCAATCACCGGCAGCTATGGATGAGGAAGACGTCGCCGTTGAGGCCAAAGCAGTACCTCGGTGATCAAGCCGGTGTCGAGCCAGACCCACTCGGCCTTGATTGGGTGGGTGAGCATGGTGGCGTGCACGCGCAGCTGGGATCTTGGACCAATACGCCACCATGTTCGGCTGCAGCAGCGCCGTGTTGTACAAGAGCTCAATCCTGTGAAGGCGGCCGTCGTAGTCAAGCTTATTCTTGAGGAAGTGTAGGAGCATGTTGATACGTCTCCATCGTATCTACTTTTCCAAACTCTTTTGCCCTTGTTTTGGACTCTAATTTGCATGATTTGAATGGAACTAACCCGGACTGACACTGTTTTCAGCAGAATTGCCATGGTGTTATTTTTGTGCAGAAATAAAAGTTCTCGGATTGACATGAAAATTTATGAAGAATATTTTTGGAATATATAAAAAATATTGGCGCAAGCATCAACCAGAGGGGGGCCACCCAGAGGCCACAAGCCCTGGGGGCGCGCCCTGCAGGCTTGTGGGCCCTTGGAGCTCCTCCGGCCCTAATTCCAACTCTATCAGTACCTATTCACGGAGAAAAAAAATCAGAGAGAAGGATTCATCGCATTTTACGATACGGAGCCGCCGCCACCTCCTGTTCTTCATCGGAAGGGCTGATATGGAGTCCGTTCAGGGCTCCGGAGAGGGGGATTCGTCGCCATCATCATCACCAACCTTCCTCCATCACCAATTTCATGATGCTCACCGCCGGGAGTGAGTAATTCCATCGTAGGCTTGCTGGACGGTGATGGATTTAATGAGATTTATCATGTAATCGAGTTAGTTTTGTTAGGGTTTGATCCCTAGTATCCACTATGTTCTAAGATTAATGTTGTTATGACTTTGCTATGCTTAATGCTTGTCACTAGGGCCCGAGTGCCATGATTTCAGATCTGAACCTATTATGTTTTCATGAATATATTTGTTTTCTTGATCCTATCTTGGAAGTTGTAGACACCTATTACGTGTTATGATCCATATACCCCAAGGTGACAATAATTGGGATTCTTTCCGGTGATTACCGTAGTTTGAGGAGTTCATGTATTCACTAAGTGCTAATGCTTTGGTCCGGTTCTCTATTAAAAGGAGGCCTTAATATCCCTTAGTTTCCATTAGGATCCCGCTGCCACGGGAGGGTAGGACAAAAGATGTCATGCAAGTTCTTTTCCATAAGCACGTATGACTATATTCGGAATACATGCCTACATTATATTGATGAATTGGAGCTAGTTCTGTGTCACCCTAGGTTATAACTGTTGCATGATGAATGCCATCCGACATAATTATCCATCACTGATCCGTTGCCTACGAGTTTTTCACATATTGATCTTTGCTAAGTTACAATCACTACAAAACTGCTACTGTTACTTTTGTCACCGTTACTTCCATACTACTTTGCTACTAAAAACTTTGCTGCAGATATTAAGTCTTTCAGGTGTGGTTGAATTGACAACTCAGCTGCTAATAGTCGGGAATATTCTTTGGCTCCCCTTGTGTCGAATCAATAAATTTGGGTTGAATACTCTACCCTCAAAAACTGTTGCGATCCCCATACTTGTGGGTTATCAAGACCTTTTTCTGGCGCCGTTGCCGGGGAGCATAGCTCTATTCTCAAAGTCACTTGGGATTTATATCTGTTGATCACTATGAGGAATTTGAAAGATAACAAAACCAAGATTTTTCCCTCTACTACGAGGGGAGGTAAGGAACTGCCATCTAGCTCTGCACTTGATTCACCTTCTGTTTTGAGTAAGCTTGCGACACCACTTGCTATTAATTCTGATATGTCGCAAGTAATTGATGATGCTACTTCTGCTATACATGGTGCTTATGATGATACTACTGCTTTGCTTGATAATACTATGCCACTGGGTGAATTTCTTGATGAACAAATTGCTAGAGTTAATGCTGAAACTGATGATATTTCTGAAACTGATGAAATTATTGAATCTGAACACTTTGAGATACCTGCTAGACCTAGCTCTCCTAGATATGAATTGCCTGATATACCTGAGGGTTATGTTATGGATGGAGAGGTAGCTAGGGACTTTCTTGCTTGTAAGGATAGAGATGATCTTAAGAAATTACTATACAAGTGGAAAGAAAAATCTTTGAATGCCAGAATGTAATATGATCATAAGTTTGCTACTTCACCTATCTTTGTTACCGATAAGGATTATGAATTCTCTGTTGATCCTGAGTTAATTACTTTGGTTGAATCTGATCCTTTCCATGGTTATGAATCTGAAACTGTTGTGGCACATCTTACTAAATTAAATGATATAGCCACCCTATTTGCTCATGAGGAAAAAATTTGCTATTACTATATTCTTAAGTTGTTTCCTTTCTCGTTGAAGGGTGATGCTAAAATATGGTTTAATTCTCTTGCTCCTGGTTGTGTGCGTAGTCCCCAGGATATGATATATTACTTCTCTGAAAAATATTTTCCTACTCATAAGAAACAAGCTGCTTTACAGGAAATGTTTAATTTTGTGCAAATTGAAGAAGAGAGTCTCCCACAAGCTTGGGGGAGGCTTCTCCAATTACTTAATGCTTTGCCTGATCATCCTCTCAAGAAAAATGAAATACTTGATATCTTTTATAATGGACTAACTGATGCTTCTAGGGACCACCTAGATAGTTGTGCTGGTTGTGTTTTCAGGGAACGAACTGTTGAACAAGCTGAAGTGCTATTGAATAATATATTGAGTAATGATAATGATTGGACTCTTCCCGAACCACCTCCTAAGCCAACTCCAAAGAAAAGAGGTATTCTATTTCTCAGTCCTGAAGATATGCAAGAGGCAAAGAAATCTATGAAAGAAAAAGGTAGTAAAGCTGAAGATGTTAAGGATTTACCACTTATTGAAGAAATACATGGTCTTGATAACCTGACACAGGTAGTATAAATTCTCTCTATAGATTTCTTTAATAAGTCTGCTAGTCAATGCTTGGATGAATTTGATAACTTTATTGTTAAACAAGAAAGTTTCAATGCATATGTTAGTAGACAATTGAAACGTAATGCTTACATGCTTGACTGCTTGGGTGACTACATGTGTAGAACTGTTAATGATCTCAAAATTATTAGTAAACATGCTTCCATGGTAAAAACTCAAGTAGAACAAGTTCTCAAGGCACATAATGATTTGCTTAATGAGATGGATAATAAGAACAATGACAATGCTGTTAGAGTTATGACTAGAGAAGGTAAAATGACTTAGGAACCTTTGTACCCTGAGGGCCATCCTAAGAGAATTGAACAAGATTCTCAGAGAATTAATACTGATGCACCTAGTCCTTCAAAGAGGAAAAAGAAAACTGACAGGACTTTGCATGCTTCTAGTGAACCTGTTGTAGACACACCTGAGAATCCAAATGATATTTTTATTTCTGATGCCGAGACACAATCTGGTGATGAACATGAACCTAGTGATAATGTTAATGATGATGTTCATGTTGATGCTCAACCTAGTAATGATAATAATGTGGAGATTGAACCTGCTGTTGATCTTGATAACCCACAACCTAAGAATAAAAGATATGATAAGAGAGACTTCATTGCTAAGAAACATGGTAAAGAAAGAGAACCATGCATTCAGAAACCCATGCCCTTTCCTCCTAAACCATCCAAGAAAAAGGACGATGAGGATTTTGAGTACTTTGTTGAAATGCTTAGACCTGTCTTTTTGCGTATGCGTTTGACTGATATTCTAAAAATGTCTCCTTATGCTAAGTATATGAAAGATATTGTTACAAATAAAAGAAAGATACCGAAAGCTGAAATTTCCACCATGCTTGCTAATTATACATTTAAAGGCGGAATACCAAAGAAACTAGGAGATCAAGGAGTACAAACTATACCATACTCCATGCTACTTCTTGAGCTTGCATTGGTTTTTCACTTGAAGAGAAAAGGGTGATGCAGCACAGTAGAGATAAGTATTTCCCTCAGTTAAGAACCAAGGTATAAATCCAGTAGGAGAAACACGCAAGTCCCCAATAGATGCACCTACACAAACAATCAAACACTTGCACCCAACGCGATAAAGGGGTTGTCAATCCCTTCACGGTCACTTGCAAAGGTGAGATCTAATAGAGATAGATAAAACTAAACAAAAGATACAATATTTTTAGGTTTTTTGGTTTATAGATATGAAAATAAAAGATTGCAAAATAGTAGATTGGAAACTAATATGTTGGAAAATAGACCCGGGGGCCATAGGTTTCACTAGAGGCTTCTCTCATGAAGGCAAATAATACTGTGGGTGAACAAATTACTGTCGGCAATTGATAGAAAAGCGCAAAGTTATGACGATATCCAAGGCAATGATTATGCAATATAGGCATCACATCCGTGTCAAGTAGACCGATTCTTGCCTGCATCTACTACTATTACTCCACACATCGACCGCTATCCAGCATGCATCTAGAGTATTAAGTTCATAAAGAACGGAGTAAGGCCTTAAGTAAGATGACATGATGTAGAGGAATAAACTCAAGCAATATGATGAAAACCCCATCTTTTTATCCTCGATGGCAACAATTCAATACGTGTCTCGCTACCCCTGCTTTGTCAATGGGTGAAATCACGCAAGATTGAAACCAAAGCTAAGCACCTCTCCCAATGCAAGAAAAACCAATCTAGTTGGCCAAACCAAACCGATAGTTCGAAGAGAAATACAAAGATATCAAATCATGCATATAAGAATTCAGATAAATTCAAATAATATTCATAGATAAGCTGATCATAAATCCATAATTCATCGGATCTCGACAAACACAACGCAAAAGAAGATTACATCGGATAGATCTCCAAGAACATCAAGGAGAACATGGTATTGAGAATCAAAGAGAGAGAAGAAGCCATCTAGCTACTAGCTATGGACCTGTAGGTCTGAGGTAAACTACTCACGCTTCATCGGAAGGGCAATAGAGTTGATGTAGATGCCCTCCATGATCGAATCCCCCTCCGGCAGGATGCCGGAAAAGGCCCCAAGATGGGATCTCACAAGAACAGAAGGTTGCGGTGGTGGAAAAGTGTTTTTGTGGATGCTTCTGAGGGTTTTGGAATATATCTGAATTTATAGGGCGAAGAAGTAGGTCGGTGGACTCCCAGGGGGACCACAAGCCAGGGGCGCGTGCCCCTACGACTTGTTGTCACCTCGTAGGTCTTCTGAATTCATCTCCAAGTCTCGTAGGTGTCTTCTGGTCCAAGAAAAATCATCACGAAAGTTTTATTACGTTTTGGACTCTTTTTGATATTCCTTTTCTAGGAAACTCAAAAACAAGGAAAAAACAGAAACTCGCACTGGGCTCTAGGTTAATAAGTTAGTCCCAAAAATAATATAAAATAGCATATTAATGCATATAAAACATCCAAAACAGATAATATAATAGAATGAAACAATCAAAAATTATAGATACGTTGGAGACGTATCAAGCATCCCCAAGCTTAATTCCTGCTCGTCCTCGAGTAGGTAAATGATAAAAACAGAATTTTTGATGTGGAATGCTACCTAACATATTTATCCATGTAATTTTCTTTATTGTGGCATGAATGTTCAGATCCATAAGATTCAAAACAAAAGTTTAATATTGACATAAAAACGATAATACTTCAAGCATACTAATAAAGCTATCATGTCTTCTCAAAATAACATGGCCAAAGAAAGCTATCCCTACAAAATCATATAGTCTGGCTATGCTCCATCTTCATCACACAAAGTATTCAAATCATGCACAACCCCGATGACAAGCCAAGCAATTATTTCATACTTTTGATGTTCTCAAACCTTTTCAACTTTCACGTAATACATGAGCGTGAACCATGGACATAGCACTATAGGTGGAATAGAATATGGTGGTTGTGGAGAACACAAAAAGAAGGAGATAGTCTCACATCAACTAGGTGTATCAACGGGCTATGGAGATGCCCATCAATAGATATCAATGTGAGTGAGTAGGGATTGCCATGCAACGAATGCACTAGAGCTATAAGTTTATGAAAGCTCAATAAGAAACTAAGTGGGTGTGCATCCAACTCGCTTGCTCACGAAGACCTAGGGCAATTTGAGGAAGCCCATCATTGGAATATACAAGCCAAGTTCTATAATGAAAAATTCCCACTAGTATATGAAAGTGATAACATAGGGGACTCTCTATCATGAAGATCATGGTGCTACTTTGAAGCACAAGTGTGGAAAAAGGATAGTAACATTGCCTCTTCTCTCTTTTCTCTCTTTTTTTTTGTTTGGCTTCTTTGGCCTCTTTTTTTTGTTGGCTTCTTTGGCCTCTTTTATTTTTTTCCTCACATGGGGCAATGCTCTAATAATGAAGATCATCACACTTTTATTTACTTACAACTCAAGAATTACAACTCGATACTTAGAACAAAATATGACTCTATATGAATGCCTCCGGCGGTGTACCGGTATGTGTAATGATCTAGCTTAGCAAATGACATCAAAAAACGAACAAGCCATGTAAACATCATGCTAGCTATCTTACGATCATGCAAAGCAATATGACAATGATGGAGCGTGTCATAATAAAATGGAACGGTGGAAAGTTGCATGGCAATATATCTCGGAATGGCTATGGAAATGCCATAATAGGTAGGTATGGTGGCTGTTTTGAGGAAGGTAAAAGGTAGGTGTAAGGTACCGACGAAAGTTGCGCGGTACTAGAGAGGCTAGCAATGGTGGAAGGGTGAGAGTGCGTATAATCCATGGTCTCAACATTAGTCATAAAGAACTCACATACTTATTGCAAAAATCTATTAGTCATCGAAACAAAGTACTACGCGCATGCTCCTAGGGGGATAGATTGGTAGGAAAAGACCATCGCTCGTCGCCGACCGCCACTCATAAGGAAGACAATCAATAAATAAATCATGCTCCAACTTCGTTACATAAAGATTCACCATACGTGCATGCTACAGGAATCACAACCTTTACCACAAGTATTTCTACAATCCACAATTACTCACTAGCATGACTCTAATATCACCATCCTCATATCTCAAAACAATCATAAGGAATCAAACTTCTCATAGTATTCATTGCACTTTTATATGAAAGTTTTTATTATATCCCTCTTGGATGCCCATCATATTAGGAATAAATTCATAACCAAAGAAAATTACCATGATGTTTAGAGATACTCTCAAAATAATATAATTGAAGCATGAGAGTTCAACAATTTCTATAAAATAAAACCACCGCCGTGCTCTAAAAAGATATAATTGAAGCATAGAAAACAGAATCTATCAAAAACAGACTAGTCTGCGAAGATCCGAATTGTTCTAATACTTCTATAACTCCAAAAATTCTGAAAAAAATTTATAACAGAGGAAATTTGTATATCAATCCTGTGTAAAAACATTCAGGATTTTCTGAGGCTCCAGTGAATTATTAAACTTCTGTGACTGGTCACAAAAGTTTCTGTTTTTCAGCAAGATCAAATCAACTATCACCGTAAGCCATTCCAAAGGTCTCACTTGGCACAAACACTAATTAAAACACCAAAACACAATTACTACAGAGGTAATAATGTGTATTTTATTCAAAAATAGAAGCAAAAGAAAAAAACGCAAAAATAAAATTGGGTTGCCTCCCAACAAGCGCTATTGTTTAACGCCATTAGCTAGGCATAAAAACATAAATCTAGGTATTGTCATCTTTGGTATGCAATACATAAGTAGCTCTCATAATAGATTCATATGGCAACTTAATTTTATTTCTAGGAAAGTGTTCCATGCCCTTCCTTAACAGAAATCAAAATCTAATGTTTCCTTCTTTCATATCAATAATTGCACCAATCGCTCTAAGGAAAGGTCTACCAAGAATAATAGGACATGATGGATTGCAATCTATATCAAGAACAATGAAATCTACGGGCACATAATTTCTATTAGCAACAATAAGAACATCATTAATCCTTCCCATAGGTTTCTTAATAGTGGAATCCGCAAGATGCAAATTTAAAGAACAATCATCAATTTCACGAAAACCTAGCACATCACATAAAGTTTTCGGAATCGTGGAAACGCTAGCACCCAAATCACACAAAGCATGACACTCATAATCTTTGATTTTAATCTTAATAGTAGGTTCCCACTCATCATAAAGTTTTCTAGGGATAGAAACTTCCAATTCAAGCTTTTCCTCAAAAGATTTCATCATAGCATCAACGATATGTTTAGTAAAAGCTTTATTTTGGTTATAAGCATGAGGAGAATTCAGCATGGATTTCAACAAGGAAATACAATCTATTAAAGAACAATTATCATAATTAAATTCCTTGAAATCCAAAAGAGTGGGTTCATCGCTACTTAAAGTTTTGACCTCTCCAATCCCACGTTTATCAATTTTTGCATCAAGATCTATAAACTCCGAATCATTGGGACGCCTTCTAGCTAAAGTTGACTCATCTACAGTACCATCTTTATCAAGATTTATT
This sequence comes from Thinopyrum elongatum, assembly GCA_011799875.1. NCBI lineage: Eukaryota > Viridiplantae > Streptophyta > Magnoliopsida > Poales > Poaceae > Thinopyrum > Thinopyrum elongatum. Next base: position 138,883,027 of record CM022297.1, read on the forward strand.
TTAGAAAACAAAGATTCAATAGGATCCACATCAATCACTTTAAGATCTTCATCATTATTCTCACAAAAACTAGAAGAACACGCTTTCACAAACCAATCTCGCTTAGCATGAATCTTAGCGGTCCTTTCTTTACATTCATCAATAGAAATTCTCATAGCTTTAAGAGACTCATTAATATCATGCTTGGGTGGAATAGATCTAATTTTCAAAGAATCAATTTCAAGAGAAATTCTATCCATGTTCCTAGCCAAATCATCAACCTTAAGCAATTTTTCTTCAACCAAAGCATTGAAATTCTTTTGCCAACTCATAAATTCTTTAATACTATTCTCAAGATAAGAGGGCATCTTATTATAATTTCCATTAGAATTGTTGTAGGAATTACCATAATTGTTGGAGGAATTACTAGGAAACGGCCTAGGATTAAAATTACCTCTATATGCGTTATTACCAAAGTTGTTCCTACCAACAAAATTCACATCTAAAGATTCATTATTATTCTCAATCAAAGTAGACAAAGGCATATCATTAGGATCAATAGGAGCACTCTTGCTACCAAATAATTTCATAAGTTCATCCATCTTTCCACTCAAAACATTAATCTCTTCAATCGCATGCACTTTTTTACTAGTAGAAGATCTTTCGGTATGCCATTGAGAATAATTAACCATAATATTATCTAGGAGTTTAGTAGCTTCTCCTAATGTAATTTCCATAAAAGTACCCCTCGCGGCCGAATCTAAAAGATTTCTAGAAGCAAAATTCAATCCGGCATAAAAATTTTGTATGATCATCCACAAATTTAAACCATGAGTAGGGTAATTTCATATCATCAATTTCATCCGCTCCCAAGATTGTGCAACATGTTCATGATCAAGTTGCTTAAAATTCATAATATCGTTCCTAAGGGAGATAATTTTAGTGGGACGAAAATACTTGGAAATAAAAGCATCTTTACACTTATTCCATGAATCAATACTATTTTTAGGCAAAGATGAAAACCAAGTTTTAGCACGATCTCATAGTGAGAACGGAAATAGCTTCAATTTAACAATATCATTATCCACATCTTTCTTTTTTTGCATATCACACAACTCAACGAAATTATTTAGATGGAATGCGGCATCTTCACTAGGAAGGCCGAAAAATTAATATTTCATAACAAGATTCAGCAAAGCGGCATTAATTTCATAAGATTCCGCACTAGTGGCGGAAGCAATCGGAGTACTAATAAAATCATTATTATTAGTATTGGAAAAGTCACATAATTTGGTATTCTCTTGAGTCATCGTGACAAAGCAAGCAATCTAACACACGAGCAAACAAAAAGCAAATGAAAAGACGAATGGAAGAAGGGCGAATAAAAGGGCAAATCTTTTTGAAAATCGTTTTAGAAGTGGGGGAGAGGAAAACGAGAGGCAAATGGCGAATAATGTAATGCAAGAGATGAGAGTTTATGATGGGTACTTGGTAGGCTTCACGTAGATCTCCCCGGCAATGGCGCCAGAAATTCCTCCTGCTACTTCTTGAGCTTGCGTCAGTTTTTCCCTTGAAGAGGAAAGGGTGATGCAGCACAGTAGAGATAAGTATTTGCCTCAGTTAAGAACCAAGGTATCAATCCAGTAGGAGAAACACGCAAGTCCCCAATAGATGCACCTACACAAACAATCAAACACTTGCACCCAACGCGATAAAGGGGTTGTCAATCCCTTCACGGTCACTTGCAAAGGTGAGATCTGATAGAGATAGATAAAAATAAACAAAAGATAAAATATTTTTGGGTTTGTTTGTTTTATAGATATGAAATAAAAGATTGCAAAATAGTAGATCAGAAACTAATATGTTGGAAAATAGACCCGGGGGCCATAGGTTTCACTAGAGGCTTCTCTCATGAAGGCAAATAATACGGTGGGTGAACAAATTACTGTCGAGCAATTGATAGAAAAGCGCAAAGTTATGACGATATCCAAGGCAATGATTATGCAATATAGGCATCACGTCCGTGTCAAGTAGACTGACTCCTGCCTGCATCTACTACTATTACTCCACACATCGACCGCTATCCAGCATGCATCTAGAGTATTAAGTTCATAAAGAACGGAGTAACGCCTTAAGTAAGATGAATGTAGAGGAATACACTCAAGCAATATGATGAAAACCCCATCTTTTTATCCTCAATGGCAACAATTCAATACGTGTCTCGCTACCCCTACTTTGTCACTGGGTGAAATCATGCAAGATTGAACCCAAAGCTAAGCACCTCTCCCAATGCAAGAAAAACCAATCTAGTTGGCCAAACCAAATCGATAGTTCGAAGAGAAATACAAAGATATCAAATCATGCATATAAGAATTCAGAGAAGATTCAAATAATATTCATAGATAAGCTGATCATAAATCCACAATTCATCGGATCTCGACAAACACACCGCAAAAGAAGATTACATCAGATAGATCTCCAAGAACATTGAGGAGAACATGGTATTGAGAATCAAAGAGAGAGAAGAAGCCATCTAGCTACTAGCTATGGACCCGTAGGTCTGAGGTAAACTACTCACGCTTCATCGGAAGGGCAATAAAGTTGATGTAGATGCCCTCCGTGATCGAATCCCCCTCCGGCAGGATGCTGGAAAAGGCCCCAAGATGGGATCTCACGGGAACAGAAGGTTGCGGCGGTGGAAAAGTGTTTTTGTGGATGCTTCTGAGGGTTTTGGAATATATCTGAATTTATAGGGCGAAGAAGTAGGTCGGTGGACTCCCGGGGGGACCACAAGCCAGGGTGGCGCCCCCCTAGGGCACGCCCCCCTAGGGCGCGCCCCTATGGCTTGTCATCGCCTTGTGGGTCTTCTGACTTCATCTCCAAGTCTCGTAGGTGTCTTCTGGTGCAAGAAAAATCATCGCGAAAGTTTTATTCCGTTTGGACTCCGTTTGATATTCCTTTTCTGTGAAACTCAAAAACAAGGAAAAAAACAGAAACTGGCACTGGGCTCTAGGTTAATAAGTTAGTCCCGAAAATAATATAAAATAGCATATTAATGCATATAAAACATCCAAAACAGATAATATAATAGCATGGAACAATAAAAAATTATAGATACTTTGGAGACGTATCACTCCATTAAAAGAAATTATGTTAAAACTGCTTTATGTGATCTTGGAGCCGGTGTTAGTGTTATGCCTTTCTCTTTGTATCATAGACTTGATTTGAATAAGTTGACACCAACTGAAATCTTTTTGCAAATGGCTGATAAATCAACTGCTATACCCATCGGTATTTGTGAGGATGTGCGTGTCGTAGTTGCAAATGTTACTATTTTAATGGACTTTGTTATTTTTGATATACCCGAGGACGACAGTATGTCGATCATCCTTGGTAGACCCTTTTTGAATACTACAGGGGCTGTTATTGATTGCAACAAGGGCAATGTCACTTTGCATGTTAATGGTAATGAGCATACGATACACTTTCCGAAGAAACAACCTCAAGTTAATAGCATCAATTCTATTGGAAAATTTTCAACTATTGCTATTGTAGGTTTTGAATTCCCTATTCCTACTGTAAAAAAGAAATATGATATTCTTATTGTTGGGGACATGCATATCCCCATTGAGGTAACCTAGTGTTATACGAAGATTCTTCGGTTTCATGTCATTCAGAAGAAGTTTGTTAATAAGACTTGATCAACCTTGTTAATGGATTCCTTTTAATGGGCATGAGATGGATCAATTTAGTAAACACAACTTTTTGTACCCACTTTTTACTTTCTGTTATTTAGAATAAATAAAGCAAAAATACTATTATTTGCCTGTTTTCTGAATTATCCGTGCAATAAAAAATATCCCAAAAATAAAAGTTCTCCAAATGCCCTGAAAATTCAGTATGATTTTTTATGGAATATTTTAGAATTTCTGGCACTAAAAACACACCAGGGGCAGCACCAGTGGGCCACAAGCCCACATGGCGCGCCCACCCCACCTGGGAGCGCCTAGGTGGCTTGTGGGTCCCATGTGGGCCCCCTCACTTATTCCAGCACCCATCCACTTAGTCTTCCTCCAAAAAAAATCCCACCATTGCTCAAACCCGTGTTCTAGCTCATTTTGCTGCCATTTTTTATCTCCTTGCTCAAAGTTCTATTCGCAAAACTATTTTGGGGGATTGTTCTTCGGTATGTGACTCCTCCAATGGTCCAATTAGTTTTTGTTCTAGTGCTTTATTTATTGCAAATTTTTGCTGGTGTGGTGACCTTGTTCTTGAGCTTGCATGTCAAATTTATATGGTCCAAAGTAGTTTTGATGCATGATATAGCCTCTAGACACTTGTGGGAGTAGTTGCTATCAATTTTGTTAAGTTTTGTTCACTTTTAGTTTGAGTCACTAAAAATTTCAGAAATTTTTTAGAGGGAGAAAAATGTTTAGGAGGATATACCAAGGGGGTTCCTCGACTAAGAAGGCCCCAAGACTTGCAATACGTGAGCCAGACCTTGAACCACCGAGGGAAGCTCTAGTGCAGCCTTGTGAGTCGTTGTCGGATCATTTCATGGTTCATGCTGGTTTTAAGGAGGAATTTGATGCATACGTGCAAAATGCCAGCCTTGAAGACTTTGTGTCAGATAAGTGTCGGCAGTACTATCACCTCACTGATTCATTTGTGCGAAGATTTAAGTTTACATCCTAGCGCAATACTCATTCTGTTTTATTTGATCTTTATGATAAATCATACACCATGGACCTTAAAGATTTTAATGATGCATGCAAAATTCCACAATGGGGCATTCATAGTGAGCCTCGTAAAATTCATTGTTCTGAGTTCCTTGCTAGCATCACCAGGGGAGAAACTAGAAATGTAACACAAGCTACTATAGGGAGCATTCACTTTCCTGCTATACATTATTTTGCTCTCTTTATAGGTAGATGCATTAATGGTAAACATGATCATAGCCACCTTTGTGCATCAGATCTTAGTGTCCTCAAGTGTGTGGTAATGGGTGATAAACGATTTAATTTGGGGGCCATTGTTGCAAGGCGGTTACATAATAATGCTAAAGATGGAGACTTCTTTGGTGGGATTTATGCCACCCGGTTAGCTAATTATCTCGGGGTATCCATAAGAGAAAATGATGTTGAGTTACCACCCGCTTACCTTGATAATGATGCTATGGTTCATTACCAGTTTCTTGAGAGGAGCGAATAGGCCCTCTTGTACCGACTAATCTTTGACAGGGAGCGCGTCTTCTATATTACGCTTCCCGCTCCTGCCTTCTTTAACTTTCAGGTAAAACGGAGATACTTCATAACTAGAGAGGAGGCAGACGAGTATGAGAGAGAGGGGGAGGCCACTCGCCTCCACGCTGCAGCCCTTCAGGCAGTGGCGGCCGCAGCTCAGTATAACCCCAACTACGATTTTGGATACTATCTAGGCCAGCCGTGGCCCTAGACCAACTTAGGCCAAAAGCCTAAGCTTGGGGGAGTACGTATTTCTCACCGACATTACATTCATGTTCACACACTCATTTCAGTTGTCGATGTTCATACTTTTTCATTGTATTATCCATGCTAGTTTATTTTTCTCGCTTTCTTCTTGTGTGTTTGAAAAAGTTTGAGAAAATCCAAAAAAAAGTTTTTGCTTCTTTTTAGTTTTTCTTTCTAGTTTATTTAGTTGTAGTATTAAAAGAAAGCCCAAAAAGATTTCTCGTTCTTCTTTTACTTGTTGGGAGCTTTCCCGTGTAAATAGTTTTTCTTGTTCTTGTTTGACTTTCTTCAGAAAAATAAAAACTCCAAAAATATTTCAGTGTGTTTCTTTGAAATTCTTTTCTTTTCTTTGTGTTGAAAGGATAAGACCACGATGAAAATGTTGAGTGGCTCTCATATGCATTATTGTTGATCTAACAGAGAGCCCATATTACCTTGTCTTCTCCTTTGAATAAATGTTTGCAGATTCCTGCTTAGTCCAATGCATATGCACTCTTATTATTATTCACACCATTCGGTCGTGCAAGTGAAAGGCAATAATGACGATATATGATGAAATGATTGAGATGGAGAAAAGCTGGTACGAACTCGACCTTTTTTTTGTAAATATGATTAGCTCATCGTTCTTGATTCAGCCCATTATGAATGAAACATGTTTGTAATGACAATTAGAGATTAGAGTTACTCATGCTATGCTTAATTAGCTAGGAGTGTATAATGGTTTGTCTTGTGTGCCAACATGAAAATTAAAATGGTTATGATGTAGTATGATAGGATGGTATCCTCCTCTGAATGATTTAAGTGGCTTGACTTGGCACATGTTCACGCATGTAGTTGTAACAAAAACAACATAGCCTCCACGATATTTATGTTCATGGTGATTTATATCCTACTCATGCTTGCACTCAATATTGGTTAATCTCAATGCATGTTTATGACCGTTGTCGCTCTCTAGTTGGTCGCTCCTCAATCTTTTGCTAGCCTTCACTTGTACTAAGCGGGAATACTGCTTGTGCATCCACTTCCTTAAACCCAAAGTTGTTCCATATGAGTCCACCATACCTACCTATATGCGGTATCTACCTGCCATTCCAAGTAAATTTGCATGTGCCAAACTCTAAACCTTCAAATAATAATCTGTTTTGTATGCCCGAATCGCTCATGTAGTGACTGGGGGCTGTCAGTATCTTCCATGCTAGGTGGGTTATTCTCACGATGAGTGTTTATTCACTTGTCATTCACGAGAAAGTGGCTGGTATTCGGGATGCCAGTTCCATGCTCTAAATCAACTCAAAATATAAATGTCAAACAAAACTCCCCCAGGACTGTTGTTGGTATGGACGGTACCCGTGGATTCAGCTAACCGTGGACTGTGATTGTTGGTGGAGGGGGAGTAAAAACTTTACCATTCTGTTTGGGAACCGCCTATAATGTATCTAGCATGGAAGATACCGAGATCTCTTGGTTGTTATGTTGACAATGAAAGCATACCGCTCAAAATTATATTCATCTCTGTTTTAAAATCTCGAGCTCTGGCACCTCTGCAAATCCCTGATTCCCTCTGTGAAAGGCCTATCTATTTACTTTTATTGCTGAGTCATCATCCTCTTATAATAAGCATCGGTTAGAGAGCACCACTGTCATTTGTATGCTTTGTTATTAATTGATATTGAGTATGAGTGTGACCGGATCTCTTTTGCCATGAATTATAATGTCTAGTCAGTCCTTGATCTTTAGGGGTGCTCTGCATTTATGTTTTGCGGTCTCAGAAAGGGCTAGCGAGATACCATTTTGTCATATCATGTCATGATTGTTTTGAAAAAGTGTTGTCATCCGAGATTTATTATTATTGCTTGCTAGTTGATTATGCCATTGATATGAGTAAATATGAGACCTAAATGTTATTGTGAATATGGTTAGTTCATAATCTTTGCTGAAACCCTGAATGCTGGCTATACATATTTGCAACAACAAGATCAAATAGAGTTTGTAAAAGTTTTTCTTTGTCACTTTCAGTTTGTCAACTGAATTGCTTGAGGACAAGCAATGGGTTAAGCTTGGGGGAGTTGATACGTCTCCATCGTATCTACTTTTCCAAACTCTTTTGCCCTTATTTTGGACTCTAATTTGCATGATTTGAATGGAACTAACCCGGACTGACGCTGTTTTTAGCAGAATTGCCATGGTGTTATTTTTGTGCAGAAATAAAGTTCTCGGATTGACCTAAAAATTTACGGAGAATATTTTTGGAATATATAAAAAATATTGGCGCAAGAATCAACCAGAGGGGGCCACCCAGAGGCCACAAGCCCTGGGGGCGTGCCCACCCCCCTGGGGCGCGCCCTGCAGGCTTGTGGGCCCCCTGGAGCTCCTCCGGCCCTAATTCCAACTCTATAAGTACCTATTCAAGGAGAGAAAAAATCAAAGAGAAGGATTCATCGTGTTTTACGATACGTAGCCACCGCCACCTCCTGTTCTTCATTGCGAGGGCTGATCTGGAGTCCGTTCGGGGCTCCGGAGAGGGGGATTCGTCGCCATCATCATCACCAACCTTCCTCCATCATCAATTTCTTGACGCTCACCGCCGGGAGAGTAATTCCATCGTAGGCTTGCTGGACGGTGATGGGTTTGATGAGATTTATCATGTAATTGAGTTAGTTTTGTTAGGGTTTGATCCCTAGTGTCCACTACGTTCTGAGATTGATGTTGCTATGACTTTGCTATGCTTAATGCTTGTCACTAGGGCCCGAGTGCCATGATTTCAGATCTGAACCTATTATGTTTTCATGAATATATTTGTGTTCTTGATCCTATCTTGCAAGTTGTAGACACCTATTACGTGTTATGATCCGCATACCCCAAGGTGACAATAATTGGGATTCTTTCCGGTGATTACCGTAGTTTGAGGAGTTCATGTATTCACTAAGTGCTAATTGTTAGGGCATATCTCTCTCTAAGTGGTTTTGGTGTTTGATGAGAATGCATTTGCGGATTAATCATGTGCGTTGAGCATTTCAGATATTCATTCATTGGCACGAGATGATTTATTCCCCTCGGAGCTCAAAGTGAAGACAGTGTAGTTCTCTTTCGTTTCGGTTTTGGTGGACTTGAGTCGTAGGAGATACCGTACTATCAAGAGGGGTCCGTATCGGAAAGGCTAGGGTGGAATCAACACGTACACATATTTGTCGCACCCCCAGATCCTTCCCTCATCCTTGGAGTATACTTGTTATCGTGGAAGTGGCATAAGGGAGGCACCAGCGGTAGTACCGCGGCCCCAGAGTGGCAGTACCACTGAAAGCCATAAACGGTAGTAACACTGTCTCACAGCGATAGTACCGCCCACGACCATAAGTGGTAGTACGGCTCCGGTTCCGTGCTAGTACCGCCTCGACTCAAGACCTGCGTGTCTCGTGTCGGGTTCAGCGGCAGTAGCTGAAAGATCGTGGATGTCGCCTAGAGGGGGGGGGGGTGAATAGGCGCTTTAAAATAATTATGATTTAGGCTTGAACAAATGCAGAATAAACCTAGCGGTTAATTTGTCAAGCACAAAACCTACAACAACTAGGCTCGCCTATGTGCACCAACAAATTATGCTAAGCAAGATAAACAACTATGTGATAGCAAGATATATAACATGAAACACTATGGCTATCACAAAGTAAAGTGCATAAGTAAAGGGCTCGGGTAAGAGATAACCGAGGCACGCGGAGACGACGATGTATCCCGAAGTTCACACCCTTGCGGATGCTAATCTCCGTTTGGAGCGGTGTGGAGGCACAATGCTCCCCAAGAAGCCACTAGGGCCACCGTAATCTCCTCACTCCCTCGCACAATGCAAGATGCCGTGATTCCACTAAGGGACCCTTGAGGGCGGTCATCGAACCCGTACAAATGGCAACTCTTGGGGGCGGTCACCGAACCCGTACACTTTGGCAACCCTTGGGGGCGGTCACCGGTACCCGTCAAATTGCTCGGGGCGATCTCCACAACCTAATTGGAGACTCCGAAGCTTGCCCGGAGCTTTACACCACAATGATTAAGCTCCGAACACCACCAACCGTCTAGGGCGCCCAAGCACCCAAGAGGAACAAGCTCAAGGGTACCAAGCACCCAAGAGTAATAAGCTTCTCAACTTGTAACTTCCACGTATCACCGTGGAGAACTCAAACCTATGCACCAAATGCAATGGCAAGGGCACACGGAGTGCCCAAGTCCTTCTCTCTCTAATCCCACCAAAGCAACTAATGCTAGGGAGGAAAATGAGAGGAAGAATGAAGAAGAGAACACGAAGAACTCCAAGATCTAGATCCAAAGAGTTCCCCTCACATAGAGGAGAAAGCGATTGGTGGAAACGTAGATCTAGATCTCCTCTCTCTTTTCCCCCAAAAACTAGCAAGAATCCATGGAGGGATTGAGAGATAGCAAGCTCGAAGAAGGTCAACAATGGGGGAAGAACACGAGCTAAAAGGATAAGGCTCAATGGGGAAGAAGACCCCCTTTTATAGGTGAGAAAAAAATCCAACCATTATCCCCATTCTCAGCCCGCAGTGGGCGGTACTACTGCTCTAGGGAGCGGTACTACCGCTGGCTGTAGCGGTACTGCCGCTCGGCCTAGCGGTACTACTGCTGGGACCTCACACAGTGCCTAAGGGAGAAGGAACAGAGATGAGGGCCATTCAGCGGCACTAGTAGCGGTAGTAGGGGCAGTACTACCGCTTACAAGCGGTACTACCGCTCCTACTGCCGCTGAACCCGACACGAGACACGCAGGTCTCGAGTCAAGGCGGTACTAGCACGGAACCAGAGCCGTACTACCGCTTATGGCTTTCAGCGGTACTGCCGCTCCGGGGCCGCGGTACTACCGCTGGCGCCTCCCTTATGCCACTTCCAAGCAAAACAGATGCTCCAGGAAAACCAGAACTGCCACAACTTCTGCAAATGAGCTCCGAATTGAGCAAACTCAAGCTTGTTGGATAGATGACAACGAGTAGCATCCAACAGTGACTGGTTATAGTAAGAAGAGGCAGGGGAGGTATGCCAAGATATAGAAGAGAGAAACCTCCAATAGATAAGAACCGGCATAACCTCCAACATCGAAAACATCATAGAAGATGCATGTGAACTCCGTTTTCGATGAACTCGAGCTTGTCATTAAGATGACCATAAGCTCTAACACTCACAAAGAGAACCAAACAAGAACCAAGAAAGATGATGCAAGGATGCAATGGTTTGAGCTCTCTACGAACGATACGATCAAGCTACCAACTTGAGAGCCCCCCTTGATAGTACGGCAATCGATCCTATAACCCGGTCTCCCAATTACCACCATGAGACCGGTAAAATAGAGAACCTATCAAGGGGCAAACCTTTGCCTTGCACATAGTCCACTTGAGCTAGATGATGACGATCTTGACTTCCTCAAGTTGGACCACCTTTCTTGATTGTGTTGGCTCGATGAAGACTAGTTGATTGCTCCCCCATACTCCACTATGGGTGAGCCATTCTTCGGCACATCTTCACCAGTCCATTGTCACCACAATGGACGGCAAGCTTCAAGCATGATCTCTTCGTGATGCTCCACTTGAACTTGCACACTGCAATCTTGATGACGATCACCACTTGATGTCATCCTCTCCATGGGTTGTATGATATCTTCCTCTTGACGCAAGCCCATGGAAACATACCTAACCCCACATAGAACTCTCACGTAGACCATGGGTTAGTACACAAAGCATAATGGACAATGCTTACCATACCATGAGATCACTTGATCCCACTTGGTACATCTTCTACGCTTTGTGTGTTGATCAACTTGAATCACTCTTTGTACATAGTCTTGATCAACCTTGAATCCTTCCAACTCTCTTCATTAGGATGATGCCTTGAAGGTAACCATGAATGTTCACACAATCTTCTTCTTCAAGACATGCTTGCAATAGTCTCAACTCTCACATGACCATAACTTGGATAATTCGTTGACAAGCACCTTGGCCAACACATAAACTCCTTGAAACCAACACATGGACTTCAAGAAAAGCCTATGGACAAATCCTATGAATATAACTCAAGGCAACCATTAGTCCATAGAGAATGCCATCAATTACCAAAACCAAACATGGGGGCACCGCATGTTCTTTCAGTAGCAGCGACAGTAGGAGCGAAAGTACCGCTTGTAAGCGGTAGTACCGCCCCTACTACCGCTACTAGTGTCGCTCAATGGCCCTCCTCTCTGTTCCTTCTCCCGTAGGCGCTGTGCGAGGTCCCAGCGGTAGTACCGCTGGGCCGAGCGGCAGTACCACTGCGGTCAGCGGTAGTACCGCTCCCTAGAGCAGTACCACTCGCTGCGGGCTGAATAAGGGGATAACGGTTGGATTGTTCCCCCACTATATAAGGGGGTCTTCTTCCCCAAGAAGACTCACCTCTTTTCCCCCAAGCTCCATTGTTTCTCCAAAGCTCATTCTTACCCGATCTCTCTCCCTAGGCAATCAAACTTGTTGATTTTCTAGGGTTTGGTTGAGAAGGCCCGGATCTACACTTCCACCAAGAGAAATTTGATTCCCCCCACTAATCCCTTGCGGATCTTGTTACTCTTGGGTGTTTGAGCACCCTAAATGGTTGAGGTCACCTCGGAGCCACATTCCATTGTGGTGAAGCTCCATGGTATCGTTGGGAGCCTCCAATCAAGTTGTGGAGATTGCCCCAACCTTGTTTGTAAAGGTTCGGTCGCCGCCTCCAAAGGCACCACTAGTGGAATCACGGCATCTCGCATTGTGTGAGGGCGTGAGGAGAATATGGTGGCCCTAGTGGCTTCTTGGGGAGCATTGTGCCTCCACACCGCTCCAACGGAGACGTACTTCACATCCTCGTCTCCACCGGCTCCACTTGTGGTTATCTCTTCCCTTTACTTTGTGCAAGCTATTGTGGTGTTGTATCCTTTGCTTGCACTTGTTGTTGTTGTTGTTTGCATCATATAGGTTGCTCACCTAGTTGCACATCTGGACAACCTATTTGTTGCTAAACCTAATTTGTTAAGAAAAGCTAAAAATTGGTAGTTGCCTATTCACCCCCCTCTAGTCAACCATATCGATCCTTTCACTAATGCTTTGGTCTGGTTCTCTATTAAAACGAGGCCTTAATATCCCGTAGTTTCCATTAGGACCCCGCTGCCGCGGGAGGGTAGGACAAAAGATGTCATGCAAGTTCTTTTCCATAAGCATGTATGACTATATTCGGAATACATGCCTACATTATATTGATGAATTGGAGCTAGTTCTGTGTCACCCTAGGTTATAACTGTTGCATGATGAATGCCATCCGACATAATTATCCATCACTGATCCGTTGCCTACGAGTTTTTCACGTATTGATCTTTGCTAAGTTACTTTGCCATTGCTACTTGTAGCGCCCAAGATGCGATTCTATCCCAATCACGTGATGAATTCATGATTGGGGCACAATCGCATTTTGAGCGCATAACAAGGTGGATATGATTACAACATACCATGTATTGAATAGATGAGAATACAAGATAAAGGCTTACACTCGCCATAAGCTACAACATGAATACAACAGTTCATCAATACATAGCAATCATCATACAGAAGAGCAGGATCCGACTACGGATGAAATCAAACGAAAAAGAAGAACGACATCCACCCTGCTAATCCCACTCTCTCGACCCGGAACCTATCCCTTGATCAAAGAAGAAGCAGAACTCCTAAACAAGCAAGCATCGCTCTCACGTCAGATCATCGCATTACCTGTACCTGCAACTGTGGTTGTAGTAATCTGTGAGCCACGAGGACTCAGCAATCCCATTACCATGGGTATCAAGACTAGCAAAGCTTAATGGGTATGGAAATGGATAAGTGGTGAGGTTGCAGCAGCACTAAGCATTGTATGGTGGCTAACTTACGAGTACAAAGAAGAGTTACTACGCACAACGGTCGCAACTAGTAATGATCAAGAAGTGATCCTGAACTACTTACGTTCAAACATAACCCCACCGTGTTCTCTTCTCGAACTCACTCAAAAAGAGATGGTCTCGGTTACACACGCGGTTGGTGGATTTTAATTCGGATCTGGTGTCAAGTTCTCTACAACCGGATATTAAAAATTCCCATCTGCCACATAACCGCGGGCACGGCTTTCGAAAGATCAAACCCTGCAGGGGTGTCCCAACTTAGTCCATCACAAACTCTCACGATCAACGGAGGAAAATCCTCCTCCCGGAACAACCCGATCAAGCTCGGAATCCCGGTTCACAAGACATTTCGACAATGGTAAAACAAAACCAGCAAGACCTCCCGACGTGCCGACACCCTGATAGGAGCCGCGCGTATCTCATTCTCAGGCCACGATCGGATAAGCGATGCGTACAGGTGCCAAAATAACCCAGGTTGCCCCGGGGCGGCCCCGCATAGTGCTCTAGTTTGGAACAACACTCATCAGGAGCACTGGCCCGGGTTCTTGATTAATAATCCTCGGGTACCGGTAAGTCCCTATGCAAGTTTTAGTTGTTATTAGGCAAATGGTAAAACCAAAGTTGGGCCTTGCTGGAAGAGTTTTATTCAGAGCGAACTGTTAAGGGGGGCCCCATAAACCCCGACCGTGTTAGGAACGCAAAATCAAGGAACATAACACCGGTATGACGGAAACTAGGGCGGCAAGAGTGGAACAAAACACCAGGCAAAAGGCCGAGCCTTCCACCCTGTACCAAGTATATAGATGCATTAATTAAATAAGAGATGTTGTGATATCCCATGATATCCATGTCCCAACATGGAACAACCTGCAACTAGCAACGCTATAAGAGGGGCTGAGCAAAGCGGTAACATAGCCAAACAACAGTTTGCTTGGAGGGTGAAAAGGTTAGAGGCTGTTTCATGGCAATGGGGAGGCTTGATAAACAAGTGGTAGGTAGCGCGACATAGCGATAGCATCGAGACAACTAACATAGCAAAGATAGTAGTGGTATCCAGGGTAATGATCATCTTGCCTGAAATCCCGCTAGGAAGAAGACCGAATCCATGAAGTAGACGAACCAACGTAGTCGAACGGATCCACACAATCGCAACGTAACCGGAACTATCGAGAAGAAGTTCAACCGGAAAGAAGCAAACAACATGGTAAACCAACAAGCATAAACATGGTATGATGCGCAACCGAGTATGATGCATGTCCAGTTTAATGAGTCATGACATGGCAAAGTGCAACAAACAATACTACAAATTAAGTGGAGCTCAATATGCAACGAGTTGCATATTGACGAAACACCACATTCGAATTATTTAATTCACTCCCGTTTATGCTACTCATTAATATTAAATGTTGGTTAACATGGCAAGAGGTGAAGCATAATAAAACTACCTATCTAGGCAAGTTTAAATGAGGCCAGAATGACAAACAACAATTCCGAAAAATCCCCATATGCATATTTCGAATTTGCTACTATTCTGCCCTATACACAATTTTTGAGTTGTTAAACATGCAAAGTAATGCCACCATGTTAATCTATGCATTTTCTACCCCATTTACATATAAAGTTTATTTAATTCGGAGCTACGGTTATTTAGTTATGAAATAAACCATTTTAGCATGTTATTTATCAAAACAAATGCAAACAATAAGTTATACATTTTTAACATGGATGAAAATTGCATTTAATGAAACTACATGATATTCTAAGCATTTTGCATATATAAAGTTTGTTTTAATATGATGCACGGTTAGTGAGATATGAGATGCATGAAGTGCTAGGACTTTTCTGTAATTCTGCCAATTCCCTGGAAATTAGGAAATTCACGGAACAGGAAAAAAATGTAGCAGGCCGAAACAGAGCACACTCGGCTGGGGTTCTCACCATGGGCCAAGGCCCAAGTCGGTGATGCTGGGCTTGAGCACGATGCGGGGGCTAGGCCTTGGCGCTTGTCCACGCTGGCACCGGATCGGGTCAACGAGGGAGGGAGCTCGAGGGAGTCGAGCGAGCTCTTCTGCTCGATGCAGAGCGAGCAGAGGTCGGCGGCGCTGGGACTTGGCGAAGGTGGGGCATCTCTGGCAAGGCGAGGACGAGGCGATGGAACTTGGCGCGGCGGCGAAGCGGGCGACGGCTGGCGCGGTGCCACGCCCAAAGGAGGACGCCGGTCGCCGCGTTTGTCAGCAGCTTAAGGAGCCGCGGCGCTGAAGATGACGCCGAAGTCTGCGGCTTGTGGGGCGACGGTGGGCTGCGGGGAAGCTGGAGGGCGGATTCGGTCCGAGGTGGCGAGATCCAGGCGTGGGAGGCTCGGGGACAGAGCTGCTTGAAGTTCCCCCATGGCGGGCTCCTGCGAGGAAACAAGAGAGAGGGAGCTAGATGTGAGAGGAGAAGGAAGAAACGGGAGGAAGGAAGGGAAGGGAGAGGTGGCATGACGGGCTGACGGCTGCGGTCCGGTTGCCTGCTCTGGCGAGGAGCTGCAGGCGCGGGCGACGACTAGGGACTCGGGCAGAGGATGGTGATTGGCTGCTGTGATCTGGGTGCCGCGGAAAACACGGGAGGTGGTCGGAGGCTGCGGAGGCGATGGGCAGTTGAATGGATGGGGTTCGAGAGGTGGAGGCTCGGGCGCTGGTTGGAGGGAGATGTATCTGGGAGGATCCTGATGAAGATGCGAGAGTGGCGGCAGCGGAGACGGGATGGATCGGACATCTCCCTAGGTTTTAGGTTTGGACTGCTATATATAGTGAGTGGGTTAGGTTAGGGTCTATTTGGTCCCTCCGATCGTAATCGGACGGTCCGAGATAGATAGGTTAGGAGAGTCCAACAAAGAACCGAAGATATTTTAGGGATGTTTAAGGATGATCCGAATCCAACGGTGATGACTGAGCGGGTCGGGTCTGGGGCAGTTTCGGACATGGTTGCGAGGGGGTCTGAGTACTGTGCAGAGAGGGTCTAATGGTCGGGCAACAAAAGAATAGTTGGTCTCGAAAGGGACAACAGAGGCAACGGGGAGAAGCGGGAACTAAGCACGGATGCAAGTTTAAAAAAAAATGATGACAACAAAGTGTCGATGCTATGCAAATGATGCGATGATGAATGCAACAAACAAATAAATCACACGACGACAACGAAATAACTGGAAGGCATCTGGAGCGTCGGTCTTGGGTCGTTACAACTCTCCTCCGCTTACAAGAGATCTCGCCCCGAGATCTAGGGATGAAAATGGAAAGAAGGGGTAAAACAAAGTTGCTTCTTTGACAAGCGAGTGAAACCAACAAAGCTTGAAGGTGGAACAGCTCGAAAGAAATGACACAACGGAGATGAACGAAATCGAGAGCACTCCGGTAGTAAACGGAAACAAGGAACACCATGAGAACCTTGTTGGTTGAAAGACATGAAACAAGAGCTTAACGAACCAAAAGAATATGAAACCACACCGATATAACGAGATAGAAGTAACAAGAATGAAAGAATTTGGACAGTTGTGGGCTTATGGAAAACATCTCAAAATTATGAGGTGACAACCGGCCACTAACGAAAACAGTTAATTGGATTGAGATCAACAAGGAGATGAAAACTCCTTTTATAGAGAGAATAGGAGGAAACTTGGATTATCGATAGGCACCACAATTAGCAACATTCCGTAGGGAAGGCTTTAGGTGAAATCTTTACCAAGATAACTCCAACGAAGAGATTGATGGATTTAAAATACCTCATTCTTGACAACATGTGAATCATGAAACACGAAGGGAAATTGTAAAGAACGACATAACACCACCTCAAAAGATAAGGTAGAAAGAATTGAACTTTGGAATGCAAGAAGAAGAATACTTGAGCTCCTCCAAGAAAATCTTGAAGAACACTTCGAGAATGAATTAAATCTTGATGAACCACCACGTAGAACCTCTTGGAAGAACTCCAAACTGAAAGGATACTAGAAAAGAAATGAAGGTTGAAAAGAATAAGATTGGAGTCTTGCAATGAATTAAAGCTTCAAGACGAGACAACCGAGAAAACTTGAAGCTCCGGAAAAGAAAAGATGAAAAACTTAGAACCGAGAAATTGATATCATGAACGAACTCCGGAAGAAAATAATTGAATCACCTCGAGGAAACAAGAATAAGAATTATGTTATGCTTATCCTTCACCAAATTAAATTTATGACAAGCAACGGATTTGGCATACTACTTATTCTCATTGGAAAAAAAAGATTGATAAAGCTCAAACTTGGGAAAGTCTTCAACGAATCGCCGGTAGGACTTGGAAGGAACAAATGAATTAATATGATAACAAAGGAAGATGAATTTTGAACGAACCACGGGTAGGATTTTAGAAACAATTAATGAAATGATACGATAACTACGAAAGAGGAATCTTGAATGAACCACCATAAGAATTGAAAACGAACGAAGAAAAGGGAACGAATCGCTAGGAAGAATTAGAAAGCGAATGAAGATACTTGAGGAAATTTAAATACTAGAGAGCGAAGAGATCACGAGGTGACTAGAGAATACTTGAACAAAGCACCGGAAGAATATGGAGACGAACGAAGAGGCGTCAATTTAGAATAATTGGAGAATGAAGCTGAAAACTTAGAACGAAGAAATCTTCTGAAATGATGGCCTTTGGATGATCGAGAGAGGAAAGCAACTCCTAAAATGCTTCGGATGGGTATGAAAAGAATTTCTCACGATCGGAACAATTTGAGAGGATAGCAACAAGCTTGAACCATGATCTTCAAGAGAACGGAACAAGATTTGGAATGAAACTCTTCTTCGGTCTTGAAAGCTGAGAATGACAACAAGAACACCACCAAAATTGTTGAGACACTCCGAAACAATGAAGAACATAAATGTTGAGTCAGGGATGAAAATAATCTGAAAGTGATCTTGGAGAAGGCATATGACTGATGAAAATCCATTCCTACATCAAACTTTGAAAAGAATTTGAGAATAACTCTAGAAAAAATTTAGAAGAGTCAAGTAAGATCCTGGGAAAAGACATGTGGGTTAGGGCCCACTCAATAGAGAACTCTGTTGGAAATGGTTGCTTGAATGAGAGATTGCACCGGTTGAATTAAATGGCTTAAATGAGATAACAACCTCGAAATAGCTTGAACGGATTAAGAATGGAAGCATGAATCTTCTGAGATATCTTCTACACTGCGGAGAAGAGATAGAGAGAGTTGAATAAACAAGAGAGCCTTGGAGAAGAAATTCCAACATGATAAAGCGTTTAACAAAAGAAAGGGTTATGATCAACACTGAAACCTTGAATTGAATCCACCGGAAAAGAAAAGAGAACGAAGAATGATAAACTTGAAGCTTCCTTAGCATCTTCATGAGAAATCACCAGCTACGAACATTGAAGGGAAATAATGAAGAGACTTCACATGAATAAAATTGATAGTTGATTTGAGATCTCTGAGTCCTTGAAGAAAAGGGTGGGATGGTGGGAAAAACAAATGCAACTTGGAACGGATGAAACGGACAGTCCTCAGGCTTCTCAACGGCGTCCATATGGAATAACTTGAAGAGAAGTGCACCGGTTGAAAAGGATTGACATGGCAATCTCGATGATCAAGAAGAATTAGCACTCCCATAGAAACATGAGAACACCGCTTAGGAAAGGTATGGAATCAACACTTGACATCGAAGCAACTCGAATACCACAACCAAAACAAAACAAAGGATTTGGCTTGCAGAATAAGCTGGAACAAACATATGATAGAGATTTTGTCCGAAATTTTTGTGCTGGGGCCCACACGGGCTCGATCGTACAGCACCATCATGTACAAGGCAGTGCACATGACATATGAAGCATCCCCGAGTCAGCATAGCCAAGGACTCTTTAAGACACAACGAGACCACTGTAAAAACGACCGTGGACAGGCGGACCACTAGACGTCGAACCCCAACCTCATATCATGCATTTGTCAGAAAGATATCCTAGGTAACTACTTGAATTCCCACCTAAGAACTCCTGAAACTTTCTGGTTATGCAATCTGGTGTTGGGGATACAGGGAGACACAAATATCTCACACAACTAACAAATCCTACACTCCAACTGTATCCATCCGTCAAAACATAACCAAGAAAACCTCGGAAATCGTGTACCTCAGACATTCGAAAACATCCGATATACTAGCTGTGGCAATACATCTGATCGCTCTCCCCAGTACTGGGTGGCGCCAAACTATTCTCACCACAAAGAGTATAGAAGCGTTTTCGATGTCGACGACCTCTGGTATTCCGGAACTGAAATGATAAGCACTGTGACGAAAACACCTTGGAGCTCAACTCCCCGGAAGAAGTCAAGTTAGACAGGAGGCACCAAGACAGAATTCCTATCACACCGATATCGCAGCGATTCCAACAATACCCGCGTGATCCTAAAAAAATTTGAGTGAAAAAAGAGAGTGATGGATCCAAAACACCTACGTCATGATTCCTCACCAGAGCGACGAAGGGGATGAGGAGTAAAAAGAATTCCTACTCTCCGATATAACTAGACTCAAAATAGTTTTTTTTAGACTCGACAACGGCAGTGGTTCGATCAATCAAGGGGGGCTCCTAAGGTTGGTAAGGCTCTGATACCAAATTGTAGCGCCCAAGATGCGATTCTATCCCAATCACGTGATGAATTCATGATTGGGGCACAATCGCATTTCGAGCGCATAGCAAGGTGGATATCATTATAACATACCATGTATTGAATAGATGAGAATACAAGATAAAGGCTAACACTCGCCACAAGCTACAACATGAATACAATAGTTCATCAATACATAGCAATCATCATACAGAAGAGCAGGATCCGACTACAGATGAAATCAAATGAAAAAGAAGAATGACATCCACCCTGCTAATCCCAGGCTCCTGACCCGGAACCTATCCCTTGATCAAAGAAGAAGCAGAAGAACTCCAAAACAAGCAAGCATCGCTCTCACGTCAGATCATCGCATTACCTGTACCTGCAACTATGGTTGTAGTAATCTGTGAGCCACGAGGACTCAGCAATCCCATTACCATGGGTATCAAGACTAGCAAAGCTTAATGGGTATGGAAATGGATAAGTGGTGAGGTTGCAGTAGCACTAAGCATTGTATGGTGGCTAACTTACGAGAACAAGAGTAAGAAGAGTTACTACGCACAACGGTCGCAACTAGTAATGATCAAGAAGTGATCCTGAACTACTTACGTTCAAACATAACCCCACCATGTTCTCTTCTCGAACTCACTCGAAAAGAGATGGTCATGGTTACACACGCGGTTGGTGGATTTTAATTTGGATCTGGTGTCAAGTTCTCTACAAGCAGATATTAAAAATTCCCATCTACCACATAACTGCGGGCACGACTTTCGAAAGATCAAACCCTGCAGGGGTGTCCCAACTTAGTCCATCACAAACTCTCACGATAAACGGAGGAATATCCTCCTCCCGGAACAACCCGATCAAGCTCGGAATCCTGGTTCACAGGACATTTTGACAATGGTAAAACAAAACCAGCAAGACCTCCCGACGTGCCGACACCCTGATAGGAGCCACGCGTATCTCGTTCTCAGGCCACGATCGGATAAGCGACGCGTACAGGTGCCAAAATAACCCAGGTTGCCCCGTGGCGGCCCCGCACAGTGCTCTAGTTTGGACCAACACTCATGAGGAGCACTGGCCCGGGTTGTTGATTAATAATCCTCGGGTACCGGTAAGTCCCTATGCAAATTTTAGTTGTTATTAGGCAAATGGTAAAACCAAAGTTGGGCCTTGCTGGAAGAGTTTTATTCAAAGCGAACTGTCAAAGGGGGCCCATAAACCCCTACCGTGTTAGGAACGCAAAATCAAGAAACATAACACCGGTATGACAGAAACTAGGGCGGCAAGAGTGGAACAAAACACCAGGCAAAAGGCCGAGCCTTCCACCCTTTACCAAGTATATAGATGCATTAATTAAATAAGAGATATTGTGATATCCCATGATATCCATGTCCCAACATGGAACAACCTGCAACTGCACCTGCATCTAGCAACGCTATAAGAGGGGCTGAGCAAAGCGGTAACATAGCCAAACAACGGTTTGCTGGGAGGGTGAAAAGGTTAGAGGCTATTTCATGGCAATTGGGAGGCTTGATAAACAAGTGGTAGGTAGCGCGACATAGCGATAGCATCGAGACAACTAGCATAGCAAAGATAGTAGTGGTATCCAGGGTAATGATCATCTTGCCTGAAATCCCGCTAGGAAGAAGACCAAATCCATGAAGTAGACGAACCAACGTAGTCGAATGGATCCTCACAATCGCAATGTAACCGGAACTATCGAGAAGAAGTACAACCGGAAAGAAGCAAACAACATGGTAAACCAACAAGCATAAACATGGCATGATGCGCAACCGAGTATGATGCATGTTCGGTTTAATGAGTCATGACATGGCAAAGTGCAACAAACAATACTACAAATTAAGTGGAGCTCAATATGCAACGAGTTGCATATTGACGAAACACCACATTCAAATTATTTAATTCACTCCCGTTTATGCTACTCATCAATATTAAATGTTGGTTAACATGGCAAGAGGTGAAGCATAATAAAACTACCTATCTAGGCAAGTTTAAATGAGGCCGGAACGACAAACAACAATTCCGGAAAATCCCCTTATGCATATTTCAAATTTGCTACTGTTTTGCCCTATACACAATTTTTGAGTTGTTAAACATGCAAAGTAATGCCACCATGTTAATCTATGCATTTTCTACCCCATTTACATATAAAGTTTATTTAATTTGGAGCTACGGTTATTTAGTTATGAAATAAACCATTTTAGCATGTTATTTATGCAAAACAAATGCAAACAATAAGTTAAACATTTTTAACATGGATGGAAATTGCATTTAATGAAACTACATGATATTCTAATCATTTTGCATATATAAAGTTTGTTTTAATATGATGCACGGTTAGTGAGATATGAGATGCATGAAGTGCAAGGACTTTTCTGCAATTCTGCCAATTCCCTGGAAATTAGGAAATTCACGGAACAGGAAAAAAACGTAGCAGGCCGAAACAGAGCACACTCGGCTGGGGTTCTCACCATGGGCCAAGGCCCAAGTCGGTGATGCTGGGCTTGAGCACGATGCGGGGGCTAGGCCTTGGCGCTTGTCCACGCTGGCACCGGATCGGGTCAACGAGGGAGGGAGCTCGAGGGAGTCGAGTGAGCTCTTCTGCTCGATGCAGAGCGAGCAGAGGTCGGCGGCGCTGGGACTTGGCGAAGGCGGGGCATCTCCGGCAAGGCGAGGACGAGGCGGTGGAACTTGGCGCGGCGGTGGAGCGGGCGACGGCTGGCGCGGTGCCACGCCCAAAGGAGGACGCCGGTCGCCGCGTTTGTCAGCAGCTTCAGGAGCCGCGGCGCTGAAGTCGACACCGACATCTGCGGCTTGCGGGGCGACGGCGGGGTTGTGGGGAAGCTGGAGGGCGGATCCGGTCTGAGGTGGCGAGATCCAGGCGTGGGAGGCTCGGGGACGGAGCTGCTTGAAGTTCCCCCGTGGCAGGCTCTTGCGAGGAGACCAGAGAGAGGGAGCCTGATGTGAGAGGAGAAGGAAGAAACATGAGGAAGGAAGGGAAGGGAGAGGTGGCACGACGGGGCGACGGCTGCGGTCCGGTTGCCTGCTCCGGCGAGGAGCTGCAGGCGCGGGCGACGACCAGGGACTCGGGGCGAAGGATGGTGGTTGGCTGCTGCGATCTTGGCGCCGCGGAAAACACGGGAGGTGGTCGGACCGTCAGAGGCTACGGTGGTGATTGGCAATTGGATGGATGGGGTTCTAGAGGTGGAGGCTCGGGCGCTGGTTGGAGGGAGATGGATCTGGGAGGATCCCGATGAAGATGCGAGAGTGGCGGCGGCGGAGACGGGATGGATGGGACATCTCCCTAGGTTTTAGGTTTGGACTGCTATATATAGTGAGTGGGTTAGGTTAGGGTCTATTTGGTCCCTCCGATCGTAATCGGACGATCCGAGATAGATAGGTTAGGAGAGTCCAACAAAGAACCAAAGATATTTTAGGGATGCTTGAGGATGATCTGAATCCAACGGTGATGACTGAGCGGGTCGGGTCCGGGGCAGTTTCGGACATGGTTGCTAGGGGGTCTGAGTACTGTGCAGAGAGGGTCCAATGGTCGGGCAACAAAAGAATGGTTGGTCTCGAAAGGGACAACGGAGGCAACTGGGAGAAGCGGGAACTAAGCACGGATGCAAGTTTTGAAAAAAAAATGATGACAGCAAAGTGTTGATGCTATGTAAATGATGCGATGATGAATGCAACAAAAAAATAAATCACACGGCGACAACAAAATAACTAGAAGGCATCTGGAGCGTCGGTCTCGGGTCGTTACACTACTGTTACAATCACTACAAAACTGCTACTGTTACTTTTGTCACCGTTACCGTTACTTACATACTACTTTGCTACTAAAAACTTTGCTGCAGATATTAGGTCTTTCAGGTGTGGTTGAATTGACAACTCAGCTGCTAATACTCGGGAATATTCTTTGGCTCCCCTTGTGTCGAATCAATAAATTTAGGTTGAATACTCTACCCTCGAAAACTGTTGCGATCCCCTATACTTGTGGGTTATCACATGTTGCCGCTTCGCCAACGCATCAGTTGGACTGTGATCTGGACACCATGAGCACACAGTCCCATGGCCGCGCCTTGGACTGAGCCCACGTGGGTAGTGCAGACAAAGCCACTCCTTGCACTTCGCGAACCATCAGGTCAGGCGCCAACGGGGACGGCAACAACTGCGCGAAAGAGGATGAGAAGAGGAGGGAAGGGGACACGACCAGGTCGGGCACGAGTGTGGGCGCGAGGAAGTAAGCGGTCGCGGCCAGGAGCGCGCTAGAGGCGAGTGCCGCGGCGTGATGGTAGGAACGGCGCAGTGGGCGGCGGTAGATGGGAACCCTAGCCGGATCTTTGAAGAGAGAAGGAGGCGAAGCAAGGGGCGAAGGCATGGGCGGCGTCGGTCGGGCCATCGGGGTGAGGAACGGGAGTTGGACGGGAAAACCGGAGCGTGATGGGAAGTAAACCGGCGGAAAAAAACGCGTGGATCGTGAGGGTGCGGGGAGGACTGACGAAGGATTGGGCAGAATGCGGTCCGTTTTGGGAGGAAAAGAACATTACCTATTTTTTAGATAGCAGAGAAATTACTTTCATTGAAATCACATACCTTCTATACTTCTAATATTGGCGGTGGTGTGAGTAGAGGATTCTTGGGCGGTTCAGTATTTCTCAAGGTACGTTGTGTTTTCCATCTAGGGACACCACGGTACCATAGGGAGTACAGAACTTACCTATTGATTCCTCCAATACCGACACTTCCTAGTATTCATGTTGTTGTTGTAATTTCTATTTCCTTTTGTTTTGATGCTTTTATTTTTTTGCTACCTAGACCTTGTATTATTTATTTAAAATCAATAAAAATACGCAGTAGAGTCCTGCTGTTTCCCTCAAAATACCAATACCTCCATCAGAGAGTTGTTCTCTTTGGTATTTTTCATTTCACTTAATGATGCAAAACATTAAGACGTGGGACATGAGTGTCTCGTCCCCGTCTGGACCAACAACTAACAAACGGATTGCGCTCATCTAATAAGGACCAGACGCGGGCCACGTTATTGTTCCAAAACGGAGAGCATATTGTGTAATACAAAGGAGAATACAACCTTACGCATGAATCCATAGGAAGATGGATTGCGCATATTTCAGTAGCATATAGGCCCAGAGCCCAAACGAATATCCACATTTTCCTCCCCGAGGCTCCGGCAGTGGTGCTCCAGTACGCCGACGACATCTTGATCATCATGCGGGCGTGTGTGGCGGGGGCTGCCCGTCTCCGCCTGATCTTGGATCAATTTGCCGATGATACGGGTCTGGTGATCAACTTCACCAATAGCACCTATGTCCCTGTGCACGTCGACCCCGCGGTCCAGGAGGAGGTTGTGGGCACGCTCGGATGCTCTTCGGGGGTGTTCCCCCAAACCTACCTTGGCCTCCCCTGTCCTGCAAAAAGCAACGGCTCGCGGATTTTCTGCCCATGATTGCGAAGGTGGACAAGTACCTCGCGGGGTGGGTTGCGCGCCTCCTCTCGCCGGCAGGGCGGCTCGTCCTCATCAATGCCATTCTCGACGCCCTCCCCATCTATGCCATGGGCGCCTTGCTCCTGCCGCCTAAGGTGATTCATGCTCTGGACGGGCTGCGCCGGCCGTTCCTTTCTCTAGAGTGTGGCGGAACGCGCCTCGGGCGCGCAATGCTTGGTGGCTTGGGAGCGTGTGTGCCGGGCAAAATCGGAGGGGGGCCTCAGCATGCGCGACCTTGCCACTCAGAACAAGTGCCTGCTGTTGAAGATGATTCACCACCTGCACGCCTCGCCTGCGTCGCGCTGGGCCACCTGGGTTTGGGGTGGCACTGGTGGCCAATCCCTCCTGGCCCACCGGGAGCTGCCACTGGGGGAGCACCGATGCTCTCTGGCAAAACTACTTCCTCTCTACCGTCAGCTCACCAAGGTGGATGTGGGGGACGGGCTGACCTGCTCATTTTGGTGGGACGATTGGATCCCATGTGGGGCTCTCGCCATGGCGTTCCCTGTCCTCTTCTCGCACGCCGCCAAGGAGGAGGTCACTGTGCTGCGGGTGCAAGAGCGCGGCATTGCATGCTTCGTGGTACCACGGCTCACGAGAATGGGCGAACGCGAACTCGCGGTCGTCTTGGCCCTCTTGGATGCGCTGCCCGTCAGAGATGGCCCTGACCAATGGCAGCTTGCCCACCTCATTGCGACTCCTCGGGGCGCGCTGTCGTCGAGTTCTTCGTACAAGCTTCTGCGCTTTGGGGGTGTGACGGCTAGCTTCGCCGCCATGACGGGGGAGTCGCGTGCTCCCTCGCGGGTGAAGTTCTTCTGCTGGCTCTTGGTCCAACGCCGCATTCACACGCGTGACGTCCTGTGGCAGAAGGGCATCATCGCCGCGGGCGATGCCGGCTGTCCGCTGTGCTCTGAGACGCTTGAAACAGCGGACCATATGCTCTTCACCTGCCCGTTCACCCCGGACTTTTGGCGGGTGGTGGGAGTATCTATTCCTGGCGTCACTGTAAGTGATCTGGCTGCGTTGAAAACTGCCGCATCCGCCGTCGTCGAATCGGGAATGGAGTTCTCGCTCATGTGATGCTGGCAACTATGGAAACATAGAAACTCGGTGGTCTTCCAGCGACAACCCACCGTCCATTGCGCGTGTGCTCTGCTGTTGCCGGGAAGACGTGGTGCTATGGCGTGGACGGCTTACGGCGGCTTGTCGGTCTCATGTTGTACCGCGTGAGATTAAAAAAAAATCCACATCTTAAAACACAAAATATTGGAAGCGAAGCTCGTCTAAAGAGATCGCACTATACAAGATCAGCGTGTAGTTCAAAAAAGGCAGACTAAAGTTAGGATGTACAGGCGTGCAATAATAACACGTGTGGTGATTAACACTGAATATAGAGGAATTGACATCATTAATTATAAAATATATCAACAATTTATTGTACACTCTGAGAAAAATTCAAGTCATCAATCTAGAATTTTGATTTGTCACCTAATATCTACAACCTACTTACTTTAATACTTGACCTGTGAGACATATAATCTACACAAACTATGGATTTGCTAATTCTCACTTGACCGAGTATTTTCATATTCGATTGTGACTCAAAAAATTCTCAGCCCATGGCCACCTTAGAATTGAACACGGGTACGAGGATGATCGTCGGCCGGTGGATTATGACATGCGGCATTACTGGCACCAAAAATACTGGAGCCGCCTGGTACACCAGATTACTCTGCTCTGCCGGCCGGAACGCCGCCGCGTGGGGAGGTGTATGTTGGGTAGCTCTGGCTGCTGATGTCGACGAGGTGGTGATTAAAGAAGCCGTGTCATCTATCGAGTCTGCCGTCAACAAAGGCGACGACGCTATCCGCCGTGCGAAAGCAGGGGCGAGCGGCGGCTTGGAGGGCACCGTGCCAGCCGTCGACGTCTCGCACAACGGATTCGGCGACGTCGTGATCCGCGGCAAGAGAGAGGGAGCGGGAGCGGCCAGGCCCTGGGAGGGTCGCCCGTCGACGTCGGCCGGCTTCGCCGGCAACAGAGCCGGCGACGTCGCGCTACGCCGCATGGGAGCTGGTTTTCCGAGGGCCTGGGAGGTCGGCGACGGGGCGGCGGCGGCGTCGCGGAACAGGTAGACCCGGAACCGACGCGTGTTCTGGTCGTTGAACAGCCGGACCTGCAGGTCCCGGTAGAGCAACAGGTCCAGCATGTCCCGCAGGTCCTCGTCCGTGTCCACGTCGCGCAGCGAGTCAAGCCCCTCGCCGGAGTAGCAGTACTTGACGGAGAAGTCGGAGAAGCCCGCGCGCGCCGCCAGAAGGTCGCGGAAGCCCCTCGTCGAGACGGACGAGAGGACGTTGAGGAGCAGGTGCTCGCCGCAGACGTACCTCGGCGGCCGTCCCTGGGCGCGCTCGATCCTCCCGCCGTAGCTAACCATCAGCTTCATGCGGCGCTGCTGGTCGGCTGCCATGCTCGGTGCGCGCCGTCGCCGATCTTCTCGCGAACGGGATTCCGATGATCCGGTGGGTGGAGCTGGACTGGAGGGGGGAGTAGTATGGTGCACGGGGAAAGCCGCGCTACTGCCGTCGACGCACTTATATAGGTTGAGCTTTGCCCCCTTCGAACGAGAGCCGGACCCGGACTCATGACCGAACGAGATACAACTACTAGATATCCGAATTCGATCATAACCCGCCAAAGCGAGGCGACGGGTTTTAGCCATCCGATGCTGGATCACGATGGAGCAAATCGTGTGCCAGAGTTTCCGGCTAATTTTTTTTAAATAATACATTTTTTTATTAATTTGCATAAATATTACGCCGGATACATAATTTCAAAAAATAATACACCATCGGCCCGCAGCAGACCGACTGGGCCTAGTCAGCCCACAGCAGGCCGAGTGGGCCTAGTCAGCCAACAGCCGGCCGACAGTTGGCCCGCCTGCCACGTGCCGGCCGCGCACTGGCTAGGCCACGTAGCGAGGGGGAGCGAGGGGGCTGTCGGCGCGGGCTGAGCACGGGGCGCCCATGTCAGCCTGCTGTCGACCGATCGGTCAGCTGCGGGCCGACAGGGTGCAGACCCCACAGCGCGTCCGGCCCTTTCTCCTTTCTCCCACGCGCGAGCTCCTCTTTGTTCTTCTTTCTCCTCTTTCTTACACGAAATGCCTCCAATTTCTAAACCAAAATGAGCCCTATTTTTGCGAATTTGGCACCGTGAATGGGTTCTACGTAGTTAGGGGAGTCAAGGGAGACCTCGATCTACTAATGGGGTAGCTCGTGGTGTTCGTGGTGAGCATTTTGGTGGAGTTTTTTTTCCAGCTCATTGGTGGAGGTTGTGGCGGCGGGGGAGGTGGAGGTGGTGGTGGTGAAGCTGGAGCAGTGTGATGGAGGTGGTGGAGGTGAAGCTCCGGCAGTTTGGTGGAGTTTTCGGCTCCGGCTCCGGTGATTGAAGGCCGCCGTTCGTCGTTCGCCCGCACGCTTCAAGGTTATATTTCAACACACATTTTATTTTTCGTAGTTGCTCCGGTAATATATTTAGATGTCAACTATTTAGTTGTGTGAAAATTTGAAGTTGCTCCGGTAATATTCCGTACTATATGTGGATGTCAAATATTTAGGTTTGTCAGTATTTGGAGTTGCTCCGGTAAAATCCGTAATATATTCAGATGTCAAATATTTAAATCTGTCAATATTTGTAGTTGCTCCAGCAAATATTCGTAATATATTTGTAGGTGTGTGAATTTTATTAGTTGCTCCGTTAATATTCCGTAATATATAGCTAGTTAATATATATACATGTCAAATATTTAGTAGTGCGGATATTTTAAGTTGTTGCTTAATACTTGTCTGTCGTTGTTGAAAAAAAATTTAGGTGAGCCGAGATGTCTGATGTAGTGAAGTTCATATTTTACAACAGTCCTAGTACTGTCCAAACAACTAAGATGGGAGCTGATCTAAGTGAATTTGATCACATAGAGGTGCCACTGACCGCCCCTCAAACATGGTCTGTCAGTCAGTTGAAAGAATGGTTGACAACAAGTTTAGGGCTTGATACTGAAACACACACCGTCGGTGTTCATGCATTGTGGACACGGTCAAGTTCAATAATTTACTTTTATTTGAGGCCAATAGAGCGAGACTCCGAGTGGGTGCCGTGGTTACAAGGTTGTGAACGCAGGGGATGCAATCTTGTTGCCTTAGTGCTTCCCGTCGTGAAGGAGGTCACTGCACATGAAGGCGAGGGTGGCTACGATCCTGGGCAGAGCAGTGGAGGGAGGCAGTTATCTATGTCAAATGCTGGAGATGATGGTTACGAACCAGGACAGAGCAGTCAGGTAGAAGGAGAAAATGCTGATGGTTACGAACCAGGGCAGAGTAGTCAGGCAGAGGGAGGAAATGCCGATGGTGATTACAGTGGCGAGGTGGATGCTGACGAGGTAGATGGGCACATGCAGGATCAGATGGAAGAAGAAGACACCGATGTTGATAGGGGTCATGCCGATGATTCTGACGAGTCGGATGAAGAAGAAAATGCAGAGGAGGTCCCGAATCCTGCATCATGGAATCATGACTTTCTCATCTGCAATGACCGTGAACGATGGACATGATTCCGCCTGACAATATCACCAGAACAATATTGCGACGGGTGCTATGTATCCCAACAAGCAAGCTCTGAAGGATGCAATAATTAATTGGGCAATGTCCACGCAAAGGGTTTTCACAGCTCAGGTATCAAGTCAGAAATACCTGACAATGGTATGCAAGAACGCAAATTGTCCCGCCAGGGTGCACGGCTATCTCCCTAAGTATGGCACAAGTTGGGTGATCAGTGACTTAGTTAATCACACTTGTCTTATTCCCTGCATCCCTCAAGATCATGCCAACCTTTCATCGACGCTTATTGCTCGGTTGTTTTACGATGAGATAGTGTAGGGCAAAGCTATGGAAGTGAAGGCAATCCAGACAAAAGTTTTCGCCAGGTTCAAGTACAGAATTTCTTATGGCAAGGCTTGGAGAGCTAAGCATGCGGTGCTTGTGAGGAGATTTGGTTCTTATTTTGATGCATATGACTCTGTTGTCCAGCTCCTCCACACACTGCAGCAGCGGAATCCAGGCACCTATATCGATATCCAAGACCTCTTCATTCTAGAGTTTCCAACTGTGAGGGTGCTGCATCGTCTCTTCTTCTCTTTCGGTGTATGAATCGAAGCTTTCAGGCATTGCCGACCGGTGATATGTGTGGATGGTACTTTTCTCACTGGCAAGTACAAGGGTCAGATCCTAACTGCCATAGGTCAAGACGGCCAAAATCAAGTTGTCCCACTCGCATTTGCTTTTGTGGAGAGTGAGAACATTGAAAGTTGAACATGGTTCTTCAGGTAGTTGAAAATATCAGTTGTGAAGGAGAAGCCCAATTTGTGCATCCTTCATGACAGGCATGTAGGTATACTCAGTGTGATAAGGACACTAACAAACCCAGGCCCTGAGGAACAAACTCCATGGTAGGACTTGCAGAGCCGTTGGTGCATGCGCCATCTGGGGGCTAATTTCTTCTCGCAGTTTAGAAATAAGAACCTGATGAATCTGTTCAAAAAACTCTGCAAGCAGAACCAGTTATGGAAGTACAATTTGATATGTGACAGACTTAATGTGTGCACGCAGAGACATGTTAGGGACAGGAAAGCTGCAAGAGATGCAGCGGTGAGGGCATATGTTGAAGCAGTAGATGCACAGTTGGCAACAGGAACAACAGCCGTGGAGGAGGAGCCTGTTGGGCTATGTGACCTGCCAGGCTTTGACCCACCTGGTACTAGGAGAAGGCTTGGGAGGTCGATTAAAACCTTCCAGCAGTGGATAGAGCATGAGCCTCTGGAGAGGTGGTCTTTGCTACATGACACACATGGAGCAAGGTACGGTGTCATGACAACCAACCTTGCGGAAACATACAACTTTGTCCTCAGAGGAAACCGGGCATTGCCACTTACAACAATCGTTGAGGGTATTTTCTATGGCACCGTGAAGTATTTCAGAGATAGATGTCAAAAAGCAGAGCAACATATCTTGAGCAACCCGAATACACGTTACTGTGAAAGAGTCACGAAGTACATGGACAACAAGATGCAAAAAGCTAGGTCACACACTGTAGTCGCCATCGGTAATCAAGAGAGAAGGTTTGAGGTCTGCTTAGCCAACAACAAATTCAGATGTGCAAATGAGTTGAGGACGCATGAGGTGAAAATTGGAAATGAAGCCTGGACAACGTGTGAGTGCACATGCAACAAACCGAAATTGCTTCACCTACCTTGCTCACATGTACTTGCTGCTTGCGGGCAGCTTGGAATGGACGCAATATCGTTTGTGTCTCCATTTTTTCTGAAAGAGTCTATCCTCAATACCTGGACAGGTGAGCTGATGGGTTTTCGATCAATGGGTAACTTCGACAACGTCAACCCTGCTGAAAGGCGTTACATTCCAAACCCAGAGCATATGCGTACAAGTAGAGTCAGACGGCAGTGTCAGCGCATCCGGAATGATATGGATGAATCTGAAGCAGGAGGTCCGACTAGGCAATGCATTCTATGCAATGAATTTGGCCATAGGGACACTAATTGTCCCACTTTCGTCACTGCCAGTGGTACTGGGCGTGGACGAGGCAACCGGGGACGAAGAGGAGGTAGAGGAGGTAGAGGAGTAAGAGGGAGAGGAAGAAGCTAAGCTAGCACTACTATGTTCTAAATTTGTATTAGTGTGGCACCATATTCTGAATTTGTATTAAGTGTGGCACTATGTTCTGAATTTGTATTAAGAGTGGCACTATGTTCTGAATTTGTATTAAGTGTGGCACTATGTTCTAAATTTGTATTAAGTGTGGCACTATGTTCTAAATTTGTATTAAGTGTGGCAACTATGTTTGAAATTTGTATTAAGTGTGGCACTATGTTCTAAATTTGTATTAAGTGTGGCAACTATGTTTGAAATTTGTATGTGCAGGAATGTCGGGAATGTGGTTGCTGAATGGGGACATTGATAGGGGTCATTGTGCTGTGATATGGTATGAGCGCAAGCTTGAGCCTCTGGTCACTCGCACTCCTAAGGAGAACTGGATGATACACCTAGGATGGGTTCAGCGGTACGTGCTTTATTAATTTGCACACTGACATGCATATTAATGGGAGACACTAACTGAAATGTTCTGTGATGAAGGTTGAAATGGGCTGGCCTTTTACCTTTCGCGCATCTGGTTGAGTCTATCCCGGGTTGCAAACGCCTCGCCATCGACTCCTCCTTGTTGACCTGCTTAGTGGACTGTTGGAGGCCAGAGACCCACACGTTTCACTTCCGATGGGGAGAGATGGCTCCTACTCTAGAGGATGTGTCACTTTTGCTCGGACTACCGTTGGCAGGTCATGTCATAGGACCGTTGGACGCACCGGCTGGTTGGGAGCTAGGTCATACACAACGTTTTCATGGTGTTTTTCGGGATGCTCCAGATCCGGTATGGGAGCATCACGGACCTAAGTATGATTGGTTGCTCAATTTCCAGGTTAGTTCCCCTACCTCTTATCTTCAAGTTATCGTGCATATGGTTTTATAGAAAATACCTACGGCTTACTAAAACTTTCTCTTTTCTTAATGCAGATCCAGAAGTTCCCGGCGCCGTTGAGTGCGGAACAGATCACTCGGAGCCTGGAGGCCTACTTAATGTGGCTTTTCGGCAAGGTGATATTCATAGAGAACCATGTCACCACTATTAGCGCGCTCTACATCCCTATGGCACTCGAGATAGCGAGCACTGAGACGGCGGATCAGATCAGATAGAGGAGTTGGGGTTCGGCGGTCTTAGCGGCTACATACCGAGGTATGTGCAACGGCTGCGAACTTACATCGAGAAAGCCAGCCCTTCTTGGATGCCCTCTATTCCTACAGCTGTGGTCGTGGGAGAGGTTCTCTATAGGGCAACCAGATGTACGTGTTCATCAGCCTATAGACGCCATGTTCGATGCTGACGGCATTGACATGCCTACGTTTGGTCTGTGTTGGACACGTCGCGAGGTATGTATCGTGTTATAGTTTAATGCAACTTTTTTGTGCACAAGAGATAGTTCAATGCTAGCGGCTACTAAGTTCTGTTTTCTGTAGAGACGCTTTGCTAGTGATCAGACCAGGAAGGCATACACGGCATTGAACGAGTAGTTCGATGCTTACACTAGGGTCATCTGGCAGCCCTACACGGAAGCAGCCATACATGCAAGATATCCCGGTGGTATGTCTGTGCTATGCACAAGGGACCGAGATTACTGGATGACGAAATCGAAGATCATCTTCGATGTCTTCGTCGAGGAGATGGCACAACAGAGGGTTATGAGGCAATTTGGTCTTCTGCAGTTGGAGCTGCCTCCCCCTACAGAGAACCCGATGCCAGCACACATCCACAGGTATTAACCAGTTTTTCAATGTTGCATTATCTTTCATAGTACTCCATTCGAAGCATTAGGTAATTGTTGAACACACACCATAATTTTAGGACGACGAGGAAGGGCATGACCAGGACAACTGCTGACTGGCTAGTTAGACTAGAGCCGTATGTTACAGAATGGGAGACAGCAAACACACATCTATGGCACAAGAATCACGATTTTGATCTCAATGAATTCAATATCTATTTGCGGCGCTACATGACCGGAACATGGTTACGCATCGTTGAGCACTCTCACCCAGAGGAGATACCTGACCCTACTCCGTCGGATATGTACCTGAGCTATGATACTTCGGGCTCTAGGCAGTACGCGGTAAGATATATTTTCTTTAAGTAAAGTTGTCACATTCTTTGACGTGCATACTTAATAATCGTCATGAAAATTTGCAGGCTAGCTTGACACACGAAATCTATGACGACATGACCAACTTTGGACGATCACTGTCGTCTGGACCTCATCTTCAGCACCGTCCTGTGCTACAACCCTTCTTGGAACGAATGCAGAACAAGATACAGGCTATCTACGAGGCTATCACGTGCACCCGGAGAAGCGACGTTGTTCAGCACCAGCAACAGCAGCCGCGTCCCTCCACGCACCGACATCAGCCACGTCCACGTCTAGCACATCAGCCGACGACCAGGCCACCCCCTCCTGACCAACCTGGCAGTTCGACGTGGCAGCACCCACAGCACTATGGTCCCATGTCAAGCTTCGTGTTTTCTCCACAGCCACATCAGCAGGGTCCCTCGTCGAGCTTCGTGTTTCAGCCAGAGCAGCCATCACAGCCAGCAGGTATTTATTGTTTTCCTCGTCGAGCTTCGAGCTTCGTGTCTTCATATTTATTGTTTTCAATATTAATTGAGGTGACCTCTTTCTTCATGACTTAACGTTCCATCGTGCATGAGCCTACGGATATCAGGCGTCTATGTCGGCATCACATGATACGTGGGGGAGTGATCAACATCCCGAGGAGAACATACAGGCTTAGATGTCGCAGCACACCCAGTGGATGAACATGTTTTCGACTCCTCCACCAGGCCCCACACAGGATACACAGTATGACCAGGGCGAGTCTGAGATTCCTCCTCGTAACATTAGGGCACCCAATAGGTTGGGATGGACGACACCTCGAGATCCGCCTCCCCGCCAGGCCAGACGTTGTCAGTGACGCTTCTATCTATCAGTAGAGACATGACCATCTACTTCTGTATGAGATTTATGTCTATTCTATGTATGAGACAAATGACTATGTACTTATGTATGAGACATATGCCTACTCTATTTTAGTACTCTGTTATCCGAACTACAACATCATATTTAGATAGAACATAATGCTCCTACAATAAGACAGTACAAACAACTAGATAGAACTACATCTAAATTAAACGGTACGTACGACTTAACTTACAACATAGAGCATAAAAACTACATGAAGTCATCGTCTGAAGGAAATATGCCCTAGAGGCAATAATAAAGTTGTTATTTTATATTTCCTTATTCATGATAAAGGTTTATTATTCATGCTAGAATTGTATTGATCGGAAACTTAAATACATGTGTGAATACATAAACAAATACCGTGTCCCTAGTAAGCCTCTACTAGACTAGCTCATTGATCAAAGATGGTTAAGGTTTCCTAACCATGGACATGTGTTGTTATTTGATAACGGGATCACATCATTAGGAGAATGATGTGATGGTCAAGACCCATCCGTTAGCTTAGCATAATGATCGTTCAGTTTTATTGCTATTGCTTTCTTTATGTCAAATACATATTCCTTCGACTATGAGATTATGCAACTCCCGGATACCAGAGGAGTGCCTTGTGTACTATCAAACATCACAACGTAACTGGGTGATTATAAAGATGCTCTACAGGTATCTCCGAAAGTATTTGTTGAGTTGGCATAGATCGAGATTAGGATTTGTCACTCCGAGTTTCGGAGAGGTATCTCTGGGCCCTCTCGGTAATACACATTGTGACACCCCCGGCTCAATCGTGCACTAATCATACATGCAAATGCACACGATCAAGCCTAAGGACTCACGAGAAGATATCACAACACAACTCTAAAACATAAATAAAGTCTTACAAGCTTTATATTACAAGCCAGGGGCCTCGAGGGCTCGAATACATAAGCTTGCGTACAAGCGTCAGTGGAAGCATCAGATATCTGAGTATAGATATAAAAGAAAACACAGATAGGCCCTCAAAGGCAGGACAAAAGAAAACACTACGATCGAAAGGCGTTGGCCTCCTGCCTGGGACCCTCCGATCCTACTCCTGGTCGTCGGCAAACTCATAGCAGTAACCACCCTCGGGTAGTAGTAGCGAACATCGGCGGGGGCAGCTGTATCTGGGGCTCCATCATCTGGTTGCATCAAAAGGATATGTGGGAAAAAGAAAACAAAGCAACTGTGAGTACTCATCCGAAGTACTCAGCAAGCAAGGATCTACACTACATATGCAACATTATCAAAGAGAGGCTGTATATGTGGACTGGGCTGCAGAAATGCCAGAATAGAGAGAAGGCCTAGTCCTATCGAATACTAGCATCTTCAGAGGTCTTGCAGCATTAGAAGAGTGTAGATTAGTACCGTATAAAGCAGTAGTATTGATAAGTCTCAACCTCACCCAGAGATCCTTCCTCGACTCCCTGCGAGAAAGCAATCCCAGAGCCATACAGTCATCAACCTCGTCCAGAGATCCCTTCTCGACTCCCTACGAGAAGCAATCCCAGAGCCATAGTATCCAGTTCTAATTGTATCAATCGGGATACAACTCCGAGTGTCCGTTACCGAGGATCCGGCTATGCATAGATTAGTTCTTCCCTGCAGGGGTGCACCAACTTACCCACCACGCTCGCTTAACTCCGGCCGGACACACTTTTACGGGTCATGCCCGGCCTCGGCCAAACGACACACCGCAACCCTACCTACAGCTCAGCAGAGAGGTCCCCACCGGTCTACATCCTAAGCGCAAGGGGGTCTTGGCCATCGCCCCTCACCCTCCGGGTCATTGCGCACAGGGTGGATACCAGCGTCGCCTCGGGTGGCCGACACGATCCGACCGTGCCGCAATGCTGAACTGGACGTCTGTCAAAGCTTTCGACTGATGCTACGATGCAGAACGCCCATACTATGCCCACGTGATGGTTAGTGCTATCGGGCCAGAGGCCCACTCAGATCACATATCCAAACCGTTAGTACCTTGGGGGTTGCGATAACGAGCAGACACTCACGATCGATGTGACCCCGTCGCCCCGTCTCGAGGACTTGCGGCAAGGGCTAAGAATGCCCGGCCACGCCTCGTATTCATCACTCGGGCACCATCCAGGCAACCCGTCTTCACATCACACGCGGGTACCCCTCAGGGTCGACCCGCCTTTCCAAGTAACAGTAGTACAGTCCAAGTATCCGTGTGTCCATAACATCAGGGGGGATCCGAGGTATCACCCTCGTTGGATTCCTACCCGATATATCCGTCAAGGTGAACTCGAAGGAATCACCCTCGCTGGGTTCACACGTGAGGTGTTGTACGACGGCGTCGTTATCGGAAGCGGTGAAGGAGGAATCACCCTCGATGACCACGACCGAATAGCTACTCTACAGAGTTAACATCAAAAGTGCTACAAGAGGTTTCACCCTCGGCACTTGATAGCAACGCTGCAGTGTCGTTACAACTAAGGGGGTGATGTGCGGTGTCGGGGTCTGGTCTTCAATCCCGTTGATCGGGTCTTCTGATAATCCAGCGGGGCAGTCGTGACAAGTGGGGGGGGGGGTCACTGATAGGTCTCTACCCAGCCTAGACTAAACAGTTTAGGTTAAGCAGGTAAGGTTTCAATAGCAGGTTACAATAAACAGGCTATGCATCAGAATAGGTAAAGCAGTAGCAGCAGCAATTCTAATGCAAGCATGAGAGAGAGAAAGAATGGGAGATATCGGTATGCTCAAAAGGGGGGTGCTTGCCTGGTTGCTCTGGCAAGAAGGGTTAGTCGTCAACGGTGTCGTCGGGCTCCTGAGCTGCGTCGGTCTCGGGGACGACGTCGGTGTCGGGGTCTAACGAGAGAGAAGAGGGGGAGAAAACAAATAAATACACGACAAACATAAGCAACACAGAGCAGGCTATGCTAACGTGCAGTGCAGAGTTGCCTGAAGACATGTCTAAGTCATTTAGTTATTTTAGGAATTTGTTTGGAATTATTTTATTAGAGTCATGCACTATTCATTTATCTGAAACAGGCAAAAAGTTGCATGTTCAGATAGTTAGAGGCAACTAACAGGTATGTGCGTAGCGTATTCGGATTCGTGGGATTTTTCTGATCATTTTTCATATATAATTTATTTTCATCGGAGTTACAGATTAAAAGATATGATTTTTTTTAAGTTTAATTGATTTTCTAGAATTTACTTAATTATTTAAATACGAATTATCCAAAACAGTAAAGGGTGACGCCATCGTGACGTAATGCTGACGTCAGCAGTCAACGGTCGGCTGACCAGGGTCAAACCTGACAGGTGGGGCCCACATGTCATTCACAGTACTAATTAACAGAGGATTAAACTTAACTAATTAACCTAATTAGCTTGTGGGTCCCACTGTCAGTGTCAGCTTTAGTTAACTAATTAGATTAATTAGGATTAACAGGTTAATTAGTGTTTTATTTATTTATAAAACGTTTTAAGGGGTGGGACCCGCGTGTCAGCGACATGGGCTGCCCAGTCAGCATCGCTGACTGGTCAATGGGAAGCCCCGGGCCCATCACTCAGTGGCCCTGGTGGTGGGCCAGACGGGCCACGTCGGCGCCGGCCGCCGGAGACGCGCCGGCGAGCCCCGAGCGCGGTGGCGAGCTCCGGCGAGCTCGGGATTCAGCTGTGGTGCACGGTTTTGAGCGCGGTCGGTCGCGTTCGAAAGCAGGCGATGGGCCGCATCGAGTGGTGGTGATGCTTCGCCCTGGAGTGGCCGGAATCGACGTCGGCGGTGAGCTAGGCGGACGCCGGGGCTCGGGTTCGAGAGGAAACGGCGACGCGGCGCGTTAGCGAGCAAACTAAGTGCCCAAAGGGCCTCTACATGCGCGTGCGGGCACAACGGGCATCGACGCGGACCAAAAAGGTCACCGGTTGGTCGCCAGCGGCGAGCTCGCGCGACGGCGGGTACGGCCTAGCTAAATGCGACGTTTGGGCGCGAAAGGAAGGGAAGGAAAGAGGGGACCCGGTGCGACTGCTCACCATGGAGCTCAAGAAAGGCTCGGCGAGGGCTTAGGAGCAGCAGTGGCGCCGTGGTTGGAGAAGATGGCCGGCGGCTTGAGCTTGAAGAAGGGCTCGATCCCGGAGCTACAGCGGCCCCCGGCTTGAGCTGATGGCCGGAGAGGAAGGAGAAGAGGTAGGCGGAGCTGGTGAGCGCGTCGGCGAGGCGAGTGAAGGCCGGTGGCCGCGTGCTTCACGGGACCACGGCCATGGTGGTGCTCGGGTGTGCGGAGGAAAAGGCAGAGAGGTGGCGCGGGGAGTGAGAGAGGGGAGGCCAGGGGTGCGCGGGGAGGGGCCCTTATCCCCAGCGCGGGCGCGGGCGACGCGCTGTCGAGCCAGCGAGCAGGGGGGCCAGGGCGCGGCGTGCGGGCGCGGAGACAACGAGCGGGCGTGAACAGGGGGAGGTAGGGGACGAGCTAGTAGGGCTGGGCCGCGCGGGTGACATCTGGGCCTTTTTCCCCTTTTCTACTTTCTTTTCTGTTTTTCCTTTTAGTTTCTGTCTTGTAAATAGTTGGGCACCCAAATGACTTTTGTAAAAATTGTGACCTGGTCCATAAATCACAGGGCAGCATACCCTATCACCAAAAATTAGTTTGGGGTATTTATCATTCCAGATTTATTTTATATTTATTAATAGGTTATTAAATATGGTTTTCAGTCACTGTTTGAGGATGTTCAAGCCACTTATCCAATTTCAATAATGTTGGTTTCAATTTTAGAATTGTCTATGATTTACTTGCTATTAAATGAACAATTTAGTTTCTGATTTGAGCAACTTTTATTCTCCACTTTCAGTTTGAATTTCCATTTGAATTTGAATTTGAAAAGAGATATGATACTAACGATGATTAAGCACTGTTGATCATGATGACATGGCATAATCAAAAGGGTGATTACTGTAGTTAACCACTGGGGGTGTTACACACATCATAAGCTTGCAAACAAACGACTATGGAGTTGGTCACGCGGTGATGTATTATGGAACGAGTAAAGAGACTTGCCGGTAACGAGATTGAACTAGGTATGAAGATACCGACGATCGAATCTCGGGCAAATAACATACCGATGGACAAAGGGAATTACGTATGTTGTCATAACGGTTCGACCGATAAAGATCTTCGTAGAATATGTAGGAGCCAATATGAGCATCCAGGTTCCGCTATTGGTTATTGACCAGAGAGGTGTCTCGGTCATGTCTACATAGTTCTCGAACCCGTAGGGTCCGCACGCTTAACGTTCGTTGACGATATAGTATTATATGAGTTATGTGATTTGGTGACCGAATGTTGTTCGGAGTCCCGGATGAGATCACAGACATGACGAGGAGTATTGAAATGGTCTAGAGGTAAAGATTTATATATAGGACGATGGTATTCGGACACCGGAAGTGTTTCGGGGGTCACCGGGTACTTATCGGGTCACCGGAAGGGGTTCCGGGCACCGCCGGCAAAAGATATGGGCCTTATGGGCCAAGAGGGGAAACACACCAGCCACAAGGGGCTGGTGCGCCCCCCCATATGGGCCGGCCAAGGTGGAGAAGGAAAGGGGAAGGAGGAAAGGAAAGAAAGGGAATAGGATTTCCGATTCCTTCCACCTCCCCCCTTTCCTTCCCCCTCCGACAAATTAGGCAGGGGGCCACGCCACTTGGGAGGACCCCAAGTACGATTCAGCCTACTTGGGGCGCCCTCCTGGCTGCTCCCTCCTCACCTCCACCTATATATATGTGGGAGGGGGAGCGCCTAGCACACCAGACAATTGTTTAGCCATGTGCGGCGCCCCCCTCCACCGTTTACACCCCCGGTCATATTTTCGTAGTGCTTAGGCGAAGCCCTGCGGAGATCGTTTCACCATCACCGTCACCACGCCGTCGTGCTGATGGAACTCATCTACTACCTCGACATCTTGCTGGATCAAGAAGGCGAGGGACGTCACCGAGCTAAACGTGTGTAGAATCCGGAGGTGCCGTACGTTAGGTACTTGATCGGTTGGAGCGCGAAGAAGTTCGACTACATCAACCGCGTTGTTAAGCGCTTCCGCTTACGGTCTACGAGGGTACGTAGATACACTCTCCCCCTCGTTGCTATGCATCTCCATGGATAGATCATTGCGTGTGCGTAGAATTTTTTTTTTCCATGCAACGATTCCCTACAGTGGTATCATTAACCAGGTCTATGCGTAGATGATATGCACGAGTAGAACACAAAGAGTTGTGGGCGGTGATAGTCATACTGCTTACCACCAACGTCTTATTTTGATTCGGCGGTATTGTGGGATGAAGTGGCCCGGACCAACCTTACATGTCCACGTACATGAGGCCGGTTCCACCGACTGACATGCAACTAGTTTTGCATAAAGGTAGCTGGCGGGTGTCTGTTTCTCCTACTTTAGTTGAATCGAATTTGACTGCAGCCGGTCCTTGAAGAAGGTTAAAACAGCAAACTTGACGAATCACCGTTGTGGTTTTTGCCGTAGGTAAGAACGGTTCTTGCTAGAAGCCCGTAGCAGCCACGTAAAACTTGCAACAACAAAGTAGAGGATGTCTAACTTGTTTTTGCAGGGCATGTTGTGATGTGATATGGTCAAGACATGATGTGATATACGTTGTTGTATGAGATGATCATGTTTTGTAAGTTATCGGCAACTGGCAGGAGCCTTATGGTGGTCGCTTTATTGTATGAAATGCAAACGCCATGTAATTGCTTTATTTTATCACTATGTGTTAGCGATAGTTGTAGAAGCAATAGTTGGCGAGACGACCACGACGCAACGATGGAGATCAAGGTGTCGAGCCGGTGAAAATGGAGATCATGACAATTCTTTGGAGATGGAGATCAAAAGCACAAGATGATGGCCATATCATGTCACATATTTTGATTGCATGTGATGTTTATCCTTTAAGCATCTTATTTTGCTTAGAACGATGGTAGCATTATAAGATGATCCCTTCACTTAATTTCAAGATAAAAGTGTTCTCCCTGAGTATGCACCGTTGCTACAGTTCATCGTGTTGAGACACCACATGATGATCGGGTGTGATAGACTCTACGTTCACATACAACGGGTGCAAGACAGTTTTGCACATGCGGAACACTTGGGTTAAACTTGACGAGCCTAGCATGTACATACATGGCCTCGGTACACTGGAGACCGAAAGGTCGAACGTGAATCATATAGTAGATATGATCAAGATAGAGATGTTCACCATTGATGACTACCCCATCTCACATAATGATCGGACATGGGTTAGTTGATTTGGATCACGTATCACTTAGATGACTTGAGGGATGTCTATTTAAGTAGGAGTTCTTAAGTAATTTGATTAATTGAACTTAATTTATCATGAAACTTAGTCCTGATAGTATTTGCTTATCTATGTTGTAGATCAATAGCTCGCGTATATCTCCCCTGTTCTATTTTTGATATGTTCCTACAGAAAACTAAGTTGAAAGATGATAGTAGCAATGATGCGGACTGGGTCCGTGATCTGAGGAATGTCCTCATTGCTGCACAGAAGAATTATGTCCTTGATGCACCGCTAGGTGACAGACCTATTACAGGAGCAGATGCAGACGTTGTGAATGTTTGGCACAACTCGATATGATGACTACTTGATAGTTTAGTGCGCCATGCTTTACGGCTTAGAACCGGGACTTAAAAAATGTTTTGAATGCCATGGAGCATATGAAATGTTCCAAGAGCTGAAATTGGTATTTCAGACTCATGCCCATGTCGAGAGGTATAAGACCTCTGATAAGTACTTTGCCTACAAGATGGAGGAGAATAGCTCAGCCAGTGAGCATGTGCTCAGAATGTCTGGGTACTACAATCGCTTGAATCAAGTGGGAGTTATTCTTCCAGATAAGATAGTGATTGACAAAATTATTTAGTCACTATCACCAAGCTACTAGAACTTCGTGATGAACTATAATATGCAAGGGATGACAAAAACGATTCCCGAGCTCTTCGTGATACTGAAATCGGCAAAGGTAGAAATCAAGAAAGAGCATCAAGTGTTGATGGTTGACAAGACCACTAGTTTAAAAAAAGGGCGAGGGAAAGAAAGGGAACTTCAAGAAGAATGGCAAGCAAGTTGTCACTCCC
This sequence comes from Thinopyrum elongatum, assembly GCA_011799875.1. Taxonomy (NCBI): domain Eukaryota; kingdom Viridiplantae; phylum Streptophyta; class Magnoliopsida; order Poales; family Poaceae; genus Thinopyrum; species Thinopyrum elongatum. The sequence continues at coordinate 138,926,413 of CM022297.1, forward strand.
ATGAAGAAGCCCAAAGTTGGACCCAAGCCTGAAACTGAGTGCTTGTACTGCAAAGGAAATGGTTACTGGAAGCGGAACTGCCCCAAATACTTGGCGGATAAGAAGGATGGCAAAGTGAACAAAGGTATATTTGATATACATGTTATTGATGTGTATTTTACTAGTGTTCATAGTAGCCCCTGGGTATTTGATACCGGTTCAGTTGCTAAGATTAGTAATTCGAAACAGGAGTTGCAAAATGACAGAGACTAGTTAATGACGAGGTGACGATGTGTGTTGGAAGTGATTCCAAGGTTGATAAGATCACCATCGCACACTCCCTCTACATTCGGTATTAGTGTTGGACCTAAATAAATAAATGTTATTTGGTGTTTGCGTTGAGCATGAATATGATTGGATCACGTTTATTGTGATACGGTTCTTCATTTAAGTCAGAGAATAATTATTATTCTATTTACATGAATAAAACCTTTTATGGTCATACACTCAATGTAAATGGTTTATTGAATCTCGATCGTAGTGATACACATATTCATAATATTGATACCAAAAGATGCAAAGTTGATAATGATAGTGCAACATATTTGTGGCATTGCCGTTTAGGTCATATTGGTGTAAAGCTGTAACACCCCCAGTGGTTAGCTACAGTAATCACCCTGTTGATAATGCCATGTCATCATGATCAACAGTGCTTAATCAACATTAGTAATAAATCCATTTTCAAATTCAAACTCAATTGGAAATTCAAACTAAAAGTGGAAAATAAAAGTTGTTCAAAATAGAAACTAAATTGTTCATAATATTGTAAATAATTCAGAGACAATTCTAAAATTGTAACTAACATTTAATAAATTAATTAGGTAACCCAAACCTCCTCTAACAGTGGCTGAGAATAATATTTAATAACCTTTTAACTAATCTGAGTCAAATATGAAATGAAGATTTTCCCAAACTAGTTTTTGGTGGTAGGGTACATTGTACTGCTAATTATGGACTAGGTCACACTTTGAACAAAATTCATTTGGTGCTCAAACATTTTCCAAACAGAAAGGAAAAGAAACAGAAAAAGAGAAAAGGGAAAAGGCCTAAAGACCCTACTGTGCACTTAGGCCTACCATCCACAGTGCCGGCTCGACCCACCCCGCGCCATCCCCTACCTCACTGCTCATCGCGCGCCTCGCTGTCGAGCACCTCGCGCACGCGAGCCAGCCCCCCCCCTCTGTGCGGTCGACAGCGCGCCCACGCCAGCGCTGGGGATAAGAGCAGCTCCCCGCTCTCCCTGGCGAACCCTAGCCATCATTCCCCCTTCCTCCCTCATTCCCCACCTCGCCCGACGCCGCCATGATCGGCCTGCGCTGAAGCTCACGGCCACCGCCTCTGCCTCGCCACCTCGAAGTGTCCACGAGCTCCGCCGTGCTTCTCTACGCCTCCTGCGCCAACGAACCGAAGCCGAGCACCTCTGCATCGCCGGCCTGCGTCGTCTTCTTCCCCTTCGGCCGCCGGTGATCGCCGCCTCGATTCGTCGCCGTCCGTCCTTCCCAGGCCCACCTTAGCACATCTGCAGGCTCTACGTGAGCACCCCGTCCTCCTCCCTCTTCCCCTACGCTCTTCCCCTCACCGTAGCTGCCGCTCCACCCATGGCCGTGCTGGACGCCGCGGAACACGTCGCCGGCGTGTCGTCGGTGACCAAATGGTCCCGTGGCCGTGTCCGCTAGTTTCCCCGCATCGCGTAGGGCCTCGCGGTGTAGTTGGTTTGTTCGCGCGCGTGCTGCTGCTGTGTTTTTCTCTCCACCCGAACGCCGCCGTCCGACAAGGCCGTCGCCCTGCTCAACCCCGGCCTCCCCTGCCGCCGTGCACCCCACCACCGCACGCGGCTCCGTCCGCTCGTTCCAGCAAGCCCAACCCCGCGTCAAATGGTGCAGCATAGCGAAAACCCGGGCTCGCCGGAGTTGCTCGTTGTCGCGCGGCCTCGCCGGCGTACTCCGGTGGCCGGCGCCCAGCTGGCGCCGACATGGCAGCCGTGGGCCCCGCCCTTGTGTCGCTGCAACTGGGTCCCACAGGGCCCAGTTGACCCGGTCAGCGCGGCCCCGCCCGCTGACATGTGGGGCCCAGCAACTTACCTGATTTAAAATAAAAATAAAATGTTAATTAAAAGTTAATTAACTATTAGTCACTGACAGGTGGGTCCCGCTTGTTGATTAGGACTAGATTAGTTAATTTAACTCTGTTAATTAGTCTAGTCTATGACATGTGGGGCCCACTGGTCAGGTTTGACCCTGGTCAGCCGACCGTTGACTGCTGACGTCAGCATTACGTCATGATGACGTCACCCTGCTACTGTTTTGGATAATTCGAATTAATAATAAATCTGTAATTTCAGAATATTGTTTAAACTTTGAAAAATCATATAAAATAATCCGTAGCTCAGATGGAAAAACTTTGTACATGAAAGTTGCTTAGAATTTCGAGACGGATCCGTCACATGTCTCTAACTATCCGAACATGGAACCGTTCCCCTCCGGTCATCTGTCTGACAAATGTCCGGAACCGGGAAAACATTCCCGGATGGATTCCCCCTTCCTCGTTGTCGTGCAACCATACATTAAGGCACACCCGGCACTGCGTATTGTCATGTTATGCTCTTGTTTGCTTTATATTTACTATTTCCTCCCCCTCTTCTCTCTCGTTAGACCCCGATGCAGTTCCCGGTACCGACACAGCACAGGAGCCCGACGCCACCGTTGACGACCTTGCCTTTGCCGCCGAGCAACCAGGCAAGCCCCCCCCCCTTTGATCATCCCGATATCGCCCATTCTATTTTCTCATGCTTGCATTAGAATTGCTGCTGCTACTGCTTTACCTATTTTGATGCATAGCCTGTTTATTGTAACCTGCTGTTGATAATTACCTGCATATCCTAAACTGCTTAGTATAGGCTGGGTAGAGACCTATCAGTGACCCTACTAGTCCCGACCGCCCTGCTGGATTATCCGAAGACCCGATCAACGGGATTGAAGACCAGGCCCTGACACCGCACATCACCCCCCCTTAGTTGTAACGACACTGCAGCGTTACTATCGAGTGCCAAGGGTGAAACCTCTTGTAGCACTTCTGATGTTAACTCTGTAGAGTAGCTATTCGGTCGTGGTCATCGAGGGTGATTCCTCCTTCACCGCTTCCGATAACGACGCCGTTGTACAACACCTCAAGTGTGAACCCAGCGAGGGTGATTCCTTCGAGTTCACCTTGACGGATACATCAAGTAGGAATCCAACGAGGATGATACCTCAGATTCCCCTGATGTTATGGACACACGGATACTTGGACTTTACACTGTTACTTGGATAGGCGGGTCGACCCTGAGGGGTACCCGCGTGCGCCTGAGAGGTGAGTGTTGTGAAGACGGGTGCATGTGTCGTGCCCGAGTGAGAATACGAGGCGTGGTCGGGCATTCTTGGCCCTTGCCGCAAGTCCTCGAGACGGGGCGACGGGGTCACATCTTTCGTGAGTCTCTGCTCGTTACCGCAAGCCCAAGGTACTAACGGTTTGGATATTTGATTCGAGTGGGCCTCTGGACCGATAGCACTAACCATCATGCGGGAATAAATATGGGTACTCTGCATCATGGTATCAGCCGAAAGCTTTGTCAGACGTCCAGTTCAGCATTGCGGCCGGGTCGGATCATGCCATTGGCGCTGGTATCCACCCTGCTCGCAACGACCCAGAGTGCATAGGGCGATGGCCCAAGACCCCTGAGTGCTTAGGATGTAGACCGGCGGGGACCTCTCTGCTGAGCTCTAGGTAGGGCTGCGGTGTGTCGTTTGGCCGAGGCCAGGCAAGACCCGGAAAAGTGTGTCCGGCCGAAGTTAAGCGAGCGTGGTGGGTAAGTTGGTGCACCCCTGCAGGGAAGAACTAAACTATGCATAGCCGGATCCTCGGTAACGGACACTCGGAGTTGTATCCTGATTGATACAATTAGAACTGGATACTTGGATACTATGGCTCTGGGATTGCTTCTCGCAGGGAGTCGAGAAGGGATCTCAGGACGAGGTTGATGACTGTATGGTTCTGGGATTGCTTTCTCGCAGGGAGTCGAGAAAGGATCTCCGGGTGAGGTTGAGACTTAACGATACTGCTACATTATATTGTATTGTTCTACTCTCTTCCATTGCTGCAAGAACACTAAAGATGCTAGTCTTCGATAGGACTAGGTTTTCTCTCTATTCTGGCATTTCTGCAGCCCAGTCCACATATGCAGCCTCTCCTTGAAAATGTTGCATATGTAGTGTAGATCCTTGCTTGCTGAGTACTTCTGAGTACTCACGGTTGCTTTGTTTTCCTTTTTCTCCCCATATCAGTTTGTCGTGACCAGAGGACGGAGCCCCCCTGAGACAGTTGCCCCCGCCGACGATCGCTACTACTACCCCGAGGGTGAATACTACTACGAGTTGACTGACGGCCAGGAGTAGGATCGGAGGGTCCCAGGCAGGAGGCCTACGCCTTTCGATCGTAGTGTTTTATTTTGCCCCGCCTTTCTAAAGGCCTTTCTATTTCTCTTTTAATATCTGTACTCAGATATCTGATGCTTCCGCTGACGCTTGTTCGCAAGCTTATGTATTCGAGCCCTCGAGGCCCCTGGCTTGTAATATAAAGCTTGTATGACTTTATTTATGTTTTAGAGTTGTGTTGTGATACCTTCCCGTGAGTCCTTAGGCTTGATCGTGTGCATTTGCGTGTATGATTAGTGCACGATTGAGCCGGGGGCATCACAAGTTGGTATCAGAGCCGACTGCCTGTAGGAACCCCCCTTTCCAACTCCTTGGCTGAAGTTGAGTCTAGTCGTCCAAAATTGTTTTACTAACTTGGATGTGTGGCTTACGGGCCCACGTCGCCAATTGGGTGATATTAGTATCTTTTATTCCTCATCTTTACTCTGGGACTCTGATCTCTCATCCTTTCGGGTTAAATGAATTTTACTAACGCCGACACTTAGGATCTCGTAAATCCCGTCTACCCGGAGAGCTGGATATTTGTGCTTAATTCCTTACCATTGATCTGATTATTCTGATAATCATTTCCTTTCCATTGTTTTGTTTAACCTTTCTCTCCGAGTTGTATTATACTTCTCATTGTCATTTGACAATCCTGAATTTCCTCTGTTTCAGATGGATCGTTTGTTTCCACCACGCCCTACAACGCAGCTTGTGCTTCGCACTTGGGCTCGTAGTGCCCCTGGTTTTCCAGCTGTTCTGATCGCGCTCCTGACCAGGCTGGGCTACCGCTGGTACCTCGAGTACATGGTCTACGAGGATTACCGCGAGTTCAACCAGGAGCAGTACCATGCTGATGTTCGTATCTATGATCAGCGCGATGACTCAGACACTGAGCTGCACCTTTTCCACGGTATCGGCGTGACGATTGAGATGGCAGTACATGATGCCGCCTACTCTGCTGTCGCACGGCTCCGAGGAGAGTTCAACAATAGCTTGGATGCTTCTGAGTTCCGATACATTCCGTATGCCCCTACTGGAGATACTACTGGATACTACACAGCTATCTGTGCCCCGTATGAGCCTCGTCGCTACGACCCACGCGTTCTGATTTAGTGCACTCAGGCTCTGGATCGCACTGTTCGGGCTCTTGCCGTCGAGTTGGTTGCCACTCGAGCACGTCTCTACGATGCTATGACGTAGTTGCTACCAGCTGTTCATGCAGGGATACATCCGGAGTACATCCTTTACCCGAGCAGGACTCAGATGTATGCTGGTATTGATTGGCCTGCTGTTGGAGGTCACACACCTGTACGTGGACCTCTTCTTACAGCTCGAGACCGGGTTCTGCATCAGAGTGCACATGGAGCACAGGATCCTTCCGCGACGAACACTCGTCGTCCGCACGTGCAGCTACCCCGTTTCAGTGGATCTTCCCGACGTTGATGTAGCCTTTGCTATATCTCGTGGTGTACTTCCTTACCGCGTGCCTGCGCGCCGCTTATCATGTCTAGTTTTTAAATTTGCGTCGTTCTGCTATTCGCATGTACCCGACTCTGTGTATGGATCTGTATGTCTTAATTGACTACTATTAAGTATCTAGTACACTGTTTAATTATTGTCGTGTTACATCATGCTTGTCGCTAAACACCCGCAACTGCTTTTAATGAACTACCCCTGTTGAAACATAGCAGGATGGTTAGACCAGGTGGTCGTGGTCGTGCCCCTGAACGCCCACCACCACCAGACTATATGGCAGCGATGATGCAACAATTCGAGCTCAACCGCCAGTTCATGACTGGGATTATGGCTCAGTTCCCGCATCTGAACAACCAGAACCAGAACCCTCCTTCAATAACTCTGCGGAATTTATGCGTCTTAACCCCACTCAGTTCCGCAACTCTGAGAAGCCACTGGATGCTGATGACTGGATTCGCGATATCACTCACGAGATGGAGTCTGCAAATGTCTCCCCTGCCAACTTTGTCGCCTTCGCGTCCTTTTTTTTAAAGGGTCCCGCGGCTCAATGGTGGGACACCCACAAATGTACACTGCCTGCTGGAACAGCCGTTACTTGGCCTGAGTTCCAGGTTGCTTTCTGTGCCCGATATATTCCTCAAGGAATCATGGACCGGATGAAAACCCAGTTCTGCAACCTCACTCAGGGTAACAAGACTGTCGAAGCTTATCAGCGGGAATTCCTTGACCTCTCCCGCTATGCTGAAGAAGACATCGCACAGATGCCCGTAGACAAGAGAAGTTCCGCAATGGACTCCACCCAGACATCGAGCTTGCACTTGCTGCTCAATACTTCAACGACTTTTCTACTCTTGTGAACAAGGCTATTCTGGTTGAGACCGTTCAAATGAAGCATAAGGACTCGCAGAAGCGCTATCGTGATGTTGGCTCATCTTCGGCCTCAACACAGAAGCGAAAAACATATGGTCGTGGACACGCTTACAACATTGATATTAAACAAGTCCAGGATCCACCTGCCACCGAAATGGGTACCCTTCCCGTTAACTTAGTACCTGCTTCTGTTTTATTTAATTCAGCAGCATCACATTCATTCATCTCTGAAAAATTTGCATTCTTGCATGACCTTCATTGTGAGTAAATGAATACTCCGTTAGTCAGCTGGGGTAGTGAATTACCGTGCCCAGATAACTCCAAAATAAACACCTTGAAAGCGTTGAACGCTTCCCCACTTGAGGGGATCGAAAACGTTCCAGTCGTTCAAGATTTTCAGAACGTTTCTTCGGAAGTACTTCCAAGAATACCCCGCTTTCTTTCAGTCTTCCTCTTAATTCTCGGGACGAGAATTCTTATTAGTGGAGGAGATTTGTAACACCCCTAGTGGTTAGCTACAGTAATCACCCTGTTGATAATGCCATGTCATCATGATCAACAGTGCTTAATCAACACTAGTAATAAATCCCTTTTCAAATTCAAACTAAAAGTGGAAAATAAAAGTTGTTCAAAATAGAAACTAAATTGTTCATAATATTGTAAATAATTCAGAGACAATTCTAAAATTGTAACCAACATTTAATAAATTAATTAGGTAACCCAAACCTCCTCTAACAGTGGCTGAGAATAATATTTAATAACCTTTTAATTAATCTAAGTCAAATATGAAATGATGATTTGCCCAAACTAGTTTTTGGTGGTAGGGTACATTGTACTGCTAATTATGGACTAGGTCACACTTTGAACAAAATTCATTTGGTGCTCAAACATTTTCCAAACAGAAAGGAAAAGAAACAGAAAAAGAGAAAAGGGAAAAGGCCTAAAGACCCTACTGTGCACTTAGGCCTACCATCCACAGTGCCGGCCCGAACCACCCCGCGCCATCCCCTACCTCACTACTCATCGCGCGCCTCGCTGTCGAGCACCTCGCGCGCGCGAGCTTGCCCCCCCCCCTCTGTGCGGTCGATAGCGCGCCCGCGCCGGCGCTGGGGATAAGAGCAGCTCCCCGCTCTCCCTAGCGAACCCTAGCCATCATTCCCCCCCTTCCTCCCTTGTTCCCCACCTCGCCCGACGCCGCCATGATCGGCCTCCGCTGAAGCTCGCGGCCACCGCCTCTGCCTCGCCACCGCGAAGTGTCCATGAGCTCCGCCGTGCTTCTCTACGCCTCCAGCGCCAACGAACCGAAGCCGAGCGCCTCTGCATCGCCGGCCTGTGTCGTCTTCTTCCCCTTCGGCCGCCGATGATCGCCGCCTCGATTCGTCGCCGTCCGTCCTCCCCAGGCCCACCTTAGCACATCTGCAGGCTCTACGTGAGCACCCTGTCCTCCTCCCTCTTCCCCTACGCTCTTCCCCTCGCCGTAGCTGCCGCTCCACCCATGGCTTTGCTGGACGCTACGGAACACGTCGCCGGCGTGTCGTCGGTGACCAAATGGTCCCGTGGCCGTGTCCGCTAGTTTCCCCGCATCGCGTAGGGCCTCGCGGCGTAGTTGGTTTGTTCGCGCGCGTGCTGCTGCTGCGTTTTCCTCTCCACCCGAACGCCGCCGTCCGCCAACGCCGTCGCCCTGCTCAACCCCGGCCTCCCCTGCCGCCGTGCACCCCACCACCGCACGCGGCTCCGTCCACTCGTTCCAGCAAGCCCAACCCCGCGTCAAATGGTGCAGCATAGCGAAAACCCGGGCTCGCCGGAGTTGCTCGCCGTCGCGCGGCCTCGCCAGCGTACTCTGGTGGCCGGCGCCCAGCTGGTGACGACGTGGCAGCCGTGGGCCCCGCCCCTGTGTCGCTGCAACTGGGTCCCACAGGGCCCAGTTGACCCGGTCAGCGTGGCCCCGCCCGCTGACATGTGGGGCCCAGCAACTTAACTGATTTAAAATAAAAATAAAATGTTAATTAAAAGTTAATTAACTATTAGTCACTGACAGGTGGGTCCTGCTAGTTGATTAGGATTAGATTAGTTAATTTAACTCTGTTAATTAGTCCAGTCTATGACATGTGGGGCCCACTGGTCAGGTTTGACCCTGGTCAGCCGACCGTTGACTGCTGATGTCAGCATTACGTCATGATGACGTCACCCTGCTACTGTTTTGGATAATTCAAATTAATAATAAATCTGTAATTTTAGAATATTGTTTAAACTTTGAAAAATCATATTAAATAATCCGTAGCTGAGATGGGAAAACTTTGTACATGAAAGTTGCTCAGAATTTCGAGACGGATCCGAATACGCTGTCCGTTCGTCCGTCACATGTCTCTAACTATCCGAACATGGAACCGTTCGCCTCCGGTCATCTGTCTGACAAATGTCCGGAACTGGGAAAACATTCCCGGATGGATTCCCTCTTCCTCGTTGTCGTGCAACCATACGTTAAGGCACACCCGACACTGCGTATTGTCATGTTATGCTCTTGTTTGCTTTATATTTACTGTTTCCTCCCCCTCTTCTCTCTCGTTAGACCCCGACGCAGTTCCCGGTACCAATGCAGCTCAGGAGCCCGACGCCACCGTTGACGACCTTGCCTTTGTCGCCGATCAACCAGGCAAGCCCCCCCTTTGATCATCCCGATATCGCCCATTCTATTTTCTCATGCTTGCATTAGAATTGCTGCTGCTACTGCTTTACCTATTCTGATGCATAGCCTGTTTATTGTAACCTGCTGTTGATAATTACCTGCATATCCTAAACTGCTTAGTATAGGCTGGGTAGAGACCTATCAGTGACCCCACTAGTCCCGACCGCCCCGCTGGATTATCCGAAGACCTGGTCAACGGGATTGAAGACCAGGCCCCGACACCGCACATCACCCCCCCTTAGTTGTAACGACACTGCAGCGTTACTATCGAGTGACGAGGGTGAAACCTCATGTAGCACTTCTGATGTTAACTCTGTAGAGTAGCTATTCGGTCGTGGTCATCGAGGGTGATTCCTCCTTCACCGCTTCCGATAACGACGCCGTTGTACAACACCTCAAGTGTGAACCCAGCGAGGGTGATTCCTCCGAGTTCACCTTGACGGATACATCAAGTAGGAATCCAACGAGGGTGATACCTCGGATTCCCATGATGTTATGGACACACGGATACTTAGACTTTACACTGTTACTTGGTTAGGCGGGTTGACCCTAAGGGGTACCCGCGTGCGCCTGAGAGGCGAGTGTTGTGAAGACGGGTGCCTGTGTGGTGCCCGAGTGAGAATACGAGGCGTGGCCGGGCATTCTTGGCCCTTGCCGCAAGTCCTCGAGACGGGGCGACGGGGTCACATCTTTCGTGAGTCTCTGCTCGTTACCGCAAGCCCAAGGTACTAACAGTTTGGATATTTGATTCTAGTGGGCCTCTGGCCCGATAGCACTAACCATCACGCGAGAATAAGTATGGGTACTCTGCATCATGGTATCAGCCAAAAGCTTTGTCAGACGTCCAGTTCAGCATTGCGGCCGGGTCGGATTGTGCCGTTGGCGCTGGTATCCACCCTGCTCGCAATGACCCGGAGTGCACAGGGCGATGGCCCAAGACCCCTGAGTGCTTAGGATGTAGACCGGCGCGGACCTCTCTGCTGAGCTCTAGGTAGGGCTGCGGTGTGTCGTTTGGCCGAGGCCAGGCAAGACCCGGAAAAGTGTGTCCGGCCGAAGTTAAGCGAGCGTGGTGGGTAAGTTGGTGCACCCCTGCAGGGAAGAACTAAACTATGCATAGCCGGATCCTCGGTAACGGACACTCGGAGTTGTATCCTGATTGATACAATTAGAACTGGATACTTGGATACTATGGCTCTGGGATTGCTTCTCGCAGGGAGTCGAGAAGGGATCTCAGGACGAGGTTGATGACTGTATGGCTCTGGGATTGCTTTCTCGCAGGGAGTCGAGAAAGGATCTCTGGGTGAGGTTGAGACTTAATGATACTGCTACATTATATTGTACTGTTCTACTCTCTTCCATTGCTGCAAGAACACTGAAGATGCTAGTCTTTGATAGGACTAGGTTTTCTCTCTATTCTGGCATTTCTGCAGCCCAGTCCACATATGCAGCCTCTCCTTGAAAATGTTGCATATGTAGTGTAGATCCTTGCTTGCTGAGTACTTCTGAGTACTCACGGTTGCTTTGTTTTCCTTTTTCTCCCCATATCAGTTTGTCGTGACCAGAGGACGGAGCCCCCCTGAGACAGTTGCCCCCGCCGACGATCGCTACTACTACCCCGAGGGTGGATACTACTACGAGTTGACTGACGGCCAGGAGTAGGATCGGAGGGTCCCAGGCAGGAGGCCTACGCCTTTCGATCGTAGTGTTTTATTTTGCCCCGCCTTTCTAAAGGCCTTTTTGTTTCTCTTTTAATATATCTACTCAGATATCTGATGCTTCCGCTGACGCTTGTTCGCAAGCTTATGTATTTGAGCCCTCGAGGCCCCTGGCTTGTAATATAAAGCTTGTATAACTTTATTTATGTTTTAGAGTTGTGTTGTGATATCTTCCCGTGAGTCCTTAGGCTTGATCGTGTGCATTTGCGTGTATGATTAGTGCACGATTGAGCCGGGGGCGTCACAAAAGCGCATGAAGAAACTCCATGCAGATGGGCTTTTGGAATCACTTGATTATGAATCATTTGATACTGGCAAAACATGCCTCATGGGCAAGATGACTAAAACTCCGTTCTCCGAAAAAATGGAGCAAGCTAATGACTTATTGGAAATAATACATACCGATGTAGGCGGTCTGATGAGTGTTGAAGCACGCGGCGGGTATCGTTATTTTCTGACCTTTACAGATGATTTAAGTAGGTATGGATATATCTACTTGATGAAGCACAAGTCTGAAACATTTGAAAAGTTCAAAGAATTTCATAGTGAAGTGTAGAATCATCGTAACAAGAAAATAAAGTTTCTACGATCTGATCGCAGAGGCGAATATTTGAGTTACGAGTTTGGCCTTCATTTAAAACAATGTGGAATAGTTTCACAATTCACGCCACCTGGAACACCACAGCGTAATGGTGTGTCCGAACGTCGTAACCGTACTTTATTGGATATGGTGCGTTCTATGATGTCTCTTACCAATTTACCACTATCGTTTTGGGGTTATGCATTAAGAGACAGCTGCATTCACGTTAAATAGGGCAATGTCTAAATCCATTGAGACGACACCATAGGAATTGTGGTTTGGCAAGAAACCTAAGCTGTTGTTTCTTAAAGTTTGGGGTTACGACACTTATGTCAAAAGGCTTCAGCCTGATAAGCTCGAACCCAAATCGGAGAAGTGCGTCTTCATAGGATACCCTAAGGAAACAATTGGGTACACCTTCTACCACAGATCCGAAGGCAAGGTCTTTGTTGCTAAGTTTGGGTCCTTTCTAGAGAAGGAGTTTCTCTAGAAAGAAGTGAGTGGGAGGAAAGTAGAACTTGATGAGGTAATTGTACCTTCTCTCGAATTGGAAAGTAGCACATCAGAGAAAACCGTTCCCGTGATGCCTACACCAACTAGAGAGGAAGCTAATGATGATGATCATGAAACTTCGGATCAAGTTACTAAAGAACTTCGTAGGTCAACCAGAACACGATCCACACCAGAGTGGCACGGGAATCCTGTACTAGAAGTCATGTTACTAGACCAAGGCGGACCTACGAACTATGAAGAAGCTATGATGAGCCCAGATTCCGACAGATGGCTTGAGGCCATGAAATCTGAGATAGGATCCATGTATGAGAACAAAGTGTGGACTTCGGTGGATTTGCCCGATGATCGGCAAGCCATAGAAAATAAATGGATCTTCAAGAAGAAGACTGACGCTGATGGTAAAGTTACTGTCTACAAAGCTCGACTTGTCGCGAAATGTTTTCGACAAGTTCAAGGGGTTGACTACGATGAGACTTTCTCACCCGTAGTGATGCTTAAGTTCGTCCGAATCATGTTAGCAATTGCCGCATTTTATGATTATGAAATCTGGCAAATGGACGTCAAAACTACATTCCTTAATGGATATCTCAAAGAAGAGTTGTATGATGCAACTAGAAGGTTTTGTCGATCCTAAAGATGCTAACAAAGTGTGCAATGTCCAGCGATCCATCTATGGACTGGTGCAAGCATCTCGGAGTTGGAATATACGCTTTGATAAGGTGATCAAAGCATATGGTTTTATACAGACTTACGGTGAAGCCTGTATTTACAAGAAATTGAGTGGGAGCTCTGTAGCATTTCTGATATTATATGTGGATGACATATTGTTGATTGGAAATGATATAGAATTTCTGGATAGCATAAAAGGATACTTGAATAAGAATTTTTCAATGAAAGACCTCGGTGAAGCTGCTTACGTATTGAGCATCAAGATCTATAGGGATAGAAAGAGACGCTTAATAGGACTTTCACCAAGCACATACCTTGACAAAGTTTTGAAGGAGTTCAAAATGGATCAGTCAAAGAAAGGGTTCTTGCCTGTATTCAAGGTGTGAAATTGAGTAAGACTCAAAGCCCGACCACGACAGAAGATAGAGAGAGAATGAAAGTAATTCCCTATGCCTCAGCCATAGGTTCTATAAAGTATGCCATGCTGTGTACCAAACCTGTTGTGTACCTTGCCATGAGTTTGGTAAGTGGGTATAATAGTGATCTAGGAGTAGATCACTAGATAGCGGTCAAAATTATCCTTAGAGGACTAAGGAAATATTTCTCGGTTATGGAGGTGATAAAGAGTTCGTCGTAAAGAGTTACGTCGATGCAAGCTTTTTACCAATCCAGATGACTCTGAGTCTCAATCTGGATACATATTGAAAGTGGGAGCAATTAGCTAGAGTAGCACCATGCAGAGCATTGTAGACATAGAAATTTGCAAATATACATACGGATCTGAATGTGACAGACCCGTTGACTAAACATCTCTCACAAGCAAAACATGATCACACCTTAGTACTCTTTGGGTGTTAATCACATGGCGATGTGAACTAGATTATTGACTCTAGTAAACCCTTTGGGTGTTGGTCACATGGCGATGTGAACTATGGGTGTTAATCACATGACGATGTGAACTATTGGTGTTAAATCACATGGCGATGTGAACTAGATTATTGACTCTAGTGCAAGTGGGAGACTGAAGGAAATATGCCCTAGAGGCAATAATAAAGTTGTTATTTTATATTTCCTTATTCATGATAAAGGTTTATTATTCATGCTAGAATTGTATTGATCGGAAACTTAAATACATGTGTGAATACATAAACAAATACTGTGTCCCTAGTAAGCCTCTACTAGACTAGCTCGTTGATCAAAGATGGTTAAGGTTTCCTAACCATGGAAATGTGTTGTCATTTGATAACGGGATCACATCATTAGGAGAATGATGTGATGGACAAGACCCATCCGTTAGCTTAGCATAATGATCGTTCTGTTTTATTGCTATTGCTTTCTTCATGTCAAATACATATTCCTTCGACTATGAGATTATGCAACTCCCGGATACCGGAGGAGTGCCTTGTGTGCTATCAAACATCACAACGTAACTGGGTGATTATAAAGATGCTCTACAGGTATCTCCGAAGGTATTTGTTGAGTTGGCATAGATCAAGATTAGGATTTGTCACTCCGAGTTTCGGAGAGGTATCTCTGGGCCCTCTCGGTAATACACATCATAAGCTTGCAAGCAAATGACTAAGGAGTTGGTCACAAGGTGATGTATTACGGAACGAGTAAAGAGACTTGCCGGTAACGAGATTGAACTAGGTATGAAGATACCGACGATCGAATCTCGGGCAAGTAACATACCGATGGACAAAGGGAATTACGTATGTTGTCATAACGGTTCGACCGATAAAGCTCTTCGTAGAATATGTAGGAGCCAATGTGAGCATCCAGGTTCTGCTATTGGTTATTGACCGGAGAGGTGTCTCGGTCATGTCTACATAGTTCTCGAATCCGTAGGGTCCGCACGCTTAACGTTCGTTGACGATATAGTATTATATGAGTTATGTGATTTGGTGACCGAATGTTGTTCGGAGTCCCGGATGAGATCACGGACATGACGAGGAGTCTTGAAATGGTCGAGAGGTAAAGATTGATATATAGGACAATGGTATTCGGACACCGGAAGTGTTTCGGGGGTCACCGGGTACTTATCAGGTCACCGGAAGGGGTTCCGGGCACCCTCGGCAAAAGATATGGGCCTTATGGGCCAAGAGGGGAAACACAGCAGCCACAAGGGGCTGGTGCGCCCCCCATATGGGCCGGCCAAGGTGGAGAAAGAAAGGGGAAGGAGGAAAGGAAAGAAAGGGAATAGGATTTCCCCTTCCTTCCACCTCCCCCCCCCTTCCTTCCCCCTCCGACAAATAAGGCAGGGGGCGCGCCACTTGGGAGGACCCCAAGTAGGATTCGGCCTACTTGGGGTGCCCTCCTGGCTGCTCCCTCCTCCCCTCCACTTATATATATGTGGGAGGGGGGGCGCCTAGCACACCAGACAATTGTTTAGCCGTGTGCGGCGCCCCCCTCCACCGTTTACACCCACGGTCATATTTTCGTAGTGCTTAGGCGAAGCACTGCGGAGATCACTTCACCATCACCGTTACCACGCCGTCGTGCTGACGGAACTCATCTACTACCTCGACATCTTGATGGATCAAGAAGGCGAGGGACGTCACCAAGCTGAACGTGTGCAGAACACGGAGGTGTCGTACGTTCGGTACTTGATCGGTTGGAGCACGAAGAAGTTCGACTACATCAACCGCGTTGTTAAACTCTTCCGCTTACGGTCTACGAGGGTACGTAGACACACTCTCCCCCTCGTTGCTATGCATCTCCATGGATAGATCATTGCGTGTGCGTAGAAATTTTTTTGTTTTCCATGCAACGATTCCCTACATCGTCGTCATCCTCCATCGATGCAGAACTCTTGCCCTTCGATGATGAAGAACTCTTGCCCTTCGACGATGAAGAACTCTTGCCCTTTGACGATGCAGAACTCTTGCCCTTCGATGATGAAGAACTTTTGCCCTTTGACGATGCAGAACTCTTGCCATTCGATGATGCAGAACCCGGAAGCGGCGGCATGAAGATATCGTCTTCATCCTCGCTATCGTCAGTCCATAAAAAAGTATGTTTTGCTGCAAACTTTAGGTATGTTTCACTCTTCGATTGTTGCTTCATCCATCTTCCCTGCAACCTCAGAAGTTCTTCCCGTATCTCCTCAAAGGTCCTGGAAGGCCATTGTCGGTGTACTAAGTATCGGGCCTTTAGTACCCCATACTTGTGCATGGGCAGTTGTAGCCGTGCTAGCGGCAAAGGCTTGCCGGGGGAATAGCTGAAGATTAATCCAAGGATATCAAAGATATACTCAAGCCAAGAATCAGACGATTAGGAGATAATAAGGGCTGAAGGCCGAAGATTAGGCCCCCGGCAAGATCTTGTCGGGGTAGCTTTTGGAGCCCGGCAAGATTTGTGCCCGGCAAGATTCTATCACTGTGCCACCGCTTCAGCAAAGCAACCAACCTGGCATTCCGGGCCCATTTCCGGATGCGTGGCAACGCGCCAATGGAGGAGAGCTTAAGCGGTGCTGATGGGATGGCCCCTTTTTCCATCCCTAAGAAAATGAGGACACCTAAACGGACACCTCACGGTGCATTAAATACATTTGTCCTAAACCGTCAGTGGTTAGGTATGATGACCCGTTAGCTACTTTACACCTCAATGTATGTACATTTCGCCACTGTGGAGACCCCATTGAACATATAAAAGGAGGCCCAAGGCAACTGCTACAGGGAGGGGGATCTCCTGGCCCATTCTACATGTGTAGCTACTCTTTGAACGTACTGTTCATCGCAAGCGCTCCTGGAGCTTGGGCTCAAGAACACTCATAATAAATCAAGGCAGGAGTAGGGTTTTACGCTGATAGCGGCCCGAACCTGGGTAAAATCCCTTCGCGTTGATCGTTGGTTCTGCTCTTTGCGCATACCTCTTTCCCTGCCGAATCGTAGAAGGGATCCACGCGGTCCCATAGGTGTCGTACGCCGACATCTTTGGCGCGCCAGGTAGGGGAAAAAGGTTGCGTGAACCTGATCCAGTGATCGGCGCCTCAGTTTCTTCATCATCTTCGTCACCATGCCACCCAAGAAGAAGAGGGCCGCAACGGCGCTACCATCTACGTCCGTTTTGCCTATGCCCTCGCGTACGGGTGATGGCATGGATGCAGAAGGTAGAGGTTTAGAGCCTCCATGGTGTTCCGGTGATCCAAGGCAGGCGAGCGGCGTCGTTCGCAGCGGCGATGGCAACCCGCACGCTGCTGGATCCAGAGATGGGGCTCTGCTGCCTACGGGTGGCGCAGCGAACTCCAGAGATCGGAGGACGCCTCCTAGGACTCCTGCGCCGGCGCAAGCGTTGCGGCCTTCACAGGTTGCACGTGACGAGCAGCGCCATGGCGCTGGTGGTTCAGGACGTCCCCATGAAAGGACTTCTGCGCATCGATCCCAAGGTGCGCAGGCCCAGCATGCACGCCAAACTGCCGATGGAAGTGGCGCGCGGTCGCGTGATCATGACGGTGCTCCTTCTAACATTGTTAGGAGTCAGAGCACCTCACGTACTTCGCACCTGTCACCGCCGCCTACACCAGCGGAAGCTTTGGCACGTGCGCAGCTGCTCCTCAATTTTCCTCCTGCTCCGGAGAAGATGGAGGAGTGGAGATCTACCATCCAGAGCCTCATCGGCTTCGTCAACAAGGATGGGCCGCAGCAGGCAGGGCCCTCGCGGCGGCGGTCCATCGTTCCGGCGCGAGCCGATGGAGAGAAGACTGGAGGCGGTGCGACCACGGTGCACTCCCCTCCATGACAGCAGCAGCGATCGACGACCCGGCGGAATGATGACCATGACGATGATTCCACGGCGTCGTCCGATCCGCGGATGCGCCGCGACCAGCGTCAAGTTCTTCGGGAACAAAGCAAGGAGGATGCTCGAACTACCATTGAGCGGCGACGAGAAGCGCGCCATCAATTTGATAAACGCGCAGGACCTGCTGTCAATGAGCCTGCGCCAGGGTACGCAGGCGACTTGCCTTACGAGGTAGGTTGTCCAGCGTTTACCCGTGAGCTGCGGCGAGTCCATTGGCCCAATTCTCGAACCTTCAAGCCAGAGGTCCCGGAGAAATATGACGGCAAGACCCACCCGTCGGAGTTCCTGAGCATCTACACCATTGCGGTGCAGGCTGCCGGGGGCCGAGATGACAAGATACTTGCCAACTACTTTCCGTTGGTGCTCAAACCCAACGTTAGGTCGTGGTTGATGCATCTGCTGGAGAATTCCATTTCTTCTTGGTCAGATCTGTGCCACCAGTTTGTTGGCGCCTTTGTTGGAGGCCATCAAACTCCTGGCCAGGAAAGTGATTTGCATCTCATCCCCCAGAAGGAGGGCGAGCCTCTGCGCAAATATATCCAAAGGTTCAGCCGTGTGCACTACAGCATCCCGGATGTTCATCCGGCCGCTGTTATTGGCGTGTTTCGTCAGAACGTGCGTAACCGCAATATGCGGGAAGAAATGGCGATGAACAAAATCAGGGATATCGCCGAGCTTTATGCTCTGGCCGATAAATGTGCACGGGCTGAGGAGGGAAGGAGACTCCCCGGCGTGGATGTTGGCGCAGGGGGTGACTCAGAAGGCGAAGATGCTGCCACCCCGACAAAGAAGGGCCAGCGGCGAAACAAGAAGCGTAAAGGCAAGGCCGTGCTCGCTGTCGAGGGATCCGGCAATCCTGGCACCGCCAAGAAGGCCAAGGTTGGCGATCCCGGCAAGGAAGTTGCCGGGTGCGCCTCCTGTCAGGCCTTGGCGGCTGCCGACAAACCGGAAGGCTCCGGCAAACAGTATTGCAAGATCCATCGCACCAAGGGCCATGATCTCCAAAACTGCCGGCAAGTTGAACAGCTTGTGGAGAAGCAGAGAGCTGAATACGAGAGGCGAGACAAGGAGAAGGCCCAAGATAGTGCTGAAGGATCCGGCAAGAAGCGCGGTGGCCGGGGGGGTCACCGCGGCAAGGCCAAGCAACAGAAGGAGAGGCCCGCTCGAGGCCGTGACAAAGAAGAGGGTGATGATGATGATGAAGAAGATGATGAGTCCAGTGAGCACGAATTTCAGAAAGCTACAGAGGCTATGTGCATCGACGGAGGCGCCTCGTTGCATTCTTCCCACCGTCGGCTTAACAGAGCCTTCATTTGATGCACGTAGACCCCTGAAGTGGTCCAGCACACCTATCATTTTTTACGTTGAGGATCACCCTGATCGCACGACAGCGGTCGGGTGCTTGCCATTGTTGGTTTCACCGACAATCCGCAACCTCAAGGTGACAAAAATGCTAGTTGACAGTGGGGCCGGACTGAACCTAATCTCACCAGACGTGCTCAAGAAGTTACAAATTCCTGATGAAGATCTCGAGGAAACGTGCACGTTTCAAGGGATTAATCCAAGAAGGACCCAGCCAAAAGGCAAAATAACGCTACCGGTAACATTCGGTAGCGAGCTCAACTACAGGACGGAGAAGGTGGTGTTCGATGTCGCCAAGATCCCCATGTCATACAATGGGATCCTTGGCCGCCCAGCGCTGGCCAAGTTCATGGCGGCATCACACTATGCATATAATGTGCTGAAAACGCCCGGGCCATTGAGCGTCATCACTGTCCACTCCGACAAGAAGGATGCGCTCATTTGCGCCGATTAACTCTACCGGGAAGCAGTCGCAGCACCTGCCGCCAAGGCATCTGCTCCTGCCGTTGGAACTCCCGGGGGGAAGAAGAAGACCGGCAAGAACCTTGGCGCAAACTTCGGCAAGCGCACCTCCTCGGAGTGTTGCGCTCTCGTTGAGGATGTACCAGAGAGTTCCACCGGCAAGAACAAGAAGTCCAAGGCTGCTCCACCAGAGAGAAAGAAGGTGCCCGTCAAGGAGGATGGAACGGGAGGAACTTTCACCATAAGTTCCACCCTTGATGACAAATAGGAAAGCGCGCTCATTGCCTTCCTGCGGGCGAATGTCGATGTGTTTGCATGGCGACCATCTGACATCCCCGGTGTTCGCAGGGAGGTAATTGAGCACCACCTTGCTGTTTGTCCTCACGCGCGGCCCGTCAAGCAAAGGGTGAGAAAGCAGGCCTTGGAGCGGCAAGAATTTATTGCCGAAGAAATCAGGAAGTTAGAAGCGGCAGGTTTGGTCAGAGGAGTGCTTCACTCAACGTGGTTGGCCAATCCGGTTGTAGTGCGCAAGGCAAATGGGAAATGGAGGCTGTGTATTGATTATACAGATAGCAATAAAGCCTGTCCTAAAGATCCTTTCCCCTTGCCACGCATCGACCAGATTATGGACTCCACTACTGGTTGTGACCTACTGTCGTTCCTTGATGCCTACTCAGGATATCATCAGATCTTCATGGCAAAGAAGATGAAGAAAAGACCGCATTTATCACCCCATGTGGTACTTATTGTTTTATACGAATGCCTTTCGGGTTGAAAAGTGCTGGTTCTACATTCGCGAGAGCGGTCCAGATTGGTTTTGAGCCTCAGCTGCATAGAAATATGGAAGCCTACATGGATGACATAGTGGTCAAAAACAAGGACAAAGCGACGCTCATACAAGATCTAGAAGAGACATTTGCAAATCTGCGCAAGATCAATTTAAAGCTCAATCCTGAGAAGTGCGTGTTCGGCGTTCCTTCCGGCAAGCTTCTTGGGTTCTTTGTGTCTCAGTGAGGGATCGAGGCGAACCCCGACAAGATCAAAGCTATTGAGCAGATTGAGGCACCAAGGCGCATCAAGGATGTACGTCGTCTTGCTGGCTGCGTTGCTACCCCAAGCAGGTTTATCTCCAAATCTGCTGAGCGCGCCCTGCCCTTTTTCAAAATTTTGAAAAAGGCAGGTCCAATGAAATGGACTCCAGAAGTGGAGGCTGCGCTGCAAGATTTGAAGAGATACCTCTCTTCTCCGCCAACGCTAGTCGCGCCTAGGCCACAAGAGCCGTTGCTGCTGTACCTGGTAGCGACAAATCAAGTGGTTAGTGCTGCGTTAGTGGCGCAGAGAGAAGCTGATGAGGAGGCAACACCAGCGGCAGGACCGCCAAGTGACACGCCAGGATCATCCCCGGCAAGAACTGGTCCCGGCAAGACAGGATCTGCGCAGTCAGAAGAACCAGTGCAAAAGAAAAAGATGGTGCAGCGCCCAGTTTATTTTGTTAGCTCCCTTTTGCAAGGAGCTAGATCAAGATACTCTGGTGTGCAGAAGTTGCTCTTCAGCCTCCTTATGGCCTCGAGGAAGCTGCGCCATTATTTTCAAGCACATGAAATTACCGTCGTCACTCGCTTCCCGTTGCAGCGGATTTTGCGAAATCCGGAGGCAACCGGCAGGATCGTCGAGTGGGCGTTGGAATTGTCAAGCTTTGGTCTCAAGTTTGAAAGTACCTCAACAATTCAAAGCAGAGCCTTGGCGGAATTCATTGCGGAATGGACCCCAACGCCAGACGAAGAGATACAAGAAACGACTCTCCCCGGCAAGGAAACTGATCGAGAATGGGTTATGTACTTTGACGGGGCTTTCTCACTGCAAGGCACCGGTGCTGGCGTGCTACTTGTCGCACCCACCGGAGAGCACCTCAAGTATGTAATACAGATGCATTTCCCCCGCGAGAGTTCGACAAACAACACTGCGGAGTACGAGGGGCTACTTGCCGGTCTCCGGATCGCGGCAGACCTTGGTATCAAGAAGCTCATCATCAGAGGCGATTCGCAGCTTGTTGTCAGGCAAGTTAACAGGAATTACCAGAGTCCATTGATGCAAGCTTATGTGGATGAGGTGCGAAAAATGGAAGAGCGCTTTGATGGTCTGCAAATGAAGCACATTCCTTGTGCTGAAAACAGTATTGCTGATTACCTGTCAAAGCGCGCTACCCTCAAGTTGCCTGTGGAACCAGGAACTTTTGTGCTCCATTTGACTCAACCATTTATGGCACCGTCGATGAGGCAAGAAAAGATAAGAAAGTTGAATTCTGGACAGTACTTTCCGGCAGAGCTCCCTGGAGTCGCCGGCAAGGAACTTGCCGGGGTCAGCGACAAGCCTGCCGGGGAACAACAGGCTCCGGCGGAACCTCAGGCTTTCGCCGTCAAGACAAATGTTCCCCTGGCGGAAGAGATGCCTTTAGTCCTAGCTGTCGAGCCCCAGGCTCCAGCATGGGCACATCACATTGTCCATTTCCTTCAGACAGGAGAACTCCCCGACGAGCAGGAAGAAGTGGAAAAAGTAGCCCGTCGGTCTACTATGTACCAGTTCGTCGATGACGTTCTGTACAGAAAGAGACCAAACGGTGTAAAATTGAAGTGTATTCCTCGGGAGGATGGACTAGAGTTGTTGGCAGAGATACATGGAGGCATATGTGGCTCTCACATAGGATCAAGAGCACTTGTCGGAAAAGCATTCCGGCAAGGTTTCTTTTGGCCCACTGCTCTCCAGGATGCAACTGCACTAGTAACCAAGTGTGAAGCGTGCCAGTTTCATTCGAAGAAATCGCATCAGCCAGCTCAAGCTCTTCAGACAATCCCTCTTTCCTGGCCATTTTCGGTCTGGGGGCTTGACATACTGGGCCTCTTTCCCCGTGCTACCGGGGGCTTTGAGTACTTGTACGTGGCAATCGACAAGTTCACAAAGTGGCCAGAAGTGGAAGCAGTGAGAAAGGTGACAGCACAGTCAGCCGTCAAGTTCTTTAAGGGAATAGTGTGCCATTTCGGTGTGCCCAACAGGATCATCACCGACAACGGCACGCAGTTCACAAGTCGCACCTTCATGCAGTACGTCCAAGACCTTGGCAGCAAGATTTGTTTTGCCTCCGTTGCTCATCCAAGAAGCAACGGCCAAGCGGAGAGGGCTAATGCTGAAGTGCTGCGCGGTCTCAGGACCAGAACTTTTGACAAGCTGAAAAAGTGCGGAAGGCGCTGGATTGATGAGTTGCCGGCGGTTCTTTGGTCAATCAGAACGACACCAAATCGAGCCACTGGCCAGACATCCTTCGCTCTAGTCTACGGAGCGGAAGTAGTTCTCCCCACGGAACTCATATACGGGTCACCTCGAGTGCTCGCTTATGATGAGCTTGAGCAAGAGCAGCTGCGACAAGATGACGCTGTGCTCCTTGAGAAGGATTGTCTTCAGGCTGCTGTACGAGCTGCTCGCTACCAGCAAGCTTTGTGGCGCTATCATAGCCGCAAAGTTCATGCCCGAAGCCTTGAGGAAGGCGACCTTGTTCTTCGATGGATTCAGTCCGCCAAGAATTCAAACAAGTTGACGCCGAAGTGGGAAGGCCCTTATCGGGTAGTACGAGTCACCAGGCCCGGCGCTGTCCACCTGGAGACCGAGGATGGCGTTCCAGTGAGCAACTCCTGGAATATCGAACATCTTCGCAAGTTCTACCCTTAGGGCGCGGTTGCCGGGGGCCCCCGGCAACCACATTTTGTACGAGTCTTGCCGGCAGGGCATGTAATCCTTTGTACAAAGCCAGGCGCAGAGCCTGTGCGCAGTTGAATAAGATTAAGTGTTATGCATTTCTTGTCGATTTCCATGTTTATATATATGCATGCTTCTCTAACATATTGTATGACACTTTCTCCCGGTAAGCATTGACGAACCGCCAAGGTTCCATATTTCTATTTTCTCTTCTTTCTTTTTCTCAAAAGATAGGAGGTTTCCTCGCGCGCACGTTTGCCGGGGGGGAAGGAAGATATGGATACCAGTGGGCGACGTTCAGAATTGATACCTTGCCGGAAGGAACAAGGAATACAGCGACAGAGAGCTAAGTTGCTAAACTTGAGCAAGCTTTTCAATTTTTATTACAAGGTTATTTTCCTTGGATGATTTCGGCCTTTGTATGGAAAACCTGCACGCGAAGGAACCCTTGTCGTAATTGGCTGCGCCTTTATTCTGTTTCGAGTCCGCTCAACAGTTTAAATGGCTGCACTGAGAACGCCAAGGTGCCTTGCCGGCCGCTGCACCTCCAGCAGGCTGCTGAAGTCCCGCACCCAGCGCTCGCGGCAGGTTATGCGCCGGCAAGTTTTCAGTAAGCTTAGGGTGTGCTCCATACAGAAAGAAATCAGACAAGGGAAATGGCATGCATGTACCCAAACATAAGCAAGTTATATTACATCAATAAGTTGCCGCAGTTCTAACTTAAGACTTAATTATTTTTAGCATGGAATGGTGGCGACAAGGGAAAATGAGGCAGCTAGTCTCTGCGCTGGCCTTCGACCCTTTTGATTGAATCCACTTTCTCAAGGATAGGCGCGACAAGCTCCTCAAGTGCCTTGAGATTTGCGTCCTTTGGCAGGCGGCTGAGCACGTTGGTGAGGTCGATGCCAGGATTATTATGCACCACCTTGATGAGTACCTTGCGGAGGACGGCCCGACAAAGCTGGCGGGATTCGTTGGCCAGTTGGGTCGCCCGATTGGACTGAAGCAGCTTCAGAGCATCAATGACGCTTTCAAAGAATATGGTCAGCCTGGCGCTTCGGGATATCCTTTCTTCAGTGGAATACTTGAAGTTTGGCAGGCCCATGGTTGACAGTTGTGCCGTGAGCTTCTTCGCGGCGTCGATGAGGCGTTCAATCCAGATTTCCACCCCCTTTTCATAGTCAACTTGGGCGGCGGCAGCGCTCTTGAGCAAGTTCTTCTCGTCTTGGAGATCCTTGCTCAGGGCCTTCTCGTGGGCCCTGCCATCCTCAAGTGACTTTTCTAGCGTGGTCAACTTCAGCCTTAGATCAGCAATAGCATCATTAGCTGAAGAGAGTTGCTTGGTCTTGTCCGATATAGCAATCTGCATCTCCGCCAGGCAGTGGAGAGTTTTCTCCCTGTCACCTTTGAGCGTCGAGAGCTCCTTGCTGTGTTCTTCAAGATGCACCTCCAGCTTCTTCACTTTGTCGCTCAGCTCATTCTTGGCGGCCTCTGCAGCCTCGGCAGCATCGGCGGCGTCCTTGAGCTTGCCGGCGTGATCTACAGTCAGAGCTTCGAGCGCCTCTTTGTGCTTCTGCTCCAGCTCCTGAGTCCGCTGCGCGACAAGCTTCTCGATTTCTTCATCTTTGCTGCGAAGCTTGGCGGCGAGCGCTGCTCACGTGCGGCAAGATCTTCCTCATGAGCATCAAGCCCAATGCGACGCTCCATCAGGAGGGCATCTTCAGCGGCAATTCTTTGCGCAGCTTCCTCTTGCGCCTTCTCTATGTCAGATTGTTTCAAGAGGAGCTCCGTCCAGCTTTGGCTCACTTGTTCCCGATTGGTAGTCAACTCTTGATAGGCCTCGGCGTACCAGATTTGCGTTTGCTCAACGCGCTTTTGAAAATCTGTTTCAGCTGCTTCAACAACTGCAGCTCTGGAATCTACCTTCTCTTTTTGGGCACGGCGGAGCGCTTGGAGCTTGCAGAAGTTATCGCCCATGGCCTGAAGGAGCTGATCTTCCTCAGATTTTCTGCTGCTGACACTTGGTTCATTGACGATCTCGAGCCCAGCAGCAGTGATGATTTCTTCATCAAAAGTTTCCCCTTCGGTCGGTGCCCCAATGCTTGTCGTCCCCGGCAAGTTGACGAATAGGTTCTCGCCAACTTTGAGATATTTGCTTGATGAAGAGACTTCGGATGTTGACGGTTGATCCTCAGCAACCGCCTCACCAGCAGCTGGGGGCTCCGTGGCCGACGTAGCGCCTGACGCTCCTACGGCAGGAATGCCGTCAGTATGGTCACCAGCCTCCTTGCCGCCCCTTTCAGCAGATTCCTTGGCGGTTTCCTCCTGCGCAGTCTTGGCGGCCTCGTCGGCAGAGGCACCGCCGGCCTCGACGGTGGCATCCTTGGCGGCCTCGCTAGCAGCAATTTTGTCGGCTTCGGTGGCAACATCCCTGGCGGTCTCCTCGATGACAGCGCCGACGTCCATGTGTTCCATCACAGGGAATTCTAAAGGACGAAGGAGGGAAACAGAATGAGATCAAGATTGAAGTTCAAGAAGACAAAAGAAAGAGAGATAAAGGAAAGAATAGCAAGCGCTCTGAGGCAATCAGTTACCTGCGTCAAGCTGTTGAGAGGTGGCCTCTCCCCTCCCGGCAACCTCGGTTGCCGGGGGAAGGTTGCCGGTGCCCATGCTTGCCGGCTCCTCCTCAATTAAGATAGGCTCGTCAGTAGGATCTCTTGCCGGGGATCCGCTTGTGGGCGGCGTGGTCGATGGAGGTGGCACGATGGGGGCGTCTTCCAATAACTCTCCTTGTTGCCGTTCTTCTCCTGCAAGCCCAAAGATATCAGCGGCAAGAATAGAAACCTCAGTGCCCGCCAGCGGAAAATGAGTAATGGACTCACGCTGGGGGCTGCGCTGGGGGCTGCGTCAAGGGCTAAGCTCCGGGCTGATGGTGATAGTTTCCGGCATGCTTGCGAAGCCTGCCAGGGGCTCGTCGCCCGTGGAAGTCTTTGCCCTCTTCGCCATCCTTTCCGCCAATGTTTCTGCATCACTGCAGAGACAAAACAATGCTAGTCAATAAGATTAATTCAGAAATTTGGGAGATAAAGGCTGTGACAGGATACTTACTCTTCCTCTTCTTGTTCCGGGCTGAAGCCGGAGATGTCGAAATCGACCTCCGTCGCAGTGTCCGTATGGGGGGGGGGGGGGGGGGGGGGAGGGGTCCTGGGTCGCTTGGATGTAGAAGAGGCAGGGGGTTGGCGTGGCTCCGCCGCCTCAGCTTCCGGTGCGGTCGTGCAAGACGCCCCTGCCGCCCCAGTAGTTGTCGCAGGTGTGTGTCTCACGCGCCGCACAGGTTGCTGTCGAACTCCTTGCCGCGGTACAGTCTTGTCGGCCGCCTTCTTGCCGGGAGCCTCACTGCTCGAAGAGGGTTGGCTTGCCGGGATGCCAGAAGCGGCCTTTCGAAGAACACGCTTTGTCTTCTTCGGGGCTGGGGGCTCCTCTTGCGGCTCTTCTTCGGCTGCGTCTTCGTTGGACGAGCTCTCAGCAACTGTGTTGCTCTGTTCCCCGACAGCCTTATCCACCCCGGCAGGATTCTCTTCCATCACAACTTCTGCGTCGCTGGTTTCCCATTCCGTGAAACTGACGCTGCCAGCCTCCGCGGCAAGATTCGCCTCCTCCGCCCTAGTGGCGATGTATGCCACTTCTTCGTCAGTGGTGGCCCGGATGAGGTCTGCTTCTTCCCAGATGGCTCTCTCCGTCAAGTTATCAAAGAACTTTTATATTTCCTCCTCGGATGGCTCGGCCCAAGTCGCATCAAGTCCGTGGGCGTTGAACATTGGCATTGTGGCGATGATCGACCCCAGGGCAGAGTTGTTGCACAAAGGGACAATTCTTGCCAGCAACCGATGTTTGTTATCGCGCTGGAATAGCCTGTGGCGGAGGGCGCCAAGTTGCATGGCAGTCAAATTGTTGTTCAGTCCAGGGCGCAGCCTCATGATGTCTGCTGCGTTCCGGTATTCCCAAGCTGGTCTCCCTTTATTCTGCAAGGGGGCGATGCGGCGGCGGAGGAAATCGAAGCCGATCATCTCCATTGTGAGCCCGACAGCCTTCAGATGAAGGATCCTGGTGGTGGCAATCGTGAGCTTCTCGTCTTCAGCAGCGAAATCGCTCCAGTCGTTGCCACGGACCGCCTTCTGTCGTCGGGGCAAACAGAATGGATGGGGATCTGTTTCCTTGATCCAGCACCACTCGGACCGCCACTCATCCCACTTCTCGCGGTAAACCCCTTCTGGGTATATTTCCTTGTTCCAAGCCCTTGGAATCCAGGCAATAGAACCAGAGAGGGCCTCCCCTTTTTGGATGCGGGGAATAAAGTAATGGCGGAAGAGGGCAGTGTTGGGAACTACTCCGGCAAAATTTTCGCAAAGATGGGCAAAGATGGACATACACAGTACGGCATTCGGCGTGAAATCAAGAAGATGGAAGCCGTATGTGACGACCCCGGCTTAATCGTGCACTAACCATACACGCAAATGCACACGATCAACCCTAAGGACTCACTTGAAGATATCACAACACAACACTAAAACATAAATAAAGTCATACAAGCTTTATATTACAAGCCAGGGCCTCGAGGGCTCGAATACATAGCTCGATGGCATACAAGCGTCAGCGGAAGCATCAGATATCTGAGTACAGATATATTACAGAGAGAGAAATAGGCCTTCACAGAGGCGGGGTAAAATAAAATACTACGATCGAAAGGCGTAGGCCTCTTGCCCTGGACCCTCCGATCCTACTCCTGGTCGTCAAACGGCTCCTCGTAGTAGTAGTACTCGCCAGGCGGGTAGTAGTACTGGTCGTCGGCTGGGGCGTCTGGCTCAGGGGCTCCATCGTCTGGTGGCATCAATTGGATATGGGGGAAAAAGAAAGTAAAGCAAACGTGAGTACTCATCCGAAGTACTCAGCAAGCAAGGATCTACACTACATATGCAACATTTTCAAAGGAATGGCTGTATATGTGGACTGGGCTGCAGAAATGCTAGAATAGAGGGGGAAAGCCTAGTCCTATCGAAGACTAGCATCTTCAACAATCTTCGACAGTCTTGCAGCAATAGAAGAGAGCAGATGCACATAATGTAAAGTAGTAGTAGTATCATCAACCTCGACCTGAGATCCTTTCTCGACTCCCTACGAGAAAGCAATCCCAGAGCCATACTATCCAGTTCTCATCACATGTTCTAGTTGTACCGATCGGGATACAACTCCGAGTGTCCGTTACCGTAGGACAGGCTATCGATAGAAGTTTCTTCCCTGCAGGGGTGCACCAAGTTACCCACCACGCTCGCTTAACTCCGGCCGGACACACTTTACTGGGTCATGCCCGGCCTCGGCTAAGCAACACGTCGCAACCCGACCGAACACTTAACAGAGAGGTCAGCACGCCGGACTAAACCTATGCGCCCAGGGGTCTTGGGCCTTCGCCCCGGGAACTCCTGCATGTTGCGTACGCGGCTGAAAGCAGACCTAGCAACCCCTTATACAAGTGCGATTGCGTTCCCAGTCCAATTCAGCGAGCGCCGCTCAGTCGCTGACGTCTATTAAGCTCCGGCTGAAGTATACGACGCAGAACGCCCATACTATGCCCACGTGATGGTTAGTGCTATCAGGCCAAAGGCCCCTCGGATCAAATATCCAAACCGTAGTGGATTAGGAGCGCGCGGAAACGAGCAGAGACTCACGATCGATGTGACCCCGTCGCCCCGTCTTGAGGACTTGCGGCAAGGGCTAAGAATGCCCGGCCACGCCTCGTAGTTATCTCGCGGGCACCATCCAGGTCAACCCGACTCCACATCACTACGCATTAAGCTTGCGCGGGTACCCCTCAGGGCCGACCCGTCTTTAGTAACATGGTTCTTAGTGCAAGTCAAATCAACAACAGTATCTGTGTGTCTGACACTAGGGGAATCCTGAGGAATCACCCTCAATGGAATCCCACCTGATGTTATAGTCAAGGTGAACGAAGGAGGAATCACCCTCGAGGTCCACACTTGAGGAGTTGCGCGACGATGTCGTTATCGGGGGTGGTGTAGGAGGAATCACCCTCGCTTACCACGACCGAGTAACTAACCTACAAGGTTAACATCAGAAGTGCTGACGAGGTATCACCCTCGGCACTCGACGGTAACCCAGCAGTGTCGGCAACTAAGGGGAAGTGATGTGCGGTGCCAGGGTCTAGTCTTCAATCCCGATGATCGGGTCTTCTGACATCCAGCGGGGCAGTCGGGATCAAGTGGGGGTCTCTGTTGGGACTCTACCCAGCCTATACTAATCAGTCTAGGATAACCAGAAAGGTAGCTAGGCAGGTTACAATAATCAGGCTATGCAGCAGATATAGGAAAACAGTAGCAGTAGCAGTTCTAATGCAAGCATAAGAGAGAAGAGAATGGGCGATATAGGCATGCTCAAAATGGGGGTGCTTGCCTGTTTGCTCGGGGGCAAGGGCAAGGTCGCCTGTGGTGTCGTCGGGGACGTAGTCGTACTCCTGAGCTGCGTCTGCCTCGGGAGCTACGTCAACGTCGGGGTCTGTCGAGAGAGAAGATGGGGAAGAAACAGGTAAACATAATGCAAACAATTGCAATACGGTGCGTGC
The DNA here is from genome assembly GCA_011799875.1 of Thinopyrum elongatum. Taxonomy (NCBI): domain Eukaryota; kingdom Viridiplantae; phylum Streptophyta; class Magnoliopsida; order Poales; family Poaceae; genus Thinopyrum; species Thinopyrum elongatum. The sequence goes on from CM022297.1 coordinate 138,956,420, forward strand.
TAGGCTATGATGCAGTGCAGGGTTGCCTAAATATGCATCTAAGTCATTTTAGTTATTTTTAGAATTAATCTGGGATTTATTTACCGAAGTGCATGCACTATTCATCTGCCGGATACGGGTCCAGAGTTACGAGTTCTTCTACGTAGGGGGTTCCGACAAAGAAACGGACGACATGATCAGACTTGTCTCGTCGTTCTGAGCAACTTTCATGTTTTAACTTTTTTTATCTGAGCTACGGTTTAAAAGATATGGATTTTTAAAGATTATTGGATTTTCTGGAATTTCTGGATTTATTTAATTCGAATTTGAACAGTAGCAGGAAATGCTGGGTGCACCCGGTGCAGTGCACCAGAGATGCGCTAGAGGGGCTGACAGTGGGCCCAGTCAACTGCACAGTCAGCAGTTGACTGGGGTCAGCGTTGACTGGGCAGTGGGTCCAGTGGGACCTACCTGTCATTGACTGGGTCCAGCCCAGTCAGCAGGTTGACTGGTCAACTGGGTCCAGTGGGACCCAGCTGTCAGCCACTGTTAGTTAAACAGACTTTTAAATTAATCTAATTAGCTATTTAGTGAGACGGGGCCCAGTTGTCGGTGACACAGTAGTTAGTAGGTTAGTTTAATTTAATCCTAATTGCTACAGTGGTCGGACCCACCAGTCAGTGGCACAGAGCCACGGGTTAGTGGTTAACGACGTTGACACGTCAGCGGCGCCGGCGGCCAGTCGCCGGCGACCATATTCGTGGCGGCGCGGCCTCGGACCTCACCGGAAATCGCCTACGGGGATCCGTTCGCCGCGCTTTTGGGCGCGTTGGAAAGCGGAGACCATACCACGTCGATCTGCGGTGGTCTCGTGGTCGGAGAGGCCCTATGGCGACGGCGGCGAGCTCGGGAACTTCGCCGGAGCTCGGGCGCGAATGGATCGGGCGTTGTAGGGCGCTAGGAGACGAGCGAGTGGGCGCGTTAGCATCGCGCAGATGCACTGAGCACGAAACCGTGCTCGTTTGAGCATGACAATGAGGGGGTTCACGGCGACGAGCTCGCCGGCGGCATGGAACTCGGTCCTTGCTAACGCGGCATCTATGTCGACGGAAACGCACGGGGAGGAGAGGGGAAAGACGGCATTCTCTCATCGGGCCCTGCAGATGTGCTCAAGTGGGCTCGGGGTAGCGCGTCGTCACCGGAATCCTCACCAGAGCTGCGGCGACCGACGGAGGAAGAAGAGCTCCGGGAGGTTGATGCAGTGGCTCCTGGCTCCAATGGCTTGGACCGGTCGACGCAGAGGACGACGGCGGAGTGTTACGTCATCGGTGCGAGGCGCGAGGTCGACGGAGAATGCGGGATCGAGCGGCGGCGGTTTCGGGCGTCCGCCTAGATCGAACCAGAGAGGGGAACGAGGAGGAAATGGGGGCGCTCTAGGGTTAGGGAAGAGGCGAGGGGCTCGGGCGAGCACTTAGGGGCGCCGGGGAACCGCAGGATCACCGACACGGCGACGAGCGCCGGTCGGATGCGCGCGCGCACTGACGCGTGCGCGAGGAGGGAGATGACCCGGTTGTTGGGCTGGGCCGGGCACTGTAGCGCAGGCTGAAGTGCACAGTAGACCTTTAGGCCTTTTTCTATTTTCTGCTTCTGTATTTTCTTTATTCCATTTCTGTTTTGTATTAATTAGGGCACTTTTGCATTTTTGTAAAGTATGGGAGTTGTCCCCAATAATACAATGCAATATTAGCACTCACCAAAAAGTGGTATGGACAGAATTGAGGTTTGTTTGAATTTGAAAAGATTTTAAATGGATTTAATATTGCTGTTTAGGGAGTTGTTTCATCTTGTTTGAGTCACTTGTCCAACTCCAACTACCTTGATGACAGTTTTATAAATGTTACTGGATTATTTGCAGCATCTTATACATTTTAGTTTGATTGTTTGAAGAAATATTTATTTGACTCCCAATTGTAATTTTGAATTTGAAGTTGAAATATTTTCTAATGCAAATTTTATTAGAATGATCATGATGACATGGCAGGTTAAGTAGCTTAACCAGAGTGGGGTAACCTGGGGATGTTACACCGTATGTGTACATAATGTCATTTAAGAAATCAGAGAATGGAGGACAAAGCCCGCAATAGAAATAAGCGACGAACAAGGGATATCTATCATGTCCGCTTTTGGAACAAGAACCTGGAATCACACGAGTTGCGGGGTGAGCTTGCGTCTCCCTCGCCCACATGCACTGGTACCGGTTCTTCAGAGCTTTCGCGTCGAGCGTCGGGGCGAAGACGATGTATTTCTTCCGCATTTTCACCAGCTCGCTCTCCGGGACATCGGCTTTCATCTCCTTGCCCTTACCCTTGCTGGCCTTGGGTGGCATGGCGGCTGTGGGGGGAGGAAACCGAGGATGGAGCGGGTGCGGAGGCGGTGAGCGGATGAGGAGAAGCTTTGCTTTGGGCTCGAGAGAAGGAAAGCAATGGCGGAGTCCAGATTGGGAAGAAGAGGGGGTAAATAGGCAGCGCCTCTGCAGTTCCCTTTTTTATGGGGAAGGAGCGAGGCCGCCTCTTTTACTGCCCAATGTGAATACGCCTCTACAAGCGCGCTGCGGCCGCGGCCGTTCAGCGCACGCGCCCCACGTCGCGCATTCAATGCGCAGAGTGGGGGAACGCAGTAAACAAAATCATCACGAGCAGTTAATCCCCTGCCACGCATGCCCGTGCACTGTTTGGGCCTAGCCCAACGACGCCTTGCACTCGTGTGTGGCCTAGGCCTAGGGGCTCCTGTCGGTGTACTAAGTATCGGGCCTTTAGTACCCCATACTTGTGCACGGGCAGTCGTAGCCGTGCCAGCGGCAAAGGCTTGCCGAGGGAATAGCTGAAGATTAATCCAAGGATATCAAAGATATACTCAAGCCAAGAATCAGAGGAACAGGAGATAATAAGGGCTGAAGGCCGAAGATTAGGCCCCCGGCAAGATCTTGCCGGGGTAGCTTGGGAGCCCGGCAAGAATTGTGCCCGGCAAGATTTGTGCCCGGCAAGATTCTATCACTGTGCCACCGCTTCAGCATAGCAACCAGCCTGGCATTCCGGGCCCATTTCTGGATGCGTGGCAAGGCGCCAATGGAGGAGAGCTTAAGTGGTGCTGATGGGATGGCCCATTTTTCCATCCCCAAGAAAATGAGGACACCTAAACGGACACCTCACGGTGCATTAAATATATTTGCCCTAAACCGTCAGTGGTTAGGTATGATGACCCTGTAACTACTTTACACCTCAATGTATGTACATTTTGCCACTGTGGAGACCCTTTGAACATATAAAAGGAGGCCCAAGGCAACTGCTACAGGGAGGGGGATCTTCTGGCCCATTCTACATGCGTAGCTGCTCTTTGAACGTACTGTTCACCGCAAGCGCTCCTGGAGCTTGGGCTCAAGAACACTCGTAATAAATCAAGGCAGGAGTAGGGTTTTACGCTGATTAGCGGCCTGAACCTGGGTAAAATCCCTTCGCGTTGATCGTTGGTTCTGCTCTTTGCGCATACCTCTCTCCTTGCCGAATCGTAGAAGGGATCCACGCGGTCCCATCGGTGTCGTACGCCGACAGCCACCCGCACCTACTTAATGCGTGAGCCAGCTCATTCAGTAGGATGTCAGTACTGATGAGCTTCTCCCATGGAACTAATATGTTCTCTACCCTGAAATCGGCGGCTAAATCCAGAAGACATTTGGATATACTAGGGTGAAAGCTACGATCAAAAGGATAACCGGACATCTTGGCGAGACTACACTAGAATGCTTACCAATGTTAGTGCCGAGGGTGTTTTATAGGTTGAGAACACAAAGAAAGGCGGGAACTCGGTAGCAGGAAAATATGGCGGGAATTAGAGAGCGAGAAAATTTGGCGGGAACGAGCAAAACGGAAAAATATGGCGGGAAGTAGCGGAAAAATATGGTGGGAAATGGCGGCCCGTGATATAAGCGTGGAACGTACGGGGTAGAAAATTGGTGACATGCACCAGTCGACCTACAGGTGGTCAATTAGTACTAATCGGCCTACAGATGGCTGATTAGATCCAGTCGACCAACAGGTGGCCGACAGGATCTGCACTAGTGGCCGATAGGCCATTCGGCCAGCAGCAAGCCCATTCGACCAGCAGCAAGCTGGTAGGATACCAATCGGCCTGCTGTGGGCTGACTAGGCCCAATCGGCCAGCAGCAAGCCGATGGTGCATTATTTTTTAAAATGTTATATCCAGCGTAATATTTATGAAAATTAATAAAAAAATATTATTTAAAAAAAATTAGCGAGTTTCCGCCTCACTTATCTACACGGGCGGGGAGGGTGTACGTCTCCAATTCCAACGACAATTACGAAATTTCTGCGGCTACCGAAAGTCGTACGTCTCCGGGGCCACCTATTCATCACTTGCCTGAATCAGTCAATTTTTCTACGGATTTGCTAATTCTCACAGAATCAACGAGGCCTCATCTAAGTCCTACACTACATAATTAACCAAACAAAAAAAAAATCTCCGCGTAAAATCCAACGGTGTAGGAGTTAGCTAGACACACACATCCATGTTTCTAACTGATGGATTGCAGTGCTTCTTTCTCCTTCAGTTCCTTACTCCAGTCTCCAGGCGACCTGCCCTTCTGTGTGCGCCTCATCTTTCTTGATCCGCCTTCTCTGCTAGTCCAGCGCCGCCTCGGCCATCCTCTAAATCTCACCCGACTTCGGCACCAACAACCGCACCCCCGCGTTGCACCCGCACCGTCAACCTACTTCATGTTCTCCACCAGCGACGCCACCATGTGTCCCTGTCTCCGGCCAGGTCCAGGTCCATCGTCGCTGAGAAGGTTGATACATCTTAAATATATCTATAATTTTTATTTATGTCAATGTTACTTATGTACCATTATTATATAGTTTTGACATGTTTTTGTATAATTTCATTGGACTAATCTATTAATTCATTGTGCACTGTCATTTTTTGTTTCCTACATGATATCATCTCAGGGACTAAAATACCAGAGACAAATATATCAAGAAGATGTAAGTCAGGACGAAGTCAGGGGCACAGGAGCCAACAGAGGGGGCCCTTGTGGAGGGCCACGCAGATCTGACCGTTTGATGATGTCTCATGGAGGCCCTAGAGCACCCCTCCACTGTCTCTCGGTCTTGACACCTTTATATTTCCTTGAGACCTCCAGAAAGATTTATCAAGGAATTTTTTTGTCATTGCCACCTCACGTTCCTTGCCAATCTAATCTGGGGCCTTTTCTGGTACTTTATCGGAGGAGGAATTCAGCGTCGGAGCTATCTTCATCAACCTTGTTGCGATCATGTTCATGTGTGAGCAGTCCTTCTTGGACTATGGGCCCATAACAGTAGCTAGATGACATCTTCTCACCCTTGCTTTTCAATACAAAGATCAGATGAGTTGTCCTACATGATGGTGATCCATCTGATGTAATATTCTCGGTGTGTTTGCTACAGTGTGATGAATTGTCGCTTTATGATCAGATTACTTATGAATTTCTTTTGGATCCTTTTGAGTTCTTTGCCGCAAAATTTATAAAGATACCTCTCCGATCTATTAGTGTTTCACTTTCATGATTAGATGAATGATTTTCAAGAGGGGTAGCATATATTGGTTGGATATAACCTTGCAAATAATCTATGTTTGTGACAGAAGGAAAAAATGCTTGTATTATGTTATTCGACTAAGGTTCAAATTATAGTTGGCTAGTTGTCTCGGTATGAACTGGAGGTAAAAAGAATACATTATTTACATTAAGTCACTCACTTTGCTTAATGCAACACACTTTTCACTTAATACTTAAATAGGCATGTTGGATATTGTCTCTGGTGGAGTATTAGCTATAGGTGCAGTTGGATAATGGGCTATAGATACAAGGATGTAATGTCTATATGCAATGGTGACATATATGATCACATCATAAACATTGCAATTTAATCGATACAAAACTGTAGCTTGTTTACGCACGTATGCTTTCTGGAGCGTTGTCACTAGTGAAATTATGGATCCTGGATCTTTATTTTTTTCGTAATGACAACCTCGATCACTTTTTTTTTTTTTGTTCTTTTACCATCAGAAGATTTACTTTCACTTTCTCACAATCGTCGATTCCAACCACACAATATGTTAATCCTTGTAACTAGCAAAGTTGGTGAGACTAAATCTCACTACATAAATTGGTGACCAAGAAGAGTTTTGTAGTTGTGCATAGGTACTGATCATTGACAACTCCACAAATTGGTATATTGGTTCTCACTGAGGGAAACTTGCTTCGTGCTACAAACCCTTACTCTTCAAGGCCCGACATATATTCATCTCAGATGCACTATATTAATTGAGCATATCAAGAAGCAGAGGTTGTGACCTCCCTTTCTTCGGTCCGACGCTACCCCTTCTTCAAATCAGCTGATGCCAAACTAATTTCAGACAACTAGATTTAGCAAAACTGCAAAAATTCAAGTTTAATACAAACTAATTTTGAAATCATGGTTGATTCGTTAAAAAATGACCAAAATGCTTTTGAAATTTTCACATTGTCATGTATGTGATATGTCAAAGAAAGTACTTCAAAACATTAAACCATTTGAGACTTGCCAACGTCAAAGGTATTGTATGTCATCAACCATCGTTACATGACTTAAGACCACGACCTACAGTACCACATTTTATCGAACTTCTAGTGGCAGTGTGTGTGCTCGCGCGCGTGCGTGTGTTGCGCCTAGTGCTTTATACAAAAAACCCTCATCGTAAGAGTCAGGACCAGCCATCAATGCTTGACAATAGATCACAAACATACCCCGAAGTTCTTTTATTTTGAGAAACACATACACAAACGCATGGACGCACATCATATCTTTTTTTAGGATAGCTACCTAAATAGTACAACCATAATATCAGGTGGTACGTACATTCAGATAGCATCATGCCGCGGAGCGTCACGGGCACATCCGCAATGATCAATGAGACATCCTCTCGTCTAGCAAGAGCAGCCAACTTGTGGGCCTGTGTGTTCTTTCCCCTCTGCGCGACACTGATTTGTACAGAGCTGAAGCTTTGGCTGGCGTTTTTTATTGAGAAAAGTGTATTTTTTGTTCCTCAAATTTTTATAGAATTTAGATTTGGTCCCTTAACTATGAAACCGGACAACTTACACCTCTAACTCATAAAACCAGACATGTTTCGTCCCTCCTCTCGGTTTTAACCGGTTTTGATGCTGACTCATCCCGATTTTGACTGATCTATGCTGACGTGGCAAGAAACCCCAATTGACCTCCCGATTCCTCTCTCTCTCTCGTACTCCCGCTCTCTACGCGGCGTCTGTGGGCAGGGAGCACAGTGTTAGAAGGGAGAGAGAGGATTTGGCGGAATCGATGATGTATTGCTTGAGCCTCGTGGGCATATATATAAGAGTACATGATCTACTTGGAGTACAAGATAAGCCGGAATATTTTCTAGTCTATCATATGTTTCCAATCTAATCAATATACTCAACATCCCCCCGCAGTCAGAACGGTAGCGACGCAGACGGCGAGACTGGAGAAGAATCCGAAGGCAAGCCGACGGACACACCCCACAGTCATAACGGTCGATGCATTGCGGAAGTCGTGGCTGGAGGGAAGACCGACGATGTTACTCAAGCAAGGCGGTAGCCCTTTGTGCCGTTTGTCGATGTAGCCGAGAGCGTAGGGTGGTGTAGCCATGGTCGAGATAGCCGTGCGAAGAACGCCGTGGTCGATGTCGAGTCGGGGTAGCCGGTGTCGAGGAAGTTGCCGTGGAGCCGCGGGCGCAAGGAGGCGCCGAGTTAGTCAATGGCGCACTGGTGTCGAAGTAGTGGTGCGTCGGGAAGAAGACGTTGTTGACGACGCGTCGCGCCGGGTTTGCCAAGCCCGGGGACACATCGTGGACGAAGGCACGCATCGGTGTTGCCAGCACCGAGCATGCGTAGACGGACGAAGACGAAGTTGACGAAGCGCCGACCAGGCTTGTCAGGCCCGAGGACACGTCGTGGATGAAGGCACTCATCAGTATTGCCAGCACCGGGCATGCGTAGACGAGGGACCTGCACGAGCTGTACGCCATGTCGAGGAGTTGGAGGGCCAACAGAGAAGAAGACTCGACAATGGTTGTGGCGCCAATCGGCATGGGGGCCGATGTCACCAACGGTGGTCGGAGTAGATGACGACGACGCTGGCGACGGGCTGGTGCTGGATGAAGACGAAGGGGGTGGACGGGCGGCGGCGGCGGCTAGGTTAGGAACGCGGCGGCGATGCTCGAAGGAGACGAAGAACCCGACAGCGTGACGAAGACCGACGCGGATGGTGGCGTTCCCATGCCAAGGCAGACGGCGCGACGCATACCATGGGAAGTTGACGCGCGGGGACGGCGAAGTGGACCGCGGGCCACGGTGTTACGGCCCAGAGGGGTGACGCAGCGGCAGCCGGCGGGTTGGGGCGACGGCAGGAATACCTCGAGGCAGAGGCGATGACTGCGGACCGTGGAGCTACGGCCTGAAGGGGCGGTGCAGCGGCGGAGCGCGAGTCGGTGCAACCGTGGGACGGCCTCGGGCCGGCGGCGTCGACCGCGTGCCCACGCTCGCTACGGCCCGATGGGGCGACGCAGCGGCAGCGCGAGGGGCCGTGCAGCCACGGGACGGTCTGGAGAGGACACCCTCGAGGCGACGGTGGACCGCGAGCCACGGCACTACGGTCCGAAGGGGCAACGCAGCGGCAGCGTGCGGCTCGATGCAGCCACAAGGAGAACCACGGGGCGGCGGCGCTGCGGCTCACCGGGACGACGCAGCGGCAGCCCATGCTCGATGGGTGGAGTGGCTCTGTACTAGATGACGATACACGCACGTGCGGTTGATCAGACCGAACGCACGACGAAGACGGAGTAGATCACGTGCTTTCGAGTGATCAAGTCGATTGCTCGCGGGTCGATGAAGTCGCTGAGTACGGCCGAAAGGGAATCGGCGTGGTGCGATGCATACACACCCGCACACAAGCACACCTGCACAGGATGCACAAGTAGAAGACTTGCACACGGGATGCAACATCGGTGTGGATGGGTAGCCCTGTGGCACACGAGCGGATGACCACACCACACGGCAGTCCACCACGCCCGCGCGCGGGATGAGCAGGACAGCGCCGGGAGCAGCCGCATCAGCACACGTGACGCCGTTGCATGTGTCAAAGCCGGGATGTCGTGCAGCAACTGATCCTGATCTGATCTGTTGTCGGAGTAGAGGCGCGATGTAGATGGTGAACGGCAGTGGGCGACGCAAACCGATCTTAGATCGGAAAACCAAAAAAGAAGACGCCGATCAATGTGACCGTCGGAAGAGAGAAAATCCCTGAGGAAGGGCTTGGGAAAAAGACTCTCTAGGGTAGCTGGTCAACACGACCGGTAGACGAACCCTATGTACGGGCGGCGCAGCCCCCGACGGCGGTCATGGAAGCCGACCGCCCTGGGGGCGGCGCGGAGCGAAAGCGGCGGTGTCTGCTGGGGTTTGGATCGGTTAGGCTGATACCATGTTAGAAGGGAGGGAGAGGATTTGGTGGAATCGATGATGTATTGCTTGAGCCTCATCGGCATATATACAAGAGTACATGATCTACTTGGAGTACAAGACAAGGCAGAATATTTTCTAGTCTATCCCATGTTTCCAATCTAATCAATATACTCAACACACAGCAAGGAGCAAGCTGCTGGTGGTGCTGGTCTGAGCGTGGCGCTAGGAGAGGGAATCACCGCGGCTCGACCTGCTCGTCGTCGAGATGGAGCACGTCGTCGTCATGGCCGGACTGGGGCACCTCACGGCAGTGGTGGTACCCGCTGGCTCGTCATCGGCCTTCACGCGCCGGCCACCGTTTGGATCCAGCGGCATGGTCAGGAGGTGGAGGCGCTGACCTCTACGCACCGCTCGCCCGCCGAGTTCGTCTCCGCCGATCTCCTCTCCATCCGGAGGAGTGGTGCAGGTTGTGGCCGTGTGGTCTTCAGGCGTCCGGAGGAGTGGCCACAACGGATGGTTAAAGAGGAGTGTTGAGTAGACGTTTTCGGTGCACATGTATAGTACTAGGGTCTGTATGTTTTGTATCTCCGCGCCTCCTTTCTCCCCCGTATATTTGTATTCCTTAGGAGGCAAGTAGAGGCCGGACCCCCTTGTACCTATATATGTGCTCATGCACACAATGAATCAATTGTCACGCATGCAATACTCGTCTAACATGGTATCAGATACCGCGCGATCCTAATCACTTCCGCTCCCCCAGCCGCGCGCCCTCCTGCCGCCGCCACTGCCTCCCAGCGCCTCCGCCGCCGCACCGCCCCTCTACCCTGCCGCGCCGCCCCTCCCTTGCCTCGCCGCACCCCCTTCTCCCTACCCGCAGCCGCACCTCTCCCCCCGCCGCTGCCACCTCTCCTAAACCCTAGCCGCCGCGCCGCCCCTCCCCTAACCCTAGCCACCGCATCACCCTCTCCCCTAGCCACCACCATAGCCGCTGCCTTCCCCTAGCCGCAACACAGCCGCCATCTCCCCCTACCCGCCGCTGTCCATCGCCGCCATGAGCTCCTCGGCGTCCACCGACTCCAACCCCTTCGCCGGTCCCGAACCCTCCGCCGTCGCTATCCGCGACCTCAACATCGAGGCCCGGGTTCCCATCCGCCTCGACAGCTCCAGCTCTTCCTACTACGCATGGAAGACCTACTTCAACCTTGTCTTCCGCGAGTACTACCTCACCGAGCACATCGATGGCTCCGTCGACGGCGAGTTCATGAAGGGTGATCCAGAGTGGTCCGCCATTGAGTCCACGCTCATCCGATGGTTCTATCAAACCGTCTCGAAGGACATCTTCCACACGGTCGTCGCCGAGGACGACGATGCTTGCACCGTGTGGACCAAGATCAACGCGCTCTTCACCGACAATAAACTTCAGCGCCTTGTTTTCTTGCAACAGGAGTTCTTCGGCTGCCATCAGGACAACTCCACCATCGATGAATACTGCATGCGGCTCAAGAAGCTCGCCGATGAACTTCGTGACATCGGTGCCAAAGTCTCCGACGACCTCATGCTCAGCACCCTCACCGCCGGCCTCAACGAAGACTTCGGCAACGCCGCGTCTAACCTCACTTTGTTGCCACAGCCCACTGCTACTTCTTGAGCTTGCGTTGATTTTTTCCTTGAAGAGGAAAGGGTGATGCAGCAAAGTAGAGATAAGTATTTCCCTCAGTTAAGAACCAAGGTATCAATCCAGTAGGAGGCATAAGCAAGTCTCCAATCTATGCACCTGCACAAAATAACAAACACTTGCACTCAACGCAAAAAAGGGGTTGTCAATCTCTTCACGGTCTCGAACAAGAGTGAGATCTAGTAGAGATATGTATAAAAGATAAATAAAAAGGCAAACTAAAATAAATATAAATAAAGTGCAGTAAGGTATTTTTGGTTTATAGATCTGAAAAAATATGATGAAAAATAGACCCGGTGGCCATAGGTTTCACTAGAGGCTTATCTCTTGAAGAAAGCATACGGTGGGTAAACAAATTACTGTTGAGCAATTGATAGAAAAGCGCAAAGTTATGACGATATATAAGGCAATGATGATGAATATAGGCATCACGTCCGTGTCAAGTAGACCGACTCTTGCCTGTATCTACTACTATTACTCCACACATCGACCGCTATCCAGCATGCATCTAGAGTATTAAGTTCATAAGAATGGAGTAACGCCTTAAGTAAGATGACATGATGTAGAGGGATAAACTCAAGCAATATGATATAAATCCCATCTTTTTATCCTTGATGACAACAATACAATACGTGCCTCGCTACCCCTTCTGTCACTGGGTAAGGACACCGCAAGATTGAACCCAAAACTAAGCACCTCTCCCATTGCAAGAAAAATCAATCTAGTTGGCCAAACCAAACCGATAGTTCGAAGAGAAATACAAAGATATCTTAATCATGCATAAAAGAGTTCAGAGAAGACTCAAATAGTATTCATAGATAATCTGATCATAAATCCATAATTCATCGGATCTCAACAAACACAACGCAAAAAAGTATTACATCGAATAGATCTCCAAGAACATCGAGGAGAACATTGTATTGAAGATCAAAGAGAGAGAAGAAGCCATCTAGCTACTAGCTATGGACATGTAGGTATGTGGTAAACTACTCACACATCATCGGTAGGGCAGCAAGGTTGATGTAGAGGCCCTCCATGATCGAATCCCCCTCCGGCAGATCGCCAGAAAAGGCCCCAAGATGGGATCTCACGAGAACAGAGGCTTTCGGCGGCGGAAAAGTATTTTGGTGGATGCCTCTGATGGTTTGGGAATATTTGGGAATTTATAGTGCAAAGATTAGGGTTGGAAGACCTCTGAGGGGCGCACAAGCCCTCAGAGCGCCCCCCCCTAGGGCGCGCCTGGCAGGCTTGTGGCCTCCTTGGGAACCTTCATGCCCCCTCTCCAAGTCCTCTGGATGTCTTCTGGTCCATGAAAAATCATCGCGAAAGTTTTATTCCGTTTGGACTCCGTTTGATATTCCTTTTCTGTAAAACTCAAAAACAAGGAAAAACAGAAACTGGCACTGGGCTCTAGGTTAATATGTTAGTCCCAAAAACAATATAAAATAGCATATTAATGCATATAAAACATCCAAAACAGATAATATAATAGCATGGAACAATAAAAAATTATAGATACGTTGGAGACGTATCAAGCATCCCCAAGCTTAATTCCTGCTCGTCCTCGAGTAGGTAAATGATAAGAACAGAATTTTAGATGTGGAATGCTACCTAAAATATTTATCAATGTAATATTCTTTATTGTGGCATGATATTCAGATCCATAAGATTCAAAACAAAAGTTTAATATTGACATAAAAACAATAATACTTCAAGCATACTAATAAAGCAATCATGTCTTCTCAAAATAACATGGCCAAAGAAAGTTATCCCTAGAAAGTCATATAGTCTGGCTATGGTCCATCTTCATCACACAAAGTATTTCATCATGCACAACCCCGATGACAAGCCAAGCAATTGTTTCATACTTTTGGTGTTCTCAAACTTTTTCAACTTTCACGCAATACATGAGCGTGAGCCATGGATATAGCACTATGGGTGGAATAGAATATGGTGGTTGTGGAGAAGACAAAAAAGAAGGAGAAAGTCTCACATAAACTAGGCAAATTAATGGGCTATGGAGATACCCATCAATTGATATCGATGCAAGTGAGTAGGGATTTCCATGCAACGGATGCACTAGAGCTATAAGTGTATGAAAGCTCAAAAAGAAACTAAGTGGGTGTGCATCCAACTTGCTTGCTCACGAAGACCTAGGGCAATTTGAGGAAGCCCATCATTGGAATATACATGCCAAGTTCTATAATGAAAAATTCCCACTAGTATATGAAAGTGACAAAATAGGAGACTTTCTATCATGAAGATCATGGTGCTACTTTGAAGCACAAGTGTGGAAAAAGGATAGTAACATTGTACAATCTCTCTTTTCTCTCATTTTTTCATTTTTTTTGTTTTTGTTTGAGCTTCTTTGGCCTCTTTTATTTTTTGTAAAGTCCGGAGATTCATCCCAACTTGTGAGGGAATCATAGCTTTCATCATCCTTTCCTCAGATGGGACAATGCTCTAATAATGAAGATCATCACACTTTTATTTACTTACAACTCAAAAATTACAACTCGATACTAGAACAAGATATGACTCTATATGAATGCCTCCGGCGGTGTACCGGGATGTGCTATGATCAAGAGTGACATGTATAAAAAATATGAACGGTGGCCTGCCAACTACATGATCATGCAAAGCAATATGACAATGATGGTGTGTGTCATAATAAAATGGAACGGTGGAAGTTGCATGGCAATATATCTCGGAATGGCTATGGAAATGCCATAATAGGTAGGCATGGTGGCTGTTTTGAGGAAGGGTATATGGTGGGTTTAATGCACCGGCGAAAGTTGCGCGGTACTAGAGAGGCTAGCAATGGTGGAAGGGTGAGAGTGCGTATAATCCATGGACTCAACATTAGTCATAAAGAACTCACATACTTATTGCAAAAATTTATTAGCCATCGAAACAAAGTACTACACGCATGCACCTAGGGGGATAGATTAGTAGGAAAAGACCATCGCTCGTCCCCGGCCGCCACTCATAAGGAAGACAATCAAAAAATAAAGGGACAATTCCATTTCTGCACCTAACTGGAACCCGCTACTCAAATTTGCCCCTAATTTCAATGTGTGCTCAAATTTGCCCCTCTGCCATTAGTTGCCCTTATAGAAATGCCCTTCTACGCCGTTACCGTCCGGTCAAACAGTTTTGACCATCTCGAAAAAATAGCAAAAAAATCTAAAATTTTGTGGGATTGAAGGTACTCATGTGCGCAAGGTGCGTGCAAATTTTCGTGCTATTTAGACATACCAGGAGCTCGTGGCAAAGGAAAACGATAATTCTGTACATCTTTGAATAGTAAATTCAAAAAAATAGCAAGAAAATTCAAAAACATATGAATTTTTTTGGCATCCAAGATGCTCGGGTGCGCAAGGTGTGTGCAAAATTTTGTTATCAAATGACATGCGAGGAGCTCTAGCAAAAAAAACCAAAATAGTGTATCTTTTACAAGTTTTTTTCTAAGACAAAAGTTTTTTTTTCTCCACGAGCTCCTACAATGTCCAAATACAACAAAATTTTGCACACACCTTGCGCACCTGAGCATCTTGGATGCCAAAAAAATTCATATTTTTTTGAATCTTCTTGCTATTTTTTTCAATTTACTGTTCACAGGCGTACATATTTACTGTTTTTCCTTTGCCACGAGCTCCTAGAATGCCCAAACAACATGAAAATTTGCACGCACCTTGCGAACCTGAGTACCTTCGATCCCACAAAATTTCAGATTTTTTGATTTTTTTTCCTATTTTTTCGAGATGGTCAAAGCTGTTTGACCGGACGGTAAAGGCGCAGAAGGGCATTTCTATAAGGGCAACTAACGGCAGAGGGGCAAATTTGAGCACACATTGAAATTAGGGGCAAATTTGAGTAGTGGGTTCCAATTAGGGGCAGAAATGGAATTGTCCCAAAAATAAATCATGCTCCGACTTCATCACATAACGGTTCACCAGGCGTGCATGCCATGGGAATCACAAACTTTAACACAAGTATTTCTATCAATCCACAATTACTCACTAGCATGACTCTAATATCACCATCTTTATATCTCAAAACAGTATGCAAGGAATCAAACTTCTCATAGTATTCAATGCTCTTTATATGAAAGTTTTTATTATATCCCTCTTCGATGCCCATCATATTAGGACTAATTTCATAACCTAAGCAATCCATGAATATTGTTGATTAACATCATTGAAAACTTGTTGGATCACATCTAAAACGGAGATTTTCTTTTTAAGGTTCTCATAAAAAAATTGATTATTTCCAAGCAAATGTCTCAACGTATAGTCACTATTGTAAAGGATCTGATCTATCACCGGTTTTTCACGGCTCATACCATAAAAATCATAAATTTCCCTAGCTTCCCGTACTATGTGATCAAATA
Source organism: Thinopyrum elongatum (assembly GCA_011799875.1). NCBI lineage: Eukaryota > Viridiplantae > Streptophyta > Magnoliopsida > Poales > Poaceae > Thinopyrum > Thinopyrum elongatum. The sequence goes on from CM022297.1 coordinate 138,972,023, forward strand.
CATTCATAAGAACATGGGTAGCTATCTTTTTAGCTTTAGAATCTTTTATAACGGGTAGCTCATAAAACAATCTTTGTAAGGTAGGATGGGTACGGATAAATCTATTTTCAAATTTCAGAACTAGTGCTGAAATAGCCTCCGCATAAGTTTTAGTTCTTTTAAGTATAGGAGCATCATCAAAAGGCAAAATACGGACACAATTGAAAAATTCTTGGATATATTCTTATCCCATAACATTCCCTTGCCCCAAAACAAAAGTTTTAGCATCCAGATTGCCAGATCGTCCAATTTTAGGAGTTAGGCCATCATCTGTTTCTGCCATACCAAAGTCGCTCATCGTGATGAGTTCAAGCAAACAAAAGATCGAGCGGAAAAAGGGCGAATAAAAAGGCAAATATTTTTGTATTTTTCTGAAAACATTTTAGAAATGGGGGAGAGGAAAACGAGAGGCAAATGGCAAATAACTTAATGCAAGAGATGAGAGTTTATGATGAGTACTTGGTAGGCTTGGTGTAGAACCTCCCCGGCAACGGCGCCAGAAATTCTTTCGGCAATGGCACCCTCACCGCCAGCCTCAACGAAGACTTCGGCAACGCTACGTCTAACCTCACTTTGTTGTCGCAGCCCACTGCTACTTCTTGAGCTTGCGTTGATTTTTCTCTTGAAGAGGAAAGGGTGATGCAGCAAAGTAGAGATAAGTATTTCCCTCAGTTAAGAACCAAGGTATCAATCCAGTAGGAGGCACAAGCAAGTCTTCAATCTATGCACCTGCACAAACTAACAAACACTTGCACTCAACGCGAAAAAGGGGTTGTCAATCCCTTCACGGTCTCGAGCAAGAGTGAGATCTAATAGAGATAGGTATAAAAGATAAATAAAAAGGCAAACTAAAGTAAATATAAATAAAGTGCAGCAAGGTATTTTGGGTTTTTTGGTTTATAGATCTGAAAATATATGATGGAAAATAGACCTGGGGGCCATAGGTTTCACTAGAGGCTTTTCTCTTGAAGAAAGCATACGGTGGGTAAACAAATTACTGTTGAGCAATTGATAGAAAAGCGCAAAGTTATGACGATATCTAAGGCAATGATCATGAATATAGGCATCATGTCCGTGTCAAGTAGACCGACTCCTGCCTGCATCTACTACTATTACTCCACACATCGACCGCTATCCAGCATGCATCTAGAGTATTAAGTTCATAAGAACGGAGTAACGCCTTAAGTAAGATGACATGATGTAGAGGGATAAACTCAAGCAATATGATATAAACTCCATCTTTTTATCCTTGATGGCAACAATACAATACGTGCCTCGCTACCCCTTCTGTTACTGGGTGAGGACACCACAAGATTGAACCCAAAACTAAGCACCTCTACCATTGCAAGAAAAACCAATCTATTTGGCCAAACCAAACCGATAGTTCGAAGAGAAATACAAAGATATCTTAATCATGCATAAAAGAGTTCAGAGAAGACTCAAATAATATTCATAGATAATCTGATCATAAATCCACAATTCATCGGATCTTAACAAACATAACGCAAAAAAGTATTACATCGAATAGATCTCCAAGAACATCGAGGAGAACATTGTATTGAAGATCAAATAGAGAGAAGAAGCCATCTAGCTACTAGCTATGAACCCGTAGGTCTGTGGTAAACTACTCACACATCATCGGTAGGGCAGCAAGGTTGATGTAGAGACCCTCCGTGATCGAATCCCCTTCCGGCAGATCGCCGGAAAGGCCCCAAGATGGGATCTCACGGGAACAGAGGCTTGTGGCGGCGGAAAAGTATTTTGGTGGATGCCTCTGATGGTTTGGGAATATTCGGGAATTTATAGTGCAAAGATTAGGGTTGGAAGAACTCCGAGGGGCCCACAAGTCCTCAGGGCGCCCCCCTAGGGCGCGCCTGGCAGGCTTGCGGCCTCCTCGGGAACCTTCTGGCCCCCTCTCCCAGTCCTCTTGATGTCTTCTGGTCCAAGAAAAATCATCACGAAGGTTTTATTCCGTTTGGACTCCATTTGATATTCCTTTTCTGTAAAACTCAAAAAACAAGGAAAAAAACAGAAACTAGCACTGGGCTCTAACAGGTTAGTCCCAAAAATAATATAAAACAGCATATTAATGCATATAAAACATCCAAAATAGATAATATAATAGCATGGAACAATAAAAAATTATAGATACGTTGGAGACGTATCACCCACCTTTCAGCGCGTCGTCGCGTACCTGAAGCTCGCGGAGCGCCGGATGACGAATGTGAAACAACGGGTTTATCATGCCCAATATGCGACCCTATCCTCGAGGAACTCGAAGGTCCCATCAAGGAATAGAAGCGCATATTGAAGACGCTTTGCAAGGTGGATATCATCACATCATACCATTACATAATAGATGGGGATACATACAAATGCATACAATGCCACATGAATACATCAAACATAATACAGAAGAGAGACATTCGTCTACGGATGAAATCAAACGGAAAACACAAACGACATCCACCCTGGTAGCCCAGGCTGCCCATCAGGAACCTATCCCCTGATCGAAGAAGAAGTAGAAGAAGAACTCCAAAGCAAGCAAACATCGCTCTCACGTCATAACATCGCATTACCTATACCTGCAACTGTTGTTGTAGTAATCTGTGAGCCATGAGGACTCAGCAATCCCATTACCACGGGTATCAAAACTAGCAAAGCTTAATGGGTATGGAAAGGATAAGTGGTGAGGTTGCAGCAGCACTAAGCATTTGTATGGTGGCTAACTTTCGAGTACAGAGTAAGAAGAGAAACTACACATAACGGTCGCAAACTAGAATGATCAAGAAGTGATCCTGAACTACTTACGATTCAATCATAACCCCACCGTGTTCTCTTCTCGACCTCACTCGAAAAGAGAAGGTCACAGTTACGCACGCGGTTGGTGTATTTTATTTCGGATCTGGTGTCAAGTTCTCTACAACCGGATATTAAAAATTCCCATCTGCCACATAACCACGGGCACGGCTTTCGGAAAGATTAAACCCTGCAGGGGTGTCCCAACTTAGTCCATCACAAACTCTCATGATCCACGGAGGAAAATCCTCCATTCCGGAACAACCCAATCAATCTCGAAATCACGGTTCATAAGACATTTCGACAATGGATAAACAAAACCAGAAAGACCTCTCGACGTGCCGACACCCCGATAGGTGCCGCGCGTATCTCGTCTAAGGCTACGATCGGATAAGCGACGCGTACAGGTGCCAAATACCCCAAGTTGCCAAGGGGCGGCCCCGTACAGTGCTCTAGTTTGGACCAGCACCATCAGCACTGGCCCCCCTGTATTATGTTGAATTAAGAATCCTCGGGGACGTGACCCCCTATGCAAATTAATTAATTATTAGTATTATTATGTTGGCAAATTTAAAACCAAAGTTGGGCCTTGCTGGAGGAGTTTTATTCAAAGCGAACTGTCAAGGGGGGCCCATAAACCCCGACCGTGTTAGGAACGCAAAATCAAGGAACATAACACCGGTATGAAGGAAACAAGGGCGGCAAGAGTGGAACAAAACACCAATCAAAAGGCCAACCCTTCCACCCTTTACCAAGTATATAGATGTAATAATTAAATAAGAGATATTATGATATCCCATGATATCCATGTCCCAACATGGAACAACCTGCAACTAGCAACGCTATAAGAGGGGCTGAGCAAGCGGTAACATAGCCAAACAACGGTTTGCTAGGTAGGTGGAAAAGGTTAGAGGCTTATCATGGCAATTTGGGAGGCTTGACAAACAAGGTAGCGCGACATAGCGATAGCATCGAGACAACTAGCAAAGCAAAGAGAGTAGTGATATCCAGGGTAATGATCATCTTGCATGAAATCCCGCTAGGAAGAAGACCGAGTCCATGAAGAATACTAACGGGCGTAGACGAACCAAGCGTAGACGAACGAATCCTCACAATCGCAACGAAACTGGGACTATCGAGAAGAAGCACAACCGGAAAGAAGCAAACAACATAGTAAACACACAACACATTAACAAGGCATGATGCACAACCAAGTATGATGCATGACAAGGCTACATGATGCTACTCATGGCAAGAGATGATGCATACAAGAACCCCACATCAAAGCAAGTTAAATGAGGCCGGAAACAACATATAACAATTACGGAAACTCCCCATATGCAAATTTCAAAATTGGACCAGATCTGAATAACACATTATATTTAAGTTGTTAAACAGCAAGTTAAGATGCACCATGATGATCTATGCGGTTTTCTAGTCAAGTTACATATAAGGTTCATTTAATTCGAAGCTATGGCCTAGAAGATATAAGCAAAACAAGTTAAACATGGCACTGATGCAAAATGCACTCAAACATCAAGCACACATACTCAAATCAAGGATGCAATATGACATGTTGAAACTACATGCAAAACCAAGCAAGTTTCATATAGATCATGCTCCAAACGGAGCCATGGTTCAACACATACACACGAGACAAGTTTAAACAACAAACTGACCAAAACAGCAACTAGGCATCTTGCAAGCATCATAACAACAAGCTACAAGAACAAGATTGGCACAGACATGAGATGCACTTGAAGTACAGATTACATGCTTCAAATATCTATAAGGTTCAGGTTCATAGGCATCAAGATAAAAACAATATGATCAATGCAAAAAGCAACTTTATGACACAAATTGGGACTGGGTGAAAAACTGGGCATACATGTGAGCAGAGTTAACATGATGACAAGTTGGAGGCATGAAACAAAGATGCTACAGTGCAAGATCATGGCAAACAAAAGCATGGCATGAAAGTACAGGTTATACATGGCAAATCATGCTTACTAAACATGTTCAAACAACCTCCAGATCAATGGCATTCATCAAGACAAGTTTACAAGTTATAATAGAATCCCAGACTTTGAGAAAAATAGTTTGGCAGTAAACAGATTCATGATGCATACTTAGAGGCAACAAAAGTATATGCTAAAGGAACTATTCATGCCAACAAATAGCATGGTAAGCATGTACTAAACACCCTTAACAAAACATCCTCACTGAACATGTTCCAGAAACCCTTAGATATGATGATAGCATCAATGCAAAATGGCAAGTCATATAAGCAGTTTCAGACAGTGAAATAACAAGGCATGGCATTAACAGATTTGAGTAGGCATGTTTGCAAGCTTGTTTCACTCACTACAAAAAATTTCATGGCATGAAACAAAATCTAGCAGTAAGATGGCATTTTTGTGCTCCAATTCATGTCATGATATAGCTCATATGAAAGTCACACAAAATCATGTAAAACTGCTAAAATGGCATATACTGTAAAACTAACATGTTTCAAAACTTGCTCAAATGATGAAATGGATGCCACAGATGGATTAGGTAGATTTTTCTAGTGCAAAATGGTATATAACATGTATATGTTGCTGTAAGAAAAAATGCTCACACATGCATTTGCAAAACACTGCCAGAAATGGAAATTGACAGAAATGGAAAACTACCAGATCTGGAATGTCCAGATTTGGACATGGCTCGAAATGGAAACTGGGACTTTCCAGAATTGGAAATACGCTGGGGTAATATAAATAACTAAAATAAAAAGGAGGAGGGGGCTATGAGCATGACTGGTGGACCCTGGCTGTCAGTGTGACTGACGAGCGGGCCCAGGTTGCCAGTTGGAGGAAAAAATAAACGAAAAAAGGTGCGGACGTGGGGGATCGAACCCGGGTCGCTCGGTTGGAATAGAGTAGCTCGAGCCACTGGGCTACGGAGGGAGTTCTGATAGGGAAGGGGCTCGGCCCCCTTTGACTTAATCCCAGCAAGGGGGTAGGCCCACGCGTCAGAGAGACGGACAGGGGAAAAGCAGAGGAGGTGCTCACCGGGGTGCAGAGACGGCGGAGAGCTTGTCGGAGTCTCTCCGGTGACCAAACGGCTCGGCGTATGAGTGCAACGAGATCGCCAAGTGATCCCGCACACGCGCATGCGACTCGCCGCACCAGACGACGACTGAGGCGACGCCGGCGATGAGGTACAGAGGCGGCGATGGCGAGCATGAGCGCGATGAAGCAGACGGCATACGCGGCCACTAGGAGGGTGAATTTGAACCTACGCAGCACGGAGAACAAGGTGGACATGAGCGGAAGAGCTAACGAGGCCGGAGCACTCGTCGGCGACGAGGTCCGACGGCGGCGCGTTCGGGCACTCGTGGCAAGCGATGACATAGCATGCAAATGAGGGGGAACAAGAGATGAGGAGGATCAGGAGCTCACCACGAGCACGTGGGTGCACTCGGCTGCTCGGGAGGAGGTCGGAGACGGCGGCGACGCCGGACGAACGGCTACGGCCACCGGAGACGAAGACGAGGAAGAAGACGCTACAGCTTGGCGTCCTAGGCCTCCGTAGTCGACGTCGAGGATGGAGTCGACGTCGAGGAAGAAGAGGGACACAGTCGGCGAGGCGGAGGACGACGAGGAGCACGCCGATGATGAGGTCGTCCTTTCGGATGCGTTCGGGGTGGCGGTGGAGGGGTGGATCTGGTGAACTATGCGGCTGGCAGCGGCGAGGAGAGGGAGAGGGGAACCCTAGAGGGTTGGTGGGCAAGGAGAGGGTTTAAATGGGGGGCAGGGCGACAGGTCGGCACGACGACGCTCTCGGCCATGCCATGTGCGTGCACCAGCAAGGGGGACCGAAGGAGGAAGAAACGGTGGGTGCGGGAGCTGGCGCGGTTGCTGACCAGTGGGGCCAGCTTGGCCACGTGGCGGCGGAGCTGCGGGGGGGGGGGGCGAGTGGGTGCGCGAATTAGAAAAGGAGAGAGGGAGGGCACACGGGAGGCCGAGCGGGCTGGCTGGCGCGCCTGCTGGGCCGCGGCTGCTGCTGCGCATGGGAGGCCGGCCTAGGTAAGCCCTCCTCCACTTCCTTTTAACTTCTGTTTATTTAAATAAACAGTTGAAAGAAAGGGAAAAGGCCAAGCAGATAGGAGATGAATTTGGCAGATATAAGAATATCCTCATGCTCTCGGATGAGGTCGTGCTCTCGGATGCGTTCGGGGCGGCGGTGGAGGGGCGGATCTGGTGAACTATGCGGCTGGCGGCGGCAAGGAGAGGGAGAGGGAGAGGGGAACCCTAGAGGGTTGGTGGGCAAAGAGAGGGTTTAAATGGGGGGCCAGGGCGACGGGTCAGCACGACGACGCTCTCAGCCACGCCATGTGCGTGCACCTGTGAGGGGGACCGAAGGAGGAAGAAAAGGTGGGTGCGGGAGCTGGCGCAGTCGCTTACCAGTGGGGCCGGCTTGGCCACGTGGCAGCGGAGCAGCGGGGGAGGGGGCGAGTGGGTGCGCGAGTGAGAAAAGGAGAGAGGGAGGGCGCGCGGGAGGCCGGCCCAGGTAAGCCCTCCTCCACTTCCTTTTAACTTCTGTTTATTTAAATAAACAGTTGAAAGAAAGGGAAAAGGCCAGGGAGGTAGGAGATAAATTTGGCAGATATAAGAATATCCTCATGCTCCTGGAATTATGCTCTATTTGATAAAATTTCTTTGGGCATTTTTAGAGGTAGAAAAATAAAACAAGTTTGAATTAAATTCAAACTTGAGCCATTTTTGAACCCAACCAAAACATATTCAAATGAGCTGAAAATTGGCAGAGAGGGTGTAGGCATGGAGTAAGATTATCAGGAAATAAATGAACATTAATGGAGGAGGGAATAATGTCACTTGCAAAAAACATGAAAGAAGAAGGAAGGGAGAGGTGATGATGCATGGCCAGGTTTGAGAGAGATAGCAAAGGGGTTGATACAAACGACATGAATAGAGCAAAAAAACATCATGAAGAATGCAATGCACATGATGATCATGATGGAATGCAAAATGACAAGAGGCACAAATGCAATATGATAATGATGAGCATGGCATTTGCAACAAATAAAGGAACAATGCAAAACAAGATGACAATGGCAAACACACCACGACCAAGAAACAAAACACAAGGATGGAATGGCACTATCATGAACATGGCAACAAACAATTGAAACACACGACGACAACGAAAATAAATGGAAGCCAACTAGAGCATCGGTCTCGGGGCGTGACAACACTCCCCCACTAACAGAAGATCTCGTCCCGAGATCTTAGGAACGAGACGGAAGAGGAAGAGGACGATGAAAAGGAAAGGAACTAAAATTACCAAAGAAGAGAATCGACTGAAGAGGACTCATCCTGACGTCGAACTTTGAAAGAATTTGTGAATAACTCCGAAAAAAATTAGAAGAGTCAGGTAAGATCCTGGGGATAAACCTATGGGTTATGGGCCCACTCAAAAGAAACACCGTTGAAAATGAATGAAGAAGAGATGATGCACCGGAACGATTCAAAGACTCGAATGAGGTGACAACCTCGAATTAATTTGAAATGCAAACACGAATCTTGTGAGATGTCTTCAGCACTCCGGAACGATTAAATGGCGAGAGGCGAACGAGCAAGGGGAAACATTTGAGTCAAGGAAAGGAATATGATCAATCCAAAAAAAAAAAACTTGAGTTGAATCCACCGGAAAAGAAAACGAGAGAGAGAATGACGAACGACTTATTAGGACTAATTTCATAACCTAAGCAAATTACCATGTTGTTTAAGACTCTCAAAATAATATAAGTAAAGCATGATAGTTCAACAATTTCTATAAAATAAAGCCACCGCCGTGCTCTAAAAAGATATAAGTGAAGCACTAGAGCAAACTGCCTAGCTCAAAAGATATAAGTGAAGCACATAGAGTATTCTAATAAATTCATGATTAATGTGTGTCCCTCTCAAAAGGTGTGTATAGCAAGGATGATTGTGGCAAACTAAAAATCAAAGACTCATATCATACAAGACGCTCCAAGCAAAACACATATCATGTGGTGAATAAAAATATAGCCTCAAGTAAATCTACCAATGGATTGAAGACAAAAGAGGGGATGCCATCTGGGGCGTCCCCAAGCTTAGATGCTTGGTTGTCCTTGAATATTACCTTGGGGTGCCTTGGGCATCCCCAAGCTTAGGCTCTTGCCACTCCTTATTCCATTGTTCATCAAATCTGTACCAAAAACTTGAAAACTTCACAACACAAAACTCAACAGAAAACTCATAAGATCCGTTAGTATAATAAAATAAATCACCACTTTTGGTACTGTTGTGAACTCATTCTTAATTTATAATGGTGTTATATATACTGTATTCCAACTTCTCCATGGTTCATACCCCCCGATACTACCCATAGATTCATCAAAATAAGCAAACAACACATAAAAAACAGAATTTGTCAAAAACACAACAGTCTGCGAAGATCTGAATTGTTCTCATACTTATGTAACTATAAAAATTCTGAAAAATTAGGACAACATAGGAAATTCATATATAAATCTTTTTTAAAAAAATTCAGAGTTTTTACACTCGCCAGTGAATTTAAACAATTCTGTTACTGGACACAAAAGTTTCTGTTTTTCAGCAAAATCAAATCAACTATCACCATAGATCATCCCAAAGGTCTTACTTGGCTCAAACACTAATTGAAACACCAAAACACAATTACTACAGCGGTAATAATGTATATTTATAGAAAAACAGAACCAAAAACAAAAAACATAAAAAATAAAATTGGGTTGCCTCCCAACAAGTGCTATTGTTTAACACCCCTAGCTAGGCATGAAACATAGATCTAGGTATTGTCATCTTTGGTATTTTTTTCATAGATGTGTTCTTGTCAGGGGTTTTTGCAAAGATAACTTGAAACACATTATCCATAGAAAATTGGCATTATCAAGTTGCCCATCTGCGTATCCCCTTTGATTCCCGGCCACAATCCAAGAATATTGTTGATTAACATCATTGAAAACTTGTTGGATCACATCTAAAACGAGGATTTTCTTTTTAAGGTTCTCATAAAAAATTTGATTATTTCCAAGCAAATGTCTCAACGTATAGTCACTATTGTAAAGGATCTCATCTATCACCGGTTTTTCACGGCTCATACCATAAAAATCAAAAATTTCCCTAGCTTCCCGTACTATGTGATAAAATACATTCATAAGAACATGGGTAGCTATGTTTTTAGCTTTAGGATCTTTTATAACGGGTAGCTCATAAAACAATCTTTGCAAGGTAGGATGGGTATGGATAAATCTATTTTCAAATTTTAGAACTAGTGCTGAAATAGCCTCCGCATGAGTTTTAGTTCTTTTAAGTATAGGAGCATCATCAAAAGGCAAAATACCGACACAATTCAAAAATTCTTGGATATGTTCTTTTCCCATAACATTCCCTTGCCCTAAAACAGAAGTTTTAGCATCTAGATTGCCAGATCGTCCAATTTTAGGAGTTAGGCCATCATCTGTTTCTGCCATACCAAAGTCACTCATGGTGATGAGTTCAAGCAAACAAAAGATCGAGCGAAAAAGGGCGAATAAAAAGGCAAATATTTTTGTATTTTTCTGAAAATGTTTTAAAAGTGGGGGAAACAAAAACAAGAGGCAAATGGAAAATAATTTAATGTAAGAGATGAGAGTTTATAATGGGTACTTGGTAGGCTTGGTGTAGAACCTCCCCGGCAACGGCGCCAGAAATTCTTCCGGCAACGGCACCCTCACCGCCGGCCTCAACGAAGACTTCGGCAACGCCGCGTCTAACCTCACTTTGTTGCCACAGCCCACTGCTACTTCTTGAGCTTGCGTTGATTTTTCTCTTGAAGAGGACAGGGTGATGCAGCAAAGTAGAGACAAGTATTTCCCTCAGTTAAGAACCAAGGTATCAATCCAGTAGGAGGCACAAGCAAGTCTCCAATCTATTTACCTGCACAAACTAACAAACACTTGCACTCAAGGCGAAAAAGGGGTTGTCCATCCCTTCATGGTCTCGAACAAGAGTGAGATCTAATAGAGATAGGTATAAAAGATAAATAAAAAGGCAAACTAAAGTAAATATAAATAAAGTGCAGCAAGGTATTTTTGGGTTTTTTGGTTTATAGATCTAAAAATATATGATGGAAAATAGACCCGAGGGCCATAGGTTTCACTAGAGGCTTATCTCTTAAAGAAAGCATACGGTGGGTAAACAAATTACTGTTGAGCAATTGATAGAAAAGCGCAAAGTTATGATGATATCTGAGGCAATGATCATGAATATAGGCATCACGCCCGTGTCAAGTAGACCGACTCCTGCCTGCATCTACTACTATTACTCCACACATCGACTGCTATCCAGCATGCATCTAGAGTATTAAGTTCATAAGAACGAAGTAACGCCTTAAGTAAGATGACATGATGTAGAGGGATAAACTCAAGCAATATGATATAAACTCCATCTTTTTATCCTTGATGGCAACAATACAATACGTGCCTCGCTACCCGTTCTGTCACTGGGTGGGGACACCGCAAGATTGAACCCAAAACTAAGCACCTCTCCCATTGCAAGAAAAACCAATCTAGTTGGCCAAACCAAACCGATAGTTCGAAGAGAAATACAAAGATATCTTAATCATGCATTAAAGAGTACAGAGAAGACTCAAATAATATTCATAGATAATCAGATTATAAATCCACAATTCATCGGATCTCAACAAACACAACGCAAAAAGTATTACATCGAATAGATCTCCAAGAACATCGAGGATAACATTGTATTGAAGATCAAAGAGAGAGAAGAAGCCATCTAGCTACTAGCTATGAACCCATAGGTCTGTTGTAAACTACTCACACATCATCGGTAGGGCAACAAGGTTGATGTAGAGACCCTCCATGATCGAATCCCCCTCCGGCAGATTGCCGGAAAGGCCCCAAGATGGGATCTCATGGGAACAGAGGCTTGTGGCGACGGAAAAGTATTTTGGTGGATGCCTCTAATGGTTTGGGAATATTTGGGAATTTATAGTGCAAACATTAGGGTTGGAAGACCTCCGAGGGCCCACAAGCCCTCAGGGCGCCCCCCCCCCCCTTGGGCGCGCCTGGCAGGCTTGCGGCCTCCCCGGGAACCTTCTGGCCCCCTCTCCAAGTCCTCTAGATGTCTTCTGGTCCAAGAAAAATCATCACAGAGGTTTTATTCCGTTTGGACTCCGTTTGATATTCCTTTTCTGTAAAACTCAAAAACAAGGAAAAAAACAGAAACTAGCACTGGGCTCTAATAGGTTAGTCCCAAAAATAATATAAAATAGCATATTAATGCATATAAAACATCCAAAATAGATAATATAATAGCATGGAACAATCAAAATATTATAGATACATTGGAGACGTATCACCCACCTTTCAGCGCGTCATCGCGTACCTGAAGCTCGCGGAGCGCCGGATGACGAAGGTGAAACAACGGGTTTATCACACCCATATGCGACCCTATCCTCGAGGAACTCAAAGGTCCCATCAAGGATAGAAGCGCATATTGAAGACGCTTTGCAAGGTGGATATCATTACATCATACCATTACATAATAGATGGGGATACATACAAAGGCATACAATGCCACATGAATACATCAAACATCATACAGAAGAGAGACATCCATCTACGGATGAAATCAAACGGAAAACACAAACGACATCCACCCTGCTAGCCCAGGCTGCCGATTAGGAACCTATCCCCTGATCGAAGAAGAAGAAGTAGAAGAAGAACTCCAAAGCAAGCAAACATCGCTCTCACGTCATAACATCGCATTACCTATACCTGCAACTGTTGTTGTAGTAATCTGTGAGCCATGAGGACTCAGCAATCCCAGTACCATGGGTATTAAGACTAGCAAAGCTTAATGGGTATGGAAAGGATAAGTGGTGAGGTTGCAGCAGCACTAAGCATTTGTATGGTGGCTAACATTCGAGTACAGAGTAAGAAGAGAAACTACACATAACGGTCGCAAACTAGAATGATCAAGAAGTGATCCTGAACTACTTACGATTCAATCATAACCCCACCATGTTCTCTTCTCGACCTCACTCGAAAAGAGACGGTCATGGTTACGCACGCGGTTGGTGTATTTTATTTCGTATCTGGTGTCAAGTTCTCTACAACCGGATATTAAAAATTCCCATCTACCACATAACCACGGGCACGGCTTCCGAAAAGATTAAACCCTGCAGGGGTGTCCCAACTTAGTCCATCACAAACTCTCATGATCCGCGAAGGAAAATCCTCCATTCCGGAACAACCCGATCAAGCTCGGAATCCCGGTTCACAAGACATTTCGACAATGGTAAAACAAAACCAGCAAGACCTCCTGATGTGCCGACACCCCGATAGGAGCCGCGCGTATCTCGTCTCAGGCTACGATCGGATAAGCGATGGTACAGGTGCCAAATACCCCAAGTTGCCAAGGGGCGGCCCCGCACAGTGCTCTAGTTTGGACCAGCACCATCAGCACTGGCCCCCCTGTATTATGTTGAATTAAGAATCCTCGGGGACGCGACCCCCTATGCAAATTAATTAATTATCAGTATTATTATGTTGGCAAATTTAAAACCAAAGTTGGGCCTTGCTGGAGGAGTTTTATTCAAAGCGAACTGTAAAGGGGGGCCCATAAACCCCGACCATGTTAGGAACGCAAAATCAAGGAACATAACACCGGTACGACGAAAACATGGGCGGCAAGAGTGGAACAAAACACCAAGCAAAAGGCCAAGCCTTCCACCCTTTACCAAGTATATAGATGCATTAATTAAATAAGAGATATTGTGATATCCCATGATATCCATGTCTCAACATGGAACAACCTGCAACTGCACCTGCAACTAGCAACGCTATAAGAGGGGCTGAGCAAGTGGTAACATAGCCAAACAACGGTTTGCTAGGTAGGTGGAAAAGGTTAGAGGCTTATCATGGCAATTTGGGAGGCTTGACAAACAAGTGGTAGGTAGCGCGACATAGCGATAGCATCGAGACAACTAGCAAAGCAAAGATAGTAGTGATATCCAGGGTAATGATCATCTTGCCTGAAATCCCGCTAGGAAGAAGACCGAGTCCATGAAGAAGACGAACCAAGCGTAGACGAACGAATCCTCGCAATCGCAACGAAACCGGGACTATCGAGAAGAAGCACAACCGGAAAGAAGCAAACAACATAGTAAATACACAACACATGAACAAGGCATGATGCATAACCAAGTATGATGCATGACAAGGCTACATGTTGCTACTCATGGCAAGAGATGATGCATATAAGAACCCCACATCAAAGCAAGTTAAATGAGGCCGGAAACAACATATAACAATTCCGGAAACTCCCCATATGAAAATTTTGAAATTGGACCAGATCTGAATAACACATTATGTTCAAGTTGTTAAACAGCAAGTTAAGATGCACCATGATGATCTACGTGGTTTTCTAGTCAAGTTACATATAAGGTTCATTTGATTCGAAGCTACGGCCTAGAAGATATAAGCAAAACAAGTTAAACATGGCATTGATGCAAAATGCATTCAAACATCAAGCACACATACTCAAACCAAGGATGCAATATGACATGATGAAACTACATGCAAAACCAAGCAAGTTTCATATAGATCATGCTCCAAACGGAGCCACGGTTCAACTCATACACACGAAACAAGTTTAAATAACAAACTGACCAAAACAGCAACTAGGCATCTTGCAAGCATCATAACAACAAGCTACAAGAACAAGATTGGCACAGACATGAGATGCACTTGAAGTACAGATTACATGCTTCAAATATCTATAAGGTTCAGGTTCATAGGCATCAAGATAAAACCAATATGATCAATGCAAAAAGCAACTTTATAACACAGATTGGGACTTGGTGAAAAACTAGGCATACATGTGAGCAGAGTTAACATGATGACATGTTGGAGGCATGAAACAAATATGCTACAATGCAAGATCATGGCAAACAAAAGCATGGCATGAAAGTACAGGTTATAAATGATAAATCATGCCTACTAAACATGTTCAAACAACCTCCAGATCAATGGCATTCATCAGGACAAGTTTGCAAGTTATAACAGATTCTCAGAGAAAAACAGTTTGGCAGTAAACAGATTCATGATGCATACTTAGAGGCAACAAAAGTATATGCTAAAGGAACTATTCATGCCAACAAATAGCATGGAAAGCATGTACTAAACACCCTTAACAAAACATCCCCACTGAACATGTTCCAGAAACCCTTAGATATGATGATAGCATCAATGCAAAATGGCAAGTCATATAAGCAGTTTCACACAGTGAAATAACAAGGCATGGCAGTAACAGATTTGAGTAGGCATGTTTGCAAGCTTGTTTCACTCACTACAAAACATTTCATGGCATGAAACAAAATCTAGCAGTAAGATGGCATGTTTGTGCTCCAATTCATGTCATGATATAGCTCATATGAAAATCACACAAAATCATGTAAAAATGCTAAAATGGCATATACTGTAAAAATAACATGTTCCAAAACTTGCTCAAATGATGAAATGGATGCCACATATGGATTAGGTAGATTTTTCTAGTGCAAAATGATATATAACATGTATATGTTGCTGTAAGAAAAAATGCTCACAAATGCATTTGCAAAACACTGCCAGAAATGGAAATTGACAGAAATGGAAAACTGCCAGATCTGGAATGTCCAGATTTGGACATGGCCCGAAATGGAAACTGGGACTTTCCAGAATTGGAAATATGCTGGGGTAATATAAATAACTAAAATAAAAAGGAGGAGGGGGCTATGAGCATGACTGGTGGACCCTGGCTGTCAGTGTGACTGACGAGCGTGCCCAGGTTGTCAGTTGGAGGGAAAAAATAAACGAAAAAAAAGGGTGTGGCTGTGGGGGATCTAACCCGGGTCGCTCGGTTGGAACAGAGTGGCTCGAGCCACTGGGATACGGAGGGAGTTCTGATAGGGGAGGGGCTCGGCCCCCTTTGACTTAATCCCAGCGAGGGGGTAGGCCCACGCGTCAAAGAGACTGACAGGGGAAAAGAAGAGGAGGTGCTCGCCGGGGTGCAGAGACGACAGAGAGCTCGTTGGAGTCTCTCCGGTGACCAAACGGCTCGGTAAATGAGTGCAACGGGATCGCTAAGTGATCCCGCACACGCGCATGCGACTTGCCGCACCAGACGATGACTGAGGCGACGCCAGCGACGAGGTACAGAGGCGGCGACGGCAAGCATAAGCGCGATGAAGCAGAGGGCATACGCGGCCACTAGGGGGTGAATTCAAACCTACGCAGCATGGAGAACAAGGTGGACATGAGCGGAAGAGCTAACGAGGAAGGAGCACTCGTCGGCGACGAGGTCCGACGGCGGTGCGTTCGGGCACTCGTGGCAAGCGATGACATAGCGCACAAACGAGGAGGAAAGATGAAGGAAATATGCCCTAGAGGCAATAATAAAGTTGTTATTTATATTTCCTTATATCATGATAAATGTTTATTATTCATGCTAGAATTGTATTAACCGTAAACTTAGTACATGTGTGAATACATAGACAAAACAGAGTGTCCCTAGTATGCCTCTACTTGACTAGCTCATTCATCAAAGATGGTTAAAGTTTCCTGACCATAGACATGTGTTGTCATTTGATGAATGGGATCACATCATTAGAGAATGATGTGATGGACAAGACCCATCCGTTAGCTTAGCATAATGATCGTTAAGTTTTATTGCTATTGCTTCTTCATGACTTATACATATTCCTCTGACTATGAGATTATGCAACTCCCGAATACCGGAGGAACACCTTGTGTGCTATCAAACATCACAACGTAACTGGGTGATTATAAAGATGCTCTACAGGTGTCTTCGAAGGTGTTTGTTGGGTTGGCATAGATCGAGATTAGGATTTGTCACTCCGAGTATCGGAGAGGTATCTCTGGGCCCTCTCGGTAATGCACATCACTATAAGCCTTGCAAGCAATGTGACTAATGAGTTAGTTATGGGATGATGCATTACGGAATGAGAAAAGAGACTTGCCGGTAACGAGATTGAACTAGGTATGAAGATACCGGCGATCGAATCTCGGGCAAGCAACATACCGATGACAAAGGGAACGACGTATGTTGTCGTGCGGTTTGACCGATAAAGATCTTCATAGAATATGTAGGAACCAATATGAGCATCTAGGTTCCGCTATTGGTTATTGACCGGAGATGTGTCTCGGTCATGTCTACATAGTTCTCGAACCCGTAGGGTCCGCACGCTTAACGTTCGATGACGATTTGTATTATGAGTTATGTGTTTTGGTGACCGAACTTTGTTCGAAGTCCTGGATGAGATCACAGACATGACGAGGAGTCTCGAAATGGTCGAGAGGTAAAGATTGATATATTTGAAGGTTATATTCGGACACCGGAATGGTTCCGGAGTGATTCGGGTATTTTTCGGAGTACCGAGGGGTTACCGGAACCCCCCGGGGGAAGTAATGGGCCTCATGGGCCATAGTGGAGAGGAGGAGGCAGGCCGCAGGAGGTGGCGCCCCCGCCCCCCATGTGGAGTCCGAATTGGACAAGGGGGAGGGGGAGCGGCCCCCCTTTCCTTCTCCCTCTCTCTCTCCCTCCACTTCCCTCTTTCCCCCTCCGTTGGAAAGGAAGGGGGGCCGACTAGGGCTGGGAGTCCTAGTTGGACTCCCCCCCCCCCACTTGGGGGCGCCCTATGCCGGCCCTTTCCCCTCTCCTTTATATACGGGGGCAGGGGGCACCCCAAAGCACAACAGTTATTCTCTTAGCCGTGTGCGGTGCCCCCCTCCACAGTTTACTCCTCCGGTCATATTGTCGTAGTGCTTAGGTGAAGCCCTGCGCGGATCACATCACCATCACCGTCACCACGCCGTCGTGCTGACGAAACTCTCCCTCGACCTTCTACTGGATCAAGAGTTCGAGGGACATCATCGAGTTGAACGTGTGCTGAACTCGGAGGTGTCGTACGTTCGGTGCTTGATTGGTTGGATCGCGAAGACGTTCAACTACATCAACCGCGTTAAGCTAACGCTTCCGCTTTCGGTCTACGAGAGTACGTGGACACACTCTCCCCCTCTCGTTGCTATGCATCTCCTAGATAGATCTTGCGTGAGCGTAGGAATTTTTTTGAAATTGCATGCTCCGTTCCCCAACAGTGGCATCCGAGCCAGGTCTATGCGTAGATGATATGCACGAGTAGAACACAAAGAGTTGTGGGCGATAATAGTCATACTGCTTACCACCAATGTCTTATTTTGATTCGACGGTATTGTTGGATGAAGCGGCCCGGACCAACCTTACATGACCACGTTCATGAGACCGGTTCCACCGACAGACATGCAACTTGTTTTGCATAAAGGTGGCTGGCGGGTGTCTGTTTCTCCAACTTTAGTTGAATCAAATTTACTATGGCCGGTCCTTGTTGAAGGTTAAAACAGCACACTTGACGAAAAATCATTGTGGTTTTGATGCGTAGGTAAGAACGGTTCTTGCTAGAAGCCCGTAGCAGCCACGTAAAACTTGCAACAACAAAGTAGAGGACGTCTAACTTGTTTTTGCAGGGCATGTTGTGATGTGATATGGTCAAGACATGATGTGATATACGTTATTGTATGAGATGATCATGTTTTGTAAAAGTTATCGGCAACTGGCAGGAGCCTTATGGTTGTCGCTTTATTGTATGAAATGCAATCGCCATGTAATTGCTTTACTTTATCACTATGCGTTAGCGATAGTTGTAGAAGCAATAGTTGGCGAGACGACAACGACGCTACGATGGAGATCAAGGTGTCAAGCCGGTGACGATGGAGATCATGACGGTGCTTTGGAGATGGAGATCAAAGGCACAAGATGATGATGGCCATATCATGTCACATATTTTGATTGCATGTGATGTTTATCTTTTATGCATCTTATTTTGCTTAGTACGGTGGTAGCATTATAAGATGATCCCTCACTAAATTTCAAGGTATAAGTGTTCTCCCTGAGTATGCACCGTTGCGACAGTTCGTCGTGCCGAGACACCATGTGATGATCGGGTGTGATAAGCTCTACGTTCACATACAACGGGTGCAAGACAGTTTTGCACGTGCGGAATACTCGGGTTAAACTTGACGAGCCTAGCATATGCAGATATGGCCTCGGGAACACTGAGACCGAAAGGTCGAATGTGAATCATATATTAGATATGATCAACATAGAGATGTTCACCATTGAAAACTACTCCATCTAACGTGATGATCGGACATGGTTTAGTTGATATGGATCACGTGATCATTTAGATGACTAGAGGGATGTCTATCTAAGTGGGAGTTCTTAAGTAATATGATTAATTGAACTTTAATTTATCATGAACTTAGTCCTGATAGTTTTTGCATATCTATGTTGTAGATCAATGGCCCGTGCTACCGTTCCCTTGAATTTTAATGCATTCCTAGAGAAAGCTAAGTTGAAAGATGATGGTAGCAACTACACGGACTGGGTCTATAACTTGAGGATTATCCTCATTGCTGCATAGAAGAATTATGTCCTTGATGCACCGCTAGGTGAAAGGCCTGCTGCAGGAGCAGATGCTGATGTTATGAACGTCTGGCAAGCTCGATCTGATGACTACTCGATAGTTCAGTGTGCCATGCTTTACGGCTTAGAATCGGGACTTCAAAGACATTTTGAACGTCATGGAGCATATGAGATGTTCCAGGAATTGAAGTTAATATTTCAAGCAAATGCCCGAGTTGAGAGATATGAAGTCTCCAACAAGTTCTATAGCTGCAAGATGGAGGAGAACAGTTATGTTAGTGAACACATACTCAGAATGTCTGGGTACCATAACCACTTGACTCAGCTGGGAGTTAATCTTCCGGATGATAGTGTTATTGACAGAGTTCTTCAATCACTGCCACCAAGCTATAAAGGCTTCGTGATGAACTATAATATGCAAGGGATGGAGAAGACTATTCCCGAGCTCTTTGCTATGCTCAAAGCAGCGGAGGTAGAAATCAAGAAGGAGCATCAAGTGTTGATGGTTAACAAGACCACTAGTTTCAAGAAAAAGGGCAAAGGAAAGAAGGGGAACTTCAAGAAGAATGGCAAGCAAGTTGCCACTCCCGAGAAGAAGCCCAAGTCTGGACCTAAGCCTGAAACTGAGTGCTTCTACTGCAAAGGGACTGGACACTGGAAGCAGAACTGCCCCAAGTATTTGGCGGATAAGAAGGATGGCAAAGTGAACAAAGGTATATTTGATATACATGTTATTGATGTGTACCTTACTAATGCTCGTAGTAGCACCTGGGTATTTGATACTGGTTCTGTTGCTCATATTTGCAACTTGAAACAGGGGCTACGGATTAAACGAAGATTGGCTAAGGACGAGGAGACAATGCGCGTCGGGAATGGTTCCAAGGTCTATGTGATCGCCGTCGGCACGCTACCTCTACATCTACCTTCGGGATTAGTTTTAGACCTGAATAATTGTTATTTGGTGCCAGCGTTGAGCATGAACATTATATCTGGATCTTGTTTGATGCGAGACGGTTATTCATTTAAATCAGACAATAATGGTTGTTCTATTTATATGAGTAATATCTTTTATGGTCATGCACCCTTGAAGAGTGGTCTATTTTTGTCGAATCTTGATCGTGGTGATACACATATTCATAATATTGATGCCAAAAGATGCAAAGTTGATAATGATAGTGCAACATATTTGTGGCACTGCCGTTTAGGTCATATTGGTGTAAAGCGCATGAAGAAACTCCATGCAGATGGATTTTTGGAATCACTTGATTATGAATCATTTGATGCTTGCGAACCATGCCTCATGGGCCAGATGACTAAGACTCCATTCTCCGAAACAATGGAGCGAGCTACTGACTTATTGGAAATAATACATACTGATGTATGCGGTCCGATGAGTGTTGAAGCTCGCGGCGGGTATCGTTATTTTTTGACCTTCACAGATGATTTGAGCAGATATGGATATATCTACTTAATGAAACATAAGTCTGAAACATTTGAAAAGTTCAAAGAATTTCAGAGTGAAGTGGAAAATCATCGTAACAAGAAAATAAACTTTCTACGATCTGATCGTGGAGGCGAATATTTGAGTTACGAGTTTGGCCTTCATTTAAAACAATGTGGAATAGTTTCACAACTCACGCCACCTGGAACACCACAGCGTAATGGTGTGTCCGAACGTCGTAACCGTACTTTATTAGATATGGTGCGATCTATGATGTCTCTTACCAATTTACCACTATCGTTTTGGGGTTATGCATTAGAGACAGCTGCATTCACATAAAATAGGACACCATCTAAATCTGTTGAGACGACACCATATGAACTGTGGTTTGGCAAGAAACCTAAGCTATCATTCCTTAAAGTTTGGGGTTGCGATGCTTATGTGAAAAAGCTTCAGCCTGATAAGCTCGAACCCAAATCGGAGAAGTGCGTCTTCATAGGATACCCAAAAGAAACTATTGGCTACACCTTCTATCACAGATCCGAAGGCAAGATCTTTGTTGCTAAGAATGGATCCTTTCTAGAGAAGGAGTTTCTCTCGAAAGAAGTGAGTGGGAGGAAAGTAGAACTTGATGAGGTAATTGTACCTTCTCTCGAATTGGAGAATAGCTCATCACAGAAAACAGTTCCCGTGATGCCTACACCAATTAGTGAGGAAGCTAATGATGATGATCATGAAACTTCAGATCAAGTTACTACCGAACCTCATAGGTCAACCAGAGTACGTTCTGCACCAGAGTGGTACGGTAATCCTGTTTCGGAAGTCATGTTACTAGACCATGACGAACCGACAAACTATGAGGAAGCGATGATGAGCCCAGATTCCGCGAAATGGCTTGAGGCCATGAAATCTGAGATGGGATCCATGTATGAGAACAAAGTGTGGACTTTGGTTGACTTGCCCGATGATCGGCAAGCCATAGAAAATAAATGGATCTTCAAGAAGAAGACTGACGCTGATGGTAATGTTACTGTCTACAAAGCTCGACTTGTTGCGAAAAGGTTTTTGACAAGTTCAAGGAGTTGACTACGATGAGACTTTCTCACTCGTAGCGATGCTTAAGTCTGTCCGAATCATGTTAGCAATTGCCACATTTTATGATTATGAAATCTGGCAAATGGATATAAAAAACTGCATTCCTTAAATGGATATTGAAGAAGAGTTGTATATGATGCAACCAGAAGGTTTTGTCAATCCTAAAGGTGCTAACAAAGTGTGCGAGCTCCAGCGATCCATCTATGGACTGGTGCAAGCATCTCGGAGTTGGAATATACGCTTTGATAAGGTGATCAAAGCATATGGTTTTATACAGACTTATGGTGAAGCCTGTATTTACAAGAAAGTGAGTGGGAGCTCTGTAGCATTTCTGATATTATATGTGGATGATATATTATTGATTGGAAATGATATAGAATATCTGGATAGCATAAAAGGATACTTGAATAAGAATTTTTCAATGAAAGACCTCGGTGAAGCTACTTATATATTGGGTATCAAGATCTATAGGGATAGATCGAGACGCTTAATAGGACTTTCACAAAGCACATGCTTTGACAAGATTTTGAAGAAGTTCAAAAATGGATCAGTCAAAGAAAGGGTTCTTGCCTGTGTTGCAAGGTGTGAAGTTGAGTAAGACTCAAAGCCCGACCACGGCAGAAGATAGAAAGAGAATGAAAGTCATTCCCTATGCCTCAGCCATAGGTTCTATAAAGTATGTCATGCTGTGTACCAGACATATTGTGTGCCTTGCCATGAGTTTGGCAAGGGAGTACAATAGTGATCCAGGAGTAGATCACTGGACAGCGGTCGAAATTATCCTTAGTTACCTAAGAGGACTAAGGAAATATTTCTCGGTTATGGAGGTGATAAAGAGTTCGTCGTAAAGAGTTACATCGATGCAAGCTTTGACACCGATTTAGATGAATCTGAGTCTCAATCTGGATACATATTGAAAGTGGGAGAAATTAGCTAGAGTAGCTCCGTACAGAGCATTGTAGACATAGAAATTTGCAAAATACATACGGATCTGAATGTGGCAGACCCGCTGACTAAACTTCTCTCACAAGCAAAACATGATCACACCTTAGTACTCTTTGGGTGTTAATCACATAGTGATGTGAACTAGATTATTGAATCTAGTAAACCCTTTGGGTGTTGGTCACATGGCGATGTGAACTATGGGTGTTAATCACATAAAGATGTGAACTATTGGTGTAAATCACATGGCGATGTGAACTAGATCATTGACTCTAGTGCAAGTGGGAGACTGAAGGAAATATGCCCTAGAGGCAATAATAAAGTTGTTATTTATATTTCCTTATATCATGATAAATGTTTATTATTCATGCTAGAATTGTATTAACCGGAAACTTAGTACATGTGTGAATACATAGACAAAACAGAGTGTCCCTAGTATGCCTCTACTTGACTAGCTCATTCATCAAAGATGGTTAAAGTTTCCTGACCATAGACATGTGTTGTCATTTAATGAATGGGATCACATCATTAGAGAATGATGTGATGGACACGACCCATCCGTTAGCTTAGCATAATGATCGTTAAGTTTTATTGCTATTGCTTTCTTCATGACTTATACATATTCCTTTGACTATGAGATTATGCAACTCCCGAATACCGGAGGAACGCCTTGTGTGCTATCAAACGTCACAACGTAACTGGGTGATTATAAAGATGCTCTACAGGTGTCTCCGAAGGTGTTTGTTGGGTTGGCATAGATCGAGATTAGGATTTGTCACTCCGAGTATCGGAGAGGTATCTCCGGGCCCTCTCGGTAATGCACATCACTATAAGCCTTGCAAGCAATGTGACTAATGAGTTAGTTACGGGATGATGCATTACGGAACGAGAAAAGAGACTTGCCAGTAACGAGATTGAACTAGGTATGAAGATACCGACGATCGAATCTCGGGCAAGTAACATACCGATGACAAAGGGAATGACGTATGTTGTCGTGCGGTTTGACCGATAAAGATCTTCGTAGAATATGTATGAACCAATATGAGCATCCAGGTTCCGCTATTGGTTATTGACCGGAGATGTGTCTCGGTCATGTCTACATAGTTCTCGAACCCGTAGGGTCCGCACGCTTAACGTTCGATGATGATTTGTATTATGAGTTATGTGTTTTGGTGACCGAAGATTGTTTGGAGTCCCGGATGAGATCACGGACATGACGAGGAGTCTCGAAATGGTCAAGAGGTAAAGATTGATATATTGGAAGGTTATATTCGGACACCAGAATGGTTCCGGAGTGATTCGGGTATTTTTCGGAGTACCGAGGGGTTACCGGAACCCCCCCGGGGGAAGTAATGGGCCTCATGGGCCATAGTGGAGAGGAGGAGGCTGGCCGTAGGAGGTGGCGCGCGCCCCCCCATGTGGAGTCCGAATTGGACAAGGGGGAGGGGGCGCGGCCCCCTTGCCTCCTTCCCTCTCTCGCCCTCCACTTCCCTCTTCCCCCCCCCCCCCGTTGGAAAGGAAGGGGGCCGACTAGGACTGGGAGTCCTAGTTGGACTCCCCCCTACTTGGGCGCGCCCTAGGCTGACCCTCTCCCCTCTCCTCCTTTATATACGGGGGCAAGGGGCACCCCAAAGCACAACAGTTATTCTCTTAGCCGTGTGCGGTGCCCCCCTCCACAGTTTACTCCTCCAGTCATATTATCGTAGTGCTTAGGCGAAGCCCTGCGCGGATCACATCACCATCACCGTCACCACGCCGTCATGTTGACGAAACTCTCCCTCGACCTTCTGCTGGATCAAGAGTTCGAGGGACGTCATCGAGCTGAACGTGTGCTGAACTTGGAGGTGCCGTACGTTCGGTGCTTGATCGGTTGGATCGCGAAGACGTTCGACTACATCAACCGCGTTAAGCTAACGCTTCCGCTTTCGGTCTACGAGGGTACGTGGACACACTCTCCCCCTCTCGTTGCTATGCATCTCCTAGATAGATCTTGCGTGAGCATAGGAAATTTTTTGAAATTGCATGCCCCGTTCCCCAACAAAAGAGAGATGAGGAGGATCAGGAGCTCACCACGAGCACGTGGGTGCGCTCGGCTGCTCGGGAGGAGGTCCAAGACGGCGGCGACGGCGGACGAATGGCTACGGCCACCGGAGACAAAGACAAGGAAGAAGACACTGCAGCTTGGCGTCCTAGGCCTCTATAGTCGATGTCGGGGACGGAGTGGACGTCGAGGAAGAAGAGGGACACGGTCGGCGAGGTGGAGGACGACTAGGAGCACGCCGGCGATGAGGTCGTGCTCTCGGATGCGTTCGGGACGGCGGTGGAGGGGTGGATCTACTGAACTACGCGGCTGGCGGCGGCGAGGAGAGGGAGAGGGGAACCTTAGAGGGTTGGTGGGCAAGGAGAGGGTTTAAGTGGGGGCCAGGGTGACGGGTCGGCGCGTCGACGCTCTCGGCCACGCCATGTGCACGCACCAGCGAGGGGGACCTAAGGAGGAAGAAAAGGTGGGTGCGGGAGCTGGCGCGGTCGCTGACCAGTGGGGCCGGCTTGGCCACATGGCGGCGGAGCAGCGGGGGAGGGAGGCGAGTGGGTGCGCGAGTGAGAAAAGGAGAGAGGGAGGGCACGCGGGAGGCCGAGCGGGCTGGCTGGCGCGCCTCCTGGGTCGTGGCTGCTGCTGCGCATGGGAGGTCGGCCCAGGTAAGCCCTCCTCCACTTCCTTTTAACTTCTGTTTAGTTAAATAAACAGTTGAAAGAAAGGGAAAAGGTCAGGGAGGTAGGATATGAATTTGCCAGATATAAGAATATCCTCATGCTCCTGGAATTATGCTCTATTTGATAAAATTGCTTTGGACATTTTTAGAGGTAGAAAAATAAAACAAGTTTGAATTAAATTCAAACTTGAGCTATTTTTTAACCCAACCAAAACATCTTCAAATGAGCTGAAAATTGGCAGAGAGGGTGTAGGCATGGAGTAAGATTATTAGGAAATAAATGAACATTAATGGAGGAGGGAATAATGTCACTTGCAAAAAACATGAAAGAAGAAGGATGGGAGAGGTGATGATGCATGGCTAGGTTTGAGACAGATAGCAAAGGGGTTGATACAAACGACATGAATAGAGCAAGACAACATCATGAATAATGCAATGCACATGATGATCATGATGGAATGCAAAATGACAAGAGGCACAAATGCAATATGACAATGATGAGCATGGCATATGCAACAAATAAAGGAACAATGCAAAACAAGATGACAATGGCAAACACACCATGACCAAGAAACAAAACACAAGGATGGAATGGCACTATCATGAACATGGAAACAAACAATTGAAACACACGACGACAACGAAAATAAATGGAAGGCAACTAGAGCATCGGTCTCGGGGCGTCACAGGGTTCAACACACCGCCCTCGCCGCCGGCACCACCCACGGCGGTCCAGCTCCACCGGCCACGCCGTCCCAGCCGCGCCCTCCTCCGCCACCCGGGTACTACCCGTTGCGTCCGTGCCTCTTGCGCCCCCCGCGCCTCCCCAACAGCAGCAGCCCGGGTCTGCGACTCCCTCCCATGAGGTCGAGTTCGACCAGGCATCCCTCTCGGGTGCCCCTGTGGCTGGCGCGGCCGCCCCCTGCACCTGCGCCACCACCCCTGCTGGCTCACCGGTCAGTGCTCGTGCGACGGGCTTGCCGTCACCATCGCCCGTGGCTCCGTCTCTTGGCGTGACGACCCGCGCCCACGCCGGTGTGCTCCGGCTGAGCATGCGTTATCCCTCGGACGAGTACGCGTGCACGGCCTCGACATCAGCACCATCACCCATCCCCTCCTCCGCTCGCGAGGCCCTTCGGGATCCCCATTGGCTTGCGGCAATGCAGGAGGAGTTCGACGCTTTACAGCGCAGCCGCACGTGGCATCTTGTTCTACGACCCCCTCACGCCAACATCATCACTGGCAAATGGGTGTTTCATCACAAGACTCAGCCGGACGGTTCTCTTGAGCGCTACAAAGCTCGGTGGGTGGTTCGCGGCTTCCGGCAACGTGCGGGTGTGGACTTCACCAACACTTTTGGCCCGGTTGTCAACCCAGGCACCATCCGCACAGTGCTTCAGCTGCCGGTCTCTCGAGCATGGCCCGTCCACTAGTTGGATGTCTCCAACGCCTTTCTGCATGGTCATCTCGCCGATCAGGTCTTCTGTCAGCAGCCCACTGGATTCGTCGACGCCGATCATCCTAACCATGTGTGCCTGCTTTCTCGTTCTCTTTACGGGTTGAAGCAGGCGCCACGGGCATGGTACCAGCATATCGCTGCCTTTCTGCAGTCGCTTGGATTCCGGTCCACACTCTCCGATGCTTCCCTCTTCATGTATCATCAGGGAGCTGCCACTGCATATATGCTGCTTTACGTCGACGACATCATCCTGACGGCATCAGCTCCTGAGCTCCTCCAGCGGATCACGGCTCGTCTTCGTGATGATTTTGCCCTCAAGGACTTGGGGCCCTGCATTACTTCCTCGGCATCGAGGTGGTCCGCCGTGCCGACGGATTCTTTCTGCATTAGCAGAAGTACACCCATGAGCTTCTTGAGTGTGCTTGCATGCTTAACTGCAAGCCCGCCGCCACCCTCGTCGACACGAAGGCCAAGGTTTCTGCCTCAGAGGGCTCTCCCGTGTCCGATGCAGCATTTTACCGCTCCATTGTCAGTGCCTTGCAGTACCTGACACTGACACGCCCGGACCTGCAGTATGTTGTTCAGCAGGTGTGCCTTCACATGCACTCCCCGCGCGACTCTCATTGGGCCTTGGTGAAGCGTATCCTCCGTTACATACGCGGCACTATGTCCTTGAGACTCACACTGACGGCCTCCGCCTCCATCGACCTCGTCGCCTACTCTGATGCGGACTGGGCAGGCTGCCCCGACACACGACGCTCTACATTAGGCTACTGTGTCTACCTTGGGCCCTCGCTGATCTCTTAGTCGTCCAAGCGACAGCCCACGGTCTCTCGCTCGAGTGCCGAGGCAGAGTATCGGGCAGTGGCTAATGCCATTGCCGAATGCTCTTGGCTCCGTCAGCTGATCCAGGAGTTGCTTTGTGATATTCACAAGGCCATGCTCGTTTACTGCGACAACGTCTCCGCCGTCTGCCTCTCCGCCAACCCGGTTCATCATCGCCGCGCGAAGCATATTGAGCTCGATATTCACTTCGTTCGTGAGCAGGTGGCCCTTGGGCGCGTTCGGGTTCTTCATGTCCCCACCGCCCAACAGTTCGACGATGTTATGACTAAGGGACTACCGACTTCAGTCTTCGAGGAGTTTCGGTCCAGTCTCTGCGTCTCCGGCGACGCTTCGACTGCGAGGGGTGTTGAGTAGACGTTTTCTGTGCACATGTATAGTACTAGGGTCTGTATATTTTGTATCTCCGTGCCTCCTCTCTCCCCCGTATATTTGTATTCCTTGAGAAACAAGTAGAGGCCGGACCCCCTTTACCTATATATGTGCTCATGCACACAATTAATCAATTGTCACGCATGCAATACTCGTCTAACAAGGAGCACATGGCTTGACGGGGATGAGCCGTCGGTGGTGACCATGATAGCCGGCGGTGGCTGTAGGCACGTCAGTAGGAGATGTGGCGGATGACAGCAGGTCGCGCAGCACTGTCAGTCGGGCGGCTTGAGCGGAGCCCGTGCAGAAGGAGCAGAGGGGTGAAAGGAGAAGGTAAGGAGGCGCGGCCGGCTCGGTCAAGGGCCGGCCAATGAGGTGCATGAGGGGCGCGAAGGTGCCCAGGCATGCCAGCCAGCAGGTCGTTGTGTGCGCAGCTAGAGGCGTGGAGTTACATGACGGCTTGGAGCGGCGTGTTTAGCGGCCAGCAGGGCAGCCGGCGGTGCGTGGTAGTTAGCAGGGCCAGCAATGGTGGCGGCACTGGCTTGTGGAGCGGTGCAGCATTGCACATCAACTGTTTGACAAAACGTCTACACCGGAGATGGATGAAAAGAAATAAAAATATTGCCACGTGGAGTCAAAACCATGTTGAGTCAGCATGGATACCGCTTCGGTTGAGTCGGGGACCAAAGTTATCCGGTTTCAAGAGTTGAGGATGCAACTTGTCCGGTTTCATAGTTACGGGACTAAATATAGACTCCATTAAGAATTGAGGGACAAAAAGTATACTTTTCTCTTTTTTATTTCACTGACGACGAAAAACCACTCAGAGCAATTTGGCTTGTTGTGCTCTAGCTCTTTTGCAATCAAGGCACAGTCAGTTTCAATGATTAGTGGACCATGATACAGGGTCGATAGCGACCAGAGTCCAATCAAGATTGCTTGGCCCTCTGCCTCTTCCACTGATCTGCAAACGATCATTTTTTCACTCACAGAGACAAACACCAGACCTTTGTGGTCTCAGGCGACACCACAAGCCCAACTGTTTCCAGTTTTTGACAGAAATGATGCATCAGTGTTTAGTTTTACTATACCCACAGGCAGCTGGGGACGCATGCATCACTCTGATGCAGAGGTCAAAGGTAATCCTCCTTTTCTAAAAAAAATACCCACAGGCAGCTTCTCCCATTGCAACATGGATGAAGAAAAAGAATTCCATAACGCTACAAAGTTTTTTAAAGACTTGTACACAAAAGATATGGGTGTGATACCCCATGAGCTAATTGAGTTGACCCCAAAATCAGTATGAGATGAGTTGAATGCCAGGTTGATAAAAAAAGTTCACCACCCAAGAGGTGAGCGATGCCCTCTTCCAGATTGGGCCTCTAAAAGCACCCAATACAGACGGTTTCTCGGCCTAGTTTTTTCAAAGGAATTGGAATTTTCTAAAGGATGACGTGGTGGCTGCAATGTTACACTTTTTTGATAATGGGGTGCTCCCGGAAGGTATAAACGATATAGTGTTAGTCCTAATACCTAAAGGAAACAATCCCCAATGCTTGAAAGATTTCCGACCTATAAGTCTGTGCAACGTGATATACAAAGTTGTCTCTAAGTGTCTGATTAATAGACCGAGACCTTTATTGGATGACATCATCTCAGAGACACAAAGTGCCTTCATCCCAGGTAGAATGATTACGGCCAACGCGATTATTGCGTTCGAATGCTTCCATAAGATCCAACATAGCAGAAACCCACACGACACCCATTGTGCCTACAAACTTGACCTAGCAAAGGCATATGATAGAGTGGACTAGAAGTACCTGGAGGAGGTCCTTGAGAGAATTGGCTTTTGTCAGAAGTGGATAAACTGGGTCATGGAATGTGTTACCTTCGCGAGGTTCTCAGTGAAGTGTAATGGGGAGCAACTGGATTTCTTCAGACCGACTAGAGGGCTTTGATAGTGTGACCCTCTCAACCTGTATTTGTTTTTGTTTGTTGCAGATGATTTGGGTAACTTGCTCAATAAGGAGGTTGCAGGGGGAAGGATCGCACCAATTAAAATCGCAAGGAACAACTCTGGTATATCAAATTTGTTGTTTGTGGATGATAGTATGTTTTTTTCAGGGCCTCCTTGGAATGAGCGGCTGCTGTTAAGAAGGTTTTGAATAATTTCTAGGAATGCACGGGGCAACTTCTTAGTTCAAGTAAATGCCCTATTCTCTTCACTGATCAATGCCGAAGCAGGTGAGAACGAACATTAAAGGGGTGCTGGAAGTGGAAATTGCTACTTTTGAGAGCAAATACATGGGTTTACCAACACCGGAAGGAAGGATGAAGGATGAGAACTTCCAATCAATTATGGACAAACTTAGGAAAAGGTGCAACAATTGGAACGGGAGATTTATGTCCTATGCTGCAAAAGAGGTCCATGTCAAATCGGCAGTCCAAGCACTTCCTTCTTTCACCATGGGAGTGCTCCTGCTCTTGAAAGGCTTCTGAGAAGTATGAAAGAATGATACGTGATTTTGGGTGGGGAGATGAAGGACATAGAAAGGTGCACTGGATGTCTTGGGAGCGCATGACCAACTAAAATGAGCAGGGGGGTCAGGTTCAGAGACATACATTTATTCAACTTGGCGTTGCTTGCCAGGAAAGGTGGGAGGCTCATTCAAAACCCAAACAGTATGTGTGCAAGAGTTCTCAAAGCAAAATATTTTCCAAAGGGTGACCTCCTTAGTACGATGTTTCCCTCGGATGCATCGCCGGCTTGGAGAGCAATTGAACACGAGCTCGAACTACTTAAGAAAGGTCTCATTTGGAGAGTTGGAAACGGTAAAAATATTCAGATCTAGAGGGACCAATGGATCCCGAGAAAAAAATGGTTTGAGAACAGCAAATTTCATTAGGAGATGCAGACTTTGTTGGGTTAATCATCTTATTAATACGGAGACAAAAGAGTGGGACAGAGAGTTGATTGGGAAAATCTTTTACCCCTTTAAAGCGGAGGAGATCTATAAGATTAAAATTCCTTCAGTCGAGGTGGAGGATTGCATCGCCTAGCATCATGAGAAAAATGACGTGTTCACCGTCTGGAGTGCATACAAGCTTGCGGCAACTCTAAACCGCACCACATTGGTGGGAGCCTCAAACTCGTCTCGTGCTGCTGGGAACAGAAGCATATGGGATGTTATTTGGAAATTGGACGTCCCGGAGAGAATCAAGATTTTCGGTTGGAGGGTTACGACAAGCAATTTGGCAACAAGAAGAAATAAGTGCAGACGCACAATCGTTCATGACAGTGTGTGTGACATATGTGGGAACAGAGACGAGGATGAATTTCATGCAGCCATCTCTTGTACCAAAAGTAAGGCGCTAAGATTTGCTATGAGGAAAGTTTGGGGACTGCCGGATGAAAAGGAATTTTTTTTTCATACAGGGACAAACTGACTTCAAATTCTACTAGACAAAAAAAATCATAGATGAGAAGAAGAATGCTTT
Organism: Thinopyrum elongatum; assembly: GCA_011799875.1. Classification (NCBI taxonomy): domain Eukaryota; kingdom Viridiplantae; phylum Streptophyta; class Magnoliopsida; order Poales; family Poaceae; genus Thinopyrum; species Thinopyrum elongatum. Next base: position 139,003,817 of record CM022297.1, read on the forward strand.
TGCTTATGTCGAGAGCCTGGTATCTCGGGGCAGCTGTGTGCACCATGACGGCAAGGAATCAATCTCGCGATCGGCGCTATTCTTGGTCGGCTATGAAGAGGAAATCAAAAACCTATCTCTGTCGGACATTGGGAATAAGGGCAAAAGGAGCTGGTCACTATCGGCCGCAGCACCCACATGACGCACACCATATCTCTATAAGCACCTCCAAGGTACTGAGCTGACATATCTTGAGATTGAAAAAATCGCTATAGAAGTCTCGTAGTTGATGGGCTTGACATACCGCTGAAAGGATAGCGTGACGTCTCGGCTTAATAGGAATGAAAGACTACTCATATCAGTAAGTAAGGTGCACCTTCTTTTCCGGTATCCCATCCAAAAGGAACCTCAAAAGTAAGTGTGTTTGGTTTGGAGCTATTTAAGGATGGGTGATCGACTGTGAATTTAATCTCGGGTGCACATAAATGAGCACAAAATACGCAAGAAAGACTATTATTGATATGTGGGTCAGTCTAAATCTCAGACGCAATGACCAGGAATCGATAGATTTGACCCGGATGTTACTGATAGCAGACTGAAATAAGTTCAAAAAAAATATGACCACCCATACCAAGTTTAGGACTTGAACTTGAACAAGTTCACCACAAAGAACCTAGACGTGTGAGCTCTCAATTCGCAACATACCCCAAAGCTTGGTAAGCCTTTTTTTTAACAGGGCGAGGGACTGGAAGATCCTCGAAGCGGGCATAATAAAAATATCAAAAGAGTTACAATATTGCACAACGGATCCCAAAGAAAATAGAAAAATTAACATGGTCCTCCCTTTATGCAACCAGGACCCAAATGATACAACAAAAGCGTAACTGAGTCCTGATGCTCTTGGCAACCTCGCCGGAGATGTTTTTGCCACCATCTTCAGCCAAATCATTGACATCTTGCAAGGAGAAAGAGGGCCTTCCGAATGGTGGTTGGGGCTGTGATGAGCTTGGCCCTGGGAGAGAGAGCTGGGCGGTGGAGGTGGTCGAGCATGGGAGCTCGATGGAGAAGAGGAGATGTTACATGTGCTGGTGCTCCTTGTCGCTATGGGGTATGGCGTGGTGCGATCGACGTTGGGAGGGGACATCGGTGCCGGCGCCAGGGTGCCAGGCTCGTGCGAGTATAGTGTGCTGACGAGCCAACGACTACAAAACTATCCTGCCTCAGATGTTTTGTTTCCCATAAATAAGAACTAAGTTTGATGATATGCCTTAATTGACACAATCTCCAACATACACATTTGATCAAAACTTTTAATTGTATACGTCACAAAAAAATATTATGCAAATTCTTTTCATAACAAATCCGAAAATAATAGTCACATTACAAATCTGAATAATTTTAATATTTTAATAGTCAAAAGTTATACAAGTTTGATATCGCCCTCAATGCAGGACATGCTATATCCGAGCAACTTCACTATTTGATCTAAGAAGGCTAGTATTTCAGTTCAATTATTTCTGTTACATTAATACATTATTATGTGACTGGATTGCAGAAAACAAGCCAATCCATAAAGTACTTCCTCTATCCCCGTGCTTCAACTTTGACCATAAATTTAACCAACGAGACCGACTGCGACGGGAGCAAAAGTTATACCAGTGAATTCGTATTCAAAAGAAGTTTTCAATTATATAATTTTTTCCTCCCGCAGTCGGTCTCGTTGGTTAAATTTATGGTCAAAGTTGGACCTCGGGAAGCGCGGGCGCACTATATTTTGGAATGGAGAGAGTATGTGTTATCTGTCAGAGAAAAAACTGTCCCTCGTGCAGGAAAGAAAGGGGAAGAAAAGGGAGAAACAGCCTAGAAACCACGACAAAACAAAATTTCTCCAGCCTAAAATGGCCAATGTTTAAGAAGCCTTTTAATTTCATTTCTCATCTAACAAGATGGAGGCACACGCTGTTAGCGATGACAGCTCTTCCTGCGTCGCAGCTCCAAAGCCCTGCCATCTTATCCTACCCAGGCGATCAACCAGGTATATGTACCTGCAGTACCAGAATTGAACAACCTTGTCATAACCAGAACCTCTGCTTCTAGTTTATTGAATGTCTAAAGGGGAGGGATCACATTACCCGGTAAGAAGGTTTACAATTTGAAGCTCCTTCCTAAAGTCGTAGTGGTCTCCAAAGACATAGACGGCATGTCTTTGTGGATTGTTCGATTTCCTCATCATCTTCAGGAATGCACGCCTCATGGGACTTGATGATAACAGCCATGAATCTATAAATGAGACCTGGAACATAGTGTTTTCCTTTCAGCTAGCAGCCTGGCATGATGCAAGGCATTTTCCCCTCAGCCCATCAGAAGCTCTTAACTTAATTATCGCCAAAGAATTATATACCATCAATACTTATTTACAAATGACGAGTCAAGACAAGTCTTCTAGCAGACACCATGATGCAAGAATGTAAAATGACTACATGAGAACATCCGACTCCAGAAAACAGAGACCAAATCACAATAAAGGAAGTAAAGTAATGAACATTACAAACGATATAACATATTTCCACACGATTAACACAGACAAAAAGAGAAATGACATACTTGCTGTTCAAGACCATTCCAAAGGAAAGGATGAATAATTTCGCTCAATTCACAAGGTGTTACATACACATTTGATAGAAGTTCTAGAAAAAACAAATAAAGCACCATCTCATGTAGATTGAAAAAAAAGGTAAATGGTAATTTGCATGGCTTTACATCACAAACATACTTTGCACTGTGTAACAAACTGAGAATAATTACGTAAGAATACCTCATACGCTTCAACTTTTCCAGTAGCACCAAATGCATCAAGAAAAGGTAGACTCCACGACTCTGCCATTTTCTGTTGAACAAAAGAAAATCTAATCAGCTACTGAGCCACTCCATTGGACATCCCTCCTTGAAGAGCATATATCCAAGTTGAAAATGTAAAAGATGAAACCAGAGCTAAGTATGGTACGTAAGAATTCTATACTTGTGGGTAATGACTTAACCGTTGATGAATTTGCGTTAAATGCATACATATACTTGTTTTTGTGCACCTGCCCATAATTCATCTAGGAGTAACTTAATGTTGCCATCTGTATTTTGTGAACTTGACATGGTAATTTGTAACAATGGATACACGTAACAGAGAGAAATGTGAGGCTACACATTTTTGCAGCTTGGTGAGTGGTGAGTGGTGACCATGCACATAACAGTGGATTTTTGTTGGCACGTCCTCTTATTCCTACATCTGTTTGGTGGTGTATGTAATGAATATATGCAAGACAAATGGATGCAACTTTTGGAAATATTCCACAAAGGAGTTGAATGGTGTGATTTCCATATTGCATTAAGCTCAGACATAGTTATCTTATTACCTACAAACTGTTAGTTCCTGATAACAAAATGAACTATGTCTACTAACCAGTAATTATCAATACTACTTGAAACAAAGGTTATTCAAAAGAAACATATTTTGAATTTTGGATCAATGAACCTTGTGTGGATTAGTATACACAAACAGAGCCCAAGATACATGACCATAGTTGTAGAAAAGGGAAACGTGTCACTCATCGTTTCAACTTGTTTTAGTTTGGCAGTCCCAGGTGGGCTGGAATTACACACTTCCTGGATAAGCTTAAACCTGGCTTGGCTCAGGAAATGCTAGAGGCCCTAGTGAATTATAGTTGAGCTAAAATGTTCTCAGGGTGTATGGGCTCATCTACCACTAAACTCGTCAAACCATAAGCAGAGACAAACAACATTGCTTAATTGGTTATTTTCTAAATACCACGTTGGATGTATAACATCTGACAGTATTTATCCTTCTAATTTGCATCTGACAAGTGAAGACATGAATGTTATGCACCTGGCATCATTTACTCTCTTTTTTTTTGCATTTTCTTTGGAGATGCTTGACTGCAACTAAAAGACATGTGCTAACTTTAAAGTCACCGTAAACTTCTAAAAAAACATGGGAAATAGTTGAAGCAGTTTATACGGTTATTTCCGACGGTGTTCTAACTTCCAAAGAAATTTTTAATTAAATATTTACATATGTAAGTATGGAATATGCAGCAGTACAGCACCGAATGTGCTGCAGCCACTCATACCTGCGAGCTTGCACGAAACGAAAGGCACACCAGTGCCGCATCAGGAACCACCGGCACTGTACCACCAGCCCCATGACTACCGTCTGGCGGAGGAGACGCAACAAGCGGCAGCTGCAATGCTCCGCCAGCAGGGGACTCCAAAGCAAGATTAGGGAACTTCACGGCTGCGACCTCTGGGATAATGATCTTACTCGCCACCGCAATCTACACACCATTTCAGTCACAATGTGAGGATCCAAGTCGCCCATCATCCAATCTCGCCAACAGTTACTGCTTACTATTCAATTAACATAATGGAGTAGCAAGTCATTGATGCCATATATACCTTGCCGGCGTTCTTACGGATCTCGGAGATGTCCTGGAAGTACCCCCTGCTCATCTCATCAGTACTGCACTAGACCAATCAATCAGAGGCTCAGAACTAAACAACCACACAATGCACTCATACAGCAGAGCAATATAACCAGTGTGAATGATGTGAGGAGAAGAGCCTTACAGCCTGGCCTTCGCCTTTGCCTTCTTCTCCGCATCCTCGGCGGTCTCCTTGCTCCACATCTGATCATCCGTTCATCCCAACATCACGAGAAAACCGAATGACTAAATAAAGCCTCTAATGGATGGATTTCAGTCGCAGGGAGTAGCAGGGGGGCGTAGAGAGCAAACCGAAGCGCCTACCTTGAAGAAATCCAGGAATCCACGGGTGAACACCGCGCGAGAGGGCTGCGCGCCGCCGCAAATCCTCTCGCCAACGGCGCCTGCGTCGGCGAGGCGGAGAAGCGGCCCCGCCGCTCGCCGCGCCCTCAGCATCATCGCCGCCGCTCCCGATCTATGCTGGTGAGGAGGGCTAGCTGCAAAACCGAAGCGCCGAACCCGCCTGCTTGAAACGTAAACGCAGCTGGGAAACGTACACTTTGTTTACGTGACCGGTGCTGCGGTAACGTAATAACTCTATGCCAGGGCCGGCGCCATTAGAAACCGCGGACTCCCAAAACCAGCAGCGCTGAACACAGGAAGCAAAACCCGCTTCCCCTCCGGCTCGATTCGATCCTTCTCCCTCCCCGGATCATGGCGTCCTCCTCCTCCTCCTCGCAATTCGAGTAAGTACCCGCGTTCCCAGTCTCTGTCTCTTGATCACCGGTCCAGCGCCGCTCACCGATCGATCTCATGTACTGTACCCGTGTCGTCTCGGAACAGCGATCCGTCGGCGAGGCGCCCGCCGCCGCCGCAGAGGAAGCCGCCGGTGCTGATGCTGCTCCCGCTCATCTACGCCCCCGTTCTGCCCCTCAGTACGCATCCCCCTCCCCGTCCCTGCATTCCCGTGCCGTAATTCCTCGTTTGGGTCGTATTTGCTAACTAGGGTTGTCTGTCCCCTGCGTGAGAAACAGTCAGGATCGGACTGCGGCATAACCCGGTGTGGAGGGACCGCCTCTTCTACGGCGTCCTCGCCGGCGCATTCGTGCATGGCACCTACCTCATGTACGTCCTCTGTCCGTATATTATTCACTTGTCCTAGCTGTGATTGTTATTTATCTATGGTTGGTGAGCACTGCCAGCTGCAGTGATTGCTCTCTTGCTGATTTTGTTAGCTAATCGATATGTATTAGGAGGCTAGTCGATATGTATTATGTGTCAAGGCATAGTGAGACCACTAGGAGAGGCTTTAATATTGTGAGGATATGACATGGAAGCTATTATAGCGTTCAACCACGCTAGTGTAGTATATATGCCTAGAATAGCTATGTAATGTCTTATTCTCTATTTCCTTCAATAGAAAATGCTGCGTGGCAAATTCAAAATAATAATTTGCTGCACGTATCTGCATCTGTCGGTTGATGTTCAGTCTGTCTGGTGCTTGTGAAGAAACCACATTGTGGACACCATATACATGATATTTGTATTACTTTGACCGTGATTATTGAAAAAAAAAATGAGAAGATATTTATAGTGCCTTGACCATGATTATAAAAGAAGAAAAAAACTTAGAAGATATATGGTGCACAGTGCACATTTTTAGGTTACCTTCATCTTAACTGAAAGGGATGTGATTCGATGAACCAACCATAACTGACTGAGCACATGAAGCATAATTTCTCTAATGGAAACATGAGCTTTATAATCTTGTGTTATAGTTTGCTTGCTATGATCATGATTGCCTTTTGTTATGGTTTCTTCCTAGTTGTGTTAGTGTATGATGTTATGCTTAAGATTCATGACCGCTGCTCAAAAGGTAACAGTGGTACACCCCGGGACTCTCATAGCACTTCCAAGTGAAATGAACTGTTATCCTAGCTTGCATGAAAGCTTAACAACGTTTTATCTGGTATTATATGGAGTGTCAGAGTTTAGCCCTGTAATGTGTTTGGCGAAGAGCAATGTTCACATGATAGATGTTAAGGCATGGGTGGATGAATCCAATTTCTGTCACCAATGTTGAGTTACCTTTTTTTTTGTTACTTTTGATGCAAATGAATATATCTTGGAAGTACGAGTGTTGTTACTGATGGATTGTGTGCACTTCTCTAATTCACGCTCTTGTTATGAAATGCTCCATATGTAGTTGTATGCGCTAATTTTGGTCTCAGAGTCTCCATTATACAATCCATCTGAAAGAAAAGAATTCGGTGTTAAGCTACAGTAGTGGGCATGGTTATTAACATATAATGTTTATTGGATTTGTTTGTGTCTGAAAAAGGCGCCTTCAGCCTTCTTTTGGTTATTGCTGTGCAAACTTGTCTGCGATGGTGCTGCTGGTAGTTACCTCTACTGCACTGGGTCATTTGTTCATGCACACATCCAGTGCTTGATGTTTGCTAATGCTTTGATTGTTGAACCACTTCCAAATATAGCATTGGGAAAATAGTTGGCCACTTTAAACAAACCTGTCAATCTGCCATTCCATACGGAAATGCAGTTTTTTTTTTGGGTCATATTTGTCAGAGCCTTTGCCACATTTTATGAATTGGATTTGTTCATATCCGCAAGTTGAGAGATATAGTGTCTTCATGAAGAAGCTTATGCAGTTCTCATTGATGTTCTTTCAGATCGGAACTGTACGACGTGGAGAGCAAGTGAATCATGCCCTCCAAAGCTCCAGCTATGCGTTTGCAGCAGCAATTTTTTACGATTGCAAGTCTACAATTGATAAGGGGTGACTGGTTTTTCATATTAGCACGTTTGCCCTCTATCTGTTTCTCTTAATTCGATTCAAGGTTTGTGTATACTGATAGAATGCTTGAGCGCACAAAATAATCTTGACTGCCAGAGCAATGCACCTGGCAACACTTGCAAAATCTCTATTCATCGCAGTTATCTATTCCTCCTTAAGCTGTTGGTCTGTTCGTTCTCATGTGTTACCATTTGTTTTCTCCGGATCAAAATTAGAGAAGAAACGTAACAGACCTGTAACAGTTCGAAAGGATTTGCATTGAAGGCCGAAGTATTACCATCACACATGCGTAACTTTGAGCTAAAACAAACAGTTTAATCATCTTTTTTTTTGCAGGAACAGTCTGATTGTCTTGGTTACTATTCGTGCTTGATTCTATCGTCAGAGTGCATTATCCTTTTGATGAAATCTATGTAGTATGAACGATATTGTTATCTGACTATCCAGTCCAATCCGTTCTAGCTGGTTATTGGATCTTTCTGATTGTCTAGCTCGTGTATTTTATTATGCTGGCGAAGGCAAAACTTCTAGCCGTTCGTTAATTACCCTCTGTCCTGTCGAGACCAAAGCTGCCGGTTGTCAGGATTGTGATTTGCGTTCTTATATATCTTTGGATTATATATAAAAAAAAGAGTTAAAGTAATGCCAGTTGAGATGTGTGCTCTGCACCATGATGTTCCTAAGACATTGTTGATAATAAAAAAACATCGGGAATGGTCCTATATTGGATCCTACTTCGGATAAGATTGGTTACGAGATGTACTTATATGTATTTATTCCCTTTTTGAAAGAAAAAAAAGGTATTGGCTTGCTGTCTAAGACGTAGAAGAATTGCCGTCTTTTGAGAAAGAAAATCATGAACTGGTTGAGCTCTCACTTTGTCTCTATGTAGCCAAGTGCTAGGCTTAGTTAGGTATAAGTTTTTAGAATCACACTCCTGGTCATCTTTTTATTCTTTTCGTGGGGACACTCCTGTGATCATCAAACACAAAAATGAGGCCGAAATCACTATTCTAACCTTGTCCTTGTCAGAACACTTGCTCACAAAATGAAGTCCGCACAAAATTATTTTACGATCTGATCCTTTTAGAAACGCCATAGTCCGTAGCGTTGCTGATCCACACCGAAACGCCGAGCTAGTCAGCGTTGCCTTGGCCCATGGTCAGGCCGAGCTGGCGTTGCTCGCTGATGTGGCACTGATCCACACCGAAACGCCGAGCTAGTCAGTGTTGCCCTGGCCCACGATCAGGCCGAGCTGGCGTTGCTCGCTGATGTGGCACTGATCCACACCGAAACACCGAGCTAGTCAGTGTTGCCCTGGCCCACGGTCAGGCCGAGCTGACGCTATCGCTGACGTGGCAGGCTTGAAACGCAAGGCCCATGGTGTTTCTGCTCTGGTAACGCCACGCCCTATGGCGTTGTTGGCCTGGATTAAGTAATGTGCGCGGGGCCGTGGGTGGGACCCAGTCGCAGCCCTGGCCGGGCTCTTCTTCCCCAGCCGCAACCGCCAGAGACGAACTGGCACTCGTCCCTCGTTCTTCACCTAATCCCTCCCAAATCCTCTACTTTGGCCATCAAAACGAGTTGATCGGACCGTCCCCAAGTTGCTTGAGGTATTCTCCTCCCATTCCTCCAATTTTTTTGAGTCAAAGATTGGCTATTGTAGATACATTTTTTGAAACATGATGGAACCCTAAGATGAGTTTTTGTGATTTGTTTGAAGAATAGCTGGGTTAGATTATGTTTAGAAATAAGATATACTACTTGTGTTGGAAGTATTTGTTAGGGTACTTGTGTAGTATTGGATTTAGAGATAGAAAAAATGTATTATGTTGAATCCTAAAATTTGGTTCCTAATTAGTTTGAATAAATTGTTTGGGATAATTTTGACACTTCTGCTTCGGTAGACCCCCTCCAACATAAGGACGTCCAGAATTGTCCGATACCCCTTCGTAACGAAGGGCACGATGGGCATTATTTGAAAAAGAGACCGCCCGCCCGCTCGCCCGCCCGCGTCGTGTATGTATACGAATACAGTTTTTTTTCGTCTCGTCATCCCGCCCGCCCGCCCGCCCGTAGATATTTATTAGTCCAACCGACCCGGCCGGCCGCCCGCATGCGCCTGCAATCGTGGCGCACATGCAGACGTGGTCTATCCCACCCGCCCGCGATCAACACGGCTGCATGGGACTGCCGCGGTATCGTCTTCCGCGCGCCGCCCCGTCCCATCGCGCGCCGCTGCAGGCCGACAGCACTGCTACCTCGCCTGCCGCGCCCTCGCTTTCTGGGCTGTCGCGTTGTCCCCGTCCCATCGCCTGCCACCCGACCGCGCCGCCGCCGCACGCTACCGCTGCCGCCTCCTCGCCTGCCGCGCCCCGGCACCTCACCTGCCGCGATTTAATGCCCCGCCCTGCCCCACCCCAGCGCCTCACCTGCCGCGCATTAATGCCCCGCCGCGCCCTATAAAACCCGCCCTGGCCGACGTGTTTGCTCACACTACCCGTCCATCTCTCCTCTCACTCTCCCCCCGCGCCGTTCTCTCCACCGACCTGCGCGGGATGGCGTCCAGCGATTCGGACAGCGATGGCGCGGCACCGGGCGGCGTCTGGCCGTCGAGCCTCACGTTAGGGCAGACGGAGGACCTCGCTCGGTTCGGCATGTACGTGCCGCTGGCCGCAAAGGTGCCGCGGCCGTGGGGGATCTCCGCGGACGGCTTCCCCACGCAGGGCCCGCTGGCGACCAACGCAGAGCTGCGCGCGCACCCCGACAGGCGCTACAACAGGAAGAACCGCCTCCGTTTTTGGAGGGGCAAGCGGTTCGAAGACGTCATCGGCGCCTTCAAGCGCGCCGCCCGAGGGCTCCCAGTCGGCGACATCACCGGTGGGGCCAGGCCCTCCCGCCCGCGCGGGCGCGCCCCCGCGGCCGCCACCGCGCGCCGCCGCCCCACCAGCCCCGGCCGAGGTTGTAATCCCGCCGGAGCAGGCGGCGCTCCAGTAGGACGGCGACCCGGAGGACACGCCCGGGCTCCTCATGATCCTAGCCCAGTCAGCGGAAGAGGCCGCCGTGGCGGCGGCGCTGGAGGCCCAGGAGCAGGCGGCGGCCTTGGCGCCGGTTGCGGCGAAGCAGAGCGAGGAGGAGGACTGGGACGAGGAAGAAGTCCTTGGCGGCGAGGACGTCGGCGATAACGGTGGCGACGATGACGACGGTGGCGACGGCGGCATGGTGGATGTCATCGACCTCGCCATGGAGAGTGAGGAGGAGTAGTTTGTTTAGGTTGTTTTTATGTTTAAATTTAAATTCCGTTCAAGTTTATGTAAAATATCCCAAGAATATGAATGGAATTTGAAATGTTTGAATCAAAATGAAATTTGTTCTTTCATTTTTAAGATTTGTATGAATTTTAATATGCAATAAAGGAAATAAAATTTTCCTTGAACGGTTGTCGAAAAAAAAATGTTCATCCAAACTAACCGTTCTGTCCTAGCCGAAGGATGTCCGTTTAATTTCAGAGATCTAGTAAATGGAAACAAACACATGGCCGAATGTGTGAAAAAAAGTTAGGGATTGGCCATAGCAGCAGGCTCGAATGTGTGAAAGAAAGTTAGGGATAATTCGATTCACTTGGTAAAAACGTGGAACAAACACACGAAATACCGGCACACCGGGACGGTGCTGGTTGCACTAGGGCTACGTTATCGCATGCAAGAAATGAAACAAATTTTTACGAGGGTGTGTGCATGCCCAATGTAGGCCCCCACGCAAGATATGAACGAAATCGGACACCGAACGCATGTTGCGTCACGTCCGGGCAGTGTTTTAGGGTTTTTTCGCCGGGAAAATCGTAGAAAATGCATCAGACGTCAAAAAATACCGAAAATTATCGTGCATGCTCCCCATGGTGCCTGGAGTACGTGGGAAAAGTTAGGGGTCATTCGGTGGAGGTGAAAAAAAACGTCTTTGAGAGTAGCCCTACCGGCACACCGGTACGGTGCTGGTTGCACCGGGGCTACGTTATCGCATGCATGTAACGAAACCATTTTTTGCGAGGGTGTGTGCATGCCCAATGTAGGCCCCCACGCAAGATATGAGGAAAATCGGACACCGAACGCACGTTGCGTCACGTCCGGACATTGTTTTAGGGTTTTTTCGCCTGGAAAACCCTAGAAAATGCATCGAGCGTCAAAAAATACCGAAAATTGTCGTGCGTGCTCCCCATGGAGCATGGAGTACCTGGAAAAAGTTAGGGATCATTCGGTGGACGTGAAAAAAAAAACGTCTTTGAGAGTAGCCCTGCCGGCACACCGGTACGGTGCTGGTTGCACTGGGGCTACGTTATCGCACGCATGAAACGAAACCAATTTTTGCGAGGGTGTGTGCATGCCCAATATAGGCCCCCACGCAAGATATGAGCAAAATCGGACACCGAACGCACGTTGCGTCACGTCCGGGTAGTGTTTTAGGGTTTTTTCGCCTGAAAAACCCTAGAAAATGCATCGGACGTAAAAAAATACAGAAAATTGTCGTGCGTGCTCCCCATGGTGCCTGGAGTACGTGGGAAAAGTTAGGGGGTCATTCGGTGGAGGTGAAAAAAAACGTCTTTGAGAGTAGCCCTGCCGGCACACCGGTACGGTGCTGGTTGCACTGGGCTACGTTATCGCATGCATGAAACGAAAACAATTTTTGCGAGGGTGTGTGCATGCCCAATGTAGGTCCACATGCAAGATATGAGCGAAATCGGACACCGAACGCACGTTGCGTCACGTCCGGGCAGTGTTTTAGTGTTTTTACGCCTGGAAAACCCTAGAAAATGCATCGGACGTAAAAAAATACCGAAAATCGTCGTGCGTGCTCCCCATGGTGCCTGGAGTACATGGGAAAAGTTAGGGGGTCATTCGGTGGAGGTGAAAAAAAAAACATCTTTGAGAGTAGCCCTGCCGTCACACCGGTACGGTGCTGGTTGCACTGGGCTACGTTATCGCATGCATGAAACGAAACCAATTTTTGCGAGGGTGTGTGCATGCCCAATGTAGGCCCCCACACAAGATATGAGCAAAATCGGACACCGAACGCATGTTGCGTCACGTTCGGACAGTGTTTTAGGGTTTTTTCGCCTGGAAAACCCTAGAAAATGCATCGGACATAAGAAAATACCGAAGATTTACGTGGAAAAAGTTGGGGGCCATTCGGTCGAGGTAAAAAAAAAGTCTTCGTGAAAAAAAATTGTGTTCACTTGAAGGAGGTCGAAAAAAATAAGATAGCTAGTAATAATGTCCTGTTGTTTTAACAGGACATTGTTACTAGCTATCTTATCTACTTTTTTTATAAATATATATAAAGTGCATGCCCGGGATTTGTAATTGCGCCGCTCTGCCCTGGATTGGATGTGACCATGTCTGGGCATACGAACGCCGGTATATAAGCCGGTCTCGAGCTCCTTCGGCGGGCGAGGTGGGACTAAACAATCGTCCCACCCGCGTCGTGACCGTCCGCCCGCCCCTCCTCCACCCCGCGTCGTCTAGGGGCCGGCCCAATCATTGAATTCTGGGCGACCGAGGAGACCAACGCGACGCGGGCCCGATAGGATCTATCGGGAGGGATACCTCGTACTTGATCCGGCCGCCAGCCTGCCCCACCACGCACGCCGCCATATCCCCATGTCACACACGCCACCCTGCCCCCAACCCTAGCGATCTTCACGCACGCCGCGACCTGCCCGCGACGCCCCCTCTACGCCATCACGCCGACGCCCCGACCCTGCCCCCATCACGCACGCCGCCCCCATCTGGCCCCATCTCGTCGACGCCCTTGTCTGCCCCATCACGCCGCCGTCATCAGGAAGCCGTCCGCCGTCTCTGACGCCGCCGTCTGCCGTCTCTAACGCCGCCGTCCATCGTCTTTGACGCCGCCGTCCGCCGTTCCCCAGCACGCCGTCATCCCCCGCGGCCGTCCCCCGATCCCCATCGGAGGTAAGTTTTTTGTTTTTCGAACGCACGGTGCATTCATCATGTATAGCATGTAGACATGTATAGTAGCTAATATTTTTTTGCTTCTATACGTAGTGATGGACGAGTACGGAGAGATACACTGTTGTGTTGAGAAGTGGTGTCTATTGGTCAGCAAACTAAACTCTAGGCAAAAAAAGCGTTTTGCAAGCACTAGATTGAAAAAAATGTTGATGATTCCTAGTGTGCTCATGCGAAAGTGCTTGCTGAAATTCATAATTAAATTGTATGCCTTGGACAGAAAAAGGTTCATTATGCCATCAAAAAACGGTGCGATATCATTGCGCACTGAAGATGTGTTTGACATTTTTGGGCTAGAGAACAAGGGCAAAGATGCCATGAAAGCGTTAGGTAAAGGGGGGTTAAAGGCAAAGGTGAAGGTGCCGAGTCGTTTTGTAGATTCCACTACGGGTGAAATAATGATAGACCAGCTGATTGAGAACATCATTACCAGTGGCACGTATGATGATGATTTCCTGCATAGAATTGTGTTGGTTCTCCTTGGCACGGTTCTTGCACCGCACTCCACGAAAGAAGTTCCTAATGTTTTTTACAAGTTAGTGGAGGATGTGGAGGCCATCAAAGCATTTAATTGGAACGCGTTTACCTTACGCGTTTGCGTTGATGGCATTACAAAGACGGTATCAGATGTTACAAAATTTACATGGCCGGTGGGAAACCTTGCCCTCATTCAGGTAAATTGTACGTTATATTTTTTCTTTCCAACTATAGTTTGTAAAATAAAGATTGCTAATATATTTCATGTTCATGCAGTACTTGTTTTGGGAGAAAGTGTGGCCACTAGATGAAGAGACATTCGATCCACTGGCTCATGCATATCCGTTGATGCTAAACTGGACAGAAGTTGAGGCTAAGAAGCGTGACGCCTACGACACATCATACAACCGCGGTAATGGGAGGGTAAGTATTTATGGTTTGTACTGCATGCACTTATGGTACTATTTAAATGTTGAGTAGTTTAAATTCGTTGAACGTGTCACAGATTGATGACTTAATGAGTGAGAAGTATAGACATGCATTAATTGTTTAAGAAGGAAAAATTGCAGAGGAAGAATTTGAGCCAGAAGATCGAACAGGTCGTGCCCGAAAAAGGAAAGATAATAGAGACGAGGCTTCGTCGAGCAGGGACACTACATTAGATCAAGTGATGAAATGCATCAAAGATATGCAAAAAGAAATTCGTCTTCTCCCTAATAAATGTGCTAAGGTAATGAGTGATGTGTACTTCAATTTACATGGGATTATTCATAATGTTTGCATGTAGTTTATGATTTCGATGTGTTATTGTAGATAGTAGTGGAGCAGCTGGAGAAGAAAGGTCTTGTCTTCAAGCCAAACAGGGGGTTTCGTGATGATGTTGAGTTTGTGGAGCAAAGTGAAGACTGGGTGAGGAAGTATGGTCCAAAATATTGGACAGATGTGAAATCAACTCCTGCAAAAGAAGATATGGAGGACAGGGTGGAGGCATCCTTCACCACTGGGAACGGGAAGAAGTTCGCAGGTGAGAAAGGTGTGCATCACAATACACCCGGTACAGGTGATGAAGCCGACCCCTTCATTATTGAGGAGAATGGTAATTTATCCGGCCCATTACTAGCAACGTTAGAAACGAAAGAGTTTCCATCTGTTACTGCAACCCCCAAGAATGTAAATACAGTGTCAGACGGGTCTAGCACCGATAAATCTGAGGAAATTAGTATGGATAGTCTGAAAACCCGTATGAAAAATGCGAAAGAAAGTGGCACTAAGGAGCATGATGGGAAACTCAAGCGGAAACAATCAAAATACTATTGTTCACCCTACCAGCATAACGGTGGACGTAAATGTCTAAAAAAAGTAAGTGCTAGGTAATTTATTCTTGCAAGATATTTCTGTCCTTGCATGCACACTTTATTAACTCATTGTTTGTTACTATTTTAGGTCTGTTTGGTATAAGGGCCGCTCTAATTAGTACCGATTACATTAATGAGGAACACATAGAGGCCACGAAGGTTTTTATCCAGACACTAGCAGACTCGGAGAAGCTTTGTAGGAAAACTGCCGTCCACATGACGGGAATTGGTGGGGAAACATGTACACCTGATATACTTCAAGCCATCACTTCGAAAAAGTGGTTGCATGGTGTTGTAATGGGCCCAGAAACGAGGTCCAACGGGGCTGTGGAGAGTGGAGAAACTGGTACTAGAGGAGTTCAGAAGTGTACGCCGACGCGGCTATTTAAGTCGCTCCTCGTGCCCCTTGCTTCCAAGGTGGGACTAACATCACGCCCCCCACTGCACGCGGTCGCCGCAAGACTGACGAGGCCTTTTCTCCACCGTCGCCAGCCGGCCCAGTTCGGCCCAATGGGACAGTCCGCCACTCGCCCCCTCCCCCGGCCCATGCACCCTCCCCTCGCGCGCGTGGCGCACCGACTGAGGTGTTTAGTCCCACCTCCGTGAAGTGCGGGGGGGGGGGGGGCGAGTAATGGCTTAAATAGCCGGGCGTGCAAGAGTCTTCGAACTCCACTGTAAGCACACCCAGCCCCGTTGGACCCAGCTGCTGGGCCGTTTGCGGGCCTATTTGCCCTCCCGAGTCACCGTCCGGCTTGATTTCGGTTGGAAATAACGCCAACTCCCAGTCCAGTAGCTGCCGGTCGGGAATTTTTTTTGCCACGCGGGTCAGGCCGGGTACGCTTTTTTTCGCCACGCCGGTCAGGCCGGGTAGGAACATATACAGTGATCATCATGAAACAAAAACAAACAAAATCGGCGCGCGGGTCAGGCCGGGTACGAACATATACAGTGATCATCATCAAACAAAAACTAACAAAATGAACAGAATTTTGAAACTACGAACTCTTTCACATACCAATACAAAATACTAATTTATTATGTTCACATAAATAGTTTGAGCAAACATAAACAAATCACTTATTAAGTTTTCTGGCACACACATACGAATGAAAAACAACATAGGTTATTCAGACATGACTCGTGCGACCACTTTTCTTCTTCCGACAAACCAAGCTGCTTCTCTACGCCCGATTCCTGAACGAAATATAAAGAAATAGGTGAGAAAATATAGTCAGTGAAATCAAATTAGCAACATAACAGAAATAAGAAGGTAACAGCTTACTTCTCGTTCAGACGACATGTCGCCTTGTTATGACTTGGGAGATGACACAGACTGCACAAAGGACCACTTTTTTTCTCTGTAAAATCTTTTGGCCTACCATTCTTCGTAACGTCGGGGCCCCCCTTTGACCACCCCTTCTTAGGTGCACCCTTCGTCGAAACTTTCTCAGAATCACCAATACCAGCTTCAACTTGTTGCGCCTGACTTGCCTCCTTCATAAGCATAGCGTACCTTCTAGTTCCTATAAGTTCCTCCTCTGAAATCTTTTTCTGCGCTATTATGTTGTCCAGACACTTCATCAACTCGTCGAACAATAAGGGATCATTTGCTGCAACATGAGCAGCTTCTGCAGTTTTTATGGTTATTTGACTATACTGTTCTCTCTCCAATGGCCCTGACCAACCCCATCCAAACATATCACTCTTCCGCTGCACAGGCAACCCATCTCTCGCATTTTTGGACAACCGATGAAGGACACAACACTTTGGTATTTCAGTTATGTTCAGATGATGGAGAACAAAGAGAATGTGTTTGCATGGCAGCCCTTTCCAAACCATCCTAAGACAACTGCATGTTATAGTTTCTTCTGAGTTACCTGGTTCATAAACAACATTGTACCTGAACTTGTGGTTATCCTTCCATGTCACCATGAATGTCTGACGGTCAATTCCAACGAGCGTCTCAAATATCTCCAGCTGACCCATCTTATGCAAATCATCTTGCAGGATGTAGAAATTAGCAGGTGTGAATACTTTGGCAGCATGCTCCTCAAGGGCCTTATATTCAATAACCGACGGTGGTACTTTCTGGTGTGCCTCGCAGTCATCATACGCCTCGTTCTCACGGAGGCGAACTATACAGTTCTCATAATGCACTACCAAATCAACTATTGTCATACCGTAGTCCAGGTGAAGGTGAAGGCAAGAGTTGAGGCTTTCGCTCCTCTGGTTACTTCGCATACCAAGGAAAAAACCATCGAAAAGATATGAAGCTGCCCAAAGTCTTCTCTTCCTGTGCATCCTGTTAAGCCACTCTTTAGTTCTATCCGTCTTCCATTTATCATAGAAAGCGGCCCATCTCTGCTCAAAGTTGGCTTGAGAGGTGGCATAGTACAGGAGCGATCTGAACTCATCCAATGACTTGTAATGCAGGTGCCTCTACATATTTTTCTCGATATGCCACGAGCAAAGATGATGGAACACATTTGAAAGGACAGTCCGAATAGCCCGGATCATTGCAGCGTCACCGTCTGTGATTATTGACTTTGGCTTCACCTGACAGTTTGCCTTCATAAATGTCTGCAGCAGCCACACGTATGTCCCTTCGGTCTCATCAGAAACAATGGCACAACCAAACATTGTGGTGCAACGGTGGTTGTTAACTCCGACAAAGGGGATGAACGGCATACCATATCTATTCATCTTATATGTGCTGTCAAACATGACCACATCTCCGTAGTCCTGATAGTCCCTCCGCGACTGTGCATCGCACCAGAATATATTCTTCAGTCGCCCTTCCTTATCAAGCACATACTCAAAAAAAAAAACTCAGGGTCCTTCTCCTTCCTACTCCTCATAATGCCAACTATCGTCTCAGCATCACCCTTTGCAATGAGCTTCATTTTCTCTCTGCAGCACATATTGTAAATGTCCCGCCTGATAAGCCCGCACTTATCATACGAACCGTACCTGCCGATGAAGTTGTCCATTATTATATGCTTTCTTATCCCGACCGCTTCCATCGCCAATATCTCTACCCTCTTGCCATCTCCAATCCGTCCGTGTGACCACAAAAAACAAACCTCGTCGGGCCAAGCCATCGCGTGGTTCTGATCATCCACGAATGATGCAATGAACCAAATGCCACGTTCTCTATTCAGCTTCACCACCATATGTGCACCGCAGTCGCAACGAGTCTCCGGTCTAAGCCTGCGCTTGCGGCCCTCCATGGTTATGAATTTACTCTACCTTCTCCCTGCCCCGGAGCAAAGAAACCGCCGGTACCGTATCATTCCTGAAGCACCTCGTTTGACCTTCTGTTTCCTGATGCTAAACCCGTGCTCTTTGGCGTGATTGTTGTAGAATATGTATGCATCCCCTTGCGACCGAAAGGTCATAGCCATGACCTTCCAATGTGTCTCTAGCATCTGCTGCTGCCTTCGAGCCTCCTCAATGTCGATCTCTCCCTCATCGTGAGCACCGCTAGGACCATCTGACTCCTCCTACAAAATTCATATGAAAGTATGTCAATTGCTATCATTTAATTCATACTATTGCGTGATGTACAACATGTATGAACGAACCTGGCTCAAGTTATCTGCGAATGATTCCTGGAAACTATTTTGCACATTGTCAACATCCACATCTTCCTGCAAATTTGTAAACATAGATAAATAGTTAGCCTTGCCATACTTTGCAAATTCAAAAATGAAATCAAAATATACGCCACTTATGTTTTCACTATTCACGCCATGTTCATTATTATTGAAATCCTCCGGAGGTAAGATATCATATGACAAGCACGAATCGTTGTCGCTGCTGTCATCATCTTCGTTAAAAATATCGTTATCAGTCTGAGTCACCTTATCAGTATCATTCTCATCCCCCGTGAATGCGGTTTGTTCGTCCATGTCAACACGCCTAACTCGCAAAACTGCACAACATTGAAAATTTATCGTCTGTTAAGTTTCGTACAGTGGATCATGCCCAAGTGCAACACTAGTTCTCTGCATCATGCGGACGTCCGTGGAGGCGGCGCTGCGGCAGCATGTTTACATGAACCCTAAACCCTAAATCACTACATGAACTCATCACTTCCATCGTCTATCATGCTAGGTTTAGATGGCGAGATTAGATGGCAAACCTTGGGCCGCGGTGTAGACGTCGCCGGCGTAGGACAACGGGCCTTCAGGCAGGGGCCTACGGCTTGATTCTAGCCGGCGGCGATGTGCAAGACGAGGGGCCGGATCCGCGGCGGGCGACGACAGCGCGGTCAGTCGTGGCGGAGGCGGCATCGGACGATGACGGTGAGATGCAGCGTCAGACGGGGTTGAGGCGGCGGCGATCGGCCAGTTGGAAAAATGGAACGGGAGGAGCGTGATCGACGGGCGGGCGAGAAGATCGTGCAGATGCCTTTTTTTTCCCGTACACGCGCGGCAGCCTTTTTTTCATGTGCGTGGCTATACGTACGTCGGTCTATACTGTACGATAGGAGGTGGGTATTGAAGGAAATATGCCCTAGAGGCAATAATAAAGTTGTTATTTTATATTTCCTTATTCATGATAAAGGTTTATTATTCATGCTAGAATTGTATTAATCGAAAACTTAAATACATGTCTGAATACATAAACAAACACCGTGTCCCTAGTAAGCCTCTACTAGACTAGCTTCTTGATCAAAGATGGTTAAGGTTTCCTAACCATGGACATGTGTTGTCATTTGATAACGGGATCACATCATTAGGAGAATGATATGATGGACAAGACCCATCCGTTAGATTAGCATAATGATCGTTAAGTTTTATTGCTATTGCTTTCTTCATGTCAAATACATATTCCTTCGACTATGAGATTATGCAACTCCCGAATACCGGAGGAATACCTTGTGTGCTATCAAACATCACAATGTAACTGGGTGATCATAAAGATGCTCTACAGGTATCTCCGAAGGTTTTTGTTGAGTTGTCATAGATCGAGATTAGGATTTGTCACTCCGAGTATCAGAGAGGTATCTCTGGGCCCTCTCGGTATTACACATCATAAGCTTGCAAGAAAATGGACTAAGGAGTTAGTCATGAGGTGATGTATTATGGAACGAGTAAAGAGACTTGCCGGTAACGAGATTGAACTAGGTATGAAGATACCGACGATCGAATCTCGGGCAAGTAACATACCGATGGACAAAGGGAATTACGTATGTTGTCATAACGGTTCGATCGATAAAAATCTTCGTAGAATATGTTGGAGCCAATATGGGCATCCAGGTTCCGCTATTGGTTATTGACCGGAGAGGTGTCTCGGTCATCTCTACATAGTTCTCGAACCCGTAGGGTCCGCATGCTTAATGTTCGATGACGATATAGTATTATATGAGTTATGTGATTTGGTGACCGAATGTTGTTCGGAGTCCCGGATGAGATCACGGACATGATGAGGAGTCTCGAAATGGTCGAGAGGTAAAGATTGATATATAGGACAATGGTATTCGGACACCGAAAGTATTTCGAGGGTCACCGGGTACTTATCGGGTCACCGGAAGGGGTTCCGGGCACCCCCGGCAAAAGATATGGGCCTTATAGGCCAAGAGGGGAAACACACCAGCCACAAGGGGCTGGTGCGCCCCCCATATGGGCCGTCCTAGGAGGAGAAGGAAAGAGGGGAAGGGAAAGGAAAGAGTGGAATAGGATTCCCCCTTCCTTCCCTCTCCCCCCCCCCTCTTTCCTTCCCCCTTGGGAAAACATGGCAGGGGGCGCAGGGCAAGGCAGGGCCCCTAGGGGGCCGGGGGCCAGCTCTAGGGCGCGCCCTGGCCTCTTCCCTCCCCCTCCCACCTATATATATGTGGGAGGGGGCGCCTAGCACACCCCAGACAATTGCCTAGCAGTGTGCGGCGCCCCCCTCCACAGTTTACACCCCCGGTCGTATTTTCGTAGTGCTTAGGCGAAGCCCTGCGAAGATCACTTCACCATCACCGTCACCACGCCATCATGCTGACGGAACTCATCAACTAACTCGACGTCTTGCTGGATCTAGAAGGCGAGGGACGTCACCGAGCTTAACGTGTGCAGAACGCGGAGGTGCCGTGCGTTCGGTACTTGATCGGTTGAAGCGCGAAGAAGTTCGACTACATCCCCCGCGTTGTGAAACGCTTGCGCTTGCGGTCTACGAGGGTACATAGATACACTCTCCCCCTCGTTGCTATGCATCTCCATGGATAGATCATTGTGTGTGCATAGGAATTTTTTTTGTTTTCTATGCAACGATTCCCGACAAGTATACGTTTCTTCCGTATGACCATTATGCCCTTCTACGTTTTGTGTGTGTGGGGGGGGGTCTACCGAAGCACTTCTCTAATTTTGATTGAAAAGATTTGGTGTTGGTAATGTGGTTGGCGATTTGTAGTATTTGCTTTAGAGATTAAAATGTGTATGTATGTACGATTGTGTATGTAATTTGGTCATAATTATAAGCATTTGTATTAACAAGCCCTAACTTATTATGTAGGATGTTTGAGCTGGATAAATATCCTGGCCTTGATGATTTCTACAAGGAGAAGCACCATGTCACGCTAGTGGAAAGAGGCGGGTAATTATCTATCTTTATTCGTGTATTCATATTGTCGCAAGTTGAGAGAAGTAACAAGTTGTGCATTTGTTTTTTAGGTTCCTCCAATACTTCGGTTGAGGGACCACAGTCCACGTGAATCCCTACGATTTGACCATCGCTACGAGCCTTATTTCAGAAGAATGAATCTTCTTCAGTTTGTGCTCAACTTTAAAGGCACGCCTCCATGGATGAACTCCACGGTCATTACCGTCCTTATGGACCGTTGGAGGCTAGAGACACACTCTTTTCACCTGCCCCTTGGTGAGATGACCATCACTTTGGAGGATATTACGGTGATCTCTAGCCTTCTAATCGAGGGTAGAGCTCTTACCGGGAAGGTGAGGTCTGAAGGGTGGCGACAACGGGTTGCAGGATTGGTTGGTGTTGAACCTGAACCTTGGACTCGTGAAACCAAGAAGGATCCTAGGCCATCCGGTGTGTTGTTCTCGTGGTTAGCCGATCATTTTTACGAGTGCCCGGAGGATGCCAGTCCGGCAGTTGTGGATTATTGTACGTAGCTGTTTTTGGATGAACCTCTCTACCCTCTAGGGGTGGCGTGAGTTGTATTTATATTGGTTGCACATAGGTACAAAGTACAAGTCCTA
Organism: Thinopyrum elongatum; assembly: GCA_011799875.1. Taxonomy (NCBI): domain Eukaryota; kingdom Viridiplantae; phylum Streptophyta; class Magnoliopsida; order Poales; family Poaceae; genus Thinopyrum; species Thinopyrum elongatum. The sequence continues at coordinate 139,026,167 of CM022297.1, forward strand.
ACCATACACGGTTAGGTATACATAAGCTATACGTAATATAATTACATAGTCTAACACCCTCCCTCAATCTTAACCGTGTCTCGTAGGTTGAGATTGCGCCGAAAAACCTCAAACAATGGTAATGGCAACGGCTTTGTGAAGATGTCCGCAAGTTGAACTTTAGAAGAGATGAACTTGATCTGAAGTAGCTTCTGTGCAACTCGTTCCCTGACAAAATGATAATCAACCTCGATGTGCATTGTTCATGCATGAAATACCGGATTAGATGAAAGGTATGTAGCACCGATGTTGTCAGACCAAAGAACTGGTGGCTTTGGCTGAGAGATCCGCAACTCATGAAGCAAAGACTGTACCCAAATAAGTTCTATTGTCGCATTGGCTATAACTTTGTACTCAGCCTTGGTACTGCCGCGAGACACCGTGGCCTGTTTCCAAGCACTCAGGCGATCAAGTTAGGACCAAAAAACACAACATATCCCCCCGTTGATCGCCGGTCATCAGGATTGACTGTGCGAGTAGAGGTAATTGTCGGTGTTGAGCTTGATGTTGAGAAGGTGGCCGAAGTGGAAGGGCGCCAGTAATGACGTATCTGCCACCATAGGTTCGATGACATCGGAGAGGGCAGGGGCTGACAGGGAGCCCTGCGTGATCGGCGTGGTGGCGAAGAACGATCCGTTGTGGCTGAAGAAGTTCGCTGCACCCGGCGCATGGGAGAACCTGGGGCCGGCTGGAAGGGTGCCGATGGTGAACGGAGGCAGTGCCGCGGTAGTGTTGGGCGTGGTGGCCCCCGCGAGGAGAGAAGCTAGGGTCGACGGAAGACCCACGGAAGCAGAGGAGCTGGACGCCTGGGTAGACAACATCGTAGATGAAAGCTAGGAGATCAACGCAACGGCTGTTACGGCGGCGGAGGAAGACGTGGAAGAAAACGACCTAATCTGATACCATATTGTATGTAGTTGTTTTTAAATGAATCGCTCTACCCTCTAGGGGTGGCGTGAGTTGTATTTATATTGGTTGCACATAGGTACAAAGTACAAGTCCTAACCATACACGGTTAGGTATACAGAAGCTATACGTAATGTAATTACATAGTCTAACATGGAGAACAACACGCTAGGGCTTACTTGTGGAATCTCTTGACCCAAGTGGTGTTTTCGGATGGCACGGGGGACAACGCCTCCATGTTGTTCTTGGACCCTCTTAGTAACTGGGATATTAAGTGGAGTTGGGGGTCGGCGGCACTAGCCTTATTGTACCATCAGGTAATGCTTACTATGTTCCATTTTCATTATATGAATTTGATGCTTGTGTGTGATCATTTAACATGTGTATAAATGTGCAGTTGGACGGAGCATGTCAGAGGAGTAAGCCGAAATCTTGTCTTGGTGGTTTTGTGTGGGCCTTACAAGTTTGGATGTGGGAGCATCTCCCTGTTGGCCATTCAGTCACCATTGTTCTATACGAACCTTGGGGGTGGCCTTTCAATGGGGATGAGGAGCGGTACCCCACAATCGCGTACACATGGTCTACCATCCAAGTGTTGAGTGGCAGCCGCTATGTTGGCTCATTGCATTGTCTTCCACTTCAACTCTTTGCTCAACGATAGGTGGCACACTACAAATCGGGCTCACATCATCTACTAAGGTTTGGTTCAAGTCAACATGAAAGAGAGGAGATTTGGCCACCTTAGTTGCAAACACTTTGAGTGATTTGACTTTCGAGGATGCAACAAGCTCCTTATATGCACCCCAATGCAAATTGGACTTGATAGGCTTTGTCTTCATTCGACACTTGTGTCCCATCCCAACATCATATCTTCCTACTAATCAGCGAGCAAGGCAAGCTCGGTCTGACCATGGGCCAGGGCAGCAACGCTAGCTAGCTTGGCGTTTCTATGTGGAGCAGCAACGCCACGGGCAGTGGCATTTCCAAAAAGGATCAGATCGTTAAATAAGTTCGTGCAAAGTTCATTTTGTGAGCAAGTGTTCTGACAAGGTCAAAACAGTGATTTTGGCCCAAGAATGATATCATACCATGTTATTGTTAGCCACGGGTGAAACACGGTCACGTTGTGGCATGCCCAGGCGGCCACGGCCGTTTGAGAATATACTAGGCCGTCTAGACGACATGTATAAGATGTCTTAGGAAAGTTATAGGGTTTGTTTAAGTAAATCCAAACATAGAAATCATTTTTCGCATAAAGGCAGTAGATTACATCGAAGCTCGTGATGAGGCCCTTGAAAATCTCACGCATCCCCGCCTCTGTGGCCCGGAATCCTTGCAGCGTCACGCCGATCAAAGCGCGGTGCTCTTCCTTGAGGGAGTAGCCTGTTAAGGCTGCCTCCATTTCTTCAGTCCACCCCGCGTTAACCTGCCCTTGGGCGGGAGATGGGGGTGGCAAGACCTCAGACCCTAGCACCTGGGTGCTGGGTACAAGGGTCTCCAGCTGCGGTGGTGGAGCCGGAGTAGACATCGGCTGGGCCACCGATTGGCACAGCCCTTCTTGGATGACCTAGGGGGCCCCGTCCCCTTGGCCTTGTGGGGCTGAGGTATCAACCTCGGCCATGACGACTGGCTATCCAGCCCCTGCCGTGTCTACTTGGGGCGCCGGAGTAGACGTTGCTTCACCCAGCCTTGCTTGAGCTGGGGGAGGAGTAGCAGGGTCCGGCATCCCGCTGGCAGATGTGGCAACCCGCTCGAGGAGTCACTAGGGCGCACCTTTGGCGGGCTGTACGAATGTACTCATGTAAGCCTAGATCCGACCGAAAGGAGCTGATATAGGGTAAACCTAGAAGCAGTGACGTACCTCCGGGGTGTCGGTTTATTCCTCCCCAATGCAAGGGGATCATCTTCTAACTCGTTGGGGAGTACGATCCTCTCCGATGTTGTGGCCTTGCTGGTTCGACCTCTTTGGGCGCTTGGGGCGCGTCCCGGCCTCGGCGTCCTCCGAGCCGCCCTCTTCCCCTTTGGGGGAGGGTTCTCCTCATCCTCATCCACCTTGTACTCATAGGTGGAGGAGGCGTGGGTCTCCTCGTACTGGGTAACCAAAGTTTCCCGATTCCGGAGACCCGCCCTGCCCTTCAGGGGCTTAGACCCCTTGGGGGCCACTACGTGCGGCTCCTCGACTAGGAGGGCCATCAACAGGGGAGTCCTCTCCTCCTCCGGTAGCGGTGCTAGGCACTTCATTTGCTCCGCCTTGGCGACCCACTTCTGTAAAGGGGAGGTCAACTAAAGTTAACCGGGGTCTTTGGAGCTCGGGGGAACATGAAAGAACAATAATTGCAAGTCAAAAACTTACCGATGGGGCATCATAGCCAACCTCGAAGCTGAGGTCCTCCCTGATGTGGTCACCTATTACAGGTAGGGTCAAGGACCCATCATTTGGGACCCACATAGGGCCCATCACCATCATAGGTAGGTCCCTGGACCATGCCAACATTCGGATGCATACATCAGGAAGTTCACTCGGACGGCTCTGCAGCACTCGGATGATCACACGTCACTCGGCTGATGGACCACCACTCGGACAGGAGGGCATCGTGGGAGCTGCAACGGTCGAGGAATCCTAATTCATCCACTAAATAGAGTTATAGCTACCATTACCTGTAACTGCTGTAGTAGAGGCCCATTACACTAGTAACTGTCTCATTCAATGACATTAATTGCCTCGGCGGCGTGGGAGACATGGGGCTGCAGCGTACTCTATATAAGCCGCACCCCTCTCCATAGCCGGGCATGTTCAATCTCTGTAACCATATCCATCAAATCAAAGCAAGCCTCAGGGCACGAGACGTAGGGCTTTTACCTCCGCCGAGATGGGCCTAAACTCGTTAAACACCGAGTGTTACACCTACGCCGTAGCTAGTCTCTGCCCCTTATTCGTACCCCTAGTACTCACTGTCAGGATCATAACCCCGACAGTTGGTGCCCACCGTGGGGCTAGTTGTCTAGCAAAGTTTCACGGTGTAGGTGGATTTCTTCATCATCATGTCAGTCGGCGGCGAAATCCGTTTCGGGACGATCTCCTTCATCGCCGACGACTCAGCGTGGCTACGCGAAGCCCCGCTGGACATGGAGGCGTTGCCCGTCCGCGATGCACTTCTGTGCCTCCTCCTACGGAGTCCTTCTCCGACAGCCCTCGGCCCCGTACCGAGTGGTTGTCCACCCCACCATTGCGCACCGTCGCAAGCGCTCTGGGCGTTCACGGCTGCAACGCTGGATCAAGCACGTTGTTGCCACCCAAGCAGTGGCGGAACAAGTGGCGGCTATCGAGTTCGCCGAGCCCGCCCTCGACCTCTCCAACGGATCACTCGGTGATTCCTCAGAGGAGTCTGAGTCCGAAATCATTGAGTTAACCGCCGAGATTCTCATGGTGGATAACTCCGAGCACCGCGTACCCCCGAGTTACATGGAGCCGAAAAGACGGCTGTGCGGGTACGTCCGACATCAACACCGACGGCGGCTTTCTGGGCCACGAGCCGTATGTACCTTAGGCTCTCACTCGGGAGCAAGGGGACGAGCTCCGTCGTAGGAACGACCAGCTCCTAAACACTCCCATTACCGGGACGACTCCCAAGGCGATAGCCATGGAGTCTACTCGCCTGGCCACTCTGTCCGAGCGCGATCGTATCGAACGGCTTCAGAGGGAGATGGACGAACGCGAGCGCCATCAACCCAGTTCCAGTCGGCACAAACGCCGGCTCTACTCGAATGACCAACCTCGTAAGTATCAAGTCCTCAGTACTCCACTTCAAAATTTAGCAGCCGCCACTCAGATTACGGATTCCATCCAGCCCTCTGGCTCTTCGGCCGGAGAAGGGATTCGTCAGATCCAGGCGCTCCTCAAGACAGCGCTGTCGTAGAATGTGGCGGTGTCCCAATCCAGAGATCGGATCCACAACGTATCCGTGCGTGTGGAGACCGTCCAGTAGGCTCATAGTCCACTAGGTTCGGGCAGGCGCCGAGCCACTTCTTCCTCCAGAGATCATCACGAAGATCGGAGGCGCGATCGAGTTGCGTCGCCCCGGCGTAACAACGACTACGATCGTGCCCTGATGCCTCCACCATGAGACGACGCGTACAGGCGTCCGCCCTATGACGACAGGCATACGCGCGGCGGCGATCGTAAGGCGAGTCCCGCTCGTCATACGAGGGACACTCGAGACCCTCTGTTCAACGCGAGATCCGTTCTCGCTCAGAGCTTGATCGACAGGGGCCGTGCCCTATGAGAAGGCCAAGATCACGACATCCCGAGTGGTTCCATACCATCAAGCCCCGAGTGCTTCAGCCGTTACATATGGGCATCAGAAATTCCCAATAACTTCAGATTGGCCACGGGAATCAGCAAGTTCACTGGCGAGGCCAAGCCTGAGATTTGGCTGGAAGATTACCGAGTGACAGTCTAGGTCGGTGGCGGCAACGACAACGTAGCCATGAAACACTTGCCCCTGATGCTCGAGGGCTCCGCTCGGGCTTGGCTAACATGGCTCCCGCCTGGTAGCATATTCTGCTGGGATGATCTGGCGAAAGTGTTCGTCAAAACTTTTGAAGGCACATACAAGAGAGCAGGTGGTTTGGCCGAGTTGTAGCACTGTGTGCAGAAGCAGAACGAGACTCTCTGTGAGTATATCCAGCGGTGGACCACTCTGCACAATACGGTGGAAAACGTTACTGAACACCAGGCGATCTGCGCCTTCAAGGCCGGAGTAAGATACCGTGAGCTGAACATGAAGTTCGGATAACTGAGAACCCAACTCTCAGTCAAGCTATGGAGATAGCCAATCGGTATGCCAATGGTGAGGAGGAAGACCGACTAAGAAGCGGCAAAAGCCGGACATGTGACGCTCATCAGTCGGAAAACAAGGGCAAGAAGCACAAGCGCAAGGCTGACACCGGAGGGAGCGCTGAGGCTGCAACTCTGGCCGGCCAAGGCAAGAGCAAAGGCTCCCAAAAGCAGAAGAAGGACTGGAAAGGGAAGAAGCAAGTCACTTAGAAGAGTGACATCCTCGATCAGCCCTGCCGGATCCACACGAAGAAGGACGAGGATGGCAATCTGATTTTGCCCAAACACACCATCCGGGAGTGCTGACTCCTGAAGCAAGAAATGCGGCAAGATTCCTCTGGAGACAAGGATGAAGATGACGAAGGCAAGGGTACTTCCGTGTACCCCAACGTCGAGAACGTCCTCATGATTTTCGCCGACACAGAGAGCAAGAGTCACCTCAAAGTCATTAACCGAGAGGTTAACATGGCAGTTCCGACTGTCACCAAATACCTCGACTGGGCCAAGACACCAGTGACTTTTGATCAGTCGGACCACCCGGCTCATATAACGACCCCGGGCGACAGGCCTTGGTGGTAGACCCAGTCATCGGTGGAGTCCGACTGCGTAAAGTCCTAATGGACGGCGGCAGTGGGCTTAATATCATCTACGCCAACACGTTGGAGGCGATGGGCATCCCGATAACCCAACTCAGCAAGAGCAACATGCAGTTCCACGGGGTAATCCCTGGGAAAAAGGCCAAATCACTCGGCCAGATTGCCCTCGACGTCGTATTCGGCGAGGAGAATAACTTCTGAAAGGAACGACTGACTTTCGAGGTAGTGGACTTTCGAAGCACTTACCATGCCATCCTGGGTAGGCCTGCCTACGCACGTTTCATGGCCCGCCCATGTTACGTGTATCTTAAGCTTAAGATGCCAGGGCCGAAAGGCGTGATCACCATCATAGGCAATCGGAAGTTGGCCGAGGAGTGCCTCCAGAAGGATTCCCAGATCGCTGATGAGCAGATGGCGATGGCCGAGCTGGACGAATACAAGAAGGCGGTAGATTCAAGCGAGCTGCTGAAGTCCAAGAAGCCGACTGTGGAATCCGCTTTCCAGTCGGCAGGGGAGACGAAGCCGGTGCACGTCCACCCGGAAGATCCAAGTGCTGCCCCGACGAACATCTCCACCACGCTTGACAGCAAATAGGAAGTCGAGCTCGTCCAGTTCCTCCATGAGAACTGGGACATCTTCGCATGGAAACCTTCTGACATGCCGGGTGTTCCCAGGGAGCTGGCCGAGCACAGACTCCGTGTCGACTCAACGATGAAGCCTGTCAAAGAGCACCTTCGATGATCCTCCACCGAGAAGTGCAAGGCGATCGGCAAAGAGATAGCATGGCTCTTGGCCGCCGAGTTCATCCGAGAGGTGTACCACTCCGAGTGGCTCGCTAACGTCGTCATGGTACCAAAGAAGAATAATTCTCTCCGAATGTGTATCGATTTTAAGCACATCAATCGGGCTTGCCCGAAAGATCATTTCCCTCTCCCTCACATAGATCAGATAGTATATTCTACTGCTGGGTGTGAGCGGTTTTCGTTTCTGGATGCGTACTCCGGGTACCACCAGATCCGAATGTATGGTCCTGATGAAATAAAAACAACATTCATCACCCCATTCGGGTGTTTTTGCTATATCACCATGCCATTCAGATTGAAAAATGTTGGGGCCATGTTTCAGCGCATGATCCAAAAGTGCCTACAGAAGCAAATCAGTCGGAATGTGGAGGCCTACATGGATGACATCGTGGTCAAGTCCAGGAAAGGTTCCGACCTCCTGTCTGACCTCACCGAGACCTTCGCAAATTTTCGCACTTTCGGAATCAAACTCAACCCAGCTAAGTGCACGTTCGGCGTACCCGCAGGCAAGTTACTTGGTTTCCTCATTTCCAAACATGGGATCGATGCCAATCCCGAGAAGATCGGAGCCATCATCCGAATGAAGCAACCAGAACGTCTCCAGGATGTGCAACGCCTCACGGGCTGCCTGGCAGCCCTGAGAAGATTCATCTCAAGACTCGGTGAAAAAGCCCTGCCGCTTTACCGATTGATGAAGAAAACTGACAGATTCGAGTGGACTCCCGAAGCACAGGCCACATTTCAGGAACTTAAAGCCCTGCTTTCCACCCAGCCGGTGCTAGCTGCTCCGAGTAGCAAAGAGCCTTTGCTCCTATACATCCCAGCCACAGGCCGAGTTGTTAGCATGGTTCTCACTGTGGAACGGGAAGAACAAGGCAAAACCTTCAAGCTCCAGCGACAAGTCTACTACATCTCCGAAGTCCTGACCCCTTCCAAGAAATGGTACCCGCATTATCAGAAGCTAGTATACGAAATCTACTTAACTGCAAAGAAGGTGGCGCATTACTTTCAAGAACACTCAGTCACAATGGTAAGCGATGCCCCTCTGTCTGAGATCATGAACAATAGAGATGCCACTGGCCGAGTGGCTAAGTGGGCATCAAGCTCCTTCCTCTGGACATCAAGTTTTAAGCAAAGAAGGCCATCAAGTCGCAAGCTCTGGTGGATTTCCTTGCCGAGTGGATCGAGCAGGAACAACCTATCCCAAGTGTTCCCAAACACTGGATGATGTTCTTCGACGACTGCAAGATGCTCCATGGCTCTGGGGCCAGAGTGGTCTTGGTGTCTCCTAAAGGCGATTGACTCAATTATGTACTTCAGATTCACTTTGACTCCTCCAACAACGAAGCTGAGTACGAAGCTCTCCTATATGGGCTGCGAATGGCAATTTCTCTGGGAATTCGCTGACTGAGACCTATGGCGACTCGGATCTAGTGGTCAACTGATAACCCACAAGTATAGGGGATCGTTTGTAGCCTTCTTCGATAAATAAGAGTGTCGAACCCAACGAGGAGCTAAAGGCAGAACAAATATTCCCTCAAGTTCTATCGACCACTGATAAAACTCTACGCACACTTGACATTTGCTTTACCTAAAACAAGTATGAAACTATTTTGCAAGAATAAAACTATGAGTACTTTGCGAGAATAAAACTATGAATAAATTGCAAGGTAATAAAAGTAGATAGCTTTTGTCAATAAGAAGGTCATTTGTCCCTAGGTAATCGATAACAAGTACCGGTAATCATCCTTGTAATTTTATATGAGGGAGAGGCATGAGCTAACATACTTTCTCCACTTGGATCATATGCACTTATGATTGGAACTCTAGCAAGCATCCGCAACTACTAAAGATCATTAAGGTCGTGAAACCCAACCATAGCATTAAGTATCAAGTCCTCTTTATCCCAGACGCAACAACCCACTTACTCAGGTTTAAGCTTCTGTCACTCTTGCAACCCACCATAAGCGAATCATGAACATATTGCAACACCCTACAGCGGGGATCCCTCATGTTTGCGTGAGACGGAGGGCACCATAGGACAGCACCATAAATAAAATATACAATCATACCAACCAAGATCACGATTAACCCACAGGACAAAACGGATCTACTCAAACATCATAGGATAGCCAAATATCATTGGAAAATAATATATGGAGTTGAGCACCATGTTTAAGTAGAGATTACAGCGGGGAGAAGAGGTGTTACACTGCTGCATAGAGGGGGAGAAAGTTGGTGTAGACGGTAGCAAGATTGTTGATGTAGATCGCCGTCACGATCCTAGCCCCGGCGGCACTCCGGCACCACCGGGAGAGAGGGGGAGAGAGCCCCCCTCCTTCTTCTTCTTCCTTGGCCTCCCCCCTAGATGGGAGGAGAGTTCCCCCTCTGGTCCATGGCCTCCATGGTGGCGGAGGGGCGGGAGCCCCTCTGAGATTGGATCTCCCTCTCTGTTCTCTTCTGTTTCGCGTTCCCCAGATCTGGCCGAAAACCGTTTCTTATATTCCGGGAGATCCGTAACTCCGATTGCGCTAAGATTTTAACATGATTTTTTTCCGGATATAAGCTTCCTTGCGCCCGAAGTAGAGCTCCAACCGACATTCGAGGAGGGCACAACCCACCAGGGCGCGCCCTGGTGTCTTGTGGGGGCTGTGGGCCCCCGTTTGCGTTGATTCCAAGTCCCAAAAATCACATATATTCCAAAATAATTCTCCGTAATTTTTTATCGCGTTTGGAATTCGTTTTATATGGATTTTTTGCGAAACAAAAAATATGCAACAAACAGGAACTGGCACTGGGCACTGGATCAATAGGTTAGTCCAATAAATCATATAAAAAGTTGCCAAAAATATGTGAAAGTTGTATAATATTGGCATGAAACAATCAAAAATTATAGATATGACGGAGACGTATCATCAACCAAGTCATGAAAGAGTGGGATATCCGCAGCCCTACGATGACCGGCTATTGCTACGCTGTTAGGAAACTGGAGAAACACTTTGAAGGGCTGGAGCTCCATCACGTGCCACGCCTCAAGAATCAAGCAGCTGATGATTTGGGCAAAATGGGCTCAACCCGAAAGACAGTACCCAAGAATGTGTTCTTAGAATACCTGCACTCGCCCACGATCAAGGAAGATCCTTTTGTGGAAGAGCCCCTGCAACCGGACCTTCCAATCCAACTGAAGTTGACATTCCTGCGGTAATTGACTTGGTCCAAGAGATTTTGGTCATCACTCCCGATTGGACCGAGCCATACCTAGCCTACCTGCTCCGGCAGGAGCTCCCAGAAGATGAAGATGAAGACCGCCAGATCGTCTGCCGATCCAAGGCTTTCACTGTCATGGGAGATCAACTGTACAACAAAAGTATGACTGGAGTCACTCAACGATGCATATCACCAGAGGAAGGACATCAAATTCTGCAGGAGATTCACTCGGGGACGTGCGGGCACCATGCGTCCTCTCGGACCTTAGTCGCCAAAGCGTTCAGAGCCGGATTCTATTGGCCCTGGGCCAATGAGGCCGCCCGAGACATAGTGGATCAATGCGTCGGGTGCTAGTTCTACGCAAACCAGTCGCACAAGCCGGCGCCCGCCCTGAAGACTATCCCCCTCACTTGGTCGTTTGCCGTCTGGGGACTCGACATGGTCGGCCCTCTTCGGACCGGAGCGAGTGGCTTCACGCACCTATTGGTGGCAGTGGACAAGTTCACCAAGTGGATCGAGGCCAAGCCCATAAAGAAGCTGGACTCGGCCACTGCGATTCAGTTCATCAAAGAGATTATCTTCAGGTTCGGAGTCCCTCACAGCATCATCACCGACAACGGGTCTAACTTCGACTCGGACGAATTCCGTGAATTTTGTTACACCCAAGGCACTCGGGTCGATTATGCCTCCGTGGCACACCCGCAGTCGAATGGGCAAGCCGAGCGAGCGAACAGGCTTATACTCCAAGGATTAAAACCTCGCCTCATGCGCAACCTAACTCATGCAGCAGGCGCCTGGGTGACCGAGTTACCTTCAGTCCTCAGGGGATTGCGGACAACCCCGAATCGACCCACCAACCGCACCCCATTCTTTATGGTGTATGGGTCAGAAGCAGTTTTCCCGAGTGGATCTTTACTCGGAAGCTGAAGCTGAAGAGGCAAGGCAAGATGGCCTAGACCTTTTGGAGGAAGAACGTGAGCTGGCGCTTGTAAGATCGACGTTGTATCAACAAGACTTGCATCACTACCACGACAGACACATCAGAGGGAGTGCCTTCCAGGAAGGAGACCTGGTCCTCCGAGTGGATCAACAGAAACCTCACAAGCTGACGCCCCCATTCGCCATATCCAAGGTCTTACTCAATGGAGCATACAGACTGCACAACTTCACCAGAGGAATAGAAGAGCCCAGAGCTTGGAAGCAGATTTGCTCTGCAAGTTTTATACTTAGAATAAAATTTCTCCCTTGTAATAGTTAGTCCGAATGAACTTAGATGAATAAAAGTCTCGCTTTTCCCCATATATTGTCTAGTTCGACCTACGGTCGCGTTTCACTCAGGTGACTAATCGCATTCAGAAACTAACACACCTCTAGTGGGTGTAGAGTAGAGGAGAGAAAGCTTAGCTGCGAACCAACTTTCGCCTAAGTTAAAAAAACAATCTGAGTGAGGATTCTTTCCACACTCGGGGGCTTAGCTCCGAACCAGCTTCCATCTAAGTTCAAAAATAATCCGAGTGAGGATCTGCTCCACACTCAGGGGCTTAGCTGCGAACCAGCCTTCACCTAAGTTCAAAAACAATCCGAGTGAGGATCTGTTCCACACTCGGGTGCTTAGCTGCGAACCAGCCTTTGCCTAAGTTCAAAAACAATCTGAGTGAGGATCTATTCCACACTCGGGGGCTTAGCTGCGAACTAGCTTTCGTATAAGTTCAAAAATAGTTCGAGTGAGGATCTGCTCCACACTCGGGGGCTTAGCTGCGAACCAGCCTTCGCCTAAGTTAAAAAACAATCCGAGTGAGGATCTGCTCCATACTCGGGACTTAGCTGCGAACCAGCTTTCACCTAAGTTAAAAATACAATCCGAGTGAGGATCTGCTCCACACTTGGGGGCTTAGCTGCGAACCAGCCTTCGCCTAAGTTAAAAAACGACCCGAGTGAGGATTAGGTCCGCACTCGGGATGCTTAGCTGCGAACCAGCTTTTGCCTAAGTCAAACAAAACACAAGAAGCAAATAGAGACTTAAAAGGTTTTCAAACCAAAGATTTGATCCGAATGGTTCCAAAGCAAAACAAGCACCAGGCTCGACGAGGTGTTTCATTACATCAACTACCCGGCATTTCAGGGCAAATTCAATCAAGTGTTTTAAGCTTCAGGCGGAGAACTAGCTGGGTCAACGAAGGTCTCCAGGTCGATCCCATCAGCGATGCGAGTGGCAGCTTCAGCAAAGGTCTCCATGAAATCCTCAAACTTGAGGTTCTTCTTGTTCATCACTTGGAGGTTCTTCAGCTTCTCCTCGTCCACATTCTTGCAATGAACGCGGACGAGCGACAGCGCCACATCATCACCGCTCCGAGATGCAGACTTCTTCCAAGCCTTTACCCGAGCGGGGACTTCATTCAGCTGCGTTAGCACTGACTCCAGATCCTTCTATGTCTCCACACCCAGCTGCAACTCCTCATCAATCCGACCTGCAACACTCCTCGACCGAGAGATATAGCCTAACACATTCTCCAAACGGTCTTCAAACCGAAGGATAGCGAGGGCCACCTTGTCAGCGACGAGGGACCTGGCAGGGTTCAGATCTCTCTCGAGCCGCTCCAGCTCCAGCTCCAGCTCCTTGTTGTAGCAATGCTCTGGTCGAAAAAAGAGAGTCCATGAGCGAATGATTGAAAAAGACTTAGTGGCATATGGATTTCACTCGGCCGAGGAGAAACTTACCATGAAGCTTCCCGCTAAACTCCTCACAAACTTCCTCAATGTGGGCCTCTAGGCATCCTTCTTTTCGGTCAGCTGTGTGATTTTATCCTCCAGAGTCTGCTTCTCCTCAGTGAAGGCACCAACAGCAGCCTTGAGGTCCTTGATCCCATCCTCCAACTTGCCGACTGAAGCCAGCTTCTCATCGGCAAGTTTGGTCTTGGTCATGGCTTCCTTCTGGGCCAACGCCAGATCCTTGTCTTTGCTCTCTAGAGCCTGCTTCATGGTTTCTAAAGAAATAGAAGTCCTGAGCCTCGTTACGAGTTGGGTGTTCTCGCTATGAACATCTATCGGAGCGGAGTGATTTGGATCAAAGGGGAAAAACAACATACAACTATCAGACGGAGGAAATAGCTTACCTCCCAGGGCTTTCTTCTCTTGTTCCAGTCGGGCGCTCTTGAGTCTCTCAGCCTCCGGATCAAGTCGAAGGGATGTCACCTCCTTCTCCATTGTGGCATAGTGAGATCCCATCTCGTAGGTCCTCTGCAACATATGAGAAACAATCAGTCGGAAGACCCAGATAAGAAACTAAAGCAATAACTCACAAACGTCCGGGCAAGCACCGCTGGAAGGAACAAGTTAGACCAGTATCAGACCATGAAGTACCCTTTGACTACCGAATGGATCAAGTTGGGCCAGTACCAGATCCTGAAGTACCCCTAGGCTATGCACTTGGAAGGAACAAGTTAGACCAGTATCAGATTCTCAAGTACATCCTGGTTACTGGGTCGGCCGAGCATCCCCAGCAGGAGCCAGCTCGATCAGTACCAGATCTCGAAGTGCCCTCTGATCTACCCTCACTCGGCTAGCCCTTGAGTCAGCAATGAAGAAGATAGAGGACAACAATGCAAGATGACCTGCTTCACTCGGATGACTTCCGAGTCAGTAACAGGAAAATTCTACCCATTATTTCGCCAGCGCACGAGTATTGCCGGGCGTCCCGAACGCCTAATGACAGTTCCAAAGACTACCACCGATTGCCAGCAATCAACGGTAGCCTTGGGGACTACACCCAATGGGTGCACTCAGCGTGCCCCCACCGAAAAGTGACTCGTCGATGAGCTAAAAAAAGAAAAAACCCATGTTCTAAGACTACCACCGACTGCCCCAGTCGACGGTAGCCTCGGGGACTACACCCAGTGGGTGCATGATGTCGCTTGAACTACGTTGGTATTTCCCCAAAGAGGAAGGGATGATGCAGCACAACTACGGTAGGTATTTCCCTCAGTTATGAAACCAAGGTATCAATCCAGTAGCAGAACCAAGCAACACTATGTAAACGATACCTGCACATAAAGAACAAAATACTTGCAACCCGACGCTTATGAGGGGTTTTCAATCCCTCTTTGAGTAACGGCGCCAGAAATTGTCAAGTTGACGGGATAAAATTTGTGTAGATTGGATAAATAGATCTCGATAAAATATGAAATAAAATAAGTAATAAAAAAGTGCAGCAAGGTATTTTTGAGTTTTTGGAATAATAGATCTGAACATAAAAGCAAATAAAAATATAACTCAAAGCAAATATGATAAAGAATAGACCCGGGGGCCGTAGATTTCACTAGTGGCTTCTCTCAATAAAATAGCACACGGTGGGTAAACAAATTACTGTTGGGTAATTGATAGAAGATCGAATAATTATGACAATATCCAAGGCAATGATCAATATATAGGCATCACGTCCAAGATTAGTAGACCGACTCCTACCTGCATCTACTACTATTACTCCACACATCGACCACTATCGAGCATGCATCTAGCGTATTAAGTTCATGGAGAAACGGAGGAATGCAATAAGAACGATGACATGATGTAGACGAGATCTATTCATGTAGGAATAGCCCCCATCTTGTTATCCTTAATAGCAACGATACATGCGTGTCTTGTTGCCCCTTCTGTCACTGGGAAAGAACACCGCACGATCGAACCCATCACAAAGCACCTCTTTCCATGGCAAGAAATATCGATCTAGTTGGCCTAACTAAACCAAAGATTCGAAGAAGAAATACGAGGCTATAAATAATCATGCATATAAGAGATCAAAAGAAGACTCAAATAGTATTTATGGATATAGATCTGATCATAAACTCAAAGTTCATCGGATCCCAACAAACACACCGCAAAAAGAGTTACATCAAATAGATCTCCAAGAGACCGTTGTATTGAGAATCAAAAGAGAGAGAAGAAGCCATATAGCTACTGCCTACAGACCCGTAGGTCTATGATGAACTACTCACGCATCATCGGAGAGGCACCAATGAGGATGATGAACCCCTCCGTGATGGTGTCTAGATTGGATCTCGTGGTTCTGGAACTTGCGGCGGCTGGAATTGTGTTTCATCGACTCCCCTAGGGTTTCTGGAATATTTGGGGATTTATGGGGTGAAGAGGAGGTGCGGGAGGTCACCGAGGGGGGCACAAACCCCCTGGGCGCGCCTGGGCCTCCTGGCGCGCCCTGGTGGGTTGTGCCCACCTCGGGCCTCCTCTCTGGTACTTCTTTGGCCCACTGGGTGCCTTCTGGTCCAGAAAAATTCTCCAAAAAGTTTCATTGCGTTTGGACTCCGTTTGGTACTGATATTCTGCGAAGTAAAAAACAAGCAAAAAAGAGCAACTGGCACTGGGCACTATGTCAATAGGTTAGTCCCAAAAAATGATATAAAGTTGCTATAAAATGATTGTATAACATCCAAGAATGATAATATAACAACATGGAACAAGCAAAAATTATAGATACGTTGGAGACGTATCAGTGCACTCAGCGTGCCCCCACTGGATCATGTCCACACGACTACGCTCCGGCTAGACTCCGAGTGAACACAAATTTTTTAACAAAGGCTCACAGACTCCTGCCGACTGACTCTAGTCGACATGAGCCTCGGGGACTACACCCAGTGGGTGCACTCAGCGTGCCCCCACTGGATCGTGAACACCCAGTGGGTGTCCCCTACACAAACCCACTGACAGAAACCCTACCAAGATAAAAAAGAAAAACTTCGACTGGAAATCATACTCACAATGGTACTTACTCGGACGTTGGTCTACAGCGCTGCACTGGCATCATAAGCCTCCTTCAGTCGGTCGCACATCATCCCCACCTGGATCAGAGCCTCCTTGCTCGCCCCCACCTGATCCTCAGGGACATGGTACTAGGGAAGGAAGTAGCGGGAGCCGGTCTCGGGGCTGGAATCACCGCCGTTCCACTCGGAGGGGCCTGGGTAGACCCTGTAGGCTGCACCACCGCTGACGAAGATGCCGAACCACCCTGAGCCAGAGGACTCGGCCTCGCAGTCTCCGCAGCAACCTTCGCCGAAGAAACGCGGGTCGTCTGGCGAGGGGAGGCGTCCGTCATTGGCGTGTCAGCACTCGGCACTCCCTCCCTAATGGCATCCGGATTCGGCGGGCCAGCCCTCTCTTCGTCATCCAGCTGGATAATCTCAGGTGGAGCTGCATAAACCAAGGAAATCGTTAAAGTTCGGACGAAGAAGGCCTAACCATCCGAGTCAATCAACACAACATACCTTTGGAGGTGGCGGCATCTGCCGCATCAGCGTCATTCAGGCCTAGCTTACGGGCCTGCGGGTCCGCTGAAGTTGTCGAGGTGTCGTTACTGCGAGGATCAAACAGCACTCGGTTAGCAACCGAATCAATGCAAAAACAAACAAGGAATCGGCGAAAGCACTCACTTCGAGGCCACAGGCACTGCCACCTTGATCCGCGGCACTGCAATCTTCCGAGGCTTGGAGGAGATCTGCTTGGGCAGTTTGGGCTGCTTTTCCGCCGAGCTCTCGGCCTCGGCACAAGCGCGTTTGGAGCTCCGAGTCACTCGACCTGGAGCAGTCGGCTGTTGAGCCTCTCTTGCCTTGCCCTTTGGGTCGTGCAGCACCTTGGAGCGGGGCTCCTTGGGGGCCTCATAAGACGGAGAGGACTCCGCCTCGTCCCCCTCCTCTGAACTCTCATCGTCATCATCATCGTCATCATCGTCGTCACTCTCATCGTCGTCAGACCTGTCCGAGTACTGTTGCTCGGTGTCACTCGTCACATCTTGGGGCGAACAGTCCACCAATGGGATCCTAGAGATCAAGTTCTGGAAGTCCTGAGAGGCGAACACGTGATAACACGGGGGTCAGCTTTTCAAAAAGACAACATATGGTCAAGCCGACTGATCTACGAACAATTACCTCAATGGGCCGCAAGTCCTTGCGGAAGGCTGGCACTAACCGAGCCCCCCGCGGGTTGTCACGAGTGCAGGTGACGGCCTTGATCTTGGCCCCCACCTCCTTCTCGGTGAGATCCTCAAGATGCACCCGAGTGGAATCACCCGGCCCCTCGTACAACCACATGGGATGGGCCCTGGCCTGAAGTGGCTGGATGCGCCGAGTGAAGAAGGTCTCTAGCAAGTCCATGTCGTTCACTCCAGCATTCACAACTCCAATCAATGCACTGGACAAGATATCGACACCCACCTTCTCCTCCTTCGTCATGGTGAGGGTCGGCAGAGCTCGCACTCGCTCAGACGAGTACGGCGGGGGGCCCGACTAATTGTGGGCGCTGGGGACGTCCCTTTAGTAGAACCAGGTCTCGTGCCACCCCTTGACGGAGTCGGGAAAATTCATCTTTGGGAACGACCTCCCCCCGCGAACCTGGATGCCCAGGCCCCCGCTTAGCTAGATGACATGGGTTTTCTCACCAGTCGGCGAGTCCTTCTTCATGGTCGTCGACTGGCAGGTGAAGATGTATTTGAAGAGACCCCAGTGAGGGTGGCAGCCCAAGAAGTTCTCGCAGAGAGAGATAAAGGCCGAGAGGTAAATGACGGCATTGGGGGGAAGGTGGTGGAGTTGAGCACCGAAGTAGTCGAAGAACGCTCGGAAAAAGGGTGGGGCAACATCGAGAAGCCCTCGCTCGACATGGGTGACGAGCAGGACGCGCTCGTCCTCTTGAGGCGCTGACTCGACCTCCCTCGCACCCGGGCGACGCCATCCTTCGAGCGGAATCAACCCCTCCTCCGCCAACTCCTCCAGTCGCCGAGCGGTGACGTGCGACGGGATCCAGTCCCCTGCCGCGCCGCCAGCGACCGCACCAGAGCCAGAGGAAGTGGCCTTCCCCGCCTTCTCCGCCTTGGCCGTGGAGTCCCTCGCCATCGCCGCGCGTTCGACTGGAAGAGGGAGCGGAGGAGTCGGAGGAGAGAAAGGGGATCTGAGGCCCGGAACCCTGCCCCCAAATCTTTTATACCTCCAGACAAAATCCTCAGCCGAATCTCCCATCGCGAATCCTTGGATCGACAGCCCACGCGGCAAGGCTTTGCACAGGGCAGGCGCGACTCGTGGCGGGGATCATGCGCGCAAATCGAGGAGCCACACCCCCCACTTTCCCACTAACGCACGACGTTACCGCTTCAGCGCGCGAACATGCAAATTCAAATCCCGAGATTTTCGGACGAATCGATCCGATTGATCGCTAGCAATTCCTTTCCTAAAAGGACGTGTGTCAGTCCGACTGACTAGCCTCCGCGGGGACCCATGCACTCGGCCACGTTAAACACCCGACTGAAGTCTTCTTCAGGATCGTTATGTGACGAGCTTGACGCCTCTCCGCGGGTTCACTAGGCCCTCTCGGTAGGCTCCAAGGCGCATGACTCGTAAACCTGGACTCGTAGAAGGCATGTGCTGGTGTTCCCCTAGGATAAGGAGCGGCGTCTCTCCAGAGAGTCAGACCACACGCCAGCGTCGCCACTCGAGTTGTAATGGCATGCTCTCACTCGGGCCCCTAGCCTATCTCCTCCGAGAGACAAAACGAATGCCACCGGGTTTTTTCTCGACGATCAACAACACCCGGTCATCTGGGTAAACCTAAAGTCCGGAATCCGTTGTGTTTTCGTCCAAGGAACTACAAATCACGGTTCGGAAACATATTCCGAGTGCCCCTGCAGCACTCGGACTCAACCGAAGGGTCGGTTTGTTTGTCCCACTAAATTCCAACCGATTCGGGGGCCTAATGATGTGGTCACCTATTACTGGTAGGGTCAAGGACCCATCATTTGGGACCCACATAGGGACCATCACCATCATAGGTAGGTCCCTAGACCATGCCAACATTCGGATGCATACATCAGGAAGTTCACTCGGACGGCTCTGCAGCACTCGGACGATCACATGTCACTCGGCTGATGGACCACCACTCAGACGCAGAGGACAAGAGGGCGTCGTGGGAGCTGCAACGGTCGAGGAATCCTAAGTCATCCACTAAATAGAGTTATAGCTACCGTTACCTGTAACTGCTGTAGTAGAGGCTCATTACACCAGCAACTGTCTCATTCAATGACATTAATTGCCTCGGCGGCGTGGGAGACATGGGGCTACAGCGTACTCTATATAAGCCGCACCCCTCTCCATAGCCGAGCACGTTCAATCTCTGTAACCATATCCATCAAATCAAAGCAAGCCTCAGGGCACGTGTCGGGGACGAATCCGCGATCACCTATGGGACCCAGGGAAGGACCCCTTTACGTTCGGCAGGGAGAGACGGTCGCACGAAGAGCAAATCTAGCGAAGAACACGACAGCACACGAGAGAGATTTTACCCAGGTTCGGGCTGCACGGATGCGTAAAACCCTACTCCTGCTTTTTGGTGTATTATCTGGATGATTGTTCTAGCTCCAGGAGCGCTACAGTACAGAGTAGCTGCGTACAATACTGGAGTTCTCCATCCCCCAGTTCCTAACCCCCTTCCACGTTGCCTATGGGCCTCCTTTTATACGCACAAAGGGGTCACCAACAGGTGGCAAACAGTAAAGGTAGAGGTGGAAAGTTGCTACAGTAAGGCCATTATTACTAGGATGACATGTCCTACCTACCACTGACGGCAGGGGACAAGGGCATTAAATGCCCATGCCTTAGCTGTCCAGATACATGTACCCGGACGTCTTGGATGTGGGAAAAGCCTATCCCACCTGCTCCTGCACCGCTAGCTACAGAGTACCGCCGTCTACACAGTGCCCTGCCACACACGCTTGGAAGGACCCAGAGCGCCACGCTGGCAGAGGCACCGGAGCAGCACAGTAGCACAGTGGTACAGTAACGCTTGCCGCGGCAAGACCTTGCCGCACTTGATAGCTTGCCGCAACCAATAGCTTGCCGCGCAAGGTAACTTGCCGGGGCAAGTACCTTGCCGCAGCTGCTATCTTGCTGCAGCCAATACCTTGCCGCAGCCAATGACTTGCCGAGGCAAGTACCTTGCCACGGCAAGTACTCTGCTACAGCAAACCTCAGGCTGGGCCTCAGCTGTCCCTCCCGGCAAGCTCCTCTTGCCGGGGCCTTGACTCTTGCTTTGTATACTTTGTTCTTGAATGGCTTAATAACCTTGAGCTTCTCTCTGG
The DNA here is from genome assembly GCA_011799875.1 of Thinopyrum elongatum. Lineage (NCBI taxonomy): Eukaryota > Viridiplantae > Streptophyta > Magnoliopsida > Poales > Poaceae > Thinopyrum > Thinopyrum elongatum. The sequence continues at coordinate 139,046,681 of CM022297.1, forward strand.
CTGTCCTCCCGTAAGCCTGGCCGCGGGATGCTGCTACTGCCCGTGCACAAGTACGGGGTACTAGGGTACCCCTATTCTAGTACACCGACAGGAGCCCCCGGGCCTGGGCCACACACGATGCCGGGCGTTGTTGGGCCAGGCCCAAACAGTGCACGGGCACGCGTGGCTGGGATAAGCCGAAACGTCTCTACGCTGTTTAATTGCACGCTCTCCCATGTGTCGCGCGTTGAATGCGGAGCGTGGGAAGCGTGCGCAGTTATCTCGAATGACGAAGGGGCGGATGGTTCCGCATCTTTCCCCATAAAAGGAGGGACCTGCAGAAGCACTCACACACTCCTCTCACCATTCTCGATCTCCAAATCTCCGCCTTCTTCTTCCTCCGCTCCAAAACAAAGCGGTTTCCCAATCCTCCGCCACCGCGCGCGTCCGCATCTCCCTTGGACCTCAGCTCCGCCTTCGCCATGCCTCCCAAAGGAGAAAAGGGGAAGACGGGGAAGTCCTCAAGGACGGAGACCCAGGCGCAGTTGAAGAGGCAGAAGTACGCGCTCTTCGCTCCGACGCTCACGGGGGCGGATCTGAAGGCCAAGTTTCAAGGCATGTGGGCCGTGAGGACCAAGGCGCATCCGGCCACCCGCGTTCGCCCAGCCACCGACGAGAGCGAAGTGAGCAAGTACCCCTTCTTCACTTGCTACTTTTGGTGCGGGCTCTGCCCGCCGTACTCGGATTTCTTCAGCGACGTCATGTACACCTTCAATCTCCGTCTACTGGATCTCACACCGAATGCCGTATCCACCATGGCAATATTGGCGCATCTGTGCGAGAACTTCGTCGGCGTCGCACCCAACACCGCGCTGTTCAGGCATTACTTCACTCCCTGTGCTGAAAAGGGGGAGCCTCTCACTGTTGGCGTCTCGTTCGTTTCAAGATTGGGCGCCAAGGAGCATTATCTGAAGGGGGATCTCCGCCCAAGATGGGGAGAAATCCGGTCTGAATGGTGTTGGATCATTGACGACGAGCCGCCACCATACTGTGAGCTTCGCAAGACCCCAGCAGCGCGTGGCACGGACTGGAGCGATCTGGATCCCCAGGACAAAAAGCTGGAGATTGCCGCTACCAGGATCATACGACTCAGGGAGGCCGGGCTCACCATAGGGATGGTTGGCGCAGACTTCCTCCGCCGCCGCATTGCTCCTCTGCAGCAGAGAGGAAGGCCGGCCTCTGATTGGAAGAACCCAGCCGATATCATGCGGCTGCGCCCTGGACTGATCAACAACTTCACAGTTCTGCAGCACGACTTCTTCATGCGAGAACTGTTCAAGCAAGAGACAGATCCAGAGAAGCGCGACAAGGCGTTCACGCTGCCGAAGCACATCGTGCCCCTTTGCAACAACTCCGCATTGAGTGCAATCATCGCTATGATGCCGCTCTGCAATGCGCACAGCGTTGAAGCAACTTGGGACGTGCCGCTCGAAGAAGACGTGCAGCGATTCTTTGACTCCACGGTCGAAAAGCAGGTCTGGGTGGAGGAGTGGCTCGTCCGCAACACCACTGAGCAAGAAATAGAATTCATTGCTCGAAGAGTGGAGGAGGACAGGCTCGCCAGGGAAGCTGGCGATTTTGGTTATACTTTGGCGGAGCTCGACGAGGCACAAAAGGAGAGCCTTGCCGAGCAGGGAATGCTTGCCGGGAAGGGCGAGCTCGCCGCACCCGGCAAGGATGTCGGGCCAAGCCAGCCTGCCGACGAGTCAGGCAGCTCGGAGGATGAGGGCTCCTCTTCCGAGGAGGGCACCGAAAGCCCACCGCAGTCAGAGTCCCCAGCCCCTCTGAGGAGGAAACGCCTTCGCAGGCTTGGCAAAGTGGCTGAGCGGCAAGAAGTTCAACAACCGCCGGAGCGCCGTTCGACGCGCTCGACCGCGGCAAGGGCTGGTGCTGCGGGAGCGTCTCACGCGGCCCCGGCAACTGGAGCAGGGTCATCAAAGACCGCTGCTACTACCCCCGCCAAGCAGCCAAGGAGCCCAGCTCCCCCTCCTCCCCCTCCTCACACGGAGGCGGACTTTGATTTTTCCGCTCTCAGCGAAGAGGACGACGAGGAAGAGTAAGTTCCCTTGCCGCGACCCTCAATCTTTGTAAGATTTTGTTTCTGTCCTCACTTGTCGCACTCCGGCCTTGCTTCCGCAGGGAGGAAACCTTGGCGGAGAGGATGAGGAAGAGAGCTAAGGTCTCGACAAGCAAGACCGTGGTGGTCGTCGAAGATGAGCCCACGGCAATCACCGGGGGAGCGTCTGAGACCATCCCGACCAGCTCGGAGCCCAGCCCTCGTCGCAGCCCCCAGCGCAGCCCCCAGCGTAAGTATTCCAACTACCTTTCGCTGGCGGTCGCTCAGGAACAAGCATTTGTCGCTGACATCTTTGGGCGTGTAGGAGAGGAGCAGCAAGTGGAGCCATCTGAAGGTGCTCCAGAAGTACCACCCCCCTCGACCACACCGCCAAGGAGAAGATCTCCGGTAAGGGCTCCCACTAGCGAGCCGAGCCACGAAGAGGAGCCGGCAAGCGCCGAAGCGCCAAGCACCAGCGCTGGCGACCCCACCCCAATGACAAACGTTGACGGGGGAGGGGAGCCCACCGCTCCTGAGCTCAACACGGGTAAACCCACTTGCCGCAAAACTCTTTCTGCTTTCTTTCTTTTGTCTTCTTGAATTTCTTCCTGAAGCTCTTTTTGCTTTACTTCTCGGGTTGGCAGAGCCCTCCTTGGTAGAGCCAATGAACATTGACTCTCCTGCCGAGGAGAACACCGCAGGGGCCGTCGACGACGAGGCCGCCAAGGCCGCTGCTACCAAGGCCGACAAGCTGGCAGCCGACAAGCTTGCCGACGAAGAAGCTGCCAGGGCTGCCGAAGAGGCCGGCAAGGCCGCCGAGGATAATACCGCCAAGGCGCCCACCGATGAAGCCGCCAAGGCTGCTGAAGCTGAGGCCGCCCAGAAGGCTGCTGAGGAGGCCGGCGAGGGAGCCGGTGGTCGTACTGATGGCCCTGAGGCCACAGGAGCGCCAGGCGCTACTCCGACCATGGGTCCCTCAACCACTGAAGAGGCGGCAGCGCCCAACTCGCCTCCGCCAAGCAAATACATCCGGGCCGGCGAGAACGTCTACGTCAGCCTCCCCTGGACGGTGGGCTCCAGAGCGCCAACCGAGGAGGATGTTGTGGACGAGTAGATCCTTGCCGCTGCCGGGCTCCAGCTTGTGGATGCGCCAGGCGCCAGCAGCAGCAGCACGTCTGAAGAGGAGCAACTGCTCCAAAAGCTGCTGAATCTTCATCGCGCCCGACGGGAGAAGCTAGCTTCCAGGGAGGCGCTCATCAAGAAGGCCGAAGCTGACATGTTGAGGCGCGCGGAGATCTTGGCGGACGTCCGCGCGCGATCTCTTAATGCGTTAGAGGTCAAGCGGGCACAGCTGGCCGAAGAACGGCAGGCCCTCCTCCTGATGAAGCAAGACATTGAACAAAAACAGGAGGAGACCGCCAAGGAGTTGTCTGCTCAGGCCGGTGATCTGAACCAGCGGAAAGTGGACCTTGATGCCCACGAAGAGGAACTTGCCGAGCGCAAGAAGAAACTGGCCGAAACCCTCCAGCAGAAAGACGAGGAGGTGGCAAGACTTGTCGCAGAGCGGACCCAGGGGCAGGCACAAAAACACCAGAAGGAAATCGAAGCCTTGGCCCAAGAGTACGCCAGCAAGTTGGTGGAGGCCACCAACGCCGTCGCTGCTGCAGAAGTGAACAAGAAGGAAACGGAGGAGAAAGTGGCAAGACTAGAGGCCGCCCTCAAGGCAAACGGTGACAAGCTCTCAACGCTTGAAAGTGAGAGGGCAAAGGTGACCCACACTTTGGCGGAGATGCAAGTTACCATAGCCAAGAAGAACAATCTGCTTGCCGCCGCCAACGACTCCATAGCAGACCTGAAGCTGAAGCTGACCACGCTGAAGGAGACGCTCGACACCACCAGAAAGCGCGAAGGGCTTCTAATGACAGAGCTCTAGAAGGAAAAGGGTCTGCTTCAAGACGCTATTGCAACCCACAAGAAGTTCAGGGATAACGTGGGGATCTTCACAGACAGGCTTGCCAGCGCCGCCGAGGGCATCGACAAGGAGCTGACTGCCCTGAAGGTGCCGGACTTTGGGTACTCCACCGACAAGAACACGCAAACTAGCGTCAAGCTAGCCGAGTTCTTCGACGGAGTAGTAGAAGCACTCCAACAGCTCCAAGTCAATCACAAGGCTCAACTGGCCGACGAGTCACGCAGGCTTTGCCGGGGAGTTCTCCGGAGGTTGTTGGTGAAGATAGCATACAGAAACCCGGGCGTCGACTTCAGCAACATCTTCAAAAGCTTGCCGAAGGGATACGACCCCACGCCACTAGAGGCCCTTGTCGCGCCCATCGTGGAGAGGGTGGACCATATCCAGAGAGTCAAAGGCGAGCACCGCAATTAGAGAGCCCATTCTTCTCCCTCCTTGCCGCCGCTAGACATGTTAAAGAACAATCTGTTTAAGCCGCGGCAACTTATCTTGTAATATAACTTGCAATATTTTGGAGTTAATGCATGTCATCTCCCTTGAGCAATTTCTTTCTTTGTGTGTACTTGCCCTACGCTTATAGGGAACTTGCCGGTGTGCGCACCATTGCCGCGAGCGCTGGGTGCGGGACTTCAGCAGCCTGCTGGCGGTGCCGCTGCCGGCAAGCAACCTTGTCGCGCTTAGTGCAGCCACTTAGGTTGTTGAGCGGACTCGAAACAAGATAAGGGCGCGACCGATTACGCTTAGGTTCCGTCGCGCACAGGTTTTCCATACAAAGAGTAGTATCGTTCAAGGAAAATAACCTTGAAAATAAAAAAGAATTTGATTGTTCAAACTTTGGAACTTAGCTTTGTCGCTGATCTCTCCGTGGCAAGGTCTTGTCACTGCTTGCCGCTGCCTTCTTCCCGGCAAGGCAAAGTTTCTTTGAACGACGCCTGGTCCATATCATTATCCCATCCCCCCCGGCAAACTTGTGCGCGAGGGAAGCTTCTGTCTCTTTGAGAAAAAGAAAGAAGAGAAAATAAAGATATAGGAGCTTGGCGGCTCGTTAATGCTTACCGGGGAGGCTGTACTACACAGTATGTCAGATAATCATGCAAAATAAAAGTAAACATGAAATCGTCAAAAACTGCGAAATACAAAAGCTTTATTTATGCACAGGGTCTGCGCCTGGCTTTGTACAAAGGATTGCATTCAACAGCGGCAAGACTTGTACAAAAGGTGGTTGCCGGGGAAGGGCCCGGCAACCGCGCCTTATGGAAAAAACTTACGAAGATGCTCAATGTTCCAGGAATTGATCACTGGAATGCCATCCTCGGTCTCCAGGCGGACAGCGCCGGGCCTGGTGACTCGTTTCACTCGATAAGGGCCTTCCCACTTCAGCGTCAACTTGTTTGAATTCTTGGCCGACTGAACGCGCCGAAGAACAAGGTCGCCTTCCTCGAGACTTCTGGCATTAACTTTGCGGCTATGGTAGCGACGCAAAGCTTGCTGGTAGCGAGCAGCTCTCACAGCAGCCTGAAGACGATCCTCCTCGAGGAGCACAGCGTCATCTTGCCGCAGTTGCTCTTGCTCAAGCTCATCGTAAGCGAGCACTCGAGGTGACCCGTATACGAGTTCCGTGGGGAGAACTGCCTCTGCTCCATAAACTAGAGCAAAAGGCGTCTGGCCAGTAGCTCGATTTGGCGTCGTCCTGATCGACCAAAGAACCACTGGCAGCTCCTCAATCCAGTTCTTGCCGCACTTGCGCAGCCTGTCGAAAGTTCTCGTCTTGAGCCCACGCAGCACTTCAGCATTTGCCCTTTCAGCTTGACCGTTGCTTCGCGGGTGAGCAACAGAAGCGAAACAGACCTTGGCGCCAAGGTCTTCGACATACTGCATGAAGGCGTGGCTCGTGAACTGGGTACCGTTGTCGGTGATGATCCTGTTAGGAACACCAAAGCGACAAACAATTCCCTTGAAGAACTTGATGGCTGATTGTGCTGTCACCTTCCTCACTGCTTCCACTTCCGGCCACTTCGTAAACTTGTCGATGGCCACATACAAGTACTCGAAGCCCCCGGTGGCACGGGGAAAGGGGCCGAGGATGTCAAGCCCCCAGACCGAAAATGGCCAGGAGAGAGGGATTGCCTGGAGAGCTTGAGCTGGCTGATGAATCTGCTTGGAATGAAACTGGCACGCTTCACACTTGGTTACTAGTGCAGTTGCATCCTGGAGGGCGGTGGGCCAAAAGAAACCTTGCCGGAAAGCCTTTCCAGCAAGGGCTCTTGACCCTATGTGGTGACCACATATGCCTCCATGAATCTCCGCCAACAGCTCCTGTCCTTCTTCCCGGGGAATACACTTCAATTTCACACCGTTTGGTCTTTTTCTGCACAGCATGTCATCGACAAATTGATACATATTGGACCGTCGGGCTACTTTCTCCGCTTCTTCCTGCTCTTCGGGAAGTTCTCCTGTCTGAAGGAAACGGACGATCTGCTGCGCCCACGCTGGAGCCTGTGGCTCGACAACGAGGACTAAAGGCATTTCTTCTGCTGCGGGAACATCAGGCCCTACGGCAAGAGCTTGTCGCTCTACTAGAGCCGGCCGTTCCCCGACGAGCTTGGCGGGAACAGCCGCTTCAACGACAAGTGCCTGGGGCCCTGCTGGAGCGTGCTATCCTTCAACAAGCTCGTCGGGAGCAGTTGCTTCAACGACGGAGGCCCAAGGCCTCGTCGGAGCATCTTGCTCCTCAGCGCTTCGATCAGGAGCGCCTGCTTCAACGACAAGGACCCGAAGTATTGTCGGAGCAAGTTGCCCCTTTGCCTCTTGCCTAGGAGCACCCGCTTCAACGACAAGAGCGTGAGGCCTTGTCGGAGCAAGTTGCCCCTCTGCATCTTTGGCGCTGGCTTTGGCAGCCTTCTTGCCGGCGGCTTCGGGGAGCTCTGCCGGGAAGTAGTCGCCAGAAGCCAACTTCCTCTTCCTGCCTTGCCCTACTGATGGCGTCACGGATGGCTGAGTTAGTTGGAGCATAAAAGTGCCTGGTTCCACATGCAATTTGAGTGCGGCGCGCTTTGACAAACCATCGGCAATGTCATTCTCAGCACGTGGGACGTGCTCCATTTGTAGGCCGTCAAAGCGTTCCTCCAACTTCCTCACCTCATCTACATAAGCTTCCATCAATGGGCATTGGTAGTTCTTGTTCACTTGCCTGACGACAAGCTGCGAATCTCCCCTGACAATAAGCTTCTTGATCCCAAGGTCTGCCGCGATCCTGAGACCGGCAAGCAACCCCTCATATTCTGCAGTATTGTTCGTCGCCTGTTCCTTGGGAAAGTGCATTTGGACCACGTACTTGAGGTGCTCTCCGGTGGGTGCGACAAGCAGTACGCCAGCACCGGCGCCTTGCAGCGAAAAGGCACCATCAAAGTACATAAGCCACTCTTTGCTTGTCTCCTTGCCGGGGAGAGTCGTCTCTGGGATTTCTTCGTCTGGCGTTGGTGTCCATTCTGCGACAAACTCTACCAAAACTCGGCTCTGTATGGTTGATGTACTCTCAAACTTGAGACCAAAGCTCGACAACTCCAACGCCCACTCGACAATCCTGCCTGTCACTTCTGGATTTTGCAAAATCCTTTTCAGCGGGAAGCGAGTGACGACGGTAACTTCATGTGCTTGAAAGTAATGGCGCAGCTTTCTCGAGGCCATGAGAAGGCCGAAAAGCAGCTTCTGCACACCAGAATACCTTGACCTAGCTCCCTGCAGAAGAGAGCTCACAAAGTAGACCGGGCGCTGCACCATTTTCTTCTTTTGTATCACTTCGCCTGACTGCGCAGACGAATCCTTGTCGGCAGCAAAACTTGTCGGGGGAGCCCCCAGCTTGTCGCTGGACGTGCTTGCCGCAGTTACTGCCTCCTCATCCACCTCTCTCTCCGCTACTAGCGCAGCACTAACCACTTGATTGGTTGCCGCTAGATACAACAACAACTTCTCTTGTGGTTTAGGTGCGACAAGTATTGGAGGAGAGGAGAGGTATCTCTTCAAGTCTTGCAGCGCTGCCTCCGCCTCCGGAGTCCATTTCAATGGACCTGCCTTTTTTAAGATTTTGAAAAATGGCAGGGCGCGCTCAGCTGACTTGGAGATAAACCTACTGAGAGCAGCAACACAGCCGGCAAGTCGTCGTACATCCTTGACGCGCTTTGGTGCTTCAATTTGCTCAATGGCTTTGATCTTGTTAGGATTGGCTTCAATTCCACGTTGAGACACAAAGAACCCGAGAAGCTTGCCGGAGGGAACTCCAAACACGCACTTCTCGGGGTTGAGCTTCAGGTTGATCTTGCGCAGATTTACAAAAGTTTCTTCTAGATCTTGAACCAAAGTAGCCCTGTCCTTGCTTTTGACCACTATATCATCCATATAGGCTTCCACATTTCTGTGCAACTGAGGCTCAAAAGCAATCTGGACGGCTCTTGCAAATGTTGAACCAGCATTTTTCAAACCAAATGGCATACGTATGAAACAGTATGTGCCACAGGGTGTGATAAATGCGGTCTTTTCCTCATCTTCCTCAGCCATGAAGATTTGATGATACCCTGAATATGCGTCAAGAAATGAAAGCAAATCACATCCTGCCGTGGAGTCAACAATCTGGTCTATGCGGGGCAAAGGAAATGGGTCTTTGGGACAAGCTTTATTGACATCAGTGAAATCAATACAAAGCCTCCATTTTCCATTCGCCTTGCGCACGACAACAGGATTGGCCAACCACGTAGGATGGAGCACTCCTCTGACGAGGCCTGCTGCTTCCAACTTCTTGATTTCTTCCGCAATAAACTCTTGCCGCTCCACAGCTTGCTTTCTGGCTTTCTGCTTGACGGGCCTCGTGTGGGGACAGACGGCAAGGTGGTGCTCAATTACTTTCCTGGGAACACCGAGGATGTCGGACGGTTGCCATGCAAACACGTCGACATTCGCCCGCAGGAAAGCAACGAGCGCGCTTTCCTATTTGTTGTCAAGTGTGGCACTGATGGTGAAGGAACCACCAGTGCCGTCCTCCTTGGCGGGCACCTTCTTTGTCGCCGGCGGAGCGGCTTTATTCTTCTTGCACTTGCCGGTGGAGCTCTCTGGTGCGTCCTCGACGGCAGCGCAGCACTCCGAAGAGGTGCGCTTGCCGGAGTGGGCACAGGAGCTCTTGCCGGACTTCCTCTTGTTCTTCCCCCCGGGAGCTTCAGCGGCAAGTGCCTTGGCGGCAGTTGCGGCAGCTGCTTCCCGGTAGATCTTGTCGGCGCAAATAAGTGCATCCTTCTTATCGCAGGGAACTGTGATAACACTTACTGGGCCTGGCATCTTCAACACGTTGTAGGCATAATGAGAGGCTGCCATGAACTTGGCGAGCGCTGGACGGCCAAGTATCCCATTATAAGGCAATGGAATATCGGCAACGTCAAAGGTGACCTTCTCGGTCCGGTAGTTCAGCTCGCCGCCAAATGTCACTGGCAGCGTGATCTTCCCTTTCGGCTTGCTCCTTCCTGGATTGACTCCTTGGAAAGTACCAGTTTCCTCAAGCTCGCCGTCAGGGATTTGAAGTTTCCGGAGCATAGCGGGCGAAATCAGATTCATGCCGGCCCCACCGTCAACTAACATCTTCGTGACCTTGAGGTTGTGGATCGTTGGTGAAACCAACATCGGCAAGCACCCGACCGCCGTTGTGCGGTCAGGGTGGTCCTCAATGTCAAAGACGATAGGCGTGTCGGACCACTTCAGAAGCTTTCTGGCGTCAACAGATGGTTCCGCCGCATTGATCTCTCGCGCCCACTGTTTAAGTTGGCGGTGAGAAGAATGCAACGAAGCACCACCGTCAACACACAAGACTTCTGCGGCTTTCTGAAATTCGTGCTCACTGGATTCTTCATCATCTAGATCATCATCATCATCATCTTTGTCGCGGCCACGAGGAGGCCTGTCTCTCTGCTGCTGCTTGGCCTTGCCGCGACGCCCTCCTCGGGCAGTGCGCTTCTTGCCGGATCCGCCAGCACCTTCTGGGGCCTTCTCCTTGTCGCGCCTCTCATACTCAGCTTTCTGTTGTTCGACAAGCTGCTCGACTCGTCGGCAGTTCTGGAGATCGTGTCCCTTGGTGCGGTGGATCTTGCAATATTGCTTGTCGGAGCCGTCCTGCTTGTCGGCAGCCGCCAAGGCCTGACAGTTGGCGCACGCGGCAATCTCCTTGCCGGAGCCCTCGACTTTGGCCTTGTCGGCGCTGCCGTTGCCGCTGGACTGTTCGACGGCAAGCACGGCTTTGCCCTTTTTCTTCTTGTTGTTCCGCCGCCGGCCCTTCTTTGCCGGGGCGGTACCTTCGCTGTCAGAGCTCCCCCCTGCGCCAACACCTTCACCGGGAAGTTTCCTTCCCTCTTCAGCACGCGCACACTTGTCGGCGAGAGCATATAGCTGGCCAATGTCTCTGACCTTGGTCATTGCCATTTCTTCCCGCATCTTGCGGTTACGCACGTTCTGATGGAACGCGCTAATAACCGCAGCGGGGTGAACATCTGGGATGTTGTACTGTACGCGGCTGAACCTTTGAATGTATTTGCGCAGGGGCTCTCCTTCCTTCTGGGGGATGAGATGAAGATCACTCTCCTGGCCATGAGGTTGATGACCGCCAGTAAAGGCACCAACAAACTGATGGCACAGGTCCGCCCATGAAGAAATGGAGTTCTCCGGCAAGTGCATGAGCCATGAGACGACGTTGCGCTTTAACACGAGCGGGAAGTAGTTAGCAAGAACCTTGTCGTCTCGTCCCCCGGCAGCTTGCACCGCAATGGTGTAAATGCTGAGGAACTCCGACGGGTGTGTCTTGCCATCATACTTCTCCGGCACGTCAGGCTTGAAAGCCTTGCGGTTGGGCCACTGGACCTGCCGCAGCTCACGGGTGAACGCTGGACAACTTACCGCGTACGGCAAGTCGCCAGGATCCCCTGGCGCATGCATGTCAACAGCGGGCCCTGCACGTCTGTCGGACTGACGATGCGCTTCTCTCCTTCGCTCGATAGTGGTACGAGCGTCTTCTCCTCTGCGTTCCTGAAGAACGAGGCGCTGGTCACGACGAGCTCGCGGGTCAGACGACGCCGTGGAATCATCGCCACGGGCGTCGTTTCGACGCGTCGGCGACCGAGGCTGTCTGGGCGGGGAGTGTACGGTTGTTGCCCCCTCGCCGTTCTTGTTGGTGACAGCATTGTCACCAGTTCTCTTGTCGGCCGTGCGCACCGGGTCGGCATCAGCGAAGCTGAGAAGGCTCTGAATGGTTGCCCTCCACTCGTCAAGCTTATCTGCTGGTGGAGGGAAGTTCAGGAGCAGCTGCGCACGCGCCAACGCTTCTGCTGGTGAGGGAGGTATCGAGTGGCGTGAGGACTGTGGGATGCTCTTACTCCTAACAGTGTTAGAAGGAGCATCTCCACGCCCAGGCGACCGTACCTCGACCCCGCCATCGTGTTGATGCGTATGGTGACCCCGCGCATCTCGAGATCGATGCGCAAGTTCATTATCCAGGGAGCGCCTGGCACCTGGGGCGTCAGGACGCTGCCTGTCACGGGCTTGTTGCGAAGGCCGCGGCGTCTGAACCGGCGCAGGCGTTCCAGAACGCGCAGCACCGTTTCTGGAGCTTGCAGGGCCAGCAGCAGCGAGCAGCGCTGCGTTCCCAGACCCAGCAGCGCCAAGATTGGCGTTGCTGGCCCGGTTTTGGACAGGTGGAGGTAATAGGAGCTCTCGCTCTCCAGTCCCCCCAGCAGCCGCAATCACGTCGGCACCCTCTTGCATGGGAGCAGGCGGGTTGGACGTAGACGCACCGATGGCCGAAGTCTTCTTTTTTGGAGCCATAAGGCGGAGGATGGCCCAAAAACTAACGCGCAAATCGCTAGATTAGGTTCACACAACCTCTCCCCCTACCTGGCGCGCCAAAGATGTCGGGGACGAATCCACGATCACCTATGGGACCCAGGGAAGGACCCCTTTACGTTCGGCAGGGAGAGACGGTCGCACGAAGAGCAAATCTAGCGAAGAACACGACAGCACACGAGAGAGATTTTACCCAGGTTCGGGCCGCACGGATGCGTAAAACCCTACTCCTGCTTTTTGGTGTATTATCTGGATGATTGTTCTAGCTCCAGGAGCGCTATAGTACAGAGTAGCTGCGTACAATACTGGAGTTCTCCATCCCCCAGTTCCTAACCCCCTTCCACGTTGCCTATGGGCCTCCTTTTATACGCACAAAGGGGTCACCAACAGGTGGCAAACAGTAAAGGTAGAGGTGGAAAGTTGCTACAGTAAGGCCATTATTACTAGGATGACATGTCCTACCTACCACTGACGGCAGGGGACAAGGGCATTAAATGCCCATGCCTTAGCTGTCCAGATACATGTACCCGGACGTCTTGGACGTGGGAAAAGCCTATCCCACCTGCTCCTGCACCGCTAGCTACAGAGTACCGCCGTCTACACAGTGCCCTGCCACACACGCTTGGAAGGACCCAGAGCGCCACGCTGGCAGAGGCACCGGAGCAACACAGTAGCACAGTGGTACAGTAACGCTTGCCGCGGCAAGACCTTGCCGCACTTGATAGCTTGCCGCAACCAATAGCTTGCCGCGCAAGGTAACTTGCCGGGGCAAGTACCTTGCCGCAGCTGCTATCTTGCCGCAGCCAATACCTTGCCGCAGCCAATGACTTGCCGGGGCAAGTACCTTGCCACGGCAAGTACTCTGCTACAGCAAACCTCAGGCTGGGCCTCAGCTGTCCCTCCCGGCAAGCTCCTCTTGCCGGGGCCTTGACTCTTGCTTTGTATACTTTGTTCTTGAATGGCTTAATAACCTTGAGCTTCTCTCTGGCTGTCCTCCCGTAAGCCTGGCCGCGGGATGCTGCTACTGCCCGTGCACAAGTACGGGGTACTAGGGTACCCCTATTCTAGTACACCGACAGCACGAGACGTAGGGCTTTTACCTCCGCCGAGAGGGGCTTGAACTCGTTAAACACCGAGTGTTACACCTACGCCGTAGCTAGTCTCCACCCCTTATTCGTACCCCTAGTACTCATTGTCAGAATCATAACCCCGACACTCTCCTTTCTTGGGGATCTTGTCCTTGGGCAGCTTGAAGAGCCGCGTCCACATACCGGCCAAGGTGGAGCGAAAGAGGATGGTCCCTGCTTCCTCGGGCTTGTGCGCCCACATCAGGGTGTCCTGGAGTTGGAGTGGGAGGATGCGGCGATGAAGCGTGACGTTGACCACGTCGGCTAGCTGGAGGTTCTTCTGACTGGACCACCATTTGATCCTCTTGATCAGCGCCTCCACCTCATCTGGGTTCCCCAAGCGATGCCCAAAAGAGACCCCATGATTTTCCTTTTCTTGTTGAGCTTTCTTTAGAACAGCTGAAAAACCCTCAACACAGAAGAGGAATAGATACGGTGATAAAGGATCACCCTGTCGAAGCCCTCGATGGGAGGAAACCGTCCGACGCATCGCCATTCAGTTTCACCATAACCTTGTTGTCATAACACATCTCATGACCATGGCCGTCCATGCCTGAGAAATTGTGTCATCATATTATGCAAAAAAGACCACTCCACATGATCGTATGTCTTCATCATGTCTAACTTAACCGCACATAACGACTTCTTTCTTTTTTCTTTTCCTTATTGCATGCACACACTCATACGCCACTAGGACGTTATCAGTGATAAGTCTCCCTTGACAAATGCACTTTGTTTCTCAGAGATAATAATGGGTAGAACACATTTTAACCGGTTAACAAGGACTTTGGCCGCAATCTTGTATAGGACATTGCACAGATTAATTGGCCTAAACTAAGCGCGCTAATCGAATGGCCGCGCAGTAGACCGGCCCAAAATTTATGCACGTCCTATGAGCACGACCGTCGCGGGTGTGTGTGTGTGTGTGGCTGCTCCGTGTGAGTCAATGGCCCGTGGCAAGCATGGGCGATGTCGGCTGTGTTTGTTTGGGCTTCAGTTTTGACAGATTCAGCTGTGAACTTGTTGTGCTGGCAAAACTGCTGTGCTGAGGAAACAGCTGAAGTGAAGGTTAGCTGTTTGGCAACATAGCTGTGGAAACGACTGTGGGCTGGTTAAAACGCTATGTTTCAGGAGAAGGGGCGAAGGGAGAGATAGGTCGTGCCTGTGGCGACATTTATGACGTAATTACGACCAAACGCCAAAAGCAGAGGGGCTAGGGAAACAGCTTTGGCTGTGAAGTACCCCGAGACGTGCTTTGGACTGTTACACTGAAAATAGCCCGAAACAGTTTTGGGTTGTGGTTCCACAACTGTTCGAAAATAGTTTTTTGTTTCGGTTTTAGCTTTTTCATGTTCAAAAACTGCTCCCAAAGCTGAAACAAACAGGCCGTCGTCGGCGGCCCACTCTTGTGTTGGGGACGCGTGGGTATTTTTCGTCCGATCTGGCACGACCGGCTGGAAACTGCGTCCGACCCAGCCAGCGCCAACAAGGAAGCCTCGGTCGCACCTTCCTTCCATCCTAGAGAGGCCTCGGTCACACTGCTATAAAAATCCCATCGTTCCCACCCACAAACCAACCCAACCCAACCCGGTCCACTATCCAGATCCAGATTCTCTATCCTGACCCTGCTCCTGCCTGCGATCCCCAACCCCAATCCAAGGTATGCATGCGTGCACCAAGAACCGTCTCTGTCCGTGCTACCGTTTGTAGATCTGCCGAGAACCGCGCTCTAGTTTCTTGATCTGCAACCCTTTTTCATCTCTGTTTCGCGACGCCAACTCACGACTGGATCCGGTAGCTGATCTCTGCGTGGTTTTGATTTTGATCCGACCAGGACCAGACCAACAGCAACAGGGAAATCATGAGCCCCATGGTCGCGTCGTCGCTTAACCCGGAGGCCCCGCTCTTCATCCCGGCAGCGTTACAGCAGGTGGAGGACTTCTCACCGCAGTGGTGGGACCTCGTCAAGTCCGCCGGCTGGTTTCGCGACCACTGGTACCACCAGCACCAGCATCTTGACGATATGGCCGACTCCCTCATCGCCTTCGAGGCCGACGACGACCTCTTGCACGGCTTCGCTGTCGAGGCTTCGCAGCCGCAGCCGCAGCCGCCAGCGGCACTCAAGACTGGTATCAACCAATTCACTGTCCACGCCTATATATGTACTGTATATATATGATATGAGCCCTCAAATAAAAGATGAAGCAAGACATCACGTATGTGCTTCTGTATGTGCAGACGGGGTGCTCAAGGCGCTGAACCTGGCGTCCCCAAGCCCAAAGGGCGGCGACGCCCTGCGTGGCTTCTCGGAGAAGCCTAGGTACACGGAGAAGCCCACCAATTACGCCGGCAGCCCGAGGAGCGGTGGCGCACAGCGCTTCATCCACCAGCCTCGCTAGGTTGGGATGTCAAGCTTCAAGAATCGAGCAAATCCTGTGCCTGCAGTAATGCATTGCTCTGGGCTCTGGCTGCTGCCGCCGTCTGATCTTTCAAGTCTTCTTCTAGTAGTAGTAAGTAGTGGTGTCCGTTTGTATATTATATTAAGTAGAAATGAAATGACCTAAGAAAAAGGCAACAAAATGCAACCGATGTTTAGTGTGATTTGCCTTGGAAGTTATGTTCTGCTCAGTGCGTTGGACAAGAATGTATAGTAGAATGCACCCTTGTTATTGCGTGGCCAAGCAGCTTAATTTTAATTATTGTTTAGCCTTTTCTAAAGATAAAGATGCGTCGCTGTTGGTTGTTGAGATGCCATTCTCTTCTGATTTATTGTTGATTGATTGCTGCCATGTTCTCCATGGGAGTTTAGAATCCGGGTACCCAAGTAGCTGGTGCTGGAAGATGATAATATTCAGTTGGATTGGTTTATGATAAGTATGGTGTTCAGCTCAGCTATATACTATTACCACTCCCTTCGTCCGAAAAAAACCTTATCTTAAGCTTTTCTCAAATGGATGTATCTAACACTAATTTAATGCTAAATACATTTATTTAAGGACAAATTTTTTCGGACGAAAAGAGTTCTTAACACTGATTCTCAATGTTGGAACGTGCCTTCAGATTCGGCTGCCATGGCAGCTATTTCCGCTGCCACGTCTCGCAGATTCGGCTGCCATGGCAGCTATTTCCGCTGCCACGTCTCGCAGAGTGCATCACACGTGATTCCCTTCTGTTGTAACTGACTTAGGCCAACTCCCAACACACGACCCCAAACGGACGTTGTTTCGTTTGGTTTTCATCTGCTTTTTGTCCGTTTGAAGATGGTAATGGGGTCGTGTTCGTCCGGATTTATGGATGCGTCAACTCCAACACACGACCCCAACGCACGGTCGCATCCCGTCCGCATATAATTTTTTCGCAAACACATATTTTTTATTTTTGTCATTGATTTTTTATACATAGAAGCACATCACCAAATTTTGACTAGGATAGCAAGACAAAAAAAATAAGAATCACAAGAAGACATTTTAGAAGATAACCAACTTCCATAACTGCTCTCGTAAATTGGATTAGTGCCTTCTCGATGCATTCATTGTTGATCAGAGGAGGCTCGATCTTGCATGCTTCTTTATTCTTCGAGTCTAAAGAAGTAGACGTTGCTTCCTCGAATCTAGTCTCATCTCAAGCCTCTATTCTAGCAACAAGTGCACTAGTCTCATCTCTAGCCTCTATTCTAGCTAAAAGTGCACGAACATCTACTAAATTGCGCTATATCAATATATCGATGTATTCTTCTTCTCAATACCAAAAGTTGCATCCATTCTACACAATAAAAATTTAAGTTAGTACAACTAGTCGAATCCGAGAGCACAACCGAAGCTAAAGTAGCACATACCCCATCGTTTGAGCACTTGATAAACACCCATCCAGGATGTTTCGGCGTTGTAGACAAGCGGCGCAAGACCTTCCTTGGGCAGTCGTCGCACTTTATGAGTGGCAACGGTGCGCCGACGAGCCTTTGGGCCAGCACCGAGCCTGGCCAACGGCCGTTCATGTATCTGCCGGTGAACCGCCGACGGTGTAGATCCAAACGGCTAGAGGCGGAGTCAGTACCTGCAAGCGGCCTTGCGGCCTTGCCGGGGCCTTCCGGCCCAGTGCCCGGCCAGTCCATGGCACGACGCGGCCCCTCCCGCAGCCGGGCGAGCTCAAGTCCGGCCGGATTTGTCGGCGTTCTGGGACCGGGGGTACCCAAACCAGCCTACCCGCGGCCCAGCACGTGGCCCCATCGACGGCCCGGCACGGCCCAAATCCAAGGACTCACGAGCAAGACCCCCGCAAGGGCCCCCCGCCTTGCGAGGCGAACGACATCGAGGCCTCCTGAGGAGCAGCCTCCCGAGGCTGCCTCCCGAGGAGCGGATATCTCTAGGCAAGCGTCCCACCTCGCGAGGCGCGCGGTGACGTGAGCCATGACGACCAAGGCCAGGACGGCGCCAGCGAGCGCAGGAGAGGACAGTTTCCTCTTTGGTACTAAGGAGGCAAGGACGTATGCGGGTTCCCAAGGAATCCCCCAAAAGTTTCCATTCTAGTGCAACAAAACCAAGACCACGAGCTCGGCAGGACGGAGGTCATCACCGAGCCCATCGCTGCGTCACAACCAAAAGCTTTGTAGGCGAAGACCACCTTTAGTCAGGATAAGGTGTACTCCTGTCCCCTTTCAAATTGACCGTTGTGGTATCCCTTCCTGCCTAAGCTATGAGGGAAAAGGACCAAGGCCACTATAAATAGAGGCTAGTCTTCACCATAAAGGAGAGATCCTTCGGCCATTGAGCTCTCTCGAGGCAGCTCACACTTGTACTAGTTCATACCCATCCTCCTCGCGAGGCAATCCACCACAAAGCAGGAGTAGAGTTTTACACCGCAAGGTGGCCCGAACCTGGGTAAACCACCGAGTCTACCTCTTCTTCCCGCTCGCTCGAACCCGATGAGGCCAAGCCATGAGGCAGTGAGCAATGCGCCATAGTTTGGAGAGATCCTTCGCACACGCCCCAGAGTTCGAACCTTGTTTGGGTCTGCGGAGCCCCGATCCCGACATTTGGCGCGCCAGGTAGGGGCATGTCGAAGTTCTTCCTTCCGCTTTGATCCTCCTCGCCTCGCCACCCCCATGGCCGACGCCGTTCACCCCGCCGCTCGATCCGCCGTTCCTAGGGACGCCGCGGGTTGCCCGGCCTTCACTCCTGACCTGCGCCGAGTGCAGTGACCGGTCAGGTTTAGGTCGGTGTTGCCCCCGCGCTACGATGGCGTGGCCGACCCTGAGGAGTTCCTCCAGTTGTATGCCTAGAGCATCCTGGCGGCGGGTGGCGACGACAAAGCCATGGCAATCTGGCTCCCTCTGGTCCTCACGGAAGTTCCGCACTCTTGGCTCCGCGGCCTCTCGGAGGCCTTGGTGTCCTCTTGGGGAGAGCTCCGCAGTCAATTCGTCGCGCGCTTCGCGGCTCCGGGGCCCCACGCTGTCGCATGCATCCTTGGTGGCTCACAAGCGCCTGCATCCGGTCGCCAGGCCAAGCAGCTCTTCCGCCAGGCGAACGCCGCTCGGCCTCAGCCCGAGGCCCCGCGGAGCAGCGCGCGGCGTGAGGTCGTTATCACCTTCGACTCCAGGGATCATCCTGAATCTATGACCGCTGCTGGTGCACACCCCATGCTGTGCACGCCTACCATCAGCAACGTTGCGGTCACCAAGACCCTCATCGACGGCGGCGCCGGCCTCAACGTCCTTTCTGTGGAGACCTTCGAGATGCTTCAAGTGCCTTATGACCAGCTCCTGCCCACCAGGCCGTTCTCTGGGGTGTCAAAGGGCTCTGCCACCCCCCTGGGGCAGGTGCGCCTCCCGGTCACCTTCGGTACCCACACCAACTACCGCACCGAGTTGATCGACTTCGACGTGGCCCGCATCGGCCTCCCTTACAACGCAATCTTGGGATACCCTGCTCTCGCCAAGTTCATGGCGGTGATCCATCCGGGCTACAACGTCATCAAAATGCCGGGCAGCGGCGGCGGCATCACTATGATCGGAGATAGGAAGGATGCGGTTCGAGCCCTCAAGCTCGCCTACAAGAATGCGACGGCCTCACGCCCGGACATCGAGGGCACCCCGAAGGCTCCGAAGGCCGCGCCCGCGAAGAAGAAGCAGTTGTTCTCCCAGGACCGCACTGAGACAAAGAAGGTGCCCGTCGACGACGCCGACTTGGGCCCCACCTTCACCATCGACGCTGGCCTGCCCCCGGAACAGGAGCAGGCACTTGTCTGCTTCCTGCGGACGAACAAGGACGTGTTCGCGTGGAAGGCGTCCAATCTGGTTGGCGTCCCGAGGGAGGTGATCGAGCACCACCTGGTGGTGTGCCCCAATGCTCGTCCGGTAAAACAGAAGGCGCGCCGTCAGGCACCAGAAAAGCAGGCGTTCATTGTCCAAGAAGTACACAAGCTACATGAGGCAGGGGGCATACGAGAGGTGCGGCATCCGGAGTGGCTCGCCAACCCAGTGGTCGTTCCCAAGAAGGGCGGACTGGAGCGCATGTGCGTCGACTTCACGAGCCTCAACAAGGCCTGTCCTCAGGATCCTTTCCCGCTCCCGCGCATCGACCAGATCATGGACTCTACCGTGGAGTGTGATCTGTTGTGCTTTCTGGATGCGTTCTCGGGCTATCACCAGATCAAGATGGCGGTGGAGGATGTCGAGAAGACGGCCTTCCTCTCCCCGTGTGGTGTGTACTGCTACACCTGCATGCCCTTCGGGCTGAGAAGCGCCGGTGCAACCTTCCAGCGACTGATGCACATCGCGCTGGGGCCATAGCTGGGAAGGAACGTGGAGGCGTACGTCGATGACATTGTGGTCAAGTCGCGCGCGGCAAGAACCCTGGTCGAGGACCTCGAGGAAACGTTCGCCAACTTGCGTAGAGTGAACCTGAGGCCTAACCCTGAGAAGTGTGTTTTCGGGGTCCCATCCAGCAAGCTGCTCGGCTTTCTTGTCTCGCATCGAGGAATAGAAGCCAACCCCGAGAAGGTTAAAGCTATTGAAAGGATGCGCCCTCCTCAAACCCTCAAGGAAATGCAGAAGCTGGCGGGGTGCGTGACCTCCCTGGGGCGCTTCGTCTCCAAGCTGGGCGAGCGTGCACTACCGTTCTTCAAGCTGATGAAGAAAAAGGGCCCCTTCGAGTGGACCCATGAGGCGGAGGCAGCCTTCGAAGACGTCAAGAAGTACCTCACGAGCCCGCCTATCATGGTGGCGCCCCGCTCCCACGAGCCCTTGGTGCTCTACTTGGCGGCCACCCCGCACTCGGCCAGCGCGGCGCTCTTGGTGGTCCGGGAGGAATGCGTCAGCACCCGAGGGAGGCCCCACAACCCGCGCGAGATCGTGAAGCCCCCTGAGCCCTCGTCATCGCAGGGCGGCACCCCTGGGGGCTCAGCCCCTCGGTCGCCTAACGAGGCGCCTGGACCCCATGCACCCTGATACGGCTCCATCGTATCTACTCTCCAAACTCTTTTGCCCTTGTTTTGGACTCAAATTTGCATGATTTGAATGGAACTAACCCGGACTAACGTTGTTTTCAAATGAATTGCCATGGTGTTATTTTTGTGCAGAAATCAAAGTTCTCGGATTGACCTGAAAATTTACGGAGAATTTTTGTGGAATATATAAAAAATACTGGCGCAAGAAGTAATCAGAGGGGGCCCACCCAAAGGCCACAAGCCCTGGGGCGTGCCTAGCAGGCTTGTGGGCCCCCTGGACCTCCTCCGACCCTAACTCCAACTCCATAAGTACCTATTCGGGGTGAAAAAAAATCAGAGAGAAGGATTCATCGCGTTTTACGATACGGAGCCGCTGCCGCCTCCTGTTCTTCATCGGGAAGGCTGATCTGGAGTCCGTTCGGGGCTTCAGAGAGGGGGATTCATCGCCATCATCATCACCAACCTTCCTCCATCACCAATTTCATGATGCTCACCGCCGTGCGTGAGTAATTCCATCGTAGGCTTGCTGGACGGTGATGGGTTGGATGAGATTTATCATGTAATCGAGTTAGTTTTGTTAGGGTTTGATCCCTAGTATCCACTATGTTCTGAGATTGATGTTGCTATGACTTTGCTATGCTTAATGCTTGTCACTAGGGCCCGAGTGCCATGATTTCAGATTTGAACCTATTATGTTTTCATGAATATATGTGAGTTCTTGATCCTATCTTGCAAGTTGTAGACACCTATTATGAGTTATGATCTGCATACCCCAAGGTGACAATAATTGGGATTCTTTCTGGTGATTATCGTAGTTTGAGAAGTTCATGTATTCACTAAGTGCTAATGCTTTGGTCCGGTTCTCTATTAAAAGGAGGCCTTAATATCCCTTAGTTTCCATTAAGACCCCGCTGCCACGGGAGGGTAGGACAAAAGATGTCATGCAAGTTCTTTTCCATAAGCACGTATGACTATATACGGAATACATGCCTACATTATATTGATGAATTGGAGCTAGTTCTGTGTCACCCTAGGTTATGACTGCTACATGATAAATATTATCCAATACAATTATCATTGCCGATCCATTGCCTACGAGCTTTTCACATATTGATCTTTGCTAAGTTACTTTCATTGCTACTGCTGTTCCAATCACTACAAACTGCTACTGTTACTTTTGCCACTGTTACCGTTATTTCCATATTACTTTGCTACTAGATACTTTGCTGCAGATATTAAGTCTTTCAGGTGTGGTTGAATTGACAACTCAACTGCTAATACTCATGAATATTCTTTGGCTCCCCTTGTGTCGAATCAATAAATTTGGGTTGAATACTCTACCCTCGAAAACTGTTGCGATCCCCTATACTTGTGGGTTATCAAGACCTTTTTCTGGCGCCGTTGCCGGGGAGCATAGCTCTATTCTCTGAGTCCCTTGGGATTTATATCTGTTGACCACTATGAAGAATTTGAAAGATACCAAAACCAAGATTTTTCCCTCTAGGACGATGGGAGGTAAGGAACTGCCATCTAGCTCTGCACTTGATTCACCTTCTGTTTTGAGTAAGCTTGCGACACCTACACCTGCTATTGATTCTGATATGTCGCAAGTAATTGATGATGCTACTTGTGCTATGCATGATGCTTATGATGATACTACTACTTTGTTTGATAATACTGTGCCATTGGGTGAATTTCTTGATGAACAATTTGCTAGAGCTAAAGATATTGAGAATGCTGAAACTGATGATATTTCTGAAACTGATGAAATTATTGAAACTGAACACTTTGAAACACCCATTAGACCTAGCTCTCCTAGATATGAATTGCTTGTTATACCTGAGGGTTATGTTATGGATGGAGAGGTAGCTAGGGACTTTCTTTCTTGTAAGGATAGAGATGATCTTAAGAAATTACTATGCAAGTGGAAAGAAAAATCTTTGAATGCTAGAATGCAATATGATCCTAAGTTTGCTACTTCACCTATCTTTATTACTGATAAGGATTATGAATTCTCTGTCGATCCTGAGTTAATTACTTTGGTTGAATCTGATCCTTTCCATGGTTATGAATCTGAAACCGTTGTGGCACATCTTACTAAATTGAATGGCATATCCACCCTATTTGCTCATGAGAAAAAAATTCGCTATTACTATATTCTTAAGTTGTTTCCTTTCTCGTTAAAGGGTGATGCTAAGATATGGTTTAATTCTCTTGGTCATGGTTGTGTGCGTAGCCCCCAGGATATGCTATATTACTTCTCTGAAAAATATTTTCCTGCTCATAAGGAACAAGCTGCCTTAAAGGAAATATTTAACTTTGTGCAAATTGAAGAAGAGAGTCTCCCACAAGCTTGGGGGAGGCTTCTCCAATTACTTGATGCTTTGGCTGATCATCCTCTCAAGAAAAATGAAATACTTGATATCTTATATAATGGACTAACCGATGCTTCTAGGGACCACCTATATAGTTGTGCTGGTTGTGTTTTCAGGGAACGAACTATTGAACAAGCTGAAGAACTATTGAATAATATATTGAGTAATGATAATGATTGGACTCTTCCCGAACCACCACCTAAGCCAACTCCAAAGAGAAGAGGTATTCTATTTCTCAGTCCTGAAGATATGCAAGAGACAAAGAAATCTATGAAAGAAAAAGGTATTAAAGCTGAAGATGTTAAGAATCTACCACCTAATGAAGAAATACATAGTCTTGATAACCTAACACAGGTAGTAGAGGTAAATTCTCTCTATAGATTTGATGAAGGAGATATTCCTCATAATAAACTGCTAGTCAATGCTTGGATGAATTTGATAACTTTATTGTTAAACAAGAAAACTTCAATGCATATGTTAGTAGACAATTGAAATGAAATACTTATATGCTTGAACGCTTGGGTGATTATATGTGTAGAACTGTTAATGATCTCAAGATTGTTAGTAAACATGCTTCTATGGTAAAAACTCAAGTAGAACAAGTTCTCAAGGCACAAAATGATTTGCTTAATGAAATGAATAATAAGATGAATGATCATGCTGTTAAAGTTATGACTAGAGGTGGTAAAATGACTCAGGAACCTTTGTATCCTGAGGGCCATCCTAAGAGAGTTGAGCAAGATTCTCAGAGAATTAATACTGATGCACCTAATCCTTCTAGTAATAAAAATAAAAAGAATGATGATAGGACTTTGCATGCTTCTAGTGAACCTGTTATAGACACACCTGAAAATCCAAATGATATTTCTATTTCTATTGCTGAAACACAATCTGGTGATGAACATGAGCATAGTAATAATGTTAATGATGATGTTCATGTTGATGCTCAACCTACTAATGATAATGATGTGGAGATAGAACCTGCTGTTGATCTTGATAACCCACAACCTAAGAATAAAATATATGATAAGAGAGACTTCATTGCTAGGAAACATGGTGAAGAAAGAGAACCATGGGTTCAGAAACACATGCCCTTTCCTCCTAAACCATCCAAGAAAAAGGATGATGAAGACTTTGAGCGCTTTGTTGAAATGCTTAGACATGTCTTTTTGCGTATGCATTTGACCGATATTCTGAAAATGTCTCCTTATGCTAAATATATGAAAGGTATTGTTACAGATAAGAGAAAGATACCGGAAGCTGAAATTTCCACAATGCTTGCTAATTATACATTTAAGGGTGGAATACAAAAGAAACTAGGAGACCCAGGAATACCAACTATACCATGCTCCATTAAAAGAAACTATGTTAAAACTGCTTTATGTGATCTAGGAGCCGGTGTTAGTGTTATGCCTTTCTCTTTATATCGAAGACTTGATTTGAACAAGTTGACACCTACTGAAATCTCTTTGCAAATGGCTGATAAATCAACTGCTATACCCATCAGTATGTGTGAGGATGTACCTGTCGTAGTTGCAAATGTTACTATTTTAACAGACTTTGTTATTCTTGATATTCCCGAGGACGACAGTATGTCGATCATCCTTGGTAGACCCTTTTTGAATACTGCAGGGGCTGTTATTGATTGCAACAAAGGCAATGCCACTTTTCATGTTAATGGTAATGAGCATATGGTACCCTTTCCGAAGAAACAACCTCGAGTGAATAGTATCAATTCTATTGGAAAATTTTCAACAATTACTATTGGAGGTTTTGAATTCCCTATTCCTACTATCAAAAAGAAATATGATATTCTTATTGTTGGGGACATGCATATCCCTGTTGAGGTAACCTAGTGCTATACGAAGATTCTCCGATTTCATGTCATCCGGAAGAAGTTTGTTAATAAGACTTGATCAACCTTCTTAATGGATTCCTTTTGACGGGCATGAGATGGATGAATTTAGTAAACACAACCTTCTGTACCCACTTTCTACTCTCTGTTATTTAGAATAAATAAAGCAAAAATACTATTATTTTTCTGTTTTCTAAATTATCTGTGCAATAAAAAAATGACCAGGAAATAAAAGTTCTCCAAATGCCCTGAAAATTTAGTATGATTTTTTCTCTAATATTTAAGAATTTTTGGCACTGAACACACCTCAGGGGGGGGGTGCACCAGTGGGCCACAAGGCCACAGGGCGCACCCACCCCCAGGGCGCGCCTACAGGGCTTGTGGGTCCCATGTGGGTCCCCCTCACTTATTCCAGCACCCACTCACTTCGTCTTCCTCCAGAAAAAATCACACCATTGCTCAAACCCGTGTTCTTGCTCATTTTGCTGTCATTTTCGATCTCCTTGCTCGGAACTCCGTTTCTAAAACTGTTTTGGGGGATTGTTTATCGGTATGTGACTCCTCCAATGGTCCAATTAGTTTTTGTTCTAGTGCTTTATATATTGCAAATTTTTACTGCTATGGTGACCATGTTCTTGAGCTTGCATGTCAAATTTATATGGTTCAAAGTAGTTTTGTTGCATGATATAGCCTATAGACACTTGTAGGAGTAGTTGCTATCAATTTTGTTGAGTTTAGTTGACTTTTATTTTGAGTCACTAAAAATCTCAGAAATTTTTCAGAGGAAGAAAAATGTTTAGGAAAATATACCAAGGTGGTTCCTCGAGGAAGAAAGCCCCAAGGCTCGCGATATGTGAGCCAGACCTTGAACCACCGAGGGAAGCTCTAGTGCGGCCTTGTGAATGGCCATCGGATCATTTCATGAATCATGCAGGTTTTAAGGAGGAATTTGATGCATACGTACAAAACGCTGGCCTTGAGGACTTCGTGTTAGATAAGTGCCGGCAATACTATCACCTCACTGATTCCTTTGTGCGGAGATTTGAGTTTACATCCAAGCTCAATACACATTCTATTTTATTTGATCTATATGATAAATCATTTCGAATAGACCTTGAAGACTTTAATGAAGTAAGTAAAATCCCACAATTGGGCATTCATAGTGAACCTCGTAAATCTGACTACATTGATTTCCTTGCTAGCATCACTATGGGAGAAACTAGAAATGTCACACAAGCTACTATAGGGAGCATTCACTTTCCTGCTATACATTATTTTGCTCTCTTTATAGGTAGATGCATTAATGGTAAACATGAGCATAGCCACCTTTGTGCATCAGATCTTAGTGTCCTCAAGTGTGCGGTAATGGGTGATAAACGATATAACTTGGCGGCTATTATTGCAAGGCGGTTACATAATAATGCTAAAGATGGAGATTTCTTTGGTGGGATTTGTGCCACCTGGTTAGCTAATTATCTCGGGGTACCCATAAGAGAAAATGACATTGAATTACCACCTGCTTACCTTGATAATGATGCTATGGTACGTTACCAGTTTCTTGAGAGGAGCAAACAACCCCTCCAGTACCGACTAA
Source organism: Thinopyrum elongatum (assembly GCA_011799875.1). Taxonomy (NCBI): domain Eukaryota; kingdom Viridiplantae; phylum Streptophyta; class Magnoliopsida; order Poales; family Poaceae; genus Thinopyrum; species Thinopyrum elongatum. Next base: position 139,073,008 of record CM022297.1, read on the forward strand.
TCTTTGACAAGGAGCGCGTCTTCTATATTACGCTTCCCGCTCCTGCCTTTTTTGACTTTCAGGTAAAACGAAGATACTTCATAACCAGAGAGGAGGCAGACAAGTATGAGAGAGCAGGGGAGGCCGCTGCCCTCCACGCTGCAGCCCTTCAAGCGGTAGCGGCCGCAACTCAGTACAACCCCAACTACGATTTTGGATATCCGTCAGGCCAGCCGTGTCCATAGACCAACTTAGGCCAAAAGCCTAAGCTTGGGGGAGTATGTATTTCTCATCGACATTACATTCATGTTCACACACTCATTCCAGTTGTCGGTGTTCATCCTTTTTCATTGTATTATCCATGTTAGTTTATTTTTCTTGCTTTCTTCTTGTGTGTTTGAAAAACTTTGAGCAAATCCAAAAAAAAATAGTTCTTGCTTCTTTTTTAGTTTTTATTTCTAGTTCATTTAGTTGTAGTATTAAAAGAAAACTCAAAAAGATTTCTCATTCTTCTTTTGCTTGTTGGGAGCTTTCCCGTGTAAATAGTTTTTCTCGTTTTCGTTTTACTTTCTTCAAAGAAACAAAAACTCCAAAAAAATCAGTGTGTTTCTTTAAATTCCTTTTCCTTTTCTTTGGGTCGTAAGGAGAAGACCATGATGAAAATGTTGAGTGGCTCTCATATGCATTATTGTTGATCTAACAAAGAGCCCATATTACCTTGTCTTCTCCTCTGAATATATGTTTGCAGATTCCAGCTTAGTTCAATGCACATGCACTCTTATTATTATTCACATCGTTCGGTCATGCAAGTGAAAGGCAATAATGATGATACATGATGAAATGATTGAGATGAGGAAAAGCTGGTACGAACTTGACCTATTTTGTTTTTGTAAATATGATTAGCTCATCGTTCTTGATTCAGCCCATTATGAAAGAAACATGTTTGCAATGACAATTAGAGATTATAGTTACTCATGCCATGCTTAATTAGCTAGGAGTAGATAATGGTTTGTCTTGTGTGCCAACATGCAATTTTAAAATGGTTATGATGTAGTATGATAGGATGGTATCCTCCTTTGAATGATTTAAATGGCTTGACTTAGCACATGCTCACGCATGTAGTTGAATCAAAAACAAAATAGCCTCCATGATATTTATGTTCATGGTGATTTATATCCTACTCATGCTTACATTCAATGTTGATTAATCTCAATGCATGTTGATGACCGTTGTCGCTCTCTAGTTGGTCGCTCCTCAATCTTTTGCTAGCCTTCACTTGTACTAAGCGGGAATACTGCTTGTGCATCCACTTCCTTAAACCCAAAGTTGTTCCATATGAGTCCACCATACCTACCTATATGCGGTATTTACCTGCCGTTCCAAGTAAATTTGCATGTGCCAAACTCTAAACCTTCAAATAATAATCTGTTTTGTATGCCCGAATCGCTCATGTAGCGACTGGGGGCTGTCAGTATCTTCCATGCTAGGTGGGTTATTCTCACGATGAGTGTTTATTCACTTGTCATTCACGAGAAAGTGGCCGGTAATCGGGATGCCCAGTTCCATGCTCAAAATCAAATCAAAATATAATAATGAAACAAAACTTTCCCAGGACTGTTGTTGGTATGGACGGTACCCATGGATTCGGCTAGCCGTGGAGTGTGATTGTTGGTGGAGGGGGAGTAAAAACTTTACCATTCTGTTTGGGAACCGCCTATAATGTATCTAGCATGGAAGATAGTGAGATCTCTTGGTTGTTATGTTGACAATGAAAGCATGCCGCTCAAAAATATATTTTTCTCTGTTTTAAAAGCTCCGAGCTCTCGCACCTCTGCAAATCCCTGCTTCCCTCTGCGAAGGGCCTATCTGTTTACTTTTATTGTTGAGTCACCATCCTCTTATAAAAAGCACCAGTTAGAGAGCACCACGGTCATTTATATGCTTTGTTATTAATTGATGTTGAGTATGAGTGTGACTGGATCTCTTTTGCCATGAATTACAATGTCTAGTCAGTCCTTGATCTTCAGGGGTGCTCTGCATTTATGTTTTGCGGTCTCAGAAAGGGCTAGCAAGATACCATTTTGTCATATTATATCATGATTGTTTTAAAAAGAAAGTGTTGCCATCCGAGATTTATTATTATTGCTCGCTAGTTGATTATGCTATTGATATGAGTAAATGTGAGACCTAAATGTTATTGTGAACATGGTTAGTTCATAATCTTTGCTGAAAACTTGAATATTGGCTATACATATTTGCAACAACAAGATCAAACAGAGTTTTTAAAAGTTTTTATTTGTCACTTTCAGTTTGTCAACTGAATTGCTTGAGGACAAGCAATGGGTTAAGCTTGGGGGAGTTGATACGTCTCCATCGTATCTACTTTTCCAAACTCTTTTGTCCTTGTTTTGGACTCTAATTTGCATGATTTGAATGGAACTAACCCGGACTGACGCTGTTTTCAATAGAATTGTCATGGTGTTATTTTTGTGCAGAAATCTAAGTTCTCGGATTGACCTGAAAATTTACGGAGAATTTTTGTGGAATATATAAAAAAATACTGACGCAAGAAGTAACCAGAGGGGGTCCACCCAGAGGCCACAAGCCCTGGGGGCGCCCCCTGGGCGCGCCTAGCAGGCTTGTGGGTCCCCTAGACCTCCTCCGAACCTAACTCCAACTCTATAAGTACCTATTCGGGGAGAAAAAAATCAGAGAGAAGGATTCATCGCGTTTTACGATACGGAGCCGCCGCGTCCTGTTCTTCATCGGGAGGGCTGGTCTGGAGTCTGTTCGGGGCTCTGGAGAGGGGGACTCATCGCCATCAACATCACCAACCTTCCTCCATCACCAATTTCATGATGCTCACCGCCGTGCGTGAGTAATTCCATCGTAGGCTTGCTGGACGGTGATGGGTTGGATGAGATTTATCATGTAATCGAATTAGTTTTGTTAGGGTTTGATCCCTAGTATCCACTATGTTCTGAGATTGATGTTGCTATGAATTTGCTATGCTTAATGCTTGTCACTAGGGCCCGAATGCCATGATTTCAGATCTGAACCTATTATGTTTTCATGAATATATGCGAGTTCTTGATCCTATCTTGCAAGTTGTAGACACCTATTATGAGTTATGATCCGCATACCCCAAGGTGACAATAATTGGGATTCTTTCCGGTGATTACCGTAGTTTGAGGAGTTCATGTATTCACTAAGTGCTAATGCTTTGGTCCAGTTCTGTATTAAAAGGAGGCCTTAATATCCCTTAGTTTCCATTAAGACCTCGCTGCCACGGGAGGGTAGGACAAAAGATGTCATGCATGTTCTTTTCCATAAGCATGTATGACTATATATGGAATACATGCCTACATTATATTGATGAATTGGAGCTAGTTCTGTGTCACCCTAGGTTATGACTGCTACATGATGAATATTATCCAACACTATTATCATTGCTGATCCATTGCCTACGAGCTTTTCACATATTGATCTTTGCTAAGTTACTTTCGTTGCTACTGCTATTACAATCACTACAAACTGCTACTGTTACTTTTGCCACTGTTACCGTTACTTCCATATTACTTTGCTACTAAATACTTTGCTGTAGATATTATGTCTTTCAGGTGTGGCTGAATTGACAACTCAACTGCTAATACTCGTGAATATTCTTTGGCTCCCCTTGTGTCAAATCAATAAATTTGGGTTGAATACTCTACCCTAAAAAACTGTTGCTATCCCCTATACTTGTGGATTATCACACCCCGCGCGGAGCAGGTCGCCGCCGACGCCCCATGCCTCGTCGAGCATCCGGTGTACTTTGTCAGCACAGTGCTACGGGATGCGCGCGCACACTACCCTGTGCAACAGAAGCTCCTTCTTGTGCCCCTGGCCGCCTCATAGAAGTTGCGCCATTATTTCCAAGGCCACCCCATTAAGGTTGTGTCTGCATACCCCTTGGAAAAGGTGCTGCACAGCCCCAACGCTGCCGGTAGAGTCGCCAAATGGAACATCGAGCTGCAGGCCTTCCAGCTAGAATTCAGTACGACCAAGGTCATCAAGGGAGCGGCGCTTGCCGACTTTGTGGCGGAATGGACGGATACATACGACCAGGGGCTGCGCGAGGACCGGTCCCTTGCGCCAGGCGATTAGGCGCCCGACGGCTGGGTCATGCACTTTGACGGAGCCTTTGCGCGGCAGGGTGCGGGAGCCGGGGTCATGCTCGTTTCCCCGACCAAAGACAAGCTCTACTACGCCGTCCAACTTTGCTTCCAGCACGGCGAGAAGGTCTCCAACAACATCTCGGAGTACGAAGCCTTGACCGCCGGGCTCAAGGCCGCGACCACTCTGGGGGTCAAGCGCCTCACCATCAAGGGCGATTCCCAGCTCCTCGTCAACTTCTCCAACAAGGAGTACAAGCCGAAGGACGAGCACATGGCGACATACCTGGAGGAGATACGTAAAATTGAAAAGCGATTCTTGGGCTTGGAGTTGCAGCATGTCCTGCGAGGCACGAACAAGGAGGCGGACGACATCGCCAAGTGGGCATCATGCCGCGAGCCCCAAAGACCTGGCGTCTTTGAGGAAAGGCTCTTCAAGCTGTCAGCCGTACCCCCGACGGCTGGTGTGATGCTGCCCCAGGAGGAGCTGCCTTCCGCGCCGCTCACGGGCGCCCCGGCCTACTGCCCGACCTCGGGAGCCCGCCTGCTCCTGGCGTTGGTACCTCAGGAGGATAGTTGGACCAAGGAGTTTGAGGCGTACCTGCTTCATGGCACCCTGACGGAAAAGGAGGAGGACGCGAAGCGCGTGGCTCGCCAGGCCACCGCGTACTACTTGCAGGATGGCGAGTTGTACCACAGGTGTCCTAATGACGTCTTGCTAAGATGCATTTCAGAAGATCAAGGGCGCGAGCTGCTGGCCCATATCCACGGGGGAGACCGCGGGCATCACTCTTCGTCGCACACCCTCGTAGGCAAGGCGTTCCACAACGGGTTCTACTGGCCCACGACACTTCGTGATGCCGCTGAGCTAGTTCGGTCTTGAGTGGCCTGCCAATTCCATGCAAAGTAGATTCACCAGCCGGCGCAGGGGCTCCAGATAATTCCACTCTCGCGGCGCTTTGCGGTTTGGGGGCTGGACATACTGGGGCCGTTCCCTCGGGCGGCCGACGGCTACCGTTACCTCTACGTAGCCATCGACAAATTCAGCAAGTGGGCGGAGGTGGAACCTGTGCGCACCATCCTAGCAGGCTCGGCAGTCAAGTCCATTAAGGGCTTCGTGAGCCGTTTTGGCATCCCCAACCGCATCATCATCGACAACGGTTCCCAGTTTACAAGCAATCTCTTCAAGTCATATTGCGCTAACCTTGGAACAAAGATATGCTACGCTTCGGTGGCGCACCCGTGGAGCAATGGCCAGGCCGAGCGCGCCAACGCGGAGGTCCTCAGGGGACTCAAGGCTAGAAGCTTCAAGAAGAAGCTGAGGCCTGCAGCAAGGGTTGGCTGGATGAGCTGCAGTCCGTGTTGTGGTCTATCCACACCACCGCGACTAAGCCCACCGGTGAAACTTCATTTTTCCTCATCTACGGGGCTGAGGCGGTCCTTCCGCTTGAGATCAAGCATGGTTCCCCGCGGGTCTTGGCATTCGACAAGGTGCGCCAGGATGCCGTGCGGGGAGCCTATCTTGTGCTCGGCAAGGAGGCATGCTGCCAGCCTCCCTCTGCGCTACGAGGTACCAACAGGCCCTGCGGCGCTACCACATCCGCAACATCCGCTCCCATACTCTCGAAGTCGGAGACCTCGTCCTGAGGCGGGTCCTCTCCAGGGAGGGCCTCCACAAGCTCTCGCCCATGTGGGAGGGCCCGTTCAGGGTTTGCGCCTTCTCCAGGCCTGGCGCCGTGTGCTTGGAGACGGAGGACGGGATCCCCGTGCAGAACGCCTGGAACATCCAACACCTCTGCAAGTTCTACCCGTGACACTCTCATGTAATAATGAGTGGGGCTGTACACGCCCCGGAGTCTCCCGGTGCGCCGTTCCACGGCCTCGCGGGAGCTCCCACCCACGCCCAACTAGAAGCCCCATGCTCCGCGCTGGCGGAACGATCGAACATCGACTATGCCCACGCCCAAGTGGAGGCCCCATGCTCAGGCAGCACGACCCGGCATACCAGCGATGATCAACCCTCGCTCGGGAGCTACGAGCATGGAATAGGCACAGGGGAAAGTGGCATAGGAGGGCGAATATGGTTCGTTACATCATTAAGGAATGCTCATCAATACCCTTTACATCCCCGAGGGGCCATACTCAAAATGTTGACAGGTAAACAGAAGAAAGACAGCCTAAGGAGACGCCGTCATCATCGCTGTCGTCAGTCCCGTGCCCTTCGGCCTCGTGCGGGTCTTCATGGCCATCGGAGCCTAACTATGCAATCAGATCGTCCACGTGGTCCTCCACCCACTTCCCCAGGGCGTCTCGAATCACCTTGGGCACGGGGGCTACCACGATTTCGAAGTCGAAATCGGGGTCGAAGCGAAGGAGGTGACTGAAGACGCGCGTCGACGCCCGTGCGAGGAGATCGCGGCTCTCCTCCTCCACGAGCCTGTGCACCCTCTCTGTGCCTCCTTCGAGCTGCTCCATGATCCTGGTAAAGAAGGCAAGGTAACCAGCGTCCTCGGACACAAGCGGGCTGGAGACACTCTCCGTGCTGACGCAGTTCAGGGCACGATGAGCCCTTTGCTCGAGGTCGCGGAACATCTTGGAGCGCATGTGCTGCAGGCCCCGAGCTCGGTGAGCCTCGTCTGCTGCTGATAACCCACAAGTATAGGGGATCAATCGTAGTCCTGTCGATAAGTAAGAGTGTCGAACCCAGCGAGGAGCAGAAGGAAATGACAAGTGGTTTTCAGCAAGGTAATCTCTGCAAGCACTGAAATTGTCGGTAACGAGTAGTTTGATAGCAAGGCAACTTGTAATGAGCAAGTAATGGTAACGGTAAATAAAGTGCAGCAAGGTAGCCCAATCCTTTTGTGGCGAAGGACAGGCCAAAATGTTTTCTAATAATAGGCAAAGCGTTCTTGAGGGTACACGGGAATTTCATCTAGTCACTTTCATCATGTTGGTTCAATTCATGTTCGCTACTTTGATAATTTGATATGTGGGTGGACCGGTGCTTGGGTATGTTCTTACTTGAACAGGCCTCCCACTTATGATTAACCCCCTCGCAAGCATCCGCAACTACGAAAGAAGAATTAAGAGAACATCTAACCATAGCATTAAACATATGGATCCAAATCAGCCCCTTACGAAATAGCGCATAAACCAGGGTTTAAGTTTCTATCACTCTAGCAACCCATCATCTAATAACTACTCCACAATGCATTCCCTTAGGCCCAAAGCTGGTGAAGTGCCATGTAGTCAACGTTCACATAACACCACTAAGGGAATCACAACATACATATCATTAAAATATCGAACGAATATCAAATTCACATGATTACTTGCAACATAACTTCTCCCGTGGCCTCAAGAACAAAGGTAACTACTCAAAATAATATTCATGCTCAAGATCAGAGGAGTAATAAATATCATAATGGATCTAAACATATGATCTTCCACCAAACAAACCGGCTAGCATCAACTACAAGATGTAATCAACACTACTAGTCACCCACAGGTACCAATCTGAGGTTTTGATACAAAGATTGAACACAAGAGATGAACTAGGGTTTGAGATGAGATGGTGTTGTTCAAGATGTTGATGAAGATTGTCCTCCCCAAGATGAGATGGTTGTTGGTGATGAAGATGGCTTCGATTTCCCCCTCCGGGAGGGAAGTTCCCCTGGCAGAATCGCTTCGCTGGAGGGCAAAAGAGCTCCTGCCCAAGTTCCACCTCGAGATGGTGGTGCTCCATCCCAAAAGTCCTCTCTTTATTTTTTTCTAGGTCAAAAGACCTTATACACCAGAAGATGGCCACCAGAGGTGGGCCAGGTAGCCCACTATCGACCAGGGCGCGCCCTGGTGCCTAGTGGGCATGCACCTGGGTGGCCCCTCTGGTATTTCTTTATTCCAATTTTTTTTATATATTCCAAAATAATTCTCCGTGAAATTTCAGCTCATATGGAGATGTGCAGAATAGGTATCTCTGACATAGCTTTTTCAGGTCCAGAATTCCAGCTGCCGGCATTCTTCCTCTTTGTGCAAACCTTGCATATTATGAGAGAAAAGGCATTAGAGTTACTCCACAAAGTGTTATATTGCATAAAAACACTATAACTAATAGTAAGGAAACATGATGCAAAATGGACGCATCATATACAAGGCAAAGATGGAGTTCATCAAACACTGGAAGGTGGCAGGTGCATTCGTCAGACCGAACGGCATCACCCGGAACTGAAAATGACTGTGATGCGTTTTAAATGCTGTTTTTTCTTCATCCTCCTCACGCATGCAGATTTGATGATAGCCCGCATGTAAATCCAGTTTAGAGAACACTTTAGTGCCAGCCAACTCGTCCATCAATTCATCATCAAGGGAAAAATCAATGCAAGCTCAAGAAGTAGCAGGCAACGGCGCCAGAAAAGAGCCTTGATGACCCACAAGTATAGGGGATCAATTGTAGTCCTTTCGATAAGTAAGAGTGTCGAACCCAACGAGGAGCAGAAGGAAATAACAAGTTCTTTTCAGCAAGGTATTTTCTGCAAGCACTGAAATAGTCGGTAACAGGTAGTTTGATAGCAAGATAATTTGTAATGAGCAAGTAACGGTAATGGTAAATAAACTGCAGCAAGGTAGCCCAATCCTTTTGTGACAAAGGACATGCCAAAATGGTCTCTTATGATAAGCAAAGTGTTCTTGAGGGTACACGGGAATTTCACCATATCACTTTCATCATGTTGGTTCGATTCGTGTTCGCTACTTTGATAATTTGATATGTGGGTGGACCGGTGCTTAGGTGTTGTTCTTACTTGAACAAACCTCCTAATTATGATTAACCCCCTCGCAAGCATCCGCAACTACGAGAAAAGTATTAAGATAAAATCTAACCATAGCATTAAACTTTTGGATCCAAGCGCATAAACTAGGGTTCAAGCTTCTATCACTCTAGCAACCCATCATCTAATAACTACTCCACAATGCATTCCCTTAGGCCAAAATATGGTGAAGTGCCATGTAGTCGACATTCACATGACACCACTAAGGGAATCACAACATACATATCATCAAAATATCGAACACATATCAAGTTCACATGATTACTTGCAACATGACTTCTCCCGTGAGCTCAAGAACAAAAGTAACTACTCACAAATAATAATCATGCTCGAGATCAGAGGGGTATTAAATAGCATAATGGATCTGAACATATAATCTTCCACCAAATAAACCATATAGTAATCAACACTACTAGTCACCCACAGGTACCAATCTGAGGTTCCGGTACAAAGATTGAACACAAGAGATGAACTAGGGTTTGAGAGAAGATGGTGCTGTTGAAGATGTTGATGAAGATTGCCCTCCCAAAGATGAGAGGGTTGTTGGTGATGACGATGACGATGATTTCCCCCTCCGGGAGGGAAGCTCCGCCAGCGGAATCGCTCCGCTGGAGGGCAAAAGTGCTCCTGCCCAAGTTCCACCTCGAGACGGCGGCACTCCATCCCGAAAGTCCTCCTCTTATTCTTTTCTAGGTCAAAATGACTTATATACCAGAAGAGGGGCACCAGAGGTGGGCCGAGGAGGGCACAACCCACCAGGGCCTGGCGCGCCCAGGTGGGTTGTGCCCACTGGTGAGCCTCCTCCGGTAGTTATTGGCTCGAGTATTTTCCTTTTATTCCAAAACAATTCTCCGTAAAGTTTCAGCTCATTTGGAGATGTGCAGAATAGGTAACTCTGACGTAGTCTTTTCAGGTCTAGAATTCCAGCTGCCGGTAATCTCCCTCTTTGTGTAAACCTTGCATATTATGAGAGAAAAGGCATTAGAATTACCCCAAAAAGCATTATTGTGCATAAAAACATAGTAAATAACAATAGGTAAACATGATGCAAAATGGACGTATCAGCTGCCCGTTCTGCGAGGGAGCTGACATCGCCCACCTGCTGGTAGAGGGATGCCAGCTGGGCTTCAGCCGTGGCCTGGGCGTCCAGCGCGGCCTTCTGGCGCCTCTCCGCCTCAGCCAGCTTCTCCTTGAGGCCGCCAACCTCGCCCTTCAGTTCTTTGCGCCGTGCGTAGAAACAGGTCTCTTGAAGCTTCAGCTTCCGGCGATAGTCCTTGATAAGGGCCCGGCGGGCCGACGCGACCCCCTCGTCGATCTCCGTCTGGACCTTCACCTCCTGGGAGGCCAGGGAAGCCTCGGTGGCCATCACTTGGCACCCCATCACCTCCAGTTGCTCGCGCTCCAGGCTTTGCTCGGACGCCTCCAGCGCCAGAGCATCCTCGAGTGTGCGGAGCCCCGCTTCGCGCACCGATGACCCTTCCGACGAAGCGCTCAGGGCGGCTTCACGCACTTGAGCTTGCCGCTCGAGGGCGGCGAGTGAGGCCAGAAGTTCCTGCTCATGATTTTCCGCGGGTTCACGTCGTCGGTCTGCGGCCTCAGCTTCCTCGAAGGCACAGTTGTGGGCCTCTTTCGCCACAGCAGAGGACTCCTCGTCTTTTGAGTGAGCGGCCTCGCGCTGCAGGCGGCTAAGATTGACGGCAACCTCGAGCCGGCGCCACTCGCACGCCAGGTGCAGATTCTCGGCCTCAAGATGTAGGTCAACGTTGTGAAGCTCTGCTCCAAGCCGGTTCAACGCGCCCCTCGCGTCCTGAAGGAGGCCGTGCCTAAGGACGCCATGGCTACACGCGAGCCCCAATGCCCGTCCAGGGCTTCGCTCCACGCTCTGATCCGTGGCGGAGGCGCGGGATGATCCGGGGCAGGTCGCTTCCCTATCCGACTCCCCCGCCCAGGGCGTGGCCCTGTGCGAGCTCGACGCCCTCTGCATAGGGGCCGTCGGCTCACGGAAGACCCGACCGCCAGTGAGGATTGGCGGGGGGAGCCTCGGCGCTGCCCCCACGAACCTGATGCTGGGTTCGATGAAGGGTGCCAGGGACATAGAGCCAAGGCCCGCTAGGAGTCGCCTCATGTGGGGTGTGATTTCCCCGGCATGCGCGGGCTCGACCTTGCAGCCCACGAAGCGTGCCGCTACCACAAGCCCTGCGCCCGCGGGGGCTGGCGGTGGGGCACCCTCGTCTCTTCGCCTGGAGGAGACCCGAGAAATAGGAGCTTAGTGGAGGTTTGCCGTGGGAAAATCGAGGGGAGCGGGGCACTTACTCATCCACGGCGATCCAGTTTCTCCTCTTCAGGGGCTGCGGAGGCGAGCCGACGCCATCCTCAAGCTGCCTCCTCCTCTGGGGGATGTGAGGATCAGGGGTCGGCGCATCGGAGCCCAGTGCATGGACCCGCATGCTTGGAGCAGGGGCCGCACCCCTGAGCGGGGCGACGCCGCCGACGCTCGGAGGCGTGAAGGCGGGCCACCGTGCGGCGGGCGGATCGACGTGCCCCTCCATGATCACGAGAGGCCCCTCGACTCCGGAGCCTTCGGAGCTTGGGGTCGCCAGGAAGGGGTTGTCTCGAGGTCCCTCGTGGCCCTCGAGGAGCAATCCCCACTCGTCAAAGCGCGGCATTCCCCTGGCGAAGTCTCTTCTGCCCGTGTAGCCGTACAGGGGGAGCCCGCCCCGAGGAAGCGTGTTCGCTTCCCCACCAGTCAGGAGGCGGAGAATCCCGTGCAGCACGTTTGGGGGCAGGGAAGCCACCTGAAGCCTCATGGTGTCCTCGCCGCCAGTAAAAGCCCACATTGGGCTGGAATGGCGCTGGAGGGGAGCGATCCGCTGCCGGATGAACTCCCTCACCACCATCACCATTGTTACACCTGCCACCCTCAAGTCGGCCATCCTCGTCATGACTTGTGAGAGACTCGGGTCGGCGAGCCGGCCTCTCGTCCTCCCACCCAGAGCTCGCCTTCACCGGGGACGATGGAGTGTGGAGCTGGGGGCTGAATTGGGCTGCATCGACGTACACCCATTGTCTCTGGAAGCCTTCTGTGTCTGGGTGGATGTCCATGTCGATGCTCTCGCCCGCCGTCGCGCTCACTGCACGGAGCCCCACGCACCTAGAGCACTTCATGTTGGTGACCAGTCGCAGAGAGAAGTGGCGGAGCAGCGCCACCGAGAGGGCGATGCCCACGAAGGCTTCGCACAAGAACGCGAAAGCAGAAATAAGGATGATGGACTCCGGGTCGAAATGTAGCGCGTGGACCTGGTAGTGCGAAAGCACGGCGTTGAAGAAATCCGAGAATGGTGGCAGCAAGCCAGAGAAGAGGGCAGGAAGGTGAAGGGCGATGGTGGTGGCCTCCATATTGGTGGAGGCCCAAGAGGCAGGCCAGACCTTCGTCACTTTCCACTCGTTGGAGTCCGCTGCGATTGCGGGTAAGATCTTGTCCAACCCTTCATGATTGAGCACAGTGGACCGACCCAGGGCGGGCTCTGGCCCTGCTTGGTAGTCAGTCGTCACCGCAGCCCCGCTCTTCTTCCTCCCGCGGGCCATGGTGACGTGGTGAGCATGAGGCGGCGCAAGATCTGGCGGGCGAGGTGCGAGCTTGCTCGAGAAGGAAAGGGCAGAAGACGGGCGCGCGGCGGAGCAATGAAGGCCCTGTGGCGCGCGCTAGATTTTTGTCAGCCCGGGCGGTTTCTAATGTGACGTGGGGAAGTGGGGGCGTCCGCGTCCCGTCGTGCGCCACGCGTCAAGCCTGGCCTGCAGGCGATTAGGGATCGCGTCGCTTTGCCCTCCCTACTTTTCCTTCGCCTCGAAGCCAGGCCGGGCGCGCCATGGGCCCGGGGGCTACTGTCGGTGTTCTGGGACTGGGGGTACTCAGACCCGTCTGCCTGCGGCCCAGCGCGTGGCCCCATCGACAGCCCGGTGCGGCCCAACTCCAAGGACTCACGAGCAAGACCCCCGCAAGGGCCCCCCGCCTCAAGAGGCGAACGACATCAAGGCCTCCCAAGGAGCGGCCTCTCGAGGCTGCCTCCCGAGGAGCGGATATCTCTAGGCAAGCGTCCCATCTCGCGAGGCGCGCGGTGACGTGAGCCATGATGACCAAGGCCAGGACGGCACCAGCGAGCGCAGGAGAGGACAGTTTCCTCTTTGGTGCTAAGGAGGCAAGGACGTACGCGGGTTCGCAAGGAATCCCCCAAAGGTTTCCATTCCAGTGCAACAAGACCAAGACCACGAGCTCGACAGGATGGAGGTCATCACCGAGCCCATCGCTGCGTCTCAACCAGAAGCTTTGTAGGTGAAGACCACCTTTCGTCAGGATAAGGTGTACTCCTGTCCCCTTTCAAATTGGCCGTTGTGGTATCCCTTCCCGTCTAAGCTATGAGGGAAGAGGACCAAGGCCACTATAAATAGAGGCTAGTCTTCACCATAGAGGAGAGATCCTTCGGCCATTGAGCTCTCCCGAGGTAGCTCACACTTGTACTATTTCATACTCATCCTCCTCGCGAGGCAATCCACCACAAAGCAGGAGTAGGGTTTACACCGCAAGGTGGCCCGAACCTGGGTAAACCACCGAGTCCACCTCTTCTTCCCGCTCACTCAAACCCGACGAGGCCAAGCCATGAGGCAGTGAGCAATGCGTCATAGTTAGGAGAGATCTTTCGCACACGCCCCAGAGTTCGGACCTTGTTTGGGTCTGCGGAGCCTCGATCCCGACAGGATCCACTCCAAATCCGACCGTCGGGTGTGCAAATCAGGTGGCCGTGGTTGGGTAGCTTGGGGCGTCGAGCGAACGGGGGCTGCAACAAGGGTTGGGGCGAGCGCGCAGCCGAGCTGCACGGCGGCAACTATGACGACGGCGGTGAGGGAAGAAAGTGGCGGGGGTGCGGCTGGAGCGCCGGGGGAGGGGCGGTGGGGTATAGAAAAAGGGAGGCCTACGTCCCCGACGGGCGGGCCAGGGGAGGACATGGGCAGGCACCACGCGCCGTCCGCGCGTGTCCATTTAGCCGCAAACTCGGCCCAAACTTGGGCCGGGAATGGTTCAAAAGCGGACAGAAAACGGATGATGGTCTGTTTGCGGCCGCGCGTTGGAATGCCTGCTTTGTACGTTTACCCCCAAACGGACGCGGGCGGACATGATGGGGTCGTGCGTTGGAGTTGGCCTTACCTCTTCAGCCCTTCACACTTGTATAGGAGTTTTTTTTAACTGTTTAGAGCAACTCCAAGGTGCCGACCCAAACGGACGGCACTTTTGTCTGCTTTTTGTCCGTTTGGGTTGGCCATTCACTCGGTGTCTGCCCTCTTTTTGATTTGGGTCGGCAGTGCGTCCAACATGCCGACCCATATTTGCCGACGTGGCTGGCTGGCCGTCCTTTTTCAAGAAATATAGACACATTTTACATTATTCCACAAGCAAACATATAGTTTCACAACCAAATATAAGCATAGTTTTACAAGCCGAATAAAAATTAAATTGTCTCACATAGTTTTACAAGCCGAATAAAAAAGATACAATGTTGGTTGCCAACATGAGTCCACATATGCTCAACCAAATCATTTTGCAGCTGCATGTGAGTTTCCCAATCATGCATTTTATGATGAAATTGGGTGAACTGTTCAAACGTTGCCGCTCCTCCATGCTGAGGCACTACATTCTCACCCCGAAACTGAAACCCTTGATCGTAGATATGTTCCGGGCGCTCATCTTCTATGATCATATTGTGCATGATCACACAAGCAGTCATCACCTCTCACAACTTCTTGGTGCTCCAAGTCCTAGCAGGATACTGAACGATGCTCCATCGAGATTGCAAAACGCCAAAGGCACGCTCGATGTCCTTCCTAGCACTCTCTTGCTCTTGGGAAAATCTTTTCCTCTTCTCTCCGATAGGGTTGGGTGTTTTCTTCACAATAGTGATCCACTGAGGATAGATACCGTCACCTAGGTAGTATCCTTTGTCGTAGTTGTGGCCGTTGATGGTAACATTCACCAGCGGGCTGTTGCCTTTGGCAAGCCTTGCAAACACCGGCGAGCATTGAAGCACGTTGATATCATTGTGTGATCCGGCCATGCCGAAGAAAGAGTGCCATATCCAGAGATCTTGTGAGGCCACGGCCTCAAGTATGACAGTGCAAGCCCTAACATGGCCCTTATACTGCCCTTGCCAAGCAGAAGGGCAGTTCTTCCACTCCTAGTGCATGTAGTCTATGCTGCCAAGCATCCCTCGGAAGCCCCTGCTGGCATTCATTGCCAACAAGCGGGCTGTAACTTGAGGAGTCGGCTCTCTCAAGTACTCAGGGCCGAGCACAACAATCACGGCCTTGCAGAACTTGTACATGGAGTCTAGGCATGTGGACTCGCTCATACGGACATACTCAACAATGAGATCATCGGGCACTCCGTATGCAAGCATCCGGATGGCCGCAGTGCATTTCTGATAAGATGAGAAGCCAATCTTTCGAAGGAGTTGGCCGGCGAAGAGACGCGCGCCTCCCTCGGACCAGGCGGCTGACCTAGAGACATCTGACGAGCGTGCCAGCGTCTGGATGAAGGAGCTGGCCGAGGCGGCGAGGCGACTTGCTACTCGCAGCGGCGGCGACGGGAGGTGGGGGTGGGAAGCTTCGGTTGCCCGACGGCGAGAGGGTGGTGGCGGCGTGGTGGCGAGGTTGGGGGGAGGTGTGTCGGCACCACCGGCTGCTGCCAGAGGCACCGGCAATTGGGCGGTGGCGACGACGTGACAGAGGCGGGCGAGGGTTTGCTGTCGATATGGGGGGTGGGGGAGGATGGCCAATGTGCCACTGACTAGCGGGCCAGGGGAGGAGTAGGCGGGCACCGCGGGTGTCCATTTTTTGTCCGCGCCAACGGAAATGAGGCTCAAAATTGAGCCGGGAATGGGTCGGTAGACGGACGAAAACCGGATGCGCGTCGGTTTGGGTCGACACGTTGGGCCGACTTTTCTGTCCGCGATAACCCAAACGGACATGGGCGAACGAAATGGGTCGCCTGTTGGAGTTGCTCTTAGCTGAGCGTTATAGTTGAGATTGTGCTCTGTGTTTGTTTAAGTGTACAACGATTGATCCATACACACAACAGTTCGATTCTCTTGTTCTCACTTTCTACATGGCATCAGATACCTAACCCAATCCCTTTCCTCTCTGATCTTTGCTTACGCTCCCATAGCTGCTATGGACATCTTCTTTGAGGCCATTTGGACCATGTCATCCCACAGCTCCAATGTGCCTCTCCCCACCCTGCAAACCCTGAAACCCCTCTTTCCATGTTTGCATCTGCCTCAAACTTGAGCTGCCCTCGTATGCACTAGATTAGGGGCGTGGCTTGCCGCGCGTTGCCCACCGAATGACAGGCTAGCAGATAGGAAATTGAGTTGGTAATGGATATGATTTTAGCGTGTTGTAAAACTTGTATCATACCGCTGAATAAAGTTTGTGGGCGGGACGAGGGGTACCGAGCCCGGCGGTGGCTGGATTCCCCCAAGTCGCCCGGGTCGGGCGACGCGAGGTCCTAGGGTTTCCGCCTCTATGTATGCCAGATAAACTAATTTATATATGGATCTGAATGCATTTTGTGTGCAAACTTTATTTAGCATTATGATACATGTTTTACAACACGCTAAAATCATATCCATTACCATTGACGAGTTCCGGAATGCTCCGCCGGAGATCTTTATTGGGTGCTTGACGACTGCAGATTACTGGATTGGATGGGATTCGGTCGTGTGCGCCCCTATTTTAGCCCGAGTGGCTTCAAGAGGGTGTGACGCGAAGGCGAAGCTTTGTTGTTTGCTGACATTATGGGACATGTCGGTATTTCGATTTGCATTGTGAAAACAGTGACGAAGAATGTTATGGTGGCTGAGGTCTGAGGCCTAGTAATGGAGGATCGAGTCTTCGAGGCGATGAGGACTTTGCTAGGTGATTCGTGACTCGTAGAAGCGGCATCGGCAAGTGGGGATGGCAACACAGGCGGAGTACAGAGTCTTAGCTTTCAAGGTGAAAACCCAAAGTCTGCCCTTAATTGGTTGTGTCTGGTAGTGTCCTTGTTGAAGGCATTGTTTGAGAGCATGGATTTTC
This sequence comes from Thinopyrum elongatum, assembly GCA_011799875.1. Classification (NCBI taxonomy): domain Eukaryota; kingdom Viridiplantae; phylum Streptophyta; class Magnoliopsida; order Poales; family Poaceae; genus Thinopyrum; species Thinopyrum elongatum. Next base: position 139,090,091 of record CM022297.1, read on the forward strand.
TCCAGGGTGAAAACCTAAGATCTACAATCGGGCGATGACGGCGCTTGTGCACTGTTTCCTTCTTGGAGGCGTCGCTTGTGGAGAACTTGAACTTCGGGTGTTGTCTTGGTGGTGGTTCTCGCTGCAGCTACAAGGAATTAATCATTGTAGTGGGATCCTTATTTATTTATTCTTCTTTTTTGTCTTTTGGATGTGTGCATCCATAATGTTTTTATGACATTTCGATGTTGCAGAGGCTGGGTGTAATTGGTATCTCCGCGATATTAATATATTCCCTTTATCGAAAAAAATCTGGCATACATAGAGGATGGCATGATCATAGTAATTACATGAGGCTAATAATAAGTCTTGTGCAGATACAAAAGTGTAGGATCCCAAGTCTTTGAAATTTCCATGCATAATAGTTGGGTGAATGGCTTTCTCCATTCGATTGTAACAATGAGGGTAAGCTGGGAAAACAATTCGGATACAGGGTTTGTATATGAATGTTGGTGGGCGAAATTGAATAGAACATTTCATCAAGCAAATTAAGATACTACTGCTGTTTCATCAAGCAAATTAAGATACTACTACTCTGTACTCCTTACACAAGTATATCATGAATCTAATGGGGGCAGTCATCCGATCTGCCAAAGCCTTCATAACTTTTGCTTCTACACATCCATTCCTAGAGCCCATTTAGCATGCTGTGTGCGCACATGTGTGTGTGTGAGCAAGCCAGCATGCATGTTGGGGGCTTTGTCATTTACTCCTGAGAGAAACCCAGCCAAGAAAGAAAGGCATCAAACACAGCGGCCAAGTGGGTTTCGACGGAGAATTGGATTCAGATCTCCGTTCTTAGGCTAATCATCAGGCTGGTAGTTCACTGGACCCACTACATCAAAATGCCTCAGGCTAAACATTTTTTAATGAAAAACCCCAGGCGGAGGAAGTACTATAGAAGAAACTAACACAAAAAATCGGCAACCATGTATGAGCGGTATGCAAGGAAAACTCAAGGTGGACAAACCAATGAGGAACAATATCCAGTTGCGAGAAAAGATCACAAGAATAGAGCTTTAGTGGCACTGCCAAAACACCATAATGACCCTCCAAAAAACACCCACGATCAGCCAATTAAGCGATCAGAGTTGCAGAACGCTATCTAAACATATAGGAGTATTCTTTTGATCATCCAAGCCTTAATTCATACTTCTTGTATCAACATATATATATATATATATATATATATTCCCTGGGGTCCACTTAGACAGCTTGGTCATAGGAAATTGCGTCCTACTTATGGTTTTGTGATGGAAGGAGGCAAGCATGTATGTCACAAAAACAATTAGAAGCCTAGGTCTATCGGCAACCTATTGTTTGTGACGGAAGGAGGCATCCATGTAGCCTTCCACAATCTTTGTAAATTTGATCAGGGTGTGACCTTCCACTGGCCTAAAGACATACTTTCTTGGAAACACCAAGACCTTGCAGATGTCATAAATTTTGCCTTCCTCAAACCGTCCATGTAGTCGTCCGCAACATACATGTGGTTACCTAATGATCAAAGGATAGTAGTGTAAGGACTCATGGAAACAACAACTTCTTAATAATTGGCAAGTGGTAAGTGGAAGCAAAAAATAACATGATCATACATGGGTATCCGAAAGGACCGGATATGTATGTTTAATGGGTCCATTGTCAGTTCCACCGCGGTGGTAAGACAGCGATGGCACATACACATGAATGGGCCAGATGGTATTGTCCCGATGAAGCTCCTACAAAGGTCTGAATTACCAGCTGTGGAAACAAAAAGAATCAGATAGAAATATAAATTAGGAAAATAGGCTAGAAGACATGGTGTCTATTGATGACAGAGAATAGACAATGCACAATGGAAATCCTAGCATCACTGAGAATAACCTCTTTTCCATAAAACATCATCATAAACAGAGGAGATATCGCGTCATCCATACTCGATATAATTATCAAAGATGGGAAGTGCATAGAGCTCAATTGCTTTGCCTCTCATATGATTTTAAATTGTAAATGCCCTTTATTAACATTGCAGTGCTCTACATGATGCTTCAATAGATGATAAACCTATAGAATATGGTTTTGCTTATGTTAGTTGGAGACTTTACTTAGAATGCATTCATCAAAAACATGTTGTGCTTTAGATTTAATAATAACTAAATCAGTACCTCATGAATCTAGTTAACTGTACCGATTAGCAATTTCACTTAAATTTCACTTCTTGATATGGGGTTACTAATTGAGCAATAGTGATGAATTTAGAAAGGAACGTATGTATAGCCTAAGGGATATCTAAAACTAATTCTTAATGGAAAAAAATTTGTATGTTATATAAAGCAGAGTACAACAACCACATCATTTCCAATTCCATTGACCTTTGAAAGATGATTTCACAACCCAAAATACAACTCGATATACTATGCTTCAATACACCTGAACATGAATAAAAACATCAATTTGTCATATGTTAGCACCGTACTCTGTTGCAGAAAAGTTTGTCTAAACAGCTAGGGTGACTTGAGCTCAACCACTGTATCAAGATCCTAAGCTCGTGAATACTACAAATGTCCACCATTGAGCGCTCAAGAAGGAAATGATGAAACATATCCATTGTTACCGAATTAAAGCAATGACCAATATTAGCAGGAGGTTGATGGTTCCTTTTATTGTGAAAATATGAAAAGGACTTCTAATACAGTTCCTGGGCAGATGCACTTTCATTATCTAATGTAGATTTGAGCAAACTTGAAGTCGTGGTGCAGACGATAAAGCTAAAATGAGAGCAGCCAAAGTCATGTCCTGGTGAATTACCTAATCAGTGCTTTCCTTATCCAGATGCGTGCTGAACAAACCTTTTGAGCCAGCATTGTTTGAGAATGCTTCATCGTATAGAAGATAGAAGATCCCTTCATCGATAGAGCCAATAATGCCAATCAATAAAATGGAGATATAGATTGGTACCAAAGTAACCAATAAAAGGTTCAATTTTGACTTTTAAATAGATAAAATCGTCATAAGGTGATGAATATAGTAAAAATAAAAGAACACTCTTATTATTGACTACGCATCCACCTAATTTCATTTGAACGTATTTTTGAACAATGGGGTCTTGACAATGTAGCACACAGTAAGACCCGTTGTCATTATACTGAATCAAAGTGGGCACCACAACACTAACATAAGGAAATCATAGAGGGTACAACAATACCTATGCCTATGTGTAACCTATAAGAAAAGTGGAAAATCTTCATAAGGTTTCATTGTATTTAAGAAAGTGACATCTTAGCAAACCATAAGTTTATTTCCCATTTGCGGAAGTTGATACCTATGTCTATGTGTATTGGTTCTCTAGAACTATAAGAATAGTGGCAAATCTTCATGGGTTTCCATTGCATTTAAGAAAGTGACATCTCAGCAAACCATGAATCTAATTCACATTTGCAGAAAGTAGATCAAATTCTGATTCAAAAACCATACTCCTAACTTTTACAGTGCAAATGACCAGATGGCAAAAACCAACTCAGAAAAATACGAAGCTAGACACCTAAGTAGAAAGAGGACACAATTTAATTCTGAATTGTAGTCTAGAGATCAAAATTAGTAAATATCGCATTGTGATATTATTAATGAACTGGATCTTCAAAATTAGTAAAGATCACACAAACAGTAAAAGTTTATCTCTTTCACATGATTACAACAATCCTCAAAAATAGGATCAAACAAATTTTCTCAGAATGTGAAATTAACAGTGAAAGCATAAGCTAGAAAAGAAATACGATGCTAAACAGTACCAAATCATTATAATGCCTTCATGAAGAATCAATATATTCACTTCTCATGTAGGCCAGCAAAATAAAGGTTCCTATGACACCATAAGTAGTTAAGAAAACAGATGAATCTAAAGTGCAATTAAAAGAATGTAATAGAAATGAGTACTCACTGTATGTTGAGATCTCATTATAGAGGATTAGGATTAGAATGTATATTATATAATATTGTACCTTATAAGAGGGCGCCTAATTCAATAAATTTATACATATCAAAATTTTGTAGTATAATAGTATTACGCACTAAATGGATATCTATGTATTTGTAATATTTGAAAACCTTGGTAGTAGTTTTATATTGTATCAAAACATCTCAATATTTTATTATTATTTTAGGGAAAATTTATATTTGTGTATTCTCAGCTTACAGAATTTAGTATAACCAAATCAGTTTGCAAGGATAGTTACAGATACAACTCCCAGAGGTTATCTTGATATGGTGGTGCATCAACCTGGTGAACTAGTGAGGCAATGGAGTGAAATCCATTTGCAATTTTAATAGAGTGTAAAGAAATATCGATAAAGCACCTCTAGCCTACCCCAACTTGTTTGGGACTAAAGGCTTCGTTTTTGCTGTAAAGAAATATCGATAAAACACAAATAGTTTGATAAGGAACCATCTTCTTCAAATGCATTTTCAGTCAAAAATACAAAAGGAATCTACAGTAATGTTGATTCGCATTATGCATGAAGAAAATAACAACTGTAACATCAAGAAAAAAGAACAGTGTGGTTCCATATTACTTAATAATATAGCTAAGAGTGATTTAAATATTTAGTTGCTGAAATAACAGTTTTGTCATCTAAATAAAGAAACAAGCCAGTAAGATAAGAGGTTCAGAAGCAACGCTAGTGGCTACTCCATTTAGGATAAAACTTAAGAACTATCTGATCAGATCATCTGGCAAGAAATTAATCCTCTGTAGGATGAGAACCAAAGAAATGCAGGTTCATTTAACCTGATCTAATGGCAGCATTGAGGCCAATGGAGATCATACCATCCTATCCATTCATGTTAACCTGACAATGATCAACAAAGAAATTATGACACATATAAACTCTTTTCTATTGACACAAAGTGCACGAAGCTTTTAGTGCCGGTTAAGAATGGCAGGAGATTAACATGGTGCATGAAAACATCGTGAAGTGCACGACTGGCTCCATCGGACGTGGTGATGCCGCTCGAACACACTCTGAGGTTCTCCGAGAAGATCATGGGGCGGTGGGGTGCATATTCAAGAGGGTACATAATTATAGACAAACATCTTCCACATTAACCAACTATTAACATGTAAATAACTCTCGACGACACATGGCCTGAACTTGGTAGAGAAATTAACTGGAGTATCCATGTAAATAACTCTAATTCATAAGAACTATGCATATACCTTTGTCTAAGCGAGTGTTATTGCCAAACAGGATGTCTTCACCTCTTAATTGATCGCAATCGATGATATATACCCAAAAAGGCTTTCGCCCCGCTTTATATATAAAGCACCAAACCACAAGTACAATGATACAAACTCATGCCACCACCGCACACGACACACACACCCAAGGAAAAATACAAAGGTGCCAGGCACCGCCACACCACCCCAACGACTACCAAGCCAGTACATATGCGCGAGGACGAACTGCTTGGAGCCACCGAAGACCTCCTCCTCCGAGGGGAGGTGAGACGGGAACGACGGAACCAGGATTCCAAGATGGTGCCTCCAAGAAGGGAACGACCACGGTAGCCGTCACCATATGATCCCAAAGATCGGGTTTTCACCCGGAGCAACTCGAAGGAGAAAGGCCACCGCGACGGAGCCTACAAGAAGGATCGATGATATATAGGGAACATTAATGACCTAGTTATAAAAGTAAAACATGATTTATTAGAAAGAGCAAGCCATGCTTTGACTATCAAATCTTCTGCACAAATATATTAGAACATGGTAGTACTGAAAATTCAAATAAGCAAAGCAAGCCTTTGCATCTTTCAAGTAGCTATCAATATGTGAGCTTACTATTTTGGACAGATTGTGAAACTTGCAACACCAGTTTTCCCAAACGCTGCCACATAATCTGAAGATTATTGAACCATTGAGGACATAGAGATGAACTGAATATTCTCTTAAAGACTCCCATCAAAACTGAAATGCATCCCTTTAGCTATTCTCCCACAATCAACAAAATGAAAATCTGCAGTAGCAACTACATAGCTAGCTAGAGTAACTTTAAGAGGGACACCCAAAACAGAATAGTGGGGATGAGTAACTATTTTAGTCTGCAAAACTACGGTATATGATTTTATTATTTGCTGGAGATATCAACCTTTGAGAGCTGACCCCAACTGATCAAAGCCACTCAATCAAGGGAACAAAGCCTGCTATGTCCAAATTCAGTGGAGGAAAATGAAAAGAAAGGCCAACAAAAATACGAGATCATGTACATGGAAGAGTCCTCACTTAGTCTTTATTATTACACGTCTACAGTTTTACTTACTTAAATATCTCTAATTACTGATAAGCCTTAGCTTAGGATTTAGGTAGTGTACTGTAAACATTACTGAGAAGTAAGATCACTCAAGAGATAGCTGGAAATTATTTGATAACGTTTTGGAGTAGCACCCAGCATTCGCGGCGGCACGGAAGTGCTCTCTCGGTTCTTGCATCTGAACACACCCAGAATGTGAACATATGTAAAGTTTGCTCTAAATGTTAACATATGCATGGCTTGAAAAATTTTGAGCCCAAAAAATAACTCAAACCAATGCATCTGGGGTTTGGGCTGACATTTAAATCCTAATTAACAAGGGTAATCATTCTTAACAACAACTCACAACTAGAAAACCAAGAAAAACCTTAGTGACCATAACAGTCATGAATGATTAGCAAAAAGTGGAACGGGGCTGATGAGAGGTACACACATAGACTGAGAGACATGAGATCCTCACAGTAGCACCACCATGTCCAGCTACCTGCAGCTCCGGCTTGCTGGTCAGCCGACACTGAGTTCTCACTGCATCGACGACTCTGTCGTTTGCTATAGTGGGTCTTCTGGTCCTCTCACAAAGCTTCGGGGGTCTCTTTTGTTCCCAAAAAAATCACCAAAAAGTTTTAGCCCATTCTGAGAACTTTTATTTCCGCACAAAAAACGACACCACGGTAGTTCTGCTGAAAACAACGTTAGTCCGGGTTAGTTCTAATCAAATCACACCAAAACCATATAAAATTGTTGTAAACATGGCATGAATACTTCATAAATTATAGATACATTGGAGATGTATCAGCATCCCCAAGCTTAATTCCTGCTCGTCCTCGAGTAGGTAAATGGTAAAAGAAATAATTTATGAACTGTGAATGCTAGCATAGTGCATAAGTTTGATCAATGATAGTTCCAAACACATTTTCTATATCAGAACTGTGTAGTACTCCCTCCATCCCAAAATAAGTGTCTTGACCTTAGTACAACTTTATACTAAAGTTAGTACAAAGTTGAGACACTTATTTTGGGGCGAAGGGAGTATGAGAGAGTGGAACCTGGGATGCAATACCTGAGCGTACGCGCAGCGTGAGTACGATGACCACGCGTGATGGTGACCCCGACGGCGCAGCAGTGCTGCGCTTCTCCCGTCGACAGCGATGGTGCCCATCCGTGACTTCACGCACACGCGCGCGCAGGGGTTGTGCCGTGTCCGTGCTCCCGCTCGACGATGCCGCAAGTTCCGCCGCCTCATGCGCTGACTGGCACGTGTGGTGAAGAAGTGGCTGGGCGTGGAGGCATCTTCCCAGTGGAGAGCTCCTCCCCTGTGCGCCCATCATCGGCGGCCAGCCATGGATCTCCTTGTCCACCGGTGCGGCTGCCCCTCCACGACTCGAGCTGTCACACCCCCACCTACTGACAAGGTGGTGTATGACAGGGTAGGCCCATCGGTCGAAGACGTGCCTGTAAGCGTGTGTGCGTGAGTCCCGGTGGAGCCCGGCTGTAATTATAGTGCTTAAGTACTCCTGTAACCTCCCAGCAAGGACCATCGAATTAATGAATGAAATTGAACTGCCAAAGCTCCTTCGTTCTCGGTCAACTGCTACTCTTTCCCTTGTTCCTCCTGTGATCTTTCAAGCTCTGATTGGGACATCACAATTGGTATCAGAGCTCAGTTCGTTCCACTCCACACAACGACGCCGCCACGTCCCCCGCCAACCCCAAACACCCAGATCCGATTCATATCGCTAAGGATGGAGATGAAGCAGCAATACCTGCAGGAATTCTTCACCAAAGCACTTAAGGAAAAGCTCACTCCGGTGACGGCCAAGCTCCGTGAGTTGCGCGCGTATCTGGATGAGGTTAAGCGAGTGCACTCTCCGGTTGCTCCTCCGCGTGACCCCGCCCAAAAATTAGATCGGCGGCGGAGGCAGCGGCGCCCCCCTGCGCGTGTCGCTACCCACGGAGGACGACCCCGAGGATCACCGCCACGGGCACGCCGACAAGGAGAGCAACCTACCGCACGAACCTCGCGGAGAGGAGCTTCCACGTGGGCGACATGAGGGCCGCCGTGACGCCGGCGACTACTACGAGCGCCGTCGTGTCCGTGGCGACAACCACAACTGCCACGAGCACCGTGATGACCGCCGCGATAGATTTCACCTCAAGCCTCCCAAACATGCATTTCCGGTCTTCAAAGGGCAGTTTCCGTTACTCTGGATTGATAATTGCTACACATACTTTGACATGTACAATGTCCCTGCTCATCACTGGATTAGCACTGCCACACTGTACTTTGAGGATCATGCTGCTCTTTGGTTGCAAGCTTACAAGCGAACACATCGTCAGGTTATTTGGGACGCCTTCATTGCAGCGCTAGTTGCAGAGTTTGGCACTGATGATTACAATGGGCAGATGTCAATTTTATTGCAGCTTCGGCAAACAGGAATCGTGACAGAGTACAAGTGATCCTTTGATGCTTGCACGTATCATTTGCTCGCAGCTGATGCTTCACTGAACTCCAAGTGGTTTGTCTCTCATTTTGTTCATGGATTACATGATGAGCTGCGAGCCACCGTCCGTCTGCAACACCCAGCAAGCATGACCAGAGCCGCATCCTTAGCACGCATCCAGGAAGAAGAGCAGGAGATTGGTGGAGAGCATCAACGCACTCGGGCCCGACCTGCAACTACCTTTAGGCATCATCCTGCTGTAGCCCCTAATGCTGTTGGGGCGGTGGTCCGAGTAGCAGAACCTCGCCGGCCAACATATGATTTTTCTCGTGAGCGTCAGTTGCGTGATTTTCGCAAAGCCAATGGTCTTTGTTTCCGCTGTGGGGATAAATATAGTAAAGAGCACAAGTGCAAGCAACCAGCTCAGCTGTTAACCATACAAGTCGGAGATTTTGGAGAATGTCTATCTAACGATGTTTGTCATGCCTTGGAACTATTGCAAGAACCAGATGATGAGAAAGGGTGTTGTGTTCTGTCCGTTCAGGCTTTGGCCGGTACTGAAGAAGTTAATACCATGCGCTTAAGAGCCATGGTGGGCAACCAAGTAATGTTAATCCTTATTGATTCAAGCATCACTGGAAGTTCAGTGAGCTCTGCTTTTGTCCAGCGAGCTCGTTACCGTTACAAGAAGCCAAAAGAATTGTCGTTGGTCTGGCTGATGGCTCACGGATCTATTCCATTACAACTACGCCTAACCTAACTTTGTGGTGCCAGGGAGTAACATTCAGAAACAATATGCGCATTCTTGACTTGGGGGCTTATGATGCTTGCTACTTCTTGAGCCTGCGTTGGTTTTTCCCTTGAAGAGGAAAGGGTGATGCAGCACAGTAGAGGTAAGTATTTCCCTCAGTTAAGAACCAAGGTATCAATCCAGTAGGAGAACAACGCACAAATCACCAACACCTGCACAAACAATCAAACACTTGCACCCAATGCGATAAAGGGGTTGTCAATCCCTTCACGGTCAATTGCAAAGGTGAGATCTGATAGAGATAGATAAACAAAAGATATAATATTTTTTGGGTTTTTGGTATATAGATCTGAAAATAAAAGATTGCAAAATAGTAGATCGAAAAGTAATATGATGGAAAATAGACCCGGGGGCCATAGGTTTCACTAGAGGCTTCTCTCATGAAGGCAAATAATACGGTGGGTGAACAAATTACTGTCGAGCAATTGATTGAAAAGCGCAAAGTTATGACGATGTCCAAGGCAATGATTATGCATATAGGCATCACGTCCGTGTCAAGTAGACTGACTCCTGCCTGCATCTACTACTATTACTCCAGACATCGACCACTATCCAGCATGCATCTCGAGTATTAAGTTCATAAAGAATGGAGTAACGCCTTAAGTAAGATGACATGATGTAGAGGAATTAACTCAAGCAATACGATGAAAACCCCATCTTTTTATCCTCGATGGCAACAATGCAATACGTGTCTCACTACCCCTACTTTGTCACTAGGTGAAATCACGCAAGAGTGAACCCAAAGCTAAGCACCTCTCCCATTGCAAGAAAAACCAATCTAGTTGGCCAAACCAAATTGATAATTCAAAGAGAAATACAAAGATATTAAATCATGCATAAAAGAATTCAGAGAAGATCCAAATAGTATTCATAGATAAGCTGATCATAAATCCACAATTCATCGGATCTCGACAAACACACCGCAAAAGAAGATTACATCGGATAGATCTCCAAGAACATCAAGGAGAATGTTGTATTGAGAATCAAAGAGAGAGAAGAAGCCATCTAGCTACTAGATATGGACCCGTAGGTCTGAGGTAAACTACTAACGCATCATCGGAAGGGCAATGGAGTTGATGTAGAAGCCCTCCGTGATCGATTCCCCCTCCGGCGGGATGCCGGAAAAGGCCCCAAGATGGGATCTCACGGGAACAGAAGGTTGCGGTGGTGGAAAAGTGTTTTTGTGGATGCCTCTGGTGGTTCTGGAATATTTGTGAATATATAGGAGGAAGAGCTAGGTCAGGGGAGTCCCGAGGGGCCCACAAGGTAGGCCCCCCCCCTATGGCGCGCCCTCCACCCTTGTCGCCGCCTCGAGGCTCTTCTGACTTGGACTCCAAGTCCCCTGGGTGTCTTCTGGTCCAAAAAAATCATCGTGAAGTTTTATTCCGTTTGGACTCCGTTTGGTATTCCTTTTCTGCGAGGCTCAAAAACAAGGAAAAAACAGAACTGGCACTGGGCTCTAGGTTATTAGGTTAGTCCCAAAAATAATATAAAATTGCATATTAATGCATATAAAACATCCAAAACAGATAATATAATAGCATGGAACAATCAAAAATTATAGATACGTTGGAGACATATCAATGTTGTCTTGGGAATGGACTGGCTAGCCAGCTTCAGCCCAATGACATGTCACTGGTAGAACAAACACATATCCTTTCCATATGGTTGCAAGGAGGTACACTTGCAAGGCATTCTCTCAAAAAAGCAACAAAAATTGCAGGCCATGGAGTTTAGTCAGTTACAGAAATGCTTGGCTGGCAATGAGGTTTGGGCCTTAGCCTTACTTGAGCCTGCTACGGTGGAACATGTGGACACCAATTCTACTCCAGTAGTGCAAGCCTTGCTAACTAAGTTCGGAGATGTCTTCGCGGAGCCCAGAACATTGCCACCACACTGAGCTTTTGACCATGCTATTACACTTCAAAATAATGCTCAACCTGTCAATTCTCGGCCTTACCGATATTCTCCCTTACAAAAGGACGAGATTGAAAGGCAAGTCAAGGAAATGATGATGCTGGTCTGATCGCTCCAAGTTTAAGTCCTTTTGCCTCTCCGGTTTTACTTGTGAAAAAGAAGGACAACACATGGCAGTTTTGTGTCGACTACAGGCCATTAAATCATATCACCCTTGAAAATAAATTTCCACTACCTATTGATGATGAATTGATGGACGAGTTGGCTGGCACTAAAGTGTTCTCTAAACTGGATTTACGTGCGAGCTATCATCAAATCCGCATGCATGAGGAGGATGAAGAAAAAATAGCATTTAAAACGCATCACGGTCATTTTCAGTTCCGGGTGATGCCGTTCGGTCTGACGAATGCACCTGCCACCTTCCAGTGTTTGATGAACTCCATCTTTGCCTTGTATATGATGCGTCCATTTTGCATCATGTTTCCTTACTATTATTTATAGTGTTTTTATGCAATATAACACTTTGTGGAGTAATTCTAATGCCTTTTCTCTCATAATATGCAAGGTTTGCACAAAGAGGAAGAATGCCGGCAGCTGGAATTCTGGACCTGAAAAAGCTATGTCAGAGATACCTATTCTGCACATCTCCATATGAGCTAAAATTTCACGGAGAATTATTTTGGAATATATAAAAAAAATTGGAATAAAGAAATACCAGAGGGGCCACCCAGGTGCATGCCCACTAGGCACCAGGGCGCGCCCTGGTCGGTAGTGGGCTACCTGGCCCACCTCTGGTGGCCATCTTCTGGTATATAAGGTCTTTTGACCTAGAAAAAGTAAAGAGAGGACTTTCGGGATGGAGCGCCACCATCTCGAGGCGGAACTTGGGCAGGAGCTCTTTTGCCCTCCGGCAGAGCAATTCTGCGAGGGGAACTTCCCTCCCGGAGGGGGAAATCGAAGACATCTTCATCACCAAGAACCATCTCATCTTTGGGAGGCCAATCTTCATCAACATCTTCAACAACACCATCTCATCTCAAACCCTAGTTCATCTCTTGTGTTCAATCTTTGTATCAAAACCTCATATTGGTACATGTGGGTGACTAGTAGTGTTGATTACATCTTGTAGTTGATGCTAGCCGGTTTGTTTGGTGGAAGATCATATGTTTAGATCCATTATGATATTTATTACTCCTCTGATCTTGAGCATGAATATTATTTTTGAGTAGTTACCTTTGTTCTTGAGGCCACGGGAGAAGTCATGTTGCAAGTAATCATGTGAATTTGATATTCGTTCGATATTTTAATGATATGTATGTTGTGATTCCCTTAGTGGTGTTATGTGAACGTCGACTACATGGCACTTCACCAGCTTTGGGCCTAAGGGAATGCATTGTGGAGTAGTTATTAGATGATGGGTTGCTAGAGTGACAGAAACTTAAACCCTGGTTTATGCGCTATTTCGTAAGGGGCTGATTTGGATCCATATGTTTAATGCTATGGTTAGATGTTATCTTAATTCTTCTTTCGTAGTTGCGGATGCTTGTGAGGGGGTTAATCAGAAGTGGGAGGCCTATTCAAGTAAGAACAGACCCAAGCACCGGTCCACCCACATATCAAATTATCAAAGTAGCGAACGCGAATCAAACCAACATGATGAAAGTGACTACATGAAATTCCCGTGTGCCCTCAAGAACGCTTTGCTTATTATAAGAGACCGTTCTAGCCTGTCCTTTGCTAAAAAAAGGATTGGGCTACCTTGCTACACTTTTGTTACCGTTACCGTTACTTGCTTGTTACAAATTATCTTGCTATCAAACTATCTGTTACCTACAATTTTAGTGCTTGCAGAAATTACCTTGTTGAAAACCGCTTGTCATTTCCTTTTACTCCTCATCGGGTTTGACACTCATACTTATCGAAAGTACTACGATTGATCCCCTATACTTGTGGGTCATCAAGACTCTTTTCTGGCACCATTGCCGGGGAGTGAAGCGCTCTTGGTAAGTGAAAATTGGTAAGGAAAATTTTATATTATGTGCTGAAATTTACTGCTACTTGCTACTATGGAAAACAATCCTTTGAGAGCTTTGTTCGGGGTATCTTCACCTTGACAGGAAGCACAAAGAGTTGCCCCTCAAACTAATGCACCCACTGAAAATATTGGTTATGAAATTCCTTCGGGTATGATAGAGAAGCTGTTAGCTAATCCTTATGCAGGAGATGGAACACTACATCCTGATATGCACCTAATCTATGTGGATAAAGTTTGTGGATTATTTAAGCTTGCAGGTTTACCCCAATATGAAGTTAATAAGAAGGTTTCCCTTTATCTTTCGGGGGAAAAGCATTGACATGGTACAGGCTATGCGATGATATTGGAGCTTGGAATTGGAATCGATTGAAATTGGAATTTCACCAAAAGTTTTATCTTATGCATCTAGTTCATCGTGATCGGAATTATATATATATATAGATATATAGATAGATAGATAGATAGAGAGAGAGAGAGAGCGCATGGATTTGCTATCAACACTAGCTAGGGTGGTTGCTATCTGAACCCTTTGTTTGCATCGAGATTCGAACTTTCTTGTAGATAAGGTTTCTATTTATTGAATTTTGGATGAACTCTATTACCAAAGAGGAAGCCATGTGGGGATCCTTTACATAGCAGTAGACCAAAATGGCAGACTATTACCTGCGATGGCAGGAGTATTCATAGAATGCGTGCAGCCCCTTTCTAGCATTGGTCTTTGAGCATGAACCGTTCTGGGTAAGCATGTGATGTAAGTTTTGTTGTGTAACTAACACTCAAAGGTTCCATCCATCCTAGGCTTTTTTTAGCAAGTATGAACATGCCTTGGCAGCAACTTCAAAGGGTTCGGCACCTTCAAAACCGCTTGTCAATAACTGCCTGTCGGCGTACGACACCTATGGGACTGCGGGGATCCCTTCTACGGTTCGGCAGAGGGGAGAGGTGTGCACAAAGAGCAGAACCAATGAACAGCGCGAGGGAATTTTTACCCAGGTTCAGGCCGCTGATCCGCGTAAAACCCTACTCCTACCTTAGTTTATTGTTTGGGTGTTCGTCCCAGTTCCAGGAGCGCTTGCGATGAACAGTACGTTCAAGCAGCAGCTACACATGCAGAATGGGCCGAGAGTGTTCTCCCCCTGTAGCAGTTGCCTTGGGCCTCCTTTTATATGCTCAAAGGGGTCCCCACAGTGGCAAAATGTACATACATTGAGGTGTAAAGTAGCTACAGGGTAATCATACCTAACCACTGACGGTTTAGGACAAATGCATTTAATACACCGTGAGGTGTCCGTTTAGGTGTCCTCATTTCTTGGGGATGGAAAAAGGGAATGTCCCATCAGTACTGCTTAAGCTCTCCTCCACTGGTACCCTGCCACGCATCCAGGAATGGGCCCAGGATGCCAGGCTGATTGCTGTGCTAAAGCAGTGGAACAGTGGTAGAATCTTGCCGGGACGCAAATCTTGCCGGGCCCAAGTCTTGCCGGGTTTCGCGAGTCACTCCGGCAAGATCTTGCCGGGGCCTTGGGCTTCGGCCTTCAGCTCTTATTAACTCCTGATCCTTTGATTCTTGATCTGAGCGTCCCCTTGACAATCTTGCACTAATCTCCAATTATTCCCCCGGCAAGCCTTGTCGCGGGTTTGGCTACAACTGCCCGTGCACAAGTATGGGGTACTAAAATCCCAACACTTAGTACACCGACAGGAGCCCCCGGGCCTAGGCCATACATGAGTGCGAGGCGTTGTTGGGCTAGGCCCAAACAGTGCACGGGCACGCGTGGCAGGGGATTAACTGTTCGTAATGATTTTGCTTACTGCGCACCCTCACTACGCGCATTGAATGCGCGACGTGGGGCGCGTGCGCTGAACGGCCGCGGCCGGAGCGCGCTTGTAGAGGCGTATTCACATTGGGGAGTAAAAGAGGCGGCCTCGCTCCTTCCCCATAAAAAGGAAACTGCAGAGGCGCGGCCTATTTACCCCCCTTTCCCTCCTTCTTTTCAATCTGAAATCCGCCATAGCCTTCCTCCTCTCGAGCTCAGAGCGAAGTTTCTCCTCATCCGCTCATCGCCTCCACACCCGCTCCATCCTCGGCTTTCGTCCCCATAGTCGCCATGCCGCCCAAGACCAGCAAAGGCAAGGGCAAGGAAACGAAAGCCGATGTCCCGGAGAGCGAGTTGGTGAAGATGCGGAAGAAGTACGTCGTCTTCGCCCCGACGCTCGACGCGAAAGCCCTGAAGAACCGGTACCAGTGGATGTGGGCAAAGGAGACGAAGTCTCACCCCGCGACTCGCGTGATTCCAGGTTCCTGTTCCAAAAGCGCACCAGATAGATATCCCTTCTTCGCCGCTTACTTCTACTGCGGGCTCTGTCCTCCATTTTCAGACTTCTTCAATGATATTATGTACACATATGGCTTCCGTCTTCTCGATTTCACTCCGAACGCCATAATGTGCATGTCCATCTTTGCTCATCTTTGCGAAAACTTTTTCGGAGTAATCCCCAACACTGCTCTTTTCCGCCACTACTTCTATCCCCGAATCCAAAAAGGGGAAGCCCTCTCCGGTTCTATCGCCCGGATTCCAAGGGCCTGGAACAAGGAGATATACCCAGAAGGGGTTTACCGCGAGAAGTGGGACGAGTGGCGAGGCGAGTGGTGCTGTATCAAGGAAGCAGATCCCCATCCGTTCTGTTCGCCCCGACGGCAGAAGGTGGTCCGTGGTGACGATTGGAGCGATTTCGCTGTTGAAGATGAGAAGCTCACGATTGCCACCACCAGAATCTTTCGTCTGAAAGCTGCCGGGCTCACGATGGAAATGATTGGCTTTGATTTCCTTCGCCGCCGCATCGCCCCTCTGCAGAACAGGGGGAGACCAACTTGGGAATACCGGAACGCTGCAGACATCATGAGGCTACGGCCCGGGCTAAACAACAATCTGACTGCTATGCAGCTTGGCCCTCTCCGCCAAAGGCTATTCCAGCGCGACAACAAACATCGGTTGCCGGCAAGAATTATCCCTCTGTGCAACAACTCCTCCTTGGGGTCAATCATTGCTATAATGCCAGTATTTAATGCCCACAGCCTTGACGCGACTTGGGTCGAGCCATCTGAAGAGGAGGCACAAAAGTTTTTTGATAGCTTGACAGAGAGAGCTGTCCGGGAAGAAGCAGACCTCGTCCGGGCCACCACTGATGAAGAGGTGGCATACATTGCCACTAGGGCAGAGGAGGCAGCTCTTCCCGTGGAGGCCGGCGGCGTCGGTTTCACAGAATGGGAAACCAGTGACGCAGAAGTCGTGGTGGAAGAAAATCTTGCCGGGGAGAGCAAGGTTGCCGGGGAACAGAGCGGCGCAGCCGCTGAGAGCTCGTCCGACGGAGACGCAGCTGAAGAAGAGCCGCAGGAGGAGCCCCCAACTCCGAAGAAGACCAAGCGCGTTCTTCGTAAGGCCACTTCTGGCGTCCCGGCAAACCAACCTTCGTCGAGCGGCGAAGCTCCCGGCAAGAAGGCGGCCGGCAAGGCTGCACCGCGGCAAGGAGTTAGACAGCAACCCATGCGGCGTGCGAGACACACACCCGCGGCAGACACTGGGGCGGCAGGGTCGTCTCACACAACCGTGCCAGAAACTGAGGCAGCAGAGCCATGCCAACCCCCCGCACATGCCACCGCCAAGCGACCCAGGACCCCTCCTCCGCCTCCCCATACGGACACGGTAACGGAGGTCGATTTTGACATCTCCGGCTTCAGCTCGGGGCAAGAAGAGGAAGAGTAAGTACTCTGTGACAGCCTTTATCTTCCAAACTTTGAGTTCAGTTGATCTTATTATTTCGCTTTGTCTTGTCCCTGCAGTGACACAGAAACCTTGGCGGAAAGGGTGACAAAGAGGGCAAATACTTCCATGGGCGATGAGCCCCCGGCAGGCTCTACAAGCATGCCGGAAACTATTACCATCAGCCCGGAGCTTAGCCCTTGACGCAGCCCCCAGCACAGCCCCCAGCGTGAGTTCATTACTCTTTTTCTGCTGGCAGGTGCTGAGGTATCCATTCTTGCCGCTGATATCTTTGGGCTTGCAGGAGAAGAATAGCATCAGGGAGGGTCGCTAGAAGACGCCCCCGTTGTGCCGCCTCCGTCAACTACGCCGCCCGCAAGCGCATCTCCGGCAAGAGCCTCTGCCGACGAGCCTATCTTGGTTGAGGGGTCGGCAAGCATGGACACCAACAACCTTTCCCCGGCAACCAAGGTTGCCGGGAGGGGCGAAGCCACCTCTCAACAGCTCGACGCAGGTAACTGTTTGCCTCAGAGCGCTTGTTATCTTTTCCTTTATCTCTCTTTCTTTTGTCTTCTTGAACTTCATTCTTGGTCTTATTTTGTCCCCCCCCCTTTCGCCCTTCAGAATTCCCTGGGATGGAACACATGGACGTCGACGCTGTCATCGAGGGAACCGCCAGAGATGCTCCCGCCGAAGCCGACGAGATCGCCGCTAGCGAGGCCGCCAAGGGTACCACTTCCGAGGCCGGTAAGAATGCTGCCGACGAGGCCGCCAAGGCCGCACAAGAGGAGGCCGCCAAGGAATCTGCTGAGAGGACCGGCAAGGAGGCTGGTGACCGCACTGACGGCATTCCTGCTGCAGGAGCGCTAGGCGCTGCACCAGCCACAGAGCCCCCAGCTACCGGTGAGGCGGTTGCCGAGGATCGGCCATCGACATCCGAAGCCCCTCCAATGAGCAAATATCTCAAGGTTGGCGACAACCTGTTCATCAACTTGCCGGGGACGGCAAGCATTGGAGCGTCGACCGAATGGGGAACTTTTGATTAAGAGATCATCACTGCCGCCGGGCTCGAGATTGTCAATGAATCAAGGGCCAGCAACAGCAAATCTAAAGAAGATCAGCTCCTTCAAGCCATGGGCGACAACTTCCGCAAGCTCCAAGCGCTCCACCATGCCCAAAAAGAGAAGGTGGATTCCAGAGCTGTAGTTGTCGAAGCAGCTGAAACGGATTTCCAAAAGCGTGTTGAGCAAACGCAAATCTGGTATGCCGGGGCCTATCAAGAGCTGACTGCCCATCGGGAACAAGTGAGCCAAAGCTGGACGGAGCTCCTCTTGAAGCGATCTGACATGGAGAAGGCGCAAGAGGAAGCTACGCAAAGAATTGCTGCTGAAGACGCCCTCCTGACGGAGCGCCGCATTGCGCTCGATGCTCATGAGGAAGACCTTGTCGCACGTGAGCAGGCGCTCGCCGCCAAGCTTCGCAGCAAGGATGAAGAGATCGAAACGCTTGTCGCGCGGCGGACCCAGGAGCTGGAGCAGAAGCACAAGGAGGCGCTCGAAACTCTAACTGTAGATCACGCCGGCAAGCTCAAGGAGGTCGTCGATGCTGCCCAGGCTGCAGAGGCCGCCAGGAATGAGCTGAACGACAAAGTGAAGAGGCTGGAAGTGAACCTTGAAGAGCACAGCAAGGAGCTCTCGATGCTCAAAGGTGACAGGGAAAAAACCCTCCACACCTTGGCGGAGATGCAAGTTGCCATGTCCGACAAGACCAAACAGCTCTCTTCAGCTAATGATGCTATTGCCGATCTAAGGCTGAAATTGACCGCGCTGGAGAAGTCACTTGAGGACGGCAGAGCCCGCGAGAAGGCCCTGAGCAAGGATCTCCAAGACGAGAAGAACCTGCTCAAAAGCTCCGCCGCCGCCCAAGTTGACTACAAAAAGGGGGTGGAAATCTGGACCGAACGCCTCGTCGATGCCGTGGAGAATCTCACGGCACAGCTGTCAACCATGGGCCTGCCAAACTTCAAGTATTCCACTGAAGAAAGGATATCCCGCAGTGCCAGGTTGACCATATTCTTTGAAAGCGTCATTGAAGCTCTGAAGCTGCTCCAAGCCAATCGAGCGACCCAACTGGCCAATGAATCCCGCAAGCTTTGCCGGGCCGTCCTCAGCAAGGTACTCATCAAGGTGGTGCACAAGAACCCCGGCATCGACCTCACCAACGTGCTTGAACGCTTGCCGAAGGATACAGATCTCAAGGCACTTGAGGAACTTATCACGCCTATCCTTGAAAAGGTAGACTCAATCAAAAGGGTCGAAGGCCAGCGCAGAGATTAACTGCTCCACCTCTTCTTGCCGTCGCCATTCCATGTCAAAGACAATTAAGTCTTAAGTTAGAACTGCAGCAACTTATCAATGTAATATAACTCGCTTATGTTTGGGTTCATGCATGCTATTTCCCTTGTCTGGTTCCTTTATGTATGGAGTTCACCCTACGCTTACTGAAAACTTGCCGGCGCGCAACCTGTCGCGAGTGCTGGGTGCGGGACTTCAGCAACCTACTGGAGGTGCAGCGGCCGGCAAGGCACCTTGGCGTTTTCAGTGCAGCCATCTAAACTGTTGAGCGGACTCGAAACAGAATAAAGGCGCAGCCAATTACGACAAGGGTTCCCTCGCGTGCAGGTTTTCCATACAAAGGTCGAAATCATCCCAGGAAAATAACCTTGTAATAAAAATTGAAAAGCTTGCTCAAATTTAGCAACTTAGCTCTCTGTTGCTGTATTTCTTGTTCCCCTCCGGCAAGGTGTCAATTCTGAACGTCGCCCACTGGTATCCACATTTTTCTTCCCCCCCGGCAAATGTGCGCGCGAGGAGCCCTTCTATCTCTTGAGAAAAAGAAAGAAGAGAAAATAAAAATATGGAACCTTGGCGGTTCGTTAATGCTCACCGGGATCAAGTGTCATACAACATCTCAGACAAGCATGCATATATATATAAAGATGAAAGTCAACAAGAAACTGTACAACACTTAAGCTTATTCAACTGCGCTCAGGGTCTGTGCCTGGCTTTGTACAAAGGATCACATGCCTTGCCGGCAAGACTTGTACAAAAGGTGGTTGCCGGGGGCCCCCGGCAACCGTGCCCTACGGGTAGAACTTGCGAAGATGTTCAATATTCCAAGAGTTGCTCACTGGAATGCCATCCTCGGTCTCTAGGCGGACAGCGCCGGGCCTGGTGGCTCGTACCACCCAATAAGGGCCTTTCCACTTTGGCTTCAACTTGCTTGAATTCTTGGCGGACTGAATCCGTCGAAGAACAAGGTCACCTTCCTCAAGGCTTCGGGCATGAACTTTGCGGCTATGATAGCGGCGCAAAGCTTGCTGGTAGCGAGCAGCTCGCACAGCAGCCTAAAGACGATCCTCCTCAAGGAGCACAGCGTCATCTTGGCGCAGTTGCTCTTGCTCGAGCTCATCATAAGCGAGCACTCGAGGTGACCCGTATATGAGTTCCGTGGGGAGAACTGCTTCCGCTCCGTAGACCAGAGCGAAGGGCGTCTGGCCAGTAGCTCGATTTGGTGTCGTTCTGATTGACCAAAGAACCACCGGCAACTCATCAATCCAGCGCTTTCTGCACTTTTTCAGCTTGTCGAAAGTTCTGGTCCTGAGACCGCACAACACTTCAACATTAGCCCTCTCCACTTGGCCGTTGCTTCTTGGATGAGCAACAGAGGCAAAACAAATCTGGCTGCCAAGGTCTTGGACGTACTGCATGAAGGTGCGACTTGTGAATTGCGTGCCGTTATCGGTGATGATCCTGTTGGGCACACCAAAACGGCAAACTATTCCCTTAAAGAACTTGACGGCTGATTGTGCTGTCACCTTCCTCACTGCTTCCACCTCCGGCCACTTTGTGAACTTGTCGATGGCTACGTACAAGTACTCAAAGCCCCCGGCAGCACGGGGAAAGGGGCCCAGTATGTCGAGCCCCCAGACCGAAAAAGGCCAGGAGAGAGGAATTGTCTGAAGAGCCTGAGCTGGCTGATGCGATTTCTTCAAATGAAACTGGCACGCTTCACACTTGGTTACTAGTGCAGTCGCATCCTAGAGGGTAGTGGGCCAAAAGAAACCTTGCCGGAATGCTTTTCCGACAAGCGCTCTTGATCCTATGTGGGAACCACATATGCCTCCATGTATCTCTGCCAACAGCTCTAGTCCACCCTCCCGAGGGATACACTTCAATTTCACACCGTTTGGTCTCTTTCTGTACAGAACGTCATCGACGAACTGGTACATACTAGACTGACGGGATACTTTTTCTGCTTCTTCCTGCTCTTCGGGGAGTTCCCCTGTCTGAAGAAAATGGACGATGTGCTGTGCCCATGCTGGAGCCTGGGGCTCGACAGCTAGGACTAAAGGCATCTCCTCCGCCGGGGGAACATTTGTCTCGACGGCAAAGGCTTGAGCCTTCGCTGGAGTCTGTTGTTCCCCGGCATGCTTGCCGCTGATCCCGGCAAGTTCCTTGCCGGTGGCTCCAGGGAGCTCTGCCGGAAAGTACTGCCCAGAGTTCAACTTTCTTCTCTTTTCTTGCCGCATCGATGGTGCCACAGATGGTTGAGTCAAATGGAGCACAAAAGTTCCTGGTTCCACATGCAACTTAAGGGCAGCGCGCTTTGACAGGTCATCGGCAATATTGTTTTCGGCACGAGGAATGTGCTTCATTTGCAGACCATCGAAGCGCTCTTCCATTTTTCTCACTTCATCCACATAGGCTTGCATTAATGGACTCTGATAATTCTTGTTAACTTGCCTGACAACAAGCTGCGAATCGCCTCTGATGATGAGCTTCTTAATACCAAGGTCTGCCGCGATCCTAAGACCGGCAAGCAGTCCCTCGTATTCCGCAGTGTTGTTTGTTGAACTCTCCTGGGGAAAATGCATCTGGATTACATAATTGAGGTGCTCTCCGGTGGGTGCGACAAGCAGCACGCCAGCACCGGCGCCTTGCAGCGAAAAGGCCCCGTCAAAGTACATAACCCATTCTTGATCAGTTTCCTTGCCGGGGAGAGTCGTTTCTTGAATCTCTTCGTCTGGCGTTGGGGTCCACTCCGCAATGAACTCTGCCAAAGCTCTGCTCTGAATTGTTGAAGTACTCTCAAACTTGAGATCAAAGCTTGACAACTCCAACGCCCACTCTACGATCCTGCCGGTTACCTCTGGATTTTGCAAAATCCGCTGCAATGGGAAGCGAGTGACGACGGTAATCTCATGTTCTTGAAAATAATGGCGCAACTTCCTTGAGGCCATAAGAAGGCCGAAAAGCAACTTCTGCACACTAGAGTATCTTGATCTAGCTCCTTGCAAAAGGGAGCTAACAAAATAAACTGGGCGATGCACCATCTTTTTCTTTTGCACTGGTTCTTCTGTCTGCGCAGATCCTATCTTGCCGGGATCAGTCCTTGCCGGGGGTGATCCTGGCGCGTCACTTGGCGGTCCTACCGCTGGTGTCACCTCCCCATCAGCTTCTCTCTGCGCCACTAGCGCAGCACTAACCACTTGATTTGTCGCTGCCAAGTACAACAACAATGGCTCTTGTGGTCTAGGCGCGACCAGCGTTGGCGGAGAGGAGAGGTATCTCTTCAAATCTTGCAGCGCAGCCTCAGCTTCCGGAGTCCATTTCATTGGACCCGCCTTCTTCAAAATTTTGAAAAAGGGCAGGGCGCGCTCAGCAGATTTGGAGATAAACCTGCTTAAGGCAGCAACGCAGCCGGCAAGACGACGTACATCCTTGATGCGTCTTGGCGCCTCAATCTGCTCAATAGCTTTGATCTTGTCGGGGTTCGCTTCGATCCCTCGCTGAGACACAAAGAACCCGAGAAGTTTGCCGGAAGGAACGCCGAACACGCACTTCTCAGGATTGAGCTTCAGATTGATCTTGCGCAGATTTGTAAATGTTTCTTCTAGATCTTGTATGAGTGTCGCTTTGTTCTTGGTTTTGACCACTATGTCATCCATGTATGCTTCCATGTTTCGATGCAATTAAGGCTCAAAACCAATTTGGATCGCTCTCGCAAATGTAGAACCAGCACTTTTCAACCCGAAAGGCATCCGTATAAAACAATATGTACCAGATGGGGTGATAAATGCGGTTTTTTCTTCATCTTCTTTTGCCATGAAAATCTGATGATACCCTGAGTAAGCATCAAGGAACGACAGTAGGTCACAACCAGCGGTGGAATCCACAATCTGGTCGATGCGCGGCAAGGGGAAGGGATCTTTTGGACAGGCTTTATTGATATCTGTATAATCAATACATAGCCTCCATTTTCCGTTCGCCTTGCGCACTACAACCAGATTGGCTAGCCACGTTGGGTGAAGCACCCTCTGACCAAACCTGCCGCTTCTAGTTTCCTGATTTCTTCGGCAATAAATTCTTGCCGCTCCAAAGCCTGCTTTCTCACTCTCTGCTTGACGGGCCGCGCGTGGGGACAAACAGCAAGGTGGTGCTCAATCACCTCCCTAGGAACACCAGGGATGTCAGACGGTTGCCATGCAAACACATCGACATTCGCCCGCAGGAAGGCAATGAGCGCGCTTTCCTATTTGTCATCAAGGGTGGAACTTATGGTGAAAGTTCCTCCCGTTCCATCCTCCTTGGCGGGCACCTTCTTTGTCTCTGGTGGAGCAACCTTGGACTTCTTGTTCTTGCCGGTGGAACTCTCTGGTACATCCTCAACGGGAGCGCAACACTCCGAGGGGGTGCGCTTGCCAGAGTTTGCGCCAAGGTTCTTGCCGGTCTTCTTCTTCCCCCCGGGAGTTCCATCGGCAGGAGCTGATGCCTTGACAGCAGATGCGGCAACTGCTTCCCGGTAAAGTAGGTCAGCACAAATGAGCACATCCTTCTTGTCAGAATGGACAGTGATGACACTCAACGGCCCTGGCATTTTCAGCACATTATACGCGTAATGTGATGCCGCCATAAACTTGGCCAACGCTGGGCGGCCAAGGATCCCATTGTACGACATGGGAATCTTGGCAACATCAAACACCACCTTCTCTGTCCTGTAGTTGAGCTCGCTACCAAATGTTACTGGTAGCGTTATCTTGCCCTTCGGCTGAGTCCTTCCTGGATTGATCCCTTGAAACGTGCCCGTTTCCTCGAGATCTTCATCAGGAATCTGCAGCCTCTTGAGCACGTCTGGCGAGATCAAGTTCAGTCCGGCCCCACCATCAACTAGCATTTTTGTCACCTTGAGGTTGCGAATTGTTGGTGAAACCAACAATGGCAAGCACCCGACCGCAGTCGTGCGATCAGGGTGATCCTTGGCGTCAAAAATGATAGGCGTGTTGGACCACTTCAGGGGTTTCCGTGCATCAAACGATGGCTCCGTTGCATTAACCTCACGCACCCACTGTTTAAGTCGGCGGTGGGAAGAATGCAACGAGGCGCCTCCGTCAATGCACATGGCCTCTGTAGCTTTCTGAAATTCGTGCTCGCTGGACTCATCATCTTCCTCATCGTTATCATCACCCTCTTCCTTGTCGCGGCCTCTGGCGGGCCTCTCCTTCTGTTGCTTGGCCTTGCCGCGTCGACCTCCTCGGCCACCACGTTTCTTGCCGGACCCCTCAGCACCGTCTTGGGCCTTCTCCTTGTCTCGCCTCTCGTATTCTGCTCTCTGTCTCTCGACAAGCTGTTCAACTTGCCGGCAGTTCTGGAGATCATGGCCCTTGGTGCGATGGATCTTACAATACTGCTTGCCGGAGCCTTCTTGGCGAGGCCAAGGTCGCCGGATCGCTCAACAGCAAGCATA
Source organism: Thinopyrum elongatum (assembly GCA_011799875.1). NCBI lineage: Eukaryota > Viridiplantae > Streptophyta > Magnoliopsida > Poales > Poaceae > Thinopyrum > Thinopyrum elongatum. The sequence continues at coordinate 139,115,185 of CM022297.1, forward strand.
GTCTTGTCTTTACGCTTCCTGTTTCGCCGCCGGCCCTTCCTTGTTGGGGCGGCAGCATCCTCGCCTTCGGAGTCGCCCCCTGCGCCAACATCCTCGCTGGGGAGTCTCCTTCCCTCTTCAGCTCGAGCACATTTATCAGCCAGAGCATAAAGCTCGGCGATATCCCTGATCTTGTTCATCGCCATTTCTTCCCGCATCTTGCAGTTACGCACGTTCTGACGGACGCACCGATAACGGCGGCAGGATGAACATCAGGGATGCTGTACTGCATGCGGCTGAATCTTTGGATATACTTGCGCAGGGGCTCGCCCTCCTTCTGGGGAATGAGATGTAAATCACTTTCCTGGCCAAGGGTTTCATGGCCTCCAACAAAGGCGCCAACAAACTGATGGCACAGATCTGACCAAGAAGAGATAGAATTCTCCGGCAGATGCATCAACCACGACCTGACGTTGGGCTTAAGCACCAACGGGAAGTAGTTGGCAAGTATCTTGTCGTCTCGGCCCCCGGCAGCCTGCATCGCGATGGTGTAGATGCTCAGGAACTCCGACGGATGGGTCTTGCCATCATACTTCTCCGAGACTTCTAGCTTGAAGGTTCGGGAATTGGGCCACTGGACTCGCCGCAGCTCACGGGTAAACGCTGGGCTACCTACCTCGTAAGGCAAGTCGCCTGCGTGCCCTGGCGCAGGCTCGTCGACAGCAGGTCCTGCATGTTTATCAGATTGGTGGCGCGCTTCCCGTCGCCGCTCGATGGTAGTTCGAGCGTCCTCCTTGCTTCGTTCCCGAAGAACTTGACGCTGGTCGCGGCGCATCCGCGGATCGGACGACGCCGTGGAATCATCATCACGGTCATCGGCCCGCTGGGTCGTCGATCGCCGCTGCTGTCGTGGAGGAGAGTGCACCGTGGTCGCACCACCTCCAGTCTTTCCTCCATCAGCTCACACCGGATCGATGGACCGCCGTCTCGAGGGCCCTGCCTGCTGCGGCCCATCCTTGTTGGCGAAGCCGATGAGACTCTGGATAGTAGATCGCCACTCCTCCATCTTCTCCGGGGCAGGAGGGAAGTCGAGGAGCAGCTGCGCACGTGCCAAGGCTTCCGCCGGTGTAGGTGGCGGCGACAATTGCGAGGTACGTGAGGTGCTCTGACTCCTAACAATGTTAGAAGGAGCACCATCACGATCACGCGACCGCGCGCCACTTCCACCAGCAGCTTGGCGTGCATGCTGGGCATGTGCACCTTGAGATTGATGCACAGAAGTTCTTTCGTGGGGGCGTCCCGAACCACCAGCGCCATGGCGCTGGTCGTCGCATGCAACCTGTGAAGGTCGCAACGCTTGCGCCGGCGCGGGAGTTCTAGGAGGCGTCCTCCGATCTCTGGAGTTCGCTGCGCCGCCCGTAGGTAGCACGACCCCATCTCTGGATCCAGCGGCGTGCGGGTGGCCGTTACCGCTGCGGGCGACGCCGCTCGCCTGGCTTGGATCACCAGAACGCCGCGGAGGCTCTAAACCTCTACCTTCCACATCCACGCCGTCTCCCGTACGCGAAGGCACGCGCAAAACGGACGTAGATGGTAGTGCCGCCGCATCACTTTTCTTCTTGGGTGGCATGGTGATGAAGACGATGAAGAAACTGACGCGTTGTTCACTGGATCAGGTTCGCGCAACCTCAGTCCCCCTACCTGGCGTGCCAAAGATGTCGGCGTACGACACCTATGGGACCGCGGGGATCCCTTCTACGGTTCGGCAGAGGGGAGAGGTGTGCACAAAGAGCAGAACCAACGAACAGCGCGAGGGAATTTTTACCCAGGTTCGGGCCGCTGATCCGCGTAAAACCCTACTCCTGCCTTAGTTTATTGTTTGGGTGTTCTCCCAGTTCCAGGAGCGCTTGCGATGAACAGTACGTTCAAGCAGCAGCTACACATGCAGAATGGGCCGAGAGTGTTCTCCCCCTGTAGCAGTTGCCTTGGGCCTCCTTTTATATGCTCAAAGGGGTCTTCACAGTGGCAAAATGTACATACATTGAGGTGTAAAGTAGCTACAGGGTAATCATACCTAACCACTGACGGTTTAGGACAAATGCATTTAATGCACCGTAAGGTGTCCGTTTAGGTGTCCTCATTTCTTGGGGATGGAAAAAGGGAATGTCCCATCAGCACTGCTTAAGCTCTTCTCCACTGGTACCCTGCCACGCATCCAGGAATGGGCCCAGGATGCCAGGCTGATTGCTGTGCTGAATCGGTGGAACAGTGGTAGAATCTTGCCGGGACGCAAATCTTGCCGAGCCCAAGTCTTGCCGGGTTTCGCGAGTCACTCCGGCAAGATCTTGCCGGGGTCTTGGGCTTCGGCCTTCAGCTCTTATTAACTCCTGATCCTTTGATTCTTGATCTGAGCGTCCCCTTGACAATCTTGCACTAATCTCCAATTATTCCTCCGGTAAGCCTTGCCGCGGGTTTGGTTACAACTGCCCGTGCACAAATATGGGATACTAAAATCCCAACACTTAGTACACCGACACTGCCCTTGCTGCTGGGCCGGTCACGTTTTGACAAGGTAGGACCCGTTCTTGCTCGGACTGTTACTGCCATGTTTTCAATTGCAAGCCTGAGAAAATGTTGCACGCTGCAACTCGGCTTGAATTGTAAATGAATCGTCCATTCGTTGTGACTTGCAAGCTGTGTTAACCGGTGGTCAACTGATCATTATAGAGCCGAAAGGGCCATTAATTGCAGACCAAAAATGAGTCTGTAGTGAAGACGATCAAATCGGCCCTATATATAGCTGCATCTCTTTGACATTGTTCAACAAGGTAGAGTGAGCTAGGTGCTAATGTTTAAATGCTCGGCCACATGGTGTAGCAGCCGGATGAGCGCAAAGGCGGGTGCGCGAGCATGCAGACCGGCGAGCCAGGAGATGTTTGCATGTCTGCATACGTTACCTAGATCACTTAGTCAATAGTCATGTGTGTTAGTGGGATGAAAAGTAGCTGATGCAGGTAGTTAATAGTGTGAGGATCAGTACGTTGGCAAGCCGGGAGACTAGTTCTAAGGGCGTTGAGTTAGTTGAGGCATACACGTAAACTTGAGTCTATCCTTGAGAGTAGGCTGCATGTGCATGTGAGTTAGTGGCTGGTCCTCCGTGTGCATGAATGCCCCCCTTTGTGTTGATAAGAAATAGGAAAGAGACACAAGTTGTGTGCGGTGCCAGGAGAAAAAACCTCTATGCTTTTCTTCTTCCTTGTGTGTGCGTGCGTTCCTGGGCATACCAATCACTCCCTAGCTAAGTGAAAGTGCTCCGGTGGCTAGCAAAATGGCTGCGGGAAGAGGCAGTGCAAGCTGTGGCAAACGGTCAAACGGCAAACGGTCAAACGAAGCTGCTTGATGAAGGATAGTTGCTTGCCTGCATGTCTTGGCCGGCTGAAAAAAAGGAGCGCAGATACAACGAGGTAGGCACAAAAAGCTGTCTCACATGGGTGCTCCTATTTACGTTTCCACAATTGGTCAAAGTCAAAGTGTTGCGCGTCCCTTCCTGTGAGGTAACTGATGTTGAAACGCTACTGTTGTTTTGTATATATATAGCCTTCTGTTAAACTATCACGAGGAGCAAGCCTTTTCTTTAGAAATGAGTTCTGGACTGCTCCATGAGGTCGATGAGAGCAACTCCATCGTGCCTTCCAACGATGGCGATTTTGTTCACTTTTTGTCCGTTTGGATCGGCCGACGTACACCCATATCCGCTTTCGCATTTGGATCGGCGCTTGCGTTCAACGCTGGTCCGACCTATTTTTTAGATCGCGCGAAAAAAAAAATTACCGCAAACATTTTGAAAAATAAAAATGTAACTTAAACATTAATGCCGGCCACAAAGGCCGGCGAGAGTCCCCGAGTCAACATTTACATTAAATATAAATTAAAACTACGAGGAGGCGCGCTGCCCTAGGCGTCCTCGTCAGCGTCGTCGGGGCTGGTGAGGTCGATCAGTGTCGGCGCCGGGCCAGCCCAAGGGAACGCCGTCGACCATGCTATAGAGACGTCGTCCACCGCGGGCTGTACAGCCAGCAGCTGGCCTGGCCTACCACAGGCAAGATGCTTCTCCTCCTTCGCTTCGCGGCGCTCCTCCTCCGCGTCGCTCTCGAGCTGCTCGAGGTACTCGCCCTCGCGGCGCTCCTCGGCCAGCCTTCGCTGCCGTCACTGCTCGAGGTAGGCTTGCTACTGTGCCGACGTCGCCCCCAATCAGACCGGTGGCACACTGACCCACTCGCGCAGCACCTCGGTCCATGAGTAGCGCTCGACCGGCTCCGGCTCAGCCTTGACGGGGCACGGCGGCCTCAACGGCGGCACGACGCAGTCGGCGGCCGCGGAGAGCGCCATGGCCTCCGCCATGCGCGCCTGGTACGCAGCCTCCTCCTCCTCCTCCTCCTCCTTGCGCCGCTCCTCCTCCTCGCTTTCACGAAGGGCTGCCGCCAGCGCCGCCTGGTAGGCGGGGTCGCGGCGCTGCTCCGGCTTCAGCAGCTCCCGCCGGTGCCGCACCTCCTCCGTGTTTGCCCGCGCCGACCATGGCACCACCAGCACTAGGATGCGGTGCAGGTCAAGGTGCCGCCTGTGCGGAATGTTAACATCCGGCCATGGCAGCGGCTGGCGGTAATGCCAGTGCCAACACGCTTAGTGCACCAGGATGTATAGGCGGTCCCGTGGCCGGCGACCACTGCCCGCAGGCGGCGACATCTCCGAGGCTGACGGGGGCGACGGTGGAGGAGGAGGAGGCACACGGGAGAAACCGGTGCCGACGTCGAGCTTGCCCTTGCCCTTGCCGAAGAAACTCATGGCTAGGGTGTTGCTGTCGCCGGCGAGGGAGGCGAGCGTGGCCAGATATGGACTGGGAGGAGAAGTGGATGAGGCCGGCCCTCCGCACGCTTGCATTAATAAGGACGAGGACCCGGATGCTTCCACACGCTGTCATGCGGGCCCGAGTTAGTTGGACGCGTTAGTAATCCATCTTTTTCTTTTAGCTCCTTCTACGCATATCGTTTTACGAGATACGGCTACTGAAGCTTGCAGCATATCCCTCCTTGCATACTCACAAGTCAAAGGCTGCTAGCCTGCTACACATGCTCACGGACTGACCGCTGAGCATTGGTCCTACCCGTCTACCCAGTTTCACAGAGGCACGGCAGTGTAGGTCCTAGCAATAGCAAACGGCGGGCGACAGCATGCGTTCCCGCAACGCCGCTTGGCATATCCTCCTGAAGCAAGAGAGATGACATTGTGGGAGGCACGTGTTTCGTGAGGAGGCGAGAGAGGCTTGTAGAATCGTTTCCTTTTTGAGCAAGGTGAACTTTATGGGATGGATCAAATTCTATTATGGAACGTGACCTGCCTTGCCTCCGCGTCGCCCTCCCCCCCTCCCCCCCGGCGACCCGGGCGGCGGCGCTAGCTCCGGCCCCAGCTCCCCTCTCCACCCCTTCCTCCGACGCCGCCGCCGACCGGAGCCGCCAGGGCAAAGCCCTGGGACACCCGTCCTGGGCAGAGGCGCCGGGCAGACGCGGGGCTCGGCGGCGTGGTGGCGGGTACTGCACGGCGGCAGTGGAGCGGCTGGTCGAGGCGCGGCGGCTGCGTGCCGAGGCGACGACTGGCATCCAAATCTGGATCCGGGTGCATCGGGTGGTTCTGGCGGGCCTTCCTCATCGGCTGCCTTCTACTGGTCGGCCGGCGGCGGGGGAGGCGCACACCGGCGCGTGACGGCTGGTCTTGGCCGGCAGGGGGTGCGGGCCGAGGTGGCTATGGCCAGAGGCTGCGGTCTCGCCCCCGGCGGCTGTAGCTGATGGCGGAGGTGGTGTTCTGCCTGGTCGGGGGGTTCCAAGCCCTCAGCTTGGCAGGGCGGTGGTGCGGGCCTGTGGGGGCTTCGACGGCGCGGCGCCGAGGTCCTACAGACGGCGCAAGATGGTGGTGGTGGCCTCCTTCTCTTGGATTTGGACCGACGGTACGCGGGGCTGGGCGGGTGCCGTTGGTGCCAGCCGCACGCGGAACGGGGGAGGCTCAGATCTAGGGTTCATGCTCGGGCGGGCCAGTTCAAGGCTCGGGGCGGATCGGAGCCTGTGCTCCGGGTAGTTGTGGTCGGGCATGGCCTGGGATTTGCTCACGGATGGGACTTGTCCTCCACTCGCAGGTAAGGTGGTCGGTGGTCGTGACCGTGATTTCGTGGCCTCTATGTCTCTCTCTTTGTATTTGATTCATGCGCTAATCATATGTCTACAAGAGAACATGTGCGTGTCTTATGGATCTTGTATTGGGGAAGGCGAACTTTATTTTTGTTCATTGCGAACTCTTTTCGAATGAAATCGGATCCGTCCTCATGGTCACATAGTTATTGTTTCCTTTTATACCAACTCTATAAACATATATTTGTAGTGAGCTTAACATATATTTCTGTCTCTAGACCAACACACACACGCACACAAACAAAAGAGATAGAGATAGAAAGAGATGTGATATTGACGTGGAGAGAGAGCGAGGTTGCACTACAGGAATCAGCTTCTTTGCCGTCTGCCATGGCAGACGGCAAAGGCATGAATGGCGGTCGGCAAAGCTCTTTGCCGACTGCTAGCTGTCGGCAAACAGTCCGGCTCAATTCCTGTCGGTAAAGGCCTTCTTTGCCGTCTGCTTCAGAGAAGCGGACGACAAAGGTTTATGCCGTCAGCCGTTTGCGGCCAGCAGACGGCAAAGAGCGTAGACGGCAGTGAGGTGAGGTGGGAGCCGTTAGGGGTTAACGGCGTGCTTTGCCGTCAGCCGGCAGACGGCAAAGAGGCTAAGGTCTTTGCCGTCTGCTGGCGGACGGCAAAGAGCCCAAATAGGAGTCACTGGGAAGCTGCCACGTGGCCTTATTTGCCGTCTGCTAGCTGTCGGCAAAGGGATTTGAATCTTTGCCGTCTGCCAGCAGTCGGCAAAGACCTTAGCCTCTTTGCCGTCCGCCAGCAGTCGGCAAAGACCTTAGCCTCTTTGCCGTCCGCCAGCAGTCGGCAAAGACCTTAGCCTCTGTGCCGTCTGCCAGCTGACGGCAAAATGCCCAAATAGGCAACCCAGTGTTCCCAGGTTGCACAGGTAGCTGCCACGTGGCCTTCTTTGCCGACTGCTAGCTGTCGGCAAAGCTCTTTGCCGACTGCTAGCAGACGGCAAAGCTCTTTGCCGACTGCTAGCAGACGGCAAAGAGCCTATATAACCCCTGTTTTTAATTGAATTCATTCAATTTGACAGAAATTCATAGATATACACAGATAATACATATATACACAACAAGCATATCCAACAATATATTTCCACAAGTCCAACATATATCCATATGACATAAGAAGTTTCCAACAACATATCCATAGTGACATACACATCCAAACAAGTTCCCAAACATGTTTTCATAAACAAAAAGGAAGCACAAGGAGAATATATGAGTCCATCAATGCAAACTTCCTCATCTCAAGCAAATCTGCAAATTGGGAAAGATGAAAGTTAGAAGAAGAAGAAGAAGAGGAAAAGAAGAAGAAGAAGAAAAGAAGAAGAAGAAGAAAAGAAGAAGAGGAAAATAAGAAGAAGATTTTAGTTCTTTGCCGTCTTACCTCTTTGGGCCCCTCTTACCTCTTTGCCGTCTGCTGGCAGACGGCAAAGAAATCTTTGCCGTCTGCCAGCAGACGGCAAAGAAGTGGCCCGTGTGACCTAGTCAGTGCAGTACCCCCGTGGGGTCCACTTTGGACTTTGCCGTCTGCTGGCGGATGGCAAAGAACTCTTTGCCGTCTGCTGGCGGACGGCAAAGAGCTCGCAGATGGCAAAGACCCTGTTTGCCATCAGCTGGTTCTTTGCCGTCTGCTTTGAGAAGACAGACGGCAAAGAGCCTCTTTGCCATCAGCTGGCAGACGGCAAAGAGCTGGCAGATGGCAAAGACCCAGATTCCAGTAGTGTTGGCAGTATATGGATTGTTGGTAGTGGCGGCAAACGGTCAAACGAAGCTGCTGGATGAAGCATGGTGCCTCGAGGGGTATAACACTCATGGTATAAAAGGTCTCTAGTAAAACAAAGTGAGTGGACACATACAGTTTGTGCAAGGTTTGAGCAACATAAAAATAAAGGTTCCCATGTCATTATAACGAGGGGAAGAGATAGATATATAGAGAGGGATGGGATAAAAGGTGCCCGGTCAAATAAAAAGGGTGCACACATACGATTGTGAAAGATTCAGGCGATGAAAAATAAAGGTTCCCGTGTTATTATAATGAAAGGAAGAGATAGATAGATAGAGAGGCTAGGGATAAAAGGTGCCCGGTTTAATAAAAAGAGTGCACAGATACGATTGTGCAAGGTTCGCGCAATGAAAAGTAAAAGTTCTGTGTCGATATATTGAGAAGAAGAGATAGTCATATAGAGTGGGATGGGATAAAAGGTGCCAGTCAAATAAAGAGGGGTGGGGTAAAAGGTTCATGTGCAAGGTTTGGCAATGACAAACAAAGGTTTGGCCAATAAAAGGTTTGTGAATAATGGAGCACCACCGCATGTGGGATGGTTGTTGTTTTAAAGTTTTCGGAAAAAAATATATATGAGAAAAGAGCGTAGAGACCATATGGACGGTGCCTATCACGTTGTTTAAAAAGTGCTCATTACCGTGGGGCATAGTTTAAAAAAACTAGACCTGGTCACCGATCCGATCAGGAAAAACCGTGACCGGTGGCCTCGACGGTTTTATAAGCTAATTAGACCATTCTACAAAGAGACCGGACAAAATCGATTGAACCCGTAGCACACACTAGCCTCGGTGGGAAATAGGAAAAATAATTGCGGCTGTTGGAGATGAATCCTTGGGCACTACTGAACTTGCCGACATCACCCAACCAACTTGCCCATACAACTTAGTCATCAAAGGCTAGAAACTTAGTATATTTGACCCATTTTATATATTTTTATGGCTTAGAAACCAACAAATGAACCGTGGAACCGGTGGTCCGACTAGTAAAAACTTGAACCGGCGGCATCACTGGTTTGATCATCGGTCCGGGTTTTTAAACTATGCATGGAGGAAGGATCCCGTGTATGGAATGGCGTGGGGATGGGTTGCATAGTGAGCGCGACACTTTCATATTTTTTGAACTCTCATCGCCGTGGTTTAGCCAGCGGACTGGTTTACTCTACAACACTTTCCTATTTTGTTTACTCTATTCACCCCTCTTGCATCCAACACAACTAGACAAGCCTTGTTGATCCTTCCGCAACCTCTTTAACTTCTTGCGTCCAAGGTGGCTTCATCTTGTCGATGACTTTTCTTGCAAATGCCCCAAGCCTTTGTTGTTGATCCAAATATGTAGCAAGTAGAAACACAGGAATCATATTACCTTTGCCAAGAATCTCTCGCTACAAGCCATCCCTGCCTAATCCTATTACCTTTGCGTTAGTCAAACTAGAAGCGCCAGTGCATACATATATTTTGAACTGTTTAGTGTTGCGTACTTATCAGAAATGAGAAGAATGGAAGCTAGTTTAGTTATTTTAATCCAAGCCAGAAACTTAAAAATACAATTGACCCCAGCATCCATGACTAGTACAATACTGTGCCAGATAGCAACATACTGCTGATCGACAGAAAACAAAACATACTCGTACATTAATTTCTACTTTGAAATCTTCTTAGTACTGGGAATAGATGCCCAGCCATGCAGAATCAAAGGACCCAAGTTCTGATCACAAGGCCACCATATATTAGAAAAATAAATAAATCCTAAAGTCCAATATGCTAAATCTTGTGTACAAACCAGAATCCTAGCAGTTCGCTGGCATAAGAAACAATACAAAAATTGAGAAAATGCCACGGTTCCAGTTTAGTATTCACGTGATGTGATATCTGACTGGCATCAACTATGTCCTCTAATTCGTTTATTTTATTTTATTTTGACCTGAAACAGTAGGGTAAAAACCCACTGCAAGTTTTATCAAGTAAACAAAGTATGTACAGATTGAATGAGACAAGCCAAAGAAAAAATAAACTTAGAAAATCAAAAAGGAAAATATTATAACTAAGTGCGAAGCTTTGAAGTTTAAACCAAGTGACATATTTCCTTTTTTACTTTATGCCTAACCAAACAACCATAAGACATGGCAAAAGCCCCACTGATCACATGTGGATAGTCTAGAGACTGCGCTGTTGCGTGAACCGAGGGGAGAATGGCAGGGCTGCGCTGGCAGACTGACCACAAGTAAAATGTTTTGATCGCTCGTGAGCGCTCAGAGGAATTGAAGCAAATTTCAGAGCTTCCTTTCACTTGTACCAGACATGCTTTGATGTTTTGATAGCTTATTGAGGAAACATGCATGCATTTTGTCCGGTGGGCTTGGCCATGCCAAAGATAAAGGGGGCATTGAGCAGTTGAATTTCGGCGTGGTAGTAAGGCCTCCAGGTTTGATGGTCTTGATCTGCTTGCCAAAAGTAATGCACGGTTAGCTGTACACGAACAACATGGTAAACTGACGATGAATGCATTGTTTTGTCGCGCCTAAAATGTATTGCTGAATGCTAAATGCATTGTTTTGCCACCTACAGTCATATAGATGGTGCGTGTGTGCCATAGCATATTTAGGAGCTAAACCATTGCTGATTTATGACACAATTGATGATAGACATTGACACCAAATGATTCCTTGCATGGTCGTCTTTTTGTGCCATCTTCTTCTGCCATCGTACCATTGATGGAGCTGCTTTTATGCATCTGACCTTCATTGTGAGCAACTTTCTTTCACTTGACCAACTTGTTCTTCCTCCCTTTTCTTCACAAGGGCCCACCCATTCCCTAAGCATCTCCCCAGTGCCGCCCTCCTCGAATGCAGCCGGCGGTGAACGCACCTCCCTCTCCCTCCCTTGGCCACCGCCTACCCTGATTCGGAGCAAACACCAATGCATTCCAACATCCTAGGTCGATTCCCCGGTCTCCACCATCAAAACACCACCACGATTCGAAGTTAGTGCAGAGCGGCAAGGGAACCCGCTTCGGCGTCACCGTCTGGAGGTGGTGTACATGCTGACAAGAATTACATGCATATAGAATAAATAAGATTTATTCGCTCCAGATCTTAAAGAAATTTGCCTCTGGATGGAGGATACTTTTTATAACTTAATTGTATCAGCATGGCTGGGAAGGATGTTGACTGAAAGAGTTTGAAATATGGTGCTACTGATTATGCAGTAATTTGCATAATACAGTTGGTAACCATAATACGAACATGGTTGAACATATAGGTGACTGTAAGTCTCTGATCTTTTAGTTCAATAGTTGAAACCCACATATACCAATGTAAAATCAACATAACTACTCAGTTGTTGATAGACATAAATGAACTAAAACAACACGAGTGGTTGGGATAGCAGTATGCAGTTATCGTTTCTGCGATTATGAAACACTCAGACACCACAGAACAATATTCTAGCATGAAACTCTACGCATTGCAGTCCAGCCCATGATGGGCATGTTTCATCTTCAAACCATCTGCTCGCATAATCGTTTAAATTGCAAATAAATGCAATGCAATTAATTCATCAATTATCATACGCTATTATTGGATAAAAATAGGAACAAGATTAAGAACAAACTGAAAATTTTCCATACTTCTAATAAATATTCCCCGTTCCACTACTGGAATGATCAAAGCAATGCTCCTCACCCCATGGTATCTACAAAAGGTAAATGGTTATAAAAAAACCAAGAGCATCAGTGCAAGCTAAAAATATTTTTGAAGAGGATTTCCGCAATAAGGTCAGTATAGTCATACAATATAATAACTCAACAAAGCCGGATCTGGTAGATGAAAGGAAAAAAAGAAAAGAAAGAGGTAAGCACAAGTGAAGGAACCGGATATGGCTCTACAAGATCAAACTGAACGCAAAGCAAGTTCAGAAAATCACACAATCCACAAGTGCAAAACAAAAAGGTGAGAGAGGGGAAGGAGTAACCTCTCGCTCGAGAACCCGACGTGGCCTCAACGGCCATGCTTGAAGGCTTGGTGCTCAATGGCCCTGGCCGCCAAGGTTGCTGTCAGATTGAATTCCACCGGTTTCATGGCCTCGAGGTCGGCGTCGACGCCGCAGCTTGCACTTCCCCTCGTGCTCATCCACCACCCGTCGCACCCCACCATGGCTCCTCCCTTCGTCGCCACCCTTGCGAGCCATGCCGTCAGAGCCTCTACTGTTCGTCAGTTGATCTCGGGTGGGAGGTTCCTTCTTTGTCTCAGGCTCTCAGCCATGCCCGGGAAGGGGAGTGAGGGAAAGGAACGCATTATGAACAAGCGAGAAGACTACTATGAGCTAGTTCAAAACAACTTATTAGAAAAGGTGGGCGAAGTGGGGTGCCTGCTACCACGGATCAACATGTGAAGAAATGCTGCAGTTTCTGCTCGAATGCATCCAAGTATGTAAGGCAGACAGCAGACAGGAATCTTAACACGCATGTGACCTTTGACTCGCGATTTTACTGTGATGGGTCAGACGCAAAACTCAGTATGGTGCTCTCCGAAACCAGGCATGTGTGATGCCTAAATAAGGAAACATGCATACTAGCTGGAGCATCCTTCGATCACGAGATAAGCCTGACGTTCCATGAAAACCCGGAGGTGGAACAGGGTGCTCGTCTCGACGTGCATGTGAATATGTGATTATGTGGGCTACCGGAGATGTTGTCAGGAATGGGCCACACTATCCGTTAATACATCAATGCAAGTTACAGTAGACCTTGTCTCAATTTTTTTTACAGTAGACCTTATTTTTCATCGTTGATAAGTTAGATTACGTTCGTTTTGTTATGAGCTAAACAGACCGTGTTCATTTTCGGTTAGATAGTAGTTTAGTTGCCATGGCAGCAAAACCGCTTCATAGGCAGCTATAAATTTGTGGCGATTACAGCATGGGTGATTGACTGATGTCGTTCCTGTGAATCTAATTTAGTTGATTTCAAGACGGTGGAGTTGGAGTTCATGCAATCAAGGAACACTGCAAAGTGTTGTTTCTGTGAATCATCTGATAAAGTTCCGGAACCTTTCCAGCACCTGGAACCCTTTGTGGGCCGGGAACCATTCGCGCGCGCCCCAAACACTGTCACACAGCAGGTTTGTCAGCCTATGGGCTGGCCCTACTACCTATACGCATGCGTTTGTGGACCATGATCAACCCAAAGAGGAAATAAATTCCACACTCTCAAAATGATAGAAAAGTTTGGAAGGAAATAAATGGGACCAGATCCCAAGTAGAGCATGTGGCTGAGACATGGCACTTCATCAGCTTTGGGCATAAGGGAATGCATTGTGGAGTAGTTATTAAATGATTAATTGCTAGAGTGACAGAAACTTAAACCCTGGTTTATGGCTATTTCGTAAGGGGCTGATTTGGATCCATATGTTTAATGCTATGGTTAGATGTTATTTTAATTCTTCTTTTGTAGTTGCGGATGCTTGCGAGGGGGTTAATCATAAGTGGGAGGCCTGTTCAAGTAAGAACAGACCCAAGCACCGGTCCACCCACATATCAAATTATCAAAGTAGCGAACGCGAATCAAACCAACATGATGAAAGTGACTAGATAAAATTTTCGTGTGCCCTCAAGAACGCGTTGCTTATTATAAGAGACTGTTCCAGCCTGTCCTTTGCTAAAAAAAGGATTTGGCTACCTTGCTGCACTTTTGTTACCGTTACCGTTACTTACTCGTTACAAATTATCTTGCTATCAAACTATCTGTTACCTACAATTTTAGTGCTTGCAGAAATTACCTTGTTGAAAACCGCTTGTCATTTCCTTTTGCTCCTCATCGGGTTTGACACTCATACTTATCGAAAGTACTACGATTGATCCTCTATACTTGTGGGTCATCAAGACTATTTTCTGGCACCATTGCAGGGGAGTGAAGCGCTCTTGGTAACTGGAAATTGGTAAGGAAAATTTTATATTACGTGCTGAAATTTACTGCTACTTGCTACTATGGAAAACAATCATTTGAGAGCTTTGTTCGGGGTATCTTCACCTTGACAGGAAGCACAAAGAGTTGCCCCTCAAACTAATGCACCCACTGAAAATATTGGTTATGAAATTCCTTCGGGTATGATAGAGAAGCTGTTAGCTAATCCTTATGCAGGAGATGGAACACTACATCCTGATATGCACCTAATCTATGTGGATAAAATTTGTGGATTATTTAAGCTTGCAGGTTTACCCCAAGATGAAGTTAATAAGAAGGTTTCCCTTTATCTTTGGGGGGATAATCATTGACATGGTATAGGCTATGCGATGATATTGGAGCTTGGAATTGGAATCGATTGAAATTGGAATTTCCCCAAAAGTTTTATCCTATGCATCTAGTTCATCGTGATCGGAATTATATATGTATATACATATATGTATATACATATATATGTATATACATACATATATATATATATATGTATATATGTATATATAGATATATAATTTTGATTGTTTCATGCCAATATTATACAACTTTCACATACTTTTGGCAACAATTTATATGATTTATTGCCCTAACATATTGATCCAGTGCCCAGTGTGAGTTCCTGTTTGTTGCATGTTTTTTGTTTCACAGAATACCCATATCAAACGAAGTCCAAACGCGATAAAAAATTATGCAGAATTATTTTGGAATATATGTGATTTTTGGGAGGTGGAATCAACGCAAACGGAGGCCCACAGCCTCCACTAACCACCAGGGCGCGCCAACACCCCCCCGGCGCACGGTGGTGCCTAGTAGGCACCCCGTAAGTCAGTTGGGCCTGTTCTTTGGGCGCAAGGAAGCATATTTCTAGAAAAAAATCGTGTTAAAATTTCAGCGCAATCGGAGTTACGGATCTCCGGGAATTTGATAAACGGTGAAGGGCCAGAAAACAGGAACGTGAAACAGAAGAGAACAGAGAGGGAGATCCAATCTCGGAGGGGCTCCTGCCCCTCCGTCGCCATGGAGGCCATGGACCAGAGGGGAAAACCTCCTCCCATCTAGGCGGGAGCTCAAGGAAGAAGAAAAAGGAGGGGGCTCTCTCACCCTCTCTCCCGGTGGCGCCGGAGTGCGGCCGGGGCAAGGATCATGACGGCTATCTACACCAACAACCTTGCTACCATCAACACCAACTTTCTCCCCCTCTATGCAGCGGTGTAACCTTTCTATTCTCGCTGCAATTCTCTACTTGAACATGGTGCTCAACACTATATATTATTATCCAATGATATGTGGTTATCCTATGATGTTTGAGTAGATCTCTTTTGTCCTATGGGTAATTGATGATCATGATTGGTTTGAGTTGTGTATTTTATTTTGGTGCTGTCCTATGGTGCCCTTCGTGTCGCGCAAACATGAGGGATCCCCGTTGTAGGGTGTTGCAATACGTTCATGATTCACTTATGGTGGGTGGCTAGAGTGACAGAAGCTTACGCCCGAGTAAGGGGGTTGTTGCGTATGGGAGTAAAGAGTACTTGATACTTAATGCTATGGTTGGGTTTTACCTTAATGATCTTTGCTAGTTGCGGATGCTTGCTAGAGTTCCAATCATAAGTGTATATGATCCAAGTACTAAAAGTATGTTAGCTCATGCCTCTCCCTCATATAAAATTGCAATAATGATCACCGGTCTAGTTATCGATTGCCTAGGGACAAATAACTTTCTTGTGTGACAAAAAGCTATTTACTATACAACTAACTTTTATTATCTCGCAAAGTACTCGTAGTTTTATTCTTGCAAAGTAGTTCTAGCATCACACCTACAAAATAGTTTCATACTTGTTCTAGGTAAAGCAAACGTTAAAGTTTGCGTAGAGTTGTATCAGTGGTCGATAGAACTTGAGGGAATATTTTTTCTACCTTTAGCTCCTCGTTGGGTTCGCCACTCTTATTTATCGAAAAAGGCTACAAACAATCCCCTATACTTGTGGGTTATCAAGAACTTTTTCTGGCGCCATTGCTGGGGAGCAATAGCGTGGGGTGAATATTCTCGTGTGTGCTTATTTGCTTTATCACTAAGTAGATTTTATTTTCTGTTCTAAGTTGTTTTCTATCTTTAGTTATGGGTAGGAAACACAAAATACCAAACAAATTAGTTGTACCTACTAAACCAATGGTTGAAGAACCACCCAAAATCTATCATAGTCCTGCTGAAGCTTTTTACTTGGATCATCTTCGATCCCTATGTGCTCGTGCTGAGAACCCAACTAGCTTAGTTGAGGCAAAGTCATTAGATGAGCATGCTTATTTTTTGCGACACTGCTTATCTCAAAAGGGAAAACTTTTACGGCATCAAATTAATTGTTTGCAATGCTATGCTTGGAATTTATGTGAAATATAAATGATTTTACATGTTATTCTGAAGACCCTAAAAAACACCTTCCCTACCAATGTGAGTTTAAGGATGATGGAATCTTATCTTCTTATGCCAAAGGTGATTATAATTACTATGATATTGAACAAATTGAATATTTTTTTTTCTTTTAAGGGTACCTATGAAATTGCTTCTTTTATTGAAAAGTATGATATTACTCTTTACAAATCTGACAAGAGGAGACTAATATTTTGCAGGAATCTATGGAAGAAGAAATTGATGAAACTGTGAGCTCATTGGATGAAAAGATGATGAGGAGAGCGAAGAACAAAAGGAGGAAGAGTAGATTAGCTACCCGTGCCCACCTCCTAATGAGAGTAACTCTTCAACTCATACATTGTTTAATTTCCCTTCGTGCTTACCGAAGGATGAATGCTATGATACCATTGATTCATTTGAAATATCCCTTTTTGATGAAATTGATGCTTGCTATGCTTTGTGGCCATGATGACAATATGAATTATGTTGATGGAGATGAACTTGCTATAGTTCCTTATGTTAAGAATGAAATTGTTGCTATTGCACCCACACATGATAGTCGTATTATGTTTTTGAATTCTCCCAACTACACTTTATCAGAGAAGTTTGCTCTTATTAAGGATTATATTGATGGGTTGCGTTCTACCATTACACATGATGATTTTGATGAATACAATATGCATGTGCTTGCTGCTCCTACTTGCAATTACTATGAGAGAGGAACTACATCTCTGCCTCTCTATGTTTCCAACACGATAAAATTGCAAGAAACTGCTTATGCTATGTATTGGCCTTTACTTGATGTGCATCAATTGTTCTTTTATGACATGCCAATGCATAGGAAGAGAGTTAGACTTCGTCATTGCATGGTATATGTTGCTTTATGCTCACTACTAAAATACAAATCATTGCTAATTAAAATTGGCTTTGATATACCTTGGGATTCGGGTGGATCCATCACTTGAGCACTTTATGCCTAGCTTAATGGCTTTAAAGAAAGCGCTGCCAGGGAGACAACCCAGAAGTTTTAGAGAGTCATTTTATTCTGTTGTGTGCTTTTATAAAGTTTTAAAACAAAAAAATATAGAGGGGAACCTAAAACTTTTTCAAAAAGAAAAGTGAAAGTGAGAGAGACGAGCATTGTTAAAGTGGGAGCTAGCCTTGAACTTTGGTCATGCCCATAGAAACTTTGTGAATCTTAATTACAGAAACTTTTCAACAAAAATAATTATCCCCTTGTAGAAATTCATTGTATTATAAAAATAATGTGCCAAGATTTGCCTTTAGGATGATTAGATTGCTTGTTTGGTATGTGCGGTGCAAAAGCAGAAACTTTTGCTGTAGCGCGTGAATTTACATTTTTTACTAGAACTTCAAAAGTTTTTGAAATTTTTACACAGTACTTCTACGCAATTTTTTTATCTTGTCCTAAGTTTTCAGGAATTTTAGAGTTACATAAGTATAGTCAAAGTTCAGATTGCTACAGACTGTTCTGTTTTTGACAGTTTCTGTTTTTGATGCATTGTTTTGCTTGTGTTGATGGAACTATGGAGTGTATCGAGTGGTATAAGCCATGGAGAAGTTAGGATACAGCAGGGATAATGCAAAAATAAAATATGAATGGGTTTTCAACAGCACTTAAGGTCGTGATTTGCTTTATTATACTAACGGATCTCACGAGCATTTTGTTAAGTTTTGTGTGGATGAAGTGTTCGAGGATCGAGGAGGTCTCGATATGAGGAGAAGGAGGAGAGGCAAGAGTTCAAGCTTGGGGATGCCCAAGGCACCCCAAGTAAATATGCAAGGATACTCAAGCGTCTAAGCTTGGGGATGCCCCGGAAGGCATCCCATCTTTCTTCAACAAGTATCGGTATGTTTCGGTTTTCGTTTTGTTCACATGATATGTGTAAATCTTGGAGCGTCTTTTGTGTTTAGTTTTCACTTTTATTTTATGCACCATGCTAGTATGAGATATCCCATGGTTGACTTATAGAATGCTCATTGCACTTCACTTATATCTTTTGAGTATGGCTTTATAGAATGCTTCATGTGCTTCACTTATATCATTTGAAGTTTGGATTGCCTGTTTCTCTTCATATAGAAAACCATTATTTGTAGAATGCTCTTTTGTTTCACTTATATTTGTTAGAGCATGACCTTTTGTAGAAACAATTAAACTCTCTTGCTTCACTTATATCTATTTAGGGAGTCAACAGGAATTGGTCATTTGCATGGTTAGTCAAAAAATCCTACATAAAACTTGTGGATCACTGAATATGATATGTTTGATTCCTTGCAATAATTTTGCGATATAGAGATGATAATATGTGGGAGGTACTAGTAAATGGTTGAGGTTAGTAGGAATATTAGTGTTAAGGTTTGTGATTCCCGAAGCATGCACGTATAGTCTCTCGTTGTGCTATGAAGTTGGAGCATGATTTATTATTGATTGTCTTACTTATGAGTGGCGGTCGGGGACGAGCGATCATCTTTTCCTACCAATCTATCCCCCTAGGGGCATGCGTAGTAGTACTTTGCTTCGAGGGCTAATAAACTTTTGCAATAAGTATGTGAGTTCTTTATTTCTAATGTGAGTCCATGGATTATACACACTCTTACCTTTCCGCAATTTGCTAGCCTCTTCGGTACCGCGCATTGCCTTTTCTCACCTTGAGATGTGGTGCAAACTTCGTCGGTGCATCCAAACCCTGTGATATGATACGCTCTATCACACATAAGCCTCATTATATCTTCCTCAAAACAGCCACCATACCTACCTATTAAGGCATTTCCATAGCCATTCCGAGATATATTGCCATGCAACTTCCACTGTCCCGTTTTTATGACTTGAGCATTCATTGTCCTTTGCATGATCGTAAGATAGATAGCATGATATTTTCATGGCTTGTCCATTATTGAGATCCTTGCTACGCTAGATCATTGCACATCCTGGTACACTGCCAGAGGCATTCATATAGAGTCATACTTTATTCTAGGTATCGAGTTGTAATATTGAGTTGTAAGTAAATAGAAGTGTGATGATCATCATTACTCATTATTAGAGCATTGTCCCAGTGAGGAAAGGATGATGGAGACTAAGATTTCCCCACAAGTCGGGATGAGACTCCGGACAAAAAGGGAAAAAGAAAAAGAAATGAGGCCAAAAAGAGCCCAAGAAAAAAAAGAAAAAAAAAAGAAAAAACAGAGAGAAAAAGAGAGAAGGGGTATGTTAATTCCACACTTGTGCTTCAAAGTAGCACCATGTTTTTCATATAGAGAGTCTCCTATGTTGTCACTTTCAAATACTAGTGGGAATTTTTCATTATAGAGTTAGATGCACACCCATTTAGTTTTCAGTTTGAGCTTTCAAACACTTGTAGCTCTCAGTGCATCCGTTGCATGTCAATCCCTACTCCTCGCATTGATATCAATTGATGGGCATCTCCATAGCCCGTTGATTAGCTGCATCGATGTGAGACTTTCTTACTTTTTTGTCTTCTCAATATTTACCCCTATCATCATACTCTATTCCACCCATAGTGCTATGTCCATGGTTTGTGCTCATGTATTACGTGGGGGTCGAAAATGCTGAAGTTTGTTAAAAAGTATGAACTAATTGCTCGGCTTGTCATCGGGGTTGTGCATGATAAATACTTTGTGTTAAGAAGATGGAGCATGACAAGACTATATGATTTTGTAGGGATAGCGTTCTTTAGCATTGATATTTTGAAAGACATGATTGTTTGTTGGGATGCCTAAGTATTGATGTCTTTATGTCAAATTATAGACTATTGATTTGAATCACTCATGTCTTAATATTCATGCCATGATTAGATATATGATCAAGATTATGCTAGGTAGCATTCCACATCAAAAAATATCTTTTTTATCATTTACCTATTCGAGGACGAGCAGGAATTAAGCTTGGGGATGCTGATACGTCTCCGTCGTATCTATAATTTTTTATTGTTTCATGCCAATATTATACAACTTTCACATACTTTTGGCAACAATTTATATGATTTATTAAACTAACATATTGATCCAGTGCCTAGTGCCAGTTCGTGTTTGTTGCATGTTTTTTGTTTCACAGAATACCCATATCAAACAAAATCACAATGCGATAAAAATTAGAGAGAATTGTTTTGGAATATATGTGACTTTTGGGAGGTGGAATCAACGCAAACGGAGGCCCACGATCTCCACTAACCACCAGGGCGCACCAACACCCCCCGGCGCGCGGTGGTGCCTAGTGGGCACCCCGTAAGTTGGTTGGGGCTCTTCTTCGGGTGGAAGGAAGCTTATATCCGGGGAAAAATCATGTTAAAATTTCAGCACAATCGGAGTTACGGATCTCCGGGAAGTTAAGAAATGGTGAAGGGCCAGAAAACAGGAACGCGAAACAGAAGAGAACAGAGAGGGACATCCAATCTCGGAGGGGCTCCTGCCCCACCACCGCCATGGAGGCCATGGACTAGAGTGAAAACCCTCCTCCCATCTAGGGGTGAGGTCAAGTAAGAAGAAGAAGGAGGGGTTCTCTCTCCCCCTCTCTCCCGGTGGCGCTGGAATGCCTCCGGGGCAAGGATCGTGACGGCGATCTACACCAACAACCTTGCTACCGTCAACACCAACTTTCTCCCCCTCTATGTAGTGGTGTAAACTCTCTATTCCCGCTGCAATTCTCTACTTAAACATGGTGCTCAACACTATATATTATTATCCAATGATATGTGGTTGTCCTATGATGTTTGAGTAGATCTGTTTTGTCCTATGGGTTAACTGATGATCAAGATTGGTTTGAGTTGTACATTTTATTTTGGTGCTGTCCTATGGTGCCCTCCGTGTCGCGCAAACATGAGGGATCCCCGCTGTAGGATGTTGCAATAAGTTCATGATTCGCTTATGGTGGGTGGCTAGAGTGACAGAAGCTTACGCCCGAGTAAGGGGGTTGTTGTGTATGGGAGTAAAGAGGACTTGATACTTAATGCTATGGTTGGGTTTTACCTTAATGATCTTTGCTAGTTGCGGATGCTTGCTAGAGTCCCAATCATAAGTTCATATGATCCAAGTACGGAAAGTATGTTAGCTCATGCCTGTCCCTCATATAAAATTGCAATAATGATCATTGGTCTATTTATCGATTGCCTAGGGACAAATAACTTTCTTGTGTGACAAAAAGCTATTTACTATACAACTAACTTTTATTATCTCGCAAAGTACTCGTAGTTTTATTCTTGCAAAGTAGTTCTAGCATCACACCTACAAAATAGTTTCATACTTGTTCTAGGTAAAGCAAACGTTAAAGTGTGCGTAGAGTTGTATCGGTGGTCGATAGAACTTGAGGGAATATTTGTTCTACCTTTAGCTCCTCGTTGAGTTCGACACTCTTATTTATCGAAAAAGGCTACAAATGATCCCCTATACTTGTGGGTTATCAGCCTCGTGAAGGAGAAAGTATCGCTCTAGCTTGGGGGAGGCTTAAATCAATGTTATATTCATGCCCTAATCATGAGCTCTCAAGAGAAATTATTATACAGAATTTTTATGCTCGGCTTTCTCGCAATGATCAATCCATGCTCGATACTTCTTGTGCTGGTTCTTTTATGAAGAAGACTATTGAATTCAGGTGTTATCTCATGGAAAGAATTAAATGCAACTCTGAAGATTGGGAACTCGACGAAGGTAAAGAGTCAGGTATTAAGCTTGAGTTTGATTGTGTTAAATCTTTTATGAACACCGATGCTTTTCACAAGTTTAGCACTAAATATGGACTTGACTCTGAGATAGTAGCCTCTTTTTGTGAATCATTGCTACTCATGTTGATCTCCCTAAAGAGAAGTGGTTTAAATATCATCCCCCTATTAAAGAAAAGATCGAGGAGCCAGTTACAGTTAAAGATGAAACTATCATTTACAATGTTGATCCAATTCTGCCTACTGCTTATATTGAAAAAACCACCTTTCCCTGTTATGTTAAAGGAACATTCTAATGTTTCAACCGTGATTAATAAGAGTAACATTAAAGTACCTAGACCCTCTGAACAAATTAAAGTAGAACCTAGTATTGCTATGGCTAAAGATATCTTGGTCGATAATATTGACGGACATGTTATTTATTTCTGTACTGAAGCTGCTAGAATTGCCAAACCTGATACTAAAGATAAGAACAAGTCTGTTGTAGGCATGCCTGTTGTCTTAGTTAAAATTGGAGATCATTCCTATCATGGTTTATGTGATTTGGGTGCTAGTGTGAGTGCTATTCCTTTTACCTTGTACCAAGAAATTATGAATGACATTGCTCTAGCTGAAATAGAAGATATTGATGTCACTATTAAACTTGCAAACAGAGACACCATCACAACACTTGGGATTGTTAGAGATGTTGAAGTCTTGTGTGGGAAAATAAAATACCCTACTGATTTTTTAGTTCTTGTTTCTCCACAAGATGATTTTTGTCCCATAATATTCGGAAGGCCTTTCTTGAACATTGTTAATGCTAAGATAGATTGCCATAAGGAAACGGTCAGTGTCAATTTTGGTGATGTGTCTCATGAGTTTATTTTTTCTAAGTTTCGTAAACAACCTCATAATAAAGATTTACCTAGTAAGGATGAAATAATTGGTCTTGCTTCTATTGTCGTACCTCCTACTGATCCACTAGAACAATATTTGCTAGATCATGAAAATAATATGCACTTGCATGAAAGAAATGAAATAGATAAAATATTCTTTGAACAACAACCTATCCTTAAACACAATGTATATGTTGAAACTCTAGGAGGTCCTCCTCCACCTAAAGGTGATCCTGTGTTTGAATGAAAGCAATTGCCTGACACTTTGAAGTATGCTTATCTTGATGAGAAAAGATATATCCTGTTATTATTAGTGCTAACCTTACAGAACATGAAGAAGAGAGATTATTAAAAATTCTGAGGAAGCACTGTGCTGCTATTGGATGTACTCTTGATGATCTTAAGGGCATTAGTCCCACTCTCTGTCAGCACAAGATTAATATGGAACCTGATGCTAAACCCGTTGTTGATCTTCAACGTCGATCGAATCCTAAGATGAAGGAAGTGGTAAAAGAACTGAAATACTAAAGCTTCTGGAAGCAGGTATAATCTATCCCATAGCTGATAGTAGATGGGTAAGTCATGTTCATTGTGTCCCTAAAAAAGGATGTATTACTGTTGTTCCTAATGATAAAAATGAACTCATTCCACAAAGAATAGTCACTGGCTATAGAATGGTAATTGATTTTAGAAAATTAAACAAAGCTACTAGAAAAGATCATTACCCTCTGCCTTTCATTGATCAAATGTTAGAAAGATTATCTAAGCACACACACTTTTGCTTTTTGGATGGATATTCTAGTTTCTTTCAAATACCTGTATCACAACCTGATCAAGAAAAAAATCACCTTTACTTGTCCTTTTGGAACTTATGCTTACAGACGTATGCATTTTGGTTTATGTAATGCATGTGCTACCTTTCAAAGATGTATGACTGCTATATTCTCTGACTTTTGTGAAAAGATTGTTGAGGTTTTTATGGATGATTTTTCTGTTTACGAAACTTCTTTTGATGATTGCTTAAGCAACCTTGACCGAGTTTTCCAGATATGTGAGCAAACTAATCTTGTCTTGAATTGGGAGAAGTGCCACTTTATGGTGAATGAAGGTATTGTCTTGGGGCATAAACTTTCTGAGCGAGGTATTGAGGTGGATAAAGCTAAAGTCGATGCAATTGAGAAAATGCCATGTCCTCAAGATATTAAAGGTATTCGAAGTTTCCTAGGTCATGCTTGTTTCTATAGGAGGTTTATTAAAGACTTCTCTAAAATTTCTAGGCCTCTTACCAATCTTTTGCAAAAGGATGTTCCATTTGTTTTTTATGATGATTGTGTAGAAGCCTTTGAAACAGTTAAGAAAGCCTTAACTTCTGCACCTATTGTTCAACCACTTGATTGGAACTTACCTTTTGAAATTATGTGTGATGCTAGTGATTATGCCGTTGGTGCTGTTCTAGTATAAAGAGTTGATAAGAAATTAAATGTTATTCATTATGCTAGTAAAACTCTAGACAATGCTCAAATAAATTATGCCACTACTGAAAAAGAGTTTTTAGCAGTTGTGTTTGCTTGTGATAAATACAGATCTTACATTATTGATTCTAAAGTAATTGTTCACACCTACCATGATGCTATTAAATACCTTATGGAAAAGAAAGATGCTAAACCTAGACTCATTAGGTGGGTTCTTCTGCTACAAGAATTTGACTTACACATTACTGATAGGAAGGGAGCCGAGAATCCCGTAGCTGATAACGGGTCTAGGTTAGAAAATATTCTTGATGACCCTCCTTGGTATGTTGACTATGCTAATTATATTGTTGCTAAATTTATACCACCTAGTTTCACATACTAGAAAAAATTCTTCTACGATTTAAGACATTAATTTGGGATGACCCACATCTGTATAAAGGAGTAGATGGTATTATTAGATGTTGTATACCTGAGCATGAACAAGAACAAATCCTATGGAAATGTCACTCCGAAGCCTACGGAGGGCATCATGCGGGAGATAGAACTGCACACAAGGTATTACAATCTGGGTTTTATTAGCCTACTCTTTTTAAGGATGCTAGTAAGTTTGTCTTATCTTGTGATGAATGTCAAAGAATTAGTAATATTGGTAGACGTCAGGAAATGCCTATAAATTATTCACTTGTTATTGAACCATTCGATGTTTGGGGCTTTGATTATATGAGACCTTTTCCTTCCTATAATGGGTATACACACGTTTTGGTTGTTATTGATTATGTCACTAAGTGGGTAGAAGCTATTTGTCGGGGTACGACACCTATGGGTTCCCGAGAGACCCCTTTACGATTCGGCGGGGGGAGAGGTATACGCAAAGAGCAGAACCAACGATCGATGCGGGAAGTTTTTACCCAGGTTCGGGCCGCTGATCAGCGTAAAACCCTACTCCTGTTTTGTGTTCTTATTAATGTTCTTGAGCCCAGCCTTCAGGAGCGCCCGCTCTGAACAGTACGTTCAAAGAGCAGCTACGCATGCAGAATGGGCCAGAAGTTCTCCTCCCCTGTAGCAGTTGCCTTGGGCCTCCTTTTATACGCTCAAAGGGGTCACCACAGTGGCAAAATGTATATACATTGAGGTGTAAAGTAGCTACAGGGTATCATACCTAACCCCTGACGGATTAGGACAAATGCATTTAATGCACCGTGAGGTGTCCATTTAGGTGTCCTCACTTTCTTGGGGATGGAAAAAGGGGCCATCCCATCAGCACCGCTTAAGCTCTCTTCCATTGGCGCGTCGCCACGCGTCCAATGAAGGACCCAGAATGTCGGGTTTGTCGCTGTGCTAGAGTAGTGGCACAGCAACAAAACCTTGCCGGGCGCCGAAGCTTGCCGGGCACCAATCCTTGCTGGGCTCCGCAGGCCACCCCGGCAAGATCTTGTGGGGGAAGCTGGCCTTCGGATTCCAGCTCTTCTTATCTGCTGGTCCTCAGATCTCTGACTTGATGATTTCTTTGGTGGCTTGAATCGACCTCGAACTGTTCCCCGGCAAGCCTTGCCGCGAGGATGGCTACAACTGCCCGTGCACAAGTACGGGGTACTAGTGGCCCAATACTTAGTACACCGACAGGAGCCCCCGGGCCTAGGCCATACACGAGTGCGAGGCGTTGTTGGGCTAGGCCCAAACAGTGCACGGGCATGCGTGGCAGGGGATTAACTGCTCGTAAATATCCCGTTTACTGTGCCCCCCACTACACGCACCGAGCGTGCGACGTGGGAAGCGTGCCTCAAAGGCTGCAACTACAATGCGCCTATAGAGGCGCATTCACATTGGGGAATAAAAGAGGCGGCCCCGCTCCTTCCCCATAAAAAGGAGAAGCCGCAGAGGCACAAGCCTATTTACCCCCCTCTTCTTCTCAATCTGGCCGTCGCCATCGCCTTCCTCCTCTCGAGCTCAGAGCGAAGCTTTTTCCTCTTTCGCCCGCCGCTTCCACGCTTGCTCCACCCCCGGCTTCCGCCCTCACAGCCGCCATGCCGCCCAAGGCCAGCAAAGGCAAGGGCAAGGAAGCGAAAGTCGACGTCCCGGAGAGCGAACTGGTGAAGATGCGGAAGAAGTGTGTCATCTTCCCCCCATCGCTTGATGTTGAAGCTCTGAAGGGGCGGTACCAGTGCATGTGGGCGAAGGAGACACAAGCTCACCCCGCCACACGCGTAATTCCAGGTTCTTGTTCCAAAAGTGAATCAGACAGATACCCTTTCTTCGCTGCGTATTTCTATTGCGGGCTCTGCCCCCCATTTTCCGACTTCTTCAATGATATCATGTACACATATGGCTTCCATCTTCTCGATTTCACGCCGAATGCGGTACTATGCATGTCCATCTTTGCCCATCTTTGTGAAAACTTTGCCGGCGTGATTCCCAACTCTACTCTTTTTCGCCATTACTTCTTCCCCCGCATCCAAAAAGGAGAGGCCCTCTCTGGTTCTATCGCCTGGATCCCAAGGGCTTGGAATAAGGAAATATACCCAGAAGGAGTTTACCGCGAAAAGTGGGACGAATGGCGGGCTGAATGGTGCTGGATCAAGGAAGCAGATCCCCATCCGTTTTGTCTTCCCCGGCAACAGAAGGTGGTCCGCGGCAAGGACTGGAGCGATCTCGCCGCGGAGGACGAGAGGCTCACAATCGCCACCACCAGGATCCTTCGCCTGAAAGCTGCCGGGCTGACAATGGAGATGATTGGCTTTGACTTTCTCCGCTGCCGCATCGCCCCCTTGCAGAACAGGGGAAGGCCAGCTTGGGAATACAGGAACGCGGCAGATATCATGAGATTGCGCCCCGGGTTGAATAATAATCTGACCACTATGCAGCTTGGCGCTCTCCGTAAAAAAATATTCCAGCGCGAAGACAAGCATCGGCTGCCGGCAAGGATTGTCCCTTTGTGCAACAACTCCGCCTTGGGGTCAATCATCGCCTTCATGCCGATGTTCAATGCCCACGGTCTTGACGCGACTTGGGCCGAGCCAACCGAGGAGGAAGCATAGAAGTTTTTTGACAACTTGACGGATAGACCCGTCCGGCAAGAGACAGATTTCATCCGAGCCACCACCGACCAAGAAGTAGCTTACATTGCTACTAGGGTGGAGGAGGCAAATCTTGCCGCGGAGGCCGGCAGCGTTGGTTTCATAGAATGGGAAGCCAGCGACGCAGAGGTAGTAGTGGGAGTAAAACCTACCGGGAAGGACAGAGCTGCCGGGGAACAGAGCAGCACAGCCGCTGAGAGCTCGTCCGACGAGGACACGGCCGAAAAAGAACAGCAAAAAGAGCTCCCCGCCCCGAAGAAGACGAAGCGTGTTCTTCGGAAGGCTGCATCTGGCATCCCGGCAAGCCAGCCTTCTTCGAGCAGCGAGGCTCCAGGCAAGAAAGTGGCCGGCAAGACTGCACCACGGCAAGGGGCTCGTCAACAACCTACGCGGCGCGCGAGACCCACACCAGCGGCCACTGCTGGGGCGGCAGGGGTGTCTCGCACTACCGCACCGGAAGCTGCCCCGGCGCCTGCCACAGCCAAGCGGCCTAGGACACCTCCTCCGCCTCCCCACTCAGACATTGCAGCGGAGGCCGATTTCGACATCTCCGGCTTTAGTCCGGAGCGAGAGGAAGAAGAGTGAGTACTTTGCCACAGCATTTATATTCCAATCTTGGATCAATCTTACTAACTTGCTCGTATTGTCTCTGCAGTGATGCAGAAACCTTGCTGGAGAGGATGGCGAAGAGGACAAAGACTTCCACGGGCGACGAGCCCCCGGCAGGCTCCACGAGCGTGCCAGAAACCGTCGTCGTCAGCCCGGAGCCCAGTCCTCAACGCAGCCCCCAGCACAGCCCCCAGCGTAAGTTCACTGTTCTTTTTCCGCTGGCGGGTGCTGAGGCTTCCATTCTTGCCGCTGATATCCTTGGGCTCGTAGGAGAAGAACGGCAACAAGGAGGGTTGTCGGAAGACATCCCCGTCGTGCCACCTTCATCGACCACGCCGCCCACAAACACATCCCCGGCAAGAGATCCTACCGACGAGCCCATCCTAACCGAGGAGGAGCCGGCAAGCATGGACACCGGCAACCCTCCCCCGGCAACCAAAGTTGCCGGGAAGGGCGAGGCCACCTCTCAATAGCTCGACGCAGGTAATCGATTGCCTCAGAGTGCTTGTTACTCTTTCCCTTATCTCTCTATCTTTAGTCACTTCGAACTTCAATCTTGATCTTATTCTGGTCTCCTCCTTCGTCCTTCAGAGTTCCCTGTGGTGGAACACATGGATGTCGACGTTGTCATCGAGGAGACCGCCAGGGACGCCGCTGCCGAAGCAGACAGGATTGCCGCCAGCGAGGCCACCAAGGATGACACTGTCAGGCTGGTGGTGCTCTTGACGGGGAGGCCGCCAAGAGTGCACAAGAGGAACCCGCCAAGGAACCTACTGAAGGGGGCGACAGGGAGGTTGATGACCGTACTGATGGCATTCCTGCCGCAGGAGCGCCAGGCGCTGCACCAGCCACGGAGCCCCCTGCCACTGGTGAGGCGGTCGCTGAAGACCAACCGTCAACATCTGAAGGCCCCTCATCCAGCAAATACCTCAAGGTTGGCGAGAACCTGTTTGTCAACTTGTCGGGGACGGCAAGCATTGGGGCACCAGCCGAAGGAGAAGTTTTTGACGAAGAAATTATCGCTGCTGCTGGGCTCGAGGTTATTGATGATCCCAGCGCTAGCAGCGGCAAATCTGAAGAGGATCAGCTTCTTCAGGCCATGGGCGAGAACTTTCGCAAGATCCAGCTCTCCACCGCGCCCGGAAAGATAAAGCGGATTCCAGAATGGCAGTCGTCGAGGCGGCCGAGGCAGATTTCCAGAGGCACGTCGAACAAATGCAAACCTGGTACGCCGAGGCCCTCCAAGAGCTGACTGCTGGCCGGGAACAGGTGAGCCAACAGTGGACAGAGATCCTCCTGAAGCAATCTGATATGGAGAAGGCGCAGGATGAAGCTACTCAAAGGATTGCTGCTGAAGATGCCCTCCTGACGGGGCGCCGCGTTGCTCTTGATGCTCATGAGGGAGATCTCACCGCACGTGAGCAGGTGCTCGCCGCCAAGCTTCGCAGCAAAGATGAATATATCGAGAAGCTTGTCGCGCGGCGGACCCAGGAGCTGGAGCAAAAACATAAAGAAGCGCTCGAAGCTCTGACTGCAGGTCACGCCGGCAAGCTCAAGGAGGCCGTCGATGCTGCCGAAGCTGCAGAGGCCGCCAAGAACGAGCTGAGCGACAAGGTAAAGAGACTGGAAATAGATCTCGACGAACACGACAAGGAGCTCTCGACGCTCAAAGGTGATAGGGAAAAAACCCTCCACTCCTTGGCGGAGATGCAAGTTGCCCTGTCCAATAAAACCAAGCAGCTCTCCTCTGCGGCTGATTACATTGCAGTTCTGGAATTGAAGCTGACCATGTTGCAGAAGTCTCTCGAGGCCGGCAGGGCCCGTGAGAAAGCTCTACTCAAGGATCTCCAAGGAGAGAGGAACCTGCTCAAGAGCGCTGCCGCCGCCCAACTCGATTACGAGAAGGGGGTGGAGATCTGGACTGGACGTCTCATCGCCGCTGCGGAGAAGCTTACGGCAGAACTGTCAACCATGGGCCTGTCGAACTTCAGGTATTCTTCCGAGGAAAGAATATCTTCAAGTGCCAGGTTGACGATGTTCTTTGAAAGCATCATCGGCGCCTTGAGGGTGCTCCAGTCTAGTTGGGCGACCCAATTGGCCAACGAGACTCGCCGGCTTTGCCGGGCCGTCCTTCGCAAGGTGCTTATCAAGGTGGTGCACAGCAATCCCGGCACCGACCTCTCCAATGCGCTCGGCCATCTGCCAAGGGACGCAAATGTTGAGGCGCTTGAAGAATGCATCGCGCCTATCCTTGAGAAGGTGGATTCCATCAAAAGGATCGAAGGCCAGCGCAGGGATTAAGTGCTCCGCGTTTTCTTGCCGTCATCATTCCATGTAAAAGACAATTAAGTCTCAAGTTAGAATTGCGGCAGCTCATGAATGTAATATAACTCGCCTATGTTTAGGTTCATGCTTGCTATTTTCCTTGTCTGATTCCTTTATGTATGGGGTTCACCCTACGCTTACTGAAAAACTTGCCGGCGCGCAACCTGCTCACGAGCGCTGGGTGCGGGACTTCAGCAGCCTGCTGGAGGCGCAGCAGCCGGCAAGACTCCTTGGCATTCTCAGTGCAGCCACTTAAATCGTTGAGCGGGCTTGAAACAAAATAAGGGCGCAACCGATTACAACAAGGGTTCCTTCGCGTGCAGATTTTCCATACAAGAGTCGGAATCGTCCAAGGAAATAACTTGCAATAAAGGAAACTTGCTCTAAGTTTTTAGGACTTAGCTTTCTGTCACTGTCCTTCCTCCGGCAAGTGTTGATTCCGAACATCGCCAACTGGTACTTATATCTCCCTCCCCCCCCCGGCAAATGTGCACGCGAGGAATCCTTCTGTCTTTTAAAAAGAAAGAAGAGAAAATAAAGACATGAAACCTTGGCGGTTCGTTAGAACTTACCGGGAGTAGGTGTTATACAACATCTTAGACAAACATGCATATATAAATATGAACACGGGAATCAATAAGGGAATGTACAACACTTAAATTTATTCATCTGCGCTCAGGGTCTGCGCCTGGCTTTGTACAAAGGATCACATGCCTTGCCGGCAAGACTTGTACAAAAGGGTGGTTGCCGGGAGCCCCCGGCAACCGCGCCTTATGGGTAGAACTTGCGAAGATGTTCGATATTCCAGGAATTGCTCACTGGAACGCCATCTTCGGTCTCCAAGCGGACAGCGCCAGGCCTGGTGACTCGTACTACCCGATAAGGGCCTTCCCACTTTGGCGTCAACTTGTTTGAATTCTTGGCGGACTGAATCCGCCGAAGAACAAGGTCGCCTTCCTCAAGGCTTCGGGCATGAACTTTGCGGCTATGGTAGCGGCGCAAAGCTTGCTGGTAGCGTGCAGCCCGCACAGCAGCCTGAAGACGATTCTCCTCAAGGAGCACAGCGTCATCTTGCCGCAGTTGCTCTTGCTCAAGCTCATCATAAGCGAGAACTCAAGGAGATCCGTACGTGAGTTCCGTGGGGAGAATTACTTCTGCTCCGTAGACCAGAGCGAAGGGTGTCTGGCCGGTGGGTCGATTTGGTGTCATTCTGATTGACCAAAGAACCGCCGGCAACTCATCAATCCAGCGTCTTCCGCACTTTCTCAATCTGTCAAAAGTCCTGGTCCTGAGACCGCGCAACACTTCAGCATTAGCCCTTTCTGCTTGGCCGTTGCTTCTTGGGTGAGCGAAGGGTGTCTTGGACGTACTGCATGAAGGTGCGACTTGTGAACTGCGTGCCGTTGTCGGTGATGATCCTGTTGGGTACACCGAAATGGCAAACTATCCCTTTAAAGAACTTGATGGCTGATTGTGCTGTCACCTTCCTCACTGCTTCCACCTCCGGCCACTTTGTGAACTTGTCGATAGCAACATACAAGTACTCAAAGCCCCCGGTAGCACGGGGGAAAGGGCCCAGTATGTCGAGCCCCCAGACCGAAAATGGCCAGGAGAGAGGGATTGTCTGAAGAGCTTGAGCTGGTTGATGTGATTTCTTTGAATGAAACTGGCACGCTTCACACTTGGTGACTAGTGCAGTTGCATCCTGGAGAGCGGTGGGCCAAAAGAAACCTTGCCGGAATGCTTTCCCGACAAGTGCTCTTGATCCTATGTGAGAACCACATATGCCTCCATGTATCTCTGCCAACAGCTCTAGCCCATCCTCCCGAGGAATGCACTTCAATTTCACACCGTTTGGTCTCTTTCTGTACAGGACATCATCGACGAACTTGTACATAACAGACCGATGGGCTACTCTTTCTGCTTCTTCCTGTTCCTCCAGGAGTTCTCATGTCTGAAGGAAATGGACAATGTGCTGCGCCCATGCTGGAGCCTGAGGCTCGACAGCTAGGACTAAAGGCATCTCCTCCGCCGGGGGAACGTTTGTCTCGACAACAAGGGCCTGAGGCCCTGCCGGAGCCTGTTGTTCCCCGGCAGGCATGTCGATCCCGGCAACTTCCTTGCCGGCGGCTCCGGGGAGCTCTGCCGGGAAGTACTGGCCAGAGTTCAACTTTCTTCTCTTTTCTTGCCGCATCGATGGCGCTACGGATGGTTGAGTCAATTGGAGCACAAAAGTTCCTGGTTCCACAGGCAACTTGAGGGCGGCACGCTTTGACAGGTCGTCAGCAACACTGTTCTCGGCATGAGGAATGTGCTCCATTTGCAGACCGTCAAAGCGCTCTTCCATTTTCCTCACTTCATCCACGTAGGCTTGCATCAATGGACTTTGATAACTCTTGTTAACTTGCCTGACGACAAGTTGTGAATCGCCTTTGATGATGAGCTTTTTGATACCAAGGTCTGCCGCGATCCTGAGACCGGCAAGCAAACCCTCGTATTCTGCAGTGTTGTTGGTCGAACTCTCCCGGGGAAAATTCATTTGGACTACGTACTTGAGGTGCTCTCCGGTGGGTGCGACAAGCAGCACACCAGCACCGGCGCCTTGCAGCGAGAAAGCCCCATCAAAGTACATAACCCATTGCTGATCGATTTCCTTGCCGGGAAGAGTTGTTTCATGAGCCTCTTCGTCTGGCGTTGGGGTCCACTCCGCAATGAACTCCGCCAAGGCCCTGCTCTGAATCGTCGAAGTGCTTTCAAACTTGAGGCCAAAGCTCGACAACTCCAACGCCCACTCCACGATCCTGCCGGTTGCTTCTGGATTTTGCAAAATCCGTTGCAACGGAAAGCGAGTGACGACGGTGATTTCATGTGCTTGAAAATAATGGCGCAGCTTCCTCGAGGCCATAAGAAGGCCGAAAAGCAACTTTTGCACACCAGAATATCTTGACCTAGCTCCTTGTAAAAGACAGCTAACAAAATAAACTGGGCGCTGCACCACCTTCTTCTTCTGCGCTGGTTCTTCTGTTTGCGCAGATCCTGTCTTGCTGGGATCAACCCTTGCTGGGGAAGATCTTGCCGCGTCTCCTGGCGGTCCTGCCGCTGGTGTTGCTTCCTCATCAGCCTCTCTCTGCGCCACTAGCGCAGCACTAACCACTTGATTTGTTGCTGCCAGATACAGCAGCAACGGCTCTTGTGGTTTAGGCGCGACTAGCGTCGGCGGAGAGGAAAGGTATTTCTTCAAATCTTGCAGCGCAGCCTCCGCCTCCGGAGTCCATTTCATTGGACCTGCCTTCTTCAAAATTTTGAAGAAGGGCAGGGCGCGCTCAGCAGGTTTGGAAATAAACCTGCTTAGAGCAGCAACACAGCCGGCAAGGCGACACACATCTTTGACGCGTCTCGGCGCTTCAATTTGCTCAATAGCTTTGATCTTGTCGGGGTTCGCTTCGATTCCCCGGCAAGATACAAAGAATCCGAGGAGCTTGCCAGAAGGAACACCGAACACGCACTTCTCAGGATTGAGCTTCAAGTTGATCTTGCGCAGATTTACAAATGTTTCTTCTAAATCTTGAATGAGTGTCGTTTTGTCTTTGGTTTTGACCACTATATCATCCATATACGCCTCCATATTTCTATGGAGTTGAGGCTCAAAACCAATTTGAATTGCTCTCGCAAATGTCGAACCAGCACTTTTCAACCCGAAAGGCATTCGTACAAAACAATACGTACCACATGGGGTGATAAATGCGGTCTTCTCTTCATCTTCTTTTGCCATAAAAATCTGATGATACCCTGGATAGGCATCAAGGAAGGACAGGAGATCACAACCAGCGGTGGAATCCACAATCTGGTCGATGCGCGGCAAGGAAAAGGGATCTTTTGGACAGGCTTTATTGATATCTGTATAATCGATACAAAGCCTCCATTTCCTATTCGCTTTCCGCACTACAACCGGATTGGCCAACCAGGTTGGATGAAGCACTCCTTTGACCAATCCTGCCGCCTCCAGCTTTCTGATTTCTTCGGCAATGAATTCTTGCCGCTCCAAGGCTTGCTTCCTGACCCTTTGCTTGACCGGCCGCGCATGAGGACAGACAGCAAGGTGGTGCTCAATTACCTTCCTGGGAACACCGGGGATGTCAGACGGTTGCCATGCAAACACGTCGACATTCGCCCGCAGGAAAGCAACGAGCGCGCTTTCCTATTTGTCATCTAGGGTAGAACTTATGGTGAAAGTTCCCCCCATTCCGTCCTCCCTGACGGACACCTTCTTGGTCTCCGGCGGAGCAGCCTTGGATTTCTTGTTCTTGCCGGTGGAACTCTCTGGTGCATCCTCGACGGAAACGCAGCACTCCGAGGAGGTGCGCTTGCCGGAGTTCGCGCCAAGGTTCTTGCCGGTCTTCTTCTTCCCCCCGGGAGTTCCAGCGGCAGGAGCAGGTGCCTTGATGGCAGGTGCTACAACTTCTTCCCGGTAAAGTTGGTCGGCACAGATGAGCGCATCCTTCTTATCAGAATGGATAGCGATGACGCCCAACGGCCCAGGCATCTTCAAAACGTTGTACGCGTAGTGTGATGCCGCCATGAACTTAGCCAGCACTGGCCGACCAAGGATCCCATTGTATGACATGGGGATCTTGGCGACATCAAACACCACCTTCTCGGTCCTGAAGTTGAGCTCGCTACCAAATGTCACCGGCAGCGTAATCTTGCCCTTAGGCTGGGTTCTTCCCGGATTGACCCCTTGAAACGTACCCATTTCTTCGAGGTCCTCGTCGGGAATTTGGAGCTTTTTGAGCACATCTGGTGAGATTAAGTTTAGGCCGGCCCCACCGTCAACTAGCATTTTCGTCACCTTGAGGTTGCGAATCATTGGCGAGACCAACAATGGCAAGCACCCGACCGCAGTTGTGCGATCAGGGTGATCCTCGGCGTCGAAAATGATAGGCGTGCCGGACCACTTCAGGGGCCTACATGCATCTGGGGATGGCTCTGCTGCATTGACTTCCCGCACCCACTGTTTGAGTTGACGGTGGGAAGAATGCAGCGAAGCACCTCCATCGATACACATGGCCTCTGTAGCTTTCTGGAATTCTTGCTCACTGGACTCATCATCTTCTTCATCATCATCTTCTTCTTTGTCTCGGCCCCGAGCGGGCCTATCCTTTTGTTGCTTGGCCTTGCCGCGGCCACCCCCTCGGCCACCGCGCTTCTTGCCGGATCCCTCAGCACCATCTTGGGCCTTCTCCTTATCTCGCCTTTCATATTTGGCCCTCTGTTTCTCGGCAAGCTGTTCAACTTGCCGGCAGTTCTGGAGATCGTGGCCCTTGGTGCGATGGATCTTGCAATATTGCTTGCCGGAGTTTTCTGACTTGTCGGCAGCCGCCAAGGCCTGACAGGAAGGGCACCCGGCAAGATCCTTGCCGGGGTCACCAACCTTGGCCTACTTGGCGGCGCCGGGGTTGTCGGATTCCTCGACAGCAAGCACGTCCTTGCCTCCGCGTTTCCTGTTCCGCCGTCGGCCTTTCCTTGACGGGGCCGCGGCATCTTCTTCTTCGGATTCGCCCGCCGTGCCAACAGCCTTGCCAGGGAGTTTCCTCCCCTCTTCAGCTCGAGCGCATTTATCGGCTAGAGCGTAAAGCTCGGCAATACTCCTGACTTTGTTCATTGCCATCTCTTCCCGCATTTTGCGGTTACGCATGTTCTGGTGAAACGCGCTAATGACAGCGGCAGGGTGAACGTCAGGAATATTGTACTGCACCCGACTGAACCTCTGCATAAACTTGCGCAGGGACTCGCCCTCCTTCTGAGGGATGATATGCAAATCACTTTCTTGGCCCGGAGCTTGGTGGCCTCCAACAAAGGCACCAACAAACTGATGGCACAGATCTGACCAGGAAGAAATAGAATTCTCTGGCAGATGCATCAACCACGACCTGACGTTGGGTTTGAGCACCAACGGGAAGTAGTTGGCAAGTATCTTGTCATCTCGGCCCCCGGCAGCCTGCACCGCAATGGTGTAGATGCTCAGGAATTCCGAGGGATGAGTCTTACCATCATATTTCTCCGGGACCTCTGGCTTGAAGGTTCGGGAATTGGGCAACTGGACTTGCCGCAGCTCACGGGTAAACGCTGGAGTCCCTACCTCATAAGGCAAGTCTCCTACGTCCCCTGGCGCAGGCTCGTCGACAGCCGGTCCCGCGCGCTTCCCGTCACCGCTCGATGGTAGTTCGAGCGTCCTCCTTGCCTCGTTCCTGGAGAACTTGACGCTGATCGTGGCGCATCCGTGGATCGGATGACGCCGTGGAAACTTCTTCACGGCGGTCGACCTGCTGGGTTGTCGGCCGCCGCTGGTGCCGCGGAGGGGAGTGCACTGTGGTTGCACCACCTCCGGTTTTCTCCACATCGGCTCGCGCCGGATCGATGGGCCTTCGCTGCGAGGGCCCTGCCTATTGCGGTCCATCTTTGTTGGCGAAGCCGATAAGGCTCTGGATAGTAGCTCGCCACTCCTCCATCTCTTTTGGGGCAGGAGGAAAATCGAGGAGCAGCTGCGCACGTGCCAAGGCTTCCACTGGCATAGGCGGCGGCGACAGGTGTGAGGTACGTGAGGTGCTCTGACTCCTAACCATATTAGAAGGAGCACCACCACGATCACGCGACCGCGCGCCACCCCCGCCAGCAGCTCGGTGTGCATGCTGGTCCCGCGCATCTTGGGATCGATGCGCAGAAATCTTTTCATGGGGACGCCCTGAACCACCAGCGCCATGACGTCGCTCATCGTGCACGACCTGGGTAGGTCGTGAGGCTTGCGCCGGCGCGGGAGCTCCAGCAGGCGCCCTCCGATCTCTCGAGTTCGTTGTGCCACCCGTAGGCAACACGGCGCCGTCTCTAGATCCAGCAGCGTGCAGATTGCCACTGCCACTACGAACGATGCCGCTCGCCTAGCTCGGATCACCAGAACGCTGTGGGGGTTCTAGTCCTCTTCTTTCTGCACCCATGCCGTCGCCCGTACGCGAAGGCGTAGGCAAAAC
This sequence comes from Thinopyrum elongatum, assembly GCA_011799875.1. NCBI lineage: Eukaryota > Viridiplantae > Streptophyta > Magnoliopsida > Poales > Poaceae > Thinopyrum > Thinopyrum elongatum. The sequence goes on from CM022297.1 coordinate 139,152,623, forward strand.
GGACGTGGACGGTTGTGCCGTCGCAACGCTCTTCTTCTTGGGCGGCATGATGATGAAGAAACTGAGGCGCCGATCACTAGATCAGGTTCACGCAACCTTCAATCCCCCTACCTGGCGCGCCAAAGATGTCGGGGTACGACACCTATGGGATCCCGAGAGACCCCTTTACGATTCAGTGGGGGGGGGGAGAGGTATACGCAAAGAGCAGAACCAACGATCGACGCAGGAAGTTTTTACCCAGGTTCGGGCCGCTGATCAGCGTAAAACCCTACTCCTGTTTTGTGTTCTTATTAATGTTCTTGAGCCCAGCCTTCAGGAGCGCCCGCTGTGAACAGTACATTCAAAGAGCAGCTACGCATGCAGAATGGGCCAGAAGTTCTCCTCCCCTGTAGCAGTTGCCTTGGGCCTCCTTTTATACGCTCAAAGGGGTCACCACAGTGGCAAAATGTATATACATTGAGGTGTAAAGTAGCTACAGGGTATCATACCTAACCCCTGACGGATTAGGACAAATGCATTTAATGCACCGTGAGGTGTCCGTTTAGGTGTCCTCACTTTCTTGGGGATGGAAAAAGGGGCCATCCCATCAGCACCGCTTAAGCTCTCTTCCATTGGCGCGTCGCCACGCGTCCAATGAAGGACCCAGAATGTCGGGTTTGTCGCTGTGCTAGAGCAGTGTCACAGCAACAAAACCTTGCCGGGCGCTGAAGCTTGCCGGGCACCAATCCTTGCCGGGCTCCGCAGGCCACCCCGGCAAGATCTTGCCGGGGAAGCTGGCCTTCGGATTCCAGCTCTTCTTATCTGCTGATCCTCAGATCTCTGACTTGATGATTTCTTTGGTGGCTTGAATCGACCTCGAACTGTTCCCCGGCAAGCCTTGCCGCGAGGATGGCTACAACTACCCGTGCACAAGTACGGGGTACTAGTGGCCCAATACTTAGTACACCGACACTATTCCAACTAGTAGTGCTAATCATAACACCTCCATTAAAATGTTTAAAGAAATTATATTCCCGAGGTTTGGAGTCCCTAGATATTTAATGACTGATGGTGGTTCACCTTTTATTCATGGTGCTTTCCGTAAATTGCTTGCTAAATATGATGTCAACCATAGAATTGCATCTCCTTGTCATCCTCAATCTAGTGGTCAAGTTGAACTTAGCAATAGAGAAATAAAGTTAGTATTACAACAAACTGTTAATAGGTCCCGAAAGAATTGGTCTAAGAAATTTAATGATGCACTTTGGGCCGATAGAACAGCTTATAAAAATCCTATGGGTATGTCTCCTTACAAAATGGTTTATGAAAAAGCTTGTCACTTGTCTCTTGAGTTAGAACATAAAGCATATTGGGCAATTAAAGAACTCAATTATGAATTCAAACTTGCCAGTCAAAAGAGGTTGTTTGATAGTAGCTCACTAGATGAATGGAGAACCCAAGCTTATGAAAATGCCAAACTATTCAAAGAAAAAGTTAAAAGATAGCATGACAAAAGAATCCAAAAGTGGGAATTCAAAGTTGGTGAATATGTTCTATTGTACAATTCTTGTTTTAGATTTTTTGCCGGAAAACTTATTTCCAAATGGGAAGGACCATATATCATTGAAGAAGTTTATCGTTCTGGAGCTATCAAGATCAATAATGCTGAAGGCACTAATCCGAAGGTGGTCAATGGGCAAAGAATTAAGCACTATATTTCTGGTACACCTATTAATGTTGAAACTAATATTATTCAAACCATGACACCGGAGGAACACATAAAAGAAACCTTCCAGAATACTCCAGAACCCTGAAAAGGAAGAGATATGTGATACGGTAAGTAAACAGACTCCGAAAAATCCACAAAAATATTTTCTATTAGTTTTGGAATATTAGAAAAAAAAATTAAAAAAATAAGAAACACCCGGGAAGGCAACCCAGGAGCCCACTAGGCACCAGGGCGTGCCTGCCCCACCTAGCGCGCCCTGGTGGGTAGTGGGCCCCTCGGGCACCTTCCCGATTCCTTTTTCCTGTGGTATACTTGTTTCCCAAGATAAAAATTCTTTATATATCCCCCCGGATGATTTGACCAACGCATCACGGAGAAATCATCTATTCTTGTTTCGTGTTGTTTTTCTGTCAGATCCATCAAGCCAGGAATCATGTCTTCTCCCTCCTCCGACAACGTAGAAGAAGATGCTTGGCTGCTAAAGATAGAACTAGAGAGAGAATAACCAAAAGAAGCCACCAAGGAGGACAAGGTCGATGAAGTTGCGGGGGATCAGGCTTAAGAAGGGGGCAAGCCATACTCGTGGGGGAGGCTGAGAAAGAGGAAGACATCCTTCAACCCTACTATAATCATCTCACCCCCACTGAAATTGAGGCTTTTAGGGCCTTTGAAACAATATGCGTTCAGAATACATACCTCACTCGGGGAGTTATTTTATTGGAAGAGCAAAATGTCGCCCTTCGGAGCGTCAACCGTAGATTGGAGTACCTGCTGAAGCTGAAGTGCAAAGCCACTACTACCTCATCCTCTTCATCACCATCACCATCAACACCAAAGAAGGAGACCTAAGCACATGGGTATGGGCACTCCCCTTGGCTTGTGCCAAGCTTGGGGGAGATGCCCCGGTATCGCATCACAATCACTTCTATAATCTTCAACAGTTTTTAGTTCGATCCTTAGTTATTTCGTTATTTAGTTGAATAAAAGTTTAGTATGATCTATTTTCGAGTGCTAGTTTCGTGATCTATCTATCTATGTAATCCAGTGAGAGTTATATAATAAAGATTAGTTCGAGTTTTTGCTTCTTTACTTTTATGTTTCAATCAAAATAAAGGAAATAATGAAAAATATCATATGCTAATCTTATGGTAAGTAATGACATCACATAAGGAAAAGTATAAGTGGTAAAATTTGTTGAAAGTTGACAAACATAGCATTGGTGAATGATGCAACTCATGAAAGAATTAATAAGGGAAGAGAAGATTCACATGCAAATATACTATCTTGGACATCTTTTATCATTGTGAGCCCCCATTTAATATTCTATGCCAAATTGTTGACGTTGGACAAGGAAGACAACGTAATGATTTATGGTTGTTCATATTCACATAGAAGTTATATTGTCATAGATCCTCTAACATGTGGTGCTTTCCCAATATCTTTGCTAGCCGAAAATTCGCACTAAGTAGAGATACTACTTGTGCATCCAAAACCCTTAAACCCAAATTCATGTTTGAGAGTCCACCCTACCTACCTATGGATTGAGTAAGATCCTTCATGTAAGTTGTCATCGGTGCATAAGGCAATACAAATTGCTTCTAAATGTGTTTGATCTTTTAGTGTAAGGAAAATAAGTGTTGTGCGAACTTGTGATGGCAAAGTAATAAAAGTGACAGACTGCATAATAAAGGTTGCTATCATAAGGGGCAATATAACATGACGTTCTTTTGCATTAAGAGATTGTGCATACAAAACCAAAAAGTGCAAGACAACCTATGTTTCCCTCTGCGAAGGGCCTATCTTTTACTTTTATGTATTTATTTTTTATGCAAGAGTGAAAGTGTTCTCCTCTATTCCTTTTTATTTTCTCTCTTTTGCAAGCACCATGTGGTGGGGAAAGATCTAGGCACATATATCCAGTTAAATATGACTGACCATGAGTTATTATTGTTGACATCACCCTTGAGGTGAATAAGTTGGGAGGCGAAACTATAAGCCCCTACCTTTCTATGTGTTTGGCTGAAACTTTTTGCTCATATATATGCTCTGAGTGTTAGCAATCATAGAAGACTAAATGATGGTTGAGTATGTGGACTTGCCAAAAGGCTCCGATACGAGACCCTTCCTGAAAATATGATGAATTGTAATTGCAAAGCTGGCTGAGAACATAGTTTGTTAGTTTTCAAGAAAGTTTATGCTTTATACTTCGATGTTGTGATGAATTGTTACTTGGTCATGAGAAGTTTTATGATAAAGTTTATTGCTGTTATAATAATGAGCATGATGCTACTATGTCCGTATTTTTTTTTATCAACACCTCTCTCTCGCTAAACATGTGGACATGATTTTCGATATCGGCTTTCGCTTGAGGACAAGTGAGGTCTAAGCTTGAGGGAGTTGATACGTCCATTTTGCATCATGTTTTCTTACTATTATTTATAGTGTTTTTATGCAATATAACACTTTGTGGAGTAATTCTAATGCCTTTTATCTGATAATATGCAAGGTTTACACAAAGATGGAGAATGCCGGCAGCTGGAATTCTGAACCTGAAAAAGCTATGTCAGAGATACCTATTCTGCACATCTCCAAATGAGCTGAAATTTCACAGAGAATTATTTTGGAATATATAAAAAATATTGGCATAAAGAAATACCAAAGGGGGCCACCCAGGTGCCCACTAGGCACCAGGGCGCGCCACCCCCTCCAGGCGCACCCTGGTGGGTAGTGGGCTACCTGGCCCACCTCTGGTGCCCATCTTCTGGTATATAAGGTATTTTGACCTAGAAAAAATAAAGAGAGGACTTTCAGGATGGAGCACCACCGTCTCGAGGCGGAACTTGGGCAGGAGCACTTTTGCCCTCCGGCGAAGCGATTCTGCCGGGGGAACCTCCTACCGGGAGGGGGAAGTCGAAGCCATCGTCATCACCAACAACTATCTCATCTTGGGGAGGGCAATCTTCATAAACATCTTCAATAGCACCATCTCATCTCAAACCCTAGTTCATCTCTTGTGTCCAATCTTTGTATCAAAACCTCAGATTGGTACCTGTGGGTGACTAGTAGTGTTGATTACATCTTGTTGTTGATGCTAGCCGGTTTATTTGGTGGAAGATCATATGTTCAGATCCATTATGATATTTATTACTCCTCTGATCTTGAGCATGAATATTATTTTTGAGTAGCTACCTTTGTTCTTGAGGCCATGGGAGATGTCATGTTGCAAGTAATCATGTGAATTTGATATTCGTTCGATATTTTGATGATATGTATGTTGTGATTCCCTTAGTGGTGTTATGTGAACGTCGACTACATGGCACTTCACCATCTTTGGGCCTAAGGGAATGCATTGTGGAGTAGTTATTAGATGATGGGTTGCTAGAGTGACAAAAACTTAAACCCTGGTTTATGCGCTATTCCGTAAGGGGCTGATTTGGATCCATATGTTTAATGCTATGGTTAGATGTTATCTTAATTCTTCTTTCGTAGTTGCGGATGCTTGCGAGGGGGTTAATCATAAGTGGGAGGCTTGTTCAAGTAAGAACAACACCCAAGCACCGGTCCACCCACATATCAAATTATCAAAGTAGCGAATGCGAATCAAACCAACATGATGAAAGTGACTAGATGAAATTCCCGTGTGCCCTCAAGAACTCTTTGCTTATTATAAGAGACCGTTCTGGCCTGTCCTTTCCTACAAAAAGGATTGGGATACCTTGCTGCACTTTTGTTACCATTACTGTTACTTGCTCATTACAAATTATCTTGCTATCAAACTATCTGTTACCTACAATTTCAGTGCTTGCAGAAATTACCTTGCTGAAAACCGCTTGTCATTTCCTTCTGCTCCTCGTTAGGTTCGACACTCTTCCTTATCGAAAGGACTATGATTGATCCCCTATACTTGTGAGTCATTAGTATACCAGGAAGTTTATTATTTATACTCGTATACATCCCGGACTTGGAGACACACTTGTCGCATTTGAGGCTTGTGCTTAGTACGCTATGTGAAAAAAAACTATATGCTAAAGTGACCAAATGTTCTTTTGCCAAGGACAATATTGACTACCTGGGTCATGTCATCTCTCATCATGGTGTTGCCACAAAACCTGACAAGACTGCGGTAATGCAACAATGGCCTCTTCCCGCAAATGTAACAGAGTTAAGAGGTTTTCTAGGCTTAACAGGTTACTGTAGGAAGTTTGTGAGGAATTACGGAATCATAGCGAAGCCACTCACTGAATTACTTTCCAAGAAGGGCTTTATTTGGTCTGAGCAAGCTATGATTGTCTTTAACATGCTAAAGAACGCTATGGCAAGTACACCTGTACTAGCCCTTCCAAATTTTCAATTGTCCTTTGTCGTTGAGACCGATGCTTGTGACACTGGCATTGGTGCGGTATTGGTTCAGCAGGGGCATCTGGTGGCCTATATGAGCAGAGCACTGGGTGTCAAGAATAACAAGTTGTCGATCTATGAGAAAGAATTCATGGCAGTTATCATGGCAATTGATAAGTGGTGAAGTTATCTACAGAGAGGACCTTTCACCATTTTTATTGATCAGCAGAGCCTTTGTTCCTTAATTGATCAACAACTCACCACCGAACTACAAAAGAAGGCAATGTCTAAGCTCCTGGGCTTGTAATTCACAATTAAGTATCTCAAGGGCAGTGAGAATAATGCCGCAGATTCCTTGTCAATGGTAGCTCATCTCCTCTGCCTTGTCCATGTGCAGACCAGATTGGGCACAGGAAATTCTCAATTCTTATGAGGCGGATCTGGAGGCAATGGACTTACTAGCACAATTAGCTATGAAGAGTCCGGATTCCAGAGGTTATTCATTGGATAAGGGACTTATTCGTTACAAGGGACACCTCTATATTGGCAATCAGTAGGGCCTTACAGGCCAAATTGATAAGTGTTTTACATGATAGCCCGGTGGGAGGACATTCTGGTATTCATGCTACTTACCAGTGGATGCAAAAGGTTTTCTTTTGGCATGGGCTTAAGATGGCAGTGGAGGACTTAGTCAAACAATGTCCAACTTGCCAGAAATCCAAGAATGAGCATAGCCATGCGACGGGTAAATTACAACCACTCCCTATTCCTACCAAACCATGGAATGATATTACCATGGATTTTGTGGAAGGCTTACCATTGTTAGATGGTATGAATGTGATACTGGTGGTGGTTGATCGATTAACCAAGTATGCTCATTTTATACCCCTGCATCACCCTTACACTGCAGCTTTTGTGGCCAAACTGTTCCTCGACCAAGTTGTCAAATTGCATGGAGTTCCTGGAACAATTATTTTTGATCGGGATCCTATATTCACAAGCAACTTGTGGAGAAATTTGCTTACTGCAGTAGGCCCTAAGCTCAAATATAGCACTGTAAATCATCCTGCTACTGATTGCCAAACAGAAAGGGTGAACCAATGCCTCGAGCAGTACCTCCACTGTGTCGTCCATGACGCCCCTGGCAAATGGCGGCAATGGCTTTCCATGGCGGAATTCTGGTATAATTCTTCCTATCACTCTTCCACCAAATGCTCCCCCCTTCAAGGAATTATATGGCTTGGAACCAAATTTTGGTGCATTACCAAATTTGAATGTTGATCCTTCTTCATCGGCTTTTAATGTTGCTGCTGAATGCCAGAAGTTCATAGAACTGCTTAAGGATAATCTGGTAAAGGCACAAAACATGATGAAAACTTATGCAGATCAGAACCGCATTGAACACTCCTTTGTTGTGGGTGATGATGTTCTCCTGAAATTGCAACCATATTCACAATCCTCAGTTGCTAATCGCCCTTACCCCAAGCTGGCGTTCAAATTATTTGGACCATTTAAGGTCCAACAGAAGATAGGAGAGGTGGCGTACAAGCTCGAGTTACCTGAATCAAGTGCTATACATCCAGTGTTTCATGTCCCATAGCTGAGACCTTTTCTTTCCAAGTACACTCCAGTTCTCACTACCATGCCAGCCCCTGATGTTTGGCTGACCAATGCACCACAACCTGAAGCTATACTAGACAGTCATATGGTTAAGAAAGGAAATGCAGCAAGCACTCAGATTCTAGTCCAGTGGTCTCCTCTACCAGTGGAGTATGCAACTTGGGAGCATTACTATGTCCTAAAGAATCGTTTTCCAGCAGCACCAATCTAGGACCAACCTACACTGGTACAGCGAGCTGCTATACAAACGGGTTTTTAACCCCTTTCCGCGACGACATTCTAAACCGTCACCAAGTGACTGTGTGCGATAGGGGGGTCCTTCCCACACGACCCAAAAACCGTCAGGGATAGGGAGCCATGATGCAGACGCCTTACCAAATGTAATCGTATGTGATGCAGCACACCCTAAATTATGTCACACGAGTGGGATCGGTGATTAATCGTTTCTAATGATGCAGTGAAAGCAAACGGTGTGTCATAATTAACCCTTTTTGAAACAGTATCTAAGGCACACGGGCCAACATCTGAACTGTGTGTGATATGTGCCCCATCTCACACGAGTTTTCTGCTGAACTCGTCTGCCATGCATGACTCTATCACACACGTTTCCAAACAATTAACCGTGTGTGATAATGTTCTATCACAAACGGTTCAAGAGCCCCTTCGCACACATACAAGTGCTGCAGACCATTTGTGCTTTGTTGTGTATCACCGATGGTTGCGGTAAAAGTGACGTGTGCTTTTCATTTGGGATCCCACACGTTTCCTGAAAAATTTATGACTAGGATTGTATTTTACATTGGGCATGGTTTACTCTGAGCTCTCATGTGTAGTAATGTGGTATCACAAACGGTTCGGGGCACTACAAAAAAAAAAGATAAATCTGTGACATTTTGGGCCGAACAATTTTTTTTCTGTCATGCTTATGACACTTCTATGACGATAATTATGACAAAAGCACGTATCATCATAGATGTGTTGGGCTCCTACTTCTATGACAAAAAATCATGACAGAAAATGGGCTTTTCGTCTTGGGTGGGCCGGGGACGCACCTGCATGACATTCTTTGGGTCGTCCATGACGGAAAATATCGAGGAGTTTCCGGTTACGGTGGGTGGTCGGGGCCGAGCGACGCACGGAGGTTTGCGCATTTCTCTCGTACACGTATGGGCCTGTGTGCGAGGTGTTGGGCTCTAACTGAACCCGAGCTAGGCATTCGCTTACTGAACCTGAGCGATTGCAGTAGCTACGTTACTGAACCCGAGTGACCGATCCTTGGCTGTTAACTGAACCCGAGCGATTCCTTCGCTACTGCTGCTAACTGAAGCCGATCGAACCAGCTGCTGCAGCCTCTTGATGAATAGTGACTATTGTTGGGGGCTGGATGAACAGTTCCTGGTGGGGGTTGGATGAACAGGACCCCATGGTAGTAGAGGCTGTTGCCGCTGGATGAACATGACCCCGATCGAGGAGGTGGGGGTGGATGAACAGGACCCCATGGAGGGCTGGTTGAACAGTTGTCGGTGGAGGCTGGATGAACAGTAGCCCGTGGATGAACAGTATCTGGTGGAGGCTGGAGGAAGTCGACGGTGAATGAACAGTAGCAGGTGGAGGCTGGAGGAAGTCGACGGTGGATCAACAGTAGCCAGTGGAGGCTGGAGCGAGGCAGTAGACGGTGGATGAACAGTAGCCCGTGGAGTCCCGTTTTGCGGTACGCCACACCCCTCCCGATGAACAGGACCCCGTTTCGATCATCGGCGCTCCAACACAAGTCTGTTTCCTCCGTTTTGCGGTACGCCACACACCTCCCGATCAACAGCACCCCGTTTTGACCGTAGGAGCTCGAACACAAGTCCATTTCCTCTGTTCTGCGGTACGCCACACCCCTCCCGATCAACAGGACCCTTTTTCGACCATACGCGGTTGAACAGAAGTCTGTTTCCTTCGTTTTTCGGTACGACAGACCTCGTTTCGGCTGTTCCATCCAAGCCGGTTGGTTCCCGATGAACACGACGCATTCCGTTGGCTCCCGATGAACACGACGATGTTTCCTCCATTCCGACCCAGCCGGTTGCCTGCCGATGAACAGGACGTCGTCGCTGTACGCGTTAGAGAGCCCGCCCGTATGTACGTATGGAGCCGTATTTACTTTCTTGCAGCGTGGCTGTACGTACGTGTACACGATATATATAGACGGGACTGCATGACATGCTACGTCCACGCCTCTACTACGATACGTGCCGCTCTTTACTCGGCCACGGTTCATCACTGCAGAGAGACCGATCGACCAGTATGTACGTACACGATCGCGACCAGACAGAAAATGCTACGTACGCTTCGATCGGATGGGTCCCACTTGTCAGGGGGGATAAGGAGGCACTTCCTTGCGTGCGAAGATATAGCTGGTGGGTCCCAGCTGTCAGGTGGAAGAATCATTTTTTTGCCCGTAATATGGACGCACTTCCTTGCGTGTGAAGATGTAGCTGGTGGGTCCGAGCTGTCAGGGGGCAAACATTTTTTTCGCAAAATACAGAGGCCCTTCCGGTGGGTCCCCGCTATCAGGTGGAGGAATAATTATTTTGCGCGTAATAAGGAGGCACTTCCTTGCTGCGGCCATGGACCCAGGTGTCAGCCTCTCCACGTACAGTCCTCTTCTGATGGAAGTAGTTCCTTGACCACGTTGACCACGTCGTGCCGAGAGCACCAAGGAGGTGGATGACGGTGAGGCCTAGGAAGAGAATGACCCAGAGCCGGGGAAGACTAGGCAGTTGTTTCCCACGCTGAGGGGAGTACGAGGGTTTACTGGTTCGGCTGCAGTGTGAGGCTGCCGTCGCTGGAGAATAACAGGAGGTTTGGGTGAGTACAGGGATGGCCAGGCCAGCGATGGGAGTAGGGTGGGGCGGTGAGGCCCGTGTGGCAGCACAGCCGGCCACGGGAGGCAGGAGCAGGCGGCACGGTTGGCGCTGGTTTGGGCGGTTGGTGCAAGAAGACCAGAGGTTGATGAAGCACGACGACCGTTGGATGGACATTGTACGGTCACCGCAGCTAGAATCGTTTATATTGACTAAGTTGACAAAGCCATACGTCCGCGTCAACTTAGTAGGCCCACAAGTCAGCCTCCAAATATGGTGGGACCCACCTAGCAGCGGGGGTATTCATTATTTTTGTGCGTAATAGCTGGTGGATCCGAGCTGTCAGCGGGGGGAATGTTTTTTTCATGAAATATAGAGGCCCTTCCGGTCGGTCCCAACTGTCAGGAGGAGGAATCATTATTTTACGTGTAATAAGGAGGCACTTCCTACTCGCAAAAAAAAGGAGGCACTTCCTTGCGTGCGGCCGTGGACCGAGCTGTCAGCCTCTCCACATACAGTCCTCTTCCGATGGATGTCGTTCGTTGACCATGCCGTGCCGAGAGCACCAAGGCAGTGGACGATGGCGAGGCCAAGTAAGGGAACGACCCGGAGCCGAGGAAGACTCGGTAGTTGTTTCCCACGCGGAGTGGGTACGAGGGTATACTGGTTCGGCTGCAGTGTGAGGCTACCATCGCCAGAGAATAACAAGAGGTGTGGGTGAGTAGAGGGATAGCCAGGCCAGGGGTGCGAGTATGGTGGGGCCGTGAGGCCTGCCCGGCAGCACAACCGGCCACGGGAGGCGGGAGTAGGTGGTTCCACTGGCGCTGGTTTGGGCGGCTGGAGCAGGAAGATCAGAGACTGAAGAAGATCAATTGTCGTTAGATTGACATCTAACGGTCTGACGCTGGTAGAGTCGATTGTTGACTAAGTTTCTTTTTTTGAGAAACCTTGTGTACGCATGAACTTAGTAGGCCCACAAGTCAGCCTCCAAATCTGTGGCAGACAACATAGAGCCCATTTAATATTTTTTTAATAATTTACAACCCATTTGTTAATTCTTAAGGAATTTATTAGACCCCATTTTCTACCCAGGACCACGGTCAAAAAGTTCAACCTAATTTTGCATATTTTGGTGGAGTCCAAACTGTTTTAATCCAGAAATGATAAAATTTATTTTTTAAGAACTTATTGATTTGCCAAATAAAATATTGTTTTATTTTTGTAAGCTAATAAGACGTGGGACAATTGAGTTGGTTTTAGGGAAAACCAGTGGTAAAAAAAAATCAGCGCTGGGAGGGAAAACAACAACAAAAAATAAGGATGTAAAGATGAAAAGGGAACTTTATGTATTTTCAATATAATAATACGTGTATATGAACTAGTAAAACTATATGTAGAGATTAGAAAACGGAAGTAGGACATGGCGTTTCAAGAGGAAAATTGAACTAGGCTGTGTGTTTTCTTCAGTAAAAAAACTGCCTGCGGATGTTCTAAGAGAAAATATAACTAAGGCTGGCAGGCCAGAGGCCAGTTGATACCTGCTGGATCTTTGTGCCCCATTATGGTCATGGGCTGGGCCTGTTAAAAACAAAACCAAGCCTGGGCAGTGTACACCCCAGTTGAAACTTGCTCGACCTGAAAAAACAATATACCTGCTGGATCCCAGTTATCAGTCTGTACTTGCAGAATTCTCTCATTTATTGACTACGTTGAAAACTTCAAGGGTTTCACTGTCTCAGACGTCAGCATTTTTTTCCATCGTGATAATAAGTGCATGCACTTGCTTGCGTACAGCCATGGACCTGCTGGTTCCGTACGGTTAGGCTCTGTATGGACAGCCGTCTTGTGGTTCCACGGACGAATTTCATACAAATCGGATGGTTTTCAGTGAAAGCGGACTAAATTCATTGCATTTTACATATTTCTTTTTATTATGGAATATTTTACATATTTCAACTAATAATAACCGACTAGGCCTTTTTTAGTCCATGGGAGGCACTTCACGATTGAGGTCGCGACATTTAACTATTCTGGAAGGCCCAAATCCATCGCACCTTTCTTTTAACAATTTGCAATTGGGCTTGGCATGCCACAGCCCAGTTCTGACGTGCTGCATCCAACTATCAGACTGTGAAACTGGATGGATCCTGTGTGTACTCTGAAGATGTAAATTTTTTGGAGAACTGGGAATTCGAACGGCAGGTGCTTATGCTACCCATCAAATAAAAATCAGGTGCCTGAAAATTCATTTCGAAACAAATGAGTCAGCTTTATATCCATGTCGACCCTCGACATGATGGTTGGAAGGAAATGCCAAGTTCATACCGAAAGATCCTTAACAACAATACCAACTTGCAGACGACCAGGTAGTACAAGTACCAATACCAAACTAACTTATAATCTTTTTCGTCCTGGCCCTAGTGTTTGTCTTTTAGAAAATCTTGCAGACGACCAACTCCCGCTCCTTCTCTTGCTCCAGGTCCCTGAGGTGGTACTGGTGCATCACCCAGTTGGTCCTCTGCTGGTCGAAGTTCTTGTTGGTGTGCAGCACCAGAACCTTTTTGCTGCCCGTCTGCCGGCCGTTGACCATCATCGGCAAGGTATTGCCGGTCTTGTGCCACATCGCATGCATGCCACACTCCGACTGTATCTTGCGACACATCCGCGTGCCCCTTTTGAATGCCCTGTAGTTGCGCTGGAAGAAATGCTTGCTTAGGCCAGTTAGTGTGATACCTGCAGTATTGGCCAATACAGGTTTTAGGGTACGTAGTTGGCATTTTCATAACATCTTTGGCATGTTGCAGTCACTTGTTTCACTTTTTATTAACTATCAAATTGTAATTGCTTCACTAGGTCTGCGTCTAAAAAGAAAAATAGATCTATAAACAAAGGAATATGTTTGTGCAAGTAGACAACCGATCGGTGTCTCACCTGGAAGTTTCTCAGGATGGGTATAGCATATGCCGTGCTCGCTGTCGATGGTTGGTATGAACAAATCGATGAGAGGGTGAGATCTCGCACTGTTAGCACTCACTTTGGCCTCAAGGTGCTTGATCAGCTCCTGATCCATGGGATCGAACTTGATGCCAGCCGGCAGCACCGGCCAATCCTTCTTGGACTTGCATCGGTTAATTCCAGTTAAATGGTACTCAATGTATGATCAATCAACTGTTTTAAGTAAATGATGAAAGATTTCGACAGATAAGTGGTACACCAAATCTGAAGTCCACAATACCTGAACAAACTGGGATCTCGGCTTCATTACTACATGCAGACTCTAAAGACTTGAAAACCCCCATAAAGATCGAAATCATCATACAGGGCGACGGGGCGAATACTCATAGGAGCGGCCTTGCTGGTTCCTTCCTTCATCCGGCTAGCTTGAAGAGCATCCTTGTTGAGATCGATTTTTTCAGCGTCTTCCTTTTGACTACTTGCAATGAAGTAGAGCAACTCCAGTAGCTCATCGCTCATCGTACCAAATGGATCGGAACAAGGCGGCGGCTAGGAGGCGGGGAGACCAGGAGAGAATGGGAGAGTGATCACTACTCTTATAAAAAACAGAGTTGGTGATGATGGTGTGCCTGCCATCCTACAATGTAGGCCGTCCGATTTATATCTGACGGATAGGAAGGAAACTATGGCAACTTTGCAAAAAGATACCCACACCTCTCTCCACATTTGCAAATAAGGCCTTCCCTCGTTCATCCTTTTCTCCCACAAGATAAACTACTCATACAAATGCATCTTGATGTTCCGTGCGACACATGGGCATCTTGCTAGTTTTGTAGAGAATGCGAGAGTGTTGTTGTAGTATGAGAGGGGTGAGGCTCACTTTGGTGAATAGAACATGCCGCCGGGACTCTTGTGTCACCTCACGCGCAGCGTGTTGTCACGTCAATTCAATGTGAGGACATGATGAATAATTTGACCACCGTATACTAGTACTACTGTACTACTTACTAGTCGTATTTAGTGTCACATTTTAACCATAGGTTTAACTAACAAAATATCAATGCATGTCACCAAAAATTATACCATTGGAAACTATGTTCAAATACGAATCCAACGATATAATTTTTTGTGACATGCATTAACATTTAGTTAGTTAAATTTATGGTCAAAATTTGACACAAATTACGAAGGGGACCAATAAACCAGGGGGGAGGTAGTAGTACGAGTAGCGCAATATACGGTATAGAGGACTAGTACAAATTTAGAAATGGAGTACGAAGTTACAAGGCTGTGCGACAGACTTTGTAGGGTATATGAGTAATACAAAATATAATTCCCATTGGACAACACTTTCACCAACAAGTACGCACTTGAAGCCTTATTGATATATATGGCTTCTGCACAGCATCTCCATCATCATTATCTGTACATCCTACGCAGGTCAGTTAGGATGCACTTGATCCCAGAAAGGTATCTATCCTTCAAACTAACTACAGTACATAATATCCAACAAAAGAGGGTCATGCTACAGCAGCAGGATACATGGCTCAGTCTAGATATCACTATGAATCAAGTTGTGCATATTTGCAGTTGGCATGAACCAGATCATCGCATGTCGGGTTTGCAAAAGCCATTCATCACTTGGAAGCTTGATGCCTTTCACACACTAAAGATCATCTGGCAACAACCTGTGTCGGCGAATCTCTGGATATGGTGATTCATGAAACCCATGGTACGATGTGTAAACATAGTTCCCCCTGGCGAATGGAAGTTGCATAGCACGATAATCATCGCTGGTGATATGATCGATGATTGGTTGGATGATCAGATAATTGAGCCCGAGGAACATGGAGTGGTTGCCGAGGCTGTAAACCCGCCTCCAGTTGAATACGCCTAGCCCAACGGAGTTGGGATCTTTCTTGAACATGAATCAGCCATAGCCATCACAGTCACGAATGCCCTAGGCATTGTACTGGATGTGGTTTGATGAAATGGCTTGGTTAATTTGGTATGTGCGAATGAGCATCAAATGACCGCCGTCAGTTGAATGAGCGATAAACCACCACCCATTGACTTGTATATTTCCAGGTCCTGGAATTATGAAGGCCAGCGCATTTGCGTCTGCTGTAACAAATCAAATTGGAGACCAAAAGGACAAAAATATACAATCATGTTCAGAGTATGTGTGGAATTAAGATTATTATAACAGTGACACAGATCATAGTCAAAGAATTGCAATGCCGTGGTCATAATCATACCCCAAGTTAAAAAATTAAGCCAATAGCTTTCATATTCTAGCAATATGTCATGGTGCAAACATCATGTAAAAATGAGAGGAAAACAGCTATGACAGGGCCTACTCATATTCTACCATAGCAGTTACTACTGTTCCCATATCAACTCTAAAAATAACATGCGTGGTTATAAAAATCTTGGAAATGAGAGTAACATATAGAAATCATGAGGTTATACTCATAATATCTATTCTAACAATCATTAGCTGCCAACTCTGATACGTCTCCAACGTATCTATAATTTATGACGTATTCATGCTTTTATATTATCATTCTTGGATGTTTTACAATCATTTTATAGCAACTTTATATCTTTTTTTGGAACTAACCTATTGACATAGTGGCCAGTGCCAGTTGCTATTTTTTGCATGTTTTTTAATTCGCAAGAAATCAATATCAAACGGAGTCCAAACGCAGCGAAAATTTTTGGTGAATTTTTTTGGACCAGAAGACCCAGGATGTGCACAACCCACCTGGGCGCGCCCAGGGGGATTGTGCCCCCCTCGGTGACCTCCCGCACCGCCTCTTCGCCATATAAATTGCCAAATATTCCAAAAACCCTCGGGGTAACCCTAGATCAGAAGTACCGCCGCCGCAAGCCTCTGTAGCCATGAAAAACCAATCAAGACCCCATTCCGGCACCCTGCTGGAGGGGGAAATCATCACCGGTGGCCATCTTCATCATCCCAGCGGCCACCATGATGAGGAGGGAGTAGTCCACACTCAGGGCTGAGGGTTTGTACCAGTAGCTATGTGTTTAATCTCTCTCTCTCGTGTTCTTGAGATGTCACGATCTTGATGTATCGCAGCCTTTGTTAATATAGTCAGATCATATGGTGTTTTCCCCTCTCTATCTTGTTGTGATGAATTGAGTTTTCCCTTTGAGATTTCATTTTATCGGATTGAATACTTTTATGGATTTGAGAGCACTTGATATATGTCTTGCTATGAATACCCATGGTGACAATGGGGTATCATATTGATTCACTTGATTTGTGTTTTGGCACTCAACTCACGGATTCCCGAGGTGACATTGAGGTAATCTATGCATAGGGGTTGATGCACGTTCTCGTCTTTGTTTCTCCGGTAGAAATCTTGGGCCACTCTTTGAGGTTCTTTGTGTTGGATTGAGTATTATGAATCTGTAACACCCCAAAAATTTAATCATGTTTTTACTAAATAAAAATTTGGCTAGAAATAAAATTTTGAAGTATATTAAGTCCTTTGTTATTTTTGGAGTATTTTCCGCCCCCTGTTTTTCAAAATTCTTCCCTCCATATGGAAATTTTTGGAAATAATATTGTGGCTTTGGGAGTTTTCTTAAACCATTTCATTACTACTTTAATAACAATAGGAATTATTTTCATAATAAAAATTGCCGCAAAACAATTCTTTTAACAGCATTTTCAACTCTTTAAATGCCTTTGTTGCACTACAACCAATTTAAATAATTCTTTTTAATTTCCAAAAAAAATTAGGAGAGGTCATATGTTACCTACATATCACTTACCCTAATTTTTATTGCTCCAATGATTCTGAAATTTTTCCCACTCATTGTCCTTCCAACCAAAACCTTAAGTCCAGGAGATTAGCTTCATTTGCATCCTTTAAGTCCACCAAAAACTCCACTGTAAGTTCTGTCCAGAACTGAAATTTGATAAAACTTGCACTAGCAAGTTACTCTTCTTGCCATACCAGCTTCACTATAGTATTTACCCACTAAGGAGACACCATCCTGGCAATTCTCACAGCCAACAAAGATTCCTAGATGGCGGTAGCATTTTGTCAAACAGCTCATGTGCATAACTGAATCTTTGCCTCTTTCCAAACTACACGCACAATTTGATCATATGGCCAAGATAACATGTCCATCATCTTTTCCATCCTAGATAACACCACCCTGCCAAAAATTGGATCATTTGGATCAGCCTAAAACCCCTTGGCATTTCGTCGAGCAACTCCTGTGCATGCCTAGAGCATGAGCAGAGCGCTCGTTTGGCAGGCTCGGCCTCGCCTTCGCGTCGTTGCTCTGTTGCTCCCCTCGCCCGTCCTGATCCTCCCCTGATCGCCCAGTCAACGCTGAACACCGCCGACACATCCCCCTTGGCTCTAGCATCGTTCCTCACCGACCACCACCGCCGCCATGGTCGGCAGCTCGGGCACGGCACCGCCCGAGCCGCTCAGACCCGCCAGCTCGCTCCCCTCTTAACTTCTAACCACCTGAGCCTATCCACTCTTCCACCGACTCGCCGACCACTCCACCAGCCACCCAACGACCTCATCCTCGCCATCAATGGCCGCCGCCGACGTGTACCTCTCTGGAGGCCACGACACCGACCCTCCCCTGCCTATATTAGCCACCCCGAGCTCGTCTCATCCAACACATCACTTCAGTATCCCTCCCAGCTCCCTACTGGTCGAGTTCCTCAAGCCCCCGTGCTCCAATTTCCCCTCACCATCGCCATATCCTCCGCCTCTGCTCCGGCTAAATTCATGCCACTCCGACATCCCCCGCCCCACCCGAGCTCACCAATGAAGTCCCCACACCACGGCGAGCACGCCAGTGCCCGGCCGATTCCATGGCCAGAGCACCCCAACTGCTCGGAGCCGCCGCGGCCAGGCCACCACCGCCGCACCACCTCCGGCCAACCCGGCGCCGTGCGACCCACCCCTGGCCGCGGCATGGAGCCCCGCATCCATCCCCATCCTCGCCGTCCCGCATCGAGCCCTGTAGCCGCCGCAACGATCGTCGCCGGCGCCCCCTCTGTTGCCTGTCGAGAGGAGGGAGGAGGGGGAATTGAACCTGACCAGCGGGCCCGGCTGGTCAGTGGGAGAGGAAGAGAGAGAAGGAGGAGAGGGGCACCGCCGTGGGCAGTTGGGCTCGGCCCAGTGGTGCCTGCGGTTAAAACGCGCTCAAGGCGCTCCACTGCCTCCTCTCGTTTCTTTTTCTTTTCTCAGTATGATTCAAATATTTCCTCAGAAATGATTTCAAATCCAAAACCACCGATTCAAATTTTTGTGGATTTCTAAAATCTTTTCCTATTTATACAAATAGGGTGGACATTTATCCTGAACTTTGTTTCTTCAAGATTTGTTAAAAAGTCTTTTTCCTTACTTATTTTCAACTTAGAAATTCTCTAAGTAATTAATATGAACCCCAAATGAATTGATTCATTTTCTGTTATTTTTTCATTTTTCATCTATTTTATTTTAGTAATTATTTCAAAAATATTTGAAACACTTTTTGGCACTGTTTTTGCTATGGGTAGTAATTCAAATTATTTTGAAAATAGGAAATGGAGGGAAGAGAGTTTCCAAAAAATTTGGAGTGCACCCCACACCTTTACATGCTCAAGGCAAGCATCTCGAACACTTGATATGGTGAATGCATGGTTGGTTATTTGCATGAATAGTGGAATTATGAATAATTTGAATTCTAATAAAATTTGGCATATGGCAATTTTTGCATGCATGCATGATCATGTATATATTTTCTCTTGCATGCACTCCACTCAAGTTCTAACCTGCAGAAATTGTGAGAATCTAGGAGCGTGCTCCTGCCTTGGACGTGCCGGTGGGCACGGGCCATATTTGACATGATGGTGTCACGTGATATATGTGGAGCATGCAAGGGTTGTGACCCTGTTTGTTATTACTGTTGAGAAAATACTTGTTGTGCTAACCACTTGAGGAAATAATTGAGCCTGCTGAGTCGCCGTAGATCGAGTCTTGTTCCGGTAACCCCCAAACTTGATCCGTGCTACCACATGTCCCTACCACAGGTAGGGTATGGTTCAGTAAGTTGTTAACCCCTTTCCTGCACACACCGTACAGAGAGGCCATAGTGGAAGATACCATTGATCACTGGTAGGCATGCCACTTGGTCCGGGGGCATGGGTGTCTCCGATTGTAGTCGGAGAGGGGTCGCACCCCTATTTGCGCGCCGATATAAATATTGTGATCCCATGCTATTGGAGGTGGTAGCCTTCCCACTTAGAGTTTTACTCCATCATTGCCTTGGGTGATTCCTGGCTTTGGTAAGTTAAAGCTGGTATGTGCGGGTTAGGTGTGTTTTCAACCCAAAGACCGTAATAGGAATTAGTCAGTGTCTCGGTGCTGACTAAGGAAATCCTTTACTTGTGGGTAAAGAGTACACCCTCTGCAGAGTTTTAAAACCTATTCGAATAGCCGTGTCCGCGGATTAAGGGCTACAGTCTGGGTTGGTCAAGTATCGGTCTTAGTGTCGGTCTCCGGAGGAAATACTTAAAAATGTGCCTGAATTGTTTTTGCTGAATATTTATTGTCACCCTGATGCTATCATGAATATTTTGCTATGCTTGTTAATATTACTGTGGTTATACATATTATTGTGGACTAACCCGTTTCTCTTATTTTATATTCCTGAGTGTCTCAGGGGCTGGCTAGACTACCCCGGGCACTCAATTTTTTTTAAGACCTCTCCGTGGCGTCCCTTGAGTTACTAGGCGGTCTGTCACGCCACTACTCTTGTGGACACCTGTTTGGCATTTATTTTCAAGACCTCTCATGGCGTCCCTCGAGTTAACAGGCGGTTTATCACGCCACTACTCTTGTGGACACCCGATTGGCATTTCTCTTCAAGTCCGACCTTGGCGTCACTTGACACCCGACTGGCATTTCTTTTCAAGACCTCTCGTGGCGTCGCCTGAGTTCTCGGATGGTCCTGTCTCATCTGATTTCTCTTTTAGACACCCGATTGGCATTTCTCTTCAAGACCTACCGTGGTGTCACTTGACAT
Organism: Thinopyrum elongatum; assembly: GCA_011799875.1. Classification (NCBI taxonomy): domain Eukaryota; kingdom Viridiplantae; phylum Streptophyta; class Magnoliopsida; order Poales; family Poaceae; genus Thinopyrum; species Thinopyrum elongatum. The sequence goes on from CM022297.1 coordinate 139,173,167, forward strand.
CCGACCGGCATTTCTTTTATTTTGTTTCCTTTGACTTTCCTTGTTTATCACTAACAATTTTATATGTTTGCATATGCTAATATTTTATCATGCCATGATTTAATTCCTGTCAGTAGGCATTTAAGTCCATCATGAGCATACGCATATAGTGTGGTTCATCATGATCATATAATTTAATTGTTGCATTCGGTATATCTTTTGTTCCTGATGTTTGCGAGTACATTCAAACATACTCACAGGCTTGTCCCTGGCTATTTACTTGGCCAGGTTAGGTTTTCTACAAGGAGTACCACAGCGATGTCCGTGCGGAGCCTAGGATGGCAGCCATGCAGGATAGAAATTATCCAGGTCAGCCGTTCCTGTGGGGAATGAAGCCCCATCGACGTTGAAGAACCGTGAGACAATTCCGTCATCCACTACCAGAATCACTGTTGTAACATTTGACCTTCATGGTCTTGTATCCAATTCTTGTAATAGCTTGGTAATCTGTAACAAGGACGTGTCCACCAGTAACGGTAAATCCTGGGCTGGTGATGACACGAGGTGTTAATTTCTGGGATTTCGTGTCCCGGCCCCGGCAGAATATGAAATTGTTTGATGCATATCGCATAATCAACTCACGGATACTCGCGGTGACATTGGAGTATCTAGGTGACATTAGAGTTGGTTGATGTGTATCATATGGTGTTATTTTAGTACAAACTCTTGGTTAGATCGATCAGAAAGAATAGCTTGGTGTTATTTTAGTACAAACTCTAGGATAGATTGATCGAAAAGAATAGCGCTGTGGTGGTTTCGTACCCTACAAACAATTTCTTCTTATGTTCTCCGCTAGACAGGAACTTTGGAGTGATTCTTCATCGCACTTTGAGGGATGGTTATATGATCCAATTATATTAGCATTGTTGAGAGATTGCACTAGCGAAAGTACGGACCCTAGGCCTCATTTTCAAGCATTGCAATACCGTTTGTGCTCACTTTTGTCACTTGCTACCTTGCTGTTTTTTATTGTTCCTATTACAAAAATCAATATCTACTATCATTACTACGCTTTTATTACCATATCTTCGCCGAACTAGCGCACCTATACAAATTACCATTGTATTTGGTGTGTTGGGGACACAAGAGACTTTTTGTTATTTGGTTGCAGGGTTGTTTGAGAGAGACCATCTTCATCCTACGCCTCGCACGGATTGATAAACCTTAGGTCATCCACTTGAGGGAAATTTGCTACTGTCCTACAAAACTTTGCGCTTGGAGGCCCAACACGAGTCTACAAGAATAAAGTTGTGTAGTCGAAATCAAGCTCTTTTCTGGCGCCGTCGCCGGGGAGGTGAGTGCATGAAGCTATATCTTTAGATCTTGCAGTTGAATCTTTTAGTTTCTTGTTTTATCACAAGTTTGGTTCGTAAAAGAAAACTACAAAAAAAAAGGAATTGAGGTTGCATCATATTGTTCATCTTTATAACGTCTTTCGTGAAAGTGATGGAAAGGAAAATTGTGCTCAATTGATAGAGCAAGAATTCTATAAAATGTTTGAAAAAAATCATTGAATGATGAGCATGATTGCATTGTTGTTAGTATGAATTCTTTGAATATCCATGATGCTAATGATATGAAAAGCCATAAGCTTGGGGATGTTATGTTTGATGAAGATGATATTTTTAGTCCCCCAAGTTTTGATGAGAACATTTACTATGATGAAAGCATGCCTCCTATTTATGATGATTATGGTGATGACATGTATGCTATATTGAATAATGATAACCATGAAACTTGTCATCATGATTTTAATTTTCAATCTCATGATAGTTATTTTGTTGAGTTTGCTCCCACTACTATGAATGAGAAAAAAATTGCTTTTACGGAGAGTAATAAAATTTCTATGCTTATGGATCATCAAAAGAATGCTTTTTGTGATAGCTATATTGTTGAATTCATTCATGATGCTACTGAAAATTATTATGAGGGAGGAACTTATGCTTGTAGGAATTGCAATAATATCAAGTTTCCTCTCTTTATGTTGAAAGTTTTGAAGTTGCACTTGTTTTGCCTTCCTATGCTAGTTGATTCTTGTTCCCATAAATTGTTTGCTCACAAAATCCCTATGCATAGGAAGTGTGTTAGACTTAAATGTGCTAGTCATATGCTTCATGATGCTCTCTTTGTGTTTCAGTTCTTATCTTTTATGCGAGCATCATTGAAATCATCATGCCTAGCTAAAAAGGCATTAAAGAAAAGCGCTTGTTGGGAGACAACCCAACACTTTTACCTACTGTTTTTGTGTGTTCACATGATGAGGCTACTGTAGTAATCATGTTTTATAGCTTTTGTTTCAATAAAGTGCCAAGTAAAGCCTTTGGGATAGTGTGGACAATAGTTGACTTGATTCTGTGCAAAAACAGAAACTTTTGCGTCCAGTACAGAAATTCTTATCTTTTACTGGTACGTCGAAAAAATCTGGATTTCTTACAATTGATGAGTATACAAATTTTCTACGTTGTCCTAATTTTTCAGAATTTTTGGAGTTACATAAGTATGACCTTAATTCAGATCTTTACAGACTGTTCTGTTTTTGACAGAATCTGTTTTCAATGCATAGTTTGCTCGTTTTCTAGTTTCTGTGGCTTATATTGCTCAATATAAATTGTGGAAATGATAAGGTACAGTAGGCATTGTCTGATAAAAATTATGAATCTTGTCTTTGCCAGTACCGAAGTGAATGATTTGTCTTTATCATACTAACCTATCTCACGAAGTTCCGTTAAGTTTTGTGTGATTGAAGTTTTCAAGTTTTGGGTGAGATATCGATATGAGGAGAATAAGGAGTGAAAAGACCTTTTTTTTAGAATGAAGACGCAAGGAGCGTCCGGCTTTAAATTAATAAAGCCCACCAACAGGCAGCATCCAACAAACGAGATAGACGAAAGCAAAGATAGTCACGGCCGAAGCCTAAGTTTGATACATGCAACCGGCCTAGGCCTGAATAAGAAGAAGAAACAGTCTAAACATGCCAACACCGGCCAGGACAGAGATAGATCCACAACATCTTAATGATGGGCAGCAATCTGGATCAGTCGAATCCGCTCCATAGCCTCCTGCATCCGCTCAGTGTCCCACCGTTTCCCCAACGGCATCCAGGTCTGGAGGAACAAATGACAATTGAAAATAATATCAGCGGGGTGAGAAGGGAATTTGTGCTCTATAGTGATTTTGTTTCTGGTAGTCCATAGATCCCATAAAAGCACCCCAACGCAACGCCATAAAACTCGGCCGAACCCACCCCTATTGGCCAAGAGAATATCGCGGAGATCACTACCCGAGTGTGGGTTCCAGTTCTGATCGAAGGCTTCCGGGACCGCACTCCAAGCGAATCGAGCCAAGTGGCAGTTGAAGAAAATGTGGTTTGCATCTTCGTGCGCACCACACATCACACAAGTGCCATCAGACGGCCCATTTCGTTTCACAATGTTGTTAGAGGACGGGAGACGGTCACGGAACATTTGCCATAGGAATATTTTTATTTTGAGGGGAATTGACACTTTCCATAGCCCCCTAGCTATGTCTAGTGTCGGGCCCTCCGTCAACTTAGCGTAAAGTGACTTAACCGAGAACTTCTCGGAGCTCGTGAGAGACCAAGAGACCTTATCGGCCTCGGGTCGCAACACCACGCCAGCGAGTGAATTACATAGCCCTTCCCAACTAGCCCGATCAGTATATAGAAGAGGCCTTTTGAAACAAATGGCTGGCAGGTTGGTTCTAAACGCGTCGGCAACGAGGATATCAATGTTAGTAGCAAGTTGGTAAATGGAGGGGTGGCTGCACCATAACGGCTCCGTACCAAGCCAGTGGTCTAACCAAAATCGCGTGGAGTTGCCATCGTTAACACTAATCTTAGCTCCTAACGCAAAGGCCGGTTTGACAGCCTGGATCCCATTCCAGAATGTCGACCCTTTGGCCTTAGAGGTAAGGAAATTCCCATCGGGGAAATATTTTGCTCTAAGGATATCCGCCCAGTGTCCCTGCTCATTTTGGGCGAGTTTCCAGAGCCACTTGGAAAGGAGGGCAACGTTCATAAGTTTGGAATTGAGGATCCCTAGGCCGCCAAATTTCTTTGGACAACATAATGCTGCCCACTTAATTAAGTGGTACTTCTTTTTGGACCCAGTTCCTTCCCAAAAGAACTTAGATCAAGGAGTGTCAAGCTTGGTGGGAACACCATCTACCAGGAGAAACATGCCCATGGTAAACATGGGCAAGGAGGAGAGGCTAGTATTCGTCAGGATGAGCCTAGCGGCTGAAGACATAAACTGACCATGCCAAGGACTGACCCGGTTCGCCACCTTGCCGTACAAGGGTTCCCACTCATGGATAGATATGTGTTTGTCTGAGATGGGGAGGCCCAAGTATTTAAACGAAAAGCTCCCAAGCTTACAGTTAAGAAGGTTGGCTACTCGAAGCGCGAGAGGTTCGGCCATCCCAATGGCTATCACCTCGCTCTTGAGAAAGTTGTTCTTGAGGCTAGAGACGATCTCGAAAGCAAGAAGAATGAGCTTGATCAAGGCTATACTATGGTCGTCCGGCTCGAAGAGCAACATGGTGTCGTCCGCATATTGTAGGTGCGTGACCCCTCGAGGAATGAGGTGTGGGACGACACCGCGGATGTGGCCAGCACCCTTAGCCTTATTGATCATGGCCAAAAGGGCGTCCACAACTAGGTTAAAGATCAGAGGGAAGGAAGGTTCGCGCTGCCTAAGCCCTCGCTTATTGCGGAAGAAGTTCCCAACTTCTCTGTTGATTGACACCAGCGTCTGGCCCCCCGAAACCAGATGCATAATACGGTGAACGAAACCTGACTCAAATCCCTTTCGGTCCAGGACCTCGCGAATGAACTCCCAATTCACTCGGTCATAGGCTTTTTCGAAGTCCAGCTTGAGGAGCACAGCCGGCTGCCGGGTTCGTTTTAACTCGTGAACTATCTCCTGAAGCACAACCGGCCCTTCGAGGATATTGCGGCCTTTGAGAAATGCCGACTGACTTCGGTTGATAACTCCTTGCGCAACAGGGGCAAGCCTCGTCGTATAGGCCTTTGCGCAAATTTTGAAAGGCACGTTAATGAGGGTGATAGGACAGTATTGCTTGATTGTGTCAGCCCCTTTGACCATTGGGATTAGGCTAATGACCCCAAAGTTGAGGCGCGAGATGTCTACCATGCCTAACGCAAAACCATTTATAATGTCGTAGAAGAGAGCTTTGAGAATGGGCCAAAAGCGACGAAAGAAAGCCACCGGCCAGCCATCCGGACCAGGGGCAGTATCGATCTTCATCGAGCCGACAGCCCTATCGATTTCCTCCATGGAAAAGGACAAGGCCAGAAGGTCGTTTTCGGCCTGAGTAACGCGAGCGTCGTCCCCCCAAAAGTCAGCTCGAAGGCGCAGGGGTTTCTCCTCAGCTGTTCCCAACAGGTTGAGGAAGAACTCGTAAATGTGGGCCGAGATATCCGCTTGGCTTACTAGCACCCCTTGCTCGGATTGGAGCCGCAGGATCGAGCATTTCCGTTTACACCCGTTGGCATAGGCATGAAAATAACCCGTGTTAGCGTCTCCCTTGGTGATCCACTTGACGCCGCCCCTACGACGCCAATATTCCTCCTCTTCCCTGAGGATGGAAAGCACCTGGTTTTCTAGGGCGTATCGATTGGCCCACTCAGCCTCCGAGAAGGATCTGGAGTCTGCTTGTGCATCGAGGGATTTGATTTCTTCAATGAGAGCTTCCCTAGCTCGCTTCGACGCACTACCATGATTTGCCCCCCAACCGCGGAGGAAGCCACGTAAGGCACCGGCCGCGGAGATCCATAGATCCATTGGCCCCCTGGGCTGACCGGCCGTGACCACCGCTTGCTCCCAGCGAGCAATGATCAGAGGGACAAAACCATCAACCTCGAACCAGCCAGTTTCGAAGTAAAACCGCGGGCTACGCTTGATCCTGTCCTCCCCTGAGGCCAAGATAAGCGGGACGTGATCCGACCCGATATGAGTTTCCGCTACAAGCGTGCATAGGGGGAATAAAACTTCCCAATCAGATGATACGAAAACGCGATCAAGAACGCTACGAACCGGGGCTACCTGTTTGTTAGTCCAAGTATATCTAGCGCCAGTCCTAGCAATTTCCCGCAAGGCGGACGCCGCGATTGCATTATTGAACAGCGCCACCCTTGGCCAGTCAATATTACGGTTATTCTTATCAGCCCCCGAGCAGATAAGGTTGAAATCACCCCCAAGAATAATGGGGATGTTCGCGGCTTGCTTGGTCCCAACCAGTGCTTGAATTTTTCCCAAAACTTCCGTCGCGCGAGAGTGATCGGCCGGGCCGTACACACACACTATCGCCCAGACAGCTAAGGACACTCGATGTTTAATCGTAACCGAAATAAAGAAATAACCCGATTCCCAGCTTACAACATCACAAATATCATGATTACAACCCAAAAGAAGCCCGCCCAAGTGACCACAGGAGGGAACCCATCCCCACATGAAACGCTGGAGGGGCTCGAAAGCCGCAAGATCCCTAAAGGTGAAGTCAGCTTTGATCGTCTCCTGAAGCGCAACGATATCGATATGTTCATGAGCAATGTACTCTCTAAGCTAGGTGCGTCTGCCCGAGTGGCCGCATCCCCTGATGTTCCAGAATAAGTAACGCATCAGATTATACGGTTGCGGAGGTGAACCCCTCTGGAGGTCACCGGTTTTGCCACTCTTTTTTTGGCCGGGGCACGGCTGGTGGAGGGGGTCGCGTCCGCCTCCCTGGCTTTGGCCCCTCCACTCAACAGGACAAGCACCCTAGCGCCAGGCACAGCCCCAACTGTGTCCTGGGCCGGCTCGGTAGCTGCGATGGCCTCTCTGGCCTTGGCCGCAGCCGCAACTTCTGCCAGAGCCGCCTGGGCATCCTCACGCGCACGGATTAGAGGAATAATCGCACCGCCCTCCGAACCTAACTCGAAACCGCTATCGTTGAGGATCGAAACTAATTGAGGATCATAGAAAGCGTTCAGAATTTTGTAAGAGGGGGGGGGGGATTACCCGAAGTCTCGAGATTCTTGTAAGCGAGGCGGAGCTGAGCACTCTCCAGGGAGGAAAGCTCCCCCAGCGCCGCCTTGGATCTTGCGCTTGGAGCCCGCTGAACCACCGGGGTCGCCTTGGCGGCCGCACCCACAGAGCCGAGCGCAGCCTGAAGATCCCCGCTCGCATGAGCAGCCGGAGACGGGAGGGACAGCACAGCTGGGCTGGACACCGGCTTCCGGCCAGCTGTCTTCTTGGGGGCGCGCCCAGAGCCACCAGAACTGCGGCGGCTCGACAGGGGAGAGCGAAGAAGTGGTTCATTGAGCACACATCCGGCATCAGAACCCTGCAGGCCTGGCGAGACCGGGGCGGAAGAGGACGCAGTCCCGGTCCCCAGCACACTAGCCGCAGCAAATGGGGGAGCAGCAACCTCCTTCATGTTTGAGCCATACTGGTGGAACGACTGCTCCAAAGCACGGGCCGTGGGAGGGCTGCTCCCAGCCGTGTCCAGCACCGTGAGCACCCCTGGCTCCGGTGCATCCTTGTCGACAGGGGGATCGCACGCACTGAGGCCCAGCTGATCCCAGGTCTCTGTGTTGATCGACGTGTCAGGCATGCTATCATCAGGTTCCTCCTCGCGGCACGCCATCTCCACATCATTGACTTGACCACCAGGTAGCCCTTCCTGGCCCCCTTGGCCGACTTGATCGCCCTGCTTCTGCACCTTCGGCCCACCAGCCCCTGAGCCAGACAGGCCACCACGCTTGTCAGAGGGCAGAGGGGGAGCGTCGTTGGGACCTGGCGCCGCTGGCCCATCCCCTGGACGCTTCAGCAGCCTCTCCACCTCGACCTTGATATCGTAGCCCTCGTGGTTGAACCAAACCTGAACATAACCATTCATCTTATCAGGAGCTTTATAGCCAAACTTCAACCTCACCGGCCCCATCCGGATGAGGGAGAGCTCGTCCACCACTATAGGCCTCCCGAGCATCTTGAGCCCCTCCATCAGCCTATCGATGCGGCGATGCTTCTTAGGAATGCCGTGGAGGCGAATCCAGACCTCAGGCATAGAAAGGGGCACAATCTCTTCGTGGATGGAGTCGCGAACCAAAACTGTAATGTCATTGATGGACAGGAAGAGCTTGCCACTGGATTTTGCCATGTGAAGCAGGTCAGCAGAGGGAAAGATCACCGAGAAGTCGTTGTCCCCGACCTGCGAGATCTGCCAGTCCCAGTCCCCGGCCACCATATGCTTCAGCTCTTGCTTGAGCGTGCGGAGCGAGAGCCACCCTGGCTCCGCCGACAAGATTGCGCCATTGACAGCCTTCATGTCAGGGCCCTCTTCCTCGTCCACATCTTCGAATTCCATGCAGAAGAAACCCTATCCTTGGATGTCACTGCCCATGATCTGAAGATGTAGATGTTTGCCTCTAGTCGGGCAGTATGCAGAGCCGTGGCCCTCCTGCTTGCATATCACACAGAGAGAGGGGAACGTGCATTTGGCTTGGAAATGACCCGTCTACCCGCACTTGAAATATTCTGAACCAATCTCTTCTTCGACCGGGATGGGCGCCGCCGCCGAGCCCCGGGGCGCATCCGGCAGGACCACCGCCAACGGCCCAGCCGACGCCCGAGGTTTCATGGCCAGAGGATCCCCATGGCCCCCACCACATGGGGGATGCTCCTGCGGCTTACGCTCGAGCTCACGGCGCCGCTGACCTTGCTTGCGCTTCTTCTTCCGTTCCTGCTGCTGCGCCCACCAGGGCGGAGGAGGACCCCAATCCCCCTCGCGCCCGTAGGAGCCGTAGCATTGGCCTTGCCCGAAGTCCCCATCATGACCTTGCCCGTAGCTGCTGCCTTGACCTTGCCCAGAGCCACCGCCCTCGCTCCGGCCCGCGGCCCTGGCTCGCTGCTCGCACTTGGCCTTGTCGCGCAGCTCCTTCTTGCGCCGCCGCTCCCCCTCCGGAACCGGGGGCTCCATGGGCCGCTTCTTCGCCCGCCGGTCACCCATGGCCGTCACCTCGGCGAAGGAGAGGATGAGAGGAGGAGGAGGAGGAGAGGGGAGGAGAGATTTGGCGGAGTGGCCGAAGCACCGCACCTCACTTGTGGTAGCTGGAAACCCTAGCGAGGGGTCGCGCACCCCTGCAATGCCATATATAGCGAGGCACCACGGGCCCCCGGGCCCCTTGCGAGGCAGGCCGAGGAGCGAGGGCCAGAGAAACGCCCTGCCCATCGCAGCCGACCGCAACCCCACCAGCCCCAGTGGACACCAAACCAGGCATGGGCCCAGGGGCCAGCAGGCCAGCAGAAGTCGGCCCAGGCCCAGCAAGCGCAACCCGGCCCGGTGAGTGAGGCAGGGGGGTTCGTCACTCCGCAGCGCTAACCCTAGCTCAGCCACCGTCTCCGCCGACCCTGCCGCCGCCTCCCGCACCGGAGAGGACAGGGAGGGGAGCGAAGGCCACTCCTCCGGAGACGGCCCTCCAGCGAGGAGGCCGACCGCCTGCACAGGCACCGACACCGACGAGTCAGCTCCCTGCTGACCCAAAGCTGAAGGCACCGGCGGCCGCCAGAGCCGCGCCGCAGTCGCACTCGAACCGCCGCCGCCCGGAGCAAAGCGTCGCCGCCGGCCTCCCTGGCCAACACCGACCTCCACCGCCAGCAGGACGAAGTCACCCAGCGTCACGCCCGACGAAGGAGCCCCAATCCGCGGCGAGGGGATCTCATCCTCCTCGGCGGAGTCGTCCTCCGCCAGGGCCCAGAAACGGCTCCCGCACGCCCCCTCCGCCGGCCCAAAGGCACCCGTCGAGGCTGGGTGCGTCGGAAAACCGCAGGATCCTCGCCGGACTGAACCCACGCGCCCGCCTCGTCGAGATCTACGGGGAGAGGCGGGGCACCGCCCGCGTCGCCCCCAACGGCTCTCTGTTTTCGAAACCCATCCAAAAAAAATCAGGAAAGAGTCGAGGAAGATCCAAGCAAAAAGACCCTAAGCTTGGGGATGCCCAAGGCACCCCAAGGTGATATTCAAGGAAGATCCAAGCAACTAAGCTTGGGGATGCCCCAGAAGGCATCCCCTCTTTCGTCTCCAACAATATCGGTAACCTTACTTGAGGCTATATTTTTATTCGTCACATGATATGAGTTTTGCTTGGAGCGTCATTTTATTTTGTTTTGATTTGCTTGCTGTTATTTAGAATAATGTTTTGTATCTTTTATTTCAATAAAAGTGGCAAGTATAGCCTTTGCCATGCTTAGTTTGCAAGTATATGAGTTGCTGTTTCAAAACAGAAAGTTTATCGCTGTTGCAAAAATTCCCGAGAAAAGTCAGAATGAGATAAAATATTGAATTTTTTTGCACAATAAGCTATGATAAATTTTCTACAGTGTGGTAAGCTTTCATAATTTTCGGAGTTAGGGAAGTAGGAGTATAATTGCACTCTTTACGGACTGTTCTGTTTAGGCAGATTGCTGTTATGTTCACATTGTTTGCATATGTTTGCTTGTTTAATTATTCTATTTGAGGATAGGAGTATTAAATATGCAGAGGAATTTACTATGCAATGTTGAATAATAATTTTAGTGATTTTGCTACAGTAGAGAATGATAAGGTTTTTGCATTGATTTATACTAACTTATCTCACGAGTTCTTGTTGAGTTTTGTGTGGATGAAATTTTTAAGATTTAGGGAAACCGTGATATAAAGGAATTAAGGAGACGCAAAAGCTCAAGCTTGGGGATTCCCAAGGCATCCTAAGTTAATAATCCCAGAAGTCTCAAGCATCTAAGCTTGGGAATGCCCCGGTAGGCATCCCACCTTTCTTCATGAACAACTATCGGTTAGTATCGGTTGAGCCTAAGTTTTGCTTCTTCACATAAGTTGTGCTTTTCTTAGAATGTCATTTTATTTTGTTTTGCTTTCTGTTTTAATAAAATAATTAGATCTGAAGTTTTTAAATAAGAGAGAGTCCTCAAATAGCTACCCATTTACTTAACTACTCGCTTGATCTTCACTTATATCTTTTTGGAGTAGTTTGTCATTTACTCTTGTGCTTCACTTATATCCTATGAGTAAATTGTTAAATGAATTGAATATCATGAAGTTGAAATTATATGTTTATATCATGCCTAGTAGTAGCTTCACATTAGGTTTAGAAAGTAAAATCTTTTGAAGCTTGACAATCACAATATTGGTCATACAAGCAATTCATGAATGATAGGTACAAGGAAGAGAACTTTCACATGCAAATATGTTATCTTGGAAATCTTCTATGATTGTGAATACCCATTAATTATTTTCAAACTTGAGCAAATTAGTTGAAGTTGGACAAGGAAGACAATGTAATGAGTTATGGTTGTATATATTTGCATAGAAGTTATATTGTCATGGATCCTCCAACATGTGGTGTTTGCCTAGGATCTTTTGCTATCCAAAAATTCGTACTAAGTAGAGATACTACTTGTGCATCCAAAAACCCTTAAACCCAGTTTCTTGCCATGAGTGTCCACCATACCTACCTATGGATTGAATAAGATCCCTCAAGTAAGTTGTCATCGGAGCATAAAGCAATAAAAATTGCTCCTAAATATGTTTGAACTTTTATTGTAAGGGAAAATTGAGCGCTGTACGAACTTGTGATGGCAAAGTAATAAAAGCGACAGACTGCATAATAAAGGTTGCTATCATAAGGGGCAATATAACGTGATGTTCCTTTGCATTAAGAGCTTGGGCATCCAAATAAAAAGCGCATGACAACCTCTGCTTCCCTCTACGAAGGGCCTATCTTTTACTTTTCAGTATTTACTTCTATGCAAAGAGTCAATAGTATGAATTCTCATTTCAACCTCAACTATTCTCTAGTTGGCAAGCATCATGTTGTGGGGAAAGATCTAGGCACATATGACCAGTCAAATATATTTGATCATGATTTATTATATTTGACAATTATCTCTATGATAAATGAGTTGGGAGGCGAAATATTAAGCCCCTATCTTTCTCTGTGTTCGATGGATGCCATTTGTTCTAAGAATATGCTTTGAGTACTAGAAATCATGGAAGATTATATGATGATTGAGTATGTGGAGCTCTTACTTAGACTCTGTTGAATAAGTTGAATCGCAATTGTTTGGTGACTAAGAATATAGGTTGTTGAGTTTCAAGAGAATTCATTGTTTGAACCTTAATATGTGAATTGGTTGCTACTTTAACATGATAAGTTTTATGAGAAAGAATTGTTGTTACGATGCTAGGAAAAGGGATTGAAATTATCATTGATCAAACTTATGCACTTTACTAGCATTCACACTTCATAAATTATTTCTTTTATCATTTACCTACTCGAGGACGAGTAGGAATTAAGCTTGGGGATGCTGATACGTCTCCAATGTATCTATAATTTATGAAGTATTCATGCTGTTATATTATCATTCTTGGATGTTTTACAATAATTTTATAGCAACTTTATATCATTTTTTGGAACTAACCTATTGACATAGTGCCCAGTGCCAGTTGCTATTTTTTGCTTGTTTTTTACTTCGCAGGAAATCAATATCAAACGGAGTCCAAACACAGCGAAAATTTTTGGAGAATTTTTTTGGACTAGAAGACCCAGGATGGGCTAAAAAAGTACGAGAGGGGAGGCCCAGGAGCCCAGGCGCGCCCAGGGGGTTGTGCCCCCTCGGTGACCTCCCGCACCGCCTCTTCGCCCTATAAATTGCCAAATATTCCAAAAACCCTCGGGGCAACCCTAGATTAGAAGTTCCACCGCTGCAAGCCTCTGTAGCCACGAAAAACCAATATAGACCCCGTTCCAGCACCCTGCTGGAGGGGGAAATCATCACCGGTGGCCATCTTCATCATCCCGGCGGCCACCATGAAGAGGAGGGAGTAGTCCACCCTCGGGGCTGAGGGTTTGTACCAGTAGCTATGTGTTTAATCTCTCTCTCTCTCTCTTGTGTTCTTGAGATGTCATGATCTTTATGTATCACGGGCTTTGTTAATATAGTCGGATCATATGGTGTTTTCCCCTCTCTATCTTGTTGTGATGAATTGAGTTTTCCCTTTGAGATTTCGTTTTATCGGATTGAATACTTTTATGGATTTGAGAGCACTTGATGTATGTATTGCTATGAATACCCGTGGTGACAATGGGGTATCATATTGATTCACTTGATATGTGTTTTGGCACTCAACTCACGGATTCCCAAGGTGACATTTGGGTAATCTATGCATAGGGGTTGATGCACGTTCTCATCTTTGTTTATCCGGTAGAAATCTTGGGCCACTCTTTGAGGTTCTTTATGTTGGATTGAGTATTATGAATCTGAAATTGTTTGATTCTTATCGCATAATCAACTCACGGATACTCGCGGTGACATTGGAGTATCTAGGTGACATTAGAGTTGGTTGATGTGTATCATATGGTGTTATTTTAGTACGAACTCTTGGTTAGATCGATCAGAAAGAATAGCTTGGTGTTATTTTAGTACGAACTCTAGGATAGATTTATCGGAAAGAATAGCTTTGTGGTGGTTTTGTACCCTACAAACAATTTCTTCTTATGTTCTCCGCTAGACAGGAACTTTGGAGTGATTCTTCATTGCACTTTGAGGGATGGTTATATGATCCAATTATATTAGCATTGTTGAGAGATTGCACTAGTGAAAGTACGGACCCTAGGCCTCATTTTCAAGCATTGCAATACCGTTTGTGCTCACTTTTGTCACTTGCTACCTTGCTGTTTTTTATTGTTCCTATTACAAAAATCAATATCTACTATCATTACTACGCTTTTATTACCATCTCTTCGCCGAACTAGCGCACCTATACAAATTACCATTGTATTTGGTGTGTTGGGGACACAAGAGACTTTTTGTTATTTGGTTGCAGGGTTGTTTGAGAGAGACCATCTTCATCCTACGCCTCCCACGGATTGATAAACCTGAGGTCATCCACTTGACGAAAAATTGCTATTGTCCTACAAAACTCTATGCTTGGAGGCCCAACACGAGTCTACAAGAATAAAGTTGTGTAGTAGACATCATTCTCATATCAACTGTAACAATAACATGTGTGGTCATAAAAATCTAGGAAATGAGAGGAACATATAGCAATGATGTGGTTATAGACATACTATCTATTCTAAATTTCTAACAATCAATAGGCAGTTGTATTCATAAGGTAAAGATGATATGAGATAGAACAATTACAGGACGATAGATTCCACCAGTATATGCAGCCAATGTGTGCGTCGACCGCGTAAATGATGCCATCATGCACTATAGCATCAGACAGAAATGGAACGGATTCCAGATAGATTAATCCCATGTCGAACAAGGCAATGAGCTTGTAATCCATATAGTCTTCTGATGGTGTAGGCACTTCACAGATTACAACCTTCAGCAAACAGAGGTCGCACCAAAAGCTCGACGCGTCTCGTGCGTAGTAGGCAGGAGTGTCCGACGGGCCGTGAGGCTCGATGCCGGTGGTATCCAACAATGGAAGGGTGATCTCTCACTGGGTGTAGATATCCACGAGACGCCACGGACTACCGGATTGGTGGATGAGGACGATCCAGTTGGCCTTCATGCCCGCCTAGTAGTGGCCGCGCATGAAGGACAGGTGGGCGGGTAGTGGTAGCATGTCGAGGGGCACCACGGCAACCTCCGTAGGATTGTCAAGTCGGTGTCTAGGCCACGTGCGAGGATCGGCCATCAGCAAGCAGGGTGTCTTGAAAAGGGCCGTCCGATTGCAGACGAGTAGACGGTACATAGACACCAAGCATGCGGCCAGATGCACGGTGCTGAGCAGGTCCATACGATTACAGATCTGCTCCAAGAGAACATCGTGGAGGGAATTCTAATCGCGGCTCTGCGTGTCAGTCGGTTCTGCCATAGGGTTTTTTAGGGCGCTGAGTGATTGGGGTTTTCGGTGCCTGCAAGCGAGTGGGGAAGTGGAATCGGGCGGGCGAGCAAAGAAGATGGCGTGTATGGGCGAGCAGTGAGCGGGGGGGATATGGTACGTGTGAGCTACCGAGGAAGATGGCGCAGGCGGGCGAGCAGTGAGCGGGGGGAAATGGTGTGTGGCCGACGATGCGGAAGAGAGGAGAAAGAAGAAGAGAGGAGGAAGAAGAGGGAAAGATGGGCAAGAAAGTGCATTGAATCTCAATTCTACTAGTACTACTACCAGGATACCGTCCTTCGGAGTGTAAATAGTTAAGCCGATGACATGTGGGTCTACCTCAAGAGGGCCATATGTCAGTTAATGGAAGAGAGAGGTGCGTAGGTGTATTTTCGGAAGCGTGCTCCACTGGCAAACATGATGGCAGTACAGGGTAAGGCTGATTTAGTAACACCAACACGCTAGTTCAGCTTATTAATTAAGTGTCCCATCTGCTGCAGCGTGTATTGCCACTTCACTGTGAAGACTAGTTGAATAGTTCTCTCTGACAGAGATGGGGAATAATGGATCGCCAAGACTTCCTATCTACAGCATCCCTATGCCTCTACTCTCATCCTATCCAACAAGATGAAACATTGGACAAGGCACCCGGTGCAATAATGTAGGAGTACTACTAGTATTTGGAGTCAAACTTTGACCATCTATTTAACTAATAAAAAGTTAATGCATGTCACCAAAAATCATATCACTGGATTCGTATTTGAACATAGTTTTTAATGGTATAGTTTTTTTGACATGCATTGACACTTTGTTAGTTAAACTTATGGTCAAAATTTTACACTAAATACGAAGGGGACCAATAAACCAGGATGGAGGTTTATATACAGGTCAATACAAAATCATCAACCAAGGTAGTAGTAAATGATGAGTGCCTGAAGATTTTTTTTTCCAAAAGTACTCAATAATGGGCTCGTTTTCCTCAAGAAAATTGTGTTTATGAACGTATTAATTGGAATGCATGCGTGAAGAACAAAAGACCAGTACTTTGACACGCATTGATGAGTTTTCTCTTAATTCTTGCATGCAACATTTTAATGAAGCTTGAAATATGAACATGTCAATGGGAGGGAGTAGAAGCCTCATGCATGTATGCATGCATGCAACACTCACACGTACACATGCACACACGCAACACTCACGTATCCATGCAGCACACAACACACGACGCAACACACACGCTCACGCTCAAGTGCTCAACCTACTCCCTCCGTCCGTGAAAGACTGTACATATAGAGATTTACACATTGACCAAGAGGAACCGGAACTCCATGGCATAATTAACGCCCAAAAGTAGCAGACTAATGTGTGCATGCGACCATTGAGAGAAGAAGATTAAATGAAGGTTGTTGCATGCTGTAACTAAGGATAGACATGCAGCCTATAGCTAGAGCACAAGTTGGTGCATTAGTCAATCAATACCAATTAGATTAAAGGCTAAGTGCATTGGAAGTGTAGATGTAGACTCTTTGTTGGAAAATATTCTAATGCTAGATGTACAGTTTTTCACGGACCAGGGAGTACACGTGCATGCACTCACATACACAGCCAGGGTTGTTCGCGTGCAAGGGTTGGACTCCTGTCGCGCCTGCGTAAAGTTTTGTTTAACTGATTTATTTGCTCTGGCAACTGACACGTGGGACCCAGAAACCAGGTGTCAATTTAACCAGTCAACAAAGTGCCACGTCGACCATGTGGCCGGTCAGCAGGGTGCAATACGGTGCTCTACGGTGAGCTAGTGACCGTATAATCACCGCAAAACTATATAGTGACCGTAATGAGCGTATTGTTACATACGTTGACCGCTAGTGTATTTTCTTGTTTCAAATTAAGCCATATTAACCAGAAAGGACACAGTATGGACTAGTACTACTTTGATGTGTCCTGTCAACTTGCAGAACAAGGAGAAGCTTGCTTACTATGCCCTCTCCCTCGCCCACGCGCGGTGGCTCACAAGACGAGGAGAAGCTTGCTTACTACGTACGCCTACGCCCTCTCCCTCGCCCACGCGTGCGGTGGCTCGCAGGACGAGGAGAGGGTTTTGACTACAGCGCCCTCTCCCTCTCCCTCACCCTCGCCCTCGCGGTGGACGTGCAGCAGTTCATTCAGTGTCAGATTGCCAGAAGCATATTGTACTGACATTATTGGACCTTCCAAAGAGGCGAAGAGCCAAGTGCAAGGTTCATAGGAGTACGAACTGTTGAACCTCCCGCACAGGCGAAGAGCCAAGCGCAAGGTTCATAGGAGTTGTCTTCCTAGTACTACAACTATAGTGAACAACCGCTACTGTATGATGCCGCCACGTCACCTATAGCCGAAGCTGTGCAACCTTTTTTTTCACAGAGCATGTTGGAGCCCGTGCAACAGCCACACAAGTTGCACGTACACATAACAAATTTACTTGTAATAAATTCTAAAGGACAAATGCATGCATGCCACACAAGTTCATCTCCACTTCATGTGATAAATTTGCACGACTATTCTACATATATTTACAGCGCTACCATTCACAATTTACCATACTCCACTTACACGTTATAGATGGGCTCCATGTCCATGTCCTCCTCCAGGTTCCAGTCCCAGGTGTTCTTCATAGATAGCACGATCCATAGCGGTGGGCAACGGGAATCATTGTCGCAGCTTTCTAGTTCGGTTCCACATGATGGAGACTCATCCAAGCTGAAGCGGCATAAATCAGGGATAGCGTGTTCTAGCATGTCGTTCATCCGGCGGTGCGCACTGAAGACACAACCATGCTTCATGAACGGCAGGCCTTTGGTGTCGTGCATGGAAGGTGGCATCTGCTTCACAATGGGGTAGCTGTCCCCAATGAAAAGCAAGTACTCTCCAAGAGTGTTCCTCGGCACCCACATAGCATCACGGGGGTCGAACTCGGCGCCGTTCATCTGGTACACGCGGCATCTCAGATCTGGACACATGATGACGTACATGTTCAAGGTCCATGCATGATAATGTTGTGCTCAAATATGGCGGTCAGTAATATTATGCAGCAATTAGTACTACTCCAGTATAGAGGAAGTAAAATAATCGGCTTATTATATATAGCCACTCCTAGCTACATGGATGAGATAGTAAGACATGGAAAAACAAAAATGGTGGGAGCTAGTGGGTTCAATTCTTCAAGGGCCTAGCAAGCTATGCGCGTCCTCCAAGGTAAAAAGTACTAGAGAAGGCAAGATGGTTAAAAAATTTAATACCAAATTGTAGTACTAGTACTAGTAAACATGTCCCAGTCAAGAAATGAAAAGAAATAACAAGTACTACTACTCTAACACACAACAATGAGAAAATGGAATACCTGGGTAGATGGTGACGGTCCGATCGTGGTAGATCGTGTGACCATGTTGCACATCAGTGGTACCATGGGTAACGACTGCTAAGATAGTTGATCCTAATATGCCAAAGTCAGCTACGAGGTTCCAGGTTAGACCGAATCGCGGATGCAAATGCACATCTAGGATCGGCGATCTGATTTTGTTCGGGGGATGGCTGGTCCCTGCAAAATAATGGAGTACCATTAAGGATGCAAATGATGGTTTATGCATTCCATTTGTAATCTCCTGTACCGTAGGATGGCAAACCGATGAAACAAGTCCCCTGGCTTGTCACCGCGAAGATGCGGCCTACATGGCACACGGTGTCTTCGAACGTGTAGGGGTACAAATCTGTCGGGGCCAACATGTGCCAGCCTATGCTGTTACTGCCTTTTGCATTGATGACAATCCTTATGTCGAACACCACGATGAGATAGTAATCGTCGTAGCTGCGTCACTTTGTCGGCAGGTCCGCAATTGCTATCTTCTTCAATCTCATGTAGGCATCAGCATACGTATTCAAGCCCAGCCAGTCCGAAAGGCCGATCCCCATGGTGGAGAAGGGGTCTACGGGAACGGCCACACTGTTGTGGATGTTGTGCAAAATGATGGTGGTATCCGGCCGGAGGTATGCAAGCCAATCTCCGTTGGCACCAACCCAGACCTATATATAAGACGATGGGCAGCGGAGAAATTACGGGATGGAATAACTAAGTACTATATTTAGAATATACACTACATGATCAAACTCCATGACTGACCTGCTCATCGGACAAAATCCGACTCCCTCTCAACGTCGGCAACTCTAGCGGAGTCAACGTGCAACCATGGCCAGGTAGCGATGGGATGTTCGATGGATTGTCCCATAGAATAACCTTCTGCTCGAGAACGTATGGAAGACCAACAAACATGGCCTTTTCCCAAGCCTGTTTACGCACCTTCTTAAAATAGTTGGTGCAGGAAGCACCGAGTCTTGCGGCGGTGAGGACATCGGAGCGGCGTGCGATTTCTCCCAGAGGATCGTCGTCCAAGGTCTCCCAGCCACGACTAGGAGGAGAATCGCATGGCGAATCCATGGCAGCAGCGAAGAACTGCCTTGGTGTCGGTGTAGTGAACAGGGGGTGTTCATTACCCCTGGACACGCACCGGTGAGTTGCATCCCCCCAGGCGGGAAAGGCGTGGCAGGGGAGCGAGCCTTCCTGGGAGAAGACAACTGGGAACAAGCACAAGACTATCCAAAAAGCATTCGAGTCAATAATTGGAAGGCAGAAGACCAAAGGCCGAAGCCCTGGCAAGATTCTTGCTGGTGAGGCCCGGCAAGATTCTTGCTGGTGAGGCCCGGCAAGATTCTTGCTGGTGAGCCCTGGCAACATTCTTTGCTGGTGAGCCCTAGCAAGATTCTTGCTGATGAGCCCCGGCAAGATAATCCCGGCAAGGCTTGGCGCTCGGCAAGGCTTGGTCCCCGGCAAGTTTCGGCGCCCGGCGAGATTCTGCCACTGTACCACTACTCCAGCACAACGACAAAACCTGACATTCTGGGTCCTTCTCTGGATGCGTGGCAACGCGCCAGTGGAGGAGAGCTTAAGCGGTGCTGATGGGATGGCCCCTTTTCCCATCCCCAAGAAAGTGAGGACACCTAAACGGACACGTCACGGTGCATTAAATGCGCTTGTCCTAATCCGTCATGGGTTAGGTATGATACCCTGTAGCTACTTTACACCTCAATGTATGTACATTTTGCCACTGTGGAGACCCCTTTGAGCATATAAAAGGAGGCCCAAGGCAACTGCTATAGAGGAGGAGAACTTCTGGCCCATTCTGCATGTGTAGCTGCTCTTTGAACGTACTGTTCATTGCGAGCGCTCCTGAAGGCTGGGCTCAAGAACATCAATAAGAACACAAAGCAGGAGTAGGGTTTTACGCTGATCAGCGGCCCGAACCTGGGTAAAAACCTCACGTGTCGGTCACTGGTTCTGCTCTTTGCGTATACCTCTCCCCCCGCCGAATCGTAAAGGGGTCTCTCGGGATCCCATAGGTGTCGTGCCCCGACACTTGGTCTCTTCGGGGGGAGGGGAACGGGCGAGGAGGAGATAAGAGCGTAACCGCAGGGCCTCGTCCCTTCGTTAGGGAAGTTATGCGGGCACACATAGTGGTAGTGCGATGGTGCGGCTATTATTTACTTACGTAGTACTGTAGTACTTTCTCAACTAGTAGTGCGATGTACTGTACTTCTATAGTGCACCAGTTTTGAACTCTTGAATCTCGAGGCCAAGGAGCTACAGTCGCAAGTGGAGGGTACTACCATTCTCTAGAACCAACGATGTACTATCAATGCAGGGAAAGTACACCTGCGTAGTGCGTACTCTCCGTGCTCTATTCAAGCGCATAGCTGGCTTGTAGGTTGACGTAGGCGGGCTGTAAGCCTTTAAATATTATATTTTGGATGAGTTGAAGGAGAGAGAGGAGGAGAGAGAAGGGAAGCGGGCTACTCCCTCCGTCTCGGTGTATAAGTCATTCACGTAGTTCTAGGTCATCGATTTTAGGAATTAAATATGTGTTATATGTCATGAAAAGTATATCACTAGATTTCTACATGGATGTAGTTTCTAAATATATATTTTTTGTCACATATAATACATATTTAGATAGTTAAATTGTCGACCTAGAACTACGCGAATGACTTATACACCGAGACGGAGGTAGTACTGATTACCAGCCGGCTGCAGCACGTGTTCCTAGGCATGTTGTGAGAGAGAGTGGTGGGCCATGTATAAAAAAATAATACATATTTACATGCAACTATTGTACTTGCCGGCTATAAGCTCGGTTAGATGATGTGGCAAGACCATATAGCCAACAACTGGCTATACTATTAACCATGCTCTACTCAGCCGCTCCTCTCAGGTGCACACTAGCAGCGTGTTTATCAGTGACGGTTACTGTGGGGGCAGAACATTTGAGTTCTTTGATACAGCGAGACTAGGCTTTTCGCTTCCATTTGTGGAGGTGTAATGGATCTCGTCAAACTTTGTTTGTTGGTCCTTCCTTCTTTATGAATGAGATGAGGCAAAGCTTTTGCCTCCGTTTCAAAACAAAACAAAAAATCACGTCAAGAGGAATTTTTTTATGGAGTTTAGAGCCGATAATGGAGCGAAGTCCATGCGTGCAACGCCACAAGCTACAGAGTAGTAGCACTTTACGTACAGAGCCATATTGCACAGTTCCCAATGCCGCACGAGGCTTTTCCGGCTCCTCGGGTTTAATTGGGAGGCGCTAGTTTAAATATGGTAGCTGATGAGGAAGCAGCAAGCGAGGTGCGGCTACGGCAAGCACGCACGCGAGAAACGTTGCACGGTGTGAATTGATATACAGGAGTGCTACTACTTTACGCAGTAGTACTAGTACTACTCTAGTACGCAAGCCACGAGATGATGGGAGGGAAACCCGTTCACATGGCTGGGCTATCCAGTGCACCCACATTGTGGTGCGACATGTCCGTTCGACTTCAAAAGTCAAACTACCTGTGTACAATATTGGCTCACAGCGAGGTTAATATTTTAAAAAAAGGCCGTTGTGCGTTCGGCCGGGATCGAACCCACGAAACGAGCTATACACTCCCGCGACCACTAGTAGTACAATGCAACCTAGAATCGCCTTTTGTCGCTAGTACATTGTTCCTTAGAAGAAACCACTACCAAGAAACTACCACTTTCCAACCAGCCCTACCAAGAAACCACTACTCTACAAAAATTAGTAAAAACATACCGAAATTTTCTTAATCCGTCGCAATAAACTACCAAGTGCCGTTATAGGCACGTTTCAACCCATGTCACCCCTTAAGTCAATGCCGTCTATTTGACCGGCAAGTTACGCGTTATGACTTGTGGGATATACATGTCAGTCTGGACAAAAATCCCCGAGTGACCTCCTACCTCCGGCTCGTCCACCTAGTCATCCTCGGCCATGGGACGTAGCTACTGTCGCTGGCAGAAGGCAATGTCGAAAGCGCCGGCAGCGCGGAGCCCATCTTGCGGCAGCCCGAATGCCAGCTCCGTGCGGCGCTCGCGGTCGCTAGCTAGCGAAGCTAGCACACACCCTGCTGGATGCATCCAGCTGCTTGTCTGCAAGGTTTGCTAGCTAGGTTAGCACGGCGGTGTGGCGGCTTGCTCGCGTGTGCTGCACTAAGGCTAGCCATCTGGCTCGAGCGAAGGCCAGCACGGCGGCTTGCTCGCGTGTGAGCCACGCTCGGGCCAGCCAGCCAACCCGTGTGGAGGCCTGAGCGGCGTCCGGCCCGTCCGGCGGAGCGGCGGCTAGCTCGCTCATCACCGGCATCACCGACGAACACATATAAGAACTGTTTGAAGTAATGTTCAGGAAAAATAATGATTGGAGGAGGAAGAAGAGGATAGAAGGTCAGATGTGGGTCCCTCGTGTCAACGATCAAACACCTGTGTTGGTTTAAGGTGCCTCGTCAGCACAGACGTGTGGGCCAACCCTGTCATAAACGGGTTTAAACGAGCCTAGGTAGTAGTTTTTTGGCGCGGATTAAGAAATTTTGGGTATGTTTTTGCTATTTTTTGTACAATAGTTTCTTCCTATGGCTGGTTGAAAGTGGTAGTTGTTTGTTAAATACTCTACATACTGTAAGTAGGAGGGAAAGTTAAGCTTTGGAAGCCAATAAGCACGGCTAGTTACATAGTGCCTATGTGTATGTAATTCAAAATAAATATCGACCATGAGTGGCTAATATCTTGATGGAAAACTCGAAACTATGGAAATACTAGCAAATTTTTTTGCATGGTCGGAAATACTAGCAATGTGCACGTGCGTTGCAACAGATCATAATTAGAATAATACTTATTCACAAACTTGATAGAAATTACTCTAATTTTGATATACATATATCACTAAAAATATATTATGTTTCAATCAGAATATATTCCTTGGCCCATTTTGATGAGGTGAGGGAGGGATGTGGTTGGTTTTAAGATACTAATTAAGGGATTTTCTGCAAATTGGGTAGAGAAGTGGGATGTTGTTGAGAAAAGGCAACAACTTACCTCACAGTCGTTAGATGTAGATCTAATGGTCAGAAATGATGGATGGCAGACACACCATCATCACCAACTAAGTCTTCTGTAGGAGTACTAGCAAGATGCCCGTGCATTGCACGGAACATCAAGATGCATTTTTTTTATAAAACACCTGTTGTGATTGACCCATGCGGGAGTAATCCCATGTGTCAAAACTAATGATATCTCGAGAAAGAGGAGAGATAAGGTGAGGAGGAGTGGGGCGTGGTGGTGATTGGTGGTCGGACTTAGCGAAGGCATGGGGATGGATGACGCCGGCAGCGACCACCATGCCAGATTGTTCCAGAGGCTTCCTTTTTTAATTGCTCAACAATGAGGTTGTGGGAGATAAGGACGAACGAGGGAAGGACTTGTCTGCAAATGTGGAGAGAGGTGCGGGTATCTTTTAGTTTGCTTTCTATCCGTCAGATATAGATCGGACGGTCTATATTGCAAGATGGCAGGCATACCATCATCACCAACTCGGTTTTTTTATAATAAGAGATATAAGTATGGAGATACAAACGTATTAGCAATACTTGTTTCCATAAACTTGGATCTACATTCTATTCAACGGTCGAGCATGTGGGGCCTTAGCACGATGACTTCCCGACTGTGTAAAATAAAGGTTTTCCCGTCGCCGACAAGGAGGGGGTGACGGCGGCGCGCTTTCGGGTCGCTCTAGTCCTAGTAGTCATACTAGATGGTCTACAGACGTGTAGATTTATTCTTTTTCACGTCTTGTGTTCGTCGTACTGCCACGACTGTTGATGAATAGACGGTAAGTTATTCACGAGAAAACCTTGGTTGAGCGTGTGTGCAAGAGAGAGACAGCGCGTGCGTGTGTGATATGTAGAGACTGAGGCAATGATAAGAGATTCTTTGTGTCTCTGTGTGTGGAGGATAGAGAGAGACATGTGCATGGGGCTTTGTATTGTGTAACATGGAGACACATAGACATAATCAGACAGTGAGTGTGCAAGATACACATGCAGACATGGGGAGAGATGTCTGAGTTAGAGAGACGGAGAATTTTGATGTGCATGTGAGCTAGAGAGAGAGGGGGATATATATATACCCAGAGCTGGAGAGAATATGCAAGGATGTGAGTCTTAAAAGAAGGATCCAGATAGGTGGGTGTTTGTGCGTGTCTATGTGTTTGTGCGCGCGCGTGTGTGTGAGAGGGATTGTGTGTATGTGGAGAAGAGAGACCACTAATGATGTAAACCTAGTAGGGAAGGGGGAATGGTGTGACATCTGTGTTTAAGAGAGAGAAAGGCATGTGTAGTAGCGGGATAGCATGGGTGCAGGCAGGGAGCAGACTATTTGGAAACATCGAGTGTGTGTGAGAGAGGGGTGTGAGAGCGAGAGAGAGAGCGAGCGAGGGAGAGAGAGGAAGAGAGGGGGAGAGAGGGGGGTCATTTGTGTGCGGAAGTGGCGTATAGATAGGGAGACAAGGTTGATGTTGTTCGAAAGTGGCCTATGTACGGAGACGCAAGGGAAGCGAGTCATCGTGTGTGTGATAGAGAATTCATGAGAGGTCTAGAATATATGGTGTAGAGAACAACGTGCGATATTGAGAACGATGATACGCTAGGGAGCTATGGAAAGAGTCACGACATATATGTATATAGGGAAGGAGCTGGGTCGGGTCCGCATGTGGGAGAGATAGAAACAGGAGAGTGGTGCACAAGTAGACAAAGGGTGCTTGTTTGTAGTGGGGGTGGTGAGTGTGCGAGAACCACATAACTAGGGAGATAGACGTTGGGGCCAAAGTTTTGTGTGTATGGGAAAGATACACTGCTATATAGTGCGTGTGCTTGGGAAAGAGAGATGCCGGGAGACCTAGAGAGTGGGGGAAGAGATGTGTGCATGCCCGAGAGACAAAGTGATAGAGACCTATATTGGGGTCCGGACTTAGAAGAGAGAGGGGGGTTAATATGCTCCTGTGTTTGTGTCCGGGGGAGAGAACGACTTGTGGGGGGGGTGGCTTCAGATAAAAAGTGAGCTGTCTATATTTGAGAGACTTAAGCGTAATTGAGATATAAATGGGCAATAGTGTTTGCACTCATGGTTGATCAATTTGTTTCACAGTTTGGACTATGAGATAACGATACTTTTGAACATGCGTGATATACTTTGAAGTACCAGAATTACAAACCTAAGATTGGAATTTTGGAATTCGACTCCATTATTAGCTTTTGTAATTCATTTAAACGGAGGTACATTTTTTAAGCCGGGATTTCATGATTTCAAATTCATATATCAAACCTAGAGATATACACATACGGGCATGTTCAAACCTTATAATCATCCACTTTATTCATACACATACACATTTTTGTTTTTGTCATCATATTTAGGATAAACACATTTGGAATTTCATTTGAATTGGACCATATGATGGTATTTGCTTCCACTAGTTCAATGGTCCATATTTGACTTGAATGGATAACTAAGTTTCGAGTTGGAGACATTGATTTTCAAAACTTACACTTTTTTTTGCGTGCAAAACAAATAAATTCTCGGCCATGATATCATAGTTGGCCGTACAAGAGCAGAACACTTAATTTCAGCCGCCAAAAGCTTTCAAACTTCCCGCTCACATCGAAATATCATGCGCCCGAAATTTTAGCCCTGTGATATTCCTGTTTTACCCCTGCCACATGAACGGAAAAGGGCTACTTTGGTAACTCCATGGTTTTCCCCTCTTTGCCCCCAACATTCTTCCCCAGAGCCCCTCCCTGCCTCCTCCCCCCAACCACGCCAAGCCGCCGAATCTAGTCCTCCACCGCAGCGGTGGACCTCACACCCCGCCAGATCTACCTTCCGCACCTTGGAACCCCCAACTGCCAACTCACCACTTCATCGGAGCCGCTTCAGCGACTGGCTTGTCCACCGCTCCAGATCTCCTTGACCGCCATCATGGTCCACCACACCGGATCTGCTTCACCGGCACCCTCGTCCACCACAGTGTAGGCCCTTCACCGACTCCCTCGTCCGCCACATCGCTGGCCCTTCATACAAGCCCTCGTCCGCCGTAACAGATTCGCCTCACCGAAAGCACTGTACACCGCGCCGGATGTGCTTTGCCGACGCCTTCGTCCACTGCACCGGACCCGCTCCACGGACGCCAAATTCAACTCCACCGGCCCTACTTTACTGACGCCGCAGCCTCATCAGGTTATTTTGATTTGTACTCCTTCGGGTTTTTCTCTTCTTTATCGTGGAACTGTTCACTTACCACAGATGAGCTTTCTTGTATGTCGACAGGCGCCGCAACCGAAGCACCGGAGCCACTTCAGCAATGGCGACAACCGACCCAAACTCAACCGCAACACGAGCACCATCGACGATCCTAACCTTTCAAGTATGATGAAAGTGCGTTATATCGACTAGAGGGGGGGTGAATAGGCGATTTTTACAAATTCGTCACTGAGGAATTTCAAGGTGAGGAAATTCCTAAGCAACGAACTACTTAGCAGCGGAATAAGTACTCAGATGCAAACATAACATGGCATAAGCACAGTCATCATGATGAAATGAAATAGGCACAGAGTACAGGTAGCGTGATACAGGATGAGCAGGCTGAAGACAACTGACTGAAGAAATAGGAATGAGGAAATTGAGAAAGTCTTCAGTCAAAGTCTTCAAACAGTAATGATCAAATACACAACAAGTATGCGAGGAAATGAAAGGGTTGAGGAAATACAACCAGTAGCTCGGTGAAGACAATGATTTGGTAGACCAGTTCCAACTGCTGTGACAGTTGTACGTCTGGTTGGAGTGGCTAGGTATTTAAACCTGAGGACACACAGTCCTCACCGTATTCTCCTTGAGCTAAGGTCACACAGACCTTGCCCAATCACTCGTGGTAAGTCTTCAGGTGACTTCCAAACCTTCACAAACTTGGTCACTCGGCGATCCACAATTTCCTCTTGGATGCTCTAGACCATGACGCCTAACCGTCTGGAGGATGCACAATCCTCAAAGGTAACAAGCGTCGGTTCCACACAGGAACAATCTCTTCAGTGATGCTCAATCACTTTGGGTTTGTAGGTGTTTGGGTTTTTGGGTTTTTCCTCACTTGATGATTTTCGCTCAAAGTCCTCGGAGGATGGGATGCTCTAAATGACAAGTGTCTATCTATCTCTCGGAGCAGCCAACCAACTAGTGGTTGTAGGAGGCGGCTATTTATAGCCTAGGGAGCAGCCCGATATGATAAGACATAAATGCCCTTCAATGATATGACCGTTAGGTGGGTAGATATTTTGGGACAGCTGGCACGTAGCACAGCAACGGTCAGAAATTTGACTATCAAATTCCTCAGGGCTATCATGTTCCTCACTTGTAGGCAATCCGCACTGGTGAATTCCTAACTCCTCAGTCAGAACAAATTTCTCAAAGAACAGAAGAACTTCGTCTCTGTCAATGAAGAAATTGACTGAACTGTATGAGATTTCCAATGGCTTCACTTGAAAGGATTGGGTAGGTGTAGGATTTTGAGATGAGCATCACTTGGAAACTTTTCCTTAGTTTTACCTCGACCCCCTTTAACAGTACGGTGTTTCCTATGACTCAAGAAGAAGAAAATGAAACTACGAAAACAAAAGTCTTCACACTTCATAATCCTCGCATGAATATCAAGTCTTCAAGGTCACACCAATTTCCTCACTTTCAAAGTCTTCAAGAAAACCAAAGTCTTCAGCTGAAGACATTCATTTTTAGGGGTCAACTTTCATCGTAAATATCAAACTCCTCATAGACTTATAGAACCTGTGTACACTCACAAACGCATTAGTCCCTTAACCTATAAGTCTTCAATACACCAAAATCACTAAGGGGCACTAGATGCACTTACAATCTCCCCCTTTTTGGTGATTGATGACAATATAGGTTAAGTTTTCAATGGGGATAAACATATGAAGTGTAAATACTGATATTGAGGAATTTGATTGCAAGATATAGAAGAACTCCCCTTGAAGATGTGCATATTTGAGGAATTTGCTTTGAATAGCAAATGCACATTGTAGATTAATATCATGGAGATCTCCCCCTATATCTTGAAATTCATGCACGCATTTAACATATGATATGAAGAATTTGAAATGCATGATGAAATATGGTGACTGATGTAATTCAGCATGCGTGCATTATCATATAGAAGAAATAGCATGCAGAAAAACAGAGCAAAAGTATCAGACCACCATAGGACTTAAGTTTACAACTCGATCCAACAAATACTTCAGAAGAACAAGAGTTGTAACTTAGCAAAAAAACGCCCATATATATAGACCCGCTTGAAGACTAACTCAAATTTCTCCCCCTTTGTCATCGAATGACCAAAAGGGACGAAAAATGAGGACTAACGCCCCTGAAGAATATCATCATGATGTCGATGGAGGAGCGCCAGTGTTGTTGGGGTCGTCCGTTAGAGTAGGGCCTGTCGCGGTGTCGTTCAAGTCTTCAGCTTCATCCGTCTCGCGCGATGAAGAATATGAACTGGCGATGAGCTGAGGAACTTTGACCTTCTTGAACTTCTTCGAAGGTGGTTGAGACCAGTCAAAGTCCTGTTGAAAGCCCATCTTCTTGAGATCTTCAGTACTATAAAGATTCGACAGAATAGCCCAAGTGCGGTCAAAGACTTCATGCAAGTAGTAGTGATTCTTCTTCACAGTATTTTTGAGTGACTATCATGTTCTGAAGAATTGCACCAAACTGACGCTTGACCCACTTGTGATTTCGATCAACTTTCTGATGAAGACTAAGAAGAAGTTCACGATCAGTCATCACACGCGGAGTTGTGGCTTGAGGATTTTGTTCTGAAGCTTTGGCGGCAGAATCTTGTGTTGCAGAGTCATCATTGGGGGAATAGGATGCAGCTTTGCGAAACTGTCCATCCAATGGACGAGTGCCTTCATCTGTAATAGCAGCCTTGCCCTTCTCATCAGTTGAGGAAATAGTCCGTTTGAGGACTTCAATAGGGGGCAAATAGCTGAGATGATTTTGAAAATTAGCCTTATAATGAATTGAAGACCTTGATCTGATGAATTTCATGATCCATGGAGCATAAGGCTTCAACTCAAAAGGTGACAGAGCAGCATTGGCCAAAGTCCTCATGAAGAAATCGTGGTAGTTGATAGGAATACCATGAATGATATTGAACAGCAGATTCTTCATAATGCCAACAACCTCTTCGTCATCAGAGTTTTGGCCCTTGATAGGACTGAGGATTTTGGTCAATATGCGATAAACTGTCCTTGGCACATAAAGCAATTCCTTGACGAGGAATGTGGTCCTTGGAATTTGGCCAGCCTTCAAAGGCTTCATCAATACTTGCATCAAATGATTTGAGAGTTCAGGTTCCTCATATATGAGCCTAGCACCTTCAGTGGGAGGGCTGACTGGGACGGCGTGAAGCAATTCAGAGGCCGGTGCTTTGAAATGAGTATTATCGGTCATCCAGTCTAGCACCCATGAATTTACATCTTCAACATTTCCAGTGATATGCAATGTGGTGTAGAATTGAAGAATGAGTTCTTCATTCCAATCGCAGATGTCGGTGCAGAAGTTGAGCAACCCAGCGTCATGAAGAACACTGAGGACAGGGGTGAAGCACGGAAGAGACTCCATATCCACATGAGGAATTTGCTCATGTGCAAAGACCTTATCTTTATCAAACAGCAGTGAGGAATAGTAATTCATTTGACTGACCGTCCAGAAACGCTTGCGACGAAGTCGAGCAGAGTCATAAGGATTGTAGTTAGTGAAGAATTGATGCTCAGTAAAGAAGTCATCAGCCTTGAACTTCTGCTTCTTGGTATGAGGATCCTGTGGCTTGGGCTGAAGATTTACAGTTGAAGTCTTCACAGCCTCTTGATGCACAACCTCTGGAGCCGCAGACTGAGGAATTTCAGTAGTTGTATCAGCAGCAGCCTTGGCCTTCATTTCTTCAGCACTAGCAGCTAGAACTTCTTCAGGAATAGATTGAAGTGAAGATTGAGCTCCATCAGAGCCCGTATGGATTTCTTCAGTTGGCACAGGGGACTGAGGAACTTGATGTAGTGGGGTTGTCAGAGGTGAATTGGGGTGATGACTTTCCCAAAAGTCATCATTCAGAATAGGAGTTGTAGACCCAATATCCACATCCTCATCTTCTTCATCAATTTCTTCGACGCCTGCCTCTTCAGCTGTGAACTGAGGCATGGGCGATGATACCAGCGGAGTTGAAGGGATATCATCCACTTCAATGTCTTCATCCAACTGCTCTGATGAAGCAGCAGAAGGATTTTCTTTATCACCGTCATCAGGTATGACATATTCCTCACCAAAGGGAACAATCTCCTTTGATGGCATGCTTGATATTGGAACAACATCAATTGGGGGCTGAAGACTCTGAAGATGCTGATGCTTTCCTTTCCTTCACCGCAGCCTTCTCTGTGGCTTTGGTCTTCTTCGCTTCTGATGCAGAAGGAAGGTGGACATTTTTCATCTGTGATGACTTTGCAGGAGGAGCAAATGAAATTGGTTGAATTTCTTCAGGCACAACTGATGCAGTTGCGCTGGCTTGTTTAGGGATTGGAATTTCTTCATCAGCCCTGGTGCTTTCATTTTCTTCAATAGTGGAATCAGGCGCAACAGTGGTGGTTGCCCTGGCATTTTCTTCAAAGACTGGAATCACATATCGATACTCCCTCCATTCTCTTGCCCATCTCCTCTCAATCTTTTGAATGCGCACTTTGCGCTCATTCTTAGTCTCTTTGCCATGAGTTGCTTCATCAGGAGTACAGTACCCTGCATAGATTTCTTCAGGGATCTCAAAACCAGTATTTGTCTCTGGCCTCTTTCCTCCCTTCTGAGGTCTTTTACCTTCAGCCATCTTCTTCACTTGAGGATTTTGAACAATCGAATTTTCTGACGAGGTATGCAATTTTTCTTCAAGGAACGCTGCAAATGAGTTAAGTTGATGAGAACCTAGAGATTCAGCAGTGGACATGTGTACCTGTGAACAGAATATAGGTGCGAAGAATTTGGAGAGTTCATATGCGTTCTCAGAAGTTTTTCAAAAGTATCAAGTTTGAGGAATTTGACCAGGGGTGTCTTGAGGAATTTCACTGAGCGTTCTTTTACTTAGGTTCCAGAGTTGTATAGATTGAAAATCCACACAATTGAGGAATCTTAAAAAAACATTGCTTAGAGAAACAGGTCAAGAACAGAAGCAAGTTGGTGTTTAAGAACATGAAAGTTGAAGAATAAACACCTTTTGAGGATTTTGTGGAAATCATCAGAATCAACAAGGGCAGTAAAAATGGATTTTATTTACCCTTGACGAAGAACACGACGAACTGAGAGTAGCAGTGGAGAAGCTCGTCCGTTCAGATCTTCCACGCCCTAACTTGGCGATGGAAAACAACTACGGCGGCGGTGGAGTGAAGATTTCCGCGGCCGGCGTGAGTACGACGGCGACGAGGTCGAGGCAGTGAAGCTCTTCCTCGCCGGCGACGATGTAGTGTAGCGGCGGCGCTAGGTCAGAGAGCTCGAGCGAGGGGAGTGAGATCGAGCGTGTAAATGAGATCCGAGGAGGGCGAGGGGTATTTATAGCCGAGGTGAAAAAACCGCTCGTCCGAGGAAAATGGACGAACGTGCCCCTGACCCTTCTCATCCTAGCGACAGGTGTCACCCACGTACTATGAAGTGGAGATCGTGTTAGATCATGGGTGAATAGATAAATCTTATCGAGGGATGTGGAATGTTTTGAGCAGCAAGAGCCAAAAATTCAGATAAGAATATTTTAAGGTTTCGTTCGCAAATTCTTCAGCTGTCAAGGACACAGTAAAGACTTTGAACGGGCTTCAAATAGAACGCACATGAAGAATTTGTGAACAGACTGGGTTGAGTTTAGCATAGAGGGGGAAAGGGTCCGATCACATTCACTTAGGTAAAGGTCAACTTGAAGAATTAGCAATAAGTGAATGCTGTAGAGGACTGAAAAACTCACATATGTATATAGTCAATGAAAAACATAGTCGGAAAGAGTGAAGACTTTGCAAAGTTGAAGAATATGAAGAATTTGCAAAATGAAGAAAAACTCAATTTTGAAGATTTTCAACTTTTGTGGTGGCGTGACCCACCGTATAAGAATGATGATTTCAGACACCGCGTACAATTGCCGTAGGGCTCTGAGAATCAAATTCTTCATTAATTTCTTCACACTCAGCGGGTTTGTCTTCATTGATTGAAGAAACACGTTACTTTGTGTGTTGCACATCTAAGTCATCAATTTTGCATAAGTGTTAGGATGTGTGTCCTTTTCAAAGAACATTCGAAGATTCTAAGATATTTAGCTCACACCGCAACTTGCTAAATTACTTCTCATCCAAGGGCTTTGTGAAGATATCGGCTAGCTATTCTTCAGTCTTCACGTGCTCAATAGAGATGTCGCCCTTCAACACATGATCTCGAAGAAAATGATGAGGAATCTGGATGTGCTTTGTCTTTGAGTGCTGAACTGGGTTATGAGCAATCTTGATGGCACTCTCGTTGTCGCAGTAGAGTGGCACATTCTTCATGTTGATGCCGTAGTTCTTGAGGGTTTGCTTCATCCACAGCAATTGAGCACAGCAAGAACCAGCAGCAGTATACTCAGCTTCAGCAGTAGAAAGTGATACGCAGTTCTGCTTCTTCGAGGACCAACATACTAAGGATCGTCCGAGGAAATGGCATGTGCCTGATGTTGACTTGCGATCCACTCGATCACCAGCATAGTCAGAGTCAGAATATCCAATGAGATCAAAAGCCGAGCCCTTGGGATACCATAATCCAAGTGTTGGAGTGTGAGCTAGATATCGAAGAATATGTTTCATAGCCTTATGTTGTGATTCCTTCGGTGTAGCTTGAAAACAGGCACACATGCAAACACTAAACATAATATCCGGCCTAGATGCACATAGGTACAATAAAGAGCCAATCATGGAGCGGTATACCTTTTGATCGAAGTCTATACCATTTTCATCGGTGCATAGATGGCCATTAGTGGGCATAGGGATTTTGACGCCTTTGCACTCTTGCATACCGAATTTCCTCAGAACGTCCTTGAGGTATTTCTCTTGAGAAATGAAGATGCCATTACGTTGTTGATGAATTTGAAGACCACAAGGCCATTTTCATCTTGCTTGTTGCGGTAGATCCATTTGGTACCGATGATATTGTGCTTGCGTGGGTCTGGTCGCTTGACAAGCTCCCACACATTGTTCAGCACGAATTGATGTAATTCCTCTTGCATTGCTTGAATCCATTCAGGCTCCAGAAATGCCTCATCAACTTTGGTGGGCTCTGTGATAGAGACGAAAGCAAAATGCCCACAAAAGTTAGGCAAATGTGAAGCTTTTGAGCGAGTAAGAGGACCTGGTGCATTGATGTCATTGATGATTCTCTCGATCTGTACTTCATTTGCAACACGAGGATGAGCAGGTTGACGACTTTGATTTGGCTCAGCATTTTCTTCAGAGCCATTTTCTTCAGATGCACCAGCATGATTTTCTTCACAATCTGGAATGACTTCTTCAGCAGATTCTTCGGTAGGAATAACATCCTCAGTAGCCTTTAGCTTGATGGATTCCTCAGGTGACATCTCATCTAGCACAGGAGGTAGGTGCTCTCTTTGCGAGTCGTTAGTTTCATCGAACCGCACATCTACAGTTTCAACAACCTTGTTGTGATAGGTGTTGAAGACGCTGTAGGTGTGCGAGTCCTTTCCGTAACCAAGCATAAAACCTTCATGTGCTTTCGGTGCAAATTTAGAATTGTGATGAGGATCTCTAATCCAGCATTTAGCACCGAAGACTTTGAAATAACTCACATTGGGTTTCTTGTCAGTGAGGAGTTCATATGAGGTCTTCTTGAAGAATTTGTGAAGATATACCCTGTTGATGATGTGGCATGCAGTATCAATTGCCTCAGGCCAGAAGCGACGAGGTGTCTTGTATTCATCAAGCATGGTGCGAGCCATCTCAACAAGAGTCCTGTTCTTGCGCTCCACAACGCCATTCTGCTGAGGAGTGTATGGGGCAGATAGCTCATGAGTAATACCAAGTTCATCGAGATAGTCATCAAGACCAGTATTCTTGAACTCGGTCCCATTGTCACTACGTATATGCTTGATCTTCACACCGAAATTCATCGAAGCCCTTGAAGAAAATCGTCTGAAGACTTCCTGCACTTCAGTTTTGTAAGTAATGACATGCACCCATGTGTAACGAGAATAATCATCAACAATGACAAAGGCATATAGAGATGCTGCATTTGTTAGTGTGGCATAATGAGTAGGGCCAAGGAGGTCCATATGAAGCAATTCAAAAGGACGAGAGGTAGTCATAATAGTCTTCGAGGGGTGCTTGGCTCTGGTCATCTTTCCAGCCTCACAAGCCCCACAAAGATGATCTTTGAGCAATTTGACACCCTCGATGCCAATGACGTGCTTTTTCTTCACGAGCGTGTGTAAGTTCCTCATGCCAGCATGACCCAGTCGTCGATGCCATAGCCAGCCTTCTAAAGCCTTTGCAAGTAGACATGTGGCAGGCTGTGGTCCTGCAGAGAAATCAACAATATACAAGTCTCCTCTCCTAAAGCCTTCGAAGACTTTGGAATTGTCAGATTCCATGAGCACTAAGCAGTGATATTTGCCAAAGACAACAACCATATCAAGATCACAAAGCATTGAGACAGACATGAGGTTGAATCCGAGGGACTCGACAAGCATGACTTTGTCCATGTGTCGATCCTTTGAGATTGCAACCCTACCTAGACCCAATACCTTGCTTTTGCCTTTGTCAGCGTAGGTGATATGCTTCAAATGTGATGGAGATAAAGGTGTGTTCATCAGTAAGCTCTTGTCACCGGTCATGTGATTAGTACATCCACTGTCGAGGACCCACTCAGTAGCTTTGGGTAAATCATCCTGCAGATGAATTAGTGCATCTTACAAACACATATACTTCAGAGTGAAGAATATGACATCAAATTCATCAGACAGAATTTCATCAATTAATGCAACATATGTATATATATAGCAGTATGAGGACGTGAGAAATGAATAAATCATTTCTTCATGACTAGCTTGTGTCCTTTCAAGTATTTCAGGTCTCCAGCAAATTCTTCAGACGATTTAGTTCGTCTGGAGACCTGACCCTGCATAAGAGATTAGTTCTTTTTCTTCACCACCCACATCTTGAGGGGTGGCAAAGAGTTCATCATTCTGCGAGCTCCATAAGAGAAAGGTGGCATTGAAGCCAAAGTGCTTCGTTTCACAGGAGAGGGATTAGTATAGGCATATGAGTATGCAGAGAAATTCTTCGAGGACTTATGAACATAATGATTTGAAGAATAATGCACATAATCAGAACTCTTAGATTTTCCCTGCGAAACAGAAGCATTAGCATGATGATCATATGAGGACTTGGATCCACGTGAGGAATTTGATCCATAAGAGGACTTGGATCCATATGAAGACTTTGGTCCATATGAAGAATTTGATCTGGGGTTCCTATTCTTCACAGGTGGTGTCATGAGGACATTCACCTGAAGACTTTCAAGGCACCTTTTGGGAACCCAGATTTTCTTCATAGGGGGACCATTCCTGCAGTTAGTTCCAACATATCTAGCAAATACTTCACCATTCTGATTTTTGAACAGTTTATAGTTGGAGTCAAATGACTCATCAGATGAATATGAGGATTCACAAGTAAAGCCAGATAAAGTGGATGGATCTACGGGAGTTCCCTTCGCAGCAACCCATGAGGTTTTGGGATACTGCTCAGGTTTCCAGTAGGTTCCATCAGCATTGAGTTTCCTCTCAAAGGCAATACCCTCTTTCCTAGGGTTCCTGTTCAAGATCTGCTTTTTGAGCACATCACAAAGAGTCTAATGCCCTTTGAGGCTTTTGTACATGCCTGTCACATACAATTCCTTCAATCCTGCATTTTTGTCAATGATACTAGTGGTATCCTCAGATGAGGAATTTGTAACCATAGAGATAGTTGAAGAATTTGCAGCAATAGAAGCATTTGAACTTTCAGGTGATGAATTAGCAGATTCTCGTTCAATGCATTTCAAACATGGTGGAATGAATTCATCCTGAGCGGAACTGATCTGTTGAGCAAGCATTGAATCATTTTCCTTCTAAAGATCTTCATAACTCACCCTTAGCTTTTCAAGATTTTGCTTTCTTTGAAGAAATTCATAAGAAAGCTTCTCATGATCGGCTAAGAGAGTGTTATGATGACTTTGAAGTTTATCAAACTTAGACTGTAGTCGCTGAAGATTATCAGTCAAAGTTTGAGTTCGATCCAATTCCTCACCCAACAGGTCATCGCTTTTGTCTAGAGAATTTTGAAGTTTTTCCAAAGCCTTTTGTTGTTTAATGGCAATATTAGCAAGCTTGGAATAACTGGGTTTGAGGTTTTCATCAGATTCATCTTCACTTGACTCAGAAGAGGGATATTTGAGTACCTTGGCACCTTTTGACATGAAGCAATAGGTGGGAGCGTAGTCATCGTCGCCATCATCAGCGGTGTTGGTGTTGCCATGTTCCTCAGTGTTGAAGATGGACTTGCTGACGAAAGAAGTAGCGAGGGCTAGGCTCGCCACACTAGATTCTAACTCCTCAGATGCCTCCTCTTCCTCAATTTCCTCAGATTCAGCTTCAGAGTCCATTTCCTTGCTAATAAATGCCCGAGCCTTTTTGGAACTGCTCTTCTTGTGAGATGAAGACTTTGACAGTTTTGACGATGAAGACTTCGAAGATTTCTTCTTCATCTTCGAGTCATCAAAACTGTCATCCTTGTACTTCTTCTTCTTAGCTTCCTTAGCCCACTGAGGACAATCAGTCATATAGTGACCTGGTTTCTTGCATTTGTGGCAAGTCCTCTTCTTGTAGTCGCGGGATGAGGAATCTGATCTCATGTCATCATTTCTTGAAGATTTTCCAAACCGGCCACGTCTAGAGAACTTCTGGAATTTCCTCACGAGCATTGCTAGCTCTTGACTCAGTTCTTCAGGATCACCAAGGCTGCTGTCAGAATCTTCACCTTCTGATTCGGAAACTGCCTTGGCCTTCAGAGCGCATGATCTACCATAGCTCGGTCTGTAGAGATCTCTCTTCTCAGCAAGTTGGAACTCATGAGTATTTAGCCTCTCGAGGATATCAGCAGGATCAAGTGACTTGTAGTCTCCACGTTCCTGAATCATCAGTGCCAGTGTATCGAATGAGGAATCAAGTGATCTCAGCAATTTCTTCACCACCTCATGGTCGGTGATGTCTGTGGCACCAAGTGCTTGAAGCTCATTTGAGATATCAGTGAGGCGATCGAAGGTTTGCTGGACATTTTCATTGTCGAGTCTTTTGAAGCGGTTGAAGAGATTGCGAAGAACGTCAACTCGAGAGTCACGTTGAGTTGAGACTCCTTCGTTGACCTTGGACAGCCTATCCCAGATAAGCTTTGCTGTCTCCAAAGCACTCACTCTGCCGTACTGTCCTTTGCTCAGATGGCCACATATGATATTCTTCGCTTGAGAGTCGAGTTGCTTGAATCTCTTCACATCAGCAGCGTTCACGGAAGGAGTGACGGAGGGAACGCCATTTTCCACAACGTACCAGAGATCGTTGTCAATTGCCTCAAGATGCATGCGCATCTTGTTCTTCTAGTAGGGGTACTTCGTCCCATCGAAGGTAGGACACCCAGCCGAAACCTTGATCATGCATGCAGTCGACATAACTAAAACTCCAGGTGGTTAAACCAAAATCACACAGAACAAGGGAGTACCTTGCTCTGATACCAATTGAAAGTGTGTTATATCGACTAGAAGGGGGGTGAATAGGCGATTTTTACAAATTCGTCACTGAGGAATTTCAAGGTGAGGAAATTCCTAAGCAACGAACTACTTAGCAGCGAAATAAGTACTCAGATGCAAACATAACATGGCATAAGCACAGTCATCATGATGAAATGAAATAGGCACAGAGAACAGGTAGCGTGATACAGGATAAGCAGGCTGAAGACAACTGACTGAAGAAATAGGAATGAGGAAATTGAGAAAGTCTTCAGTCAAAGTCTTCAAATAGTAACAATCAAATACACAACAAGTATGCGAGGAAATGAAAGGGTTGAGGAAATAGAACCAGTAGCTCGGTGAAGACAATGATTTGGTAGACCAGTTCCAACTGCTGTGACAGTTGTATGTCTGGTTGGAGCGGCTAGGTATTTAAACCTGAGGACACACAGTCCCGGACACACAGTCCTCACCGTATTCTCCTTGAGCTAAGGTCACACAGACCTCGCCCAATCACTCATGGTAAGTCTTCAGGTAACTTCCAAACCTTCACAGACTTGGTCACTCGGCGATCCACAATTTCCTCTTGGATGCTCTAGACCATGACGCCTAACCGTCTGGAGGATGCACAGTCCTCAAAGGTAACAAGCGTCGGTTCCACACAGGAACAATCTCTTCAGTGATGCTCAATCACTTTGGGTTTGTAGGTGTTTGGGTTTTTGGGTTTTTCCTCACTTGATGATTTTCGCTCAAAGTCCTCGGAGGATGGGATGCTCTAAATGACAAGTGTCAATCTATCTCTCGGAGCAGCCAACCAACTAGTGGTTGTAGGGGGCGGCTATTTATAGCCTAGGGAGCAGCCCGACATGATAAGACATAAATGCCCTTCAATGATATGACCGTTAGGTGGGTAGATATTTTGGGACAGCTGGCGCGTAGCACAGCAACGGTCGGAAATTTGACTATCAAATTCGTCAGGGCTATCATGTTCCTCACTTGTAGGCAATCCGCACTGGCGAATTCCTAACTCCTCAGTCAGAACAAATTCCTAAGAGAACAGAAGAACTTCATCTCTGTCACTGAAGAAATTGACTGAACTTTATGAAATTTCCAATGGCTTCACTCGAAAGGATTGGGTAGGTGTAGGATTTTGAGATGAGATCACTTGGAAACTTTTCCTTAGTTTTACCTCGACCCCCTTTAACAGTACGGTGTTTCCTATGACTCAAGAAGAAGAAAATGAAACTACGAAAACAAAAGTCTTCACGCTTCATAATCCTCGCATGAATATCAAGTCTTCAAGGTCACACCAATTTCCTCACTTTCAAAGTCTTCAAGAAAACCAAAGTCTTCAGCTGAAGACATTCATTTTTAGGGGTCGACTTTCATCGTAAATATCAAACTCCTCATAGACTTATAGAACCTGTGTACACTCACAAACGCATTAGTCCCTTAACCTATAAGTCTTCAATACACCAAAATCACTAAGGGGCACTAGATGCACTTACATATGACAACGATACCCATACGCCGCCGAGAATCAGGTACTATTATCCAACGGCTGGTGCCTACGTTCACTTTCTTAGCATAAACACCGCACCTTCGAATTTCTTTAGGGAATCATTCAGTTTTTCATGAGACGCGTTATTCTACATGCACCTGTAGGGCCATACGTGTGGCAGTGAACAGGTTACATGTGCTAAACTACAAACCAGTGCACATATAGTTACAATGCTTTTGTTTTGTCCTAAGTAGTACTGTACTTCCTAGATATCATTGACTACTATTTTACTTCTTGCTGGCTATATTTATGATAATGGTGTTGTTCTGATGCCACCTATTGGTTACATCAGACTGCTTCTATGGCCCTGTTTGGATACTCTAACTTAGCTAGAGGTTAGAGTTAGCTTCTAGCTCATGACTAACCCTGAACTAACTCTAGCCAAACAGGTGTTTGGATGACAGGGTTAGATTGACAATAAATGCACTAGGAGAACTAGGTCCAATTTGCACCTCTTGGGTGGGATATTTTTTTGGGTCGGTTAGATGCAACTAGCTCAAAGTAGCCCTCATGTTTGGATACTTTAGGGCTATTTGAGCCCAAACTAGCTCTAACCCATGGATCCTAATAGGGCCTATGTTCTCTATGCTTAATTACACATCAGCAAACTAGCTTGTGGTTCCACTGCTTTTTGTTCGTTTTACCCTACATTTTCCTATGCTAGCTATTACATCACTGATTCGAGCCTCTGTTCATTACTTTTTTGTGCGTTCTTGATCTTCCCAAGTTTCATGACTAATTTGATGCTTCTATTAATTATGGAGCTGCCAACCCCATCAAGCAAAATATTTGTTCTTTAGGGGCTGGCACCTCGAACAAGCATAAAAATATAGTGAAGCACATATATTGTCGTGTAAGCACACACCCTTCTTTCATTAGTTTAGATTAACCATTGGTGATCAATTTGAACCAGTGCATGTGATCACACTTAATTTTACCTAAATAGAGGGGGGAGAATAAACAACATCAACTAGATTTGCAACCACGGGATGCTGACGATATCTTCAAAGAACATTGCAACAGCAGCGAGGCTTCACAGCAACATATGGTAAGAAAGTGTGTTTTAGTACATGTGAAATGTAATGTGTGTGGGCTGCTTTCTTGGCTTGTGCCCTCAAAATGTAATCCTACAGAATTACAAATAGTTCAGTTGTCCGCTTTGCTGTATTGCTTGATTCGAATGCTTGTTTGTTACTTGTTAGGCTATACTTGAGTTGGACAATATATCAGCAGTGCCTACTGTACTATCGTAAAGAAATGCATGCCTAATTCATTTGACTCCTTAACTTTTTGTATGAACTTCATCACAAGACTGTCTTCGTAGTTTATATGAGGCCACACTGTTTAAGTGCTTTCTCAGATTATTTCAACTGCTTAGATGCCTGGGCAACTTAAATATAGCGGTGGTACACTGTCTTTCATCTTACCATTTTAATTTGTTTTCGGCTGATGCTGCTTCGAACCATTTAAATATAGCTTGCCATGCTCAGCAATAATTTGTATATCATTTACCATGTAAGCTTACTGCATGGATCATGCGATAACTATCTCTTACTTATGTCCAGCAGAAACCTTTTAGGATGCCGTTCACACTAGCACACAATGTACAACCCCAGAATCTATTTGTGGAAGCAGTGCGCCAGCCATGTTACCAGATGGTAGCAATTCAGAGGCAACACCGCTGGAGAGCAGTCTGAGCACAGATATTATAGTTCTTGAGGCTCTACTAGAAGCAGAAAGAGATGGTGTGGCTGCCATGAATGAGGTAATCTTGATCTTGAGGCTGGAAATTATGCAATTAGCTGCACGCATTATGCAAGCAACCCAAGAATTGGAGGAAGTAAGAATGTTGCATTTGAAGATGGAGGAGGTCCTGCTGCTTCTGGTATCTGAAGCCCATGGTAATCCCAGTTCTTCTT
This sequence comes from Thinopyrum elongatum, assembly GCA_011799875.1. Lineage (NCBI taxonomy): Eukaryota > Viridiplantae > Streptophyta > Magnoliopsida > Poales > Poaceae > Thinopyrum > Thinopyrum elongatum. The sequence goes on from CM022297.1 coordinate 139,214,889, forward strand.
TAGATACCAGTTGAAATTGTCATTAGATTAGTATACTTGCATGTTGTGTCATGTCTCTGAATGGATTATGTTGTAAGACCCCCTTTGTTGTCCATGTTGTAATGATCTGAATTTTTTAGGCGAGGTAATCCTCAGTACTTGTATGATTGACATAAGGTGAACTGCTTTTCGTGTGAGCATATTGTATTGGATGAAATAACGGTTTGACTCAAAGTGTATCCAACCTACTGAATTCAAAGATCACGGCATTTCTAAATCATATTCATATATAAAGGCGGAATAAATCTTTGTTGTGGTTTTGAAGAAATAAATAACAAAACATAGAATGATGTATGGATATTCGTAATCGAATGCAAATTGGATTTGAATTTAGTTGCCAGGGCCCAGGGTAAACATGAATGCTAATTCTCCCAAATTTTGAACGAAGCGGCAAAACACACACTATCATTTGTTGGCTGCCCGAAGCCAGTGTTTGCGAGATGGAAATTACCGTCTATGCTTGACACTTCACATCCTAATCGACCCGATTTCCACTGCTGTCGATAGGAGTAGACTAGTAACTTCAATCAGACATGATACGACCGCATGTCTCCCCATTCAGACACGGTGGGCGGCAAACATGGGCGGCAAACACACATCTGATTCAAACTCGTCCGAAAGACCTCTCTCTCTCTCTCCCTCAATTTTCTCATTCATACACGTGGGCGGCAAAACAAACTCTCCTCGTCCGAAATCAATCTAGGCAAATATTTTAAATAGGGGCATGTGTGTAACTTCCCTCAGACGTGACACAACCGCCCTACCTGTCAGCCCCGTTCATACACCATGGGCGCCAACCGTGGGCGGCAAAAAACCCTCTCCTCGCCCGAAATCGCTATCGGCAAATATTGGGGAGATGCGAGATTACCGTCCTATCCCCAACCGATGAGATGTCTGAAATTTTAAACGGGGGATAAGTTCGTAACTTTCCCACATTTCAGACAAGCGCGTCCCAAAGTTTGAGATCCCCTCCCCCTCCATTTCCCCATTCATACACCGTCAGCGCCACCACAACCTCCCCACTCCAACCAGCCTCCTCCGTCCGCCACCCCATCCTCCACCTTACCGGAGCCACTACCCCTACCCCATCATCCACTGCAAGAGGTGGACGTCTCTCATCCACGGCGCCGGACCAGGATCCTTTCATCGCGTCCTCTCGCTTCATCTGCGCCGTCACCCACCTTGTCGTTGCAGCTCCTACGACCGCCTCGTCCGTGGCAACAGGACTTATCCCCCGACCCGGCCGTCTGCCGTCTCAAGTCTTCTTCCGCGCCGCCGACAGCCATCGCACCCGCAGCACCCTCAGCGTATCAGCAGGGGCGTACACGGCGTCGCAAGAGAGGTGGTACTCTTTCATATCTGCTTAAGTTATTGATCTCACCCGGAAAATAGATCGTAACTTTTTTACTGTACTTTTCTTGTCCATACCAAATCGTAGTGGCTAGTTGAAAGCAAACATTGGTTGCGAAGTAGCCTTTGTCCGGTTTGCACCATCAGATCCGCCATGGCACGGTCACTATACTCGTAAAGCTTACGATTTCCCCCCTTTGTATTCACTACCATCATCGTAGGTGCTTCGTGTCGTGCTAGCACTGCTCCTCAAGACCTCAACCCATCAAGCGAAACAACATGCCACTCATAATTCCAAAGCTTAGTTGTTGAAATATGAATCTGATATGATGCTCATATTACTAAAACAGAGAACGTTTAATTGGTCAGCTAATGTTCCTATATTCGTTTCGAAAAGCATGTGCGCCACATATAGAGAGACAGCAGGGATTTGCATTTCTCTGTGCGCTCTGGTTCATCATGGGTGGGCAACACACATTGTATTATCAAAAATCTGCTTACTCATTGTTATCATGTTCCTCTTCTGTTCTTCTTAATAAGTATATTACTTCCTCCATTCCTAAACTGCCTTGGGTGCATGCGTGTGTTGTGGTGGCGTGCGTTTGTACCAGGTGTTGTTCATCGTTGCTTTATTTATAAAGCGGGGCGAAAGCCTTTTTCGGTAAAACATAACTCTTCTTAGATATTCCAATAAGAACTACATACGGATGTATATAGACATATTTTAGAGCGTACATTCACTAATTTTGCTCCGTATGTAGTCCGCATTTGAATCTCTAAGATATTTATATTTAAGAACGGAGGGAGTAATACATTATGTTCCTTGTCGAGAAGTGGAGCAGGGACATTTGCAGTCGATAGGTCTATTGGGTCGCTTCAGATGGATGCTTTCAACGATTCTAGATGGTCTGCCATAATATCCGGGAAATGCTGGGAGCTATGTCGTCTTTGATAGTCTAAACTGATAGTAATAGTATTGTGCCTTCAGTTGAATAGAGCTGCCCCTTTTGGGGCCGAAGCCTTTCTGAACCCTTTCTTGCCGTACCGGCAATACTAGCCCATATGGTCCAGCTAGTTCCACTTTCTTGATTTTACTCTTGATGCTTAGGGTTTTCCCCTCTTATCTACCCTACTATGATCTGCGTAGGTGCTTTCTGTCATACTAGCAGTACTACACCCTTCAAGCTAAACAACACAACACTCATAATTCCAAAGCTTAGTTGTTCAAATATGATTGTGATATGATACTGATATTAGTTAACAGACACATTTAATTGGTTAGCTAAAGGGTCCCACTTGAGTTTCCAAATGCATGTCGCGACATATAGAAAGACAGCAGGAATTGCATTTCTTTGTCACTTGTTGATTGTACTTTCTTGTCCATACCAAATCTTAGTTGTTATTTCAAAGCAAACATCGGTTGCTAAGTACCCTTTGCATGGTTTGCAGCTTCAGATCTGCCATGCCACTGCCACGGTCAACACTATATTCATCATGCTTACAGTTTCCCCATTTTATGATGACCACGATCAACCTACGTGGTTCGTGTCATAATAGCACTGCTCCGCCCATCAAGCTAAACAAGCTTAGTTGTACAAATGCGAATCTGATATGATGCTGATATTAGTAAAACTGAGACAGGTTTAATTGGTCAGCTAAATGTTCCCACTTTAGTTTCGAAATGCATGTGAGCCACATATGGAGAGACCGGAAGGTATAGTATTTCTCTGTGCACTCTGGTTCATCATGGGTGGGCAACACACATTGTATTATCTAAAATCTGCTTGCTCTTTGTTATCATGTTCCTCTTATGTTCTTCTTAATAAGTATATTACTTCCTCCATTCCTAAACTGCCTTGGGTGTGTGCGTGTGTTGTGGTAGCATGCGTTTGGACCGGGTGTTGTTCATCGTTGCTTTATTTATAAAGCGGGGCAAAATCCTTTTTCGGTAAAACATAAGTCTTTTCAGATATTCCAATAAGAACTACATACGGCTGTATATAGACATATTTTAGAGTGTACATTCACTCATTTTGCTCTGCATGTAGTCCGCATTCGAATCTCTAAGAGACTTATATTGAGGAACGGAGGGAGTAGTACAGTATGTTCCTTGTCGGGAAGTGGAGCAGGGACATTTGCAGTCGACAGGTCTGTTGGGTCGCTTCAGATGGATGCTTTCAACTATTCTAGATGGTCTGCCATAATATCCGGGAAATGCTGGGAGCTATGTCGTATTTGAGAGTCTAGACTGATAGTAACACTATTGTGCCTTCAGTTGAATAGAGCTGCCCCTTTTGGGGCCGAAGCCTTTCCGAACCCTTTCTAGCCGTACCGGCAATACAAGCCCATATGTTCCAGCTAGTTCCACTTTCCTGATTTTACTCATGATGCTTAGGGTTTTTCCCTTTTATTTACACTACTATGATCTGCGTAGGTGCTTTCTGTCGTACTAGCAGTACTCCACCCTTCAAGCTAAACAACACAGCACTCATAATTCCAAAGCTTAGTTGTTCAAATATGATTGTGATATGATACTGATATTAGTTAACAGACACATTTAATTGGTTAGCTAAAGGTCCCACTTGAGTTTCCAAATGCATGTTGCGACATATAGAGAGGCAGCAGGAATTGCATTTCTTTGTCACTTGTTGACTGTACTTTCTTGTCCATACCAAATCTTAGTTGTTATTTCAAAGCAAACATCGGTTGCTAAGTACCCTTTGTGCGGTTTGCAGCTTCAGATCTGCCATGCCACTGCCACGGTCAACACTATACTCATCATGCTTACGGTTTCCCCATTTTATGATGACCACGATCAGCCTACGTGATTCTTGTCTTAATAGCACTGCTCCACCCATCAAGCTAAACAAGCTTAATTGTACAAATTCGAATATGATATTATGCTGATATTAGTAAAACTGAGACATGTTTAATTAGTCAGCTAAATGTTCCTACTTTAGTTTCAAAATGCATGTGAGCCACATATGGAGAGACCGGAAGGAATAGTATTTCTTTGTGCGCTCTGGTTCATCATGGGTGGGCAACAGACATTGTATAGAAAGACTTGTAATGTCTTCAATCTGCTTGCTCTTCTGCTCTTCTTTAACATAATCATCTTCTCTTCTTTTTTAATAAGTATGTTCCTTGTTGGGAAGAGTAGCAGAGACATTTGCGGTCGACTGGTCAGGTCGAGTTGTTCTCCCTTAGTATATTTTGAATATGTCAGGTCAGGTCGACTTGTTCTTCTTTACTATATGTTGAAGCAATCATCTGCAAAGTATCATCACTTCTGGAGCTCTCATATTTTGAGTAGTAGGCCACATTATATTAATGCACACACCAAATTACAGCATGCATGGCATCTCTCAGAAGAATTGCAGAGATAGCACAAAGGGGTTTACAGGGAGGCAGTATTGGATTAGAATCACTTCTGCATTACAAAGATAATCTCACTTATTTTTATGTTTTCATGCATGTCAGGTATTGAACATGATCAAAATGAATATGAGAATGGGCGCACGAGAGGAATATTGTGGAACAATCCACTGCCTAACAAACTTGGCATGGTGGAGGATGGCCTATCTTATTCACCCATCAAGGTGCTTGCTCTAACTTGGCAAGGTTGTACTGGTCGCACATATTTTGCATATGAACTCTTGCATTACTTCTACTTTGTTACACCACCATCTACTTAGTTTAAGCATCATATATGAGTATATGCCATACCTATCCATTTTCTGTACCTTTTCCATGTGTCATCATACTATGTTTTTCCAGTCAAATGTTATTCTTTCGTAATAGATGTCCAAAAGGAAGAGGGTGAGTGCAGATCCTCAAGGAGTACAAACTAGGTATTTGGAAAAGGTAGTGATACCTGTTAAATCAGATAGATCAGCAGCCAAAGAAAACACAGGCCCAACTATACCACACTTTACCCCTACTCCACTCGCCAAACCCCTATTAGAACTGCAAAGAGCCCAGCGTCAGGTACTGTCTATGATATCAATTCAAAATTTGAACTCCTACATTTCTGCATGTGCCTTACCTTCTCTCTTGTATAAAACTAATTTCAGATGAATCTCCTTTCTCAAAGGATCATAGGATCTCACAACAATACTGGGCACTACATTGCTCTTGTCAGTACCTCTTACCTTTGTCAGCATACTTACACTCATTGTTGTTTGATTATGTAGCATCACTGTAAATGTTCGCTTCCTTATCCTCCCTTTGCTCGAAATTACAAGATCTATATTTACTCTGAGATAAATGTAGAATTAACACAATGGTTATGAAGTTTTGGATTGCTCATGTAAGTACCTGTTGTCATGTACTCCCTCTGTATCGAATTAATTGTTACTCAATTGGATGTATTTAGAACTTAATAGTGCTAGATACATCCATTTGAGTGATAAGTAATAACGGATGGTGGTAGTATTACTGTACTTGTATTGCGAGATAGTTGATTGTCTAGCATTAATCTGCATCTTATCTACCCTCCCTCCACTTTCTCCAAATTATCAGATCTACATTTACTCTTACCAAAATTTTGAATAAAGCCAATGCCACTGCACACGTTGATGTCTGCATTCCTCTTGTCAGTACCTTTTGCCTTGTAACACTATACTTAATTAATAGCTATTTGATTATGTATCATCACTCTGCACCTGAGCTTCATTATCCTCTATTTCTTCCAATATTATTTGATCTATATTTACTCTTTACAAAATGTAGAATAAAGGCAACGCTTATAAAGAAGTTTCTTTGGGGAATTTCTTGAATTATCCTTCCATCGACATGGAGAAGGGCTTTGTCCAGCCCGTGTTAACATGTAATGTAAGTTCATCCTTCTCAAGCCTTCAAACTTTGTTCTAGTATAGATTTGGATAGGCATCATTTCCTCCACTGCTGTTTACTTTGGTGTTTACATCTGATTGGATGTTTGCAACAACTACCAGTTTTAAATTGTAGTTGTAAAAACATGTTCCTTAAGCAGAACAGATCCATTTATTTGCTTATATAATTGTGAACCCTGTTACGTGTCTCCTTGTTTTTCTTTCAGAGTCATATCTCTTACGCCAGGCAGAACTTTAGGGAAGATAGTGAGCCAAACCATCTTGAAGAGAGCGAGATGACCCCAAGGTCATGTCTTAATGAAGACAGTGAGTTGAAGCTACTCACCAGCAGTTGTGAGACAACCTCTGTGCAGTTGTTGCCTCAATCAGTTTGACTTCTTCAGTCTCAACTTAAAGCGGGAAGTCTTGCTTCAGCTCTGCTCTGACTTGATGTCAATGATGCAAAGAAGACCTCAGAGGACAGCCTTGCGGGCTTTGGTGCTATACAGCTAGGGTTAGAGCATCTATCGTTGACACAACTGAGGTCTCATCGGCTTGTTCTGCTGCTTGCGGTGCACCTCCAGGCCAGGCCTAATGCCTTATGAAGTGCTCTTAGTTTTGTATATTCTTTTGTCCGTGCGTTTATATGCACTGGTGGCGACCTTTGATGCCCAGTGTATGTAATCCGCGGTCTCGTTGCGCTTTATTATCACCGGTGGCGAACTTTGATGCCCAGTGGATGTAATATGCCGTAATTTCTTTATTGTATAGTCTAGGTTTATTCTTAGTCGGTATGTTGTAATTTAGGCCGGAAGCTTCAACGGATCTCAATGTTGTCGGTCTTCAGGCCGGCCCGTAACTCGCTACGCACTATATGGGCCAAAACGTGGGCCTATAATCATTTTGGGCCATTAGTAGGTATAAACGTATAGTAGTTTTCCGCCTTTAACAGGCCGAGGAAAGTTCTGGCCAGCTGGGCCAGAGAATACCATGGGCTTTTAACAGGCTAAAAACAAGATTGGGCTAGCTTTGACCCGAAAAATTAACGGGCCAACACAGGCTGAAACTGTCTTAGGCCCATGTTTGGCCCAAATAGAAAACGAGTCGTTAACACGCCAAAATATATCTCGGGCCCTGTTTGGCCCAATAAAATTATGGGCCTTAAGCAGGCCGGTATCCACGCGGGCCATAGGCCCAACTATGTCATGGGCCATTAATAGATGGGCTGTAAGCAGGCCGGATTCAACGCAGGCATTAATTAGGCCCAACTATTACACGGGCCATTAACAGGCCGATAGGCACGTTGGGCTGAAATTTATCCACGAAGACTACGGGCTGTTAAGAGGCCTAAAGTCACTTCGGACAAGAAATAGCCCAGTTTCAGCACGGCCGTTAAATGGCCTAAAGTGAAACCTGTCCGACAACAGCCGAGATGCACCACGGGCCGCTAACAGGCCGAAACTACTATCGGGCCGAACTGGTAAACGGGCATTTAATAGGCTGAAATACAAACCCGCCCTAAAATGGGCCCAAAAGAACAGTGGCCTATTAACGGGCCAGATCTGATATGGGCCTTAATTTGACCCAAAACATGACAGCCTGTTAACGGGCCGGCCCACTAGTGTCTGAAAAAATATGGTCGGCCTTTAGCTGGGCCAGCCTTTTTACCTTAAATGGGCCACTGTTGGGTTGGGCCATGTGTCGACATATCATAGGCGCCTCCCGTCCAATGAGTGGATGCCATCTATCCCAACGTTGAGCCGACACGTGGTTCCTCTGGCCATTGGGGATTTTACACGTGGAAAATCCCCATTGGTCGGGGCTGTTAACGGGTTATCGGATCCATACCGGAACCCGAATGCTTAACGGCAACCCGTTACGGTGGATGCCACGTGTCGGTTACCCTTGACGAAAACACTTCCATGACGCGCCATTTATCGTCATGGAAGTGGACACTTCCGTGATGATAATTTTGGTATTGTCATGGAACACTTCTACGACAGCACAGGTATGACTATCTTGATTCTGTCATAAAATCGTCATGGATGTACATGCATGACAGAAAACGTGACCTGCTGTGACAAACACCGATCATCATGGAAGTGTATTTTTTGTCGGGGGGAGGGGGGGGGGGCCTACGCACGCGTAGTAGTGCTGCAAATCGTCTGTGATCTGCTGTGTATCACCGATGGTTCCACTATGATTGACGTATGCTTTCCGATGTGGATCACACACACTCATTTAGTTGAACCGTGTGCGCAGCAATTGCCAGGTTAAAGCAAAAATATCCCATTTGAATCGGAATGCAAAAAGCAAATTTGCTACAATATGCAATTGAACAAATAGTGTCCACAGGAAGAACATTCATCAGATTTCGCAACAATTGCAATTGAACAAATGGTAGCTAAATTCCAATGATTTTTTGACATATATATGCATTACATAATTAATCTTAGTGTATGAAATATGAAGACCTCATCACATGGAAAACAATGGATCCATGCGTATATGTTTAGCGGCTAACTCTTACTCAATGTTCTAGGAGAAGGCATGCTGAAATCTTCATTATCACCAATGGGATTGATGTAGTGATTCAGGAAGAAGTCACTGATAAATCTCCGAAGCATCAACAATTCACCAGCGGGGAGCAGTTCAGGGGTCCTCGGTTCTAAGATGAGCTATAGTATTTTTAAGATCAGAATGTGCCATATGAGTGGAGTAGAAGATATTAATTAAGATAGACTTACTGGTACTAATTCGCGAGCATCTTCACAACTATCAGCAGATTTGCAGATGGAGATCATGTGCTGCAAACATAGTATCCATAAAGGTTGGTCCCTGCTTGTTGTTGAGGACACTGAAATTTTTTGTACATAATTAGTCATGTGTTTGTCCTGTTAGGAACAACCTAACCGGTGTTAGATGTATTTTTCCTTGGGACAGAAATAGAAAGAGGCTTATTTAGAAGCTTGAACATTTGACTAGCATAAGAAAAGGTATTTGCAGACTATTGGATACATTTTCTGAAAATAACGGATTTCCGTGTGTTACCGGAGAAACGATCTCGTGCTGCAGAGGTAGTTCCCTCTTGAACAGGTTCCCTGGTTTAGTTTTCCATAATGCGAACACACTGCAAATGAAGATGAATTTTCATAACATCAATTATTGAACTAGATATGAATGCAAATTAATTTCAACATCATAGAATTTAATACCAATCCATGAATTGCTGAAGATGCGTCAGATCCTGAGCGTTTATTGAATTTCTGAGAGAATCCATGTAGTAAACTATGTTCTTGTTTAGAACAATGAATACCAAGATCCAGTGATTGCTGCATATTAAGAAAGCCATGAACTTATGAATTATGTTGAAATCTGAAAGACAATTAGTGTATGCGTGGTTGTTTATTTGACTTACCGTTCATGATATGGCCAGAGAAATGATTTTGCATGGGACGTGTTTTCGAAGATACGGGCGACCGTGTTAATGACCCACTCCCGTTCATCCTTACCATGTAATGTTGTGCCATTTGCTAATGCAGGATCTATGAAATACACACTCTCCCTTTTTCTTCTCTACGCATTCAATCCCCTGAAAGGAATAAAAAGCAATTAGTTGTTTATCATTTACAGCCTTGTATGGAGAAGTTGATCAGAGTTTGCTAAGTACTTACAAAATCAGGCATCTAACAAGAGTGGCATCGAGCTCGTTGAAGTTGAAGAAGAGATGTAAGTCCTCGAAATCCACACTGATGAAACCAGGATCGTGTCGGAAATGATCTATGTTGTAGCAGACTAGCAGAACATGATGACCTGCTAACATTTGATCCATGCAATATTTATGTAACTCGCAGCAACTAGAGCTCCACTCATCAAAGTATTCGCCAACAAGAAATGGCTAGCCATGGACGTAATTGTGTGCTTCAAGTACGCCTGCTTTATTTTTAGCAAGCACAAAATCTATTTCTACATCATTCATGCCGTCAGAAATAATATTACTCTCCGATTCAAACAACTTGTTGTTAATTTGGTTCTAGGCGATGAGTGCATTAAGTAAGAGGCAATCGTTCTCATTCCTCTTCGCTCTATGTGTGCGCTTCCTCACAGGTGCAGCCTTTTTGCCCGCTTCCTTCTTGGTACTTGAAGCACTTCTGGTACAAGGTCTGGATGGCTGAAAGGCAGACTACCGAGCAGACGGTAAAGCTTCGACGGACTACTTAGCAGACGGTTTAGCTATGCCGGACTGCTGAGCTAGCGGTGTTGCTGTGATGGATTGCTGGGCTATAGGAGCAGAGGCATCAGACTGCTGACCATGCGTTGAAGCTATATCGGGTTTCTGCGCAGGTGGAGCCAACTTGTCGGTGTGCTGAGGAGGCCATGCCAACGCGTTGGTTTGCTGAGCAGGCAGTGCTGACGCATTGGTATGCTGATCACGCGGCTGCGGAGTGACGGACAGATGAGCAGTCCGTTCTAGACCTACAGAGTGCTTAGCAGGCGGTTCCGAAGCATCAGAATGCTTAGCAGTCCGTTCCACCAGGCTGGTCTGCTGAGCATGTAGTGCAGCTGGGTCTCCCCTCGCTGCTTCAGCGGCCGGCATCTGAACCGGTGGTGCGTCTTCAGCAGTAGTAGGCCTTACCACTGGCTGCTCCAGGGCGGATGATGACATGGCCTGTACGGCACAAAGTCGGGCGGGCTGATCTCATGTTGATGCATCAGCCGTCGGATTACGAGTATTAGGTTCCTTGGGGGAAGCACGCGAGAGCTGCTGTGGCAAGGAGAGCGTCACCGGTTGAGGGGCAACATTGGTTGCTCTTGGCGGGGCTTCAGGGATCTCATCCATGAAGTCTATTTCCTTTCGTGGCCACTGGATGTGATGAAACAGTGTTTCTCCCAAGGTCCTATGCTCATCAAAGTCCCCTAGGACATTCTTCAGGGCAAATTCATTGAATCCATGCTTTACTTCAGTCACGTAGCACTTCACACAGCCCGGCTTCAATGACACATTGTCCAACAAGAGGCCCTCTTCCAAGAAGGGTGGGCAAACCCAGGCTGTTGCACATTTCAATGTACCTTTATAATGTGTAAGCACGCCCTTCAGTCTGTCTTTCACTCCAGATAGATCAGATATAGCATCATCATGAGCAGCTACAGTCTCAGTGTCGCTGCAATCAACTGATGCACAGCTACTCTTGTGCTTTGTTGTCGCACAATAACCGGCATCCTCCATGCCCGCCTCTCCTCCCATCTGCTGGCTATCTGTCAGTGTTAGAGTCTTATTCATCATCATTGACTCCTCAAGTTCCTTTTGAACAGTCGGATACATGTCCTTCCTCAACCTTTCATACAATTCATTCTGCTTCATTTCACTCCTCGCTTTTTTCATGCTGAGCCTCTCTTCTTTGCTGAGTGTGAAAGCCCTCTTGTGCGAGACATTAACACCTATACACCTTGCACGGCCAGGGGGCTCTCTTGTTTCCAGAGCATTGGTCAGAATGTCACATGGCCCTGAGTTCCTGTAGAACCTTCCAGGGATCTCGGAAGCCTTTAACATCGCACGATACAGTTTGCCGTCATGTGATTTTTCAAAGTAATAAGTTCCGTCATCACGCCTCCTTGCACGTGCCCGCAAGTAGTCTCTAGCACGTTCGCCCCTGATTTCACTAAAGGCCGATTTCCCACCCGCAGCTACTGCTTCTTTGTCCTCCTGGTCCCATATCGGTTTCATGCCATAGTATCCTGCCACACCCATATGGTGGGGGTGTGTGTTCCTCTTCTGAAGTTCCGATTGCTTGGCACTCTTCTTAGCAAACTTTGTAGTTGTCCTGACCCTTTTGAATTCTGCCCAGTCTACCTTTGTAATTTTGGGGTATGCGGGGATTGGGTGCTTGCCTTCACTCAAGTACTTCTTGTACATCACTTGCTTCTAGTTTCTCCAAGCATCCCTAGCCTTCTTCAGTGCAGCATGTTCCACCTGCATTCTCCACTGCTCTGGAACATTGAAGTGATCCATGATCTCCCGGACTATCCTTTGCCGTGTTTCTGTGTCAGCCTTCCGAAACCCCGGCAGATTAAAGTTGAGCCTTGCCCTGCCAACAAATCCACACACACACTCTTGAACCTCGTGTGTGCTTTATCTGGTTTAGTTGGAGCCCAAGACTTTAAATCGATGTCGGTTACTTCATATACACCTTTAGGCTGGTGTGTGGGCTTCCTTGGAGCATTCCTCCGTGTCCTGACCGGAAGGGTAATTGCTGCAGCTCTATCCCATTCCAGATTACTTGATCCCTCACCATCTGCTGGAGACCTAGGGTTGTCGGACTCAGATGAAGATACATCACCTGAAGCATGAGTGTTGTCGCTGCTACTCGGCATCTACAAATAACACATGTGAAACTCAGGAAAGGAGGATAAGAATAAAGCTAACAACTTGGTATCAAGCTGTCTAAACATGTCATACAATAATTTAGAAAAAGTACAGCTAATTTGTTAAGTTTGTGTGACTCGGGCGCCCATGATCTGTAAATCGACAGTAACTTATTGGAACAAATACAGCTTATATGTACTAGTTAGGAAGTTAGATAATGAACATATATACGCTCTCCGTTATTTTATAGCCAATTTGGGAACATACCAAATGAAATAGGAAGAGGAATTACGAGGAAATATGCCTCACCGCGATGGAGAGCAGTAACTAGCAGGTTTCTTGTGCAAACCCGGCAGGACCACAGGAGAGGCGAGGGTTACATGATCGATATGCTCGAGCGTGGATGGCGAGCAAATGAAGACGCCGAGGCGCGGGCAGCCGCGTGTTGGGAACGGCAGTGGAGGTTGACGCCGAAGAGCGGGCACACGGCCGGCTTGAGCACGCCGGCGCCGGAGAAGGTTCTGCTATGGATCTGGGGGAGGGGGGAGCTGGCAATGGAGATTGGGTGGACTATTGAGTGAAACGCGGGCGGGCGGTGGGGGGGGTGTTGGCGGCCTAGGTGAAAAGGATGAAAAAAGATCCTCGGTCGCCGCGCAGAAAGGCCTATGCAAACGGTTGCCTCTAAGCGCTCGTGTGCACAAACAGCATAATTTCATTTGAAATGAAGACGTGCTAATTTTGAAATGAAGACGTGAGTTCATCGTTTCACCTCTAATTTTTTTCCATGGTAAGCAATCACTATTATACCACAGGTTTGAATTGTTGGCGCATTTCAGGTCTCATGTGCTATATTTAAGCCATATTTGGCATTTACCGTGCATTTTGGCATATCAATCAAATCCTAGCCGGAACTGCATGTGCTGTTGAAAGGAATGAGGATTGTCGTTCGATCTGGGAGCCTCGAATGATGCAGACATACGATCCATGGGGTTTGTGTTCTGGCCAGTCAGAACGCACAACTCAAGTCGCGCGCGCAGCAGCGGGGGGGGGTGGGGTGGATGGCATCGGTCACGGTTTGGTAGGCACACGGCTTTCCTGAGTGAACTATGTGCTATTTGAAAATATTTACATGAACTAACAACATATTTTGTTTGAAAGAAAACATGAGTTCATTGTTTCACCTCAAAAAAAATTTCCATGGTAAGAAATCACCATTATACCCTAAGGTTCGATTTTCTGGTGCATTTGAGATCTTGTTTGCTATATTTGAGTCATTTTTTGCATTTACCATGCATATACATATATATATATAGCCATGTCGCAACTACATGTGGGTGTTAGCAAGATCATTTGTGTGTCGCTTTGCGAGTTTTCATTCAGTGTCCGAGAAACAGGAAAAAAATTCAAACAGCAAGGCCACAGGGTGCGGCCAGAGGCGTAGGCCTTGTTGGTATTTTAATTACAGGAAATGCATATAGAGTGCGGAAATAACAAAAATTGGTGTGTCACCGTGGCGTGCTCTCACGGTCCATGGAAAAAATTGGTAAAGTTTGGCACAAGTTTTGATGCTCGCACCTTCCAAACCGGAGCATCTTGCAAGAAGGATCATAGTTTCCAAAAGGAGACGTGGCACTTCGGACTCCAATCTCCAGTGACTTCATCGTTCCGCCTAAAAAAAAATCACGGTAAACAATCACGGATATACCCTAGGTTTGATTTTCTGGCCCATTTCAGGTCTAGTCTGCTATATTTAAGTCATTTTTTTGCATTTAACTTTCATTTAGTGCATATAAAATCAAAACCCTACTACAACTACATGTGGGTGTTAGTTAGCAAAGAAGGTGTACAAATCATTTGTGTGTCACTTTGTGAGTTTTCATCCATTGTCCGAGAAGCGGGGAGAAGTTTCAAACATTTCGGCCGTGAGGTGCGGCCACCGGCGTAGGCCTAGTTGGTATTTTAATTATAGGATATTCAGATGGAGTCCAGACATCATCAAAATCGGTCTGTGCCCGTGGCGTGCTCTCATGACCCCGTGGAAAAAAATTGGTAAAATTTGGCACAAGTTTTGATGATCGCTCCTTGGAAACCGGAGCATCTCACAAGAAGGATCATGGTTTCCAAAAGGAGACGTGTCAATTCAAACTCTAGTGGCCGGTGACTTCATCGTTTGGCCTCATAAAAATTTCCACGGTACGCAATCACCATTATACCACGGGCTTGATTTTCTGGCGCATTTCAAGTATCGTTTGCTATATTTAAGACATTTTTTGAATTTAACGTGCATTTTGTGCATATAAAAAAATCACACCCGCAACTGCATGTGCGGTTGAATGGGATGAGGATTGCCGTTCAATCTGGGAGCATCCAACGGTGCATACGTACGGCCCGTGGGGTTTGGGTTATGGCCAATCAGAACGCACGACTTAGATCACGCGCGCAGCAGGGGGGTGGCATCGGCCACGGTTTGGTAGGCACACGGCTTTCGTGAGTGAAGCGTGTGCTATTTGAAGATATTTACATGAACTAACAGCATATTTTCGTTTGAATGAAAACATGAGTTCATCGTTTTGCCTCGAATTTTTTTCCATGGTAAGAAATCACCATTGTACCCTAAGGTTCAATTTTTTGGTGCATTTGAGATTTTTTTTGCTATATTTGAGTCATTTGAGATCTTGTTTTTCTAACAGCCATGTCGCAACTACACGTGGGTGTTAGAAAGATCATTTGTGTGTCGCTTTGCGAGTTTTCATTCATTGTTCGAGAAACAGGAAAAAAAATCAAACAGTTCGGCCGCAGGGTGTGCCCAGAGGCGTAGGCCTTGTTGGTATTTTAATTACAGGAAATGCATATAGAGTGCGGAAATAACGAAAATTGGTGTGTCACCGTGGCGTGCTCTCACGATCCTATGGGAAAATTTTGGTAAAGTTTGGCACAAGTTTTGATGCTCTCACCTTCCAAACCGGAGCATCTCACAAGAAGGATCATAGTTTCCAAAAGGAGACGCAGCACTTCGGACTCCAATCGTCGATGACTTCATCGTTCTGCCTCAAATTTTTTTCACGGTAAACAATCCCGGATATACCCTAGGTTTGATTTTCTGGCCCATTCCAGGTCTCGTCTGCTATATTTAAGTCATTTTTTTGCATTTACCTTGCATTTAGTGCATATAAAATCAAAACCCTACTACAACTACATGTGGGTGTTAGTTAGCAAAGAAGGTGTACAAATCACTTGTGTGTCGCTTTGCAAGTTTTCATCCATTGTCAGAGAAGCGGGGAGAAGTTTCAAACATTTCGGCCGTGAGGTGCGGCCACCGGCCTAGGCCTAGTTGGTATTTTAATTACAGGAAATTCAGATGGAGTCCAGACATCATCAAAATCGGTGTGTGCCCGTGGCGTGCTCTCACGATCCCATGGAAAAAAATTGGTAAAATTTGGCACAAGTTTTGATGGTCACTCCTTGGAAACCGGAGCGTCTCACAAGAAGGATCATGGTTTCTAAAAGGAGACGTGTCAATTCAAACTCCACTGGTCGGTGACTTCATCGTTTGGCCTCATAAAAAATTCCATGGTACGCAATCACCATTATACCACGGGTTTGCGGCCACCGGCCTAGGCCTAGTTGGTATTTTAATTACAGGAAATTCAGATGGAGTCCAGACATCATCAAAATCGGTGTGTGCCCGTGGCGTGCTCTCACGATCCCATGGAAAAAAATTGGTAAAATTTGGCACAAGTTTTGATGGTCACTCCTTGGAAACCGGAGCGTCTCACAAGAAGGATCATGGTTTCCAAAAGGAGACGTGTCAATTCAAACTCCACTGGTCGGTGACTTCATCGTTTGGCCTCATAAAAAATTCCATGGTACGCAATCACCATTATACCACGGGTTTGATTTTCTGGTGCATTTCAGGTATCGTTTGCTATATTTAAGACATTTTTTGAATTTAACGTGCATTTTGTGCATATAAATAAAATCACACCCGCAACTGCATGTGCTGTTGAAAGGGGTGAGGATTGCCGTTCGATCTGGGAGCATCCAACGGTGCAGACGTACGATCCGTGGGGTTTGGGTTCAGGCTAATTAGAACATACAACTCAGATCGCGCGCGCGGTTTGATCGACACACAGCTTTCATGAATGAACCATGTGCTATTCGCATACCAGAATGCATATCTTCTGTTCATATATACTGGAGTGAGATCAATTGAGTGTGCTACCTCTATGGTATAATAATAATAATAATAATAATAAATAGTTCAAATTCATTGCCTGATCTGACATCATATCAAGGTCAACATATTAACGGTTCTTACATCAACAGAAGACCGGGCATAACTCACAAATTCATTATACGCGACAGTTCTAAATTGAACGAATTTTAAGTTGAAGGGTAGGCATAAAAACTAGTCTTATCGCTTAATTCCCATGTACATGGGGGAACTGGGATCATTACGTTGACCCCGAATGAACTTAGCTTTTCTGATGATTTTACGCTTCTCTGTTTGGACGGCGCGTGATCCCTTGGCTGGCAACTCAGGAAATTCATCGTACTCGTCCTCATCGGCAACATCCTCGACGCCCAGTACCCTCCTCTTCCCATGCATCACTACATGGCAGTTCTAATGCAAGGGGTCTTCCACATAGAAAATCTGGGTAGCATCGCTGGCAAGAATGAACGGGTCCGCGTGATATGCCATCGTTGTCCTGTTAACACAGGTCTTCCTGTAATCATCAACCTTTACCTGACTAAGAGGGATCCATGTGCACCTATATAATGCCACCTTAACTTTCACATAGTTAAGCTCCCAAATCTCTTTGATGGTTCCATAGTATACCCTTTTATCAGCTTCATCTACAGTCATGCATTCTATTCGAACAGAGCTGTTCTGATATGAGGTCTTCTCATCACGTTCCTCAATGTAGAACGTGTAGCCATTTATGTCATATGCTTGGTACAACACCGTAGGTGATGGCTTTTGTGCCAACCATGTAGCAATGTCATCCATGGATCCTTATGCCAAACGATTCTTCAGCCATCTGGCGTAGTTCTTAGTATGCTCCTTCATCTCCACATCTAATGGATACACCATTGGTAAGAAGCTTTGGCGTATCTCCGCCAAGTGTTCGTCAGCATAAGTGCTAAGAACTGGGTTGTTAAGCAGTACCATCAAATGGGCTTTGTCGGCCAAATCTCCGGGTGCAGCCTTTTGCGTGCTAGCAAGGACTGGCTTACCTTTCAGCCTTCCCTCGTGGCGAGAGAGGGGCAAACCTATAGGTCTTTGTTTCATGTATTCGGTGCAAAAATCAACCACCTCCTCCGCGGTATAACCTTGTAGGATGCTTGCCTCTGGATGGCTTCGGTTCCGACAATAGCGCTTCAGTATTCCCATGAACCGCTCGAATGGATACATGTTGCGAAGAAACACAGGACCACAATACTTTATCTCGTCGACAAGGTGCACAGTGAGATGGACCATGACATCAAAGAATTACGGTGGGAAAAACATCTCTAGGCTGGACAGTATTCTTGCAATATCCTCTTGCATATGATCCAACTCTTCAGGATCTACAACTTTCTGCCATAGTTTGTTGAAGAAATCACAGAGCTCAATGAGTGTGTTTCTTTTATCTTTGTCCATCAGATTCCTGATGGCCACCGGGAGGATTTGTGTCAACGTTACGTGGCAATCATGTGACTTCTTGTGTCCCAACTTCATTTTACCTGAGCTCACATCCACGAGACTTCTGATGTTTGTGTAGTAGGAAGAGGGTGTCTTAACTGACAACAAATAGTTGAAGAACTCTGTTGGTTCTTTTGTACTAAAATTGTAACTCTCACGAGCGTGGAGGAATTTGTTAGCATCTTTTGCTTCACACTTGCGTTTTGATTGATCACCAAGCATATTGAGTCATGCACCATCACCATCCTTTGTTTTACCTTTAATCTTGAGCAGAGTACCAAGGATGCTTTCACATACGTTCTTCTCAACGTGCATGACGTCGATGCAGTGATGTACACGTAGAATTTCCCAGTAAGGTAATTTCCAGAACACCGATTTCTTCTTAAACACTTGACCCTTGGATGTTTGTTTCACCGTCAAAGTGTGGTTCTTGCCAAGCACAACATTAATTTGTTTAGCCATGTTGTGGACCACCTCCCCAGCATAGGGTCTTGGGCCCAAACCTACCTCTGTCGTACCATCAAATTCAGCTTTCATCTTTTGGTATGGGTGATTTCTCCGTAAGAACCTACGATGACGCAAATACACGGTTTTGCGCGAGTTGGGAAGAAATCTGCTAGTTGTCCTATCGATGCATGTGACACACCCTACATCTCCCTTTGTTTTATGCCCCGATGTGTTGCCTAATGCCGGCATATCTTGAATGGTGTGTAGCAGCATCGCATGTAGATCGAAGATCTCCTTTTTGTAAGCATCATAACATTTTACGGTAGGCTCTTTTACCCACAGTGTCAGCAGTTCTTCTACCAGTAGCTGAAAGTAAATGTCGATGTCATTTCCAGGTTGCTTCGGGCCTTGGGTAATCATTGACATCATAATGTATGCACAGAAGCACCGGCCATGTGTTGTGATTGGTGCTCATATCACCAAAAGGATTCATCCCGTCAGTAAACTCCCCGAGCCTTATACTTCTAGGATCCTCGGCAAAGTCTTTAAACTTGTTGTTGATTAATTCCCACTGAGCCCCATCTTTCGGGTGCCTCATATATTTATCCGCAGTTTGCTCATCATGATGCCACCGCAACCTCTTTGCCTCTCTAGGGTTTGCAAACAAACGCCTCAACCTTGGAATTAAAGGCAAGTACCAAACAACCTTGAACGGGATTCCTGTCTTGATCTCGTCGTCCAATTTGTACTTGTCCTTTGCTCTCCTGCGCTTGTATCATGCATGCTTGCATATGGGACATGCACGCAAATCTTTGTACTCACCATGGTACAATATACAATCATTCACACATGAGTGTATCTTCTGTACTTCAATTTTCAATGGGAAAACAATTTTCTTCGCTACGTTCATGCTTTTCGGGAGCACATTATCTTCCGGAAGAATTACGACCTAACAACTCTGTGAAGCCCTTGTTTGATAGACCGTTTGCTGCTTTAAATCTGAGAAGCGCCAGTGTGGCACTCAACTTGGAATATTTCTTTTTGCAACCTGGATACAAATCTTTCTTGGAGTCCGCATCAATGGTTGGTAGATCCTTGTACCCAATCATATCCTTTTTTGGGCCCTTGAAATCTGCAATCATATCAGCAAAATCTCGCGTATCAAGGTCGTCGTCGTCGTCTGTGTCGCCGTCTTGGTTTTCTAGTGGGGGTTTCCGCTTTCCGGTGTTCCATTGGTAGCTTGACGCCTCAGCCCCGACGTTAGATTCAACATCCATGTGACTCTGACCGGGGTTTGGCATTTCGCAGCCCTGGGTATATTCATCCATGACATGCTCTTCACCGTGTCTGGTCCAACGTGTATATCCATCCATGAATCCCCGAGTGAGTAAGTGGAACTCGTCATGTTTAACTTCATGTGACTCTGTATTGGCACAATGACTGCATGGACACGGGATGTAATCCTCATGACCAATTCTCTTCTTTGTACTTTCACCCAAATTCATGAACTGCGTCATGCCACTGACAAAATCTGAGCTTCTTCGATTCTTCATCCATTCAGATCGTTCCATCTGCTCCCAGACGAAGGGTAATTAAAAACAAAACAACAACATTAATACACGGATTAACTGATGCCCAAAGATGCATGCTTAAATCACAAGATTTTATTTTCATAATTACTGAGGGCACTCCATATTGTTATCCAGCCGTGCGATGACAAAAATTAATGGCCAGTCAATTTACACGCAAAGTACTACAACACTACCCTTAGGATTTGAATACCTTAATTAAGCCACTCATGAAAATAATAGTACCTTAATTAATTAGCCGCACGGCGACCTCCACCCAGCAGACAGAGAAGCGCGATGCGGCGGCACACCGAGACAGTAGGGTTGAGGAGCAAAGCTTAGTGCGGCTACCGCCTGAAGTTCGACCTCCACTATCCCGCCATCGACCGCGATGGATGTGCTCCAATCACGCCGCCGCCGACCTCGATGGTTGAGCTCCTCCTATCTCCCACCGTAGACCGAGGATTGACCTCCTATGACGCCGCCACCGCCCACTGACCGAGGATTGACCTCTTATCCGGTAGCCGCTGCCTCGGTCGCCCCGCCGCCATCTCTATCTGCAGAGCGTCTGTTTTATTTTTTGACGGATATCGGCAGAGCGGCTGCTTACACTAAGTATTACCGTAACTCAATTATTGCAGCCCCATATGTACAGGGTAGTACATCACATACGGTTATGTCACGGCAACCATGTCTCACCTACGTTGTCTTCTCACACAGTTTGGTGCAGAAATCGTGTGTGAAGTTGTAATACCTAACACAAACGGCATGTATAAACAGTGTGCCGTATACAACATAGTGCGATAAGTAGTTCCCGACCGTTAGCTTATCCCCACAGTTTCCCCATTTCCCCCAAATCCCTAGATAGCCTCCAAATTCCCTCTCGTGGCGCTGACATTGGGGGAATGCGAACGAGTGGTGCTGATGGTTTCGGTGCGGATGCTTCTGCTCGGATCGCCGTTCTCGGCAGCGCCGCCACGATGGCGGTCACCGCCGAGCACTTGCCTAAGGTCATCAGAAGGCAGTTGTACTACGGATCTGAATTGTCCTATCAGGTTCCAATCTATCCCGATCTTTTTTAGCATGTCCAAAGTAGCTCCCTGCTAAATCCGTCCTGAATGCCCACCCCCCCCAGGAAAGCGATCAGCCGCCGGATCCGGAGCATGACTCCGGACTCCCGCAACACGAGTTCAACTCCGAGTTTTGTGCCACCAAGAAGTACCAAAAGCTGAGTTGTGTGCACGGGCACACTCTCGCTCGACGTGTATGCACGGAGGGATTCAACATTGGCAGATGGTTTCTTAGTTGCCCCTTAGAGGTTAGTGCTAAGTTCATCATTTCAGTTGAGTTAAGGCCACATCTCATCCTGAATACTATTTAACATTGGCAGGGATATGAGGCTTGTGCCTTTGTTAACTGGCTGGATGAAGAATGGCATGGCAGGGCTCGGAGTGTTATCACCAAGCTCGTAGAAGATAACGTAAAGCTGAAGAAGAAACTGATTGATCTGGAGTGTACAATCAGTACGATGTAGCAAGAAAGAATCAATCACAGGCAACAGATGAAAGCAAGAGACAAGAAGGAACTAGCATATGTAGTTGTGGTTGTCGCATTAGCCATGTTCTATGCACTGTTTGCAATGATGATTCGGGGTTTTGTTTGACAGTATTGCTAAAGCACATCTAGATGTGCTCTAAGTAATGCATATCTAGGTCCTATGCCATTGATGTTACGCGAAGATTCGTGCAGATATTTTCCTTTGTCTTTTTTCTTTTCCTTTGTAGTTTGATTATTACTAGCTTCATCAATAAGAAGAGCTCAATGTATTGCTTGCCAACTGTCCTACTCCGTTCGTACCGGTGCATAAGTCACATTACGAAAACCAAATAATCCCAAAACTCGTTCCTTTTTTTTGTCTTGAAAAAAGAAATCAGCCAATAGGAGTCCTAGGGCTTGTATGCATTCAATGACTTCAGACTACTTAGCATAACATGCAATGGTCAATTCTCTGCACGCAATGGTATTGATTACCAAATAATCATAAAGTTCTCTCATTTTTTTCCCACCTAGGTCGCCGGTACGGAGGGAGTAGTACTATGAAAAATGCTTGTTTCATATTTGGACGCTCCAACGCGTGTGCGTAATTATCACATTGAGAACTGTGCAACCCCGGGAATTTGGAGCAACTGGGTACAAATAATTGCGGTTGATTATATCAGCAGTTAGATAATACGTCAATCCCCCGCTTCAATTGACATTCCTCTTCTCTGCATACCCCGCTTAAGTGACCATCATCTTCATCATCCCCGGTCAGCCGCGCTACACACTTGCACACACTCTGCAATCTCACTTTCTCGCGGTTTGTATACGTACCACAGCCATGTCGAGCGACAGCGAGGACGACAGTTCCGCCAGCAGTCTGGCGCCCGATGATAGGTCCACATCGGAATCAGCCCGCGCATCTTCCATGAGTCCGGCATCGAGCCCATACCTCGATTTTATCCGGATCATAGAAGGGATGCCGCCTCCGGAGTCGTCAGACAACAACCATACGGACGAGGGGTCGTCGGAGGATGAAGAACAGGACGACGATGATGATGAGGAGGAATGGTAGAACGAGGAGGAGGACGATGACGGCAACAACGATGATGACGACGGCGGCGGCGATGAAAAGCCAATGGTCAGCAACAAGAAGCGTCCTCGCCAAGACGATGTCGCGGGGCCATCAACAACAACAAGAAGAAGAAGGACTAAATTAAGCAGACTGTATATATCTCTGTTTCCGTTCGCTCATATTAATTCGTTATCTCTGTTTCCCCTGTCAATCTCATCGCAGACGGTTAGTAATACGTATTCGACAGAGATCTTTTACAATATCACCCACAGGTTGGTTTCTTGAATTGTGTGCCCTGTCGAGCACACAATTCACAAAAAAAGACCGTATGGGCTGTCTATAATGATCGCACACAATTCTGATTACCGACCTGTTTGCCGGGTATCACACACATCTTGTTACGCCGAATCATTTGTGTTTAACTCGATTATCGCAAACGGTTTATCTGAGTGAACTGTATGCCGTATATCGCACACAACTTGATCTGGCTGCCCATTTCTGTTTTTCTGTCTCATTGCAAATAGTTCATATGGATCAACCGTATGCCCTGCATCACACACGCAACTAAAATCTGAACCGTGTTTGCTGTATCCACCATCGCAAACATTTTGCATCTTTTTTGACGGGTTTTTTACATCATTGTTTGTGATTAATGCATTGCACACAGTTTCGTCGAAGGGTCTTTGATTGTAGTGTCGCGTTAGCAGCATCATGCAATAGTGCTACCATTCAAGGAGGGGCAATTGTCACACCCCCACCTAATGACAAGGCGGTGTATGAGAGGGCAGGCCCATCGGCCGAAGACGTGCCTGTAAGCGTGTGTGCATGACTCCTGGTGGAGCCCGGCTGTAAGTATAGTGCTTAAGTACTCCTGTAACCTCCCAGCAAGTACCATCGAATTAATGAATGAAATTGAGCTGCCAAAGATCCTTCGTTCTCGATCAACTGCTACTTTTCCCCTTGTTCCTCCTGTGATCTTTCTAGCTCTGGCTGGGACATCACACGAGCAAAAGGAAGGGATGGTGGCAATCTCATGGGGAGGAGGGAGGTGCATAGGAGCGGTAGCAGCTGGGGACGGAGAGAGCGATGAGGGAGAAGCAGTGGCGGTGCGCAAGAGGTGCGAGGGAGAAAGAGATGTGAGAGGAGAGAGCCCAAACCTAGCATCTGATCCGATTGGGGAGAGGGCAACGAATTAGCGTGATCCCTGTGGCATCAGTCCATCCAAAAGTCCGCAAGTGCCCTCGATGGACAGACAAAATTATAGGCGGTGGCATGCCTTTTTTGCCGAATAGGAAGCCCACCGGGCACTCTTGTATGTACAACCGCTGATGAGCGCGGCCCACAGGTGCCTGGACCCCACGAATCAGTGACCTACAACCAATATCCAAAGCGAGAAATGAAATGAGGACGAAAACGAGAAACGGCTGGAATGAATGAGCGGTCGGGATTGGGACACGGCAGCGAGGTGGACCAGATCGAACGGTCACCATTGCAATCGATCTGGGAATGCCCTTATTCCGGCATTAATCAACAATTTAGATTACGCCCAAAGGTACAAGGGGAGTCATGGCTGCCCGGTCGGTCACCTGCCTAATCGCTTTATATTAAAGAAGGCGAACTAAAGCTGCCGCTCCCTCGAGCGATCCACCAGCACCTCCAAGGAGGGCTTAGAGCATCTACAGCCGGACTAGGCAAATCAGACCCCTCAAACATCTGTGTGAGGATTATTCGACCCCTCAAACGCCCGTGTGGAAAGTGAACGGTCATGTCTCAAAAAATGCATTCTACATCCGGATACCTCAAATCCATATTATTACATGCAAAGAAGTGATTTTTGAGCAGAGCTTCGTCCGGTTCCGCTCCGCTCGTCAGGCTCCGCCGTGGCCATGTCCGCCGGCCAGCTGCGCCCCCCAGTGTTGGTCCGGTCACCGACATGGTAGAGTAGGGCATGGGTCATGAGCCGACTCACGGGACGCAAGGCGTCGCCGGCTCCCATGCCCTACTCTACCTCGTCGGAGCCTGGAACCCATTGGGTGCCGGTGGAAGTCAAATCAATGATGGATCTGTCCTGGGATGAGCCAACGACATCCACCACGACGCGGTTGCGGCTGCCGGACTGGTGCGCCATACGATGCGTCGAAGAATGCGACCCCGCCTCGCCAACGTCCACAGCGGCGAGCGCTGCCGACGTGTCTCGTGCCCACTGCCGTGCATGGCAGGCGCGCCGCACCATGCTTGCGTCGGACGACGCCCATGATGTGCCCATGGCCTCGGGGGCCAACAGAGGGGTTGCGTGTCCACCACCGCGCTCGGATGCCAGATGGACCGCACCGCCTCCGGTGAGGCAGCGATGGCTGCCCCAGCGCCAGATCCATGCGCCATTTGGGTGGATGCAATGGATTCCCGACGGAACGAGTCCGAGCGCTATCATGCGCGGGCCTCCTCCCGAGCGCGGCGAAGCGCAAGCCGGATGGCCATCTCCTCTTCGGGGCCGCGTGGGATGAGCTCGGGGTCGAAGGATCTGGAGGTGAATGACTCGGATCGACTGTCCACCATGCCGAAGACTGCTGGACGGCGCCGGGGAAGAGGTTGGGTGGCGGAGGGGAGTGGAGGGAAGTGGCTAGGGTTTAGTCCGGCGAGCGAATGGGGAGGAATATATGTGGGGTCGGGTGGGCCAGTGCGGACCGGGTCCAACGTGACGGGCGTGCCCGGACGCCCCCATATCCCCCCCATATTTGGGGCGCCCGTCTGGGTCAAAATTTTGTAACCGAACAGTGATCGGGCGGCCCATCCAGACGTATGAGGCGGGTTAATGCGGAGCATCCTATGGTCATCCCCATGGACCTACCGACGTCTCAACAAGTGCCAAGTCGACCGATGACACGAGCACATGCAAGAGCTCTCGAGACCAAGGTGACATCTCTCCTTAGTGATGTTCCATATGACCCACTTGAGATATGGCTACTACCTCAAGCCGGAATGCATGTGTGCTTAGGTACCAAGAGGACTCGCTCAGAGATGCTCGTGAAGACGGACAAGTATCCAAGTACATGGATGAAGAGGAACGACGAAAGGGACCGAAGACAGCTCCCAGGACCCGGACATCCGGCCCCTAAAGGTGATTACAGCAGTAGGAGCCCAGCCGATGAGCTACAGGGCCCGGACATCCGGCACAGGCCCCGGACATCCGGCCCGACGCGAGCCACCAGACATCCGGCCTCCATCACAAAACGCCACCGAAGCCGGCCCCTGCCCGCCCGGACATCCAGCACAGGCCCCGGACATCCGGCCCGACGCGGGCCGCCGGACATCCGGCCCACGGCCCGGACATCCGACCCCTGTCTACGCACCGTGAACAGGCCGAAGCCCATGTACCCCTTCGCCCCTAGACTATATATACTCCTTCTCCCCCAACATTTTAGGGTTAGCATT
Organism: Thinopyrum elongatum; assembly: GCA_011799875.1. Taxonomy (NCBI): domain Eukaryota; kingdom Viridiplantae; phylum Streptophyta; class Magnoliopsida; order Poales; family Poaceae; genus Thinopyrum; species Thinopyrum elongatum. Next base: position 139,241,221 of record CM022297.1, read on the forward strand.
GTCTTAGCTCATTTTGGAGATTAGAGCATTGCTCATCCACTTGTACCCCTACTCCATTGGAGACCAAGGCCTCCTAGGAGAAGCTCCCCCAAGTGGATTCAAGACCCCGTCAAGGGAAGATCCCCCCGTGGATTCAAGACCCCGTCTCCTCACGGATCGGGAAGAACTACCCTTTGTACCCTCTTGTGTTGTGTTTGGATCATGTGTCTCTTTGTGTACTTGGATCTAGCACATGTATAATCGAATCTCGTTGATTTGAGTGTTTCCTCTTGTTTTCCCTCTCGTGTGTTCTTCGTGTTCTTTGGGAATCCCCAAATCGTGAAAGATCGGCCCCTAGGGTTCCTACATCATCTTGGTATCATGAGCCACGTTGATCACGATTTTGGAGTCTCCCCCTTCGTTTTCTAGCCTAATTTTGTTGTGTTTTCTCCCAATTTTGAAAATCCCCACAAAAATAGCCCTCCCAATTTTTTTTTGTGATTTGTTGGTTGGATGAAGTTTTGTTGATTTTGATCCATGGATTTGATGTGTTACTAGTAGATCTAGCTTCCCCTAACTTTTTCCCCAATTCCATCCATGGAATCCCTTGAATTTTGCCCCAAAAAAATTCTTTTCTCCACTTGTTCTTCGAATTTGTCCACGGATCCAGGACCCAAACATCCAGCTCGCAAGGCCAGACATCCGGCCCTTGACAACAACAACTTCCCCGCCACTCCTTTTCCGCCTAACTTTCACTAATTATGCCCGGCCACCACCTATACTTCCGCATACCACCGCCCACTCTCCTACATAGCAAACCCCATAAACCACCATTGCAACTTCGCAAAACCCTAGAGCTTCCGCAAACCACCATAGCTTAACCGCTACCACCTCCAACAATTTTGTCCCATTATGTTCTTTGACCACTTGAGTTGTGGCTTCTGTTTCCTAACGTGTTTCGGCTACTTAGGGACGGTTCAACACCGACATCACCGCCGCTCCTCTTCGTCATCGACATCGTCAACGTCACCATTTTGACACCATCCACCGTAAGCGAGGAACGGTAACATCGACGACACCATTGTATATTTCCCTTGCCATTGCTTTGGTAACCCATAGCCCCTTTTGCGCACCTTGCCTATCGATACTAGCCATTGAGTATTGCCGGCAACGTTACTTGTGCATGTTAGATCATCCCATACCATATCATATTGGTATCATCTTGGTATCTTAGTATCATTCCCTTGTGCCACAAGCTTGTTCCCGCATATACTCAATTGCTATCTTGGTTTGTGCATTTCGCATAGTGGCCTTACAAAAAAAAGAGAAAAAGCTTCTAAGCAAAGAGAAACAAAGAGCTTGTAAGCAATAGCCATAGCATCATACCACATTGCACATAATATTGTCATACCCGATCATCTTGGATCATCGTGAGAAGACTCACCGGAACATCATACATCATAGCATACTTGGGATAGAAGTTGTTGCATTTTTGTCTCTTATAGGTTGTGCACAAGTTCGTATCCGCCTATTGAGCAATCGTGCTAGCGTCTCTCTAGTGTTGTGCAACAAGAGCATTTCACGTGGATTCCACATTTTGAGCTCGTTCCTTGGTTGCATGACCCCATTTATCTATCTGTGTGTGTGTTTCCGTGTGCCACATTTTGCTGTTGGTCTACTTGTTTCACTTGCAAATTTGTGAATCTCTTTCAACATTATTGAATCTTGCTAACAATTGCATAAATTGTGTGCCACCATCCTCACCAAGCTACTCCATAAGCTTTAATTGTGTAGGTGTGAGAAATTGACAAGATCCAGTACCAATTGTGCTATTTCCTTGCTACATTTTGAGTGATCATTGATCCATCCCCAACATTGGATAAGGTACATTTGGTATAGTTCTTTCCTTTCTTCCACTCACATCTTTGCTTGAGATGATGGATAGGCCAACTACTTCTACAAACCCGCTCTTCATCGAACAAGAAGAGGACCCGAACAACTACGTCACCAAGGATCGCCTCTTCGGCACACAACGAGCTTTGCATTAAGAAAATGAAGCAATGAGCGATCGGATCGACCTACTCGCTACCGACTTGCGACAATCCGAGCTATGTACAAGAGACTACTTCCACAGCAAGCTTTCCGCACAAATGGAAGAGATCGATGCAAGGATGTCTACTCAAATGGAGGAAAATCGTACCTTGTTGGTCAACCGTTCTTCTACGACATCGTCATATTCAAGACGGAGCCACTCACGAAGAGATTCTTCGCAATATTCTTCCGACGCAAGTCCTCCACGAGCTTGTCTGCATTGTTGCCAAGACCATGAAGATCATCAAGCTCCACAAAACCCATTTCATGGCAATGGTTTACAAGACCGCCTTCGGGAACATGATCGACTACGTCGCCAAGCTAATGATCCTACGGTCCAAGAGCAAGCTCCACAACGCCAAGATCACTGAGAACATCAAGATGGCGATGCCCTTCAACAAGAGCGACAACGCCATGAGGAACAAGCCCTTGAAGCCCAACGTGCTCTATAAGAGGCCACACGAGCCGTACGACAAGGCAACCGTGATCAATACGAGGCCCTCCGACGAGAATGACAAGAAGAAGCTGCACGCCTCGAGGAGCGCCAAGAGATGAGGAACCATGCTAGAATTCCAAACCCTCCTCGCCAAGCTAATCAAGCGGCGCATGTGGAACAAGCGGCTCAAGATCCTCCACCATGGCTAGAGCGTCATCACCACTGACACCAATGCATTGAAGAGCAATGCTACGGCAAGCTCAAGTTCACCATGCCTAAGTTCTCCGGCGGCACCGACCCCGAAGATTGTCTTTCATGCGCATTGAAGGTCGACAAGATATTCCGTCTACATAACTATGAAGAGGAAAAGAAGATTGCCATGGCATCACTTGAGTTCCAAGACTATGTCCTCATTTGGTGGGAGCAAGTTATCGAGCGACGCCGAGAGAAAGATGAACCACCCATCACCACTTGGAATCAAATGAAGGAGGTTATGCGAGCGCGCTTTGTGCCTACATACTATAGCCGCAAACTCTTCAAGAAATTACAACTTCTCAAGCAAGGCACTAAGTCCGTTGAAGAGTATTAGAAGGAGATGGAGATTGCCATGATGCGAGCCAATGTCACAGAAGATGAGGAGCAAACTATGGCATGTTGCTTGAATAGACTCAATCATCCTATCAAGAAGATCGCCGACTTCCAAGCCTATTCAAACCTCCTCGAGCTAGTGCATCAAGCTACCAAGGCGGAGCGACAAGTGCAAGACCACTACAAATATGCCAAGTACTCTTCCAAGACCTACGGATCCTACAACCAAGCTTCAACCACTACGACGCCTTCCTCCTTGACAAAAGCCTCACCAAGAAACGACGACAAGTCAAGCTACAAGAAAACCTCGACATCTTCAAGTCGTCCTCCTACTACAAGCAACTTCAAGCCGAGATCTTCATCATCTACTCCAACCGATGAGACCGTCAAGACAAGTTCCATCAAATGCTTCACATGTGGAGGCCGAGGCCACAAGACATTTGAGTGCACCAACTGGTGCACCATGATCGCCAATGATGACGGCACCTACGACTCCATGATTGAAGAAGAAACGGAAGCCCTCAAGTACATGGCCATGCACCGGCAAGTGAATGAAGACGAAGACGATCAAGTCTTTTGTGACAATGATTCGAGCCCCGCTCTTGTTGTCTCCAAGGTCTTGACGCTTCAACACCAACAAGAGGAAGACCAACGTTGCCACATCTTCCACACCAAAGCGGGAATCAACGGTCATTCCGTGAAGGTCATCATCGACGGAGGAAGTTGCCACAACTTGGCAAGTGAAGAGCTATGTTCCATGCTACAATTGGTCAAGATGAAGCATCCTCCCCCCTACAAGGTCCAATGGCTTAGCGACTCCGGCACCATACAAGTGGAGCACACCGTGCAAGTATCCTTCAAGATCGGCGCATATGAAGACACCTTGGAGTGTGATGTGGTTCCCATGTCCCTTTGCCACCTCCTACTTGGACGACCTTGGCAATTCGACCACGGTGTCACCCACAACGGGAGAACCAATCATTATAGCTTCAAAATGAAAGGGAAGTAGTACGTGCTACGACCAATGTCGCCTAGCCAAGTGATCGCCAACAAACAAGCATCTACACATCATGGAGAGAATAGTGAGAGAGTGAGCCACCAAAAAGAGAGTGGGCACCACAAGCCAAAAATGAGTGCCTCCACGATGAGCGACAAGAAAAACTTAGTTCTCTTAGCCAACAAAAGAGAGATGAGAGAAGTGTGTGAGAACCCATCTAGTGTCATACACTATGTCCTCGTGTGCAAGGATGAAGTGGCACAAACTAACAATTCTCACCATCTACCTTTAGTGTTGTCTCGTTTGTTGCAGGAATATAAGGACGTCTTCCCCGATGAGCTACCTCCGGGACTACCTCCACTACGAGGCATCAAACACCGCATCGACCTCATACCCGGCGCACCCCTACCGAACAAGGCACCGTACCACGTCAACCCGGATGAGACAAAAGAAATATAAAGGCAAGTACAACACCTCATTGATAATGGACATGTGCGTGAAAGCTTAAGCCCTTGTGCCGTCCCGATTATTCTTGTGCCTAAGAAAGATGGTAGTTTTCGCATGTGTTCCTACTGTCGTCCCATCAATGCTATTACCGTTCGGTATAGATACCCCATTCCATGCCTTAATGATATGCTAGATGAACTTAGCGGAGCCACCATTTTCTCTAAAATTGATCTTAAAAGTGGCTACTATCAAATACGCATCCAAGAAGGTGATGAATGGAAAACCGCTTTCAAAACCAAATTTGGCTTGTATGAATGGTTAGTCCTGCCTATGGACTTATCTGAAGCACCCGGCACGTTCATGCGTGTGATGCATTATGTTCTTCACAAATACATTGGCATATGTGTTGTGGTATACTTTGATGATATTCTTGTGTTTAATGAATCTCTTGAAGATCATGTCACCCATCTTAGGGATATTTTGCAAACTCTTAGAAACGAGCGCCTTTATGCTAACATGAAGAAATGCATTTTTGGTGTTGACAAGCTTGTTTTCTTGGGATTTGTTGTGTCCTCTAAGGGTGTTCATGTTGATGAAGCTAAACTTGATGCTATTAAAACTTGGCCACAACCAACTAATTTGCAACAAGTGCGGAGCTTTCTTAGTCTAGCCGGTTTCTACCGTAGATTCGTTAAGGACTTTAGCACCATTGCATCACCATTTCATGCTTTGAGCAAAATGAATGCTTCATTTGTTTGGGGACCATCCCAAGATACCGCATTTAATGAGCTTAAGAATTTGCTTACACTTGCTCCATTACTCGCTTTGCCCAATTTTGACAAAACTTTTGAAGTTCATTGTGATGCTAGTGGTAATGGCATAGGAGGCGTGTTAATGCAAGAGAAGCGCCCAATTGCTTATTTTAGTGAGAAAATTTCCAGAGCGCAACTTAATTACCCCATATATGACAAGGAGTTATATGCCTTAGTGCGAGTTTTGCGTGTGTGGGAACATTATCTTCGCCCTCGTGAATTTGTCATCCATACGGATCATGAGACTCTTAAATACCTTAAGGGTCAAACTAAATTGAGTAAGTGGCATGCCAAATGGAGTGAGTTCATTGAGTCATTTCCTTATGTTATCAAGTATATCAAGGGTAAGGAAAATGTTGTGGCGGACGCTTTATCCCGCAAATGCATGCTTGTCACTCAACTTTAATTGAATGTCATAGGATTTCAGCACATAAAATACTTATATGCACATGATGTTTCATTTGCCCATATGCAAAATGTCTTACGCATAACACTTGGGAGCAATATTATATCAAGGATGATTATCTAATGAGAGCTAACAAGCTTTGTATTCCTGAGTCTTCTCTTCGTTTGTTACTTTTGCAAGAGGCTCATGGACAAGGACTTATGGGTCACTTTGGACGCGACAAGACATTTGCTATGCTCTCCAAGAACTACTTTTGGCCCAAGATGTTCCGCGATGTATCATGCTACACCAACCGATGCTCTACATGTCGCAAAGCTAAGTCTAAAGCTCAATCCCATGGTCTTTATATGCCACTACCTATTTCGTATCACCCATGAGAAGATATTAGTATGGAATTTGTGCTTGGTTTGCCTAGAACTCGAAATGGCAAAGATTTCGTATTTGTTGTTGTGGACCGTTTCTCTAAGATGGCACATTTCATCCCATGCAACAAGATAGACGATGCTTCACATATTGCAAATCTCTTTTGTAGGCAAATCTTGCGTCTACATGGAGTGCCCAAGACTATCATATCGGACCGCGACATCAAGTTCCTTAGCTACTTTTGGAAGACACTATGCGCAAAGCTCGGAATCAAGCTCCTATTCTCTTCGGCATACCATCCACAAACTGATGGCCAAATGGAGGTCACGAACCAGATGCTATCTACTCTCCTCCGCGTGTTGATTAAGAAAAACATCAAGGAGTGGGAGGAATGCTTACCCATCACCGAGTACGCCTACAATCGAGCAAGACACTCTACTACCGGCAAGTCCCCCTTCGAGGTCGTTTACGGTTTCAATCCATTGGACATTCTTCTGCTACCTCTACAAGAGTGCATCAACATGGACGCGAGTGCATGAGCAAGCTATCTCAAGAAGGTGCATGAAGATATAAGGCACACAATCGAGCGACAAGTACAATGCCTCGCGACCAAGATCAACATCAACAAGCAACCCATGTTATTCAACATCGGAGATCTTGTGTGGCTACACCTTCGGAAGGACTGCTTCCCCAATGAACGCAAGTCCAAGCTCCTACCACAAGTCGATAGACCCTTCAAGGTGCTATCACGCTACAACAACAACAACAACAACAACGCCTACAAGATCGACATTCCAAGCGACAAGTACAACATGAGCGATATCTTCAATGTCAAGGATCTCTCTCCCTACCATGGTGATGAGGTTTTCTATCTGAGGTTGAATCTTTCCCAAGGGGGGGAGATGATGCGGAGCATCCTATGGTCATCCCCATGGACCTACCAACGTCTCACCAAGTGTCAAGTGGACCGATGACACGAGCACGTGCAAGAGCACTCGAGACTGAGGTGACATCTCTCCTTAGTGATATTCCATATGACCCTGTAAGTGCATCTAGTGCCCCTTAGTGATTTTGGTGTATTGAAGACTTATAGGTTAAGGGACTAATGTGTTTGTGAGTGTTCACAGGTCTAATAAGTCTTTGAGGAGTTTGATAAATCCGAAGAATATCGACCGCTAAAAATGAATGTCTTCAACTGAAGACTTTGTGCTTTTCTTGAAGACTTTGAAAATGAAGAAATTGGTATGACCTTGAAGATATTGATGCGAGGATTATGAAGCGTGAAGACTTTTGTTTTCGTAGTTTCATTTCCCTTCTTTTGAGTCATAGGAAACACCGTACTGTTAAAGGGGGTCGAGGTAATACTAAGGAAAAATTCCAAGTGATGCTCATCTCAAAGCCTATTCACATACCCAATCCTTCGAGTGAAGCCTTTGGAAATCTCTTGTAGTTCAGTCAATTTCTTCAGTGACAGAGACGAAGTTCTTTTGGTCTCTGAGGAATTTGTTCTGACTAAAGAGTTAGGATTTCGCCAGTGCGAATTGCCTACAGTGAGGAACATGATAGCCCTGAGGAATTTCATGGTTCGAATTTCCGACCGTTGCTGTGCTTTGTGCCAGCTGTCCAAAATATCTTATCCATCCAACGGTCATATCATTAGGGGCATTTATGTCTTATCATGTCGAGCTACTCCCCAACTATAAATAGCTGCCCCCCTCAACAACTAGCTGGTTGGCTGCTCCGAGAGATAGATTCACACTTGTCATTTAGAGCATCGCATCCTCCGAGGACTTTGAGAGAAAATCATCAGTGAGGAAAAACCCAAAACCCCAAACACCTAAAACCCAAAGTGATTGAGCATCACTGAAGAGATTGTTCCTGTGTGGAGCCAACGCTTTTTACCTTTGAAGACTGTGCATCTTCCAGACGGTTAGGCGTCATGGTCTAGAGCATCCAAGAGGAATTCTGGATTGCTGGGTGACCAAGTCTATGAAGGTTTGGATGTCACCTTGAAGACTTACCACGAGTGATTGGGCGAGGTCTGTGTGACCTTAGCTCAAGGAGAATACGGTAAGGACTGTGTGTCCTGGGACTATGTGTCCTTTGGTTTAAATACCAAGCCGCTCCAACTAGATGTACAACTGCCACAGCAGTTGGAACTGGTCTACCAAATCACTGTCTTCACTGAGCTACTAGTTCTATTTCCTCGACTCTTTCATTTCCTCGCTTACTTGCTTTTGCACTTGATCGTTACTGTTTGAAGACTTTGACTGAAAACTTTCTCAATTTCCTCAACCCTAATTCTTCAGCCACCTTGTCTTCTGCCTGCTTATCATGTTTACACGCTACTTGTGCTCTGTGTATGTTTCATTTCATCATGATGACTATGCTACTGCCTTGTTATGCATGCACCTGAGTACTTTATCCGCTGCTTTTATTTCATCACTTAGCAAATTCCTCAAGTTTTATTTCCTTAGTGACGAATTTGTAAAATCGCCTATTCACGCCCCTCTAGTCGATATAACGCACTTTCAATTGGTATCAGAGCAAGGTAATCCCTTGTTCTTTGTGATTTTGGTTTAACCACCTGGAGTTTTAGTTATGTCGACTGCAGGCATGATCAAGGTCTCGGCTAGGTGTCCTACCTTAGATCCTACTGATATACTCGAGAGGCTAAATACTCATGAGTTCCAACAAGCTGAGAAGAGAGACCTCTACGGGCCAAGCTATGGAAGATCACATGCACTGAAGGCCAAGGCAATTTCCTCATCTGAAGGGGAAGACTCTGACAGTAGCCTTGGTGATCCTAAAGAGCTAAGTCAAGAGCTAGCAATGCTTGTGAGGAAATTCCAGAAGTTCTCAAGACGTGGCCGCTTTAGAAAATCTTCAAGAGGTGATGACATGAGATCAGATTCTTCATCCCGTGATTACAAGAAGAGGACTTGCCACAAATGCAAGAAGCCTGGTCACTACATGGCTGATTGTCCTCAGTGGCTGAAGGAATCAAAGTAGAAGAAGTACAAGGATGACAGTTCAGATGACTCGAAGAAAAAGAAGAAATCTTCAAAATCCTCATCGTCAAAATCCTCAAAGTCTTCATCTCAAAAGAAGAGCAGTTCCAGAAAGGCTTGGGCATTCATTGGCAAGGAAATGGACTCTGAAGCTGAATCTAAGGAAGAGGAGGAATCGTCAGCAAGTCCATCTTCAACTATGAAGAAGATGGCAACTCTAACACTGCTGACGATGGCAACGATGTCTTCGCTCCCACCTATTGCTTCATGGAAAAAGGTGCCAGGTACTCAAATATCCCTCCTCTGAATCAAGTGAAGATGAATCTGATGAAAATCTCAAACCTAGCTATTCCAAACTTGCTAATACTGCCATGAAGCAACAAAAAGCCTTGGAAAAGGTTCAGAATTTGCTAGACAAAAGCGATGCCCTATTGGCTGAGGAAATGAATCGAACTCAAACCCTGACTGATGATCTTCAACGACTTCAGTCTAAGTTTGATAGCCTTCAAAGCCGTCATGAGACTCTCTTAGGCGATCATGAGAAGCTTTCTTATGAATTTCTTCAAAGAAAGCAAGATCTTGAGAAACTAAGGGTGACTCATGATGATCTTCAAAGGAAAAATGATTCCTTGCTTGCTCAACAGACCAGTACTGCTTAGGAAGAATTCATTGCACCCTGTTTGAAATGCATCGAATGTGAATCTGCTAATTCTTCACCTGAAAGTTCAAATGCTTCTATTGCTGCAACTTCTTCAACTATTTATGTGGTCACAAATTCCTCATCTGAGGATACCACAAGTATCACTGACAAAAATGTAGGGTTGAAGGAATTGTATGTGACAGACATGTACAAAAGCCTCAAAGGGCATCAGGCTCTTTGTGATGTGCTTAAAAAGCAGATCCTGAACAGGAACCCTAGGAAAGAGGGTATTGCCTTTGAGAGGAAACGCAATGCTGATGGGTCCTACTGGAAACCTGAGTAGTATCCCAAAACCACATGGGTTGCTGCAAAAGAACCTCCTGTAGATCCTTCTACTTTATCTGGCTTTACATGTGAATCTTCATGTTCATCTGATGAGTCCTTTGACTCCAACGATAAACTGTTCAAAAATTAGAACGGTCAAGTATTTGCCAGATATGTTGGAACTAACTGCAGGAACGGTCCCCCTATGAAGAAAATCTGGGTTCCCAAAAGGTGCCTTGAGAGTCTTCAGGTGAATGTCCTCATGACACCACCTATGAACAGGAACCCCAGATCAAATTCTTCATATGGATCAAATTCCTCATATGATCATCATCATGCTAATGCATCTGTTTCACAGGAAAACTTTAATGGTCATGAATATGTGCATTATTCTTCAAATCATTATGTTCATAAGTCCTCAAAGAATTTCTCTGCTTACTCATATGCATACTCTAACCCCTCTCCTGTGAAACAAAGTGCACTGGCTTCAATGCCACCATTCTCATATGGAGCTCGCAGAATGATGAACTCTTTGCCACCCCTCCAGATGTGGGTGGTGAAGAAAAGGAACTAATCTCTTATGCAGGGTCAGGTCTCCAGACGAACTTGAACGTCTGAAGAATTTGCTGGAGACCCGAGAATGCTTGAAAGGACGCAAGCTAATCATGAAGAAATGAATTACTCATTTCTCACGTCCTTATATTGCTGTATCTATTGTACTGCTTGATGAAATTCTATCTGACAAATTTGATGTCATATTCTTCACTCTGAAGTATATGAGTTCGTAAGATGCACTAATTTGTCTGCAGAATGAATCTCTCAGAGCTACTGAGAGGAATAAGGCTCGTCTTGTAGCTCAGGGCTACACATAGGTTGAAGGAATTGATTTTGATGAAACTTTTGCACCTGTTGCTAGACTTGAAGCTATTCGCATATTGCTTGCTTATGCTAACCATCATAATATCATCTTATATCAAATGGATGTGAAAAGTGCGTTCCTCAATGGTAAGCTTGAGGAAGAAGTATATGTTGCTCAACCCCCAGGTTTTGAAGATCCTAAGCATCCTGACAAAGTCTTCAGACTCAACAAGGCCCTCTATGGCCTCAAGCAGGCTCCTCGGGCGTGGTATGTACACTGAAGGAATTCCTCATGAAGAAAGGCTTCAAACCCGATTCACTTGACCCAACTCTTTTCACAAAAGCTTACGATGATGAATTATTTGTGTGCCAAATTTATGTGGATGATATTATCTTTGGCTGTACTGACAAACGTTATAGTGACGAATTTACCTATATGATGAGTGAAGAATATCAAATGTCTATGATGGGAGAATTGAAGTTCTTCTTAGGTCTTGAAATTTGTCAACAACGCAATGGCATCTTCATATCTCAAGAGAAATACCTCAAAGATGTACTGAGGAAATTTGGCATGCAAGACTGCAAAGGCGTCAAAATCCCTATGCCCACAAATGGCCATCTCTGCACCGATGAAAATGGTAAAGACTTCGATCAAAAGGTATACCGCTCCATGATTGGCTCTTTATTGTATCTATGTGCATCTAGGCCAGACATTATGCTTAGTATTTGCATGTGTGACCGTTTTCAAGCTACACCGAAGGAATCACACCACAAGGCTGTGAAACATATTCTTCGATATCTAGCTCACACTCCAACACTTGGATTATGGTATCCCAAGGGCTCGGCTTTTGATCTCATTGGATATTCTGACTCTGACTATGCCAGTGATCAGGTGGATCGCAAGTCAACATCAGGCACATGCCATTTCCTCGGACGATCCTTAGTATGTTGTTCCTCGAAGAAGCAGAACTGCGTATCACTCCCTACTTCTGAAGCTGAGTACATTGCTGCTGGTTCTTGCTGTGCTAAATTGCTGTGGATGAAGCAAACTCTCAAGGATTATGGCATCAATGTGAAGAACGTGCCTCTCTACTGCGACAATGAGAGTGCCATCGAGATTGCTCACAACCCAGTTCAGCACTCGAAGACAAAGCACATCCAGATTCATCATCATTTTCTTCCAGATCATTTGTTGAAGAGCGATATCTCCATCAACCACGTGAAGACTGAAGAACAACTGGCTGATATCTTCACAAAGCCCTTGGATGAAAATAGATTTTGCAAGTTGCGGTATGAGCTAAATATCTTAGAATCTTCGAATGTTCTTTGAAAGGACACACATCCTAACACTGATGCAAAATTGATGACTTTGATGTGCAACACACGAAGTAACATTTTTCTTCAATCAATGAAGACTAACGCTCTAAGTGTGAAGAAACTAATGAAGAATTTGATTCTCAGAACCCTATGACAATTGTACGCGGTGTACGAAATCATCATTCTTATACGGTGCGTCACGCCACCAACCAAAGTTGAAAATTTTCAAATTTGAGTTTTTCATCATTTTGCAAATTCTTCAAATTTTCATATTCCTCAAGTTTGCAAAATCTTCGACTGGTGTTCTTCATTGACTCTATATATATATATATATATATATTTGAGTTTTCAATGTCCTCAACAGCATTCACTTATTGCTATTTCTTCAAGTTGATTTTCCTCTAAGTGAATGTGATCAGACCCGTTCCCCCTCTATGCTAAACTCAACCAAGTCTGTTCACAAATTCTTCATATGCGTTCTATTTGAAACCCGTTCAAAGTCTTCACTGTGTCCTTGGCAGCTAAAGAATTTGCGAATGAAACTTAAAAAAAATTCAAATCTAATTTTTGGCGGTTGCCGCTCAAACCGTTCCAGTTCCCACGATGGAATATTATACTCACCCATGATCTCCACTTCTCGGTACGTGGGTGACACATGTCGCTAGGATAGCAAGGGTCAGGGGTATGTTCATCCAAAATCTTCGGGCGAACAGTTTTTCACCTCGGCTATAAATACCCCTTACCCTTTCACTACCTCATTTACTCAGCTCGACCTCGTCTCTCCTCGCTCGAGCTCTGACCTAGCGCCGCCGCTAAACTCCATCGTCACCGGTGAGGAAGAGCTTCACTGCCTCGACCTCATCACCGTCGTACTCGCGCCGGCCGCGGAAATCTTCACTTCGCCGCCGCCGTAGCTGTCTCCCGCCGCCGATTTAGGGCGTGGGAGATCTGGACTGACGAATTTCTCTGTTCTTCTCCCAGTTCGTCGTGTTCTTCATCAAGGGTAATTAAAATCTGATTTTACTGCGCTATTTTGATCCTTATGATTTTCACAAAATCCTCAAATGGTGTTTGTTCTTCAACAATCTACTCCTTAAACACCTCAATGCTTCTTTCCCTTGATAAATTTCTCTAAGCTATGATTTTTCTCAAGATTCCTCAATTGTGTGGATTTTCAAAATCTGTACAACTCTGGAACCTGAGTCAAGAATGCTTACTGAAATTCCTCAAGACATCTATGGTCAAATTCCTCAACTTGATACTTTTTGAAAAAATTCTGAGAACGCATATGATCTCTCCAAATTCTTCGCACATATACTTTGTTCACAGGTACAAATGTCTGCTGATGAATCACTAGGTTCTCATCAACTTAACTCATTTGCAGCGTTCCTCGAAGAAAAATTACATACTTCCTCAGAATCATCAAAAGTTCAAAATCCTCAAGTGAGGAAAATGGCAGATGGGAAAAGACCTCAGAAAGGAGGAAAGAAGCTTGAGACAAACACAACATTTGAAATCCCTGAGGATATCTATGATGAATATTGCACACCAGATGAAGAAACTCATGGGAAAGAAACCAAGAATCAGCCCAAAGTGCACATTCGAAGGATTGAGAGAAGATGGGCAAAGGAATGGAAGGAATATCGGTATGTTACTCCCAAGTACATGAAGAAATTCGCTGTAAATCCTCCATGCCCAAGACCACCTTTGCCTGCTGGCCAAAGAGCTGATCCTACCAGCATCAAGCATGGTGAGGAATTTTCAATGGAATGGGCCAAGCGCCAAGCAAAGCTTCAAAAGGTTGCTGCAGAAGCAGTGAGGAAATTCAATGAGGATTCTCAAGCTGCTGTTGTTGAGGCCTCTACTAGTAAAACAGGGTCCAAGAAGGCCATTCTAAAGAAATCAGCTGGGAAGCCAAAATCTTCAAGCTCAATGCCCTCACGGCCAAGTTCCTCAATAGCTAAGCCCTCAGAGCAAATACCTCGGGCAACTTCCTCAAGGGCAGCACTGATTCCCTCAGTTGCTGCGAAATCCTCAGCTGCTACCACAAAGTCCTCGACACCTGTGCATCTTGCAACGTGTCAGCGGACTGCTGGATTTTCAATTGCCTCAGGGGCATCTGCAACTTCCTCAGCACAACCACAATCCTCAAGTGGTCCAACTATATTGAAGGTCTAGTCCACTGCTGGACGTGGTAAGGCCGATGATGATGAACTGGCTGAGTCCTCATAAGAATCAAGTGGCTTTCAAAGAGCCTTCAGTTGAAGAAACTGATGATAAGGCCGATGATGATGAACTGGCTGAAAACATCAGAGACAGGCAACAAAGGGCTGCGAGAGCCAAAGGCAGCTATGTTCCTCTTATGCTGGATCCGAAGAAGATCCTTGATTTCATTGACATTTGGCACAAGGATCCAAACACTCCACTCCCTGACCTAAATCTGTCTCTTGGTCAAAGTCACATGCTGACTGCCTTTATTGGCGAAGAAAAGTGGAAATATGAGAAGGCCAGGCGAGTCAAGAAGGACCAGTATAAGAAAGAGCGTTTTCTGAGGAACAGCATTCTCACTTTGTCTCCTGATGATCTTGTCACTATACAAAAGGAAATCAAAGTCCTCAGCGATGAATTTGACTGATACCATGCTAATTGGCAAGGAGCCAAAGTCAGATTTGTCAAGATCGCCAAGAACCTCAAGGCAAGTGTTGCAGCTCCATCGCAACAAAAAATTCCTCAGGCTGAAGATTCTGTTCAGCCTGCTCAAGAAAATGCAAGCGCAAACTCATGCTGCTGAAGCAGCTACCAGGGCAGCTGAAGAAATTCCTGCTCCTGAAGAAACTATCAGGGCAACAACCAATGTTGCGCCTGAAGAAACTGAGAATGCCAGGGCGACTGCATCAGTCCTGCCTAAAGAAACTGCACCAACTTCATCCTCTGCTCCTCCTGCAAAATCTTCAAAGGTGAAGAAAACCACACTTCCTTCTGCATCAGAAGTGAAGAAAACAAAGGTTGCAGAGAAGGAAGCCGCGAAGAAACGAAAAGCATCAAGCTCTGCAGAATCCTCAGCTCCCAAGAAAGTGAGGATTTTGACAAGTTCCTCAATTGAACCAATCGATGCAATTCACATTTCTGTTGTGCCATCAAAGGAGATTGTTCCATATGGTGAAGAATAAGTCATTCCAGATGATGACAATGATGAAGAAAATCATTCTGCTGCTTCCTCATAGCAGATTGATGAAGAAATTGAGATGGAAGCAAATGCTTCAACACCACTGGTATCATCGCCCCAGCCTCAGTTCACTGCTGAAGAGGCTGGCGTAGAAGAAATTGATGAGGATGTGGATATTGGTTCAACTACTCCACTTATCAATGATGAATATTGGGAGACAACTCACCCAAATTCACTAATTGTCACACCTCTTCAACAAAATCCTCAGTCCCCTATGCAAACTGAAGAAATAATGACTGGCTCTGAAGGACATCATACCTCTCTCCAGCCCATCCCTGAAGAAATTCCAGCTGCAACAGCTAAAGAAATGGAGACACAGACTGTTGCTGATGAAACTGCCGCTTCAATTCCTCAGTCTGTTGCACCAGAAGTTGTGACTGAAAAGGTTGTGAGGCCTATTACTGCAAATCTTCAGCCCAAGCCTCAATATCCTCAGTCTGTCACAAGGAGGCCGAAATTCAACAATGCCGATTTCTTCGCTGAGCATCAATTCTTCACTGATGCAAATCCTTATGACTCAGCAACATTAAGGCACAAGAGATTCTGGACTACAAGTCAGATGAATTTCTATGCCTCAGTGTTATTTGGCAAGGACAAAAAGTCTTCCATCACCGTCAAATTCCTCATGTGGATATGGAGTCCATTCCATGCTTTCAACCAGTTCTGAATGTTCTTCACGAAGCTGGACCCCCCACTTTCTGTGCTGACATATGTGATTGGAATCCGATTGAAGTCCTCAAAAAGACTTTTTCCTCAGTTGATGAAAAAGGAAAGGCCGTTGTTGTTGATGAAGGCACTCGTCCATTGGATGGCCAATTTCGTAAGGATGCATCTTATTCCACCAATGATGACTCTGCCACATAAGACTCTGCTGCAAAAGCCACAGTGCAAAATCCTCAAGCTTCTGCCCCATGTGTGATGACTGATCGCGAACTTCTTATAAGTCTTCACCAGAAGGTCGATCGCAACCAAAAGTGGGCCAAGCATCAATTTGGCTCAATTCTTCAGAACATGACTATCACGCAGAACACTGTGAAGAAGAATCATTACTATGTGCATGAAATCTTCGACCGCACTTGGGCCATACTTTCAAATCTTTATACTGCTGAAGATCTCAAGAAGATGGAATTTCAACAGGACTTTGACTGGTCACATCCTCCTTCGAAGAAATTCAAGAAGGTCAAAGTTCCTCAGCTGGTCACAAGTTCATATTCTTCATCGCGTGAGACGGATGAAGCTGAGGATCTCGACGACACTATAGCAGGCCCTACACCAACAAATGACCCTGACAACGCTGGCGCTCCTCCACCGACCTCAAGCTGATATTCTTCAGGGGCGTTAGTCCTCAATTTTCGTCCCTTTTGGTCAGTTGATGACAAAGGGGGAGAAATTTGAGTTACTCTTCAAGCGGGTCTCTATATATGGGATGTTTTTGTTTAAATTACAACTCTCGCTCTTCTGAAGTGTTTGTTGGTTGAGTTGTAAACTTAAGTCCGATGGTGGTCTGACTCTTTTGAACTGCTTTCTGCATGCTTATTTCCTCGAGTTACTTAATGCACGCATGCTGAATTTCGTTAGACACCATTTTCCATCATGCATTTCAAATTCTTCATACGATATGTTAAATGTGTGAATGGATTACAAGATATAGGGGGAGATCTCCAAGATTTTATCCTACCATGTGCATTTGCAGTCTAAAGCAAATTCCTCAAATATGCACATCTTCAGGGGGAGTTCTTCTATACCTTGCAATCAAATTCCTCAAAATCAGTATTTACACTTCATATGTTTATCCCCATTGAAAACTTAACCTATTTGTCATCAATCACAAAAAAGGGGGAGATTGTAAGTGCATCTAGTGCCCCTTAGTGATTTTGGTGTATTGAAGACTTATAGGTTAAGGGACTAATGTGTTTGTAAGTGTACACATGTCTAATAAGTCTCTGAGGAGTTTGATAAATCCAAAGAATGTCGACCCCTAAAAATGAATGTCTTCAACTGAAGACTTTGCGCTTTTCTTGAAGACTTTGAAAATGAAGAAATTGGTGTGACCTTGAAGATATTGATGCGATGACTATGAAGCGTGAAGACTTTTGTTTTCGTAGTTTCATTTCCCTTCTTTTGAGTCATGGGAAACACCGTACTGTTAAAGGGGGTTGAGGTAATACTAAGGAAAAATTTCCAAGTGATGCTCATCTCAAAGCCTATACACATACCCAATCCTTCGAGTGAAGCCTTTGAAAATCTCTTGCAGTTCAGTCAATTTCTTCAGTGACAGAGACGAAGTTCTTCTAGTCTCTGAGGAATTTGTTCTGACTGAAGAGTTAGGATTTCGCCAGTGCGAATTGCCTACAGTGAGGAACATGATAGCCCTGAGGAATTTCATGGTTCGAATTTACGACCGTTGTTGTGCCTTGTGCGAGCTGTCCCAAATATCTTATCCATCCAACGGTCATATCATTAGGGGCATTTATGTCTTATCATGTCGGGCTGCTCCCCGGCTATAAATAGCCGCCCCCTCAACCACTAGCTGGTTGGCTGCTCCGAGAGATAGATTCACACTTGTCATTTAGAGCATCCCATCCTCCAAGGACTTTGAGAGAAAATCATCAGTGAGGAAAAACCCAAAACCCCAAACACCTAAAACCCAAAGTGATTGAGCATCACTGAAGAGATTGTTCCTGTGTGGAGCCGATGCTTTTTACCTTTGAGGATTGTGCATCTTCGAGACGGTTAGGCGTCATGGTCTAGAGCATCCAAGAGGAATTGTGGATTGTCGGGTGACCAAATCTGTGAAGGTTTGAAAGTCACCTTGAAGACTTACCACGAGTGATTGGGCGAGGTCTGTGTGACCTTAGCTCAAGGAGAATACGGTAAGGACTGTGTGTCATTTGGTTTAAATACCAAGCCGTTCCAACCAGACGTACAACTGTCACAGCAGTTGGAACTGGTCTACCAAATCACTGTCTTCACCGAGCTACTAGTTCTATTTTCTCAACTCTTTCATTTCCTCGCTTACTTGTTGTTGCACTTGATCGTTACTGTTTGAAGACTTTGACTGAAGACTTTCTCAATTTCCTCAACCCTAATTCTTCAGTCACCTTGTCTTCTGCCTGCTTATCATGTTTACACGCTACTTGTGCTCTGTGCATATTTCATTTCATCATGATGACTATGCTACTGCCTTGTTATGTATGCAGCTGAGTACTTTATCCGCTGCTTGTATTTCGTCACTTAGCAAATTCCTCAAGTTGTATTTCCTCAGTGATGAATTTGTAAAAATCGCCTATTCACCCCCCTCTAGTCGATATAACGCACGTTCAGACCCACTTGAGACATGGCTACTACCTAAAGCCGGAATGCTATGTGTGCTTAGGTGCCAAGAGGACTCGCTCGGAGATGCTCGTGAAGACGGACAAGTCTCCAAGTACATGGATGAAGAGGAACGACGAAAGGGACCAAAGACAGCTCCCAGGACCCGAACATCCGGCCACAACCCCGGACATCCGGCCCTTGAAGGTGACTACAGCAGCGGCAGCCCAGCCGACGAGCTACAGGGCCCAGACATCCGGCCCGACGCGAGCCACCGGACATCCGACCCCCAGCCCGGAAATCCGGCCTGCATCACAGAAAGCCACCGAAGCCGGCCCCTGCCAGCCCGGACATCCGGCACAGGCCCCGGACATCCGGCCCACGGCCCGTACATCCGGCCCCTGTCTGCGCACCGTGAATGGGCCGAAGCCCATGTACCCCTTCGCCCCTAGACTATATATACTCCTTCACCCCCAACGTTTTAGGGTTAGCATTGTCTTAGCTCATTTTTGAGATTAGAGCATTGCTCATCCACTTGTACCCCTACTCCATTGGAGACCAAGGCCTCCTAGGAGAAGATCCCCCAAGTGAATGCAAGAACACGTAAAGGGAAGACCAACCACACCCCCACCCACCCACACAACACAACACCCCACCCCACCACCCCCCCCCCCCCCCCCCCCCCCCCCCCCCCCCCCCCCCCCCGGTGGATTCAAAACCCCGTCTCCTCATGGATCGGGAAGAACTACCCTTTGTACCCTCTTGTGTTGTGTTTGGATCGTGTGCCTCTCTGTATACTTGGATCTAGCACATGTGTCATCGAATCTCGTTGATTTGAGTGTTTCCTCTCGTTTTTCCTCTCGTGTGTTCTTCGGGAATCCCCCTTCAAATCATGAAAGATCGGCCCCTAGGGTTCCATCCTACATCACGGGTTTGAGGCGCCCGGTTGTAGATGCTCTTATACGAAGTATTTTTGTTAGTCACACGAAGTTTCATTACTATGCACAAGTGTTCATTACTATGCACAACCTGCCTCAACCTCAGGTTGGTTGGTGTAGAGTAGACTACGCTATGTTGATTCTCAGAATCATTGTAGCATCAGTGTAGGTTGATTCTCAGAATCATTATAGCATCAGTATCCTTTGGGGGCAAAAGGGCATCATTGTAGCATCACAGGGGTATTGCATTTTTCCTTTGGCAGATTTCAGATCCAGAATAAATGCATAGCCGTATCCTATTACACTCGGTTGACTAGCATCATCTGAAAATCGAAGTCTGTAAACACTCTTTCACAACACACACATATGGTGATGACGGCGTATATTTTTTCCAGATCTTCAAGGGGGGTTACATCGAAACATTTGCACATAGTGTGTAATTACAAAAGAGCAAAAGAGAAGATCGGGCAGGGACCAATCCTAAAACCAGATCCCTCCCATATTCACATCTAGCATCTCCTCCATGATTACAACACGGCGAGAAACATGACTATGTACAAGCGCACTGAACAGCGGCTGTCTGGTGGTGTCGGCGAGTTGGTTGGTGGCTGGTTCTCCTAGGTGGAGCGGGCGAGGCGGGATGCGATGGCGGAGTGGTACATGGCGTCGTGGAAGCTCTCCATCTCCGACATCCGAGCCCGCAGCTGCCGCGCCTTCTCCTCCGTCAGGCCGACGAACGTCTTCTCCTCCTCCTCGACCACCGGCGTCGGCGCCGCGGCCTCCATGTAGTCCGCCCGCCCGGACCACCCGACCAGCGGCGCCCACCACTTGCCTCCCTTGGGCGCCCCAGCGCGGACCCGCCCGCCAGCTGCCGAGACGGAGGCGGCGCGCGGCCGGAGTGCGGCGGACGGGCGGGCGGAGAAGGAGACGACGGATGCTGGCGGTGCCATCGGCCTGCTGCTTCGCTCGTGAGCTTCTGCTGGGCTTTGCCTCGAGTTCGCTGAACGAACGGTGAGACGAGACGAGAGATGTGCTTCTGACTTCTGAGGTCTGTGATGCGCTGTGAGTACGTGGGATGGGATGGAGTTGTTGGTGCGAGGGGTGGGGAGATTTATACCGGCGCGCGGCGGGAGAGGGAAGGGGTGGATAGGGACGCCGCGTGGACGCGTGTGGGCGGGGGCGGCATCCGCTAGGAGGGTACGCTTTCCCGGCTTCCCGCTGGGCATGACGTGTGACCGCGTGGACTGGCCGTTCGGGTGTGGTGCGTTCATTGCCACGAAGGTGACGTTCTTCGGGGGCGTCGTCCCTCGTCCGTAACGAGTTTTTACGACCGGGACTCGCCCACGCACCTAAATTCATCACGCGCGCAAATTCGTTAGGGTAGAATACGTCAAGGCTGATGAAGATAATACTGTAAGACAGTAATTAGCACCTCGTGAAATCACGTCCAAAACTACACATCCTGCCAAGACATGTCACTGGTAATTCGATATTAGCCTATGACAAAGCTTGTGAGGGCTGAACCAACGCCGGCCCGCGTACGTGATCGTGTTTGTAATGCCACCTATGTATATCTATCAATGAAATGATATGTAACATTTGTGTGGGTGTGTGGGTGGGGGGGCTTACGATGAAATTACACAAATTGTTTAAAAAAAATTACACAAATTGTTCAAAAAAAATTTACACAAATTAACATTTTTATTTAGTGATAATGGCTTGAAAATGTTAACTTCTAAGACACACCATTGATTATTCTTAAAAACCTAACAAGGTTTGATTTCAGAAACTTAAATCACCTGAGCCTTTTTTCCCTCTCTCGGGCATATCCTCCTTCAGTCTTTTCATCTCCTCTCCCAAAGGACTCACATTTTTTCGACATCTTCATCGTCCCTCTCCTTCTCCTTGTCCGGATGTAGTATGTTGGGAGGGATGCTTGGATCTTGTTTCTCTAGTACATGCGTACTCAATATTGTACTTGTGCTTTAAGGGCCGAGACCTGAACCGAATTTATGTTCCTTGAGCTCCTATTGTAGTCCATTCTGATGGTGCGACGGAAGAGTTACTAAGAGCATCTCCACTCGTCCTCCCTCCCCATCCTCCCCCCCCCCCCTCCCTTCCCCCCCCCTCCCCCCGCTCCCCATTCCGTCCCTCCCACCCCTCCCCCCCCCCCCCCCCCCCAACAGGCCCCCCAAGGCCCTTTTTTTATCGTCGGCGTCTAAAAATTGGTCCAGTCGCGTCCCCAGAAGCCCAATTTTCGTCGGTTACGGCCGAAATTGGCGTCGGCGAACTCAGGCCGAACCCAGCGCGCTGGGGGGCGCCGGGGGAAGCGTTTTTGGCCCAAAAGCTTGGCGGGCCTGCCGAGTCTGCGACCAGCCGCGTCTCGTCTTCCTCATCGCCTCGTTTTCCCGCGTGGAATCAATGCCAAGGTTGCCGCTGGTCAACCTTTCATTGATTCCTCACGGGCGGCGAAGTGATGGCACGGCGACGCGCCGTTCTCCTCCCGCCACGCGTACACACACGTCTGCCGCCCCCCGGGCGGCTATAAAAAGCCACCCCCTCCCTCGCCGGTGGACGCACTCTCCTTCGCCCGTAGTCCCTCCCTCTCTCATCGCCGGCGCCCCATCCCGTCTCTCTCTCCCCCGCCTCCAGCCACCGCGTCTACATCCGCCGATGGGAGAGTGTTTCCCCGGCGACGGTGCGGCGGCGAACGGCTTTGGCCGCCGCACCCTGCACGAGTGGGAGGCGTACCTCCTCCACGAGGCGAACTGCCTGGCGCCGCCTGACATGCGCGTGCCGGGACGGTGGAGGCGCAGCACCAGAGGCGTCCCTGTCCCCCCGCAGCCCGACGCCGACCGCTTCCACGGCGAGATCGCGCGCGTTCGGGCCTCCCTGCCGGAGGAGGTGCGCGGCCGTCCGGTATACGCCGCCAACAACCACGCCAGCTGGGCGGCGTACTTCCAACGCCGCCACGAGGAGAAGGTCGCCTCCACCAACAACGCGCCGGTAACGGGGCGCCACAACGCCGACGGCCGCCGCCTGTGGTGGGGCGTCCCCGGGCGGACGCTGCACTACCTCCTCGAGCACCTCGAGGGCGGCAACCAGTCGCCGCTCCAGTACTCGGTGGCCCTGGCGTCCTCCTCCGGCTCACCGGCGCTCGCCAGCGTCAAGGGCAAGCCCGTGGAGACGCCGCTCGGGCGGCGCACCCGCGGCGGCGCCCTCGTCATCAACGAGGGCGGCCGTGGCTTCTCCTCCTCCCGCCTCGTCAAGCCGAAGACAGAGCCGGGGCTCGTCGCCGTGAAGAGCGAGTACGACGACATGGCCGCCGACGACGAGGCCGCCCTCAAGTGGGTGCGCGAGGGCTACGTCCGGCTGGAGACGGAGCGCCAGCGCCGCGCCCTCGAGGAGATCGCCGCTCGGCGCCGCGGCCGCGACGAGGGTGGCGTCATCGTCCTCGAGGACAGTGACGACGATGCACCACCGCCGCCAACCAAACCCGTCCACCAAGGCGACCCAGGGCAGGGGTGCAGCAAGGACGGCGGCGGCGTGAAGAAGGAGGAGGATGACGGCGGCGACTACAGCGCCTTCGGCGCGCTCTTCGGCCTGTAG
The DNA here is from genome assembly GCA_011799875.1 of Thinopyrum elongatum. NCBI lineage: Eukaryota > Viridiplantae > Streptophyta > Magnoliopsida > Poales > Poaceae > Thinopyrum > Thinopyrum elongatum. Next base: position 139,264,575 of record CM022297.1, read on the forward strand.
AAGGGGCGGCGGACGGCGGCGCAATAGTTTTAGTTATGTTTTTAAGTTTTTTATGTACAAATATCAATGAAATCGCCTAGTTTGACCGAATATGTGTCGTGTTTGGCCGAATTTTGACCGAGTTTATTTTTCAAAAAACGGCGTATGGGGTGGGCTTGGGGCGACGGTTGGAAAATCGACCGTCCTCACGCCGATATTTTCGCCGGCGCGCCCCGAGACGACACTATTTCAAGCCCCTGGGGGGCCAAACGGCTGGAGATGCTTAAGGACCCTCGCAAAAAAGCAATACTCCCTCCGACCCAAAAATACGTGTCATGGTTTTAGTTCAAATTTGAACTTGAACTAAAACCACGACATTTATTTTGGACCGGAGGGATTTCTAAGGAGGCCCTCTTGTTGCAAGTACTTTCTCGTCTCTAAAGCAGTGGAAAATGTTAGTATTCACATATTACTACTATTCTTCCTTTTTGTTATCCCTGCATAGATTATTTTGATTCTTTTAGGTGTTGGTACTTTGCTTCAGCTCATTACTCTTAGCCTCAACTCGTGTCGCTCTAATGTTTCTGTTTATAGGGGTTCCTTGTAGTATTAACTTCCTTCTCCTAGGAATTGAGCAGGTTGGTTCGGATTACATGCTTATTTATTTTGCCTCTTGGTGGTTTTTCTTCTCTCATTCATGATGCTACTGCTGATGCTGCTTCTGCTAGCACCGTGCCGTCAGCCCCGACTACTGTTGTGGGCGCATCGTCCCCGACTCCTGCCCGCGCTGCTATGGCGTCCTCGTCTCCTGTGGAAGCTCTGCCGTCACCGCCGGCTGCTGCTGCTGATGCGGAAGCGCCGTCCACAACTCCGGCTGGCACCGCCACATCAACCACGACTCCTGCTGGCTCCGCTACACCGTCTCAACTCCTGTGGAAGTGGCGCCGTCCTCAACTCCTGCCGGCGCTGAGCTGGGTCTGAACACGGCGCGACCTGTTTCATGGAGCTCCCTTACCGACGATGAAGAAGACGAGGATGACGATGTGCTGGCCCTGCGGAAGCCGCCGCCGGCTACCAAGTCCTCACTTCCGGCTGCTCGACCGGGCATGACGGGTGATGCAGATTCATGCGGAGGTTGGCAAAAGGTGCTGCCGCGGCGCAACGTACAATGCCCGGCGTCACTAGGCCTTGCATTGGCTCCCCGTCCTATCCCCGCTTGGCTTCATGGTAGATGTTGCAGATGCCTCTATCCTGGACACCGTGCAGCGGAGTGTCGAGATCCTTTTAGGTGTTCTCGGTGCCTTGAGAATGGTCATCGAGCACGTGGGTGTCGCAATGCCTGGCGTCCCCTCAGTTTTTTGGGAAGCCCTGCTTTGTCATCGTTGCCCCGTCTCCCTGTCGGGCACCAACAAGCTTCGGTTCCTCGCAAGGTCCAGAAAGAAGCCTCGCCCCTCTCGAAGACGTTTGGTCGTGATTCTTGGGCATCGATCGTTGCTGCTCCTACTGGCTCCTCAGCGGATAGGACGGTGCGGCCTGCCTTGGATAGGCAGGCCGAGATGTTGCGCTCTGAGCTCCTTGGCATGGCTTCCTTTCGGATTGAGGAGACGGTCCAGCCTTTGCGTGATGTCGTTGACTCCATGCAAAGTTTGATGTTGCGGATGGAGAGCTTCATGGAGCGAGCTGAGGCTGCACTAGGCGGGCTCTCCCTGGCACCGCCTGTGTTGCAGACTGCTCATGTGTTGCGCCCTTTGGTTGTGCCTGATTATAGCTTCGAGGTCGAGAGAGGAGACGAGCTTCATGGTTGTTTCTCCCCTCGTGCTAGAGCCAGCTCGCCGTCGTCAACCTCTGGGGGGACTAGGCAATGACGTGGTTGTGACTCCGGTGCTGCAGATCATGCCCGAGCTTCGGGAGCTCTGTGGGGGCCCGGTTCTGCCTCTGTCCGTCGAACAACTGAAGGTAGACCCTCCTGAGATCTCGACTGTGGCTTTATCGCCAACATCACCCCTGGAGTCTAGCCAGTTACTTGATGCTGAGGAGTCTGGTGATTTGGATGTTGCAATCTCTCGACCGCCTAAGTCCATTGGTTGTCAGGCGTCAGCCAGTCTACCTCTCGGTGTCATGGAGCGCGGAGTTTTAGATGTTGCTGCCCTTCCTTCGCCTGCGACCATCAAGCAGGTGATGCCTGTGAGTGACATGACCATTGAGCCAAGTGTGTTAGCACCTACTCCAAATCCAAATGCTCTCTTCGCGAAGGAACTTTGTGACTTGCTCGCCAGTGTGGAGGTTGCTAGACCTGGTTTGGGCAGGTCGATTGCTTGCCTCTTGACAGGGACACCAATAAGGGGCAAACAAATGAAGGTGGGCAAAGGAAAGAGTGGCGCCATGGGCAAGGCGTCTCTCGCTGTTTGATGTATGACCTTCGATCTCTCGACCCGTCCTCTTCTATTGGGTTGCCGTTGAGGGTTGGGAGGTGCCTGATGTCTTGTGTCAAGGTGTTCTTGTCGGGGGTCTCTTGGCGTAGTAGCAATGCCAGAGTTTGTGTATGTTGTGGATTCGGAGAGTGGAGGGGGCTGCCTGTGCTGTTGTGTGGTTTCTTGCCATGTGAGTAGTTAGTCCGTGCTCTGTTTGTATCGGTTTTCGCCCGGTTTTCCGTAAATTAACTGGGCAATTCTCTTCTTCTTAATTAATCGATGAGGCAAAACTTTTGCCTCCGTTTCGAAAAAAAAATGATGCTACTGCCACCTTAACTTTGTACAGGAGCCTTGTATATCTAGTTGGGAGGCCCTTTTGGTGATTTTGGAGATGTTTGTCTAGTTTAGGGGTGTCTCTTGTGCGTTCTTGACATGTGCTCGTCAAACATTGTTCTAGGATCTACTGTAGGCCAGATATTCACGCGACTCTCCATTCCTATGGCTATGGCCTGGAAGTTTAACCAGACACTTCTGCTACCTTTTGTTGGTTGGTAGGCCTAGGCCATCGACTTGTTTATCAAGATTTTTCATGTCTATCTTTCTTGTATTCGTGTTGCAAGATCAGGATCCGAGCAGACTCGCAAACATCTAAAAAACGATAAAAAGATGGGATACAAGGTCGACAATAGCAAAAATACCATTAGTTTCGGACTCAAGGACAAGAGAGTCCGGCCGTTTTTAGAGCCACTCGTCGAACCCAGAGAGATATAAGAAGCCTAGAACGGACCGAGAGTGCATAAAAGGTTATGTTGAGAAGTTTAACCTCAGCCTCATGTTCATATTGCTACCGAGGTTTTACCGAGGTACGTGGCCAAAATGCTTAACCACTTCTCATCGTACTGAGTTTGCAAGAGGGCTAAAGCTTAGACAGCTAAGTTTGGCGCTCAAGAAAAATAAGAGCTAATTAATCATGATTCCTTGTGCGTACCTTCTTTATGAGTACACTCATGTTACCTGCTGGAATTATGGAGCAGATCAACAAATATCTGAGGCATTGCTTTTGGAGAAAATATGGTATGGAAGACAGAGGTACAGCTTTGATCTCCTGGGACAAGGTCTGTTTACCAAAGGATCAAGGTGGTTTAGGAGTTCTTGACATTGCTACTCACAACAAAAGCCTTCTCATGAAACATCTGCATAAATTTCTCCACCACCATGATCTGCCCTGGGTAAATTTGATTTGGGACTCCTATTATCCCCAAGGGATTATCACCTCCAGATCAGTGGGTTCCTTCTGGTGGAAAATCATTGTCAAACTGTTACCTCAATATAAAAGCTACACAAAGGGAGTAATTGGACAAGGCAACAATATATTGTTTTGGGAAGATAATTGGGGCCTTGGCTCTATGCAGCAAAATATCCAGAACGGTACTCTTTCTCCAGCAACAACAACTTAACAATGCAAGAATACCTGCATAGTGCCAACACACTGGATTTTTTTCACACACCACTATCTACACAAGCATATCAACAATTTCTGGAGATACAAAATGGCACACAGGACATTCAGGTGACTGACAGCATTGATAGATGGGTATATCCCTGGGGACATGATTACTCTTCAATTAAGATGTACAAGATCCTGATCCAAGGAGATTTGGCTCGATCTCTCTTTCCAAAAATTTGGAAAAATGCTGTCATGCTCAGATACAAGATCTTCTTCTGGTTGCTTATGCATGACAGGGCAAATACAAGAAATCTCCTTCACAGAAAATCCTTTCATCTGCCTTCATACAATTGTGCTCTCTGCAGTTCAGGCACTGAAGAAACAGCAATGCATCTGTTTTGGGACTGCAATTTTGCTGCTACTTGCTGGGACTCCATTCAGAGTAACAGACGCATGGGCATCTCTGTTTATGATGAGATTCTGCTATTGTCTCAAGCCTTACCAACACATATTGCCATAGAAATCATTATTATGGGTTGCTGGAATATTTGGATGCAGAGAAATGGAAAGATCTTCAGCTCCAAGCCTCTCTCTATTCATTCATGGAAGTGTATGCTGAGAAAAGACCTCTTGTTGCTCAAGTACAGAATCAAGGATAAATATGTAGCTCTCCTCTCAAGTTGGATTGACCAAAATCTAGATTGCACCTGATTTATCATGATAGGTTTTGCTAGAGCAGGAATTGGATAGTTGTCTCCTTATCCTTTGTTTTCTTTTACTTACACTTGTACATAAACTCCTTTTATTTATTTAATATCGTAGAACGATTGTTCTACGGGTTTCGGTTAAAAAAAATGCTTCCTTGAGCGGTTGTACTCCTCCTAATCTACAACTACATGCACATACAAGCAACGACACGTCAGATGCGAATGCGTGGCCACAGACACTCTTGCTCCTATAGGTCACTCGCATGTTTCTCAAGCGTGCTCATTCCTGCCCACGTATTTGCTACTACTTTCTTATACCTGGCCTTTGGCAACTTCCAAGGAGGCACTTGCACTGCATGCCCTGATCTCCGGTCTTCACCTTTGCCTTGGGAAATTTCCAAGGGCCATACATGGGGTCGCTTCGAAGAAGAAAAAAGTTCTCTTACCTAAATACTTGACAGTGCGCGCGCATTATTTGACAATCGCGAGCGGCCGCGCTACGCGACAAGCCTCAAGCCTGCCACTTGCTAAGCGCATGCATGTGGAAGAATATTGTAACACTACAGCATTTTTTGGTTTGTCTAGTACTAGTATTATACACAGTAGCAAAGGTGGATATGCACAGGTCTAGAAATTTTTTAAAAAGTCATATCTTTCAAATCGCGTGTCAGAATTCAGATCCGTTTTCATCATTGGGATCCTCGTGATGAGATCTTTGAAACTAGACCCGCATGGGTATGTTTTGACGATTTTTTATGCCAATTTTAATGCTATATGGTGCAAGTCTATTACTACATGGTGCAAATTTAGTATTGCATGATGCAACTTTTTTTCAAAACCAATTGGAGACTTGCATGATCCAATTTCCTATGAGGTTGTAACCTACCATTTATGACAACCAACTTTTTATGTTGTGCAACTAGGCTACTATCCTGACCTACTACCTAGTAGTGTATGTGCAACTTCTCTACTCGTGGATGTCTAGTTTTTCATTGTTGACACACCCTACCAATCTACCCTACCAGCGATATGTGCAACTTAGTCAGTTGTTCTAGCCAACCACCTAGTAGTCAATGTGCAACTCCTTCCCCTTCCTATTTGTGAATGTGTGGTTGCAGTTGGCAGAGGCAACATACGGAGTTGCACATAGTCTGCTAGACAGTTGGTCGGGGCAATCGATGAAGTTGCACATCGCACTGGCAAGGGATAGTCATGGTAATATGCACATCCACGGGCAGGGAAAAAGTTGCACATCAACTACTAGTCAGTTGGCCTAGGCAATAGAGAAGTTGCACATCTCACTGTCAGGGGGTAGGTTGGGGTGGAGGTGCCATCGGCGAAAATTGCACATCTCCGCAGAGTTGCACACCGTCATTCGCATAGTCGCACATGCCCAGCTATGGGTTGCACACTCTCGTTCGCATAGTCACACGCGCGACCGCGAAGGTGCATACTCTCATCGGCATAGTAGCTCACGCATGCCCGTGAGAGTTGCACATGCGCGGTGGCATAGTCGCACATGCGGGACCGCGAAACTGCACATCTTACTAGGTAGTTGGCCAGGGCAGTAGACAATGTTGCACATCTTACAAGGTAGTTGGCCGGGGCAGCAGACAAAGTTGCACATCTTACTGGTAGGGGTAGTCTGGGGCGGAGGTGCTATCAGTGAAAACCGCAAGTCCACGGGTAGGAGAAAGTTGCACATCGGTTGTAGGTAGTTGCGCATCGACTGCTAGAGAGTTGCACCAAACGAAGATTAAATTGCACACAAAAAAGTTCGTCGAAACAATACCCATGTAGGATCTAGTTTTGAACAACATCTCGTGAGGATTCATATGGTGAAAGGGGGTTTTAATTTTGATGTTCAGTCAAGAGTTATAACTTTTTCTAAAAAAATTAAAACCAAATTAAATGCGTTCATATTTGTTCGCATCATTAAACCACACGTCCACTGATAGGAAGAAAGTTGCACATCAACTATCAGTAGTTGCACATCAACTTCTAGACAGTTGCATCAAACGAGGATTAAGTTGCACACAAAAAATTTCATCGAAACATACTCATACGGGATCTAATTTCGAAGAGAACATCGCGAGGATTCCTATTGTGAAAGCGGATTTTAATTTTGATGTTAGGTTCAAAAGTTAAGTTTTTTTTTAAGAAATAAAAATTGAAAAGCAAACTAGATTGTCAACTTCCTTTTGTGGACAAGGAGACCAGGTACTTTCCTTTTCCACCGGCCGCTCTGAAGCTCTACCTGACGCGTGAGCGCCCACTAGACGCGTCCAAGTTCTTATATAAAGCGAGAAAAATACTACTATTAAAGAAAACAGTTTATGTAAGAGTAAAATACCCATCCTTGTCACTTCCTCGTTCCTACTAGATATGGCCAGTTGTATTTCACAAAATGTCGCTTTCCACCAGCTAGGCAGCCGTCTCTAAGCGCTCTAGTTAACACATTTTCTTATCGTAGATTTTATCCTGCCATGAGAGACTCCCTTGGCATTAGCCTTGTACAGGTTCATGAGAAAATCATACAGAGAACGATATGGGAGGTGCGTGGTTATTTCCTCTTGCTTTCGTAGGCGTTCTTTCCTTCCAGAAGGCGAGTACTGACTGAATCACTGAACTATTGATGCGCATGAAAATTGTGTGTGTGAAGATTGCATAGTTGAAGCATGATTTGGGTCTGGATGTATGCTGGCCAGGAGATGGTTGAGCACTTATTTTGCTGCTCAAAAGATAGCGGCATGCCTGTCAGGGCCATAACTGAACCCGCGCTACTGTACACTTCATCAGTTAGCCAACGGCTCAGATTGAAAGTGGTGAAGGAGGGTGGACGACCCAGAACTCACAAGTTACAGTTGCGCTTAATAATAAAACAGCTGCATTCAGCTTTACCCTGTTAGTCGAACCCTCCGTCCGATCTCCAATCGATCTCCAAGTACGATTCGATCGTAACACTGCAGTTCCAAAACCTATAGCCATTTCCTAAGTTCTTCAGCCGAGCCTTCTACTAGGATGCTTCGCGAGACAGAAAAAAGTAAAACACAGGCGCACACCGGTTAACATCACACGGTTTAGCAAGTGTCATCATGCGTGGCCGGTCGTCCGCACGAATGATATGCCGCAGCCCACAGGTTCAGCCACTGGACCAGCCAATGCCATTTGCGAATAGTATAACACGGCAACAAAGCACACTTGCTTTAGATTTAAGGTAAAGCTGCCGGTCTGCCGGGCATTTGATACGTTTTACTACCAGGCAAACAATTGCGTAACTGGTCGACTGATTGAAGGCAGAGTACTTTGTGCAATTAAATACGAAGATATGGAGATAGTTGCGTATCATGGTGGTTGGTCATGGCTCATCAGTTCTTATAATGTAACGCAAGTGAGGAGTTCCTTTCATAGTCCACCCACCGCAACCCAACCGAACACAAGCAGCTTGTGAAGGTTGGTACAGATCCTGCGTAGCAGCTGCAATGTTTTTGATTTATGGCTGCATCATAATGTTAGGGCTAATAACACAGAAACATGCTAGTTGTTGAGGAGAAGACAACATGGAGTGTTCAGATCCAGAATTAATCGGTGTTCAGATCCAAAACAGCTACCAGCACAAGTATCACAGATCTGGGACAACATGTTAACTGCAGATCCCAAATGTTACAAATGCGGGGAATCAGATTGAAACATCTGCGCCTCTAAAACAAGCAGACCGGGGAGACGAAGGTAATGGATCAACCCTAAAACTAGATCTCATTTCCGACCTCTCTCCTCTAATAAGCTCTTAACACATCCTCCATGACAACAACCTAGCAGAAACGACTGGTGATCCCCAAACCGTAAGAGGAAACAACTAGGTACATGCACGGGCACAGCAGCTTGTCTGGTAGTGCCGGCGAGTTGGCTGGCGGCCTAGGTGGAGCGCGCGAGGCGGGAGGCGATGGCGGAGTGGTACATGGCGTCGTGGAAGCTCTCCGTCTCCACCATCCGCGCCCGCAGCTGCCGCGCCTTCTCCTCCGTCAGGCCGCCCACGAACGACCTCCCCGCCTTCTCCTCCTCCACCACCGCCATCGGCGGCGCCGGTGCCGCGGCCTCGATGTAGTCCGCCCGCCCGGACCAGCCGAGCAGTGGCGCCCACCACTTGCCTCCCTCGGGGGCTCCCGCCGCGCGGACCCGCCCGGCGCCCACGGAGCCAGAGGCGGAAGTGGCGCGGGGCCCGAAAGTCTTTCCCGTCGATGGGCGGGGGGAGAAGGAGACGGCGGATGCTGACGGTGCCATGGCCATTAGCTCGGTCGCTTGCTTCGCTCGTGAGCTTGTACTACGGGGTTGCTTTGCTTTCGGTTTGGTGAGAGATGGTGGGGATTGAAAACTGTGAATGTTTGAGCTTGCGAGATGGAGAGCTGGAGATGGCGGAAATTTATAACGGGCCAGGCCAGGCCAGGGGAAGAAGAGGAAGAGTGGATAGGAACGGCGCGTGGGCACGCGGTGGGCAAACCCTAAACGGCGCCTTAAGCGCCCGTTTATGGGTTACGGCGCCTTAAGCGCCCGTTTATGGGTTATTTGCAAACAGCGCACACCCCCCTACTTCCTTTTCGATCTAAATGGGCCGGCCCGTGTACGAGTTTTTTCTGCCTTTAAAAGAGAAAAAGAAGTTCCGGGGGCAAGGTGAACCGAACCCGCGACCTCCTCCTTCGAGGTTCAACGCACTGACCACCCCGCCGCCCAACCTCATGTTCAACGCACTGACCACCCCGCCGCCCAACCTCATGTGCCTACATACATCTTTCTCCACCTTTTCATCCATCTAGTTTCCTTTTTCTTTTTTTCCCTTCTTTCTGGTTCAATGAAAATTTTAATTTTTTTGTGAACCTTTTAGCAAAACCAATGAACTTTTTCTTAATTTTTGATAAACTTTTTTCAAATTCGATGAACTTTTTTTCAAAATCAATGAAATTTTCTCAAATTTGACGAACTACTTTTTCAAATTCGGTAAAAATAAAATTCAAAATCGGTGAACTTTTTTCAAAGTCGATGAACTTTTTTCACGAATCGGTGAACCTTTTTTTTCAAATTCGATGAACTTTTTTACAATTTGATGAAATTTTTTCAAATTTTGATGAACTATTTTTCAAATTCAAAGAACTTTTTAAAAAACTGATGAACTTCTTTTCAAACGTTGAACTTATTTTTCAAATTCGTGATTTTTTTTAAGTTTGTGAACTTTTTTCAAATCCATGAACATTTTCTAATTCACGAATTTTATATATTTTTTTGTTTTAAAAATTTCCTTTTTTTAAAGTCAACCGGTGAAGGAAGGGTGGCCGGTGAAGCTGCGCTCGAGCGATCAGGAAAGGGGGCAGGTGAAGCGATCGAGCAGGGGGAGGATCGGTGAAGCGCTCACCTTACATGGGCCGGCCCACAAGCAGGGAACGTGAGCGCCCGTTCATCCCAGTGACGCTGAAGGCGCCACTTAGGAGCTCCCCGGTGTGGGGGTGCGCTTTTCCGTTACGCGTGACGTGTGATCGTGTGGACTCATGCACGCACCTGTATCGGGTCAAGGATGACCGCCGGTAGGCTCGGGAGTACAAATCGCTTTTTCAAAACATCGATACGGCTAACGCCCCTAAGTTCGGCTGGCCCTCCAGCCCGCTCCCCAGCTATGGGCCGGCTGGGCACGGCGCCACTCCCGGGCCGGCTTGCCGTGGCCGGCAGCTGGCGGGATCAGCGCCTGTTCAATCCCGCCATATGACAGGACCTCTCTTACGTCGGAGAGAGTGTGGCTACAGAGCCAACAGTATCGCTGACCAGGGCGACCGACGTCTGCGCGACGCAGCACTGTGGAGGCACAGTGCCAATCACTCAGTGACGCCGAGAATGATGGGCTACAGTGACGTGCACCCAGCGGGCCCAACTGGCGACCAGAGACGCTGGCAGCAGGGCCCCGCCCCTCTTTCTTTATCATTTGTAACTTGAGAGGTCCAACTATAAGACCTCCCAGGAGCCCCCTTAGAAGGGGGTCGGCTCACTCTACATACACACATATGCAAGGGAGAGAGGAGAGCTAGCTCCTTCTTCCTCCTCCACCCGAAACAGCTAAAGGAGCACCATTGTAACCACATCATCATAGTCAATCCGGCAGGACTAGGGATATTACCTCCCTTGGGCGGCCCTGAACCTGGGTACGTCGTGTGTCTTGCATCGCTCGTGCCCGATCTCGCCTCCGGAACCCGCCGGCGCACTTTGGCTCCAAGCACACTCGATAAGTCATCCCACGACATCTGCCGTGAGTACACCACGGCAATTGGCGCCCACTGTGGGACCGCACGCGGCGTCGGCCAGAGTCATGTTCCGGACGAGACCCAACACCCTCTCCGGCGAGCGCATCGCGCACGACTTGGTCAACCCGCTTGGTGTGTCCGCTTGCGCTGGCAACGGCGTGGCGCTCGGTGCGGACGTCGCCTGCCCTGCAGGCGGCTCCATCGTCCCCTTCGGCAAGTTGTGCGCCTTCGTCGCGCTCATCCCCGACGAGTACCCTAGCGAGATGCTCACCTTCTCCGACCTGCTACCATCCAGCGACAGCGGCATCTCCGACGATGTCGCCGGCCTCTGCGTTCGCGTGTAGGTGATGACCACCGGCTCCAGCCAAGCCTCTGGCCGTAGCAAGGATCCGGCTGATGCGGAAGCGGGCCGGCTTCACTTCGGCTGGCGACGGGCTAAGCCGACGCGGGGGCGTGCGCCGCCGCTTCGAGCTATCGACGAGCTCCTGGGCGCGAACCGACCCACTTACAACCCCCCCGGTCCAGAACATGAGGGCTGCATAGGAGGCCGCGGCCTAACTGGACCACCTGGAAGGCGAGGAGCAGCAGCAGCGCGTCCGCGACCTCATCACCGCCGCGAATCTGCTGCAGACGTAGTGGAACCCGTCCGAGCCGCCCGCATCCGGCTCGGAGTCTCCCCCTCTTCAGATGGACAACCGGCAGCCGACCGGTGCACACCGGCAGACGCTGCAGGCGTCCTCCCCGCCTTCTCCAGCCCCGGGAGCCGGCACCAGGGCAGCCGGGGCCGACAAACCGAGACGCGCCGGCTGTCACTAGTCGGGCCGACGATCCGGCTGGTCCTGGCTGCTGGCAGCTGATGTCGCTTGAACTACGTCGGTATTTCCCCAAAGAGGAAGGGATGATGCAGCACAGCTACGATAGATATTTTCCTCAGTTATGAAACCAAGGTATCAATCCAGTAGGAGAATCAAGCAACACTATGTAAACGGTACCTGCACATAAAGAACAAATATTTGCAACCCGACCCTTATGAGGGGTTGTCAATCTCTCTACGGGTAAAAAAATAGATAAATTTGTGGTAGATTGGATAAATAGCTCTCGATAAAATGTGAAATAAAATAAATAACAAAAAATACAACAAGGTATTTTTTGGTTTTTTGAATAATAGATCTGAAAACAAAAGCAAATAAAAATAGATCTCAAAGCAAATATGATAAAGAATAGACCCGGGGGCCATAGATTTCACTAGTGGCTTCTCTCAAGAAAATAGCACACGGTGGGTAAACAAATTACTGTTGGGCAATTGATAGAAGATCAAATAATTATGAGGATATCCAAGGCAATGATCAATATATAGGCATCACGTCCAAGATTAGTAGACTGACTCCTGCCTGCATCTACTACTATTACTCCACACATCGACCGCTATCCAGTATGCATCAAGTGTATTAAGTTCATGGAAAAACGAAGTAATGCAATAAGAACGATGACATGATGTAGACGAGATCTATTCATGTAGGAATAGCCCCCATCTTGTTATCCTTAATAGCAACGATACATGCGTGTCTTGCTGCCCCTTCAGTCACTAGGAAAGAACACCGCACGATCGAACCCATCACAAAGCACCTCTTCCCATGGCAAGAAAAATCGATCTAGTTGGCCTAACTAAACCAAAGATTCGAAGAAGAAATACGAGGCTATAAATAATCATGCATATAAGAGATCAAAAGAAGACTCAAATAATATTCTTGGATATAGATCTGATGATAAACTCAAAGTTCATCGGATCCCAACAAACACACCGCAAAAACAGTTACATCAAATAGATCTCCAAGAGACCATTGTATTGAGAATCAAAAGAGAGAGAGAGGAAGCCATCTAGCTACTGCCTACGGGCCCGTAGGTCTACGATGAACTACTCACGCATCATCGGAGAGGCACCAATGAGGATGATGAACCCCTCCGTGATGGTGTCTAGATTGGATCTCGTGGTTCTGGAACTTGCGACGACTGAAATTGTGTTTCGTCGACTCCCCTAGGGTTTCTGGAATATTTGGCAATTTATAGGGTGAAGAGGCGATGCGGGAGGTCACCGAGGGGGGCACAACCCGCCTGGGCCCCCAGGCGCGCCCTGGTGGGTTGTGCCCACCTCGGGCCTCCCCTCTGGTACATCTTTGGCTCACTGGGTGTCTTCTGGTCCATAAAAATTCTCCAAAAAGTTTCGCTGCGTTTGGACTCCGTTTGGTACTGATATTCTGCGAAGTAAAAAAAAAGCAAAAAACAGCAACTGGCACTGGGCACTATGTCAATAGGTTAGTCCCAAAAAATGATATAAAGTTGCTATAAAATGATTGTAAAACATTCAAGAATGATAATATTACAGCATGGAACAAGCAAAAATTATATATACATTGGAGACGTATCAGCATCCCCAAGCTTAATTCCTACTCGTCCTCGAGTAGGTAAATGATAAAAACAGAATTTTTGATGTGGAATGCTGCCTAACATGTTCATCACATATTCTTTTCTTTTGTAGTATGGACATTTGGACTTTTATTGGTTCAAAGCAATAGTCTAGTTTTGACATGAAGATTTTAATACTCAAGCATATCAACAAGCAACCATGTCTTTCAAAATATCAACACTAAAGAAAGTTATCCCTAGCCCATTATGCTCAATCATTGATCCATTCATGAAGCACACTCGCATATTAGCTACATCCAATGCTCAAGTACGATCATAATGCCCCTTAGTTGGTGCTTTATAAGAGAAGATGGAGACTCAAGTAAAATTAAAATTGCATAAAGTAAATAGATATGCCCTTCGTAGAGGGATGTAGGAATTTGTAGAGGTGCCAGAGCTTAAAGCTTAAATTGAGAGATATTTTTTTTAGAGGCATACTTTTCCCGTCAACGAAAACGACCGAGTAATTCCCAACACTTTCCATGCTAGATATATCATAGGCGGTTCCCAAACAGAAAATAAAGTTTATTCCTTTTTCGACCATTCTTTCACATTCCACGGCTAGCCGTATCCACGGGTGCCGTCCATACCAACACTTTCCAAGGAATTTATTATTTGACAACATAAAGTAAATTTCTTTTTCATTTTGGGACTGGGCATCCCTATTACCGCCACACTCTCGTGCAATGACAAGTGAATAAATACTCATCTTGAGAATAACACATCTAGCATGGAAAATATTGGCCACCCCCTGCCGCTTCATGAGCGGTACGGGCACACAAAAAGGAAATTTATTTTGAAAATTAGATATGGCACATACAAATTTGCTTAGAATGACATGGAAATACCGCATATAGGTAGGTATGGTGTACTCATATGGCAAAACTGGGTTTAAGGATTTTGGATGCACAAGTAGTATTTCTACTTAGTACAAGTGGAGGCTAGCAAAAAGATTGAGAAGCAACCAACCAAGAAACGAAAATTCACATAAGAGAGCATTAAGCATAACTAACATCGAATAATGCACCACAAGTAGGATGTAATTTCATTGCATAACTATTGACTTTCATGCTTGCATAGGGAATCACAAACCTTAACACTAATATTCTTACTAAAGCATAATTACTCACCAACATGACTCACATATCACTATCATCATATCTCAAAACTATTACAAAGAATCAAGTTTATTTTGTCCAATGATCTTCATGAAAGTTTTTATTATATCCCTCCTAAATATCTATCACTTTGGGACTAGTTTCATATATTGCAATTGCTTTTGACAAGCTCGAACAAATCTAAGTGAAGAACATGAGCATAAAATTTTTCGTCTCTCAAAATAATATAAGTGAAGCATGAGAGAATTTCTTCAAAAATTTATTAACTCTCAAATAAATCTAAGTGAAGCCTGAGAGCATTTATTCAAAAATATTAAAGCACACCGTGCTCAGAAAGATATAAGTGAAGCACTAGAGCAATTCCATAGCTAAAAAAATTTAAGTGAAGCATATAGAGCAATTCTAACAAATCATAGCATAATTTTGGCTCTCTCAAATAGGTGTGTACAGCAAGGATACTTGTGAAAAACTAAAAAGCAAAACAAGCAAAGAATCATATAATACAAGACGCTCCAAGCAAAACTCATGATATGTGACGAATAAAAATATAGCTCCAAGTAAAATACCGATGCTCGTTAGAAGAAAGAGGGGATGCCTTCCGCGGCATCCCCAAACTTAGTTGCTTGGTTCTCCTTGAATATTAACTTGGGGTGCCACGGGGCATCCCCAAGCTTAGTCTCTTTTCACTTCTTATTCCTTCATCCATCGCGATCTCACCCAAAACTTGAAAACTTCAATCACACAAAACTTAACAAAACCTTCGTGAGATCCGTTAGTATAAGAAAACCAATCTTTGCTTTAAGTACTGTAGAAAACCCATTCCAATTTTATTATTGCATTATATATACTGTATTCCAACTTAAACTTGTCTTATACCCCCCGATACAATCCATAGATTCATCAAAATAAGCACACAATGCAAAGAAAATAGAATCTGTCAAAAAACAGAACAGTCTGTAAAGATGCGAATTGTTCTCATACTTATGTAACTCCAATAATTCTGAAAAATAATGTAATCATAGGAAATTTGTATGTAAATCTTTTGTAAAAAATTCAGAATTTTTAGTCGCTTCTGTGAATTTAAAAAATTCTGTTACTTAACGCAAAAGTTTCTGTTTTTCAACAGGATCAAATCAACTATCACCAAAGCTATCTCAAAGGCTTTACTTGGCACAAAAACTAATTAAAACATAAAAAACACAATCATAACAGAGGAATAATTGTGCAAACACTCAAGAACAGAAATAAAAAGGCAAAAATAAAATTTATTCATTGGGTTGCCTCCCAACAAGCGCTATCGTTTTATGCCCCTAGCTAGGCATAATGCAAAGAATCAAGTATTGTCATCTTTAGTTTTAGATCCATAGGATGCCCTCATGATTGATTCATATGGTGGCTTAATTATTGTTCTAGGGAAGTGTTCCATACCCTTTCTTAGTTGAAATTGAAATTTAATATTGCCTTCTTTCATATCAATCACGGCACCAATAGTACGTAAAAACGTTCTACCAAATATAATTGGACAAGACGGATTGCAATCAATATCAAGAACAATAAAATCTATGGGCACATAATTTCTATTTGGAAGAATAAGAACATCATTAATTCTTCCCAAAGTCTTTTTAATATTAGAATCTGCCAAGTGCAAATTAAGAGAACATTCTTCAATATCGGTAAGACCAAGCACATCACATAGAGATTTCGGAATTGTGGAAACACTAGCACCCAAGTCACATAAAGCAAAACACTCATAATTTTTAATCTTGACTTTGATAGTAGGTTCCCATTCATCATGCAATTTTCTAGGAATTGAAATCTCTAACTCCAACTTTTCTTCCAAAGCTTTCATCATGGCATCAACAATATGTTTAGTAAAAGCTTTATTTTATTCATAAGCATGGGGTGAATTTATCATGGATTGCAACAAAGAAATACATTCAAGCAAAGAGCAATTATCATAATTAAAGTCTTTGTAATCCCAAAGAGTGGGCATATCACTAGTTAAAGTTTTGACCTCTCCAAACCCACTTTTATCAATTTTTTCATCAAGATTTTCACCCTCCGAATTGTCGGGACGCCTTCTAACTAAAGTTGACTCTTCTTCAGTCCCTTTATCATCAATTTTAATTCTACTAAACAAGGAATCAATAGAATAAACACCAATCACTTTAAGATCTTCATCATTTTTATGAAAGCAATCACTAAAAAACGCTCTTTCTAAAAATTCTCTTTTAGCTCTATGCATAGCGGTTCTTTTCTTACTTTCATCCATAGAAACATATAAAACTTTAATTGATTCATCAACCTTGGGTACAAAAAATTTCAACTTGAGATTTTCTATATCATGAGAAATTCTATCAATGCTTCTAGGCACATCATCAATCTTACTCAACTTTTCTTCTATCGTAGTATTGAAAACTTTTTGAGCATTGATAAATTCTTTAATATTATTCTCAAGATTAGAGGTGTTACTATTATTATTGTAAAAAGAATTACCATAATTATTAGAGGAATTTCCAGGAAAAAGGCCTAGGATTAAAATTACCTCTATAAGCATTGTTATTAAAATTGTATCGTGAAACAAAATTCACATCTACGGGATCACTATTTTGCTCAATGAAAGTAGACAAAGGCACATCATTAAGATCAATAGGAGCACTTTTATTAGCAACCAATTTCATAAGAGCATCAACCTTTTCACTCAACATACTAGTTTCTTCAACCGAATTAACTTTTTCACTAGTAGGTGCTCTGTCAGTATGGCATTGTGAATAATTTGCCATAATATTATCAAGAAATTTAGTAGCTTCACCCAAAGTAATTTCCATAAAGGTACCACCCGCGGCGGAATCTAAAAGATTTCTAGAAACAAAGTTCAATCCCGCATAAAAATTTTGTATGATCATCCAAAGATTTAAACCATGAGTAGGACAATTTCTTAGCATCAACATCATTCTTTCCCAAGATTGTGCAACATGTTCAAGCTCAAGTTGCTTAAAATTCATGATTTGAGTTCTAAGGGAAATAATTTTCACGGGCGGAAAATACTTAGTAATACAAGCATCTTTGCACTTATCCCAAGAATCAATACTATTGCGAGGCAAAGAAGAAAACCAAATTTTTGCACAATCCCTCAAAGAGAAAGGAAATAATTTCAACTTCACAATATCATTGTCCACATCTTTTTTCTTTTGCATATCGCATAATTCTACGACTGTGTTTAGATGAGACACGACATCCTCATTAGGAGTACCCGAAAACTGATCTTTCATAACAAGATTCAACAAAGTGGCATTAATATCACAAGATTCCGCACTAGTTGCGGGAGGAGCAATTGGAGTGCTAATAAAATCATTGTTGTTGGTATTGGAAAAATCACACAACTTGGTATTTTCTTGAGTCATCGTGACTACGCAAACAAGATTGCACACAAAAACAGATCTGATGAGAAAACGGCGAACGAAAAAGAGGGCGAATAAAACGATAAATTTTTGTGAAGTGGGGGAGATGAAAACGAGAGGCAAATGGCAAATAACGTAAATTGCAAGGAGATGAGATTTGTGATTAGGAACCTGATAGATGTTGATGATGTCTCCCCGGCAACGGCGTCAGAATTCCTTTTGATGTCGCTTGAACTACGTCGGTATTTCCCCAAAGAGGAAGGGATGATGCAGCAGAACTACGGTAGTTATTTCCCTCAGTTATGAAACCAAGGTATCAATCTAGTAGGAGAACCAAGCAACAATATGTAAACGGTACCGGCACACAAAGAACAAATACTTGCAACCCGACGCTTATGAGGGGTTGTCAATCCCTCTACGGTTAAAAAGATAGATAAATTTGTGGTAGATTGGATAAATAGCTCTCGATAAAACGCGAAACAAAATAAATAACAAAAAAGTGCAGCAAGGTATTTTTGGGTTTTTGGAATAATAGATCTGAAAACAAAAGAAAATAAAAATAGATCTCAAAGAAAATATGATAAAGAATATACCCGGGGGCCATAGATTTCACTAGTGGCTTCTCTCAAGAAAATAGCACATGGTGGGTAAACAAATTACTGTTGGGCAATTGATAGAAGATCGAATAATTATGACGATATCCAAGGAAATGATCAATATATAGGCATCACGTCCAAGATTAGTAGACCGACTTCTGCCTGCATCTACTACTATTACTCCAGACATCGACTGCTATCCAGCATGCATCAAGTGTATTAAGTTCATGGAAAAACGGAGTAATGCAATAAGAACGATGACATCATGTAGACGAGATCTATTCATGTAGGAATAGCCCCCATCTTGTTATCCTTAATAGCAACGATACATGCGTGTCTTGCTGCCCCTTCAGTCACTGGGAAAGAACACCGCACGATCGAACCCATCACAAAGCACCTCTTCCCATGGCGAGAAAAATCGATCTGGTTGGCCTAACTAAACCAATGATTCAAAGAAGAAATATGAGGCTATAAATAATCATGCATATAAGAGATCAAAAGAAGACTCAAATAATATTCTTGGATATAGATCTGATGATAAACTCAAAGTTCATCGGATCCCAACAAACACACCGCAAAAATAGTTACATCAAATAGATCTCCAAGAGACCATTGTATTGAGAATCAAAAGAGAGAGAGGAAGCCATCTAGCTACTGCCTACGGACCCATAGGTCTACGATGAACTACTCATGCATCATCGGAGAGGCACCAATGAGGATGATGAACCCCTCCGTGATGGTATCTAGATTGGATCTCGTGGTTCTGGAACTTGCGGCGGCTGGAATTGTGTTTTGTCGACTCTCCTAGGGTTTCTGGAATATTTGGCAATTTATAGGGCGAAGAGGCAGTACGGGAGGTCACCAAGGGGGGCCCAACCCCTTGGGCGCGCTTGGGCCCCCAGGCGCGCCCTGGTCGGTTGTGCCCACCTCGGGCCTCCCCTCTGGTACATCTTTTTCCCACTGGGTGTCTTCTGGTCCATAAAAATTCTCCAAAAAGTTTTGCTGCGTTTGGACTCCGTTTGGTACTGATATTCTGCGACGTAAAAAACAAGCAAAAAACAACAACTGGCACTAGGCACTATGTCAATAGGTTAGTCCCAAAAAATGATATAAAGTTGCTATAAAATGATTGTAAAACATCCAAGAATGATAATATAACAACATGGAACAAGCAAAAATTATAGATACGTTGAAGACGTATCAGTAGCTTGCACAACAACCCCTGCCCCCGCGACCGGAGCGACCGGCCTCCGTTGGTCCGGCTGTGCATCCCACGGTAACCAACCGGTTGGGGCATCGTGAGACCAACGACGAGCATGACGCCCGCCACCACATCGAGCGGCTGGCGCGCTTCCTCACTCTGGAGGAGGAGAGCTCTGTCGGCCCGGCATGCTTCGGCCTGCGCCTCTGCAGAGAACCGTTCCCCAAGGGCTTCACGCTGGCTCGCGACACCCCGAGGTACAACGGCGTCACCAAGCCGGAGGACTGGCTTGTCGACTACACCACGGCCGTCAGCATAGCCGACGGCAACAATCGCGTGGCGGTGTGCTACGTGCCCTTCATGCTGCTTGGCTCGGTCCGGACATGGCTGAACAGCCTGCCGACTAACAGCATCAATGCATGGCTGGACTTCAAGGAAGTGTTTATGCGCAACTTCACCGGCACGTACAAGCGCCCGGACCGGCCCCGTCAGCTCTCCATGTGCTTCCAGGGGCCGGAAGAGTCCCTCCGCGACTACGTCATGCGGTGTACTGAGTTGCACAACTCTTGCGACGGAGTACACGAGGTGCAGGCGATCCAGTACTTCACTGAGGGGTGTTGAGTGCTACTTGTGAGCCGCGTTGGGATTTCCTCGAAGAGGAGAGGATGATGCAGTATAGTAGAGATAACTATTTCCCTCAGTTAAGAACCAAGGTTATCAATCAGTAGGAGAACCACGCAAGACCTCGTGAACAGCACCTACACACAAAAGAACAAATACTTGCACCCAATGCAAACAAAGGATTGTCAATCCCTTGGCGGTTAATTGCAAGGATCAAATCTCGTAGTGATAGATAGGTAAAAAACACAAAAAAAAATAACGGTAAATAAATTGCAGCAAGGTATTTTTGGATTTTAATATATGATAAAGATAGACCCGGGGGCCATAGTTTTCACTAGAGGCTTTGCTCTTGAACATATCATATGGTGGGTAAATAAATTACTGTTGGGTAATTGATAGAAAAGCGTGTAGTTATGACGATATTCAAGGCAATGATCATGTATATAGGCATCACGTCCGAGACAAGTAGACCGACTCCTGCCTGCATCTACTACTATTACTCCACACATCGACCGCTATCCAGCATGCATCTAGAGTATTAAGTTCATAAAGAACAGAGTAACGCCTTAAGCAAGACGACATGATGTAGAAAAAGTAAACCCAATCAATATGAATAAACCCCATCTTTTTATCCTTAATGGCAACGATACAAATACATGTCATTCCCCTTTCCATCACTGGGATTGAGCACCGCAAAATCGAACTCATTTTAAAGCACCTCTCCCATTGCAAGATAAATCAATCTAGTTGGCCAAACCAAATGGATAGATCGGAGAGAAATACAAAGCTATAACAATCATGCATATAAGAATTCAGAAAAGAATCAAATAATATTCATGAATAATCTGATCATAAACCCACAATTCATCGGATCCCAATAAACACACCGCAAAAAAGGATTACATCGAATAGATCTCCAAGAACATTGAGGAGAACATTGTATTGAAGATCAAAGAGAGAGAAGAAGCCATCTAGCTACTAGCTATGGACCCGTAGGTCTGTGGTAAACTACTCACACACATCATCGGAAGGGCAGCAATGTTAATGTAGAGGCCCTTCATGATTGATTCCCCCTCCGGCAGAGTACCGGAAAAGGTCTTCAGATGGGATCTCCGAAGAACAGAAACTTGAGGCGGCAGAAAAAGTATTTTGGGTGGCTCTCTGATGTATTGGGAATATTTGGAAATTTATAGAAGTGGAATTAGGTCAAGAGGTGCCACGAGGTTCCCACAAGCCTGGGGGCGCCCCCCGGGCGCACCGTGCAGGCTTGTCTCTCCCTCGTGGCTCCGCAGGTCTTCTCCCGAAGCTTCAAGGGTACCATCTGGTCCAGAAAAAATCATCAAAAAGTTTTGTAGCGCTTGGACTATGTTTGGTACTGATTTTCTGAAAAGTAAAAAATAAGCAAAAAACAGCAACTGGCACTGGGCACTAAGTTAATAGGTTAGTCCCAAAAAATGGTATATAATTGCATAATAAACATCCAAGATTGATACTATAATAGCATGGAACAACCAAAAATTATAGATACGTTGGAGACATATCACCGAGATGGAACCCTGATCAAGCACAAGCTCATGCGCTCTGAGCCGACCGCCATGGTGGAGCTCGTGGCCAAAGCGGACAAGTACGCCACAACCAACTCCGCAATGCGCGTGTAGGTCTGACTCGACGCAGCTAGCTAAGAGAACTAGGCGCATCCAGTTAACCCTCGGCCGACTGGAGACAACAACAAGCGGCAGCAGAATGACAACAACAAGTGGAAGGGTGACCAGTCGGACCCCCGCTATGGCAGCCGGCAGGTCACAACCATCTAGGGAGAGCAGCCGGCTGAACAGGGCGGCTGCCGGTGTCAACGAACACTTGACATCCAAGCTCTTACCTTCGAGCAGATGATCGATGAGCCATGCAAGCACCACAGCGGAGCGAAGCCATCTACGCACACAACCCGACAGTGCAGCTGGACGGCGCGCTTAGCGCGGGGCGACGGCCTGCCGCCTCCCCTCACCTGCGGCGTCCACGATGATTTCCCCGCCATGATGTGGCATACATCATCTTCACCAGCGAGGGTGATGACAAGCACAACCAGCACGAGCGTCAGCATGAGGTGAACGCCACAGTTCCCCCTGTCCCTCAGTTCATGCATTGGTTCGAGAGGCCAGTCACTTAGAGCCGTGAGGACCACTCGACTGTGATGCCCATGCTGGGCAGCTACGCACTCATCCTCGACCCTACCTTCGCCTCCGAGAGGCTCACCTACCGCTTCTCGCTGGTGCTGATCGACGACGGCAGCAACATCAACATTCTCTACCACGACACCATGCTCAAGCTGGGCATCAAGGAGAACCAGCTGCAGCCCAGTCAAACGATGTTCCACGACATCATGCCGGGGCACTCCTGCTCCCCCATCGGCAAGATCCGGTTGGACGTCCTGTTCGGCACCAAAGACCTCTTCCACTGTGAGCCGATCTGGTTTGAGGTGGTCGACCTGAGCAGCCCCTACGACGCGCTCCTGGGCCGACCTGCGCCGGCCAAATTCATGGCGATGCCTCACTACGCCTACAAGAAGTTGAAGATGACGGGTCCCATGGGCACCATCACCATTGTCGGCAACTACAAGAAGGCCCTCGAGTGCGCTACAGCCGGCTCCCAGTTGGTCGAGCACCTGGTCATCGCCGTAGAGAAGCGCCAGCTTGACCGGCTCGTGGCTCTAGCAGGCGAGCAGCTGGCCTTTCCGACTCCGACCAAGCAGCCGGCTAACGAGGTGGCGTTCCAGCCGTCCAAGGACACCAAGCAGATCCTGCTGGACCCGGCCAATCCGGACTAGTGCGTTACCGTGAGCGCCCGCCTCGACTGCAAATAGGAAGGCGAGCTCGTCGACTTCCTTCGTGAGAATCGGGACATCTTCGCATGGTCTCCCAAGGACATGCCGGGTGTTCCGAGGAAGTTCACCAAGCACAAACTTCATGTGTGTTCGGATGCCAAGCCAGTCAAGTAACCGCTCCGTCGTTTCTTAGAGGAGAAGCGAACAACCATTGGTGAAGAGATTGCGCGATGCTCGCATCTGTCTTCATCATGGAAGTTTTCCACCCGGAGTGGCTGGTCAACCTAGTCCTCGTGCTGAAGAAGAATGGAAGTTGGTGCATGTGTATCGACTACACCAGCTTGAACAAGGCATGCCCCAAGGATCCCTTTGCTCTGCCCCAGATTGATCAAGTAATCGACTCCACGTCCGGTTGTGAGTTGTTGTCGTTCCTGGACACCTACTCCAGCTACCACCAGATCAAGCTGGACCTGGACGACCGGCTCAAGACATCCTTGATCACCCCCTTTGGGGTGTACTACTACATCACCATGTCCTTTGGCCCGAAGAACGCGGGCGCCACCTTCCAGCGCTGCATGTAGAAGTGCCTCTTGCCGTAGATTGGCAAATGCGTGTTTGGCGTGCACTACTGGAATCAGCTTCTTTGCCGTCCGCCACGGCGGACGGCAAAAGCATAGATCACGGACGGCAAACCTCTTTGCCGTCCGCCAGCAGACGGCAAAATGTCCGGATGAACACATGCCAGCAAAGGCCTTCTTTGCCGTCCGCTTCCTGGAAACGGACGGCAAAGGATTGTGCCGTCCGCCTCTGGTGGCCAGCAGACGGCAAAGATCATGGACGGCAGTGAGGTGGGGTGAGGGCCGTTAGGGGTTAACGGCGTGCTTTGCCGTCAGCCAGCGGACGGCAAAGAGGCTAACGTCTTTGCCGTCCGCTGGCAGACGGCAAAGTGCTCAAACATGCCAGTCCCAGGAATCACAGGTAGCTGCCACGTGGCATGTTTGCCGTTAGCTAGCTGACGGCAAAGAGCCTGTACAGCCCTGTTTTTAATTTAATTCATTCAATTTGACAGCAATTCGCAGATATACATATATACACAACAAGCATATCCAACACACTAGTTTCATCATATATACATACATAACCAACACATATATAGTTCCATCCTTACATATTACAAAAGTTTCACATTGTTCATCCAACACCGTTATCCATCCATCCATATAACAAGTTCCAACCATGCAAGTTCATTGATACAAAATAAAAGCACAAATGGAAAAGAAGCACTCCATCCATGCAAGCTTCCATGAATTAAATCAAATCTGCAAAATGATAAACAAGATGTTAGAAGAAGAAGAATAAAATGAAGAAGAAGAACAAGACTATAAGAAGTAAGCATACTTAAGTAAAATGGAGCTAACCTAGAAGAAAATGAAGAAGAAGAAGAAGAAGAAGAAGAAGAAGAAGAAGAAGAAGAAGAAGAAGAAGAAGAAGAAGAAGAAGACTAGAAGAATACTAGAAGAAGACTAGAAGAATAAGAAGAAGAAGAAGAAGAAGAAGAAGAAGAAGAAGAAGAAGAAGAAGAAGAAGAAGAAGACTATAAGCTTATTATGTAAACTTGGTCATTTTGTGCTAACATAAGTAATTTTGGAGTTAACCTATAGGAAAGTAAGCATAGTAGAGATAACTTAGCATATTAGAGCTAACATAGGTAACTAAGCATATTAGAGCTAACATAGGTAACTAAGCATATTAGAGCTAACTTAGAGCTAACTTATGTCATTTCGGAGGAAACAAAGCTAAGTATATATAGATCATTTTGGAGATCAAACATACCTGACATAGTTCAGTTCTCATTGTTCTTCTCCTTCTCCTTCTCCTTCCTCAGCCTGATGCGCCAAGAGCGGCGAGGCGGTGGAGGCAGTGGGATGTAGTCTTCTACCACAATTGGCGTGGTCATGTCGCCCACCGGCGCGAGGTCATTGTCAGGCACCACCACCATCGCGAGGCCATCTTCAGGCAGGACAGGCACGACCATCGCTAGGTCATCCTCAGCCACCACCATCGCTAGGTAATCCTTAGCCTGATGCCCACTCTGCTCCTCTTCTTCCCCACTCCAATCCGGATCATCCTCCTTGTTGTTGCTTTTGCTACAGCCAGAATCGCTGTTGCTTTTGCTACAGCCAGAATCGCTGCTGCTTTGGCTGTAGCCAATGTCGCTGCTGCTGCTCCCATTGCCTGTCCAAATGCAACAATGACCGTTAACAATCGATGTGAGACAAAGCCAAATGTAGAGGAATAAGAAGAGGCAGAACGTACTAGCATCATCGTCGTCAGCGTAGCGCATGCGACACATAGTCGCGTTGAACACCTTCACGATGAGCATGGTGGCGTCGTTGTCGTACCTGAAGAGAAGGAAGTACCCCTGACGCAGGTCGTAGGCACGGTAGAACTTCTCCCAGCCACGACACAGGTACATGTGGCCCTCCTTGATCACCAACTCCACGTCCCACAGCCTGCGAAACCCGCTGCCGGCCTGTCGTAGCTTCACATTATTTGGCGGATCTTCACCCAGCATGTTCATAAAAGTGTCAGGCAGCCTCTGCAGTTTGGGACAATGAGTGATGTAGCAAACAACAGAGTTATCATAATGAGATGGGTGAAGGGGAGATCTCTCCTTTTATATACCTGCCTCGTGGATGATACTGAAGTCCCAAGTATGATACTGAAGAACTCGAAAGCATCCAACTCGTACTCCGGTGTGGCAGAGCGGAGTCTGCGGTGGCGGCTTCCCCCCATCTCTGATAAGCAGCAGAAGATAATCAACTACACCAAGTTATCATTTCTCATTCAAAAAACAATGCACTTGTGGACATATGATGGCTCTAGTTGAATTTATTAGTAGCACTAGTCGTAAAAAATGTTGACTTTAGTTGAATTTCATATAATAACTATTTTAACTTCTTTGGGTCAGCAAACTAGGCAACTAGCTAGCAGTATAAAAACATTCAACTAAAGAAAAGAAAGAAACTACAAAACGTGGTGGAACCCTAAATAAGAAAGTATAAAAACGTGTCTTTTTCTTCTTCTTCCCCTCTTCTTCTTTTTTCCTCTTTTTCCTTTTCTTCTTCTTCCTCTTCTTCCTTTTTTCTTATGCTTCTTGTCTTAGGTCTTCTGAGTCGCTTCGTCTTCTTCTTCTTCTGCTTCTCTTCGCGGTCTCTTCTGCTTCGTTGCTGTCGTTTCTTCGGTTCTCGTTCGGTGCTTCGTTCTTTTCGTCTTCTCTTCTTTCTTCTTCTGTGTTCTCTCTCGATTCTTTTCTCCTCCTCTTCCTCTTCTGCTTTCCCTTCCCTCTTTTCTTTTCCTCTTTCTTTTTCTCTTATTCCTTTTTTTCCTTCTTCTTTTCTAATATGTAAAACTATCTAAACCCACTGTCCCCGGGGCCCTCTTCCTCTTCTCTTTTCTTTCTTCGTCTTGTCTTCTTCTTCTTCTTCTTCTTCTTCTTCTTTCTTCTCCTCCTCCTCCTCCTTCCTCCCTCCCCTCTCCTCTACCTTTCTTCTTCTAAACTAAAACTAAAACTAATCTAAATAAACTAAACTAAAATAAACTAAAACTAAACTGAAAATAAAAACTAAATAAAACTAAAACAGAAAATAAACTAGAAGAAAACTAAAAAAACAAAACTAAAAAAAAGGGGGGAAGAACAAAACTGCAGGGGATCGCGGTGGAGGGCGAGGGGGGGGGGCGGGGGCGGGGCGGAGAGGGCGCGGGGAGGGGGCGAGGGCAGCGGGGGCAGGGCGGCGTAGGGCCGCGGGGAGGGGTCCGGCATCGGGGCAGCCTGGCGCAGGCCTCTCGGCGACGGGGCGCGGCGGGGCGCGGGGGGGGGGGGGGGGGGGTGGGGAGGGCTGGACGGCGGTGGGGGGGGCTGGGTCCGGGGGGCGGGGCTGGGGGCGGCGACGACAAAGCGGCTGGGGAGGAGAGAGGCGGGAGGGAAACAGAGAAAGAGAGAGAGAGGGGAGATGGCTCGGCCCGTTAAGTGGGCCTTCTTTGCCGTCTGCTAGCAGACGGCAAAGAGGACGGCCGTTTAGGGCTAGCCCACGTCTCCTCTTTGCCGTCCACTGGCGGACGGCAAAGAACCTGACCTAGCCACGCCGTGCCCCGTGGGGCCCACCTGGCCCTTTGCCGTCTGCCTTCTAGCTCTTTGCCGTCAGCTGGCTGACGGCAAAGAAACAGCGGACGGCAAATAGACTTTTTGCCATCTGCACTTTCTTTGCCGTCCGCTTTGTGGAAGCGGACGGCTAAGAGGCTCTTTGCCGTCAGCTGGCGGACGGCAAAGAGGTGGCAGACGGCAAATTACCAGATTCCAGTAGTGGTGCCAGCTAGCCAGCTCCTTGGCTTCCTTGTCTCAGAGCACGGGATTGAGGCTAACCCCAAGAAGATCAAGACCATTAAGCGCATGCGCAAGCTTGCCCGTTCTGCGATGTCCAGAAGTTCATTGGCTACCTGGCCTCTCTCAGCCTGTTTGTCAGCCGGCTGGGGGAGAGGGCCCTGCCCCTGTACCAGCTAATGAACAAGACCAGCGAGTTCGACTGGACTACGGAGGCATACGAAGCTTTCCGCGACCTCAAGCGCATGCTCTTGCTACTTGTGAGTTGCGTTGGGTTTTCCTCGAAGAGGAGAGGATGATGCAGTACAATAGAGATAAGTATTTCCCCCAGTTAAGAACCAAGGTTATCAATCTAGTAGGAGAACCATGCAAGACCTCGTGAACAACACCTACACACAAAAGAACAAATACTTCACCCAACGCGATCAAGGGGGTTGTCAATCCCCTCGGCGGTTAATTGCAAGGATCAAGTATGATAATGGTAGATAGATAAACAAAAACACAAAATAAAAGAACGGTAAATAAATTGCAGCAAGGTATTTTTGGATTGTAATATATGATAAAGGTAGACCCGGGGGCCATAGTTTTCACTAGAGGCTTCTCTCTCGAACAAAAAGCATACGGTGGGTAAACAAATTATTGTTGGGCAATTGATAGAAAAGCGCATAGTTATGACGATATCCAAGACAATGATCATGTATATAGGCATCACATCCGAAACAAGTATATCGACTCCTGCCTACATCTACTACTGTTACTCCACACATCGACCACTATCCAGCATGCATCTAGAGTATTAAGTTCAAAAAGAACGGAGTAACGCCTTAATCATGATGACATGATGTAGACAAAGTAAACTCAATCAATATGAATAAACCCCATCGTTTTCCCCTTAATGGCAATAATAAAAATACGTGTCTTGTCCCTTTCTGTCATTGGGATATAGAGCACCGCAAGATTGAACCCATTACAAAGCACCTCTCCCATTGCAAGATAAGTCAATCTAGTTGGCCAAACCAAATGGATAGATCAGAGAGAAATACAAAGCTATAACAATCATGCATAAAAGAGTTCAGAGAAGACTCAAATAATATTCATGAATAATCTGATCATAAACCCACAATTCATCGGATCCCAACAAACACACCACAAAAGAAGATTACATCAAATAGATGTCCAAGAACATCGAGGAGAACATTGTATTGAAGATTAAAGAGAGAGAAGAAGCCATCTAGCTACTAGCTATGGACCCATAGGTCTGTGGTAAACTACTCACACACATCATCGGAAGGACAACAAGGTTGATGTAGAGGCCCTCCGTGATCGATTCCCCCTCTGACAGACTACCGAAAAAGCCCTCCAGATGGGATATTCGAAGAACAGAAACTCGCGACGGCGGAAAATGTATTTTGGGTGTCTCTCTGTTGGTTTCCCGATTTTGGCGAATTTACAGAGGTGGAATTAGGTCAGACAGAGCCATGAGGGGCCCACAAGGCACTTGGGTGCGCCCAAGTGCCTTGCTATCTCCTCGTTGCATGTCTCCTCCCAAAGCTTCTAGGGTCTCTCTTGTCTAGAAAAAATTCGTTAAAAGGTTTCGTGGCATTTGGACTTCATTTCGTACTGATTTCCTGGAAAACGAAATACAGGCAAAAAACAGCAACTGACACTTGGCACTAAGTTAATAGGTTAGTCCCAAAAAATGATATATAATTACATATAAAACATCCAAGATTGATACTATAATAGCATGGAACAATAAAAAATTATAAATACGTTGAAGACGTATCAGCTCTCCACTGCGCCCGTTCTGGCCGCGCTGGCTAAAAATGAGCCCATGCTGATGTACATTGCGCCCACCACTCACGTGGTGTTGGTGGTGGAGCGCCGGTCCAGCGGCCCGTGTACTACCTGAGCGAGGTGCTCTCCTCTCCAAGCAGAACTACCCCCACTACCAGAAGATGTGCTATGACGTGTATTTGGTCGCCAAGAAGCTGAAGTAGTACTTGCAGGAGCACTCCATCACCATGGTGAGCACGGCCCCGCTCTCCGAGATCATCGGCAACCAGGCCGCCGCCGGCCGGGTCGCCAAGTGGGCCATCGAGCTATCCGCCCACAGCATCCTCTATGAGCCCCGCACGGCCATCAAGTCCCAGGTGCTGGCCGATTTCCTCGTAGACTGGGCGAAAACCCAGTTCCTTCCACCGCCTCCCAATTTGACGCACACGCGCATGCACTTCGATGGCTCGAAGATGCACTTCGGCTTGGGAGCCGGCATCGTCCTCTCCTCTCCCAAGGGAGACCAGTTGAAGTATGCGCTACAGATCCACTTTGCCGCGTCCAACAATGTGGCAAAATATGAGGCCCTCATCCACGGCCTTCGGCTGGGCAAGGAGATTGGCATTCGGTGCATCCTCTGCTTCGACGACTTGGACCTAGTGGTGCAACAGGTCTCTGGCGAGTGGGATGCCAACATGGCCAGTTACGGCTTCCTCGTCCAGGAGATGTGCGGCAGCTTCGAGGGCTGCGAGTTCCACCATGTCCCTCGAGCCGACAATGAGGCAGCCGACACGCTAGCCAAGATCAGCTCCACCCTCCATCAAGCCTTATCCTAACTCGGAGTCCATCTTCATCTCGGCCGACCCGGGGGTTGCCGGTTTCGACTCGGGGGCTGCTGGCTCTAGCCCGCCGCCTCCCGACCCAACCGGCCTCGTGGAAGCTGCCGTATTGACGGTAGTAGAAGCTCCATCCTGGGCACAGCCAATTCTCATGTACCTTGTGAGCGGTGAGCTCCCCATGGACGAAGTCGCGGCCCAGCAAGCGCAGCGCTGAGCCTCATCCTACACCATCATCAACCACGAGCTCGTCAAGCTCAGCACAACCAACGTTTTCCAGCGCTGCGTCGAGCCGGCCAAAGGGACCGAGATCCTGAAAGACATCCACCAGGGCGAGTGCGACCACCACGCCTCCTCAAGGGCCATCATGGCTAAGGATTTCCGCCACAACTTCTACTGGCCGACTGCTCTGGAGGACACCAAGCAACTGGTCCTCAAGTGCAAAGGCTGCCAGTGCTTCAGCGCAAAGAGACACCACCCGGCTGCAGCCCTCAAGACCATCCCCATCACGTGGCCCTTTGCCGTCGGGGCCTCAACATGGTGGGGCCAATCAAGACCGCTCGAGGCGGCATGACACACTTGCTGGTTGTCATCGACAAGTTCACCAAGTGGATTGAGGCCAAGCCGATCAAGAAGCTGGAAGGCCCGATAGCCGTCACGTTTATCAAAGACATCATTGTCCGCTATAGCGTCCCCCACAGCATCATCACTGACAACGACACCAACTTCGCCAAGGGCGCCCTGGCTCACTTCTACGCCAGGCAAGAGATCCAGCTGGACCTCGCGTCCGTTGCCCACCCGCAGACGAATGGCCAGACAGAAAGGGCCAGCGGCCTCATCCTAGATGGCATCAAGCCCCGGCTCATCGAGCCGCTGGAGTGCTTGGCCGGCTGCTGATCAACAAGCTGCCGGCTGTGCAATGGAGCCTCAGGACCATGCCCAACTGGTCAACTAGATTTACGACTTTCTTCCTCATGTACGGGGCTGAGGTCGTCATCCCAAGTGACATCGAGTTCGACTCGCCTCGAGTCACCCTGTACATGGAGGCAGAAGCAAAGGAAGGACGCGAGGACGACATCGACCTCCTCGAGGAGGCACGGGGGCTGGCCCTGAGCCGGTCGGCCATATACCAGAAGAGCATGCGCCGCTACCACAGCAAGAAGATCCACCCCACCGCTTTCCGCGAGGGAGACCTGGTGCTCTGGCTGGTCCAACGAACAACCGGCCAACACAAGATGTCCTCCCCTTGGGAGGGTCCCTTCATCGTCAGCAAGGCTCTGTGCAACAACGCGTACTACCTCATCGACGCATAGAGGTCATAGAAGCGCAAGAGGGATGGCTCCGGCGAGGAGACTGAACGCCCCTGGAACACGGAGCTCCTTCGCCCGTTTTACAGTTGAACCAGTGTATGTATGTATCGCAACCTTTTGGTTTTAATGAAAGCAACAGGTATCCTGAATGACACTCGGGGGCTACCTTTTCATCTCTATCGGGCAAACATCTATGCTTTACTGCATTCCTTTTTTCTGCCCGGGTCCGGCTCGTCCGTCCCAGGGGCTAGCCGGCTAGCCCACGCCCTCCTTTTTTGGAGCCGACTTAGTAGTGTGTGCATCACCAAAGGCCCTCTTTTCGTCTCCAGCTACAAACCGCAAGCTGGCTATTTGGCTGGCAAGAGCTAAAGGCTGACAGCACTCTCACATGAAAAAAGACTAAGGAAAAGCATCCGGCTTGCGTACTCCGGGTACACCTTGCATTCGCTTGCGCACTCACCGGCTGCGTTGCAGCCGACCTCGCCGCCTGCAGCCAAGCCAGCCCATCACTCGCTCGCTCAAACTTAACTCCTAAGGCCTAAGTATTGTGCCCCCACTGAGGGTGTCCTGGACTAAGGGGTCCCCGGGCTGGCGGCCTATCTCTCATGGGCCGAACTGGTGGGCCCACTACAAAAAAACACTTCCGTGATGATACGTGTTTGTCACACTAGGTCATGTTTTCTGTCATGCATGTACATCCATGACGATTTTATGACAGAATCAAGATAGTCATACATGTGCTGTCATAGAAGTGTTCCATGATAATACTCAAATTTTCATCACGGAAGTGTCCACTTCCATGACGATAAATTGCGCGTCATGGAAGTGTTTTCGTCAAGGGTAACTAACACGTGGCATCCACCGTAATGGGTCGCCGTTTACCGGGTCCGGTTTTGGATCCGATGACCCGTTAACAGCAATGACCAATGGCGATTTTTCATGTGTAAAATTCTCATTGGCCGAAATAACCACGTGTCAACTCCGCGTTGGGACAAATGTCATCCAGCGAATGGACGGGACGCGCCTATGATACGTCGACACGTGGATCAGCCCAACAGTGGCCCATTCAGGTCAAAAGGCCGGCCTGTTTGACTTGGTCAAAAGGTAGCGGGCCGACCAACGGAATGCCTGTTAACGGCCTGTTCGCATATAGCCCATTTATAGCCCGCTAACTCACGACCTGTTATGGCCTATCCGAATTAGGCCCAGTAGCGTCATCTGGGCCGTCCAATATGATTTCAGCCCGTTGTAACTTCTGGCCCATTTATGGCCCATGATGTCTTTTGGCCCATATGAGGCCCTTTGTAACTCTGGGCACATTAACGGCCTGTGGTGAAACTGGCCCATAAGGAATAGTATATCGCTTTATACCCATTAACGGCCCATTATTTCATTGGGCCGTTTTTAGCCCGTGTTATCTTTCGGCCTTCTAACGGCCCATTTATTCTTGGGCTCATTTCCAGCATTCGATTACTTACGGTCCGTTACTGGTCTGTTCTGCTTGTGGGCCAACATTAGCCCGTGGTTACAGTCGGCCTGTTTGTGGCCCGCTAATCCTTTGGGCTGTTTTCATAGCGTCATCAAATACGGCCCATTAATGACCCATTATGTCTGTCGATAGAATTAAGCCCATTATAAATATCGGCCTATTAACGACTCGTTATGGTCGACCCATAAATAGACGATTCCCACTCTAGCCTGTTTACGGCCCATATTGCGATCCATTATTGGTCCACAAATAGTATGGCCCATGTTTGGCCAATCGACCATACGGCCCATAGTAGGCCCATTGATTCTATGACCCGTAGAAGGGCCATGGATCCTAAGGCCCGTAGGAGGCCCATGGTCACTACAACAGGTAGCAGGACCATGGTTACAACGGTTCGTATGTTGCCCATGGTTATTGTGGCCTAGCTTAAAAAATAGGTTATTCTGGCCACTGGCAAACCGCAGAAAAAAGAACTGCAGTGACTACAAGCAAACAAATAAAAAAGAAAATAAGGAAATAAATAAGAAAGCAACTTACGCTAGGCTATTACGGCTATTACACATATTACATCCATTGGGCATCAAAGTTCGCCACCAGTGCAAATATAGTGAACGAAGCAGCATATTACATACACTGGGCATCTAAATTGGCCACTAGTGCAAATAAATGCCGCAGCAAAACAGGTCAAGAACTGAAACCACTTCAAAAGAGCTCAAGACATGATATCCTGGGTACCCACCATGTTGGCAAGAAGCTTAGCAAGCTTATTAGCGTTCTCTTGTTTGGCACTAAAATCCTCCAACGCTTGCTGTTGCACCAGAAAGTATGCATCTGAATTCTGCAAGGACTTCCTCAGTCCTTCGTCTTCTTGTCACAGCATAGCTGACTGATGCCTTTCAACTTGTAGCTGAGACTCAAGAAGCCAAAGTGATTCAGGCAACGAGTTCGAAGAGCTTGTGCCAGCAGTAGTGGCCAGTAACTCAAACACTACGTCAAGGCGGGACTTTGGGGTTGTCTTACTGTCTACAAGATAGTTTTTATCACCTTTCTTGGAGACCAACAGGGTTGTCTCACTATCTTAAACCTTGTCTGCATTACTTTCTCTACCATTGCATAATGGGGTGCTCTTCTCCAATATTCTGTCGGCATTCTGCAAGAGAAACAAGCAGACACATCACAGGTTTAGCATGTAGTATATGAAACTCATTTTGGTAAACCGGTTCAGTAGTAAGGTGGACAGGATAACAGCATGAAACAAACATATATCTATGTACTATGGTCATTGTATTATCTATATCATTCTAGTTTATGTTGCCAAATCAAGATAGAGACACAGTTCAAATCATATCTGTTTAAGACAAAGCAGCATAGACAGAATATAAGTGTGGGAAACTACACAACACTAACAACAATTGTAATGTGCATGACATGAGAATATAACTATTTATACAATTGAAACTAAAATCAACATAGAGCAATAAGTTAGAACAGCAAGCCAGTTAAAGAAATAGGTTTAAAACATACCTGTTGCGCCATTGGAGTTTCAATTGCATCCTTCAAATTTGAAATTAGTTGGTATGAGTAAATACAGTTATCCAAGAGCAAAGGAGTTTGAACCATAGCTACAGAACCTGACCTGAGAACAATTCTCCTTCCACTTTAAACGTTGAGTTGGGGTTCAGAGTGGTGGTCCTCGTGCTTTGGGCACTGTAGTTGCCTTACTAACTGCTCGTGTTTGGGTGCTCTGTGGTGGAGACAGTGCTGTGTCAACTGGAACTGGGTTACTATCTGCTGGGGTTGGGGTTAGAAGGGGTGTAGCTGGTTCTCTGTCCAACTGGGTAGGGGTACAATCTGCGAGAGGCTGGGTTATGTGTGGTGGGGCTGGTTCTTGGGCAAGTACAACCGTGGTTCTATCTGCGCGACGGGTATGATAACCCACAAGTATAGGGGATCACAACAGTTTTCGAGGGTAGAGTATTCAACCCAAATTATTGATTCGACACAAGGGGAGCCAAAGAATATTCACGAGTATTAGCAGTTGAGTTGTCAATTCAACCACACCTGAAAGACTTAATATCTGCAGCAAAGTATTTAGTAGCAAAGTAGTATGGTGTTGGGGAACGTTGCATGGAAAGCAAAAAAAATTCTATGCGCACGCAAGATCTATCCATGGAGATGCATAGCAACGAGAGGGGAGAGTGTGTCTACATACCCTCGTAGACCATAAGAGGAAGCGTTTATTAATGCGGTTGATGTAGTCAAACTTCTTCGCGATCCAACCGATCAAGTACCGAACGTACGGCACCTCCGCGTTCAGCACACGTTCAGCTCGGTGACGTCCTCGCCTTCTTGATCCAGCAAGACGGGCGAAGTAGTAGATGAGTTCCGGTAGCATGACGGCGTGGTGACAGTGATGGTGATGCTATCTCCGCAGGGCTTCGCCTAAGCACTCCGAAAATATGACTGGGGGACGAAACTGTGGAGAGGGGCGCCGCACACGGCTAAGAGATTGTCATGGTGATGTGTGGCGCCCCCTCCCACATATATATAGGTGGGGGGAAAGGGAGGAAGCCAGGAGGCGCCCCAAGTGGGGCCGAATCCCACTTGGGCTCCTGCCCGAAGCCGCGCCCCCTTCCTTGTTTGTGCGCGAGAGGAAGGCATGGGGAGGTGGCGCCCCCCTTTCTTTCTCTCATGAGGAGGGAAAGGCAGGAGGGGCCAACCCTCCCCCTTTCCTTCCCCTAGGGCTGGCAGCTAGGGAGAGGGGCGCACCAATGCCTTGTGGGCTGGTGTGTCCCCCCCTTTGGCCCATTAAGCCCATATAGCCTCCCGGGGCTTCCCGGAACCCCATCCGGTGATCCGATGACTACCTGGTACCTCCCGAAACTCTTCTGGTGTCCAGATATCATCGTCCTATATATCAATCTTTACCTTCGAAACATTCTGGGGCTCCTCGTCGTGTCCGTGATCTCATCCGGGACTCCGAACAACATTCGGTCACCAAATAACATAACTCATATAACACTATATCATCAACGAACGTTAAGCGTGCGGACCCTATGGGTTCGAGAACTATGTAGACATGACCGAGACACCTCTCCAGTCAATAACCAATAGCGGAACCTGGATGCCCATATTGGTTCCTGCATATTCTACGAAGATCTTTATCGGTCGAACCTTATGACAACATACGTAATTCCCTTTGTCTATCGGTATGGTACTTGCCCGAGATTCGATCGTCGGTATCTTCATACCTAGTTCAATCTCATTACCGGCAAGTCTCTTTACTCGTTCCGTAATACATCATCTCGTAACTAACTCCTTAGTCACTTTGCTTGTAAGCTTCTTGTGATGTTGCATTACCGAGAGGGCCCAGAGATACCTCTCCGTTATACGGAGTGACAAATCCCAATCTCGATTCACGCCAACTTAACAGACACCTTCGGAGATACCTGTAGAGCATCTTTAGGATCACCCAGTTACGTTGTGATGTTTGATAGCACACAAGGCATTCCTCTGGTATCCGGGAGTTGCATGATCTCATGGTCGAAGGAACATGCATTTGACATTAAGAAAGCAGTAGCAATAAACTGAACGATCATTATGCTAAGCTAACGGATGGGTCTTGTCCCTCACATCATTCTCCTAATGATGTGATCCCGTTATCAAGTGACAACTCATGTCCATGGTTAGGAAACCTTAACCATCTTTGATCAACAAGCTAGTCTAGTAGAGGCTCACTAGGGACATGGTATTTGTTTATGTATTCACACATGTATTTAAGTTTTCGGTCAATACAATTCTAGCATGAATAATAAACCTTTATCATGAATAAGGAAATATAATAATAACAACTTTATTATTGCCTCTAGGGCATATTTCCATCAGTCTCCCACTTGCACTAGAGTCAATAATCTAGTTCACATCGTCATGTGATTAACACCCATAGTTCATGTAACATCTCCAGCCTCACACCACAGTGATCACTCTCTGATCATGCCAAGTCACCCTGGTTAACTATGCTTGATCTTCATTGCATAATATCTCATTTCAAATTCCACCACTTAATTCAAATTCAAATCACAAGTGCAAAATAAAGTTGCCCAAAAGTTGCTAAGAAAATGTTCATCATCTTGCAAATAATCCAAGAAAAACTATGTGCTAAGGAACACAACATCACCCTTGAGCACAGATGAGCATTAGCAATTAAAGCAGCACCATTCCAGCCTTTTTAAATGCTAATTTATTTATGAAAAATTCCAAACGAAGTCCACTGGCCTCCAAATTATTTGTGGCAGTGCCAAATATTGTTAAGGGATTATGTGACTTGTCTTCACATTTTTCAGAATAATTTTGGATGCCCAAATAAATCCTTTTCCCTCTCTGTTAAATAAATAAAAGTAAAACAGAAAATAGAGAAAGGAAAAAAAGGCCAAAGGCCACTTACTTGGCAACTGGGCCGCGCTGGCCCAGCCCACTCCCACCTGCCCGTCGTCCTTCTTCACCTCCGTGTCATCGTCTCTGTGGGCGAGCGCTCCCGCGCCAGCCACTGCTCGCCACCGCAACACGGTAGGTGGATGAGGGGATAAGCCTCGCCTCGGGCAATCTCCCCTGGCCCCTCCTTCATTCGTCGTCTTCTCCCCTTTTCCTCGCTCTCCACCGCTCCCTCTCTCTCTCTCTCGTCGATGCCGAACGCCGCCGCCGTCGCGCGTCTCCACCACAACGGCCACTGCGCCTCCCTCTCCTCCCCGACAGGCTCAACCGCACCGCCGACGTCTTCCACGTCGCCCCAGACCCTCAGCGCAAGCCGGGAGACCCTGCAGCGCCGGATCCCCACCGCCTTCCTCACCGACCGCCGCCAATCCCCTTCAACTCCGGCGGCTTCCCTGACGCGCGCTTCTGCTCCTAAGCTGTCAACGACTCAACATAGCCGCCCGGTGAGCCTCTGGTCATTCCCCTGACCCCTCCGTTTACCCCCGCGCGCGCGATAACGCCTGCCCTGCTCGGACCCGAAGCGCGCCGCCGCCCGACCTCGTCTCCGGCGACGCTTCGATGGGCTTTCGGTCCCGTGCTTCCTTCCATCCACCTAGCTAGCCCGCGTAGGTGTCGCAGGAGTCGAATGCTAGTCGTTTTTCCCTCTACAACACCGTTCCCGAGCTCGACCGAGCTCCGGCGTCCGCCGTGGTCGATGTCGCCGTCGTTCCCGGCCGTCCTAGCCCCGTCCTGTGCCATGGAAGGATGCGCGGCGAGCCCCTCTACCGATCCGTGCCAGCCGCTGCTCGAATGGTCGCCGGAGGCCAAGTTCCGGCTACCACCGTCGCGTCGGGCCTCGCCTCCGGCGCGTGCGAGTGTTTGAACCTCGTCTGGGTCCCTGGCATGTGGGCCCGGGCCGTTAACTGTTAGATTAGGCACTAATCTAAGATGCTAACGCCACTGACAAGCGGGCCCATGTACTGTAGCAGACGGGATTAGTGCTAATTGGACCACTAATAAATGTATCACTGACAGACTGGGCCCGCGAATTAAACAGACTGATTAATTAAACAAAATCATAGTTAAGCTAATTAGAGACTGACCACTAGGTCCCACTGGACCCAGTTGACTGGTCAACCTGCTGACTGGACCAGTCCAGTCACTAACTTGTGGGTCCAGTGGGCCCCCTTTGACTGGTCAAGCCTCAGCTGACCTGCTGATGCAAAAGTGATGTCATGCTGATGTCATGTACCAAATTTAGAATATCTGTTAAATTAAATAGTTCAGAATATTGCTAAAACTTCGGAAAATCGTAGAAAATAAACCGTAGCTCGGATCAAAAAACTTAAAACATGAAAGTTGCTCAGAACGACGAGACGAGTCTGATCGTGCCGTCTGTTTCCACGTCGGAACCCCCTACGTAGGAGAAATCATAACTCTGAGCCCGATTCCGGTAGATGTATAGTGCACACATACCGGTTAATAATCCCAAGTTAATCCTAAAAATAACTAAAATGACTTAGATGCATTTCTAGGCAACCCTGCATTGCATCATAGCATAGCACGCACTGTGTTGCATCTGTTTGCATTATGTTTACCTGTTTCTTCCCCCTCTTCTCTCTCGGTAGACCCTGGCGTTGACGTAGCTCCCGAGGCAGACGCAGCTCCGGAGTACGACTACGTCCCCGACGACACCACTGACGACCTTGCCCTTGCCGCCGAGCAAACAGGCAAGCACCCCCCCTTTTGAGCATTCCGATATCACCCATTCTCTTCTCTCTTATGCTTGCATTAGAAGTTACTGCTGCTACTGTTATCCTATATCTGCTGCATAGCTTGTTTACTTGTAACCTGCTGTTGATACTTATCTGTTATCCTAAACTGCTTAGAATAGGTTGGGTAGAGACCATCAGAGACCCCACTTATCCCGACTGCCCCGCTGGAATCTCAGAAGACCCGAGCAACGGGATCGAAGATCAGACCCTGGCACCACACGCCACTTCCCCCTTAAATTGCTCGACACTACTGGGTTATTATCGAGTGCCGAGGGTGATACCTCGTTAGAACTTCTAATGATAACCTTGTAGGTTAGTTAATCGGTCGTGGTAAGCGAGGGTGATTCCTCCTACACCACCCCCGATAACGACATCTTCGTGCAACTATTGAAGTGTGGACCTCGAGGGTGAGGCCTCCTTCGTTCACCTTGACGAGTACATCAGGTGGGACTCCATCGAGGGTAATTCCTCAGGGTTCCCTTGGTGTTAGACACACGGTTACTATTGTTACTGTGACTTACACTGAAACATGATACTAAAGACGGGTCGACCCTGCGGGGTACCCGCGCGAGCATGAATGCGAAGTGATGTGGAGTCGGGTTGACCTGAGAGGTGCCCGCGAGATAACTATGAGGCGTGGCCGGGCATTCTTAGCCCTTGCCGCAAGTCCTCGAGACGGGGTGACGGGGTCACATCGATCGTGAGTCTCTGCTCGTTTCCGCGCGCTCCTAAACCACTAAACGGTTTGGATATTTGATACCAGGGGCCTCTGGCCTGATAGCACTAACCATCACGTGGGCATAGTATGGGCGTTCTGCGTTGTATACTTCAGCCGGAGCTTAATGGATGTCAGCAACTGAGCGGCACACGCTGGGTTGGACTGGGAACGCAACCGCACTTGTATAAGGGGTTGCTAGGTCTGCTCACCGGCGGTGCACGTAACATGCAGGAGTTCCCAGGCGAAGGCCCAAGACCCCTGGGGGCATAGGTTTAGTCCGGCGTGCTGACCCCTCTGTTAAGTATTTGGTCGGGTTGCGGCGTGTTGCTTAGCCGAGGCCGGGCATGACCCAGAAAAGTGTGTCCGGCCGGAGTTAAGCGAGCGTGGTGGGTAAGTTGGTGCACCCCTGCAGGGAAGAACTAATCTATCGATAGCCTATCCTACGGTAACGGACACTCGGAGTTGTATCCCGATCGGTACAACTAGAACTGATGACTTGAGATGAACTGGATAGTAAGTCTCTGGGATTGCTTTCTCGCAGGGAGTCGAGAAAGGATCTCAGGCAGAGGATTGATGATACTACTATTACTTTACTTTATGTTGATCTGCACTCTTCTAATGCTGCAAGACTGCTGAAGACATTGAAGATGCTAGTCTTCGATAGGACTAGGCTTTCCCTCCCTATTCTGGCATTTCTGCAGCCCAGTCCACATATACAGCCATTCCTTTGACAATGTTGCATATGTAGTGTAGATCCTTGCTTGCTGAGTACTTCGGATGAGTACTCACGTTTGCTTTACTTTCTTTTTTCCCATATCCAATTGATGCCACAAGACGACGGAGCCCCTGAGTCAGATGCCCCAGTCGATGACCACTTCTACTACCCGCCCGGCGAGTACTACTACTATGAGGAGCAGACTGACGACCAGGAGTAGGATCGAAGGGTCCAGGGCAGGAGGCCTACGCCTTTCGATCGTAGCATTTTATTTTGCCCCGCCTTCTCAAGGCTTATCTTCATTTCTGTAATATATCTGAACCCAGATATCTGATGCTTCCGTTGACACTTGTATGCCATCGAGCTATGTATTCGAGCCCTCGAGGCCCTGGCTTGTAATATAAAGCTTGTATGAATTATTTATGTTTTAGAATTGTGTTGTGATATCTTCAAGTGAGTCCTTAGGCTTGATCGTGTGCATTTGCGTGTATGGTTAGTGCACGATTAAGCCGGGGTCGTCACAGGTTGGTATCAGAGCCGACTGCCTCTAGGAACTCCCCTTTCCAACTCCTTGGCCGAAGTTGAGTCTAGTGGTCCAAAATCAATTTTTACTAATTTGGCTGTGTGGCTTACGGGCCCACGTCGCCAACTGGGTGGTATTAGGATCTTTTATTCCTCGTCTTTACTCTGGGACTCTGATCTCTCTTCCATTCGGGTTAAATGATTTTGCTAACTCTGACATTAGGATCTTGTAACCACTTTCTCCCGGAGAGCCCCTTCACTACAGATGTTCGTCTGCTTCATCAAAAGATTGTGAAGATACTCCTCGACATTAACTGAGACACTGTGCCACTGCTTTGCATTCCTGACCATTGACAAAACCCCGTGGATAACTAACCATTCTTGCCGTTTGTATCTTCATTTCCAGATACTTCTTTTGTACGAGATACCCCGTAATACTTCTCGATAATCCGGGAATTCTTTGAACCTACTGCTGGGCAGCTTCTTTCACACTGCGGTTAATTACTCACAGTACCGGGGATCCGATCATCCCCAGTTGTTCCTGTGATTCTTAGACACTTTGAAATATCATCTGATCTTCCGAAAATCCTCTGCAGCCTATTACTTTTGATTACCCTTGCCTGCTTGCATTATGGTTAAATCCATATGTTTAGCAATCTTCGTTGACATTCCTCGTCAGTTGCCATTTCGGGATCCTTGATTCATTCTGCAGCGAATGCTTTCTATCATCCGCCGATTCCTAGAATTCGTCCTTCCGGCTCAGTCACCATTCCGGACATGAGCTGGTTCTCGACCAATCAAGTATTGATTGATCGTCCAACTAAGCATGTACAATTCACTTGTCCCTCTGCCCAGGTGAACCAATTGTCACTTCTGGGTTTGGAAATCATGAACCCTCTGAATTTTATATACTTGGGTTGTTCAAGTGCTTCCCTAGTTCGGTGTGCTTGCCTCCCGTCCTTTATCGGAGGACTCTCAAGTGGAACCAGTTGTTAGAACCTTACCCCGTTAGTTCTCACGGATCACTTGATTCCTTTTGTGGAAAAATATCCGACCGATTATTCTGTAATCTAAGGACCTTATCGGTTCCTTCCCCGTTGAAATTGCGTTTGGCACTGTAGCATTCTCCCCTTCTTGCCGTATGAATATCCGCCCAGCTTGCATGGCACGGAGACGTAGTGCATTCCTTCTCCTTATTGACTTGGGAGGTTTTGATCCTGGGACCTGTGGGCAAGACAGAACGCTAAAGTTGTCCATCTAATTCTATTCAACATACTCATCTTTTTATCAGAGCCTCTGTCTCTGATTCCCCGAATTTGGAATCATAAACCCTTCGCATTTAAGCTTCGGTTTATTCAGATGTTTCCTTAGAACCAATGCATTGGCAATCTTCTTCCTCTGGCTGAGTACCGATACTCCCATCGGATTCTTTGCCGACCACCTGATCTTTTGTTGGGTTATTATCCGCCAATATCCTTCATCTTCTATCTTTGAGAGTTCTTCCCCTGTTACAATTGCCTTCGGCAATGCGGTATCATTTAATTCTTTTTCGTCCATATCCTAGTTTGAGATGTCTGTTGCTTCTATAAGCGTGTGGTATAGATTCGTAAAAATGTCCCGATGGGTTGAACCTATGCTTTCCCTAATTCGTGTGAACTCGAAAGTTATGCGAGTCATACTCTTCTGGTGCTTCACCAGTTGAATTCTCAGCACTACAATTTCTTCGAAAATGAGAAGTGAATGAAAGGTTGTGCATTGAAGAAGTGGGGGTCGACCTTGAACCTTTGTGTTCATGCCCATGGACCCGATGTAGAACTTATCGTGGAAGCTGCTCGTAAAGATAACTATTTCCTTGGTATAAGTTCATCTTGTATCCATGAATTGATCATTTGCAATCGTGGTTCCGACCATATATTTCCTCCTTGATTCCACTTTTTCCGGATAAGTTAAATACTTGTCCTCTGCAAATCATTTTTCCCGTCCAACCTCTACTCCGATTTACCTTCCGGTATTACCCCTAGTACTTGTTACTAGGAAGTTTAATACCCTATCACATCATCCCTAGCCTGATCGGCTATATTTTTGTCGTGGTAATTTTAAACTGAGCTACCTGGTCCTTATGCCCGGAGCAACTTCCGATGATGAGCTAAGCTTACGTCGAACCTCCTCATCTTATCATTCACCTTGAACAACAAGCTTGATTTCAAGCTTATGTTGTATACGTGGTTCCAATAACCTTTCGCTTCATCATTCCTTCTGCTTGTTGTCGACGCTGCTCGATGGCTTCTTCATAGAGCCTCTCGACAATTGCGTCGAGATCAACATCAACATTCTGACTTCTGTTGAAATGTCAATTGAATTCATGGCTAGAAATACCATCTATGCCCTCGATGATTTGTGATATCATCGATGACATCCTTGACTTTCTGCCAACACATACCTAATTGTGCTTGGTTAATCCTTACGTCCTGAGGTAATCTTGGAAGTGTTCCTTTGTACCTCTTGTGATCTTTAAATCCAGCCCTTATTTGAAACACCATGTTGCAGTACTTTGGAGCATGACTATGGTATTCCGAATATCCTTGAGAACCGTGGAAACGCAGTGCTACATGTCCATTGATCAATTCTCCAAAACACCGTTGCATGGGTAACACCATGATTCATTCCTCGCCCCTTTACTCAAATGCTTTTGAACTTGCCGTCCCAACATGTATATCAGGCTCCGTTTATCCATGGGAAATGATATACCCCTATTTCTTGTGTGTAAACACATTTTCCTTTCCATTGTTTTGTTTAACCTTTCCTGTGAACTATCTGATATAAGCAGAAACAGTTCCCTGCCTATGAAAAACACCTCGATGTACAACCTTGTCAGTGTGAATCTGTTACTATTGCTGATGGCATTTCGGTAAGCACCGATGGACGAGAACTTTGCCTAGTGGTCCGCCTCGTTTTCACGAGCAGGAAAATGGTTCTCTTCGTCCCTCGCCCTTGGTACCGACGTTGTTGCCGACATAGCTGACAGACCATCATCTGACATACCTTGTTGTCGTGACCGGTAAGATGTCACCGTTCTCCCTATTTTGATCGACACCCCTCCACAGTTCCACAGGATCAGAACCTGACTCTTCCATACAACTTTGATTCTGAAGTTTCCTATGCTAATGACTTTATGTTTTATCATGAGTCACCCTCCGAGAGATGATCTACCCCCGGTACCTTGGACCCCTTTTCGCTCTTTGTTCAGGTATCGATCGAATGCCCATTCGCTTGAAACT
This sequence comes from Thinopyrum elongatum, assembly GCA_011799875.1. Taxonomy (NCBI): domain Eukaryota; kingdom Viridiplantae; phylum Streptophyta; class Magnoliopsida; order Poales; family Poaceae; genus Thinopyrum; species Thinopyrum elongatum. The sequence continues at coordinate 139,308,891 of CM022297.1, forward strand.
TTCTACTGTAACTTCATACTTTGCTCTCGACGTTTTCCTGTGTTACAACTCGAGAGATACTTCTGTCACAATCTCTGATTTGTCCACCAGATAGTCGACTCGATAAGGGTCAGTTCTCCCGAAGTTACCCTTTACTTCCCCACTTAAATCTCGGGACAAGATTTCTTGTAGTGGAGGAGATTTGTAACATCCCCAGCCTCACACCACAGTGATCACTCTCTGATCATGCCAACTCACCCTGGTTAACTATGCTTGATCTTCATTGCATAATATCTCATTTCAAATTCCACCACTTAATTCAAATTCAAATCACAAGTGCAAAATAAAGTTGCCCAAAAGTGGCTGAGAAAATGTTCATCATCTTGCAAATAATCCAAGACAACTATGTGCTAAGGAACACAACATCACCCTTGAGCACAGATGAGCATTAGCAATTAAAGCAGCACCATTCCAGCCATTTTAAATGCTAATTTATTTATGAAAAATTCCAAATGAAGTCCACTGGCCTCCAAATTATTTGTGGCAGTGCCAAATATTGTTAAGGAATTATGTGACTTGGCTTCACATTTTTCAGAATAATTTTGGATGCCCAAATAAATCCTTTTCCCTCTCTGTTAAATAAATAAAAGTAAAACAAAAAACAAAGAAAGGAAAAAAAAGGCCAAAGGCCACTTACCGGGCAACTGGGCCGCGCTGGCCCAGCCCACTCCCACCTGCCCGTCGTCCTTCTTCACCTTCGTGTCATCGTCTCTGTGGGCGAGCGCTCCCGTGCCGGCCACCGCTCGCCACCGCAACACGGTAGGTGGACGAGGGGATAAGCCTCGCCTCGGGCCATCTCCCCTGGCCCCTCCTTCATTCGCCGTCTTCTCCCCTTTTCCTCGCTCTCCACCGCTCCCTCTCTCTCTCTCATCGATGCCGAACGCCGCCGCCGTCACACGTCTCCACCACGACGGCCACCGCGCCTCCCTCTCCTCCCCGACAGGCTCAACCGCACCGCCGACGTCTTCCACGTCGCCCCAGACCCTCAGCGCAAGCCGGGAGACCCTGCGGTGCCGGATCCCCACCGCCTTCCTCACCGACTGCCGCCAATCCCCTTCAACTCCGGCGGCTTCCCTGACGCGCGCTACTGCTCCTAAGCTGTCGATGTCTCGACATAGCCGCCCGGTGAGCCTCTGGTCATTCCCCTGATCCCCTCCATTTACCCCCGCGGGCGCGATAACGCCCGCCCTGCTCGGACCCGAAGCACGCCGCCGCCCGACCTCGTCTCCGGCGACGCTTCGATGGGCTTTCGGTCCCGTGCTTCCTTCCATCCACCTAGCTAGCCCGCGTAGGTGTCGCAGGAGTCGAATGCTAGTCGTTTTGCCCTCTGCAACACCGTTCCCGAGCTCGACCGAGCTCCGGCATCCGTCGTGGTCGATGTCGCCGTCGTTCCCGGCTGTCCTAGCCCCGTCCTGTGCCATGGAAGGATGCGCGGCGAGCCCCTCTACTCATCCGTGCCAGCCGCCGCTCGAATGGTCGCCGGAGGCCAAGTTCCGGCTACCGCCGTCGCGTCGGGCCTCGCCGTCGGCGCGTGCGAGTGTTTGAACCTCGCCTGGGTCCCTGGCATGTGGGCTCGGGCCGTTAACTGTTAGATTAGGCACTAATCTCAGATGCTAACGCCACTGACAAGCGGGCCCATGTACTGTAGCAGATAGGATTAGTGCTAATTGGACCACTAATAAATGTACCACTGACAGACTGGGCCCGCAAATTAAACAGACTGATTAATTAAACAAAATCACAGTTAAGCTAATTAGAGGCTGACCACTGGGTCCCACTGGACCCAGTTGACTGGTCAACCAGCTGACTGGACCAGTCCAGTCACTGATTGGTGGGTCCAGTGGGCCCCCTTTGACTGGTCAAGCCTCAGCTGACCTGCTGACACAAAAGTGATGTCATGCTGACATCATGTACCAAATTTAGAATATCTGTTAAATTAAATAGTTCAGAATATTGCTAAAACTTCGGAAAATCGTAGAAAATAAACCGTAGCTCGGATCGAAAAACTTAAACCATGAAAGTTGATCAGAACGATGAGACGAGTCTAATCGTGCCGTCTATTTCCACGTCGGAACCCCCTATGTAGGAGAACTCGTAACTCCGAGCCCGATTCCGGTAGATGTATAGTGCACACATACCGGTTAATAATCCCAAGTTAATCCTAAAAATAACTAAAATGACTTAGATGCATTTCTAGGCAACCCTGCACTGCATAATAGCATAGCACGCACTGTGTTGCATCTGTTTGCATTATGTTTACCTGTTTCTTCCCCCTCTTCTCTCTCGGTAGACCCTGACGTTGACGTAGCTCCCGAGGCAGACGCAGCTCCGGAGTATGACTATGTCCCCGACGACAACACTGACGACCTTGCCCTTGCCGCCGAGCAAATAGGCAAGCACCCCCCCTTTTGAGCATTCCGATATCACCCATTCTCTTCTCTCTTATGCTTGCATTAGAAGTTAATGCTGCTACTGTTATCCTATATCTGCTGCATAGCCTGTTTACTTGTAACCTACTGTTGATACTTATCTGTTATCCTAAACTGCTTAGAATAGGTTGGGTAGAGACCATCAGAGACCCCACTTATCCCGACTGCCCCGCTGGACTCTCAGAAGACCCGAGCAACGGGATCGAAGATCAGACCCTGGCACCGCATGCCACTTCCCCCTTAAATTGCCCGACACTACTGGGTTACTATCGAGTGCCGAGGGTGATACCTCGTCAGCACTTCTGATGATAACCTTGTAGGTTAGTTAATCGGTCGTGGTAAGCGAGGGTGATTCCTCCTACACCACCCCCGATAACAACATCGTCGTGCAACTGTTCAAGTGTGGACCTCGAGGGTGATACCTCCTTCGTTCACCTTGACGAGTACATCAGGTGGGACTCCATCGAGGGTAATTCCTCAGGGTTCCCTTGGTGTTAGACACACGGTTACTGTTGTTACTCTGACTTACACTGAAACATGACACTAAAGACGGGTCGGCCCTGAGGGGTACCCGCGCGAGCATGAATGAGAAGTGATGTGGAGTCGGGTTGACCTGAGAGGTGCCCGCGAGATAACTACGAGGCGTGGCCGGGCATTCTTAGCCCTTGCCGCAAGTCCTCGAGACGGGGCGATGGGGTCACATCGATCGTGAGTCTCTGCTTGTTTCTGCGCGCTCCTAAACCACTAAACGGTTTGGATATTTGATCCGAGGGGCCTCTGGCCTGATAGCACTAACCATCACGTGGGCATAGTATGGGCGTTCTGCGTCGTATACTTCAGCCGGAGCTTAATGGATGTCAGCAACTGAGCGGCACACGCTGGGTTGGACTGGGAACGCAACCGCACTTGTATAAGGGGTTGCTAGGTCTGCTCACCGGCGGTGCACGTAACGTGCAGGAGTTCCCGGGGCGAAGGCCCAAGACCCCTGGGGGCATAGGTTTAGTCCGGCGTGCTGACCCCTCTGTTAAGTATTTGGTCGGGTTGTGGCGTGTTGCTTAGCCGAGGCCGGGCATGACCCAGAAAAGTGTGTCCGGCCGGAGTTAAGCGAGCGTGGTGGGTAAGTTGGTGGACCCCTGCAGGGAAGAACTAATCTATCGATAGCCTGTCCTACGGTAACGGACACTCGGAATTGTATCCCAATCGGTACAACTAGAACTGATGACTTGAGATGAACTGGATAGTAAGGCTCTAGGATTGCTTTCTCGCAGGGAGTCGAGAAAGGATCTCAGGCTGAGGATTGATGATACTAGTATTACTTTACTTTATGTTGATCTGCACTCTTCTAATGCTGCAAGACTGCTGAAGACATTGAAGATGCTAGTCTTCGATAGGACTAGGCTTTCCCTCCCTATTCTGGCATTTCTGCAGCCCAGTCCACATATACAGCCATTCCTTTGACAATGTTGCATATGTAGTGTAGATCCTTGCTTGCTGAGTACTTCGGATGAGTACTCACGTTTGCTTTACTTTCTTTTTTTCCATATCCAATTGATGCCACCAGACGACAGAGCCCCTGAGTCAGATGCCCCAGTCGACGACCACTTCTACTACCCGCCCGGCGAGTACTACTACTATGAGGAGCCGACTGACGACCAGGAGTAGGATCGGAGGGTCCAGGGCAGGAGGCCTACGCCTTTCGATCGTAGCATTTTATTTTGCCCTGCCTTCTAAAGGCTTATCTTCATTTCTGTAATATATCTGTACCCAGATATCTGATGCTTCCACTGACACTTGTATGCCATCGAGCTATGGTTTCGAGCCCTCGAGCCCTTGGCTTGTAATATAAAGCTTGTATGAATTATTTATGTTTTAGAGTTGTGTTGTGATATCTTCAAGTGTGTCCTTAGGCTTGATCGTGTGCATTTGCGTGTATGGTTAGTGCACGATTAAGCCGGGGTCGTCACAGTTCACATCTCCATGTGACAAACACCCAAAGAGTTCAATAAGGTGTGATCATGTTTTGCTTGTGAGAGAGGTTTAGTCAACGGGTCTGCCATATTTAGATCCGTATGTATTTTGCAAATTTCTATGCCTACAATGCTCTGCATGGAGCTACTCTAGCTAATTGCTCCCACTTTCAATACGTATCCAGATTGAGACTTAGCGTCATCTGAATCGGTGTCAAAGCTTGCATCGACATAACCCTTTACGACGAACTCTTTATCACCTCCATAACCGAGAAATATTTCCTTAGTCCTCTTAGGTAACTAAGGATAATTTTGACCGCTATCCAGTGATCCACTCCTGGATCACTATTGTACCCCCTTTCCAAACTCATGGCAAGGCACACAATAGGTCTAGTACATAGCATGGCATACTTTATAGAACCTATGGCTGAGGCATAGGGAATGACTTTCATTCTCTCTCTATCTTCTGCTGTCATTGGGCTTTGAGTCTTACTCAACTTCACACCTTGCAACACAGGCAAGAACCCTTTCTTTGACTGATCTATTTTGAACTTGGAACGGCAGGTAAATACCGCATATAGGTAGGTATGGTGGACTCACATGGAACAACTTTGGGTTTAAGGAAGTGGATGCACAAGCAGTATTCCCTCTTAGTACAAGTGAAGGCTAGCAAAAAGATTGAGGAGCGACCAACTAGAGAGCGACAACGGTCATAAACATGCATTGAGATTAATCAACATTGGGTACAAGCATGAGTGGGATATAAATCACCATGAACATAAATATAGTGGAGGCTATGTTGTTTTCGATTCAACTACATGCGTGAACATGTGCCAATTCAAGCCACTTGAATCATTCAAAGGAGGATACCATCCTATCATACTACATCATAACCATTTTAAATGCATGTTGGCACACAAGACAAACCATTACCCACTCCTAGCTAATTAAGCATGGCATGAGTAACTATAATCTCTAATTGTCATTGCAAACATGTTTCATTCATAATAGGCTAAATCAGGAACGATGAGCTAATCATATTTACAAAAACAAAATAGGTCAAGTTCATACCAGCTTTTCCTCATCTCAATCATTTCATCAAATATCGTCATTATTGCCTTTCACTTGCACGACCAAATGATGTGAATAATAATAATAGTGTGCATGCATTGGACTAAGCTGGAATCTGCAAACATTTATTCAAAGGAGAAGATAAGGTAATATGGGCTCTTTGTTAGATCAACAATAATGCATATGAGAGCCACTCAACATTTTCATCGTGGTCTTCTCCTTATGACCCATAGAAAAGAAAAGAATTTCAAAGAAACACACTGAAATATTTTTGGAGTTTTTGTTTTTCTGAAGCAAGCAAAACAAAAGAAAAATAAAAATGAGAAAAACTATTTACACGGGAAAGCTCCCAACAAGTAAAAGAAGAACGAGAAATCTTTTTGGGTTTTCTTTTAATACTACAACTAATTAAACTAGAAAGTAAACTGAAAAGAACCGATAAATATTTTTGGATTTTATCAAAGTTTTTCAAACACACAAGAAGAAAGCAAGAAAAATAAACTAACATGGATTATACAATGAGAAAGGAGGAACACCGACAACTGGAATGGATGTGTGATGCATGAATGTAATGTCGGTGGGAGATACGTACTCCCCCAAGCTTAGGCTTTTGGCCTAAGTTGGTCTAGGGCCATGGCTGGCCGGGATGATGTCCAAAGTCATAGTTGGGGTTGTAGTCGATTGTAGCTACCACTGCCAGGCGAGCTGCCTCATGGAGGCGAGCGGTCTCCCACGCCCTCTCATACTCGTCTGCCTCCTCTCTATGTATCAAATATCTTTGTTTTTCCTGACAGTCAAAGAAGGTAGGAGCAGGAAGCGTAACATAGACAACGCGTTGCCTGTCAAAGATTAGTCTGTACTGAAAAGGCAACTCGCTTCTCTGAAGAAACTGGAAATGTTCCATAGCATCATAATCAAGGAAGCAAGCGGCAACTGAATATCATTTTCCTTTATTGGGACCCCAAGACGATGAGCTAAACGTGTGGCATAAATTCCACCAAAGAAATCCCTAGCTAAAGCATTATTATGTAACTGCCTTGCAATGATAGCCCCCAAGTTAAATCGTTTATCATTCATTACCGCGCTCTTGAGGACAATAAGATCGGATGCGCAAAGGTGGCTATGGTCATGTTTAACGTTAATGCATCTACCTATAAAGAGAGCAAAATAATGCAATGCAGGAAAGTGAATGTTCCCTATAGTAGCTTGTGTTATGGTTCTGATTTCACCTACAGTAATGCTAGCAAGGAACTCAGCGCAATCAGATTTACAAGGTTCGGTATATATGCCCCATTGTGGATTTTTGCATGCATCATTAAATTCTTCAAGGTCCATGCTAAATGATTTATCATATAGATCAAATAAAACAGAATGTGTATTGCGATGGACTAAATACTTAAATCTCCGCACAAAGGAATCAGTAAGGTTGTAGTACTGCAAACACTTATCTGACATCAAGTCCGCCAGGTCGGTGTTATGCACGTACGTATAAAATTCTTCCTTGAAACCTGCACGAGTCATGAAGTGATCCGACGGCCATTCACAAGGCCGCACTAGAGCTTCCCGTGGTGGTTCAAGATCCGGCTCATGTATCGCTAGCCTTGGGGCTTTCTTCTTCGAGAAGCACCTTGGAATATTTTCCTAAACATTTTTCTCCCTTAGAAAAATTTCTGAAATTTTTAGTGACTCAAAATAAAAGTGAACCAAACTCAACAAAACTATTAGCAACTACTCCTACAAGTGTCTAGAGGCTATATCATGCAACAAAACTACTTTGGACCATATAAATTTGACATGCAAGCTCAAGAACATGGTCACCACAGCAGCAAAAATTTGGAATATATAAAGCACTATAGCAAAAACTAATTGGACCAACGGAGGAGTCACATACCGATGAACAATCCCCCAAAACAGTTTCGGAAACAGAGCTCCGAGCAAGGAGATTGAAAATGGTAGCAAGATGAGCAAGAACACGGGTTTGAGCAATGGTGTGAGTTTTTCTGGAGGAAGATGAAGTGGATGGGTGGCTGGAATAAGTGAGGGGACCCACATGGGCCCCACAAGCCACCTAGGCGTGCCCAGGGGGTGGGTGTGCCCTGTGGGCTTGTGGCTCACAGATGCACCCCCTGGGGTGTGTTTAGTGCCAACAATTCTTAAATATTGCATAAAAATTCATACTAAATTTTCAGGGCATTTGGAGAACTTTTATTTTCTGGTCATTTTTTATTGCATGGATAATTCAACAAACAGTAAATAATATCATTTCTACTTTATTAATTCTAAATAACAGAAAGTAAAAAGTGGGTACAGAGAGTTGTGGTTACTAAATTCATCCATCTCATGCCCATCAAAAGGAATCCATTAACAAGGTTGATCAAGTCTTATTAACAAACTTCTTTCGAATGACATGAAACCAGAGAATCTTCGTATAACACTAAGTTACCTCAACGGGGATATGCATGTCCCCAACAATAAGAATATCATATTTCTTTTTGACAATAGGAATAGGGAATTCAAAACCTTCAATAGTAATTGTTGAAAATTTTCCAATAGAATTGATACTATTCACTTGAGGTTGTTTCTTCGAAAAGTGTACCGTATGCTCATTACCATTAACATGAAAAGTGACATTGCCATTATTGCAATCAATAACAGCCCCTGCAGTATTCAAAAAGGGTCTACCAAGGATGATCGACATACTGTCGTCCTCGGGTATATCAAGAATAACAAAGTTCGTTAAGATAGTAACATTTGCAACTACGACAGGCACATCCTCACAGATACCGATTTGTATAGCAGTTAATTTATCAGCCATTTGCAAAGAGATTTTAGTGGGTGCCAACTTATTCAAATCAAGTCTACGATATAAAGAGAAAGGCATAACACTAACACTGTCGCCTAGATCACATAAAGTAGTTTTAACATAGTTTCTTTTAATGGAGCAAGGTATAGTTGGTATTCCTGGATCTCTTAGTTTCTTTGACATTCCACCGTTAAATGTATAATTAGCAAGCATGGTGGAAATTTAAGCTTCAGGTATCTTTCTTTTATTTGTAACAATATCTTTCATATACTTAGCATAAGGAGACATTTTCAAAATATCAGTCAAACGCAAGCGTAAAAAGACAGGTCTAAGCATCTCAACAAAGCGCTAAAATTCTTCATCATCTTTATTCTTGGAAGCTTTAGGAGGAAAGGGCATGGGTTTCTGAACCCATGGCTGTAACATCCCCAGATGTTAACCCTGTCATCAAGCTAATTAATGTGCCATGTCATCATATTTCACTAAGTCAAAATGCCACTTGTCCCAAATCTAACTTCAAATTCATACTTGAAATAAAGTCTGATATTTATTTCTACAAGCTGCAAAACTAAAATGTACATAGTATTGCAAATAATCCCAAGGCAATTATAAAAATAATATCCAACATTATTTGAATACCCAAGTTGACCCTAGCAACCAACACAGTGGACCAGCAACAAATCTTTGTTCTTTTGAAAAATAAACCAATGCTAACACAATTCCAAAAAATTCCAAAATTAGTGTGTGGCACTGTTGAGTTGCATTGCATTTATTAGCTAAATTTCACATAAAGAAAAATTCATCTGATAGCCTAAATAATTATGAAACCGAAGCTATTCTATTTAACAGAAATAAAATAAAAGAAAATGGCATTGTGCACTTGGCCCAGCTGGCCACTGCGGCCCAGCCCACACCCCTCGTCGTCCTTCTCCCCCTCGTGTCACCTCCAGGCGCCATCGCCATCGCCAGAGCCGCGCGATGGGCGACACCAAGGCCACAGGAGCTCGACAGGAGGGGATAAGACTGCCCTCGCCTCCTTCTTGAACCCTAGATCGAGCACTTCCCCTCTCCCCGCCCCTCTCCCTCTCTGCCACTTCCCCCGAGCACCGCCATGGCCTCGCCTCGCTGATTCGCACAGCCACCGTCGCCCCCGAGCTCCGCCAGCGTGCCCAGGAGCTCTGTTGGGTTCATCCTCATCGTCTGCGCCACTAGCCTGAGGCCGCCGAGCACCTGCGATGCTCCTCACCGCCGTTCCCCTCGCCGGAATCTGCCTCGGCCATCTCTTCGATTCACCGCCCTCTGACTGCCACTGGCCTCCTCGAGCCTTCTCTCCAATGATGTGAGCGGCCGCCTCTTCCTTCCCCTCTCTCTGAGCTACTACGTCCCCGCTAGCTAGCCCGCCGGAGCCGTGAGCTCGCCGCCGCCGCTAACCGCACCTCCGTGGCCACCGCGAATGCCGACCACAACCGAGCCCTGCGTCGTGTCCCAGGGCTTCCCAGGGACCGAACACACCTGTTCCCGTCGCCTGCCATGCCCTGCATCGACGGGCTCAAGCTCGTCCGAACGCCACCGCCGTCGGCCGTGCTTGGTCCGGCCAGCTCCGACCGCTACAACCCCCATCACCACCGCCGTTCGACGCGCGAGCTCGCCCGCAGCCGATCGAGCCAAACACCGGGTCCGGAGAACCCCTGAGTGCAATTCCTGGCCACCTCCCAAAGTCCGGTGCTGCCCGCGGTGGTCGCTGTCGACGTTCCCGACCTCCTCGCGTGCTGCAACCGCCGCCATTGGACGCGGCGTGCTCCCAGCGTCCCGTAGAGCCCAAGTCCGACCCCAGCCACGCGCCATACGTGTTTTCTGGCCAACTTCGGCGACGCGCCGCCGTGCGTTTGGGTCGCCGGCGTCACTCCGGTCGCCGGAGCTAACCTGGCCGCCACCTGGCGCCCCTCTGTGCCACTGCCAGCGGGCCCCACGGCCCTGTTGACTGGGTCAGCACCGCTGACTGGACTGGGTCCAGTCACTGACTGGTAGGCCCCACCTAATTAGTTAGTTAAAGTGCTAATTAGATTAATCTGTTAGTTTACTTAGACACTGACAGCCCGGGCCCACAAGCTAATTAACCCAGATTAGTTTAGATCTAACTCTGTGATTAACCCTCTGTCTATGATAGGTGGGTCCCGCAGGTCAGGTTTGACTTGGACAGCGTCCTGTTGACTGCTGACGCCACCATTACATCATGCTGACATCACCCTGCACTGTTCTAGATAATGTTGAATTAGATAAATAAAATAATTCTAGAAAATGATTTAAATCTTTGAAAAATCATAGAAAATAAACCGTAGCTCAGATCGAGAAACTTTATACATGAAAGTTGCTCAGAACGACGAGACGAATTTGACCGTGCCATCTGTTTCTATGTCGGGACCCTCTGTGCTGGTGAACCCGTAACTTTTAGCCTGTTTCCGGTAGGTGAATAGTGCATATATACCGGTTAATAAATTCCTACTTAAATCCTAAAATAGCTAAAATGACTTAAACATGCTTTTAGGCAACCCTGCACTACATCTTAGCATAGCATGCTCTATGTTGCGTATGTTTGCTATGTGTTTCCTCCCCCTCTTCTCTCTCGGTAGACCCCGGTACCGATGCAGTTCCCGAGACCGACGCAGCTCAGGAGCCCGACAACACCGTTGACGACCTTGCCTTTGCCGCTGAGCAACCAGGCAAGCACCCCCCCTTGAGCATGCCTATATTGCCTATTCTCTTCTCTCTTGTGCTTGCATTAGAATTGCTGCTGTTACTGCTTTACCTATTCTAATGCATGACCTGATTTTGTAACCTGCTATTGTTACCTACATGTTTATCCTAAACTGATTAGAATAGGCTGGTTAGTGTACCCCAGTGACCCCACTTGTCCCGGTTGCCCTGCTGCATTATCGGAAGACTCGACAACCAGGCACCAGCACCGCACATCACACCCCTTTTATCTGTATGACACTACATCGTTACTATCGAGTGCCGAGGGTGATACCTTGTTTAGCACTTCTGATGTTAACTCTATAGAGTAGCTACTCGGTCGTGGTCCTCGAGGGTGATTCCTCCTTCACCACTCCTGATAACGTCGCCGTCGTACAACACTTCAAGTGTGAACCTCGAGGGTGATTCCTCCGAGTTCACCTTGACGGATACATCGAGTAGGAATCCAACGAGGGTGATACCTTAGACTCCCCTGATGTTATAGACACACGGATACTTGGACTTTACAACTGTTACTTGGAAAGGCGGGTCGACCCTGAGGGGTACCCGCGTGGGCCTAAGTGGCGAGTGATGTGGAGACGGGTTGACCTAGAGGGTGCCCGTGAGGTAACTACAAGGCGTGGCCGAGCATTCTTAGCCCTTGCCGCAAGTCCTCGAGACGGGGCGTCACAGGTTGATATCAGAGTCGACTGCCTGTAGAAATCCCCCTTTCAAACTCCTTGGCCGAAGTTGAGTCTAGTGGTCCAAAACTATTTTACTAACTTGGCTGTGTGGCTTACGGGCCCACGTCGCCAAATGGGTGGTATTAGGATCTTTTATTCCTCGTCTTTACTCTGGGACTCTGATCTCTCTTCTATTCGGGTTAGAGATTTTGCTAACTCCAACACTAGGTTCTTGTAACCGCTTTCTCCCGGAGAGCCCCCCCTCATTCCAGAAGATGGCGTGTCATCATCAGAAGACTCCGAAGATACTCCTCGAAGTTTCCCGAGACCATTATGTCCACTGCTTTTGCAAGTTCCCTACTACCGATGATCACCGTGAACAGCCATACATCTTTGCCATTTGTATCTTCATTCCCAGTTACTCCTTTATGTACAAGAGACCCCGTAATACTCCTCGTTAATCCGGGAATCCTTTGAGCCTACTACCGTGCAGCTTCTTTCGCATTGCGGATAATTCCTCACACTTATCAGGGATTCATTCATCCCTAGTTGATTATGTGCTTCGCAACATCCTTCCCATTGTTAATCGATCTTTCAAAAATCCTCTGCAGCCTATTGCTCTTGATTCTCCTTGCCTGCTTGCATTAGGACTAATTCTATATGTCTAGCAATATTCTTTAAAATTCTTTGTGATTGTCATTCTGTTCCTATTGATTCAACGTGTGTGCGAATACTCGCAATCATCAATTAATCCTTGGAAATTTTCTTTCTGGCTCAGACATCGTTCCGGATATGAGCTGGTTCTTGCCCAATCAAGATTTGATCGGGTGCACCTCTAAGTCTATTCAACTTACTCATATTTTGATTAGAGCCTCTGCTTCTGATCCTTTGTCTTGAAATCATAATTCCTTTGTACTCAAGCATCAAATTATTCAGACGTTTCTATAAGCCGATGCCTTTGCATCCCCTTCTTCATCTGATTGGATACCGATACTCACATCAACTCTGTCGTGAAATCGCCAGATCCATTGTTGGGTTGTTATCCGACAGTGTCCTTCACATCCAAAATCTTGTGGGTTCTTCCCTGATACATAATACCTTCGGTAAATTGTATCATCTGCTTTGACTTTGATACTATGCTTTCGAACTCGTATCTCTTGCTTGGTTGATGGTTGTATAGATTCGTAAAAAAATGCCCCGATGGGATGAACTTATGCCTTCCATAACCCGTGTGAACCCGAGAGTTCTCATGAGTCATACTCTTCTGGTGCTTCACCAGATAAATCTTTAGCACTACAATTTATTTGAAAACGAGGAGTGAATGAAAGGTTATGCATTGAAGAAGTGGGGGTCGACCTTGAACCTTTGCGTTCATGCCCATGGACCCGATGTAAAACTTATCATGGAAGCTGCTCGTAAAAATAATTACCCCTGGTTATAAGTTCATCTTGTATCGGTGGTTTGATCATTTATAGTCGTGGATCCGACCATAGTTTCTCCTTAATCCCATTTCCCGGACAAGTTAAAATACTTGTCTTCTGCAGATCATTTCACCTGTCCAACCTCTATTCTGATCTACCTTCAAGTATTGCCCCATGTCATCCTGTCATTGCACTACCTCTTGTGAATTCTTATTGGAATGATACCCCATCACATCATTCCTAGACGGATCAGCTATATAATTATCATGCTAATCTTATCCGTGCTACCTGGTCCTCCTTCCCGGTGCACTTCCGACAATGGGCTAAGCTTGTGTCAAACTGTCTTCATCATATTGTTTTGCTTACACCTTGTTTTCCCTGCTACTCTTGAAATTGTTCCTTTGCACTTCTGGTGATGTTCGAATGCAATCTTTGCTTGAAACACCATGTTACTGCTACCTCGAAGCATGCCTGTGGTACTCCGAATATCATTGAGAACAGTGGAAGCGCAATGCTACATGTTTCTTGCTCTTTTATCCAAACACGGTTGTATGGATAACATCATGAATTCCCTTGCCCCTTTATCCAAATGGTGATGTACTTGTTGATCTGACATGTATGTCATGCTCTACTTTTCCTTGGGAAAAGTTACACTCCTAATTCTTGTGAATAAACACATTTTCCATTCCAATGGTTTGTTTAACCTTTCTTGTGATCTATATGATATAAGCAGAAATAATTCCCTGCTTATAAAACACCCCGATGTACAACCTTGTCAGTGAGACCCTGTTACTATTGTTGATGACATTCCGGTAACCACCAATGGATGGGAACCTTGCCTATTGGTCCGCCTCATTTTAACGAGCAGGAAAATGGTTCTCTTCGTTCCTCGCCCTTGGTACCAACGTTGTTGCCAACATAGCTAACATACTATCCTCTGACATACCTTGTTGTCATGACCGGTAAGATAACACCGTTCTCCCTACTCTCGATCGACCCTCTTCACAGTTCCACAGGATCGTAACCTGACTCTTCTGTGCATCCTTGATTCTGAAGTATCCTTTGCTCTTGACTTGTGTGTTATCACGAGCCACCCTCCGAGAGATGATCCATTCCTGATGCTCTGAACCCCTTTTCACAATCTGTTCAGGTATCGATCGGATGTCCATTCGCTTGAAACTTCTTATTGTACCTTCATACTTTGCTCTCGAAGTTTTCTTAAGTTTCAACTCGAGAGATACTTCTGCCACATTCCATGAGTTGTCCACCAGATAACCGACCCTATAAGGGTTAGCTCTCCCGGAGTTACTCTTTACTTCCCCACTTAAATCTCGGGACGAGATTTATTGTAGTGGAGGAGATTTGTAACATCCCCAGATGTTAACCCTGTCATCAAGCTAATTAATGTGCCATGTCATCATATTTCACTAAGTCAAAATGCCACTTGTCCCAAATCCAACTTCAAATTCATACTTGAAATAAAGTCTGATATTTATTTCTTCAAACTGCAAAACTAAAATGTACATAGTATTGCAAATAATCCCAAGGCAATTATAAAAATAAAATCCAACATTATTTGAATACCCAAGTTGACCCGAGCAACCAAAACAGTGGACCAGCAACAAATCTTCGTTCTTTTGAAAAATAAACCAATGCTAACGCAATTCCAAAAATTCCCAAAATTAGTGTGTGGCACTGTTGAGTTGCATTGCATTTATTAGCTAAATTTCACATAAAGAAAAAATCATCTAATAGCCTAAATAATTATGAAACCGAAGCTATTCTATTTAACAAAAATAAAATAAAAGAAAATGGCACTGTGCACTTACCTGTGCACTTGGCCCAGCTGGCCACCGTGGCCCAGCCCACACCCCTCGTCGTCCTTCTCCCCCTCGTGTCACCTCCAGGCGCCATCGCCGTCACCAGAGCCGCGCGATGGGCGACACCGAGGCCACAGGAGCTCGACAGGAGGGGATAAGACTGCCCTCGCCTCCTTCTTGAACCTTAGATCGAGAACTTCCCCTCTCCCCACCCCTCGCCCTCTCTGCCACTTCCCCCGAGCGCCGCCATGGCCTCGCTGAGGGAGTCCTGGATTAGGGGGTCCTCGGGTGTCTGGACAGTTCGATATGGGCCGGACTGATGGGCCGTGAAGATAAAGCAGAAGACTATCCCCTGTGTCTGGGTAGGACTCCCATATGCGTGGGTGGCAAGTTTGGTGTCCGGATGTGTTATTTCCTTCCTCTGCAAACCGACTCTGTACAACCCTAGGCCCCTCCGATGTGTATATAAACCGGGGGGTTTAGTCTGTAGAGGCTATCAGAATAATCATAGGCTAGACAGCTAGGGTTTAGCCATTACGATCTCGAGGTAGATCAACTCTTGTAACCTCTATACTCATCGAATACAACAAGCAGGACGTAGGGTTTTACCTCCATTAAGAGGGCCCGAACCTGGGTAAACATCGTGTCCCCATTGTCCATTGTTACCATCAATCCTTAGACACACAGCTTGGGACCCCCTACCCAAGATCTGCCGGTTTTGACACCGACATTGGTGCTTTCATTGAGAGTTCCATTGTGTTGTCGACAAAAGGATCGATGGCTCGCCTTGTCATCGACGACGACGCTGTTTCCGGGGAGACTTTTCTCCCTGGTCAACTCTTTGTGTTTGGCGGCTTCGTACTACATGCCAACTCGACTGGTCACCTTGAGCAGGTCGACAGCTACGCCCCTGGTCACCAGATCAGGTTTGGAAGTTTGAACTACATCGCCGATATCCGAGGAGATCTAATCTTCGAGGGGTTCACGGCCTCGGCCGCCGCTCCCCACCCATACAAAGAAGGCCCTTCGGATCTGCTATCAGATCCCGTCCAGGGATCGACTATCATGCCCGCCCTGGCCTTAGATCCGGAGCGGAACACTTCGTCCGAAGACGGGGGGGGGGGGGGGGGGGGGTGAATCCCGCCGGACTCTCTCCCATTACGGAGCTTCTAGTCGGAGACCCAGATGCAACCATGCCGTCGGCGGACCCGGAGTCAAACGGGACTCTCCCCTTCATCGGGAAGCCGGATTCGCCTCTGGATGTCAACTCCGAACTCTCGAGGTCTGCGTCTATCGGGCTCAGTCAAGTGGTTATTACCGAACCTAGCTCCGCAGATCCTCAGACGCCTGTCCAGCTTTCACTCCTAAATGAAACACTGGACCTAATGCAATCTCTCGCCATCACGGAAGTATCACCTCTGAACTACGCCCAGCTTGAAATGGGGGCTGAGAGTAGGGAATTTTGTGTCCCACCCACCACCCACTTAATAGCCACTGTCGAGGATTTAACCGACATGCTAGATTACGCCTCCGAAGACATTGATGGCATGGACGATGATGTTGGAGTTGAACCAGGCCAAAACCCGCCCATCACAGGGCGTTGGACGGCCACTTCTACTTATGATGTATACATGGTGGACACACCTGAAAAGAAGGACGATGATGGCACTCAAGATCCAGATGAGGAGAAGCCCGTCGACGAACCACCAAAACGCCGGCGTCAGCGGCGCCGCTCACGATCGCGTCGGGCAAGGGAAAACAATACTGGCATCGGAGATAATGACACTCCGGACAACACCGAAGACTCCGACCACCCCGCTGAGCCTGTGTTCGAGCAGGATGAGAGGGAAGAGGGTCAAGTCAACCCCAACGAACTTGCCGATCATGGGGATTCAGAAGATAGTAACTACTTACCTGTCTCCGAAGAGGATATTAGCCTCGGTGACGAAGATTTCATCGTCCTGGAGGAACCCCTCAAACATGAACGCTTCAAGCGATGGCTGATCGCCACTGCACGGAGCCTGAAAAGGAAACAACAGCAGATTCAAGCCGAACAGGATACGCTCAACGACAGATGGACTAAGGTCCTGGCCGCCGAAGAGGGATACGGTTTTGAGCGCCAAACAAAGAGCTATCCTAAGCACAGGCTACTACCACAATTTGATGAGGAGGCCTTTGAGCCAATACCGTCAAAATACAATCATGCCAATCAACCAGACCGACCACCACGTGGACGGGACAAAACGGCCAATTATGCCGAACATCAACCCGCGCTGCCTCGCCGTAGAGGCAAGGAGACAGCGGCTCCGGGCTACACGTATGACCTACGTCGGGACCTGACCAATAGAGCCAACCAGACCAGATCAATCTATGGATCAAGAGGATGTGCTCCAGCATGAGATAACGGCCACCAGGCCTGGAACGACAAACATAACCAAATTCGGGGTCAGCCCCGAACACAGATGTCATCCGAACTCCGTTGCGATGTCGCCCGGTATAGAGGTGCCGCGCACCCCATGTGCTTTGCCGATGAGGTAATGTAGCACCATTTTCCGGAAGGGTTTAAACCCGTAAACATCAAGGCATACGATGGAACGATAGATCCCGCTATATGGATTGAAGATTTTCTTCTCCACATTCACATGGCTCGCGGCGACGATCTCCACGCCATTAAATACCTCCCTCTAAAGCTGAAAGGACCAGCACGGCACTGGTTGAACAGCCTCCCAGAGAACTCCATTGGAAGCTGGGAAGACTTAGAGGATGCTTTTCGGGACAACTTTCAGGGCACTTATGTCCGGCCACCGGATGTTGATGACCTGAGTCACATAATTCAGCAACCCGGAGAGTCAGCTCGCAAACTTTGGAATCGGTTTTTAATTAAAAAGAACCAAATCGTGGACTGTCCGGATGCCGAGGCCTTAGCGGCATTTAAGCACAGCGTCCGTGATGAATGGCCCGCCCGACACCTCGGTCAAGAAAAGCCGAAGACCATGGCAGCTCTTACTGCACTCATGACCCGCTTCTGTGCGGGCGAAGATAGCTGGTTGGCTCGTAGAAGCAACAGTACCAGTGACCCCGGCACTTTTGAGGCTCGGGACGGCAATGGAAGGCCATGACGCAGCAAAAACAAGCACCGGAACAACAATGAAGAAACAGAGGATACAGCGGTAAACACTGGATTCAGTGGCTCTAAACCCGGTCAGCGGAAGAAGCCATTCAAAGGTACCAGGGATGGTCCATCCAACTTGGACAAGATACTGGATCGACCCTGCCAGATTCATGGCACCCCTGACAAGCCTACCAACCACACCAACAGAAACTGCTGGGTTTTCAAACAGGCCGGTAAATTAAACACCGAACATAAGGGAAAGAACCTCCAAGTGAGGACAATGATGAGCCTCGCCCACCGCGCATCGGGGGACAGAAACAGTTTCCCCCCGAGGTAAAAACGATGAACATGATCTACGTCACCCACATCCCCAAGAGGGAGCGCAAACGCGCGTTAAGGGACGTCTACGCCGTAGAGCCTGTCGCCCCAAAATTCAACCCATGGTCGGCTTGTCCGATCACCTTTGATCGCAGGGACCACCCAACCAGTATCCGTCACGGAGGTTCGGCGGCCCTGGTACTCGATCCTATCATTGACGGATACCATCTTACTAGAGTCCTTATGGACGGCGGCAGCAACCTCAACTTGCTCTACCAGGATACTGTCCGTAAGATGGGTATCGACCCGTCAAGAATCGAACCTAGCAACACTACCTTTAAAGAAGTGATACCTGGCGTGGAGGCCCACTTCACGGGCTCCTTAACACTAGTAGTCGTATTCGGCTCTCCAGATAACTTCCGAAGCGAAGACTTGATCTCTGACATCGTCCCTTTTCGCAGTGGTTATCATGCACTACTCGGACGAACGGCCTTCGCCCGCTTTAATGCGGTCCCACACTATGCTTATCTGAAGCTCAAAATGCCTGGACCTCGTGGCGTCATCACAGTAAATGGGAATATGGAGCGCTCCCTCTGTACTGAGGAGCATATTGCGGCCCTAGCAGCCGAAGTACAGGGCGGCCTCATAAAGCCGGACGACCCATTGGTCATCAAGACCCACGACTCTGCTAAGCGAGTCTGATCCGCACTACAATGCGATAGCCCTGTGGAGCTGGAGCTTAAATAGCAGTTTAGCCTCCGCCGACCGCCCCATAAGGTTGCAGCATACGTACCGCGTGTGCATAACTACGCACTTAAAATACCTTGGGCAGCACCGGAGGCACACTGCGGAAAAGGTCCATAGTACGGTTTGACCCTATTCGGACCTCAACTATTTTTACCACTATAGGTTTGTTAAAAAACCTACCTGATCTACGAAGGCTCTTTTCCAGGTCCCTCTTTCTTATAGACGACCATCACCTCCTCCTCTTAAAGGATTTCCCACCAAGGAGAAACGGCCCAGACGTGCGGCAGGGCACCATTGGGATCTTCAAACCACTACTTTTAGGCCATGTGTAAACCTTTTCCTTGTGTAAACTTTTGGCATGTAAAATAGCCTCGATATTTATGGCATTATCTGTAATAACACAGCTCGACGTACTCATCAAGGTATAAAGGAAGCAGTTGATCACCACTTTTGTTTGGCACTCATTTATTTTTGTCATCTGTATGCCCTCCCTACTTCAGACTGCCACACGTGCTTTAGTCCGGCCTTAACACCGGGGGCTGTATTCGGTCCTGCACATTTCAAAGTCCGAACACCTATAGGGTACTCTTCGGCGTCCTGGATATTGCATTATATGCATCGGCTCCGAATCATGTCTTTGGTCTATAGTTGGGTTGCCCGACTCCTGTGCCTACCACCTTATGTTCCGCTCATTCAGCTAAGGTAGTAAAGGGAGAACTACTGCGATTGTATTTCTGGTTCGTCTGGTCAAGTACCTCAGTAGAGAAAGCCTAAAATTGACTGTCATGATAAGCGCGAGCTGGTCGGTGATTCGGTGACTTAGTATTATACTACAAATCATTAGTGATTCACTCTGTGTTATACGAGGGGCTGGTCTTCGTCCAGCCACGTGGAAAAGGCACCGTAGTCTGGATAGCCGCACACGCACCAGGGGCTAGTACTTAGCTCCAAAGTCAAACTCCTATGGCTAAGTGAAAGTAATAAAGCCGCATAGTCTGATTGCCTGGTTCACCACGTGGACACCTCCTTTACGGACCAAGACGTTGGATAAAGTGTGGTCACGCGTTACGCCGAACACCCCTGTAGCATCTACATGGGGGCTAAAGCCGACGACTGGCAACTTTCAGTAATAAAACAATAAACGGCCGCACAGGAGGAAAAATTGCTTGAAACAAAAGGCGCAAACATAGATATATAAACAGCACGGGTTCATCACATTGTTTGTACAACCCGAACACACTCAATCAAATATTACGTCCTTAAAGCATTGACCCTCTATCACTCGGGCTCCTTCTAGGACGTCATCGAAGTACCTCTTCGGCTTCGGGTGATCTTTGCCTTCGGGCGGGCCTACGGTTGCCACTTCGGTGGTCTTCATCTTTGCCCATTGCATCTTGACGCAGGCGAAGGCCATCCAGGCACCCTCTATGCTGGCCGAGTGCTTCAACGCATCAATCCGAGGCCGCGCATCGACTAGCCGCTTCACCAAACCGAAGTAGCTACTAGGGATTGGCTCGGCCGGCCAGAGATGGACTATCAGGTCCTTCATGGCCAAACCTGCCACCCTATGCAGCTCCGTCAGCTGCTTCAGCTGGTCGTTCAGAGGCATCGGGTGTTCCGGCGCGAAAAATTGCGACCAGAACAGCTTCTCGGTCGAGTTCCCCTCCTAGGCTCGGAAGAACTGTGCGGCATCGGTGGCACTCCTCGGAAGATCCGCAAACGCGCCTGGAGAACTCCATACTCGGGTGAGCAAAGCAAACCTCTGACCTCCAAAGATACTCTGCAAAAGAAAGGCCTTACCAGCCACTATCTGCCTCGCCTGATGGATCTCTTCACGAGCACTCCGGGACTCGATCCGCGCCTCTTTGGCATCATGGAGAGCCTTGGCGAGCTCGGTCGACTGGTCCAAAGTCTTCTGCTCCAAAGTTTCGCATTTGCTGATGGCATCCTTCATCTCCTGCTCTACTTTGGCCACCCGAGCTTCGTGTTGGTGGCGGGCATCTTGCTCGGTCTTTAGTTCGGCAGCCGCCTTGTCAGCGGCTGCCTTATTCGCCTCCGCCGCTTTTTTGGCCTGGGCAAGGGCACCTTTGAGGGTCTCGACCTCGGCTGCGCCAGCTGTGATTATAATCAAGGCATTCCATGAGTTAATCTCTAAATATACATATCACTTCTGATATCAAAATAAACTTTTAACATTATAAGCATACCTTGCGTCTCATCGAACCGCTTATTAATGCGGTCGATTTCCTCATCGGCCACCTAAAGCTTCCGATTGAGTTCAGAAACTTCTGCGGCCTGGGCGGTTGCCGCCAACAGGGAAGCCCGTTACAATAACATCACAACAGGTTAACTCTCCCGAATACTATATGGATCCTCTGTCCGATTTCTTTTAACCGAACAAAGCCTCAGGGGCTACTGTCTGTACACAGGCATATTCCTCTATATGAAAAGTTTTTAGAACATTATGTCGCATACCTCAAAGCCTGTCAGTAGGCTGGTGAAGGCTTCGTTCAGTCCGCTCTTAGTAGACTGAACCTTCTCCACCACCGCACCCATCAGGGTGCGGTGC
This sequence comes from Thinopyrum elongatum, assembly GCA_011799875.1. Classification (NCBI taxonomy): domain Eukaryota; kingdom Viridiplantae; phylum Streptophyta; class Magnoliopsida; order Poales; family Poaceae; genus Thinopyrum; species Thinopyrum elongatum. The sequence goes on from CM022297.1 coordinate 139,330,603, forward strand.
TCTGCCACGATGGAAGCACGCTGCAGTGCTTCCTCCAGAGCGTTGGGCGCCTCCGGATTAGTGGAGGTCGCCAATGGAGCTGATGCTCCTCCCCCCTCTTTCAAAGGGGGCTGCTTATCCAATCCCGGAGCCGTGTTGGTCTCTGGAATGGTGTCTGGCTGGGGCCCGGATTGTTGGGGGTCCCCACCATCGGTCGTCATAGGGGTCGCCTCCCCTAGGTCTTCGGCGACCAAGGTATTAACCTCGGGCGCTTTCTCGACGGCCTCGTTCGCCCTCCCTCTGCCAGGAGAGGTCCTTCGGGATGACACCTCAGTGTCCTCCATGGTGATAGGCGAGGGGGCTCGCGGCGGCGTGTCACTTTCTGCCATTTCGGGTGGCAGAGAGTTCCCCTCCGATAATGGGGTTTGCGGAAGCTCACGTGGAGGGCTGAAAGGTGAATAACAAAAATAACTTATTAAATAACAACAAGTAGACCGAATATAAATGAGTAAGTTTCTGAATACTTACGATACGCCCAGGGGCTTCACCCTGGGAGGTCTCTTGGGGACTAGTTCGGACTCTGAGTCCGAACTGTCCGGGAGGGTCACCTTCCCTCTCTTAGGCGCCTTGCCCTCTGGGTCTTCGGAGGCCGCCCTCTTCTTCTTATTCTTCTTCTTCCCCTTATGAGGGGAGTCACTTTCCACCTCCTCCTCCTCTTCTTCCTCGTCTTCTTCGTGGGAAGAGAGGGCTTCGGTCTCTCCGGACACTGCGTCCGAAGGACCTTTGTGGCGGGGGCCGCCCTTGGCCTCCTTGCCCTTCTTCTTGGACTTCTTCTCCGGCGCCTGATAGGGCGCCGGGACCAGCATCTCCGTTAGCTGGGGTGTGGCCGGGTTCTCAGGCAGTGGTGCCAGACAATTGATCCGCTCCGCCTTTGCCGTCCAGCCCTGTACGGAAGGCAGACAAGGTAATCTACATTATATCTGAAGTATTGACCGGATAAGTCTTCGGAAAAGTTATGCTTACCGCTGAGGCCGGGTTCTCGATGTCGAGTCCGATGTCCTCGGTCTTCTTTGGCCATGTTTTCTGGGCCTTGAAGAGCTGCTTCCATATGTCTTCGTGCGTGGTGCCGAAGAAGCGCTTCACGGTCCGTGGCTCCTCCGGATTGAACTCCCACATGGGGGAGGCTCGGAGTTGGCAGGGAAGAGTGTGGCGGAAGAGCATCACCTGAATCACGTTTGTGAGACCGGTGTTTGCACCTAACATGTTGGAGATGCGCTTTTGTAGCATCCGCACCTCCGGTTTGGACCCCCAATCAAGGCCCTTGGCGGTCCATGAGGTGAGTCTCGTGGGGGGTCCGGATTTGAAGTTAGGCGTGGCCGCCTAGTTGGCGTCGTGGGGTTCAGTGATGTAGAACCACTCCTGTTGCCACACCTTGACTGTCTCCACAAATGCCCCTTTGGGCCAGACGACGTTGGGAGCTTGCTTACCATGGCCCCGCCATAGCCCGCATGCTGTCCGTCAACCACCTTCGGCTTCAGATTGAAGACCTTGAGCCACAGGCCGAAGTGTGGGGGCATGCGGAGAAGAGCCTCGCACACGACGATGAATGCCGATATGTAGAGGAAGGAATTTGGTGCTAGATCATGGAAATCTAACCCGTAGTAGAACATGAGGCCTTGGACGAAGGGGTGGAGGGGAAACCCTAGCCCTCGGAGGAAATGGGGGATGAACACGACCCTCTCACCAGGCTCCGGAGTAGGGATAACCTGATCTTTGTCAGGGAGCCTATGCGTGATATCCGCGAACAGATAGCCCACGCTCCGGAGGAGGCTTCCCACTTGCCCTTGGAACCGGACCCGACCATTGCTGGGGAGGGTGGCAGCGATGGGAAAGATCGAAGTTGTGGGCGCTAGAGCTTGGAGGTTGGAAGACAGGAGCTAGAAGAAGGTGTGGGGAAAAAGGAGGACTCTTTATCCTCTTATAGATGGTGAAAATACCAAACATCCCCTTCTCAAGCCATAAACCTCGCCTTTTCCCAACGAGATCGTGCGTAAGGCGCGGTTTGGTTACCCAAACCACATTGATGAGAATCCCGTAATGGACAGGCATGATCTCTGTTTTGACGGGATGTGCCAATGAGGACTAGGCCTCGAAACGCGAAACGGGAGGCGTGAAAACGGTTCGAAATGTTAAAGAGTCAAGTGTGACGCTTCGCCGAAAAGTTGTCAGTAAAAGACATTGTTCCTATTTTGACATCTTGCCTTCGTGGCTAAGGGTTGTATTAATTGTGCAAAGCCGGATACAGTTCCTCTATGCAGGAAGCTTACATAAAGTATTCAGGAGAAGGAACCCGCCTTGCAATGCCGAAGATAATCTGCATACCGAACACATCATCATCGAAGACTGGTTCAGGGGCTACTGAGGGAGTCCTGGATTAGGGGGTCCTCGGGTGTCCGGATAGTTCGATATGGGCCGGACTGATGGGCCGTGAAGATAAAGCAGAAGACTATCCCCCGTGTTCGGGTAGGACTCCCATATGCGTGGGTGGCAAGTTTGGTGTCCGGATGTGTTATTTCCTTGCTGTGCAAACCGACTCTGTACAACCCTAGTCCCCTCCGATGTGTATATAAACCGGGGGGGTTTAGTCTGTAGAGGCTATCAGAATAATCATAGGCTAGACAGCTAGGGTTTAGCCATTACGATCTCGAGGTAGATCAACTCTTGTAACCCCTATACTCATCGAATACAATCAAGCAGGACATAGGGTTTTACCTCCATTAAGAGGGCCCGAACCTGGGTAAACATCTTGTCCCCATTGTCCATTGTTAACATCGATCCTTAGACACACAGCTTGGGACCCCCTACCCGAGATCTGCCAGTTTTGACACCGACACTCGCCTCGCTGATTCGCGCAGCCACCGTCGCCCCTGAGCTCCGCCAGCGTGCCCATAAGTTCCGTTGGGTTCGTCCTCATCGTCTGCGCCACTAGCCCAAGGCCGCCGAGCTACTGCGATGCTCCTCACCGCCGTTCCCCTCTCCGGAATCCGCCTTGGCCATCTCTTCGATTCACCGCCCTCCGACTGTCGCCGGCCTCCTCGAGCCTTCTCTCCAATGATGTGAGCGGCCGCCTCTTCCTTCCCCTCTCTCTGAGCTGCTATGTCCCCACTAGCTAGCCTGCCGGAGCCGTCAGCTCGCCGCCGCCGCTAACCGCACTGCCGTGGCCACCGCGAACGCCGACCGCACCCGAGCCCTGCGACGTGTTCTAGGGCTTCCCAGGGACCGAACACACCTGTCCCCATCGCCTGCTGTGCCTTGCGTCGACGGGCTCAAGCTCGTCCGAACACCACCGCCGTCGGCCGTGCTTGGTCCAGCCAGCTCCGACCGCTACAACCCCCATCACCACCGCCGTTCGACGCGCGAGCTCGCCCGTAGCTGATCGAGCCAAACGCCGGGTCCAGAAAACCCCTGAGTGCAATTCCCGGCCACCTGCCGAAGTCCGGCACCACCCGCGGTGGTCGCCATCGACGTTCCCAACCTTCTCGCGCGCTGCAACCGCCGCCATTGGACGCGGCGTGCTCCCAGCGTCCCGTAGAGCCCAAGTTCGACCCCAGCCACGCGCCATACGTGTTTTCCGGCCAACTCCGGCAACGCGCCACCGTGTGTTTGGGTCGCCGGCGTCACTCCGGTCGCCGGAGCTGACCTGGACGCCACCTGGCGCCACTCTGTGCCGCTGCCAGCGGGCCCCATGGCCCTATTGACTGGGTCAGCACCGTTGACTGGACTGGGTCCAGTCACTGACTCGTAGGCCCCACCTAATTCGTTAGTTAAAGTGCTAATTAGATTAATCTGTTAGTTTAGTTAGACACTGACTGCCCGGGCCCACAAGCTAATTAACCCATATTAGTTTAGATCTAACTCTGTGATTAACCCTCTGTCTATGACAGGTGGGTCCCGCAGGTCAGGTTTGACCTGGACAGCGTCCTGTTGACTACTGACGCCACCATTATGTCATGCTGACATCACCCTGCATTGTTCTGGATAATGTTGAATTAGATAAATAAAATAATTCCAAAAAATGATTTAAATCTTTGAAAAATCATAGAAAATAAACCGTAGCTCGGATCGGAAAACTTTATACATGAAAGTTGCTCAGAACGACGAGACAAATCCGACCGTGCCATATGTTTCCATGTTGGGACCCTCTGTGCTGGTGAACCCGCAACTTTTAGCCTATTTCCGGTAGGTGAATAGTGCATATATACCGGTTAATAAATTCCAACTTAAATCCTAAAATAACTAAAATGACTTAAACATGCTTTTAGGCAACCCTGCACTGCATCCTAGCATAGCATGCTCTGTGTTGCATATGTTTGCTGCGTATTTATCTGTTTGCTCCCCCTCTTCTCTCTCGGTTGACCCCGGTACCGACGCAGTTCCCGAGACCGACGCAGCTCAGGAACCCGACGACACTGTTGACGACCTTGCCTTTGCCGCCAAGCACCCCCCCTTGAGAATGCCTATATCACCTATTCTCTTCTCTCTTGTGCTTGCATTAGAATTGCTGCTGTTACTGCTTTACCTATTCTGATGCATGACCTAATTTTGTAACCTGCTATTGTTACCTACCTATTTATCCTAAACTGCTTAGAATAGGCTGGGTAGTGTACCCCAGTGACCCCACTTGTCCCGGTTGCCCCGCTGGATTATCGGAAGACTCGACAACTAGGCCCCAACACCACACATCACACCCCTTTTATCTGTACGACGCTGCAGCGTTACTATTGAGTGCCAAGGGTGATACCTCGTTTAGCACTTCTGATGTTAACTCTATAGAGTAGCTATTCGGTCGTGGTCCTCGATGGTGATTCCTCCTTCACCACCCCTGATAACGACGCCGTCGTACAACACCTCAAGTGTGAACCTCGAGGGTGATTCCTCCGAGTTCACCTTGACGGATACATCGAGTAGGAATCCAACGAGGGTGATACCTCAGACTCTCCTGATGTTATGGACACACGGATACTTGGACTTTACAACTGTTACTTGGAAAGGCAGGTCGACCCTGAGGGGTACCCGCGTGGGCCTAAGTGGCGAGTGATGTGGAGACGGGTTGACCTGGAGGGTGCCCGTGAGGTAACTACGAGGTGTGGCCGGGCATTCTTAGCCCTTGCCGCAGGTCCTCAAGACGGGGCGATGGGGTAACATCGTTCGTGAGTCTCTGCTCGTTACCGCGCTCCCAATACACTAACAATTTGGATATGTGATCTGAGTGGGCCTTTGGCCCGATAGCACTAACCATCACGCGGGAATAAATATGGGTACTCTGCATCGTACGCATCAGCCGAAAGCTCTGTCAGACGTCCAGTTCAGCATGGCGGCCCGATCGGATCATGCCGATGGCGCTGGTATCCACCCTGCTCGCAACGACCCGGAGTGCACATGGCGACGGCCCAAGACCCCTGAGCGCTTAGGATATAGACCGACGAGGACCTCTCTGCTGAGCTTTAGGTAGGGTTGCGGTGTGTTGTTTGGCCGAGGCCGGGCATGACCCAGAAAAGTGTGTCCGACCGGAGTTAAGCGGGCGTGGTGGGTAAGTTGGTGCACCCCTGCAGGGAAGAACTAATCTATGCATAGCTGGATCCTCGGTAACGGACGCTCAGAGTTGTATCCCGATCGATACAACTAGAACTGGATACTTTTGATGAGAAATGGATAGTAAGGCTCTGGGATTGCTTTCTCGCAGGGAGTCGAGAAAAGATCTCTGGCCGAGGTTGATACTTGGATATTATGGCTCTAGGATTGCTTTCTCGCAGGGAGTTAAGGAAGGATCTCTGGGCGAGGTTGATAACACTACTACTATGGCTCTGGGATTGCTTTCTCGCAGGGAGTCAAGAAAGGATCTCTGACTAAGGTTGATACTTATTGCTGCTACTAATTTATACTGTGCTAATCTACACTCTTCTAATGCTGCAAGACCGATGAAGATGCTAGTCTTTGATAGGATTCGGCCTTCCCTCTATATTGGCATTTCTGCAGCCCAGTCCACCTATACAGCCTTTCTTTGATAATGTTGCATATGTAGTGTAGATCCTTGCTTGCTGAGTACTTCGGATGAGTACTCACAGTTGCTTTGCTTCCTCTTTTTCCCCATATCCGTTTGATGCAACCAGATGATGGAGCCCCTGAGACAGCTGCCCCCGCCGACGACCACTACTACTACCCCGAGGGTGGTTACTACTATGAGCTGGCCGACGACCAGGAGTAGGATCGGAGGGTCCCAGGCAGGAGGCCTGCGCCTTTTTGATTGAAGCTTTTGTTTTGACCCGCCTTCGTAAAGGCTTATCTGTTTCTGTTTCATATCTGTACTCAGATATCTAATGCTTCCGCTGACGCTTGTATGCGAGCTTATGTATTTGAGCCCTCGAGGCCCTGGCTTGTAATATAATGCTTGTATGCCTTTATTTATGTTTTAGAGTTGTGTTGTGATATCTTCAAGTGAGTCCTTAGGCTTGATCGTGTGGATTTGCGTGTATGATTAGTGCACGATTAAGCCGGGGGTGTCACAATGGCTCTCTTTCTTTACCATGTTTCCTAGCAATGAAGTCTCTCTTATCATATCTTTTATTCTTAGGTTGTGGCTTATCAATATCAACATCAGGTTCTATCTCCACATCATTATCATTACTAGGTTGACCATCATCATGAACATCATCATTATTATTAATACTAGGTTCATGTTCATCGCCTGATTGTGGTCAGCATCAGAAATAGAAATATCATTTGGATTCTCAGGTGTGTCTATAAAAGGTTCACTAGAAGCATGCAAATTCCTATCCGCATTCTTTTTATCTTTAGAAGGACTAGGTGCATGAGTATTAATTCTCTGAGAATCTTGCTCAATTCTCTTAGGATGGCCCTCAGGATACAAAGGTTCCTAGGTCATTTTACCACCTGTAGTCATAACTCTAACAACATTATCATTCTTTTTATTGTTCATCTCATTAAGCAAATCATTTTGTGCCTTGAGAACTTGTTCTACTTGAGTCTTTACCATGGAAGCATATTTACTAACAAACTTGAGATCATTAACAATTCTAAACATATAGTCACTCAAGCGTTCAATCATATAAGCATTTCTTTTCAATTGTCTACTAACATATGCATTGAAGTTTTCTTGTTTAACAATAAAGTTCTCAAATTCATCCAAGCATTGACTAGCAGATTTAATATAAGGAATATCACCTTCATCAAATCTATAGAGAGAATTTACCTCTATTACCTATGTCGGGATATTAAGACCATGTATTTCTTCAATCGGTGGTAAATTCTTCACATCTTCAGCTTTAATACCTTTTTCTTTCATAGATTTCTTTGCCTCTTGCATATCTTCAGGACTATGAAATAGAATACCCCTCTTCTTTGTAGTTGGCTTAGGCGGTGGTCCGAGAAGAGTCCAATCATTATCATTACTTAATATATTATTCAATAGTACTTTAGCTTGTTCAATAGTTCTTTCCCTGAAAACACAACCAGCACAACTATCTAGGTGGCCCCTAGAAGCATCGGTTAGTCCATTATAAAAGATATCAAGTATTTCATTTTTCTTGAGAAGATGATCAGGCAAAGCATTAATTAGTTGGAGAATCCTCCCCCAAGCTTGTGGGAGACTCTCTTCAATTTGCACAAAGTTAAATATTTCGTGTAAAGCAGCTTGTTTCTTATGAGCAGGAAAATATTTTTTCGGAGAAGTAATATATCATATCCTAGGGACTACGCACACAACCAGGAGCAATAGAATTAAACCATATCTTAGCATCACCCTTTAATGAGAAAGGAAACAACTTAAAAATATACTAATAGCGAATTTTTTCCTCATGAGCAAATAGGGTGGCTATGTCATTTAATTTAGTAAGATGTGCCACAACCGTTTCAGATTCATAACCATGGAAAGGATCAGATTCAACCAAAGTAATTAACTTAGGATCGACAGAGAATTCATAATCCTTATCAGTAACAAAGATAGGTGAAGTAGCAAACTTAGGATCATATTGCATTCTAGCATTCAAAGATTTTTCTTTCAACTTGGCTAGTAATTTCTTAAGATCCTCTCTATCTTTACAAGCAAGAAAGTCCCTAGCTACATCTCCATCCATAACATATCCCTTAGGTATAACAGGCAATTCATATCTAGGAGTGCTAGGTCTAATGGGTGTTTCAAAGTTTTTAGTTTAAATAATTTCATCAGTTTCAGAAATATCATGAGTTTCAGCATTCTCAATATCTTTAGCTCTAGCAAGTTGTTCATCAAGAAATTCACCCAGTGGCACAGTATTATCAAGCAAAGTACTAGTATCATCATAAGCATCATTCATAGAAGAAGTAGCATCATTAATTACTTGCAACATATCAGAATTAATAGCAGGTGTAGGTGTCGCAAGCTTACTCAAAGCAGAAGGTGAATCAAGTGCAGAGCTAGATGGCAGTTCCTTACCTCCCCTCGTAGTAGAGGGAAAAATCTTGGTTCTGGTATCTTTCAGATTCCTCATAGTGATCAACAGATATAAATCCCAAGTGACTCAGCAAATAGAGCTATGCTCCCTGGTAACAGTGCCAGAAAAAGGTCTTGATAACCCACAAGGGTAGGGGATCGCAACAGTTTTCGAGGGTAGAGTATTCAACCCAAATTTATTGATTCGACACAAGGGGAGCCGAAGAATATTCATGAGTATTAGCAGTTGAGTTGTCAATTCAACCACATCCAAAAGACTTAATATCTGCAGCAAAGTATTTAGTAGCAAAGTAGTATGGAAGTAATGGTAACAATGGCAGTAGTAACAGTAGCAACTTTGTAGTGATTGTAACAGCAGTAGCAACAAAAGTAACTTAGCAAAGATCAATATGTGAAAAGCTCGTAGGCATTGGATCGGCAATGATAATTGTGTTGGATCATATTCATCATGTAGCAGTTATAACCTAGGGCGACACAGAACTACCTCCAATTCATCAATATAATGTAGGCATGTATTCCGTATATAGTCATACGTGCTTATGGAAAAGAACTTGCATGACATCTTTTTTCCTACCCTCCCGTGGCAGTGGGGTCCATAAGGAAACTAAGGGATATTAAGACCTCCTTTTAATAGAGAACCGGACCAAAGCATTAGCACTTAGTAAATACATGAACTCCTCAAACTACAGTAATCACCGGAAAGAATCCCAATTATTGTCACCTTGGGGTATGCGGATCGTAACACGTAATAGGTGTCTACAACTTGCAAGATAGGATCAAGAACACAAATATATTCATGAAAACATAATAGGTTCAGATCTGAAATCATGGAACTCGAGCCCTAGTGACAAGCATTAAGCATAGCAAAGTCATAGCAACATCAATCTCAGAACATAGTGGATACTAGGCATCAAGCCCTAACAAAACTTACTCGATTACATGATAAACCTCATCCAACCCATCACCGTCCAGCAAGCCTATGATGGAATTACTCACTCCCGGCGGTGAGCATCATGAAATTGGTGATGAAGGAAGGTTGATGATGATGATGGCAACGGATTCCACCCTCCGGAGCCCCGAACGGACTCGAGATCAGCCCTCCTGATGAAGAACAGGAGGTGGCGGCGGCTCCGTATCATAAAACGCGATGCATCCTTCTCTCTCATTTTTTTCTCCGCGAATAGGTATATATAGTGTTGGAATTAGGGCCGTAGACGGTCCATGTTGGGATCTATGGTAGGGTGCGTCGACTGCAAATTAAAATTTTCCTACGCGCAGAACAAGCATGAACATGCTACGGGAGATGGATCACAGATCGTTACCACTAGACGCACAGTGCCGTGCATCGGAAGAAGGCTTGGGGCAGCGCATCCACGTGGATCGCCTCCTCCTTGTCCGATCTCCCTCGAACAGCCGGTCATTGGATCCCACGTACTAGTTCGCCAGAGCAGTGCAAGTGCACCACCTCTAACGGTATCCGCGCGTGCAGGAGGAACATCGTGCGGCGGACTACTAGGTCCGATCACACAGTCGTCGGCGAGTGGAGGTGGCTATTCGCAACACATGCAAACCCTAGTGACAGCGCCAAAGCGATCAACTCCATGAGTGTGCCGCACCTCCACTTTATAAAGGCATCCGTCGCGGGCTCAACACTTGGGCCTCACACGAACCCTAAAGCCCAATGTCTGTTTGGCCTGGATCCGAGTCCGAGTAGGTTAACATCCGACTCGTGGAGTCGTGTCCAACCTCACAGGTTCCTTCCCTTGAGTGCGCGACCCCTTAGGTTCTCGTTCACTTGGTCGCGAGTCAGATCACATCCGACTCGGCTAGTCAGTAGTGGCCTCTAGCAAAGCGTGCCAACACCAAGTGTCCGATGAAGCTGGTTAGGCGAACCTGTACAACGTGTCACACTTCTATTCCCCTTGCCACACGATATATGTTGTCGGACTCAAGGCGAGTCTATCATCCTTGTGCTAGCCCGACCTCTTTCTCGTGCCAGTGATGCCGACCACAAACCGGATTATCTCATAATCCTAATCGCATGGCCATGCTTATCTTGGTCGGATCACACGAGGGGCCCAGAGTATATCTCTCCTGATCGGAGGGGCAAATCTCATCTTGCTCGACCATGTCTCGCAGCATGGGTCTGGACAAGCCCGAAACCCACCTTTGTAATTACCCAATTACAGAGTAGCGTTTGGTCAGCCCAAAGCAGGTCTGTCACCATCCCAAGTACATGCGCTAGCTCAGGTCTTAGGACATAGAACGTATGTTGTACTAGAGACTCACATATGACATATCGATGCGTCTCATAGTTGGGTCTGTCCGACTCGGACCTTATCTCAACTCGGATTCGACTATGTCGAATCCGCCCAGATCCTTCAGAATCCATATTATCCGGTTAGCATCCAATGCTCCATGGCTAGTGAGACCAAGCCATCGACCATGTCATATGCTAGTCAAGTCGGCTGCGCGTCCACACATCCCTTTCAACTAGGGACCTTTTAGGACAGTCACCATACAATGCATAGTCCCACAAACAAGTCACGTACTTGCTGATATGCATCATTGATAGTGTCCAAGGACTATCTTTATTCATAAACACATAGGAAATATCATCATACATGATTGCCTCTAGGGCATATCTCCAACAGTCTCCCACTTGCACTAGAGTCAATCAAATAGACATCGTATGCCCATAGCTCTAACATGCCCCTCATGCTTGGGTTGTGGAAGCGGCTTAGTCAACGGATCTACAACATTTGCATCCGTGTGAATTTTGCATAACTCTACATCACCACTCTTTACGATCTTTCATATCAGGTGATATTTTCGATCTATGTGTCTGGTCTTGTGGTGATTCCTCGGCTCCTTGGCTTGTGCGATGCCACCAGAATTATCACAATAAAGGTCCAACGGTTTTACCGAGGCTGGGAAAATACCAAGATCATCCAGAAAGTTCCGGATCCAAACACCTTCCTTTGTAGCTTCACAAGCCGCAATGTATTCGGCTTCATTGGTAGAATCGGCCACCGTATCTTGCTTGGAACTCATCCAGCTCACTGCTCCTCCGTTCATGACATACACGAATCCGAATTGTGATTGACAATCATCTCTGTCGGTTTGGAAACTAGCATCAGCGTAACCCTTTATGTAGAGCTCCTCCTCACCTCCATAAACTAGGAACATATCTTTTGTCCTTTTCAGGTACTTCAGAATATTCTTCACCGCTGCCCATTGACTCTCGCTGGGGTTAGCCTAGTATCTGCTTGTTAGGCTTATTGCAAAAGCAACATCAGGCCTAGTACATATCACGGCATACAGGATGGATCTGATTGCCGAGGCATACATAATCCTACTTATCCTGCTTCGCTCATCAGATGTCGAAGGACTCTGAGTCTCGCTTAGCCTTATACCATGTGAGAGTGGCAAGAACCCTTTCTTTGCCTCACTCATGTTGAACCGCTTCAACACTTTATCAAGCCGAGCAGCCTCCTCGATCTATCTCTATAGATCTTGATGCCTAAAATGTAAACTGCTTCACCAAGGTCCGTCATTGAAAACTTGCCATTCAATGATTCCTTGACCGAATTCAGCATCAAAACATCATTTATGATTAGTAGTATGTCATCCACATACAAGGTCAAAAACACTATCGAGCTCCCACTTAACTGCTTGTATAAACAAGCGTCCTCTTCGCTTTTGATGAAATTGAGACCAGTTACGACCTCATCAAAACGAATGTTCCAACTCTGAGATGCTTGCCTCAACCCATAAATGGATCTCTTGAGCTTGCATACCTTACTAGCGCTAGTCGGATCGACAAAACCCTCGGGCTGTATCATATACACGTCCTCGGTTAAATTTCCATCAAGGAAAGCCGTTTTGACATCCATCTGCCATATCTCGTAATCGAAATATGTAGCTATAGCTAGTACGATCCTCACCGACTTTAGCATCGCTACCGGCGAGTAAGTCTCATCATAGTCAATTCCTTGAACTTGTCCATAACCTTTAGCGACAAGTCGAGCTTTGTGGATAACGTTTCCATCCACATCGGTTTTCTTCTTAAAGACCCATTTGCAACCAATGGTTGTTATGCCAGGCGGCGAATCAACCAAGTCCCAAACTTGATTCTCATCCATGGACTTTAACTCAGATCTCATGGCCTCTTGCCATGCCTTGAAATCTGGGCTCACCATCGCTTCCGCATATGTGGACGGCTCGTCACTTTCTAGCAACAATACATTACGCACTCTGCGCAATCTTTCCGACCTCCGTGGTTCCGGTGCCGCTTCCACTACGGGTTCCCTAAACGACTCCGGTATGATCTCATCACCAGCCAAGTCGTCCCCGAGTGGTCCTCGAAATTCTTCGAGTCGGACCGTCCTCCCACTGGCTTGCCGACCGAGAAACTCTTTCTCAAGGAAAACCCCATTCCGAGCAACAAACACTTTGTTCTCTTCGCGATTGTAGAAGCTATATCCCAAGGTTTCCCTTGGATATCCCACGAATATGCATTTATCCAACTTGGGTGTAAGCTTGTCTGACATGAGTATCTTGACAAATGCTTCACAACCCCCAAATCTTTAGAAAAGAGAAACTGGGACTCTTCCCGGTCCACATCTCATGTGGTGTCTTGTCTACGGATTTTGATGGTACCCTGTTAAGTGTGAAAGCTGTAGTTTCTAGAGCGTATCCCCAGAATGACAAGGGTAAATCCGATTTGCTCATGATTGATCAGACCATCTCCAACAAGGTACGATTCCTTCGTTCTGACACACCGTTTCTCTGTGGCATGCCCGGAGGTGTGAGCTGAGGTACTATACCTCGGCTTTTCAGATGATCATCAAACTCTTGGCTCATGTACTCACCTCCACAATCAGATCGTAGAAGCTTTATAGTCTTTCCGAGCTGATTCTCAACCTTGTTCTGAAACTCTTTGAACTTTTCAAAAGTTTTCGACTTGTGCCTCATCAAATGGATATACCCATATCTACTCAAGTCGTCGGTAAAAGTTACGAAGTACTGATAGCCACCTCTGGCAGTTGGGCTCATTGGACCACACACATCACTGTGTATAAGCTCCAATAGCTTGGACGCCCTCTCACAACTCTTTGCAAAAAGATACTTAGTCATCTTGCCGAGCAAGCATGATTCGCATGTCTCAAACGAGCCAAAGTTGGACGAAGTTAGGAGCCCATCATCATGGAGCTTCTTCATGCATTTCAGACTAATGTGTCCAAGCCGGCAATGCCAGAAGTATGTTGGATTTATCTCATTGCACTACTAGGAGAAAGCCTACTAGTAGCGCTTGAAATACCTATAGCAGTAGCGCTGGGGGCAGCGCTACTGCTAACACGCTACAACTAAGTTTTAGCAGTAGCGCTGCCCGGACCAGCGCTACTGGTAAGTATGGTTAGCAGCAGCGCTGCCTGGACCAGCTCTACTGCTAACTATCTGTAGCGCTGCACCAAAGCAAGCGCTGATGCTAATCCAGCGCTGCCACAAGATGCCTTCCAGCGCTACTGCTAGTATTCCTGCTTTCACAGATTTATCCCCCCTCTATGTATTTGTGATGTATCTGTGCATGCTCTATATAGTAGTTTCATCAGATCATAATAAACATACACTATTCTCATCATATCATACACATACAGTAGTCTCGTCATAACATCATCATTCAACACAAATATCATCACATCTCGAAAATAGTGATACACAAGTCATGTCATGTCTCGAATAAATGCAACTGCATGGTCATGGCACACACACAAGTTTCATTATCTCTATCTAAACCATGATATAGAAGAGAAGAGCGATCAACATGAGCAAGAGCACGACTATGTAGTACTTCTTGAGGCATCGGCGGTTTCGCTCCCGCTCTTGCCGGAGCGTCCACCTCAAGTAACTACTTTTCACTTCGGCTCTGCTATCGAACCCTCTATGGCTAGCACCCGGGTACTTGTCCACCTAGTCCTGAGCGTCTGGCCAGTGGTCGTACACTCCTGGAACCCTCCCAACGAACACGGCGTAGCAGTACTTCGCCATCTCTGATCTATGTACCTGCATCGTTAGTTGATGAATTCAATGATAATATGCAACATAATGTACTTAAGAAAACAAAGAGGCATAATTAGCAAAATACAAGCAACCTGTAGTAAACATAAATAATGAAGTTCCTCATACCCAAACTAATTAACTAGAGCGATCTACACTAGTTCAGGAGGACGGTTTAATTACATCACAGAGTTTCGCCGTGCATAAATTCAAAGTTTTGCCGTAGAAAGATAGTAGTGACACATTGTCATCGACAATCAGTCCTCCATGTCGGCGGTCCAATCTTCATAGTTAGGGAGGAAGCACCCGAGCTTGTTGAAAGGCTTCAGGTCTAGACGCTGAGCGAGTAGCTGTGCTCGGACATCATCCCACGTGATTGGCCCATGGTAGAACATCCCTATTGGTTTGAGGACCTCCTTCATGATCACTTGGGCAAGTTCACACTGTATGTGATAAAACTCAGCTCGGATTCGATGATCTGGTGTCTTTCCTATGCTTGTGGCCCAGTTGACAATCTCGGCATTGTTGGTAGTAGCTGACATGCGAAGGCATTGATTATCCCTTCTGTACTCGATCAGGTGATGCATGAGGTGGAATCCATCAGCCTTACTGGTGTACGGTTGATGGATGCAGCAGAAGTCGGTCTTATGGCTGAAAGCCAGCCCGTTCTTCCTGTACTTTTTCACCTTGATATATCCACTAGACAGGCTGAAGGTTAACAGGGCACTATTGAGAACACTCTTTATGTGCGTGTAATCCTTTTTCTTGATGTTCTTCGATGTGTCCAAGTACATAGCATGGGAGTATTCTGGGTACAGAATGATGAGGACGGCGCCCCCCCCCCCCCCCCCCCCGCTGCGCAAAATAAGTACACCTCAAACTAGCCTCCATGCTTGCAAAGGAATGATTAAAACCTACGAAAGGATATGCGCGGATGACTTATGTGGGATGATAAGGCAGGAGAATCGCTTCCTTGTCCTTATTAGCGATCATGAAGTCGGTGATGTACTTGCTCGCATATTCACGGTGCTCTTTGCAGACTTCCAAGAAGCTCTCGTGCATGTAGTACGGGTCCGCGAGGCAGAGATATTTTATGTTCTCGAGCCTGATGAAGTAGTTGAGATACAGCGCATACATGCGGATGAACTGGAAATCCAGCTTGGTCATGTGGAACATGTCGTAGATGTAGTCAAATCGTAGGATGAACTTATCCGCGGGCCATCTCTCGACATACAACTTCCCACCCGGCACCTGAGCCGCGTAAAGCGGGTATCCTGGTTTTTCCTAGATGAGAATGCTTTTCTCTCTAGCCAGCACATCTTCATGGAGTCTCCTTAGATCATTGTTTAGTATGTGCTCTAGCGCTTTCTGAGGTAGGATCGGGTCACCGGTGACATGGAAATGCTGCGCACCTTCGACAGGTATTCTGTCTACCTCCCGGGGCTTCAGAGGCGGCTGGCTGCTTGAAGCAGCTCTGGCGCCTTTAGGGCCTTTCTTGTCCGGTCTCCTCCTTTGCTTCTTGGCGGGTGGCGGTAGTGAGCCCACCATACCTTCCCTAACCACCCCCCCAGTGTCATTGGGCTAATCAGTGGATGGCCCTCGGGTTGTTGCTGAGTAGAGGCGACATCTGGAGGCGTCTCCTGCGAGGATCACATGAAGAGAGACTTTTTGCATTCCGCCTTAGGACGTCCCGGCTCCGGCAAATCAGGCAGCATCAAGTCATCATCTCCATGCTCATAGCCTGAGTCATAGTCCCCAGCCATCAATCCTCCATCGTCATAGGCGGTATTGATATAATTGAGAGGGTCATCATCATCCTCCTCCATGACATCATCAACATTTGCTTCTTCGACGGGGGCGACGTTATCGGTTACTAATGGAGGCTCTCCCTCGCGTCGTCCACTATCACTCGCCACGACAGGTGCAGGTAATTGGGTAGGTGGGGTGGTATTCATACCTTCTTGAGAAGGTGTCGTTGGTGTGATACTGGGCGCCTCGACATGAAGAAGAGTCTTCGACCAAGGCAAGAACCAGCTCTTGCATGCACCAACCCGTTTAGGGGTCTCCTCATCATCGACTGGTACTGGAGGAGGCAAATCCTCGAAGCCAGCTAAGACACTGGCCACGTTAACCTTGAAGACGCCATGGGGCATCTCTCGGTTGTGGAACATGCGGTCCTTCGGCTTCACGATCGTTGCCTTTCCCATGGCCACCTTCTGGCCCTTGATGTCGTACAGTAGGGTGCACGGGGTATCTTCGGCCTACGAAGACATGTATGTGACGTCAAACATCCGAGAGGCAACTGAAATGGAAGACTATTGACATGTTGGTGAAAAGGGTATGACGCGTAATTACCGTGAGGGCGTCGAGCTTAGCCATAGACAAAGCCCCGCCGAGCATGCCAGAAACGGAGGTCGGGCTGCTATGAACAGAAGCGAGTCCTTTTGCGGTTGCTTGAGTAGGTGCTGGTGGTGTGATGTTCACCGAATTGCTCCCGAGGTAGCTAGGAAGGGGAAAGTCCACTGGCCATTTATCTGGATTGCTCTTCGACCAATCGATAATTGCCAGAATCAAGCTGGTAATAATTGAATATTGGAAGTGAGCCGTGACGCTAGCCACCGCGTCATTGACCGCTGCATTGACTACCCCGAGCAACTCTTCTTTGGTCTCAGCTTTGGTCTTATTGACCGCAATCGTGACCTTCTCGTTGATGGTCTATTGAGTGAGCGACCGTCTCTTCCTTCTTTCCTCTGGCTCCTCGTGGTAGCACGTCTTCCACGAGGAGCCATCTCGGACGCCGTGCACACGTCCATCGGACGGCGGTTTGTCCTCCGGGACATTTTTCAGTATGTTCAGGGCCCGGTTGAATGGGGTGTCCCACTTGGGCCTCGCAGACGACTGTGATGACTCATCGCTTTCGGCTGCCTTTTGGTGCTGCTCTTTCTACAAAAGGAACGTGGATGGTTTACTAATGTGACAAAACTTGTAGTCGAATTGATTGGAAGCTAATACCATAAGGTGGTAATATAACAATTACCAGAAGTTTCATGAACTCCCTCGTGTTCGGGACCGTGTCAAAGATCTTTTTGACGCGGTCCCACTTGTACCAGGCCCTGATCCAGTCACGCTCCAGTGGGTCGGTGAACTCCGCCAAGGGGTCTAGGATTCTGTGACTTTCACGTTCGGCGTCCTCCTTGGCCCATATGTGCCTCTTCCCCTTGTAACCACGGCTTCAGAGGCGGTGGGGAGGCATGTTTCTGGCCTAGAGCGCCTTCATTTTCTCCGCCCTTGCCTTGACTTCTTCTTTAGCGCAAGTCTCCTTGAATTTTTCAAAGTCCTCTTCCTTTAGTGATGGATTGTCAGCATGAATCTTGGACCACGGTTCATTCTTCACAATCGCTTTTGGACAAGTCATTGGTGAACGTCACCATCCCCTTGTTGTTTATCTTTGCCATGGCGTCGTCGTCCCACGGATGTTTGCTTTCATCCCGGCCAGGGAACAGGAACCTATTGTGCAACTTCTTTAGGAGCATGTGCTCCATATGTGGTATCTTCTTCAACTTCTCGTCGTTGATGTTGGCGGCTTCCCTGAGGATGCATCCTAGTTGATTGCCCCAGCACGAGCGCGCTTCCTCCGGCGCCGTTGGCTCTAATTTCTTGGGGTGCATCTCCGTGACCACAATTTGTCCAATGCCGAGCTCGTTTGGTCTTCGTGTCTTCTTCTGCTTCGGTGCTTTACCGGCTACGACCGCATCGTTGCCGGTCTCGGGGGTGGTGTCGGTGCCGGTGCCAGTGTCGGCGTCGGTGTCGGGGTTGGTGCCACTGCCGCCACCCTGCACCCGCAACTGGTGTTTGTCCAGGTAATCAAAATAATGATTTGCTGCCTCGACGGGGTCTTCTTCGAAGTGACCAGAACCCCCGGCTTCGGCGTGGCTAGACATGTTTCCTATTCAACAATTATAAATAAAAGATATAATGAAAAGAAAAAAGGGGCATATATTTGGTCGTAATGTTGATTCATTCCCCCCGGCAAATCCTGGGCACTCCATATGTCCTTGTTTCTAGCACAAGTCATGTCAAAAATCACAGAAATTTTTGGCATGACCTTTGCTAAAAAGTGGACATATGGAGCGCCTGAAATTTGCCGGACGGAAATGAATCAACATTCCGGCAAAACATAGGCCACTCGGATATTCTTCGACGATTGTCCATTCAACCAACATTAATCATATCATATTCAACAATTGTAAATAAAAGATATAATCAACAATAATGGAATATGCAAATGAACATCAATGCCCTAGCTACTGTTTTTTGTTTATAGCTAAATGCCATAGCTACTGTTTTTTATTTATAGCTAAATGCCACTGTTTTTTGTTTAAAGCTAAATGCCCTAGCTAATTTATATACCTCTGTTAATGCCCTGTAGGACAGTAGCAAATTTGCCTCAAGTGGATGACCTAACGTTTATCAATCCGTGGGAGGCATAGGATGAAGATGGTCTCTCTCAAACAACCCTGCAACCAAATAACAAAGAGTCCCTTGTGTCCCCAACACACCCAATACAATGGTAAATTGTATAGGTGCACTAGTTCGGTGAAGAGATGGTGATACAAGTGTAATATGGATGGTAGATATAGGTTTTTGTAATCTGAAAATATAAAAACAGCAAGGTAACCAGAAACAAAAGTGAGCAAAAACGGTATTGCAATGCTTGAAAACAAGGCCTAGGGTTCATACTTTCACTAGTGCAAATCTCTCAACAATGATAACATAATTGGATCACATAACAATCCCTCAACATGCAACAAAGAATCACTCCAAAGTTTCTATCGGAGAACATAGGACGAAAACGTGCATCAACCCCTATGCATAGATTACCCCAATGTCACCTCGGGAATCCGCGAGTTGAGTGCCAAAACATACATCAAGTGAATCAATAGAACATCCCATTGTCACCACAGATATCCCAACGCAAGACATACATCATGTGTTCTCAAATCCAATACTCAATCCAACATAACGAAACCTCAAAGAGCAAGACTCAATTCATCACAAAAAGAGATAGAGAGGGAAGAAACACCATATGATCCAACTATAATAACAAAGCTCACGGTACATCAAGATCATGCCAAATCAAGAACACGAGAGAGACAGAGAGATCAAACACATAGCTACTAGTACATACCCTCAGCCTCGAGGGTGAACTACTCCCTCCTCATGATGGAGACCGCCGGGATGATGAAGATGGCCACCGGTGATGGTTTCCCCCCTCCGATAGGGTGCCGGAACGGGCTCCCGATTGGTTTTTCATGGCTACAGAGGCTTGCGGCGGCGGAACTTCTGATCTAGGTTTCTTTCTGGGGGTTTCAGGATTTATAGGAATTTTTGGCATCGGTTTCAAGTCAGGGGGGTCCACGAGGCAGCGGCAAGGTAGGGGGGCGCGCCCTAGGGGGGCGCCCTCCACCCTTGTGGATGCCTCGTGGCTCCTCTGGTCCATCTCCGATACTCCGTGGGCTTCTTCTGGTCTATGAAAAATCATCGTAAAGTTTCAGCTCGTTTGGACTCCGTTTGGTATTCCTTTTCTGTAAAACTCAAAACCAAGGAAAAAACAGAAACTGGCACTGGGCTCTAGGTTAATAGGTTAGTCCCAAAAATAATATAAAATAGCATATAAAACATCCAAAACAGATAATATAATAGCATGGAACAATAAAAAATTATAGATAAGTTGGAGACGTATCAAGCAGCCCCAAGCTTAATTCCTGCTCGTCCTCGAGTAGGTAAATGATAAAAACAGAATTTTTGATGTGGAATGCTACCTAACATATTTATCCATGTAATCTTCTTTATTGTGGCATGAATATTCAGTTCCATAAGATTCAAAACAAAAGTTTAATATTGACATAAAAACAATAATACTTCAAGAATACTAATAAAGCAATCATGTCTTCTCAAAATAACATGGCCAAAGAAAGTTATCCCTACAAAATCATATAGTCTGGCTATGCTCCATCTTCATCACACAAAGTATTTCATCATGCACAACCCCGATGACAAGCCAAGCAATTGTTTCATACTTTTGGTGTTCTCAAACTTTTTCAACTTTCACGCAATACATGAGCGTGAGCCATGGATATAGCACTATAAGTGGAATAGAATATGATGGTTGTGGAGAAGAGAAAAAGAAGGAGATAGTCTCACATCAACTAGGCGTATCAATGGGCTATGAAGATGCCCATCACTAGATATCAATGTGAGTGAGTAGGGATTGCCATGCAACGGATGCACTAGAGCTATAAGTGTATGAAAGCTCAAAAGAAACTAAGTGGGTGTGCATCCAACTCGCTTGCTCAGGAAGACCTAGGGCAATTTGAGGAAGCCCATCATTGGAATATACAATCCAAGTTCTATAATGAAAAATTCCCACTAGTATATAAAAGTGACAATGTAGGAGACTCTCTATCATGAAGAGCATGGTGCTACTTTGAAGCACAAGTGTGGAAAAAGGATAGTAGCATTGCCCCTTCTCTCTTTTCTCTCATTTTTTATTTTGGGCTCTTTGGCCTCCTTTTTTTTCCCTTTTTTATTTTTTTTTATTTTTTTTCATCCGGAGTCTCATCCCGACTTGTGGGGGAATCATAGTCTCCATCATCCTTTCCTCACATGGGACAATGCTCTAATAATGATGATCATCACACTTTTATTTACTTACAACTCGATACTTAGAACAAATATATGACTCTATATGAATGCCTCCGGCGGTGTACCGGGATGTGCAATGACTCAAGAGTGACATGTATAAAAAAATATGAATGGTGGCTTTGCCACAAATACGATGTCAACTACATGATCATGCAAAGCAATATGACAATGATGAAGCGTGTCATAATAAACGGAACGGTGGAAGTTGCATGGCAATATATCTCGGAATGGCTATGGAAATGCCATAATAGGTAGGTATGGTGGATGTTTTGAGGAAGGTATATGGTGGGTTTAATGCACCGGTGAGAATTGCGCGGTACTAGAGAGGCTAGCAAAGGTGGAAGGGTGAGAGTGCGTATAATCCATGGACTCAACATTAGTCATAAAGAACTCACATATTTATTGCAAAAATTTATTAGCTATCAGAACAAAGTACTACACACATGCTCCTAGGGGGATAGATTGGTAGGAAAAGACCATCGCTCGTCCCCGACCGCCACTCATAAGGAAGACAATCAAAAAAATAAATCATGCTCCAACTTCATCACATAATGGTTCACCATACGTGCATGCTACAGGAATCACAAACTTTAACACAAGTATTTCTACCAATCCACAATCACTTACTAGCATGACTCTAATATCACCATCTTTATATCTCAAAACAATCATAAGGAATCAAACTTCACATAGTATTCAATGCACTTTATATGAAAGTTTTTAGTATATCCCTCTTGGATGCCCATCATATTAGGACTAAATTCATAACCTAAGAAAATTACCATGCTATTTAAAGACTCTCAAAATAATATAAGTGAAGCATGAGAGTTCAACAATTTCTTCAAAATAAAACCACCGTCGTGCTCTAAAACGATATGAGTGAAGCACTAGAGCAACTGACAAACTACTCCAAAAAGATATAAGTGAAGATCAATGAGTAGTCAAATAATTAATTGGCTATGTGAATATTCTCTCATCTAAGAATTTCAGATCTAAGTATTTTATTAAAACAGTGAGCAAAACAAAATAAAATGACTTTCTAAAGATAGCACACATCATGTGAAGAAGCAAAAACGTAGGCTCAACCGATACTAACCGATCATTGTTGAAGAAGAAAGGTGGGATGCCAATCGGGGCATCCCCAAGCTTAGATGCTTGAGACTTCTTGAAATATTAACTAGGGATGCCTTGGGCATCCCCAAGCTTGAGCTTTGTGTGTCCTTAATTCCTTTTATATCACGGTTTCCCTAAATCTTAAAAACTTCATCCACACAAAACTCAACAAGAACTCGTGAGAAAAGTTAGTACAAATCAAATGCAAAACCTTATCATTCTCTACTGTAGAAAATCACTAAAATTATTATTTAAAATTGCATACTAAATGCCTCTGCATATTTAATACTCCTATCCTCAAATAGAATCATTAAACAAGCAAACATATGCAGACAATGCAAACATAACAACAATCTGTCTAAACAGGACAGTCTGCAAAGAGTGCAATTGTACTCATACTTCCCTAACTCCAAAAATTCTGAAAATTTACCACACTGTAGATTTTTTTACTCATTGTGTAAAAATTTCATGATTTTATCATATTCTGACTTTCCAGAAGAATTCAGACAACTATAGAAAACTTTCTGTTTTCAAAACAGCAACATATAGACTTGCAAAATAAGCATGGTAAAGGCTATACTTGACACTTTTATTGAAATAAAAGATGCAAAACATTACTCTAAATAACAGAAAGCAAATACTAATAAAATATAATGATGCTCCAAGCAAAACTCATATCATGTGACGAATAAAAATATAGCTCCAAGTGAGGTTACCGATAATATTGAAGACGAAAGAGTGGATGCCTTCCAGGGCATCCCCAAGCTTAGTTGCTTGGATCTTCCTTGAATATTACCTTGGGGTGCCTTGGTCACCCCCAAGCTTAGTGTCTTGCCACTCCTTGTTTTCCTCATATCGATATCTCACCCAAAACTTGAAAACTTCAATCACACAAAACTTAACGGAACTTCGTGAGATGGGTTAGTATGATAAAACAAATAATTCACTTTGGTACTGTCAAGACAAGATTCAAATTTTTTATCACATGATGAATACTGAACCCTATCATTTCTACAATTTTTATTAAGCAATATAAGCCATAGATACTAGAAAACAAACAAACTATACATCGAAAACAGAATCTGTAAAAAACAGAACATCCTGTAAATATCTGATTTAAACTCACACTTCTGTTACTCCAAAACTTCTGAAAAATGAGTACAACGTATAAAATTTGTATATAAATCCTCTGTAAAAAAATCAGAGTTTTTCCACATTCCAGTGAAATATAGGAATTTCTGTACTGGACGCAAAAGTTTCTGTTTTTGCACAGAATCAAATCAACTATCAACCACACTATCCCAAAGGCTTTACTTGGCACTTTATTCAAACAAAAGCTATAAAACATGATTGGTACAGTAGCATAATCATGTGAACACACAAAAATAGTAGGGGTAAATGTTGGTTTGTCTCCCAACAAGCGCTTTTCTTTAATGCCTTTTAGCTAGGCATGATGATTTCAATGATGCTCACATAAAAGATAAGAATTGAAACATAACGGGAGCATCATTAAGCATATGACTAGCACATTTAAGTCTAACCCACTTCCTATGGATAGGGATTTTGTGAGCAAACAATTTATTGGAACCAGAATCAACTAGCATAGGAAGGCAAAACAAGCATGACTTCAAAACTTTCAACACATAGAGAGAAAACTTGATATTATTGCAATATTAAAAGCGTATGTTCCTCTCTCATAGTAATTTTCAGTAGCATCATGAATGAATTCAACAATATAACTATCACATACAGCATTCTTTTCATGATCCATAAGCATAGAACTTTTATTACTCTCCACATAAGCAAAATTCTCCTCATGAATAGTAGTGGGAGCATCATATGAAACGTGAATACTATAAATTGTTTCCACATTAAAAGAGTAATGTTCAGTAAAAGGATATTCAAAATTATGACAATAATTATTACTACTTTTTATAACATAAGTATCATCACAATAATCATCATAAGTAGCAACTTTGTTCTCATCATAGTCAATTGAAACCTCTTCTGAAATAGTAGAATCATTACTAAATAAAGTCATGACCTCTCCAAATCCACTTTTATCATTATAATAAGATTCAACACCCTCCAAAATAGTGGCATAATTATTATCTAAAGTTGACACTCTTCCAAACCCACTTTCATAAATATTGTAATCATCATAAATAGGAGGCATGCTATCATCATAATAAATTTGCGCATCAAAACTTGGGGGACTAAAAATATCATCTTCATTAAACATAGCATCCCCAAGCTTGGGCCTTTGCATATCATAAGCATAATCACTCTCATCATTAATAGTATGAATAGCACCAATAGTATAGCAATTATTATCATCAAGTATATCTTCTTCCACATTTATTTTTGATTCACTCTCATGAGGCATAACAATAATAGGAGCAACATCATTTGGGAGGGATACCTTTTTACCTTTGCTTCTCCGTCTTTTCTTTTTCTTCCTCATGTCATGTGTGGGTTTAATCACCTTTTTGGAGCTCCTTATTGATGAGATTGGTTGAACAAAAAGCTCCTCCACGTTACCTGATTCATCATAAGAAAAAATAGGAGGATATTGGGAAACCTCTTCCCCTTCATTAGTGTTCTCTTCGTCTTCTATTTGTTTTTTTGTCTTTAAGTAATTGGCAATATAAGGATTCTCAATGCAATTTACCGCACAATACATATAAATTTCATCTAGATCAAAATCAAGAAATCTCTTAAGGTTATATTCTGGAATTTTCCTAGTTATACGTTTCATTTCTTCATATCCCAGAAGCAATCTAAGTTCATTATGGTGCGCAAGGGAAATCAAGTCATCACAATTTTTGGACACGATTCGATCATGAAACAATTTGCATTGGATATTTAAATGACCATGTTCATCGCAAAGTTCACAAGGACGGCGAGAAAAATTAAATCTTTCAGCACAAATATCTAGCCTCTCTTGCAACCATTTAGTTTCTAAATACTTATGCCTCTTGCAAAATCTATCTTCCCTTTTTGGTATGTAATTGCAAACTCTATGCACTCCACAAAAATTGACATGCTTATAAGAAACATTTTCATCATGACTAGTGCAATCATCATTAGTACTATGGATATTCAAAGAATTCATACGAACAACATTGCAATCATGCTCATCATTCAAAGATTTTATGCCAAACATTTTATTGAATTCTTCTTTTAACACTTGAGCACAATTTTCCTTTCCATCATTTTCACGAAAGACATTAAAAAGATGAAGCATATGAGGCAACCTCGATTCTATTTTTTTTTTGTAGTTTTATTTTATAGATTAAACACTTGATAAAACAAGAAACTAAAAGATTCAATTGCAAGATCTAAAGATATACCTTCAAGCACTAACCTCCCCGGCAACGGCGCCAGAAAAGAGCTTCGTTGACGGGATGTGAGTGCCGCTTACCTAGCCTCCCCGGCAACGGCGCCAGAAAAGAGCTTGATGTCTACTACACAACATTCTTCTTGTAGATGTTGTTGGGCCTCCAAGTGCAGAGTTTTGAAGGACAGTAGCAAATTTCCCTCAAGTGGATGACCTAAGGTTTATCAATCCATGGGAGGCGTAGGATGAAGATGGTCTCTCTCAAACAACCCTGCAACCAAATAACAAAGAGTCCCTTGTGTCCCCAACACACCCAATAGAATGGTAAATTGTATAGGTGCACTAGTTCGGCGAAGAGATGATGATACAAGTGTATTATGGATGGTAGATATAGGTTTTTGTAACCTGAAAATATAAAAACAGCAAGGTAACTAGTAACAAAGCTGAGCAAAAACGGTATTGCAATGCTTGAAAACAAGGCCTAGAGTTCATACTTTCACTAGTGCAAATTCTCTCAACAATGATAACATAATTGGATCACATAACAATCCCTCAACGTGCAACAAAGAATCACTCCAAAGTTTCTATCGAAGAACATAGGACGAAAACGTGCATCAACCCCTATGCATAGATTACCCCAATGTCACCTCGGGAATCCATGAGTTGAGTGCCAAAACATACATCAAGTGAATCAATAGAACATCCCATTGTCACCACAGATATCCCATTGTAAGACATACATCATGTGTTCTCAAATCCAATACTCAATCCAACATAACGAAACCTCAAAGAGCATGACTCAATTCATCACAACAAGATATAGAGAGGGAAGAAACACCATATGATCCAACTATAATAACAAAGCTCGTGGTACATCAAGATTGTGCCAAATCAAGAACACGAGAGAGAGAGATCAAACACATAGCTACTGGTACATACCCTCAGCCCCGAGGGTGAACTACTCCCTCGTCGTCATGGAGACCGCCGGGATGATGAAGATGGCCACCGGAGATCGTTTCCCCCCTCCGGCAGGGTGCCGAAATGGGCTCCCGATTGGTTTTTTATGGCTACAGAGGCTTGCGGCAGCGGAACTTCTGATCTAGGTTTCTTTTTGGGGGTTTCTGGATTTATAGGAATTTTTGGCGTCGGTTTCAAGTCAGGGGGGGTCCACGAGGCAGTGGCAAGGCAGGGGGTGCGCCCTAGGGGGGGCGCCGTCCACCCTTGTGGATGCCTCGTGGCTCCTCTGGTCCATCTCCGATACTCCGTGGGCTTCTTCTGGTCCATAAAAAATCATCGTAAAGTTCCAGCTCGTTTGGACTCCATTTGGTATTCCTTTTCTGTAAAACTCAAAAACAAGGAAAAAACAAAAACTGGCACTGGGCTCTAGGTTAATAGGTTAGTCCTAAAAATAATATAAAATAGCATATAAATGCATATAAAACATCCAGAACAAATAATATAATAGCATGGAACAATAAAAAATTATAGATACGTTGGAGACGTATCATGCCCTACTCTCTTTTACTTTAACCAAGTTTTTGAAAAGACAAACAATTTTGTTTTTTCTTTAAAGCTAAATGCTACTTTTTTGTTTAAAGCTAAATGCCCTAGCTAAATTGCTAAAAACATGAAGCTCTACAACAATTCATTCCATAGGTTCAAATTCATTAGCATCACTGGTTAAAAGATATGGAGGCAACAAGATGCACAAATGATGTAACAGATTAATGACTTACTGAAATTCTCAGAGTAATCTGAAAAACTACAGCAACATAGCAACTTGGCAAGCTTGTAACAATATGCATATCAACTCTAAAATGGAAGATCTTGGCATGCAGCTATATTACACATGGCATACTGCAATTCATACAATTGGCACAAGTTCAATAGAGTCATGGTTTTAACACTCTAAGCTCACAACATAGCATCATGATGTTGACAGCAGACAGAATTACTGTTTAGGCATTTTCATAGCAAATAAAGTACATGCTACAGGACTATAATGTGCCATAAAAGGGCATGGCATGATAGAGCAAACAACAAGGGGGGAAACATGTTTACTGAACATATCCAAACGGAGCATGGATTTGATGCTATCATCAAGAGAACCTGGCAACATCATATAACAGATTTCTAGGACTTAGCAAATTAATCAAGTGTTAAAAACAGCAACATTGTATAGGCTACTTTGCATGCTTGTGCTAGTCACCACAGGGCATATCATGCTCCTAAAACATCATCTAGGGTTCCTAATTTCCTAGCTAGGGTTCATATGAACACCACCTAAATTGCCCTAAACGGCTTACGGGGCAGGGGAGAGCGCAGAGAGAGAGAGAGAGAGAGAGAGAGAGAGAGAGAGAGAGAGGGCAGGGGAGAGGAGAGGGAGAGGCTTACAGGGCGGCTGCGAGGACGAGGGCGGGGGAGAGGGCGGCGGCGGCAAGGTCGAGGGCAGGGGAGAGTGCGGCGACGGCGAGGTCGAGGGCGGGCCCGCGCGGTGACGGTGAGGTCGAGGGAGGGTGTGACGCCCCCGGCCCAATCGTGCACTAATCATACACGCAAATGCACATGATCAAGCCTAAGGACTCACGGGAAGATATCACAACACAACTCTAAAACATAAATAAAGTCATACAAGCTTTATATTACAAGCCAGGGGCCTCGAGGGCTCGAATACATAAGCTTGCGTACAAGCGTCAGCGGAAGCATCAGATATCTGAGTACAGATATGAAATAGAAACAGAAAGGCCTTTAGAAAGGCGGGGCAAAATAAAACACTACGATCGAAAGGCGCAGGCCTCCTGCCTAGGACCCTCCAATCCTACTCCTGGTCGTCATCCAACTCGTCGTAGTATCCATCCTCGGGGTTGTAGTAGTAGTCGATCGACGGGGCATCTGTCTCAGGGGCTCCGTCATCTTGGTCACGACAAACTGATATGGGGAGAAAAGGTAAACAAAGCAACCGTGAGTACTCAGAAGTACTCAGCAAGCAAGGATCTACACTACATATGCAACATTTTCAATGAGAGGCTGTATATGTGGACTGGGCTGCAGAAATGCCAGAATAGAGAGAAGGCCTAGTCCTATCGAAGACTAGCATCTTCAGCGGTCTTGCAGAAATAGAAGAGGGTAGAACAGTACAATATAATGTAGCAGTATCATTAAGTCTCATCCTCACCCAGAGATCCTTTCTCGACTCCCTGTGAGAAAGCAATCCCAGAGCCATACAGTCATCAACCTCATCCTGAGATCCCTTCTCGACTCCCTGCAAGAAGCAATCCCAGAGCCTCATATCCAGGTCTCATCTCAACTTCTAGCTGTATCGATTGGGATACAACTCCGAGTGTCCTTTGCCGTAGGACCGGCTATCGATAGAAGTTTTCTTCCCTGCAGGGGTGCACCAACTTACCCAACACGCTCGATTAACTCCGGCTGGACACACTTTCCTGGGTCATGCCCGGCCTCGGCCAAACGACACATCGCAACCCTACCTAGAGCTCAGCAGAGAGGTCCCCGTCGGTCTACATCCTAAGCGCTCAGAGGTCTTGGGCCATCGCCCTGTGCACTCTAAGTCGTTGCGTGCAGGGGAAGCCAGGCACCAGGGGGGCGCCGGTCCGTCCCGGCCGCAAGGCTGAACTAGACGTCTGACAGAGCTTTCGGCTGATGCTACGATGCAGAACGCCCATACTATGCCCACGTGATGGTTAGTGCTATCAGGCCAGAGACCTGCTCGGATCAAATATCCAAATCGTTAATGGACTAGGGCTTGCGGTAACGAGCAGAGACTCACGAAAGATGTGACCCCATCGCCCCGTCTCGAGGACTTGCGGCAAGGGCCAAGAATGCCCGACCGCGCCTCGTATTCTCACTCGGGCACCACACTGGCACCCGTCTTCACAACACTCGCCTCTTAGGCGCACACGGGTACCCCTCAGGGTCGACCCGCCTATCCAAGTAACAGTGTAAAGTCCAATTATCCGTGTGTCCATAACATCAGGGGAATCCGAGGTATCACCCTCGTTGGATTCCTACTCGATGTATCCGTCAAGGTGAGCTCGGAGGAATCACCCTCGCTGGGTTCACACTTGAGGTGTTGTACGACGGCGTCGTTATCGGAAGCGGTGAAGGAGGAATCACCCTTGATGACCACGACCGAATAGCTACTCTACAGAGTTAACATCAGAAGTGCTACAAAGAGGTTTCACCCTTGGCACTCGATAGTAACGCTGCAGTGTCGTTACAACTAGGGGGGGTGATGTGCGGTGTCGGGGCCTGGTCTTCAATTCCCATTGATCGGGTCTTCGGATAATCCAGCGGGGCAATCGGGATAAGTGGGGTCACTGATAGGTCTCTACCCAGCCTATACTAAGCAGTTTAGGATATGCAGGTAATTATCAACAGCAGGTTACAGTAAACAGGCTATGCATCAGAATAGGTAAAGCAGTAGCAGCAGCAATTCTAATGCAAGCATGAGAAAATAGAATAGGCGATATCGGGATGATCAAAGGGGGGGCTTGCCTGGTTGCTCGGCGGCAAGGTCAAGGTCGTCAATGGTGTCTTCGGGCTCCGGAGCTGCGTCGGTCTCGGGGACTACGTCGGTACCGGAATCTACCAGAAAGAAGTAACGGAGGGGAAGCACAAAAAATAACAGAGCAATCAAAACATCACAAAGCGCAGCATGGCAAATACGTGGTGCTAGGGGTGACCTAACGTATGGTTGTACGTCACCGGGGAAGGGGGAATCCATCCGGGAATATTTTCCCGGTTCCGGATATTTGTCAGACAGATGACCGGAGGGGAACGGTTCCATGTTCGGGTAGTTAGGGACGTGTGACGGACGAACGGACTGCGTATTCAGATCCGTCTCGTCGTTCTGATCAACTTTCATGTAGAAAGTATTTTCATCTGAGCTACAGTTTAATTTCTATGAATTTCGGAAGTTTTAGGCATTTTCTGAAATTATCGAAACTCTGCTAAGTCCTTAGTTTTAAACATCATTTAGCTGTTTTCCAGAGGCTATACCTAGTGTTCTATTCATCCTATGAATTATTGCCTTATACCAATATTGATCACTTTCCTGTGATCTACAAAATGGTATCAATTGCATCTCTGATAGATCCCTGCAACTTGTTTATTTCCTGCTCTAAAGTAGCTATGGCAGTAAATCTGTTTTTAGTTCTTCCAGTTAACAGAGCATAGAGTTTTGTCATTTTCATAGGAATTAATCTAGGCAACTTTTGGATCTAGTCCAATGGAAAGAATTGAACCTTGTCAAGTGTACTACTCGCACATATTTATTTTAGCTATGTTAAGTTCTGTTTAGCTGCTATTTTGAGGCTGTTTAGTGAGCTAACCAGTGCAGTTTTAGAAAAGCTAGCTACCATCGCTACAGTACCAATCGATGGTACTGTAGCAGTAACTTCAGCAGAGCAGCAGCGGCAGCGAGCGGCAAGCGGGGCGAGGCAGGGTGCTGCGGGAGCGCGCGCGGCAAGGCTGCACACGGCGGGCGCGGTGGTGCAGGGTGGCCGAGATGCGGTAGCGCGGGCGCGGCGACAGACGGCGCAGGGGCCGGTGAGCAGTAGGGGCGTGCGGAGGCGCCGGTGAAGCGAGCGGCAGGCGACGAAGGAGGAGGTGTGCAGGCGCGGGAGGTAGCGGGCGCTCGCGGGCGCGTGAGCGCGCGCGTGGTCGAGCGCGGCCCAGTGCGAGCAGGCGGGAGCAGCTACGGGTCGTGGGCGGGAGGTAGGAGCGGCGGGGAGCGCAGGCAGCAACAGCAGAAGCGGAGCTGGGCGCGGTCGGGTGCAAAGGGGGGGGGGGGGCGACGACGCACAGCGGGGCGAGGCTCCGGGGCTCATACGCAGGTGGCGCGAGGGTGGGGACCGGCATGGTCGGATTCATCAACGGCGTCAGGTTCCGGGGCGGTGCTCGCACGAGAATGGCAGGAAAGGCGCTACGGTGACTAGATCGAGCAACGGGGCGAGAGAGGAAACGAACGGCGGCTCACAGCGGTGCTCGCAGCCGACTTGGGGAGGCCGAGGTGCAGCGATGGTGGCGGGTCGACGGGGCGGAGGTAGATGACGATGAAGATCTGGCGATGGAGTGGCCTGCGGCTTGTTCTCGTCGGCGTAGAGGATGTAGCAGAGCACAGCGGGGCTGTGGGGCACGGTCCCCGGGCATGAGGACGACGGAGAGCGCATGGGTGAGGTGAGGCATATCGACGGCGGCTCGGTCTTGCGCGAGGAGAAGAGAGCGGCGCGAGGTGGGAGAGGAAGAGGGGGGGTTAGGGTTCCAGAGGGGTCGAGGGCGGGTCAAGTAGGCACCGGGGAGGGTTGGATGCTCGGCACGTGGCCAAGGCAAGGCCATGGCGCCATGGATCCTCTGCCACGATCCCCCTGCCTCCCTGTAGCAGGAAGGAGATGAGTGGAGAGGTGGGCTGGGCTGGCTTGGCTGTGGAGCTGGGCCAAGTGGCCCAGGAGGGGGGGTCTAGTGTTTGTTTTGTTTTGTTTGACTTTCATCATTTGTTATTTTTTTCTTTTATGCTTTGTATTTTATTTTACCACTAATTGGCTTTTGTAAAATAATATGTCACTGGTCACATAATCACCGATGCATTGTATTGCACTGCCACAAAGAGTTTGGAAGACCCTTTTAAATTAGTTTGGATTTTATTATTATTTTAAAAGCAATTAAAATATTGTTTCGGCCC
Source organism: Thinopyrum elongatum (assembly GCA_011799875.1). Classification (NCBI taxonomy): domain Eukaryota; kingdom Viridiplantae; phylum Streptophyta; class Magnoliopsida; order Poales; family Poaceae; genus Thinopyrum; species Thinopyrum elongatum. The sequence goes on from CM022297.1 coordinate 139,363,009, forward strand.
TGTTTTATTTAGTTTAGGGCATTTAAACATTTTTCAAAAATGTTGGGTCACCACCATAATTAGTTCTGGAATACTTGCCACACTTCGAACATTTTATTTTGCAGGTTTGAGAAATCTAGATTTTGGACTTTTATTTTAAATTTGAATCTGGATTGTGATTTGAATCAACCGAGGATTAGCAATAGTAATGTGATGACATGACACCATTAGCGGGAGATTACTGTAGCATGATTCTAGGGGTGTTACAGAGGGCTCGGGCAATGGCCGGCGTCGAGGTCGACGGCGGGCAGGGGCGACGGCGGGCAAGGGCAACGGCGGGCAGGGGCGACGGCCGACGACACAGTGGGGGGAGAGGTGGAGGAGAGGGGGGAAATGACTTGGTGAAATTTTGAGCCCGCGTGGCGGGGGGTTAACTCAAAATAGCAGTAGCGCTGGACTGGGATCCAGCGCTATAGATAACTTAGCTATAGCACTGGGTCCTAACCCAGCGCTACTGCTAACTATTCTAATTTTTATTTTTTTATTCTAAAATACAAATAGCAGTAGCGCTGTATTATGGTCCAGCGCTATAGCTAACTTAGCTATAGCGCTGGTTCCCTGTCCAGCGCTACCGCTATTTTTCTTTTCTTTTTTTATTTTCCTTTTCTAGTTTTTAGTTTAGTTTTCTTTTTATTATTTTCCTTTTCTTTTCTGTTTACTTTTCTTTTTCTTTTGTATTGCTTTCTCCCTTTTGTTTTTGTTTTTTTCTCCCGACGACGGTGTCTCCCTCCCACACTGTGCGAATATCATCGGAACCATAAATGTGGTGGTAATTGAAGGGGATATGATGTATACATCATTTGACCGATAACGGTTACTTGAGTGCGTAAACAAAATAGATACATATATATAAATGATGGTTTCTCAGCTACGTCGACGACGTTTCACATTGAGCTTCTTCCCTTTCTTGTTTGTTGTCGAATAATTGAGCCCCTCCTTGTGACTTTTCCGGTACCATGGAGTACGATCTTTCTTAGGTAGTGTAGTATTGATTCTTCTTTTCACGTATGCTTCATCGTTATCATCATCTTTCCTCATCGGGTTGCCGTATTGGTCGTAGTCTTCCTCGTTGGCGACTCCATCCATTCCGACGATGCTCCTTTTGCCTCTCCTCATGACAACACGGCTGGGATTGGTCTGGTCGGTTATGAAGAAGCATTGTGTCACGTGCTTAGCATGTACCCATGGCTCAGTTTTGGCGATGACGTTAACGTTCACGGTAGCTCTCTTCGCGTCGGGTATAGACATGGTAGTGAAATACTTGTTTTCTCTTACGACGTCCTTAGCCCATCTGACATGGAACATCGTCGCATCGTGCATTCCATCATAGTCAAGCTCCCAGATCTCTTCGACCCTTCCGTAGAATCTTTCAGTTGTGCCGTTGGTGTCGGTCATGCATTCAATCGTCACCCCTGAGTTCTGGTAATCACTGTCCATGTCTTTGGCCTCCATGTAGAACATGTACCCATTGATATCGTATGGTTGATAGGTCGCGAGTTTGAACGCGGGGCCATGTGCTAAGGCGTGTATCAGCAATCCGTCCGAACTTCCCTCTTCCGGGGGATTAGGAAGAACTTCCTCTTTGAACCAACGCAAGAATGTGGCGTTGTGCTCTACAGTAACTTCGTCGTCCGTCTTGAGCATCCCCTTATCACGGTACTTCTTTGCGATGGTTTGTTTGTGCCGTGTCACATAATCATCTACCACATCTAGGTGTTGTAGCACTACTAAGTTAGCCCTGTCAAAGTCATTCCGTCGATCCGAGTAGTCCACGTGCAATTCCCTCCGGCCGTTGTCGTGGCCTTCTCCTCCGAGCCTCCCATCATGCTTCTTGATAGTAAAAGGAGATGGACTCATGCATCAGATACCCCTGGATGATGCTCCCATCGGGACGGGACATGTTACGAATGAATCCTTTGATGACCCCATTCATCCTCTCGGACGGCATCATGCTGTGAAGGAATGTCGGCCCGAGGTTGATGATGTCGTCCACGATGTGGACACACAGATGCACCATGACGTCAAAGAACACGGGCGGGAAGTACATCTCAAGCTCACATAGTATGACAACGATCTCTTCCTGTAGCCTTAGGAGCTGCTTCACACTGATGGACTTTCGAGAGATATCGTCGAAGATGTTGTAGAGACCAGTAAGCGTGTCACGGATTGGCTTGTCCATTATCCCTCTAATGGCAACCGGGAGTATCTGTGTCGTCATCACGTGACAGTCATGAGACTTCATCCCGCTGAACCTTTTCTTCTTGGTGTCTAGAAATATGCTTATCTTCCCACAGTAACCAAAACTGACTTTGATTCCCTTAAGGCACTTGATGAATTGATCGATCTCCTTCGCACTTAAGGTGAAGCAAGAAGGGGGGCAATAATTCTCCTCCTTCTTGTTGACTTTTCTGCCCCTTCCCCCTCCTCCATCTCCGTCTCCTCCGTTGACTTTTTATGGGGTGACATGTGGAGATCTTTCCTGATCTTCAATTCTTCCAAGTCTTTCCTTGCATTCGGCCCATCCTTGGTCTTCTCCGGCCTGTTCATCAATGTTCCAAGCAAGCTCTCGAGGACATTCTTCGTGATATGCATTTGATCAAGGCAATGAGGCGTGTCATGATTGGGCCAGTACTCCAAGTCCCAGAAAACAGACCTCGTTTTCCATACCTTCAGCAGCGGCTCCGGCGCCTTTTTCATCTTTCCCGACGCGGGGCACTGTTCCCAGTTTTTCAACAGCTCATTGATTTCGGCGCCGCTCCTCTTATGTGGAGGTCCTCGATGCTCAGCCAACCCATTGAATAGATCTCCATGCTTTCTCCACGGGTCATCCTTCTCGAGCCATCTATGATGCCCCATGTACATGATTTTCCCAGACCCGCCATCTTTCATTGACGTAAGCTACTGAGACATTGTATCATCCATGCACCTCATGCATCCACAGTATTTGTAGCACACCTGGCTTGAGGTGTACCCGTAACCGAGATAGTCGTGCACCGTCGTCATCAGCGCGGCTCTCATATAGAAATACTCTCCTTTGCTGGCGTCCCATGTCCATGCCAGTGTTTTCCATAACGTGTCTAGCTCCTCTTTCAGAAGCCCCTTATACAGGTTAATATTATTTCCTGGTTGTTTAGGCCCTTGAATCAGCATGCTCATGTGTATGTACTTTATCTTCATGCACTTCCATGGGGGTGGTTGTACATCCATACAAAGACGTGCTATGTGCTGTGGTTGGTGTTCTGGTTTCCAAACGGATTCATGCCGTCGGTACTCGCACCAAGCATGATGTTCCTTGGATCTTCTGCAGCAAATCCATATACGGCGTTGAATGAGCTCCACTGGCTACCAACTACGAGGTGTCTCAGCTTCGGATCATCTCCATCGTCAGGCTTCTTCCTCTCCGCGTGCCAGCGCATGAGCTTTGCTTCCTTAGGATCTATGAAATACTGCTGTAGACGGGGAGTGATCGGAAAGTACCATACAACTTTCTGAGGAGCTTTCTTTCCTGCCTTCTTGTATCGAGAAGCATTGCACACTAGACAGCTGGTTTTTTCCGCGTGCTCCCCCCGATAAATGATGCAATCATTGATGCATGCGTGGTACCTAATGTGCGGGAAATCAAAAGGGCAAACGATTTTCTTGGCCTCCTCGACACTAGTAGGACACAGGTTCCCCGCGGGGAGAACTTTATTATGTAGATACTTCAAATGCTCATCGAGGCTTTTGTCTGTCCATTTGTTTTTGGCCTTCGTCTTTAGAAGTTCGAGCGTGAAACTGAAGCGGGTCACCTCGGGATCGTAACCATCATACAATGGAGTCTTCGAGTCTACTTCAAGTTGCACCAGCTTGGCCTCCTCTCTAGAAGCAGCTCTCTCGCTAGTCGTACTCTTGCGAAGGAGGTCTCGAACATGCGGGTCCTGCACGACTGCACTTAGTAGCGTCAAAGACTGCGGCGTGACCGCCGCCTCTTCTCCGCCTTGTCCGGACTCTTCTTCGCCGTGTCCAGAATCTTCTCCGCTGCCGTCATGTCCGGACTCTTCCCCGCCGCCATGTCCGGTGCCATCGTCTTCGTGTCGATCGGTCATCTCTTCATCTAGCCCCATGTCATTATTCCCTAACATGTGGACGTCCTCATCATCATCATCATCTTCACTTATCCACCGAGTATAGCCATCCATGAAACCATTCATCAGCAGGTGCGCCTTCAAACTGCCACAATCAAAAGGGTCCAAAAGGACTCCTTTGCATCTTGTACACAGACATCTAATCCTAGTCCGATTATTTGCATACATGTCCATCACCACGGATTGCAAGTATCGCTCCACCTTCCATCCACTCACCTTCATGACCGAGACTGCACGGTATAACAAGCAAAAGGGTTATAAACAAAATGCATGCATGCATCAAAGTCATATAAAAATTTGGCATGACCTTGCCTAAAAATAGAACATATTGAGTTTGCTCGAAATTCACCGAAACGGAAATAAATCGACATTTCGGCAAAACATAAGCAACTCGGGGGCATGTCACTCACACAAATCTCTCCATATCCCAAACACACATATTCCCATTCTTGAAATGCACAACTTTTTACTCACCTATCTCCCGAGAGAGACTGAGCATGGTTAGATGAGGCCTTTCGCTACCTATAGGGATCGAAAGTGTGGATGGCTGAATAGCTAGCTAGATCTAGTTGTTGGGGAGGAGAGATGACTCTAGCTAACTAATGGAGATGGAGAGAGATGAGCTAGCTAGATATATATATATATATATATATATATATATATATATATATATATATATATGGAATGGAGGGAGAGCCAAATAAATGAGGTAGCTAGATAGAGATGAGAAGGCCATTTATGGAGGAGAGTTATGGTGGAGGGGGCATTAATGGGGAGAGAAGAGAGGTAGGAGGAAGAGAGAAGAAGGGCAACAATGGTGGAGAACTAACTTAGAGAGGGGAGAGGGGAAAGGAGGGGGAAGGGGGGTGGAGGGGGAGAGGGGGGTGGAAAAGGTGGCACCAGCCGCAACTAGCAGTAGCGCTGTTTCCCAGAAAGCGTTGCCGCTATGATACTTAGTAGTAGCGCTTTCCAGGAAAAGCGCTACTACTAAGTGGGGCCCATTAGCAGTAGCGGTGCTGCCAAATAAACCGCTACTGCTAAAATCTTAGTAGTAGCGCTGTATTCTGGACAGCGCTGCTACTACAGCTAGTGTCGGTGGGCTCGTTGGGTCCCACTTAGTAGTAGCGCTTTTTACTTTTCCAGCACTACTGCTAACGAGTTACTTGTAGCGCTGCCCCAGAAAAGTGCTACTGCTAATTAGTAGCAGCGCCTGCTCTTTTCCAGCGCTACTACTGATGTCCTACCTATAAGCATTTCCCTAGTAGTGTTAGGCTTATGCCTCTTGACATTCACGTTATAGACCGGTTCCTGTTCCAGATTTAATATAAAAAGCCCATCGACAATGGGTGCATAGCCGTGGAACATTCCATTCAAATAAAATGAACAACCATTGTACTTTAAATTGAATTCATAACCCTGACTCATCAAACATGAGGCAGAAATAATGTTCCGACTAAGTGCAGGAATGTAATAACAATTATTCAAATCTGAAATAAATCCAGAAGGAAGCTGGAGCTGCATCGTGCCGACCTCCAACGCAGCAACTCTTGCTTTGTTGCCGACCTGATGTCAATCTCCCCTTGTGCCACATGCCTAGTTCTTACCAGCCCCTGCATCGATTTGCAAATATGAACAACCAATCCAGTATCAAATACCCAAGAGCTACAAGGTATGTCAGCAAGGTAAATGTCTATAACATATGCAACAAGTGTACCTTTGCCTGAAGAAGCATTTTCGACCTTCTTGCCATGCTCTGCAAGCCACTTGTTACAGTTCCTCTTCCAGTGACCAGTCTCCTTGTAATGATAGCAAATGGTCTTCGAGTCTGGTCCCGACCTCGGCTCAACGACAGAGGTTACCGTCTCCGTGCCCTTTGCCTTAGCCTTTTTCCTGGACCAACTCTTCTTGAACTTAGCCGATTTCTGCACCATCAACACTTGATGCGTGCCTTTCTTAATATCCTGATCTACCACTTTGAGCATCCCATGCAATTCAGTGAGCTTCTTATCCATGCCATGCATATGATAATTCGAGATGAACATCCCATAGTTGGGTGGAAGAGAACCCACTGCATCAGTAGCCAGCTCATCCAAGAGCGGGAAGCCCAACCGATCCAAAGCTTGCACGTATCCGATCAACTTGATCACATGCGGGCTCAGCGGATCACCTTCCTTCAGATTGCAATCCATCAAGGATCGCCAGACATTGAACCTTTCGTTCCTAGCCTATGTCTGAAACATGCTCTTGAGACTCTCGATCATGTCGTAAGCCTCAACATTTTCAAAATGCTATTGCAAATCGGGCTCCATACAAGCCAGCATCAGACAGCTGATCTCCGTTGATTCATCAACGAGTTTCTGGTAGGCATTCTTGGTTGTGGCATTAGCATTATCGGCAGGTTCATCTGGATGTGGATTCATGACCCACAAGTATAGGGGAGCAAAAGGAAATGACAAGCGGTTTTCAGCAAGGTATTCTCTGCAAGCACTGAAATTATCGGTTACAGATAGTTTTGTGATAAGATAATTCGTAACGGGTATCAAGTAACAAGTGTAACTAAGGTGCAGCAAGGTGGCCCAATCCTTTTTGTAGCAAAGGACAAGCCTGGACAAACTCTTATATGAAGCAAAGCGCTCCCGAGGACACATGGGAATTATTGTCAAGTTCGTTTTCATCATGCTCATATGATTCACGTTCGTTACTTTGATAATTTGATATGTGGGTGGACCGGTGCTTGGGTGCTGTCCTTACTTGGACAAGCCTCCCACTTATGATTAACCACTCTCGCAAGCATCCGCAAGTACGAAAGAAGAATTAAGATAAATGTAACCATAGCATGAAACATATGGATCCAAATCAGCCCCTTACGAAGCAACGCATAATCTAGGGTTTAAGCTTCTGTCACTCTAGCAACCCATCATCTACTTATTACTTCCCAATGCCTTCCCCAAGGCCCAAATCATGATGAAGTGTCATGTAGTCGATGTTCACATAACACAACTAGAGGAAAGATAACATACATCTCATCAAAATATCGAACGAATACCAAATTCACATGATTACTTATAACAAGACTTCTCCCATGTCCTCAGGAACAAACGTAACTACTCACAAAGCATATTCATGTTCATAATCAGAGGGGTAATAAATATCATTAAGGATCTGAACATATGATCTTCCACCGAATAAATGAACTAGCATCAACTACAAGGAGTAATCAACACTACTAGCAACCCACAGGTACCAATCTAAGGTTTTGAGACAAAGATCGGATACAAGAGATGAACCAGGGCTTGAGAGGAGATGGTGCTGGTGAAGATGTTGATTGAGATTGACCCCCTCTCGATTAGAGGATCGTTGGTGATGACGATGGCTTCGATTTCCCCCTCCGGGAGGGAAGTTTCCCTGGCAGAACAGCTCCGCCGGAGCCCTAGATTGTTTCTGCCCAGGTTCCGTCTCGAGACGGCGGCGCTTCATCCCGAAAGCGTCCTTATGATTTTTTCCAGGTCAAAACCCTCCATATAGTAGAAGATGGGCACCAGAGACCTGCCAGGGGGCCCACATGCCCTAGGGGCACGCCCAGGGGGTAGGGCGTGGCCCCAGGCTTGTGGCCTCCTGGTGGGTCCCCTCTGGTATTTTCTACACCCATTATTTTTTATATATTCCAAAATAATTCTCCGTAAAATTTCAGGTCTTTTGGAGTTGTGCAGAATAGGTCTCTCAGATTTGCTCCTTTCCGGTCCAGAATTCCAGCTGCCGGCATTCTCCCTCTTCATGTAAACCTTGTAAAATAAGAGAGAAAAGGCATAAGTATTGTACCATAATGTGTAATAACAGCCCATAATGCAATAAATATCAATATAAAAGCATGATGCAAAATGGACGTATCAACTCCCCCAAGCTTAGACCTCGCTTGTCCTCAAGCGGAAGCCGAAATCGCTAATCATGTCCACATGTTTAGAGATAGAGGTGTCGATAAAATAAAATACAGACATGAAGGCATCGTGATCATCTTTAAATCAACAACATATTTTGTCATATAATTTCTTATGCCAAAGTAAGAATTCATTCACAAGGTAAAGTATGGAACAAAAACTTTATTGGAAACTAACAAACTATTATCTCAGTCATTGGAGCAATTGCAATTTATCATAACGTAGGAAAGAGTCAATGTAAGAGCTTTTCAGCAAGTTCACATACTCAACTATCATTTAGTCTTTCATAATTGCTAACACTCACGCGATACTTATGAGATCAAAGTTTCAATCGGACACAGAGAAAGATAGGGGCTTCTGATTTCGCCTCCCAACCTTTTACCTCAAGGGTAATGTCAACAATAATAGTTTATGAATATCTACGTCCGAGTGGATATATAGCTCTGGATCTCCCCCCAACATAAAGTGCTTGCCAAAAAAGAAAAAGTATAAAAAGGAAAGGTGAAGATCACCATGACTCTTGTATAAGGGTAGAAGATAAAAGTAAAAGATAGGCCCTTCGCAGAGGGAAGCAGAGGTTGTCATGCGCTTTTATGGTTGGATGCACAAAATCTTAATGCGAAAGAACGTCACTTTATATTGCCGCTTGTGATAAAGAACTTTATTATGTAGTCTGTCGCTTTTATTTCTTCCATATCACAAGTTCGTATAAAGCTTATTTTCCTCACACTAATAGATCATACATATTTAGAGAGGAATTTTTATTGCTTGCACCGAGGACAACTTACTTGAAGGATCTTACTCAATCCATAGGTAGGTATGGTGGACTCCCAACAAATTTCGTGCGACATACTTCTTATATGTGAAGTCATCACTTCCCATAAGATCATTATATAATCTATTTATTTCTTTTATTCTTTATTTCTTTTTCTCAAGATCATAGCAAGGAAGCAAAGCCCTCAATTCAAAACTACTCTTTATTATATACCTCTCGGACTCGATTACATAGAGGGAACATAAAGCAAAACTCAAAGCTAGATCAAACTAAAACTTTATTCTACTAAACTGAGATATAACCAAAAGGATTGAACTAAGAAAAATGATAAAGGTAAAGATGTGATGGTGATACGATACCAGGGCACCTCCCCCAAGCTTGGCAGTTGCCAAGGGGATTGCCCATACCCATGTATTTATATCTCTTTCTTCGGAGGTGGTGATGTGATATTCTTGGCGATGATGCCCCTTAGAATGCGATTCTCCTCCTCGAGCTTATTATTTTGCTGCTTAAGATCCATTATAACCTTGCGGAGTTTGCCTGTGACAGCTAGAGCTCCGATCACCCATGGATGCTCCCTAGCTACGGGAGAAAAAGCAACACTCCTTTTCATGTTATCATAAGAGAGAAATCTAGCATTGGGAGGTATGACCGAATCTGGTATTGTTGAGCTCTGGAGTTCCTCAAGCATAGCTCCCAGTTGAAGGCGAGAAGTGGCTTCTTGATCCTCCTTCATGGCATCCACTCTTTTCAGGTCAGCCTCCATCTCTTCCTCCGTTGACCGCCCAAAGTGGTCAGCTTCGCTGTATGCTCTTGGGCCTGGCATCGGGTGAGAAACCCGACTCTCCCCGACCGACTCTTGCGAAGACATCTTGTTCCAAATCTGCTACAGAATTAGCCAAACACAAGAATAGAGGATTTTGTCGTGGTACGGTGGTCAAAACCTTCAGGAGCTTATATAATGAATTTTTACCGACCAAAAGGGGTGTTCCACAAGAAAACGGAGTCCGGAGGGCACACGAGGTGGCCACAAGCCAGCGAGGCGCGCCCAGGGGGTAGGGCGTGCCCCCAGGGCTTGTCACCTCCTCGTGCACTTTTCGGACTACTTTTTATTTTCCTAATTTTTTAAATATTCAAAAACAGAGTTAAATTGCCATTTTAAAAGTTTTGGAGTTGGTTTACTTACCGTACCACATACCTATTCCTTTTCGGAGTCTGAAATGTTCTGGTAGATATCCCTTATGTACTCCTCCAGTGTTATGGTATTAATAATATTGGTCTCAACATTTACGGGAGTACCTGAGATATAATGTTTGATTCTTTGCCCATTTACCACCTTCGGGTTAGTGCCTTCGGCGTTGTTGATTTTGATGGCACCGGAACGGTAAACCTCCTCGATAATATAAGGACCTTCCCATTTAGAGAGAAGCTTTCCTGCAAAAAATCTTAAACGAGAGTTGTATAGCAAGACAAGGTCACCTACATTAAATTCACGCTTTTGTATCCTTTTGTCATGCCATCTTTTAAATTTTTCTTTAAACAACTTGGCATTCTCATAAGCTTGGGTTCTCCATTCATCAAGTGAGCTAATATCAAATAACCTCTTTTCACCGGCAAGTTTGAAATCATAATTGAGCTCTTTAACTGCCCAATAAGCTTTATGTTCTAGTTCAAGCGGTGAGTGACATGCTTTTGCATAAACTATTTTATATGGAGACATACCCATAGGGTTTTTATAAGCAGTTCTATAAGACCATAATGCATCATCAAGTTCCTTAGACCAATTCTTTCTAGATCTATTAACTGTCTTTTGCAGGATCAATTTTATTTCTCAGCTCAATTCTACTTGACCACTAGACTGAGGATGCTAAGGAGATGCAATTCTATGGTTGACATTATATTTAGCAACCAATTTACGGAAAGCACCATGAATAAAGTGTGAACCACCCTCAGTGATTAAATATCTAGGGACTCCAAACCTCAGGAAAATAACTTCGTTAAGCATTTTAATGGTAGTGTTATGATCAGCACTACTGATTGGAATAGCTTCTACCCACTTAGTAACATAATCAACAGCAACCAAAATATGTGTATACGCATTAGAGGATGGAAAAGGTCCCATATAATCAAAGCCCCAAACATCGAATGGTTCAATAACAAGTGAATAATTCATAGGCATTTCCTGACGTCTACTGATATTACCAATTCTTTGACATTCATCACAAGACAAGACATACTTACGAGCATCTTTGAAGAGAGTAGGCCAATAAAAACCGGATTGTAATACCTGGTGTGCAGTTCTATCTCCAGCATGGTGTCCTCCATAAGCTTCGGAGTGACACTTGCGTAGGATTTGTTCCTGTTCATGCTCAGGTACACAACGTCTAATAACACCATCTACTCCTTCTTTAAATGTGTGGGTCATCCCAAAAGTAATGTCTTAAATCATAGAAAAACTTTTTCTTTTGTTGGTAAGTGAAGCTAGGTGGTATAAATTTAGCAACAATATAATTGGCATAATCAGCATACCAAGGAGCACTGCAAGAAGCATTTATGATAGCTAATTGTTCATCAGGAAAGCTATCATCAATAGGTAGTGGGGTGATCAAGAATATTTTCTAACATAGACAAGTTGTCTGCTACGGGGTTCTCAGCTCCCTTTCTATCAATAATATGCAAATCAAATTCTTGAAACAAGAGAACCCATCTAATAAGTCTAGGTTTAGCATCTTTCTCTTTCATAAGGTATTTAATAGCAGCATGATCGGTGTGAACTGTTACTTTGGAATCAACAATATAACTAAAAATTCTTTTTCAGTGGTAGCATAATATCTTTGGGCACTGTCTAGAGTTTTACTAGCATGATGAATAACATTTAATTTCTTATCAACTCTTTGTCTTAGAACAGCACCAACAACATAATCACTAGCATCACACATAATTTCAAAGGGTAGGTTCCAATCAGGTGGTTGAACAATAGGTGCAGAAATCAAGGCTTTCTTAAGAATTTCAAATGCTTCTACACAATCATCATAAAAAACAAATGGAACATATTTTTGCAAAACATTAGTAAGAGGCCTAGAAATTTTAGAGAAGTCTTTAATAAACCTCCTATAGAAACCAACATGACCAAGGAAACTTCTTATACCTTTGATATCTTTAGGACATGGCATTTTTTCAATAGCATCAACTTTGGCTTTATCAACTTCAATACCTCTTTCAGAGATTTTATGCCCCAAGACAATACCTTCATTAACCATAAAGTGACACTTCTCCCAATTCAAGACAAGATTAGTTTCTTCACATCTCTGCAGAACTCGATCAAGGTTGCTTAAGCAATCATCAAAAGAAGTTCCGTAAATGGAGAAATCATCCATGAAAACGTCAACAATCTTTTCACAAAAGTCAGAGAATATAGCAGTCATACATCTTTTAAAGGTAGCAGGTGCATTACAGAAACCAAAAGGCATACATCAATAAGCAAAGGTACCGAAAGGGCAAGTAAAAGTAGTTTTTTCTTGATCCTCTTGTGACATAGGTATTTGAGAAAAACCAGAATAACCATCTAGAAAGCAAAAGTTTGTATGTTTGGATAGTCTTTCTAGCATTTGATCAATAAAAGGCAGAGGGTAATGATCTTTACTAGTAGTTTGTTTAATTTCCTAAAATCAATTACCATTCTATAACCTGTGACAATTCTTTGTGGAATCAATTCATTCTTATCATTAGGAACAACAGTAATACCTCCCTTCTTAGGGACACAATGAACATGACTTACCCACCTACTATCAGCAATAGGATAAATTATACCTGCTTCCAGAAGCTTTAGTATTTCATTTCTTACCACTTCTTTCATCTTAGGATTCAACCGTCGTTGATGATCAACAACTGGTTTAGCATCAGGCTCCATATTAATTTTGTGCTGACATAGAGTGGGACTAATGCCCTTAAGATCATCAAGAGTATATCCAATAGCGGCACTGTGCTTCTTCAGAGTTTTAAATAATTTCTTTTCTTCATGCTCTAAAAGGTGAGCACTAATAATAACAGGATATATCTTTTTCTCATCAAGATAAGCATATTTCAAAGTATCAGGTAATTGTTTAAGATCGAACATAGGATCGCTCCTGGGTGGTAAAGGATCTCCAAGAGTTTCAACAGGCAAATTGTGTTTCAAAACAGGCATCTGTTTAAAGAAAATCTCATCTAGTTCCCTTCTTTCATTCATAAACATATCATTTTCATGGTCTAGCAAATATTATTCTAAAGGATCAGTAGGGGGCACAACAATAGAAGCAAGACCAATAATTTCATCTTTACTAGGCAATTCTTTATTATGGGGTTGTCTACGAAATTTGGAGAAATTAAACTCATGGGACACATCCCCAAAACTTACAGTAACAGTTTCTTGCTCACAATCTATTTTGGCATTAACAGTGTTCAAGAAAGGTCTACTAAATATAATGGGAGAAACATCATCTTGTGGGGAACTAAGAACTAGAAAATTAGTAGGGTATTTTATTTTCCCACACAAGACTTCAATATCTCTAACAATCTCAATTGGTGATATAGTATCTTTATTAGTAAGCTTAATAGTAACATCAATATCTTCTATTTCAGCAGGTGCAATATCATTCATAATTTCTTGATATAAAGTAAAGGGAATTGCAATCACACTAGCACCCAAATCACATAAGCCATGATAACAATGATCTCCTATTTTAACAGAAACAACAGGCATGCCAACAACAGGTCTATGTTTGTCTTTATCATCGGGTTTAGCAATTCTAGTAGCTTCATCACAGAAGTAAATAACATGCCCATCAATATTATCGACCAACAGGTCTTTAACCATAGCAATACTAGATTCAACCTTAATTTGTTCAGGGGTGTAGGTGTTCTAGTATAACTCTTATGAACCACAGCTGAAGCTTTAGCATGTTCCTTTATTCTAACAGGGAAAGGTGGTTTCTCAATATAAGCAGTAGGAATAATAGGATCAACATTATAAGTAATAGTTTCCTCTTCAACTTTAATAGGTTCTACTATTTTCACTTCAATGGGAGGATGATATTTAAACCACTTCTCCTTAGGGAGATCAACATGAGTAGCAGATGATTCACAGAAAGAAGCTAGTATCTCAGAGTCAAGGCCATATTTAGTGCTAAATTCACGAAAAGCATCGGTATCCATAAAAGATTTAACACAATCAAACTTGAGGTTTATACCTGACTCCTTACCTTCGTCGAGTTCCCAATCTTCAGAGTTGTGTTTAATTCTTTCCAATAAATCCCATTTGAATTCAATAGTCTTCTTCATAAAAGACCCAGTACAAGAAGTATCGAGCATGGATTGATCATTACGAGAAAGCCTAGCGTAAAATTCTGAATAATAATTTCTCTTGAGAGCTCATGATTGGGGCATGAATATAACATTGACTTAAGCCTCCCCAAGCTTGAGCGATACTTTCTCCTTCACGAGGCCAAAAATTATAAATATAATTCCAATCACGATGAACCAAATGCATAGGATAAAACTTCTGATGAAATTCCAATTTCAATCGGTTGTAGTTCCAAGTCCCAATATCATCGCATAGCCTATACCATGTCAATGCCTTCTCCTTAAAAGATAAAGGGAAGACCTTCTTCTTGAATTCATCCTCGGGCAAACCTGCAAGCTTAAATAATCCACAAACTTCATCCACATAGATTAGATGCATATCAGGATGTAATGTTCCATCTCCTGCATAAGGATTAGCCAGCAGTTTCTCTATCATACCCGAGGGAATTTCATAATAAATATTTTCAGTAGGTTCAGTAGGTTGAGGGGCAACTCTTTGCTCTTCTGGTCAGGGTGAAGATACCCCGAACAAACCCCTCAAAGGATGATTTTCCATAGCAACAAGTGACAGTAAATTTCAGCACACCATATAAATGTTTCCTTACCAAATTCCACTTACCAAAGGTGCTTCACTCGCCGACAACGGTGCCAGAAAAGAGTCTTGATGACCAACAAGTATAGGGGATCTATCGTAGTCCTTTTGATAAGTATGAGTGTCGAACCCAACAAGGAGCAGAAGGAAATGACAAGCGGTTTTCAGCAAGGTATTCTCTGCAAGCACTGAAATTATCAGTAACAGATAGTTTTGTGATAAGATAATTCATAACGGGTAACAAGTAACAAGTGTAACTAAGGTGCAGCAAGGTGTCCCAATCCTTTGTAGCAAAGGACAAGCCTGGACAAACTCTTATATGAAGCAAAGCGCTCCCGAGGACACATGGGAATTATTGTCAAGTTAGTTTTCATCATGCTCATATGATTCGCGTTCGTTACTTTGATAATTTGATATGTGGGTGGACTGGTGCTTGGGTGCTATCCTTACTTGGACAAGCCTCCCACTTATGATTAACCACTCTCGCAAGCATCCGCAACTATGAAAGAAGAATTAAGATAAATCTAACCATAGCATGAAACATATGGATCCAAATCAGCCCCGTACGAAGCAACGCATAAACTAGGGTTTAAGCTTCTATCACTTTAGCAACCCATCACCTACTTATTACTTCCCAATGCCTTCCCCTAGGCCCAAATCATGGTGAAGTGTCATGTAGTCAATGTTCACATAACACCACTAGAGGAAAGACAACATACATCTCATCAAAATATCGAACGAATACCAAATTCACATGATTACTTATAACAAGACTTCTCCCATGTCCTCAGGCACAAACGTAACTACTCACAAAGCATATTCATGTTCATAATCAGAGGGGTAATAAATATCATTAAGGATCTGAACATATGATCTTCCACCGAATAAACCAACTAGCATCAACTACAAGGAGTAATCAACACTAGTAGCAACCCACAGGTACCAATCTGAGGTTTTGAGACAAAGATCGGATACAAGAGATGAACTAGGGTTTGAGAGAAGATGGTGCTGGTGAAGATGTTGATGGAGATTGACCCCCTCTCGATGAGAGGATCATTGGTGATGACGATGGCTTCGATTTCCCCCTCCGGGAGGGAAGTTTCCCCGGCAGAACAGCTCCGCCAGAGCCCTAGATTGCTTCTGCCCAGGTTCTGCCTCGAGATGGCGGCGCTTCGTCCTGAAAGCTTCCTTATGATTTTTTCTAGGTCAAAACCCTCCATATAGTAGAAGATGGGCACTGAAGACCTGCCAGGGGGCCCACAAGCCCTAGGGGCACGCCTAGGGGGGTAAGGCGGGCCTCCCTGGCTTGTGGCCTCCTGGTGGGTACCCTCTGGCATTTTCTTCGCCCATTATTTTTTATATATTCCAAAATAATTTTCCGTAAATTTTTAGGACTTTAGAGTTGTGCAGAATAGGTCTCTCAGATTTGCTCCTTCCCGGTCCAGAATTCCAGCTGCCGGCATTCTCCCTCTTCATGTAAACCATGTAAAATAAGAGAGAAAAGGCATAAGTATTGTACCATAATGTGTAATAACATCCCATAATGCAATAAATATCAATATAACAGCATGATGCAAAATGGACGTATCATGGATCCTCTAGAACATGTTCATTTTTATCGTGCTTGAGAATAATTCTCAAATTTCTATACCAGGTGGTAAAGTTTGTTCTATTCAGTTTATCCTTTTCCAGAATTGATTTCAATGCAAAGTTGGGTTGAGCAGGTGGTGCCATTGATCTACAACAAAAAAATATGCAATCACTAAGCAATGTGTTTACGTAGAGTAATTTAGGCCATAAACAGAAATACTCCCATTGAAGTCAGCATCCCTCTGTAAACTCTCAGTGATTCAGGATCCGACTAGCGCATCCGACTTGTGAGCTTTAGCATCACTGCTAGCCAACATACCTATCCGGTAAGCAACTCCTTGCTAATCGTATCTCTATACGACTCCTGTCGGTCGGGAAGTGATACGTCCATTTTGCATCATGCTTTTATATTGATATTTATTGCATTATGGGCTGTTATTATACATTATGGTACAATACTTATGCCTTTTCTCTCTTATTTTACAAGGTTTACACAAAGAGGGAGAATGCCGGCAGCTGGAATTCAGGACCGGGAAGGAGCAAATCTTAGAGGCCTATTCTGCACAACCCCAAAAGTCCTGAAAATTTATGGAGAATTATTTTGGAATGCATAAAAAATATTGGGTGAAGAAATACCAGAGGGGGACCCACCAGGTGGCCACAAGCCTGGGGGGCGCGCCCTATCCCCCTGGGCGCGCCCCTAGGGCTTGTGGGACACCTGGCAGGTCTCCGGTGTCCATCTTTTGCTATATGAAGGGTTTTTACTTGGAAAAAAATCATAAGGAAGCTTTCGGGACGAAGCGCCGCCGTCTCGAAGCGGAACCTGGGCAGAAGCAATCTAGGGCTCCGGCGGAGCTGTTCTGCCGGGGAAACTTCCCTCCGGGAGGGGGAAATCGAAGCCATCGTCATCACCAACGATCCTCTCATCGAGAGGGGGTCAATATCCATCAACATCTTCACCAGCACCATCTCCTATCAAACCCTAGTTCATCTCTTGTATTCAATCTTTGTCTCAATACCTCAAATTGGTACCTGTGGGTTGCTAGTAGTGTTGATTACTCCTTGTAGTTGATGCTAGTTGGTTTATTCGGTGGAAGATCATATGTTCAGATCCTTAATGATATTTATTACCCCTCTGATTATGAACATGAATATGCTTTGTGAGTAGTTACATTTGTTCCTGAGGACATGGGAGAGGTCTTGTTATAAGTAATCATGTGAATTTGGTATTCGTTCGATATTTTGATGAGATGTATGTTGTCTTTCCTCTATTGGTGTTATGTGAACATCGACTACATGACACTTCACCATGATTTGGGCCTAGGGGAAGGCAATGGGAAGTAATAAGTAGATGATGGGTTGCTAGAGTGACAGAAGCTTAAACCCTAGATTATGCGTTGCTTTGTAAGGGGTTGATTTGGATCCACATGTTTCATGCTATGGTTAGATTTTTCTTAATTCTTCTTTCGTAGTTGCGGATGCTTGCGAGAGGGGTTACTCATAAGTGGGAGGCTTGTCCAAGTAAGGACAGCACCCAAGCACTGGTCCACTCACATATCAAATTATCAAAGTAACGAACGCGAATCATATGAGCATGATGAAAACTAACTTGACGATAATTCCCATGTGTCCTTGGGAGCGCTTTGCTTTATATAAGAGTTCGTACAGGCTTATCCTTTGCTACAAAAATGATTGGGCCACCTTGCTGCACCTTTGTTACACTTGTTACTTGTTACCCGTTACGAATTATCTTATCACCAAACTATCCGTTACCGATAATTTCAGTGCTTGTAGAGAATACCTTGCTGAAAACCGCTTGTCATTTCCTTTTGCTTCTCGTTGGGTTCAACACTCTTACTTATCGAAAGGACTACGATAGATCCCCTATACTTGTGGGCCATCAAGACTCTTTTCTGGTGCCGTTGCCAGGGAGTGAAGCGCCTTTGGTTAGGAAACATTTATATTACGTGCTGAAATTTACTGTCATTTGTCACTATGGAACATCATCCTTTGAGGGATTTGTTCGGGGTATCTTCACCCCGACCGGAAGAGCAAAGAGTTGCCCCTCAACCTACTGCACCTACTGAAAATATTTATTATGAAATTCCTTCGGGTATGATTGAGAAACTGCTAGCTAATCCTTATGCAGGAGATGGAACACTACATCCTGATTTGCATCTAATCTATGTGGATGAAGTTTGTGGATTATTTAAGCTTGCAGGTTTGCCTAGGGATGAAGCCAAGAAGAAGGTCTTCCCTTTATCTTTGAAGGAGAAGCCATTGACATGGTATAGGCTATGCGATGATATTGGGACTTGGAATTACAACCGATTGAAATTGGAATTTCATCAAAAGTTTTATCCTATGCATCTGGTTCATCGTGATCGGAATTATATATATAATTTTTGGCTTCATGAAGGAGAAAGTATCGCTCAAGCTTGGGGAGGCTTAAGTCATTGTTATACTCATGCCCCAATCATGAGCTCTCAAGAGAAATTATTATTCAGAATTTTTATGCTCGGCTTTCTCATAATGATCAATCCATGCTCGATACTTCTTGTACTCGTTCTTTTATGAAGAAGACTATTGAATTCAAATGGGATCTCTTGGAAAGAATTAAACGCAACTCTAAAGATTGGGAACTCGATGAAGGTAAGGAGACAGGTATAAACCTTAAGTTTGATTGTGTTAAATCTTTTATGGACACCGATGCTTTTCGTGAATTTAGCACTAAATATGGACTTGACTCTGATATAGTAGCTTCTTTCAGTGAATCAATTGCTACTCATGTTGAGCTCCCTAAGGATAAGTGGTTTAAATATCATCCTCCCATAGAAGTAAAAAGAGTAGAACCTATTAAAGCTGAAGAGGAAACTATTACTTATAATGTTGATCCTGTTATTCCTACTGCTTATATTGAGAAACCACCTGTCTCTGTTAGGATAAAAGAACATGCTAAAGCTTCAGCTATGGTTCGTAAGAGTTATACTAGAAAACCTACACCCCCTGAACAAATTAAAGTTGAACCGAGTATTGCTATGGTTAAAGATCTCTTGGTTGATAATATTGATGGGCATTTTATTTACTTCTGTGATGAAGCTGCTAGAATTGCTAGACCCAATAATAAAGATAAACATAGACCTGTTGTTGGCATGCCTATTGTTTCTGTTAAAAGAGGAGATCATTGTTACCATGGCCTATGTTATTTGGGTGCTATTGTGAGTGCAATTCCCTTTACTTTATATCAAGAAATTATGAATGATATTGCACCTGCTGAAATAGAAGATATTGATGTCACTATTAAGCTTGCTAATAGAGATACTATATCACCAATTGGGATTGTTAGAGATGTTGAAGTCTTGTGTGGGAAAATAAAATACCCTACTGATTTTCTAGTTCTTGGTTCCCCACAAGATGATTTTTGTCCCATTATATTTGGTAGACCTTTCTTGAACACTCTTAATGCTAAAATAGATTGTGAGAAAGAAACTGTTAGTGTGAGTTTTGGGGATGCGTCTCATGAGTTTAATTTCTTCAAATTTCGTAGACAACCCCATGATAAAGAATTGCCTAGTAAAGATAAAAATATTGGTCTTGCTTCTATTGCCATGCCTCCTACTGATCCTTTAGAACAATATTTGCTAGACCATGAGAATGATATGTTCATGAATGAAAGAAAGGAATTGGATGATATTTTCTTTAAACAAATGCCTGTTTTGAAACAAAATTTGCCTTTTGAAACTCTCAGAGATCCTCTACCACCCAAGAGTGATCTGGTGTTCGATCTTAAACAATTATCTGATACTCTGAAATATGCTTATCTTGATGAGAAAAAGATATATCCTATTATTATTAGTGCTAACCTTTCAGAGCATGAAGAAAGGAAATTATTAAAAACTTTGAAGAAGCACAGTGCAGCTATTGGATATACTCTGGATGTTCTTAATGGCATTAGTCCCACTCTATGTCAGCACAAAATTAATATGGAACCTGATGCTAAACCAGTCGTTGATCACCAGCGACGGTTGAATCCAAAGATGAAGGAAGTGGTAAGAAATGAAATACTAAAGCTTCTGGAAGCAGTTATAATTTATCCTATTGCTGATAGTAGATGGGTAAGTCCTATTCATAGTGTCCCTAAGAAGGGAGGTATTACCGTTGTTCCCAATGATAAGAATGAATTGACCCCGCAAAGAATTGTCACAGGTTATGGAATGGTAATTGATTTTAGGAAGTTAAACAAAGCTACTAGGAAAGATCATTATCCTCTACCTTTTATTGATCAAATGCTAGAAAGACTATCAAAACATACACATTTCTGCTTTCTAGATGGTTATTCTGGTTTTTCCCAAATACCTGTGTCACATGAGGATCAAGAAAAAACTACTTTTACTTGCCCTTTTGGCACCTTTGCTTATAGACATATGCCTTTTGGTTTATGTAATGCACCTGCTACCTTTGAAAGATGTATGACTGCTATATTCCCTGACTTTTGTGAAAATATTGTTGAGGTTTTCATGGATGATTTCTCCGTTTACGGAACTTCTTTTGATGATTGGTTAAGCAACCTTGATCGAGTTTTGCAGAGATGTGAAGAAACTAATCTTGTCTTGAATTGGGAGAAGTGCCACTTTATGGTTAATGAAGGTATTGTCTTGGGGCATAAAATTTCCGAAAGAGGTATTGAAGTTGATAAAGCTAAAGTTGATGCTATTGAAAAAATGCTGTGTCCTAAAGATATCAAAGGTATAAGAAGTTTCCTTGGCCATGATGGTTTCTATAGGAGGTTTATTAAAGACTTCTCTAAAATTTCTAGGCCTCTAACTAATCTCTTGCAAAAGGTTGTTCCATTTGTTTTTGATGATGATTGTGTAGAAGCATTTGAAATACTTAAGAAAGCCTTAATTTCAACACCTATTGTTCAACCACCTGATTGGAACCTACCCTTTGAAATTATGTGTGACGCTAGTGATTATGCTGTTGGTGCTGTTCTAGGACAAAGAGTTGATATGAAATTAAATGTTATCCATTATGCTAGTAAAACTCTACATTGCTCAAAGAAATTATGCTACTACTGAAAAATAATTTTTAGAAGTTGTATTTGCTTGTGATAAGTTCCGGTCTTATATTGTTGATTCCAAAGTAACTGTTCACACCAATCACACTGCTGTTAAATATCTTATGGAAAAGAAATATGCTAAATCTAGACTTATTAGATGGGTTCTCTTACTACAATAATTTGATTTACATATTATTGATAGAAAGGGAGATGAGAACCCAGTAGCAGACAACTTGTCTAGGTTAGAAAATATTCTTGATGACCCACTACCTATTGATGATAGCTTCCCTGATGAACAATTAGCTGTAATCAATGCTTCTCATAGTACTCCGTGGTATGCTGACTATGCAAATTATATTGTTGCTAAATTTATACCACCCAGTTTCACATACCAACAAAATAAAAAGTTCTTCTATGATTTAAGACATTACTTCTGGGATGACCCCCACCTTTATAAAGGAGTAGATGGTGTTATTAGACGTTGTGTACCTGAGCATGAAAGGAACAGATCCTACGCAAGTGTCACTCTGAGGCCTACGGAGGACACCATGCTGGTGATAGAACTCCACACAAGGTATTACAATCTGTTTTTTATTGGCCTTCTCTTTTCAAGGATGCTCGTAAGTTTGTCTTGTCTTGTGATGAATGTCAAAGAATTGGTAATAATAGTAGACATCAGGAAATGCCTATGAATTATTCACTTGTTATTGAACCGTTTGATGTTTGGGTATTTGATTATATGGGACCTTTTCCTTCCTCTAATGGATATACACATATTTTGGTTGCTGTTGATTATGTTACTAAGTGGGTAGAAGCTATTCCAACTAGTAGTGCTGATCATAACACCTCCATTAAAATGCTTAAAGAATTTATTTTCCCGAGGTTTGGAGTCCCTAGATATTTAATGACTGATGGTGGTTCACACTTTATTCATGGTGCTTTCCGTAAATTTCTTGCTAAATATGATGTTAACCATAGAATTGCATCTCCATATCACCCTCAGTCTAGTGGTCAAGTAGAATTAAGTAACTGAGATATAAAGTTGATTTTGCAAAAGACTGTTAATAGATCCAGAAAGAATTGGTCTAAGAAACTTGATGATGCACTTTGGGCTTATAGAACTTCTTATAAAAACCCTATGGGTATGTCTCCATATAAAATGGTTTATGGAAAAGCATGTCCCTTACCTCTTGAATTAGAACATAAAGCTTTTTGGGCAATTAAAGAGCTCAACTATGATTTCAAACTTGCCGGTGAGAAGAGGTTATTTGACATTAGCTCACTTGATGAATGGAGAAACCAAGCCTATGAGAATGCCAAATTTTTTAAAGAGAAAGTTAAAAGATGGCATCATAAAAGGATACAAAAGCATGAATTTAATGTAGGTGACCATGTCTTTCTATACAATTCCCATTTAAGATTTTTTGCAGGAAAGCTTCTCTCTAAATGGGAATGGCCTTACATTATCGAGGAAGTGTATCGAGCCGGTGCCATCAAGATCAACAACGCCGAAGGCAATAACCCGAAGGTGGTGAACGGGCAAAGAATCAAACATTATATCTCAGGTACTCCCATAAATGTTGAAACCAATATTATTAATACCATAACACCGGAGGAGTACATAAGGGAAACTTTCCAGAATGCTCCAGACTCCAAGAAGGAATAGGTATGTGATACGGTAAGTAAACCGACTCCAAAACTTTCCCAAAAGCAATTTTACTCTGTTTTGGAATATTTAAAAGATTTGGAAAATAAAAAGTAGTCCGAAAAGTGCACGAGGAGGCGACAAGCCCTGGGGGCGCGCCCTACCCCCCTGGGCGCGCCTCCCAGGCTTGTGGCCACCTCGTGTGCCCTCCGGACTCCGTTTTCTTGTAGTACACTCCTTTTGGTCGGTAAAAATTCATTATATAGTCTCCCAAAGGTTTTGACCACTGTATCATGGCAAAACCCTCTGTTTTTGTTTCGTGCTATTTTCCTGGCAGATCCCAAAATATGTCGTCTCAAGATTTTGAGGGAGAGAGCTATGCCGCTGATTACATCGCAAACCCAAAGTTCTATGGGGAGATGGAGCATTACGGCTGGATAACGGAGGAGGTCAAAGACTCCGATATGGAGAGAACAAGGAACGATAGCTCCGACGAAGATGAAGATCCACTACCTCAGCCTGGTGATATGCACGTGGAATTCAAGTAGTCAAGCCTTCCTAAGGTCCAATCTATCCCACCAAGTTTTCTGCAGGATAGCAAGGCGGCATTATGCAAAAAGATACTAAGGCTTGAGCTCGAGAATGATGATCTAAGGGAGGAAAATTTTAGCCTTAGACGCAAGCTGGAGAAGAAGAATGCATCAACTCCATCATCACCACCTCCGAAGAAAGAGACCTAAGTACATGGGTATGGGCACTCCCCTTGGCAACTGCCAAGCTTCGGGGAGGTGCCCTGGTATCGTATCACCATCACATATTTACCTTTATCATTTTTCATAGTTCGATCCTTTTGGTTATATCTTAGTTTAGTAGAATAAACTTTTAGCATGATCTAGCTTTGAGTTTTGCTTTGTGTTCCCTCTATGTAATCGAGTCCGAGAGTTATATAATAAAGATTAGTTTCGAGTTGAGGGCTTTGCTTTCTTGCTATGATCTTGAGTAAAAGAATTAAAGAATAAAAGAAATAAAAATATTATATAATGATCTTATGGGAAGTGATGACTTCACATATAAGAAGAATGTCGCATGAAATTTGTTGGGAGTTGACAAACCTAGTTTTGGTCATTGTTGCTATTAATAGGAAGTGATAAAGAAAGAGAGGTCTCACATATAAATACACTTTCTTGGACATCTTTTGTGATTGTGAGCACTCATTAAAATATTATATGCTAAAAGGTTGATGTTGGACAAGGAAGACAACATAATGGGTTATGTTTCTTTATATCCGAATAGAAGTTATATTGTCATGGATCCTCCAACATGTTGAGCTTGCTTCTCATCCTATGCTAGCCAAATCTTTTGCACCAAGTAGAGATACTACTTGTGCCTCCAAAATCCCTCAACCCAGTTTTGCCATGAGAGTCCACCATACCTACCTATGGATTGAGTAAGATCCTTCAAGTGAGTTGTCATCGGTGCAAGCAATAAAAAATTGCTCTCTAAATATGTATGATCTTTTAGTGTGAGGAAAATAAGCTTTATACAAACTTGTGATATGGAAGAAATAAAAGTGGCAGGCTGCATTATAAAGTTCTTTATCACAAGCGGCAATATAAAGTGATGTTCTTACGCATTAAGATTTTGTGCATCCAACCATAAAAGCACATGACAACCTCTGCTTCCCTCTGTGAAGGGCCTATCTTTTATTTACCTCTTACCCTTATACAAGAGTCATGGTGATCATCACCTCTTATTTTTATACTTTTTCTTTTTGGCAAGCACTACATGTTTGGGGAGATCCAGATATATATCCACTCAGATGTAGATATTCATGAACTATTATTGTTGACGTTACCCTTGAGGTAAAAGGTTGGGAGGCAAAGTTATAAGCCCCTATCTTTCTCTGTGTCCGATTGAAACTTTGATCTCATAGGTATCGCGTGAGTGTTTGCAATTGTGAAAGACTAAATGATAGTTGAGTATGTGAAACTTGCTATATGAAAGCTCTTCCATTGACTCTTTCCGATGTTATGATAAATTGCAATTGCTTCAATGACCAAGATCATAGTTTGTTAGTTTTAAATAAAGTTTTTGATTCATACTTTACCTTGTGAATGAATTGTTACTTCAGTATAAGAAATTATATGACAATATATGTTGCTGTTCTAAAGATGATCATGATGCCCTCATGTCCATATTTTATTTTATCGACACCTCTATCTGTAACATGTGGACATGATTATCAATTTTGGTTTTCGCTTCAAGACAAGCGAGGTTTAAGCTTGGGGGAGTTGATACGTCCATTTTGCATCATGCTTTTATATTGATATTTATTGCATTATGGGATGTTATTACACATTATGGTACAATACTTATGCCTTTTCTCTCTTATTTTACAAGGTTTACACAAAGAGGGAGAATGCCGGCAGCTGGAATTCTGGACCGGGAAGGAGAAAATCTGAGAGACCTATTCTGCACAACTCCAAAAGTCCTAAAAATTTATGGAGAATTATTTTGGAATATATAAAGAATATTGGGCGAAGAAATACCAGAGGGGGACCCACCAGGTGGCCACAAGCCTAGGGGGCGCTCCCTAGGGCTTGTGGGCCCCCTGGCAAGTCTCCGGTGTCCATCTTCTGCTATATGAAGGGTTTTTACCTGGAAAAAATCATAAAGAAGCTTTCGGGATGAAGCGCCGCCGTCTCGAGGTGGAACCTGGGCAGAAGCAATCTAGGGCTCCGGTGGAGCTGTTCTGCCGGGGAAACCTCCCTCCCGGAGGGGGAAATCGAAGCCATCATCATCACCAACGATCCTCTCATCGAGAGGGGGTCAATCTCCATCAACATCTTCACCAGCACCATCTCCTCTCAAAATCTTTGTCTCAAAACCTCAGATTGGTACCTGTGGGTTGCTAGTAGTGTTGATTACTCCTTGTAGTTGATGCTAGTTCGTTTATTCGGTGGAAGATCATATGTTCAGATCCTTAATGATATTTATTACCCCTCTGATTATGAACATGAATATGCTTTGTGAGTAGTTACGTTTGTTCCCGAGGACATGGGAGAAGTCTTGTTATGAGTAATCATGTGAATTTGGTATTCGTTCGATATTTTGATGAGATATATGTTTTCTTTCCTCTAGTGGTGTTATGTGAATGTCGACTACATGACACTTCACCATGATTTGGGCCTAGGGGAAGGCATTGGGAAGTAATAAGTAGATGATGGGTTGCTAGAGTGACAGAAGCTTAAACCCTAGTTTATGCGTTGCTTCGTAAGGGGCTGATTTGGATCCAAATGTTTCATGCTATGGTTAGATTTATCTTAATTCTTCTTTCATAGTTGCGGATGCTTGCGAGAGGGGTTAATCATAAGTGGGAGCCTTGTCCAAGTGAGGACAGCACCCAAGCACCGGTCCATCCACATATCAAATTATCAAAGTAACAAACGCGAATCATATGAGCATGATGAAAACTAACTTGACGATAATTCCCATGTGTCCTCGGGAGCGCTTTGCTTTATATAAGAGTTTGTCCAGGCTTATCCTTTGCTACAAAAAGGATTGGGCCACCTTGCTGCACCTTTGTTACACTTGTTACTTGTTACCCGTTATGAATTATCTTATCACCAAACTATCTGTTACCGATAATTTCAGTGCTTGGAGAGAATACCTTGCTGAAAACCGCTTGTCATTTCCTTCTGCTCCTCATTGGGTTTGACACTCTTACTTATCAAAAGGACTACAATAGATACCCTATAGTACTGGGTCATCAGGAAGGTATCTCATACCCCGGCTCCCAACCTTCTTTGCCACAAGGCCCAAAACCGTTTTGTTAGCCTTGTCAAGATAACCTGATGCAGTGCATGTCCGTGTCCGTGTCCGACACGAACCCTTTAGTTCAAGGACACCTAGTAGCACCTCAATTTTATGAGCCCACCACTAGACGTACTTGTCGTGCGAAGGTGCAACATCAAGGATGGCAATTCGCTTGATATTAACAAGGGATCTTTCTACCATCCTAACATGCATAGAAAACAAGAAGCATAACAATCACAAATAAACATATATTGTGAAATAGTATGGCTGCTTCGTGGATGTTCTTCCAGGTCGGCTCCAACTCCGATGACCATCTAGGAACTCCATCTTGTTTGTCACGCCGGGACGCCAAGCCACCAACCTGATCTCTATTATCCAACTACCACAACCAGTAATGAATTTTACAGAGAGTCACAAGTCGACACACGGGTCGTTATACATTATAATGACAACACTTTGGCTCCTGCCGGCTGACAAACGTGACACGCAGGCCATGTATAATTTACACACATGCATCACATACACATGAGCCATACTATTCACATCGAACCCTACAAAATAAAGTTATGCAGAGAATTGCATTCTACCGGTTTGAGTGATCGTGTACGAAATACAAGGCGCTACACACACGGCGGTCCCGCTTGCCAGTCAGCGGGTGGGGTTTGAAGGGGCAGCGCCCCTCGCGGGTGCGGGTAGTGCCCGACGTTTTCAGAAATCACAGATCGCATCTGTACTCCGATCACGCCGAATTTTCCGATCTGACCGATCTTATCGGTCATCGCGAGTCCGATTTGGATTTACGTTTCACTGTTAACCCCGATGGTGGATACCGACCAGTAGGGGTAGGTTGTGTCATGACCTCATCGATTTTGATTGACAGAAAACATAGCCTCAATGATCCCCATGTGCAGTTGATCTCATCAACCGTGCACATAGCCGATCTCATAAACGACAACAAATCTCATCTGCCGCCT
Organism: Thinopyrum elongatum; assembly: GCA_011799875.1. NCBI lineage: Eukaryota > Viridiplantae > Streptophyta > Magnoliopsida > Poales > Poaceae > Thinopyrum > Thinopyrum elongatum. The sequence continues at coordinate 139,390,898 of CM022297.1, forward strand.
CCACATATCTAATATGCATACGATCTGAATCCAAATCCTATAGCATAGGCTCTAATACCACTGTTGGGATCTACAGTAGGGTGTATCGACTGCAAATTAAAATTTTCCTACGCGCTGAACAACCAAGAACATGCTACGGGAGATGGATCACAGATCGTTACCACTAGACGCGCAGTGCCGTGCAGCGGAAGAAGAGTTGGGGCAGCGCGTCCGCGTGGATCGTCTCCTCGTCCGATCTCTCTCAAACAGCCAGTCGCCGGATCCCACATACTGGTTCGCCGGAGCGGCGCAAGTGCACTACCTCCAACGGCATCTGCGCGTGCAGGAGGAACACCGTGCGGCGGACTGCTAGGTCCGATCACACAGTCGTCGGCGAGTCGAGGTGGCTATTCGCAACACATGCAAACCCTAGTGACAGCGCCGAAACGATCAACTCCATGAGTGTGCCGCACCTCCACTTTATATAGGCATCCATCGCGGGCTCAACACTTGGGCCTCGCACAGATGCTAAAGCCCAATGTCTGTTCGGCCTGGATCCGAGTCCGAGTAGGATAACATCCGACTTGTGGAGTCGTGTCCAGCCTCACAGGTTCCTTCCCTTAAGCGCGCGACCCCTTAGGTTCTCCTTGACTTGGTCGTGAGTCAGATCACATCCGACTCGGCTAGTCGGTAGCGGCCTCTAGCAAGGCATGCCAACACCAAGTGTCCTATGAAGCTGGTTAGGCGAACCTGTACAACGTGTCACACTTCTATTCCCTTTGCCACACGATATATGTTGTCGGGCTCAAAGCGAGTCTGTCATCCTTGTGCTAGCTCGACCTCTTTTTCGTTCTAGTGATGCCGACCACAAACCGGATTATCTCATAATCCTAATCGCATGGCCATGCTTATCTTGGTCGGATCACACGAGGGGCCCAGAGTATATCTCTCCTGATCGGAGGGGCAAATCCCATCTTGCTCGACCATGTCTCGCAGCATGGTTGTGGACAAGCCCGAAACCCACCTTTGTAACTACCCGGTTATGGAGTAGTGTTTGGTCGGCCCAAAGTAGATCTGTCACCATACCGAGTACATGCGCCAGCTCAGGTCTTAGGACATAGAACGTATGTTGTACTAGAGACTCACATATGACATATCGTTGCGTCTCATAGTTGGGTCTATCCAACTCGAACCTTATCTCAACTTGGATCCGACTATGTCGAATCTGACCAGATCCTTCCGAATCCATATTATCTGGTTAGCATCCAATGCTCCATGGCTAGTGAGACCAAGCCATCGACCGCGTCATATGCTTGTCAAGTCGGCTGCGCGTCCACACAGCCCTTTCGACTAGAGACCTTTTAGGACAGTCACCATACAATGCATAGTCCCACAAACAAGTCACGTACTTGCTGATACGCATCATTGATAGTGTCCAATGACTATCTTTATTCACAAACACATAGGAAATATCATCATACATGATTGCCTCTAGGGCATATCTCCAACAGTCCAGGGGGGCCCACAAGCCCGGGAGGCGCGCCCTGGGGGGGGGGGGGGGGTAGGGCGCCCCGAGGGCTTGTGGCCACTGGGTGGCCCCCCTCTGGTATGTTTTTCCGCCAGTATTTTTTATATATTCCACAAAAATTCTCCGTAAATTTTTAGGTCAATCAGAGAACTTTGATTTCTGCACAAAAATAACACCATGGCAATTCTGCTGAAAACAACATCAGTCCGGGTTAGTTTCATTCAAATCATGCAAATTAGAGTGCAAAACAAGGGCAAAATAGTTTGGAAAAGTAGATATTATGGAGACGTACCAGGGTAGCACTATCTTTTATGAAGACCACATTTTTACTCACATAGATACTGCCATCACCCCCTCCAATTCAAATGGCTGATAAACAAGAAAAGTAATTGAATGTACAGACATTGTATGATAGACAGGTGAAATGAATAGTAGGGAATAAAAGAGGGCATGAAATAATTCACATTTATGTTGTCTAACCAAACAGGATAGCATGACACAATTTCACATATATGATGGCTAACTAAACACGATAGCATGACACAATTTCACATATATGATGGCTAACCAAACAGGATAAAATGACATAATTCAAAATATGATGACTATGTAAACATGATGACATGATATAATTATATGATGTGTCTATTAAAGTGGTTGGCATGCCATAATTCACATACATGCCGTCGATGGAAACATGATGGCATGATATAATTCACGGATAGAATGACATAATTCAAAATATGATGACTATGTAAACAGGATGAGATGATATAACTATATTATGTCTTTAGAAAATGGGTTGGCATGCCATAATTCAGATACATGTTGTCTATGTAAACATCATGGCATGATATAATTCAAATATATGATTTATATACTAAGCAAGTAAGCAGATGGCAGTCGCATATATGATGTCTAAACTAAGCAGATGTCATTCAATATTGTGTATATGATGTAAAAACTAAGCATTGCAAGACAACATATGCATGATATGAGTAATATAACCCTGCCAAGTTTGAGCATACACCTCAGGGGGAAAATAGGACTGGTCATCTATCTCTGAATCCTCCTCTAAGGAGCTATCTGTAACCAGCAAGATATCTGCTTCAGCAGGTAGCATTGTCTACTCTGAAGACCTTGTTTTCACTCCAGATTTTTCCATGACTGATTCAAATGATTGATGCACATGAAGAGTAGTTGAATATACAAATATTTTCGACAAATGGAATACGTAATACAAAAAAAGGATGGCATGATATAATTCACATATATGATGCTTGGCTAAACAACATGGCATTGCATAATTCACATATATAATGCCTTGCAACAAGATAGCATTGCCTAATTCACATATATAATGTCTTGCAACAAGATGGCATTGCATAATTCACATATATGGTAATTAGAAGCTAAACAGGTGGCATTCACACAAAGCATGTCTAAAATAAGTAAATGATGTAGTGATACATCTCCAACGTATCTATAATTTATGAAGTAATCATCCCATGTTTACAATAATTTTATATGGTTTTGGTATGATTTGCATGGAACTAACCCAGACTGACGTTGTTTTCAGCAGAACTACCGTGGTGTTGTTTTTTGTGCAGAAATGGAAGTTCTCCAAATGAGCTAAAACTTTTTAACGATTTTTTTGGAACAAAAGAGGCACTAGAAGCTTCGTGGGAGGGCCAGAAGAGCCACGAGGAGGGCACAACCCACCAGGGCGCGCCAAAGGGGCCTGGCTTGCCCCGGTGGGTTGTGCTCACCTCGAGGCCCATCTTCGCGTGAAACCAACGCCAAGAAATCCTATAAATATAGAAACCCCCAGAAATAACCCTAGTTCAGAAGTTCCGCTGCCGCAATCCTCTATAGCCATGAAAAAACAATCTAGACCCCGTTCCGGCACCCTGTCGGAGGGGGAAATCATCACCGGTGGCCATCTTCATCATCCCCGAGGCCACCATGATGAGGAGGGAGTAGTCCACCCTCGGGGCTGAGGGTTTGTACCAGTAGCTATGTGTTTAATCTCTCTCTCTCTCTTGTGTTCTTGAGATGTCACAATCTTGATGTATCGCGGGCTTTGTTAATATAGCTAGATCATATGGTGTTTTCCCCTCTCTATCTTGTTGTGATGAATTGAGTTTTCCCTTTGATATTTCATTTTTTTATCGGATTGAATACTTTTATGGATTAGAGAGCACTTGATCTATGTCTTGGCACTCAACTCGCGGATTCCCGAGGTGACATTGGGGTATTCTATGCATAGGGGTTGATGCACGTTTTCGTCCTTGTTTCTCCGGTAGAAATCTTGGGGCACTCTTTGAGGTTCTTTGTGTTGGATTGAGTATTATGAATCTGAAATTGTTTGATGCATATCGCATAATCAACTCACGGATACTCACGGTGACATTGGAGTATCTAGGTGACATTAGAGTTGGTTGATGTGTATCATATGGTGTTATTTTAGTACGAACTCTTGGTTAGATCAACCGGAAAGAATAGTTTGGTATTATTTTAGTACGAACTCTAGGATAGATTGATCGGAAAGAATAGCTTTGAGGTGGTTTCGTACCCTACAAACAATTTCTTCTTATGTTCTCCGCTAGATAGGAACTTTGGAGTGATTCTTCATCGCACGTTGTGGGATGGTTATATGATCCAATTAATTAGCATTGTTGAGAGATTGCACTAGCGAAAGTACGGACCCTAGGCCTCATTTTCAAGCATTGCAATACTGTTTGTGCTCCGTTTTATCAATTGCTACCTTGCTGTTTTTTATTGTTCCTATTACAAAAATCAATATCTACTATCATTACTACGCTTGTATCACCATCTCTTCGCCGAACTAGTGCACCTATACAAATTACCATTGTATTTGGTGTGTTGGAGACACAAGAGACTTTTTGTTATTTGGTTGCAGGGTTGTTTGAGAGAGACCATCTTCATCCTACACCTCCCACGGATAGATAAACCTTAGGTCATCCACTCGAGGGAAAATTTCTACTGTCCTACAAAAATCTGCGCTTGGAGGCCCAACACGAGTCTACAAGCAAGTTGTGTAGTGGACATCAAGCTCTTTTCTGGCGCCGTTGCCGGGGAGGTGAGTGCATGAAGTATATCTTTAGATCTTGCAGTTGAATCTTTTAGTTTCTTGTTTTATCACTAGTTTGGTTCATAAAAGAGAACTACAAAAAAAATGGAATTGAGGTGACCTCATATTATTCGTCTTTATCATGTCTTTCGTGAAAATGATGGAAAGGAAAATTGTGCTCAATTGATAGAGGAAGAATTCTATAAATGTTTGACAAAAAATCTTTGAATGTTGAGCATGATTGCAATATTGTTAGTATGAATTCTTTGAATATCCATGATGCTAATGATATGCAAAGCCATAAGCTTGGGGATGCTACGTTTGATGAAGATGATATTTTTAGTCCCCCAAGTTTTGATGAGAATATTTACTATGATAAAAGCATGCCCCCTATTTATGATGATTATATTGATGAAAGTGGGTTTGGAAGAGTTTCAACTCTAGGTACTAATGATCCCACTATTTTGGAGGGTGTTGAATCTTATTGTAATAATTATGAAAGTGGATTTGGAGCGGTCATGACTTTATTTAGTGATGATTCCACTATTTCGGAAGAGGTTTCAATTGACTATGACAACAAAGTTGCTATCTATGATGATTATGTTGATGACATGTATGCTATAAAGAATAGTGATAACCATGAAACTTGTCATCATGATTTTAATTTTCAATCCCATGATAGTTATTTTGTTAAGTTTGCTCCCACTACTATTCATGAGAATAAATTTGCTTATGTGGAGAGTAATAAAATTTCTATGCTTGTGGATCATGAAAAGAATGCTTTATGTGATAATTATATTGTTGAATTCGTTCATGATGCTACTGAAAATTATTATGAGAGGGGAACATATGCCTGTACGTATTGCAATAATATCAAGTTTCCTCTCTAAGTGTTGAAAATCTTGAAGTTTTGCTTGTTTTACCTTCCTATGCTAGTTGATTCTTGCTCCCATAAATTATTTTCTCACAAAATCCCTATGCATAGGAAGTGGGTTAGACTTAAATGTGCTAGTCATATGCTTCATGTGTGACGCCCCCGGCTTAATCGTGCACTAATCATACACACAAATGCACACGATCAAGCCTAAGGACTCACTTGAAGGAATCACAACGCAACTCTAAAACATAAATAAAGGCATATAAGCATTATATTACAAGCCAGGGCCTCGAGGGCTCGAATACATAAGCTTGATGTCAACAAGCATCAGCGGAAGCATTAGATATCTGAGTATAGATATAAAAGATAAAATAGATAAGCCTTCAAGATTGCGGTGCAAAACAAAAACTATGATCGAAAAGGCACAGGCCTCCTGCCTGGGACCCTCTGAACCTACTCCTGGTCATGAGCCAACTCGTAGAAGTAGCCATCTTCGGGGTAGTAGTAGCAGTCATCGACGGGGGCAGCTGTCTCAGGGGCTCCGTCATCTGGTTGCATCAAACAGATATGGGGAAAAGAGGAAGCAAAGCAACCGTGAGTACTCATCCGAAGTACTCAGCAAGCAAGGATCTACACTACACATGCAACATTATCAAAGAAAGGCTGTATATGTGGACTGGGCTGTAGAAATGCCAGAATAGAGAGAAGGCCTAGTCCTATCGAAGACTAGCATCTTCAGTGGTCTTGCAGCATTAGGAGAGTGTAGTTTAGTACAGCATAAAGTAGTAGTAGTATTAAGTATCAACCTCACCCAGAGATCCTTCCTCGACTCCCTGCGAGAAAGCGATCCCAGAGCCCTAATATCCATTTCTCATCTCATCATTAAGTTCTAGTTGTATCGATCAGGATACAACTCCGAGCGTCCGTTACCGAGGATCCGGCTATGCATAGATTAGTTCTTCCCTGCAGGGGTGCACCAACTTACCCACCACGCTCGATTAACTCCGACCGGACACACTTTTCTAGGTCATGCCTGGCCTCGGCCAAACGACACACCGTAGTCCTACCTAGGCTCAGCAGAGAGGTCCCCGTCGGTCTATATCCTAAGTGCTCAGGGGTCTTGGGCCATCGCCCTATGCACTCCGGGTCGTTGCGCACACGGTGAAGCCAGGCACCACCTCTGCCTGGATGGCGCCGGTCCATCCGTGCCGCTATGCTGAACTGGACATCTGACAAAGCTTTCGGAAGAAACGTACGATGGAGAGTGCCCATACTTATTCTGGTGTGATGGTTAGTGCTATCGGGCCAGAGGCCCACTCAGATCAAATATCCAAATTGTTAATGTATTGGTAGTGCGGTAACGAGCAGAGACTCATGATCGATGTTACCACGTTGCCCCATCTCGAGGACTTGCGGCAAGGGCTAAGAATGCCCGACCACGCCTCATAATTATCTCACGGGCACCCTCCAGGTCAACCCATCTCCACATCACTCGCGGGTACCCCTCAGGGTCGACCCGCCTTTCCAAGTAACAGTTGTAAAGTCCAAGTATCCGTGTGTCCATAACATCAGGGAATCCGAGGTATCACCCTCGTTGGATTCCTACTCGATGTATCCATCAAGGTGAACTTAGGAGGAATCACCCTCGAGGTTCACACTTGAGGTGTTGCACGACGGCGTCGTTATCGGAAGTGGTGAAGGAGGAATCACCCTCAATGACCACGACCAAATAGCTACTCTACAGAGTTAACATCAGAAGTGCTAAACGAGGTATCACCCTCGGCACTCGATAGTAACGCTGCAGTGTCGTACAACTAAGGGGGGTGATGTGCTGTGCCGGGGCCTGGTTGTCGATCATGCTGATCGAGTCATCTGATAAGCCAGCGGGGGCAACTGGGTTAAGGTGGGGTCTCTGGTGGGTCTCTATCCAGCCTATACTAAGCAGTTTAGGATAAGCAGGTAAGGTATCAATAGCAGGTTACAATAAACAGGCTATGCATCAGAATAGGATAACTCAAAGCAGTAGCAAATTCTAATGCAAGCAGGAGGGAGAGAGAATAGGCAATATAGGCATGTTCAAAGGGGGGGGGTGCTTGCCTGGTTGCTCAGCGGCAAAGGCAGGGTCGTCAGCTATGTAGTCGAACTCCAGGGCATCGTCAGCGGTCTCGGGGGTCTACCGGGAAGAAAGGGGGAGAAGAAACAAATAAATACACGGCAACAAAAGCAATCACAAAACAAGACATGACTACGAGCTAAGCCGGAGTGATGTATCGCAAGGTTAAGTGCTACAGACGGAGCGGGAAATTACCGGGAAAGTTTTCCCGGTTCCGGACGTTTGTCAGACAGATGATCCGGAGGGGACGGTTCCATGTTCAGGTAGTTAGGCGCACCTGACAAGCATGTGGTTAGCGTATCCGGGTTCGTCTTGTTTTTCAGATCAACTTTGATGTATAAAGTTTTTCCATCCGAGTTACGGATGAATTTCTACGAATTTCCGAAGTTTTAAACAGTTATTTGGAATTCCTGAATATTGGCCAAGTCTAAGGATTGCTCAGTTTTTGAACATTACTTAGCTGTTTTCCAAAGGCTATAACTATTGTTCTGCCCATCCTATGGATTAGTGCCTTATATCAATATTGATCAGTTTCCTATGATCTACAACATGGTATCAATTGCATCATTGTTATAGTTCATTTGGTTAATTAAAACTTTGCTTGAAAAGTGCCACTTGATGTTAATTCCAGAAACTGTTAAAATATACGAACATAGTATTTTGTGATTTTTATAGGATTTAATCCGTGCAACAAATGGATTTGGTCTAGTGGAGTAAAATGGAGTTTGTCAAGTATATTTTCTACGTATATTATTTTTACTCATGTTATCAGTTGTTTAGATGCTGTTTAGGGGCTGTCTAGACGGCTAATCAATGCAGCAGCGACAAGGCTAGCTACTGCTACAGTAACATTTAGTTACTGTAGCAGCAGCAGTACAGGCAGAGTAGCATCAGTGCAGCGAGCAGAGAGCAGCAACCAGCGGAGCAGAGAGCAGCAGCAGCCGGAGGCGGGCGAGGCCAGAGGTGGACGCGACCGGAGGTGGGCACGGCCACACTCAACACACACACACTGCACGCACACACCACACACACTACACGCACGCACAACACACACACACACACACACACACACACACACACACACACACAGCGCACGGTGGTCAGAGCCAGCCGGCGCTGGGAGGCAAGGGCGGCAGCGAGCGGTGGTAGCGGTGGACAGCAGCGGCAGCAGCATGCAATATAGGAGCAGCAGAAGGGCACGGGCGCGGCGCAGGCGGACAGAGACTGGCGTAGGCAGGAGCGGCCAAGTGGGCGCGGCACTGTGAGCGTGGGTGGGCGCGTGCGCGAGCTTTCAAAGAGCTCCGATGCAGCGGCTACGATGGCCTACAGCGACGGATTAGACGAGGGGAAAGGGGGGTCGAGAGAGGAGCTCACTGGGAGGTGGTTGGTGTGCTCGGTGAGGTCGGGGAGACGCCGGAGGGGTTCGGGATGCGGCGCATCTGACAGCGAATGTTGGCGACCGTGGCGAGGAAATCCGGCGATGGTGACTATGCAGAGGCTCCTCGCTCCAGCCCAGCACATGGGGACAATGAGGACGACGAGGCGGTCCTCCTGGACGTCTACCAGTGGCACGGGAGGCTCCGGACCATGGCGACGGCGACGCGGCGGAGACGGCAGTGCTCGGGCGAATACACATCGAGCGAGAGAGCGGGGTAGTGGGGGGGTCTAGGGTTCCTGGGAGAGAGGGAGAGGGCTGGGGTGTTCTTATCCTCTCAGGGCGTCCTATAGGGCGACGCATCGAGCATCGGCCGGTGGCGATGGCGTGCGTGCATGCAGCAGCCGGCAGCTGCGGTTGAAGATGACTGTAGCGAAAGGCTGGGCTGTCCATCTACTATTGTTATTGGGCCAAGTGCACAGGAGCTTGTTAGCCTTTTTTTTTAAAAAGAAATAGCTACTTTTGTAATTAGAGAGCTAGCAAACGATTTGGTTAATCATGAGACTTGGCACATAATTACTTGACAATAAACTGAGATGGCACCAAAAAGTTTGAGGGCAATTTGAATGGTGCAAGCATTTTTGGAAACTGAAAAGAGCTGAAAAAATGTTGTTGGACCACTAGAATCATTTCCAGGGGCAATTTGGGGATTCCAAAAATGTTGGTTTCAACATGAAAAATATTTAGGGATTATTTTCCATAGGATGAACTATTTTGATTGCATGATAGAAGAAATAAATATTTGACAGGCATTTCAAATGGAAAAATGGCTTTGATTTTGGGCAAGTGTTAGATGGCATAGTGATCATGATGACATGGCCACTATTAGAGGGGGATTACTGTAGTGAGATGTTGGGGATGTTACAAATCTCCTCCACTACAAGAAATCTCGTCCCGAGATTTAAGCGGTGGAGTAAAGGGGTATAGGGACGGAGGCCTGGAAGGATTGTCATCCGGTAATTGTCTCAGGGAAGGAGGCTTAGCAGCATCTGGAAATATATCGAGACTGATTTAAGGAGGTACAACAAGTTTCAATCAGTCAGGCATCCAGCTGATGCCTAAAACAGATGATAAAGGGGTTTCAGAGCAATGAGGCATAATGTTGCATCTGATACTAGAATGAAACTGGGTAAGGAAATTAGCTCGTGAATAGCATACGAAGCCAGGTGCAAAGAATACTTCAAAATCAAGGTTGTACAGGAGAGTCAGGTTCCGATCCTGTGGAACTGTGGGTTATGGGCCCACCATGTGGTTCAAAAGTAGGAAGGACGCTGACGTATTGCACGGTCATGGTAGCAAGGCATGTCAGAGGATAGCCTGTCAGTTATGTCGGCGACAACATCGGTACCAAGGGCGAGGGACGAAGAGAACAATTTTCCTGTTTGTAAGAACGAGGCGGACCAATAGGCAAAGTTCTTGTCCATCGGTGATACCGAAATGTCATCAACAGTAGTAGCAAGGTCTTACTGACAGAGTTGTACACCGGGGTGTTTCCATAAGCAGGGAATTATTTCTGCTTATAACATATAGATCACAAGAAAGGTTAGACAAACCAATGGAAAGGAAAATGAAATTATTGGATTAAATAGACCAATGAAAAGGAAAATCATGTCTATACACAAGAATTAGGAGAAAATATGGCAGATACAAGATGAACTTATACCAAGGGAACAATTGATTTTAAGAGAAGCTTCCATGATGGGATCTACATCGTGTCTATGGGCATGAACACAAAGTTCAAGGTCGACTCCCACTTCTTTAGTGCATAACCTTTCATTCACTTCTCATCTTTGAAGAAGTTGTAGAGTTGAAAATTTATCCGACGGAATGCGAGTAGATATATTCCGCATAACTTTCGATTCACACAGATTAGGGAAGGCGTATGTTCAACCCATTGGGGCATCTTAGAAACATATACCACGAACTTCAGGAGTAATTAACACAAGCTCGACAGCAGAGCATGGTTGAAAAAAGGAGAGGATACAATTTACCAAAGGCATCATGTATCAGGGAAAAACTCACAAGATTTTGGATGTTAAGGACACTGCCGGATAATAATTCAACAAAGGATTCAGCGGTCCTCAATGGATCTGATGTGAGTACCAGTACTCAATCAGAAGGAGGAAAGAATGCAAAGGCATCGGATTGTAGAAGCAACTGAATAATTCGATGTTCAATTATAAAGGGTTTACGATTTACAAAGCAAGGGATCAGAAGGTGACGCTCGGCTCAAAAGATGGGTAAGTAGAATAGAACTAGATGGACAACCATTTGCAACTTGATTGCCCGAGAACCCGCTCAGGTCCAAAATGACGTCTGAGCAGGAAGAACAAATTTCAGGGTTCGACTAATGATTGTGAGAATTCGCAACACAATGAATCAAGGAGCTCAAAATGATAGAGGCAAAGGAGGTTAATGTATATTGCTAGACATATGGAATTAACCATAATGTAGGTAAGCAAGACTTTCGAAAGCAATAGTTTGCAGTGGATTTTCGGGAGATCAGATAGCATTTCCAAGTATTTTGGAAAGCATATGAACAACTGGGGATGAAGGTACAGACGGCAAGGATGTTATCCATGGGGATTTATCGGTGGTCAGGAACTACAAAGCAGTGGGCACAGGGTCTCGTGAACCATCAAGGAGTATCTGCAGAATCTTCTCGCGAAGTGGTCGATCATCTGTAGTGAAGGGGCTCTCCAGGATGAAGTGGTTACGAGAACCTAAGGTCAGAGTTAGTAAAATCTTTAACCCGAATAGACGAGAGATCAGAGTCCCAGAGTATAGACGAGGAATAAAAGATCCTAATAGCACCCAATTGGCGATGTGGGCCCGTAAGCCACACAGCCAAGTTAGTAAAACAGTTTTGACAACTAGACTCAACTTCGGCCAAGGAGTTGGAAGGGGGGTTCCTACAGTCAGTCGGCTCTGATACCAACGTGTGCTCGGTCGCGTACACATCGAGCAAGAGAGCGGGGTAGTGGGGGGTCTAGTGTTCCTGGGAGAGAGGGAGAGGGCTAGGGTGTTCTTATCCTCTCAGGGCGTCCTGTAGGGCGACGCGTCGAGCATCGGCCGGTGGCGATGGCGTGCGTGCACGCAGCAGCCGACATCTGCTGTTGAAGATGACTGTAGCGAAAGGCTGGGCTGGCCATCTACTGTTGCTATTGGGCCAAGTGCACAGGAGCTTGTTAGCCTTTTTTTAGAAAAGAAATAGCTACTTTTGTAATTAGAGAACTAGCAAACGATTTGGTTGATCATGAGACTTGGCACATAATTACTTGACAATAAACTGAGATGGCACCAAAAAGTTTGAGGGCAATTTGAATGGTGCAAGAATTTTTGGAAAATGAAAAGAGCCGAAATAATGTTGATGGACCACTGGAATAACTTCCAGGGGCAATTTGGGGATTCCAAAAATGTTGGTTTCAACATGAAAAATATTTAGGGATTATTTTCCATAGGATGAACTATTTTGATTGCATGACAGAAGAAATAAATATTTGACATGCATTTCAAATGGAAAAATGGCTTTGATTTTGGGCAAGTGTCAGATGGCATAGTGATCATGATGACATGGTCACTATTAGAGGGGCATTACTGTAGTGAGATGTTGGGGATGTTACATCATGATGCTCTCTTTATGTTTCAATTCTTATCTTTTATACGAGCATCATTGAAATCTTCATTCCTAGCTAAAAAGGCATTAAAGAAAAGTGCTTGTTGGGAGACAACCCAACATTTACCCCTACTGTTTTTGTGTGTTCACATTATTAGGATACTGTAGTAATCATGTTTTATAGATTTTGTTTCAATAAAGTGCCAAGTAAAGCCTTTGGGATAGTATGGATGATAGTTGACTTGGTTCTGTGCAAAAACAGAAACTTTTGCTTCCAGAAACAGAATTGTTTAAATTCTCTGGAGTGTCAAAAAATATGAATGTTTTACAGATGATTGAACTACAAATTTCCTATGTTTTCCTAAATTTTCAGAAATTTTGGAGTTGCAGAAGTATGACTAAAATTAAGATCTTTACGTACTGTTCTGTTTTTTGACTGATTTTGTTTTCAATGCATAGTTCGCTTGTTTTATAGTTTCTATGGATTATGTTGCTTAATATAAATTGTGGAAATTGTAGAGTACAGTAGGCACTGTGTGAGAACAATTATGAATCTTATCTTGGCACTACCAAAGTGAATGATTTGTCTTTATCATACTAACCCATCTCACGAAGTTCCGTTAAGTTTTGTGTGGTTGAAGTTTTCAAGTTTTCGGTGAGGTACCGATATGAGGAGAATAAGGAGTGACAATACCCTAAGCTTGGGGATGCCCAAGGCACCCCAAGGTAATATTCAAGGAATATCCAAGCAACTAAGCTTGGGGATGCCCCGGAAGGCATCCCCTCTTTCGTCTCCAACATTATCGGTAACCTTACTTGGGGCTACATTTTTATTCGTCACATGATATGTGTTTTTCTTGGAGCATCATTTTATTTTATTAGGATTTGCTTGCTGTTATTCAGAATAATGTTTTGTACCTTTTACTTCAATAAAAATGTCAAGTATAGCCTTTGCCATGCTTATTTTGCAAGTCTTTACGTGGCTGTTTGAAAACAGAAAGTTGCATGCTATTGCGTGAATTCTTGAGAAAAGTCAGAATGTGATAAAATGTTGAATTTTTTTGCACAATAAGCTATGATAAATTATCTACAGTGTGGTTAATTTTCAGAATTTTTGGAGTTAGGGAAGTATGAGTAAAGTTTCACTCCTTACAGACTGTCCTGTTTAGGCAGATTGCTGTTATGTTTGCATTGTTTGCATATCTTTGCTTGTTTAATGATTCTTTTTGAGGATAGGACTATTAAATATGCAGAGGCATTTAGTATGCAATGTTAAATAATAATTTTAGTGATTTGCTACAGTAGAGAATGATAAGGTTTTTGCATTGATTTATAGTAACTTATCTCATGAGTTCTTGTTGAGTTTTGTGTGGATGAAGTTTTTAAGATTTAGGGGAACCGTGATATAAAAGGAATTAAGGAGACACAAAAGCTCAAGCTTGGGGATGCCCAAGGCATCCCAAGATAATATTCCAAGAAGTCTCAAGCATCTAAGCTTGGGGATGCCCCGGTAGGCATCCCAACTTTCTTCATCAACAATTATCGGTTAGCCTCGGTTGAGCCTAAGTTTTTGCTTCTTCACATGATGTGTGCTATTCCTGAAATGTCATTTTTTTTGTTTAGCTTGCTTTTTTAATAAAATACTTAGATCTGAAAGTTTTTAAATAAGAGAGAGTCCTCAAATAGCTACCCATTTACTTAACTACTCGCATGATCTTCACTTATATCTTTTTGGTGTAGTTTGTCATTTACTCTTATGCTTCACTTATATCCTATGAGTAAATTGTTGAATGAATTGAATATCATGAAGTTGAAATTATATGTTCATATCATGACTAGTAGTAGCTTCGCATTGGCTTTAGAAAGTGAAATCTTTTGAAGCTTGACAATCACAATATTGGTCATACAAGCAATTCATGAATGATTAGTATAAGGAAGAGAACTTTCACATACAAATATATTATCTTGGACATCTTCTATGATTGTGAATACCCATTAATTATTTTAAAACTTGAGCAAATTAGTTTAAGTTGGACAAGGAAGACAACGTAATGAGTTATGTTTTGGTATATTTGCATAGAAGTTATATTGTTATGGATCCTCCAATATGTGGTGTTTGCTTAGGATCGTTTGGTAGCCAAAAATTCGTACTAAGTAGAGATACTACTTGTGCATCCAAAAACCCTTAAACCCAGTTTCTTTCCATGAGTGTCCACCATACCTACCTATGGATTGAATAAGTTCCTTCAAGTAAGTTGTCATCGGTGCATAAAGCAATAAAAATTGCTCCTAAATATGTTTGATCTTTTATTGTAAGGGAAAATTGAGCTTTGTACGAACTTGTGATGCAAAGTAATAAAAGCGACGGGCTGCATAATAAAGGTTGCTATCATTAGGGGTAATATAACGTGACGTTCCTTTGCATTAAGAGCTTGGGCATCCAAAAATAAAAAGCGCATGGTAACCTCTGCTTCGCTATGCGAAGGGCCTATCTTTTATTTTTCAGTATTTACTTTTACGCAAGAGTCAATAGAATGCATTCTCATTTCAACCTCAATTATTCTCTAGTTGGCAAGCATCATGTGGTGGGGAAAGATCTAGGCACATATGACCAGTCAAATATATTTCATCATGAATTATTATTGTTGACAATTATCTCTATGATAAATGAGTTAGGAGGCGAAACATTAAGCCCCTATCTTTCTCTGTGTTCGATGGATGCCATTTGTTCTAAGAATATGCTTTGAGTACTAGCAATCATAGAAGACTACATGATGATTGAGTATGTGGAGCCCTTACTTAGACTCTGTTGAATAAGTTGAATTGCAATTGTTTGGTGACTAAGAATATAGGTTGTTGAGTTTCAAGAGAATTCATTGTTTGAACCTTAACATGTGGATTGGTTGCTACTTTAACATGAGAAGTTTTATGAGAAAGAGTTGCTGTTATGATGCTAGGAAAAGTGATTGAAATTATCATTGATCAAACTTATGCACTTTGCTAGCATTCACACTTCATAAATTATTTCTTTTATCATTTACCTACTCAAGGACGAGTAGGAATTAAGCTTGGGGATGCTGATACGTCTCCAACGTATCTAAAATTTATGAAGCATTCATGCCATGTTTACAACAATTTTGTATGGTTTTGGTATGATTTGCATGGAACTAACCCGGACTGGTGCAGTTTTTAGCAGAACTATGGTGGTGTTGTTTTTTGTGCAGAAATGAAAGTTCTCCAAATGAGCTGAAACTTTTTGACGATTTTTTTGGAACAAAAGAGGCTCTAGAAGCTTCGGGGGAGGGCCAGAAGAGCCACGAGGAGGGCACAACCCACCAAGGCATGCCAGAGGGGCCTGGCTTACCCCGATGGGTTGTGCTCACCTTGAGGCCCATGTTCGCGTGAAACCAACGCCAAAAAAATTCTATAAATACAGAAACCCCCAGAAATAACCCTAGATCAGAAGTTCCGTCGCCGCAAGCCTCTGTAGCCATGAAAAACCAATCTAGACCCCATTTTGGCACCCTACCGGAGGGGGAAATCATCACCGGTGGCCATATTCATCATCCCGGAGGCCACCATGATGAGGAGGGAGTAGTCCATCCTCGGGGCTGAGGGTTTGTACCAGTAGCTATGTGTTTAATCTCTCTCTCGTGTTCTTGAGATGTCATGATCTTGATGTATCACGGGCTTTGTTAATATAGTTGGATCATATGGTGTTTTCCCCTCTCTATCTTGTTGTGATGAATTGAGTTTTCCCTTTGAGATTTCATTTTTTTATCGGATTGAATACTTTTATGGATTAGAGAGCACTTGATCTATGTCTTGGCACTCAACTCGCGGATTCCCGAGGTGACATTGGGGTAATCTATGCATAGGGGTTGATGCACATTTTCGTCCTTGTTTCTCCAGTAGAAATCTTGGGGCACTCTTTGAGGTTCTTTGTGTTGGATTGAGTATTATGAATCTGAAATTGTTTGATGCATATCGCATAATCAACTCACGGATACTCACGGTGACATTGGAGTATCTAGGTGACATTAGAGTTGGTTGATGTGTATCATATGGTTTTATTTTAGTACGAACTCTTGGTTAGATCGACCGAAAAGAATAGCTTGGTGTTATTTTAGTACGAACTCTAGGATAGATTGATCGGAAAGAATAGCTTTGAGGTGGTTTCGTACCCTACAAACAATTTCTTCTTATGTTCTCCGCTAGATAGGAACTTTGGAGTGATTCTTTATCGCACGATGAGGGATGGTTATATGATCCAATTATATCAGCATTGTTGAGAGATTGCACTAGCGAAAGTATGGACCCTAGGCCTCATTTTCAAGCATTGCAATACCGTTTGTGCTCCATTTTATCAATTTCTACCTTGCTGTTTTTTATTGTTCCTATTACAAAAATCAATATCTACTATCATTACTACGCTTGTATCACCATCTCTTCGCCAAACTAGTGCACCCATACAAATTACCATTGTATTTGGTGTGTTGGGAACATAAGAGACTTTTTGTTATTTGGTTGCAGGGTTGTTTGAGAGGGACCATCTTCATCGTACACCTCCCACAGATTGATAAACCTTAGGTCATCCACTTGAGGGAAAATTGCTACTGTCCCACAAAACTCTGCGCTTGGAGGCCCAACATGAGTCTACAAGCAAGTTGTGTAGTAGACATCACGTAGCAATGCAAGACACCATATGCATGATATGAGCAATATAACCCTGCCAAGTTGGAGCATGCACCTTGGGGGCAGGGGGAATAGGACTAGTCAGCTGTCTCTGAATCCTTATTTGAGGAGCTATCCGTAACCAACAAGATATGTGCTTCCTCACATAGCATTATCTGCTCTGAAGACCTTGTTTTCACTCCAGATTTTTCCATGACCGTGTCAAATGGCTGATGCACAGGAAGAGTAGTTGCAGGTACTAACATTGTTGACAAATGTAATACGTAATGAAAAATGATGGCATGATATAATTCACATATAAGATGACTGGGTAAGCAGGATGCCATTGCAAAATTCACGTATATGATGCCTCGCTAAACAAGATGGCATGGCATAATTCACATATATGATATAGAAACTAAACAGATGGCATTCACACAAAGCATGTCTAAACTAAGCAGATGACATGTTTGATGTATAAAGTAAGCAATGCAAGGCGCCATATGCATGATATGACCAACATCAGCATGCCAAGTTAGAGTAAAGACCTCAGGAGGTAAATAGGAGTGGTCTGCTCGCTCTGAATCCCCCTCTGAATAGTTATCTTCCTCTAGATTATAGTTTGGAATGGGGAGAGGGGGGTTGCTTTTGCGCCCACCGTGGAGTGACGTCTGCATGAAATTTTATTTCCACGCAACTCGTCTCTTTTGCTCTACATGTTCAGTACCATTGTGTACAATAACTGACATGCATAGGAATAAAACATAGTGAGATTATGTAAGGAGTGCATGCAGAAATCTAGAGTGATGGTAGCAACCTGTGGATAGACCCAAAACCAATGATAGCAGGCAGATAGTAGCTTCAGTAAAAAATATAGATAATGACTCCTTTACTATTTGTTTCCCACCCAACATGAAACTCATAGTAGACACCCGAGCTTAACTAGATAGTAACATATACTATTGATTGCTGCCCCAATATGTACCCAACAACTATTTAAAAACTCAAGTTTGTGCATTAGTTTGGACCTGACTCGGAGTCTAAGAGGTGAACAAGACGATAAAGTAGCATGTAATATTAAGCGACGCATAACGTAAGCAGACACGAAAGAGTGCAACCTCTCTTGCGGACCCGTGAAGTCCTCAAGGTCATCTGCTCAGTTGATGATGGTAATGCAGTTGTCGTGGCTGCTGGCAGTGGGGAAGAAGATCTGAGGCGGCGAAAGACAGTCTGGAGGGCGGATCCCTGCTGTGGTGGACCCTTCCGTCATTGGAGCAGTTGAGTTGGGGTGGATGACGGCGCAGCAGGAGCAAGACAAACGACACAAGGTTTTCTTTGACACATATCTGTAAGAGAAGTAATTCTGTAAGGGCTCGTTTGAATTGGAGGATTCTAACAATGCAGGGTTAAGAGATAGACAGGAATAGGATAGGAATGCATGGGCAAAATAGAGAACTAAAAAACACAGGATTTCTGTCAATCTGGGTGTTTGGTTCACAGGAATTGGAAGATCACAAGAATGCAAAGAAGCATGGTCAAATTAAGTCAAACCACAAGAAAATGTACAGTTATAATGCTATTATGCTACTATCACTTAGTCATGTGCTTCATGAATAGGAATTTGAAAAGGAGGGCCTAGTGGATATTAAAATTCGTACAATTTTTCTTTGAAAGAGACACTAAAGGAACAAATCCTACATTTTTCCTTTGCTCTATTCCTTTGAACCAAATGCATGAATAGTAGTACCATAGGAAACTTTCCAATTCCTATGTTTTTCCTTCACTTTTCCTTCAACCACTGGCGAATCTAGTTGGCAGGCTTGAACAGGCAAAAGCCTGCACTCCAAAAATGTTTGTGTGCTACTTCTACTACTTTGGACCCAGGCCACTGCCCTACTAGCTCAACTCCCAGGCCCATCTACACATGCACAACTCAAACGCACAAATATAAATAATGATGGCTTTCGAGAGAGTCCATCACGGATAGCTAAGCTGCCTAGTACCTCACTGCTTGTCATATAGGAGAAACTAATCGTATTTCATGTTACTATGCATGCTAAGTGGACAATATAGATAACATGTAGAGTAAAAAAGTGATGCAACAAGTGTACAACCTCTTTGCCGAAGCCATGTCGATCTCAGCATCATTGGGTTGGTCGCTGAGGATGCTGCGGCTGATGTGGCTGTCGGAAGAGGGGAAGAAGATCTTAGTCGTATGGAGATGGAGCCGAGGGTACTGCTCCGCTGTGATGGAGGGTTTCATTGTTGGAGCAGCTCCGGTGAGGTGTACGACGGCGAGGCTGAAGCAAGACAAGAGAGACAACGTTAACCTGAAGTGGTATTCTAATAGCATCTCTAATAGATGATGTAAAATACATCATCAAAAAGTGCTAGATGTAAAATACATCAGCTGCTCATCTCTGAACTTAACTGTCGAAACTGAATTTAACTGTCGAGACTAAATTTTGCTATCGAAACTAAATTTAACTGCCAAAACTGAATTTTACTGTCAAAATTGAATTTTGCTCTCGAAACTGAACACACTAGTAGCAGAAAAGCAGTGCACTAATAGATTTGGCCGCTCGAGCACTAGTGGCAGAGTAGTAGTGATCTAAATCGGTAGCCGCTCCAGCAGGCAATGATACATGCGTGCCTCGCTGCCCCTTCTGTCACCGGGAGAGGAGACCGCAAGATCGAACCCATCACGAAGCACCTCTTCCCATGGCAAGAAAAATTGATCTAGTTGGCCTAACTAAACCAAAGATTCGAAGAAGAAATACAAGGCTATAAATAATCATGCATATACGAGATCAAAGAAAACTCAAATAATATTCATGGATATAGATCTGATCATAAACTCAAAGTTCATCAGATCCCAACAAACACACCGCAAAAAGGTTTACATCAAATAGATCTCCAAGATACCATTGTATTGAGAAGCAAAAAGAGAGAAGAAGCCATCTAGCTACTGCCTACGGACCCTTAGGTCTATGGTGGACTACTCACACATCACTGGAGAGGCACCAATGAGGATGATGAACCCCTCCGTAATGGTGTTAGATTGGATCTCGTGGTTCTGGAACTTGTGGCAGCTGAAATTGTGTTTCGTCGACTCCCCTAGGGTTTCTGGAATATTTGGGAATTTATAGGGCGAAGAGGCGGTGGAGGATACATCCGTGGGCCCCAAGATACATCAGGGCGTGCCCGGGCTCCTGGGCGCGCCCTGGTATATCTTGGGCCCCACGGGCCTCCTCCCAGGTGCTTTCTTGATCCCCAAGGTGTCTTCTGGTCCAAAAAAAATCTCCAAAAAGTTTCGCTGCGTTTGGACTCCGTTTCGTACTGATATTCTGTGAAGTAAAAAACAAGCAAAAAACAACAACTAGCACTGAGCACTATGTCAATAGGTTTGTCCCAAAAAATGATTTTAAGTTGCTATAAAATGATTGTAAAACATCCAAGAATGATAATATAACAGCATGGAACATTAAAAAATTATAGATATGTTTGAGATGTTCGAGATGTATCATTCACCTCCTCGATCCAGCGAGCGATGGTGAAGTAGTAGCTCGAGTTCTCCGACTGCACGACGGCGTGGTCGAGGTGGTGTCGGAGCAATCTCAGCAGGGCTTCACCAAGCCTAGTGGAGAAAGAGAGGAACTACGAGGTAGGGGAAGGGCAGCGTCGTGGCATGAATGGGTGCGGTTGCCCTCCCTCTCCACCTCTATATATAGGGGGAAGGGAGGAGGGGTGGGAGCCCTAGGGTTTCCCCTAGAGGGGCGACAACCACCAGATGGGGCGCCCTAGGGTTTGGGTGGCGACCCTAGGTACCTTGCCTCCCAAGCAAGGGGGGACGGCTGCCCTAGGGGGGCGCACCACCCTCCTGGCCTAGTGGGCTGAGGTGAGGGGGGCGCCCAACCCTTGTGCGCTGGTGTGCCCCCTTCCCTTGGCCCATGAGGCCCCCAACACTTGCCGCCCCCCCCCCCCCCGAAACCCTTTTCGATCTTTCGGCAATAACCCGGTACCTCCCGGAACACTTCCGGAATCCGATTCCCTTCGTCCTATATATCAATCTTCACCTCCGGGCCATTTTGGAGTTCCTCGTCATGTCTGGGATCTCATCCGGGACTCTGAACAACCTTCGTCCACCAACACAATAACTCAACTATACTTAGATCGTCACCAAACGTTAAGTGTGTAGACCCTGCGGGTTCGAGAACTATGCAGACATGACCGAGACACCTCTACGGTCAATAACCAATAGCGGGACCTGGATGTCCATATTGGTTCCTACATATTCTACGAAGATCTTTATCGATCGAACCTCGATGCCAAGGATTCAGCTAATCCCGTATGTAGTTCCCTTAGTCCATCGTTATGTTACTTGTCAGAGGTTCAGTCGTTGGTATCTCCATAAATAGTTCAATCTCGTTACCGGCAAGTCTCTTTACTCGTTCTGTAATACAAGATCCCATGACTAACTACTTAGTCACAATGCTTGCAAGCTCATTGTGATGCTGTATTACCGAGTGGGCCCCGAGATACCTCTCCGTCATACGGAGTGACAAATCCCAGTCTTGATCCATGCCAACTCAACAGATACCCTCGGAGATACCTGTAGAGCATCTTTATAGTCACCCAGTTACATTGCAATGTTTGATACACACAAGGTACTCCTCTGGTGTCAGAGAGTTGCATGATCTCATGGTCGTAGGAACACATACTTGACATGCAGAAAACGATAGCAATAAACTTGATACGATCATATGCTATGCTTATAGTTTGGGTCATGTCCATCACATCATTCTCCTAATGATGTGATCCCGTTATCAAATGACAACTCATGTCTATGGCTAGGAAACCATAGCCATCTTTGATCAACGAGCTAGTCCGGTAAAGGCTCACTAGGGTAATGTTGTTGTCTATGTATCCACACATGTATTTGAGTTTCCAGTCAATACAATTATATCATGGATAATAAACGATTACCAGGAACAAAGAAATATAATAATAACCACTTTATTATTACCTCTAGGGCATATTTCCAACAGTCTCCCGCTTGCACTAGAGTCAATAATCTAGCATTACATGGTAATGAATCTAACACCCATAGAGTCCTGGTGTCGATCATGTTTTGCCCATGGAAGAGGTTTAGTCAACGGATCTGCAACATTCAGATCCGTATGTACTTTGCAAATGTTTATGTCCTCCTCCTTGATCGCATCGCAGATGGAATTGAAGCATCGCTTTATGTGTCTGGTCCTCTTGTGAAACATTGGTTCCTTGGCCGGAGCAATAGCACCAGTGTTGTCATAGAATAAAGTCATTGGGTCCAGTGCACTGGGCACAACTCCAAGATCTATCATAAACTGCTTCATCCAGACACCTTCCTTCGCTGCCTCCGAGGCAGCTATGTACTCTGCTTCGCATGTAGAATCAGCTACCATGCTTTGCTTGGAACTGCACCAGCTTACCGCTCCCCCATTTAGAATATATACGTATCTGGTTTGAGACTTAGAGTCATCTGGATCAGTGTCAAAGTTTGCATTGATGTAAGCCTTTACGACGAGCTCTTGATCACCTCCATAAACAAGAAACATTTCCTTAGTCCTTTTCACGTACTTGAGGATATTCTTGACCGCTGTCCAGTGTTCCACTCCTAGATCACTTTGAAACCTTCTGGCCATACTTAAGGCAAGGCTGACATCTGGTCTTGTGCACATCATCGCATACATGATAGAGCCTATGGCAGAAGCATAAAGGATGACACTCATCGTTTCTCTATCCTCTGTAGTCGCTGGGCATTGAGTCTTACTCAACTTCACACCTTGCAAAACAGGCAAGAATCCCTTTTTAGACTGATCCATTTTGAACTTCTTCAAAATCTTATCGAGGTATGTGCTTTGTGAAAGTCCTATTAAGCGTCTCGATCTATCCCTATAGATCTTGATGCCTAATATGAAAGCAGCTTCTCCTAGGTCCTTCATTGAAAAACTCTTGTTCAAATATGCCTTCATGTTTTCCAAAAGTTCTATATTGTTTCCAATCAGCAATATGTCATCCACATATAATATTAGAAACACTATAGAGCTCCCACTCACTTTCTTGTAAATACAAACTTCTCCATAAACTTGTATAAACCCAAACGCTTTGATCACCTCATCAAAGCGGAGATTCCAACTCCGAGATGCTTGCACTAGTCCATAAATGGATCACTGGAGCTTGCACACTTTGTCAGCATTCTTTGGATCAACAAAACCTTCTGGTTGCATCATATACAACTCTTCCTTAAGGAAACCGTTAAGGAACGCTGTTTTGACATCCATTTGGCAGATTTCATAATCGAAAAATGCAGCTATTGCTAACATGATTCTGACGGACTTAAGCATCTCTACGGGTGAGAAAGTCTCATCGTAGTCATTTCCTTGAACTTGTGAAAACCCCTTTGCCACAAGTCGAGCTTTATAGACGATGACATTACCATTCGCGTCCATCTTCTTCTTGAAGATCCATTTATTCTGAATGGCCTTTCACCCTTCAGGTAATACTTCCAAAGTCCATACTTTGTTTTCATAAATGGACCCCATCTCGGATCTCATGGCCTCTAACCATTTGTCGAAATGCGGGCCCACCATCGCTTCTCCATAGCTCGTAGGTTCATCATTGTCCAAAAACATGACCTCCAAGACAGGGTTACCGTACCACTCAGGAGTAGTACATATCCTTGTCGACCTACAAGGTTCGATAGTAACTTGATCCGAAACTTCATGATCACTGTCATTATCTTCATCTTCAACTGACGTAGGCGCCACAAAAACATCTTTCTGCGCTGCGCTACTCTCTGGTTGAAGTGAAGGTTCAACGACCTCATCAAGTTCTATCTTCCTCCCACTCAATTCTTTCGAGAGAAACTCTTTCTCGAGAAAGGACCCGTTCTTAGTGACAAACACTTTGCCCTCGGATCTGATATAGAAGGTATACCCAATTGTCTCCTTTGGGTATCCTATGAAGACGCATTTGTCCGCTTTGGGTTCGAGCTTTTCTGCGTGAAGCCTTTTGACATAAGCATCATAGCCCCAAACCTTAAGAAACGACAACTTAGGTTTCTTGCCAAACCATAGTTCATACGGAGTCATCTCTACGGACTTAGAGGAACATGGAGCTAGAAGAGGAACTCAAGTCTACACGCGACAGATATGAGGAGGAAATCGCAGTACTAGTGGAGAGGAATGACGACTTGAGAAGGAAGCTAGGAGTATTCATGGGAGACCCCGCGCCAGGAGGAGATGACAACCATCCCGAGGACTACATCATCATGGACGACACCGACTTCGACCCCGACAGTAGTGATGATGACTATGAAGATGAAGCTGGAGCGGATATCATGGAGTCTTCCACCGATCAAAATTTCTAGATGACCACCATATGATTAGTAGTATTTCCCCATGTATATAGTGGTAGTCCGAGCACTTTTGTAACGATAGTTAGATCGATTGTATGCCCCTA
The DNA here is from genome assembly GCA_011799875.1 of Thinopyrum elongatum. Lineage (NCBI taxonomy): Eukaryota > Viridiplantae > Streptophyta > Magnoliopsida > Poales > Poaceae > Thinopyrum > Thinopyrum elongatum. Next base: position 139,415,717 of record CM022297.1, read on the forward strand.
CTTGAATTGATTTTGGTGTGATATGAATGTGTTTGCCTCATGTGCATATGGGTAGTGCTTTCTCATTAGACCTCACTCTACTCCAATCTCTCCCCTCTAAACCCATCAGATGCCTCCGAGAAGCGACACCGGATTTGTCTTCCCACCGGGGATCACACAGTTGATCCAGCAGCAGAATGCCTTGATGCAGATACTAGTCCAGAACCAAGGCAACAACAACAACAACAACAACAACAACAACAACAACAACAACAACAACAACAACAACAACAACAACAACCCACCGCCCGCACCTCCAGTTGACAACCTTGCCCGTTTTCTGAGGTTGCAGCCGCCGGTGTTTTCCAGTAGCACCGAGCCAATAGTTGCTGATGACTGGCTACGCAGGATTGGAAGGGAGTTGACCACCGCAGGATGCACAGATGCTGAGAAGGTGTGTTTTGCCGCACATCAATTGGATGGACCCGCAGCCTCATGGTGGGAGAATTACACAGCCACATTCCCTATAGCCAATGTCACCTGGGATCAGTTTCAGCAAGCATTCCGCACTGCACATGTCTCAACTGGAGCTATGAATATGAAGAAGCGTGAGTTTCGCAACTTGCGCCAGGGAAACCGTACTGTGGGGCAGTACGTGGATGAGCTCAGTAAGTTAGCTCGCTATGCCCCGGATGATGTGGCCACTGATGCCGCAAAGCAGGAGAAGTTTATGGAAGCGTTGAATGATGAGATGAGCATGCAGCTGATGGTAGCAACATTCGCTAATTAGCAGGAGTTGGTAGACCGGGCTCTTATGATTGAAGGGAAGCAGCAACAGATTGAGAGCCGCAAAAGGAAGTATGGACAAGGGAAGTACAATTCAGGAGCTCAGCAGAAGCCTCGTTTTACCTCAAACTCGGGAGGATATACACATAACCATGGAGGCCATACTCACAATGGAGGAAGTTCGCATAACCACAGTGGCCCCAAAAATGGAAACGGGAATGGAGTAGGCAGCAATCAGAACCGCTCTAACCCAGCCACACCCGCCGAGAAGGATCAAAGTCACATTACTTGTTTCAAGTGCGGGAAGACTGGACACTACGCAAATGAGTGTCCTAAACCGAAGAATGGTAATGGCAATGGAAGCTCTGGGAAGAAGCCCAACCCTTTCAACAGGGGACAAGTGAACCACGTTAACGTGGAGGAGGTTGAAGAGCAGCCAGAAGCAGTTATAGGTAAGTTTTTGGTTAAGTCATTTACTGCAATCGTTCTTCTTGATACTGGTGCATTGCATTCATACATTTCAAGGGGATTTGTGGATAAGTATAAGTTGCCCACTAAAGTTCTTAGGACACCTATGTTAGTAAGCTCACCAGGAGCGAAGTATATGGCAAGTCAAGGATGTTTTCAGATGCCATTGACCATTGGTAGGCACGTGTTCCCCTCAGACTTAATAATTTTGGAGTCACAAGGATTGGATGTGATACTAGGCATGGATTGGCTATCGATGTATGGAGGAAACATCGATTGCGCCAGTAAGTCAATTATGCTCACCACCCCAGAGGGAAAAAGGATCAAGTATGTATCCAGGCACGCGTCAAGGAGAACCCAAATAAATTCCCTCTCAGGAGTTGTTCAGGAGGAAGTGCCAGTAGTGAAGGATTACCCCGATGTATTTCCAGAGGAGTTACTAGGCATGCCGCCGGATCGAGACATTGAGTTTTTGATAGAGTTGTTGCCAGGCACCGGACCGATATCAAAGAGACCATACCGGATGCCCGCAAATGATCTGGAGGAGATTAAGAAGTAGATCAAGGAGTTATTGGAGAAAGGTTACATTCGACGAAGTTCATCACCGTGGGGAGCCCCAGTGCTCTTGGTTGAGAAGAAGGATGGATCATTGAGAATGGTTGTTGATTATCGTGCATTGAATGAAGTGACGATCAAGAACAAGTACCCACTACCGATGATCAATGATTTGTTTGATCAGTTGCAAGGAGCTAAAGTGTTCTCCAAGATCGATCTGAGATCAGGATACCACTAGTTAAAAATCCGAGAACAGGATATACCTAAGACAGCCTTCACCACAAGGTATGGGCTATATGAGTATACGGTTATGTCATTTGGATTAACTAATGCCACTGCCTATTTTATGAGTATGATGAATAAAGTGTTCATGGAGTTCTTGGATAAGTTTGTCGTGGTGTTCATTGATGATATCTTGGTGTACTCGAAGAATGAAGAGGAACACAAGGAGCATTTGCGTTTAGTTCTCGAGAAGCTCAGGGAGCATCAGTTGTATGCCAAGTTCAGCAAATGTGAGTTTTGGTTGAAGGAAGTTGGATTTCTTGGACATGTTATATCAGGAGAAGGTATAGCAGTAGACCCCACCAAGGTTTAGTCAGTCACTGAGTGGTTGGCACCCACCTCAGTTGGAGAGATCCGCAGCTTTCTTGGACTTGCAGGATATTATCGGAGATTTATTGAGAATTTTTCGAAGATTGCCAAGCCTATGACGGAGTTACTGAAGAAGGACACCAAGTTCAAATGGACAGATGAATGTGAGGCAAGTTTTTAGGAGCTGAAGAAACGTTTGGTTATAGCCCCAGTACTGATTCTGCCGGATATACGCAAGGATTTCCAAGTGTATTGTGACGCTTCTCACTTAGGACTTGGAGGTGTACTTATGCAGGACGGAAGAGTTGTCTCATATGCCTCACGTCAGCTTCGACCGCATGAGTTGAATTATGCCACGCATGATTTGGAGTTAGCAGCTGTAGTTCATGCACTCAAGACCTGGAGACATTTTCTTATTGGGAACCGTTGTGATGTGTACACGGATCATAAGAGTTTGAAGTACATTTTCACACAGAAGGAGCTGAATCTCAGGCAGAGGAGATGGTTGGAGCTTATAAAGGATTATGATATGAAGTTGCATTATCACCCAGGAAAGGTCAATGTCGTAGCAGACGCTTTGAGCCAGAAGAGCTATGTTAATACCCTCATAAGCGGAGGATTACCAAAGGAGTTAGCCGAAGATCTCAGGGAGCTTCATTTGGAGATAGTCCCTAGAGGTTTTGTCGCAGCAACGGAGGTAACGTCAACATTATTGGGAAAGATTCGAGCAGCTCAGAAAGATGATAAGGAAATTGCTGAGATAAAGGAGAGGATGAGCAAAGGAAAAGCCAAAGGTTTTCGTGAGGATGAGCACGACACTTTGTGGGTTGAGGACCGTGTTTATGTACCCAATAATGCGGAGATCAGGAAGTTGATACTACAGGAAGATCATGACTCGCCATACTCGATACACCCGGGAAACACCAAGATGTATTTGGATCTGAAGGAGCATTTCTGGTGGACTGGTATGAAGAAGGACATTGCCGAGTATGTAGCCGTATGTGATGTATGTCAGAGAGTGAAAGCAGAACATCAGAAGCCAGCAGGATTACTGCGGCCTATGCCGATACCCAAATGGAAGTGGGATAAGCTTGGCATGGATTTCATCACCGGATTACCCAGGACCCGATCGGGATATGATTCTATCTGGGTAGTAGTGGATCGTTTGACCAAAGTGGCTCATTTTATCCCAGTGAAAACCACCTATACGAGTGCAAAGTTGGCCAAGATATATATGACCAGGATCGTATGTCTGCATGGAGTTCCGAGGACCATCGTATCAGATAGAGGAACACAGTTTACTTCAAGGTTTTGGCACCAGCTGCACCAGACCTTGGGTACCAGACTAGAGTTTAGTATAGCCTTTCATCCGCAGACAGATGGACAGACCGAGAGAGTCAATCAGATTCTGGAGGACATGTTGAGAGCTTGTGCACTAGATTACGGATCGAGTTGGGATGACAATTTGCCCTACGCGGAGTTCTCATACAACAACAGCTACCAAGCTAGTTTGAAGATGGCCCCTTTTGAAGCTTTGTATGGAAGGAGGTGCAGAACACCGTTGATGTGGGATGAAGTTGGAGACCGTCAGTTGTTTGGACCAGATTTGATTAAAGAGTCTGAAGAGAAGGTTGAGTTGATTCGGGATAGACTGAAGGTAGCTCAGTCCAGACAGAAGAGTTATGCCGATACCAAACACAAGGAGGTAGTCTATGAAATCGGAGACATGGCATATCTTCGTGTGTCACCTCTGTGAGGAGTTAAACGCTTTGGAGTCAAGGGAAAGTTAGCCCCAAGATTTGTAGGACCATACCGAGTTTTGGAACGTATGGGAGAGGTGGCCTACAAGTTGGAGTTACCCGACGGACTATCAGGAGTTCATGATGTGTTTCACGTTTCCCAGTTGAAGAAGTGCCATGCAGAGATGGCCGATATTCCTCTGAGAGATACAGTACCCCTGGAAGCAATTCAGTTGGAGAGTGATCTGACCTACGAGGAGAAACCCGTCAAGATTCTCGAGTTTGCCAGCAGAGTTACACGCAGCAAGGTTATCAAGTTTTGCAAAGTTCAGTGGAGCCACCATACCGAGGATGAAGCCACCTGGGAACGAGAGGAAGACCTACGGAAAGACCACCCACACCTATTTTCTAGCCAACCTGAATCTCGAGGACGAGATTCGTCTTAAGGGGGGTAGGTTTGTAACATCCAAAATTTACAATTTGGAATGTTATACATAGGTCATCATTTGCATATCATATTTTATTTGCATTTTTGATTGTGACCCTAAATCCTAAGCAACTCAAGGACCCAAGGAGAGAGTTGGGGATTTTATTATTTTCATATTTGAATTTTCTCAAATATTGAAAAGAGGATCATTTTGGTTTTATTTATTTTTCTTTCCAAAATATTTCATATTAAAAACATATGAGAGAAGATAATATGACTTCTCCAAAATGAAATAAATATTGGAGGAAAAATGTTAAAACCAAATAAATAATTTTATTTGGATTTTATTGCTATTTTATTTGAATTAGAAAAAATATGCATTTTTCAAAATTGCATTTTTAGGCCAAGAAAATGTTCACTTTGTTCTAAATATTTTATTTAGACGGTGAAAATTGTTTTTGGCATTTTTGGATTTTTTGTATATTTTTATTTAGGATTTTTCTCGGCGGAATCTTATTAAAAAAAACTTTTCGGACCGACTGGGCCGAAGCCCAGCCGGCCCAGCTCGCGCCGTCCCCGACCCCGAGCGGGAGTCCCGCTCGCGCACGCACCGCCGCCGTGGCCGAGTCGGCCACCGCCGCCGCCTTGCCCCCTCCCCAAGCCGACCCCCCCGGGCCTTTATAAGCCGACCCCGCCCCCCCTCTCCCCACACCATCGCCTGCCGCAGCCGCGCCGCCGTCCCGCGGAGCCCGCCGCCTTCGCCGGAGCCTCGCCGGAAGCCGCCGGATCTCGCCGCCATTTTTTTTTCGGTTTAGGTAAAAAACCGTCTCGGTTTTTTTTAAAACCCTAGTTCGGTTTTTTTTATTTTATTAGATCGGTTCGGTTTTCTCGGTTTAGTTCGTTGCGAACATTCGTTCGTTCATTCGTTTTAACGAACGTTTTCGCCCGTTCGTCTCTGTTAGCGGACGTTCGTCCGATAGGTTTTTCTTTTTCTGCCAGGGACCTATCCGCGATTACTTTTATCGCAGATCAGCCCCTGATCTTCAAACCCTCGCCGTTTCTAAAACGTTCGTCCAAATCCAGTGAACCAACGTCAAACTTTTCGTCTCGAACCCCTCTTTCTGTTTAATCAACTTGAACATGATTTTGACAAATTAAAATTTGGTTTCAAGCAGATTTGTTTTCGAAGTTCTTTTGACCGTAGTTTCAGTTTCGTAGCTCCGATTCGATTGATTCTTTTTGCAGATCGAATCTCTTCAGTTGAACTTTCAGATTTGATCTTCTTATTTGAGTTTTACCCTTGCATCTATGCTTGATTGCTTATGTATGCTATTGCTTGTTTACGATAGAATTCCCGGAGTGTGAAGCGTGCTACTACGAGTCTCTAGGGTTTGCAGATCGTCAGCAAGGCAAGTAACACATTGATCATACTCTTTTCATACCCAGTTTTTATGCATTAGTTTCAATCCTCAAACACTGCATGATTAGGATGTGATTAACTTGTGGGTATTGGGAAGTAGATGATGAGGTAGAACCTATTGCCCTTTTATTATAAAACCCTTGGGAGTTACTTCCACATTATGCTTATATTGCCATGCTATGCTCGTAGACGTGGATTGGGTTTGAGTGTATCCATGACAGATGTGAGATTGTTAATTAATGGTTAACTTAAGGTGGCTACTTAAATACACATCTGGGTGGATTGGTTGCAGGCACCTGGGGATATACCAGTGTTGTCTTTTTGGTTCGCCACCCAGGCTCAAAGGGATCATAAGATTTTTCATGCTAGAAACTTCCATGTGCAGCCACAAGCTATTATGGGCTCTAGCATAGTTGAGTATGTTGCAGGACCTCTTTCAGTGGTAGGCTAGTAGATGTAGGGGAAAGTAGGTGTAACTGTCTACCCAGAGTAAAGAGTAAATGCTTCTGAAAAACTGTGTCTCGGTCATCCGTTTCTCAAACACCATGCAGTGCGAGAAATTCAATGGAGGAGATCGAGTCTTGTGGGGAAAAGTGTGCAAACCTCTGCAGAGTGTACAAACTAATCATGATTAGCCGTGTCCCCGGTTATGGACATCTTGAGTATCTGGTACTTGAATTATTGATTTGATCTCATCACTCTAAATTAATTTGTTGGGTTTAATGACTACTTTTAATTGGGATTGAGATGGGGATTTACCTTCTCAATCTTTAACAACTACCATGATAGTTAAATAAAACATATTCCTTTGATGTAGGAAAAAATTGGCTTTTCGCAAAACAATATAACCCTAGAGCTTTCCACCAGCCAAATATGCATGTAGTGATAGCAGTTTTCTGATCCTTGCTCTATTGTGTTATATTGCCAGCATATTCCATGTGCTGACCCGTTTCGGGCTGCAACATATCATGTTGCAGACTTTTCAGACGAAGAGTAAGGTGCGCTAGGTCGTTGTCATGCACTCAGCTATGCCGTTGGAGTTGATGGACTCACTTTATCTTCCAAGCCTTCCGCTGTTATTTTATTTAGATGGCCTTAAGCCATATTTATTGTAATAAGTTCTCTTTTGAGACATTCGATGTAATAAGTGTGTGATTGCACTCTGTTATAAATCCTTCGAGTACTGTGTGTGTCAGCATTACCAATCCAGGGATGACACTTGAACACAGAGATTTGACCATCTGAGGTCGGATCGCTACACTGAGCCTATTGTGTGTTGCGTTATGATTAGCCGGAACCCCAGCCACGCAGATCACGCGTGTGCACCATAGGATGCGCCGCAATCGAACGGGAATCCATGTCCCTCACATCACACCCGTGCAGTTCTAGCTAGATTGGATTTATATGCGCTAAATGCCTAGAAAATGCACATAATCCCCTAAATATGGTAAATGAGCCCGAAAAAATGCCAAATTTGAACATGGTGATTTGCAGGGTGTATGTTCATCGTAGAAAAAAACTCCAGGGCAAAGAACAAAGAAAATTTGGATTCCCCTTCAATCTTGGTGATTTCCCTCTCGAAAGCAAGGAACTTCCTCGGCGATGGTTCATTTTATGAAGGGCGTGCATGACGACATAAGCCAAACCTTCTCAATTTTTTTCCAAGGCATGGTGAGGCCATACCATGGCACCATGCCAGGCGTCATGTTTTTCAAGCATTTATTTCATTTTTTCTATAGTTGAAAACCCAATAAATAAACATTTGTGGTTGACTATTGCCACACATTTCATCCAAATATCTGCCCATTCCTTGTAAAAGGCATGAGAATTTACTAAATGGCACGAGCATGGTTTTCCAGGCCGTTCTTGTGCACCCTTTCATGCACCGATTGTTTGAACTTGAATTATGTGCATTAATGGCTAGAAAATGCACATAATCCCCTAATTATGGTAAATGAACCCGGAAAATTGCCAAATTTGAACACGGTGATTTGCAGGGTGTATGTTCATCGTAGAACAAAACTCAAGGTCAAAGCACAAAGGAAATTTGGATCCCCCTTCAATCTTGGTGATTTCCCCCTCGAAACCATGAAACTTCCTTGGTGATGGTTCGATTTATGAAAGGCGTGCATGATGACATAAGGCAAACATTCTCAATTTTTTACCAGGGCACGGTGAGGCCATACCATGGCACCACGCCAGGCGTCATGTTTTCCAAGCATGTATTTCATTTTTGTATAGTTGTTAACCCAATAAACGACGTGTTTGTGGTTGACTATTGCGACACATTTCCTTGAAATATGTGTCCATTCCTTGTAAAAGGCATGAGAATTTACCAAATAGCACGAGCATTGTTTTCCAGACCGTTCTTGTGCACCTTTTCATGCACCGATTGTTCAAATTTGAATTATGTGCATTAATGCCTAGAAAATGCACATAATCCCCTAAATATGGTAAATGAGACAGGAAAAATGTCAAATTTGAACACGTTGTATTGGAGGCGGTATGTTGATCGTTGGAAAAAAACTGAATGACAAACTAGGACAGAAATTTGGATTCCCCTTCAATCTTGGTGATTTCCCTCTCGAAAGCATGGAACTTCCTTGGTGATGGCTCGATTTATGAAGGGCGTGCATGACGATATAAATCAAACCTTCTCAGCTTTTTACCAGGGCACGATGAGGCCATACCATGGCACCATGCCAGGCATCATGTTTTTCAAGCACGTATTTCATTTTTCTATACCTGATAACCCAGTAAATGACACGTTTGTGGTTGACTATTGCCACGCATTCCCTTGAAATCTCTTCCCATTCCTTGTAAAAGGCTGGAGAATTTACTAAATACCACGAGTATGGTTTTTCTAGACCATTCTTGTGCACCATGCACTGATTGTTCGAATTTGAATTATGTGGATTAATGCCTAGAAAATGCACATAATCCCCTAATATGGTAAATGAGCCCGGAAAAATGCCAAATTTGAACACGTTGCATTCGAGGGGGTATGTTGATTGTAGAAAAAACTGAATGACAAGCTAGGAAGGAAATTTGGATTCCTGGCCCCTTCAATCTTGTTGATTTCCCCCTCGAAACCATGAAAATTCCTCGGTGATGGTTCGATTTATGAATGGCGTGGACGACGACATAAGCCAAACCTTCTCAAATTTGTACCAGTGCATGGTGAGGCCATACCATGGCACCATGCCAGCCGTCATGTTTTTAAGCATGTATTTCATTTTTCTACAGTAGAAAAACCAATGAATGACGTCTTTGCGGTTGACTATTGCCACACATTTCCGTGAAATATCTGCCCATTCCTTGTAAAAGGTATGAGGATTTACTAAATGGCACGATCATGGTTTTCTAGACCGTTCTCGTGCACCTTTTCATGCACCGATTGTTTGAATTTCAATTATGTGCATTAATGCCTAGAAAATGCACATAATCCCCTAAATATTGTAAATGAACCCGGAAAAGTGCCAAATTTCAACACGGTGATTTGCAGGGTTTATGTTCATCGTAGAAAAAAAGTCATGGACAAAGGACAAAGGAAATTTGGATTCCCCTTCAATCTCGGTGATTTACTATCGCACACGATTCATCTCCGTCGCCTCTGCAAACCGTGTGTGTTCACCCACACATGCAAAAGGAAAAAAGCAAACCCTTGCCCACTTCGTACCGACCCACTCGCCACGGACTCCTCTGCAACTCTGCACCTCATCAACTTCTATCGCGGCGGCCACCCTAAGCTCGACGACTGTTGTTGGCGGGTGGAGGTCGCGCTCCAAATGGCACGGGATTTCACCCCTACCGCTTTTCGCTGCCTATCTGCACCAACATTCTAGACTCTGGTCGATTGGGGTTTTCTGCGGGATTGGGCCGGGGATTTTTCTCATAGAGAAGGTAATCAACTTAGCGAAATATTCACTCATCTCTTATCACAGTCCGTCCATCACTGTTAATCAACCAGCGGAAATCATCGTGGATTCATTTTTCTTCTAGCTGATTCGAGGGTTTTCATTCATGTGTCCACAGTGCAAGCACAAATCGGGCAAGTGTGGTCGCGGCCAGTCGGAAACAAAGTTCTATCTCACCATTCCGGATGATTTCAGGGAGCGCTCGGTATGTTCAATCTCAACCTACCATAGTCGGCATGGCCTAAATTTGTGAACATATACCGTCTGTTGCTACATTTGGATAAAAGGTACGGTGCCACGTGCATCCTAGATGTCGAAGCCGATTTTCCCCCCTATATTAGGCAAATATATGATGTATTGTTCATTCAGTTATTCTCATATTTGCATCAAATCTTTGTTACATTATCTATTTTTAATTATATATTTTTGTACTTTGCTTTCATCTATATATTGATCTGTTCTATCAGTTACTCCCATATTTGCATCTTGCTATGTTATTTCAGTATATCTAATTTACGATCTTAATTTTCATTTCAAGCAGTACATCCCTTGCTTTGCAAGAATAGGAGTAGAAGGAAATCTTGGGCTTTACTTTGTTGATGACTCCATGGATGTCATATTGACAACGCAGAATAGATTTACAATGACGGTTAGCGTAAAACTTGATAAAGATGGTCACTCCTATTTTGATGCGGACCTTTGGAGAAAAATGTCTAAGTGTTATGAACTGAAAGCTGGCAATAAAATTCTAGTGTGTGCACCACAGCTTGGTCTAATTAACATGGATGTTTACTTCCCCAACGTCATCAGCCGATCAAAGTCTGATCGAGGTTAGTGTCCTTTCAACTTTCTCCATGCTGGCATATTACTTAGCAAAATCGGGGTATTTGTTCTGACTAATTGATCACTATTTAAGCAACCAATTGTGATTTCATTTTCTGACTCCGTTCCTAGGCAGTAACAAATTCTATTTATCAATTTATTCGCACTATATATTCTTCTGCCATATTCTGAATACATAATACTTTTCCACCTTTTAAGCAGGATATGTTGGATGCATAGTGAATGATCTGTATGTTACTAAGCGTACCAAATTTCACTGGAAGGACTTTAAGCATGTCATAAACTTTATTGATAATCTGACAGAGATAGCACAGCGTATGAACGCTGGATTTTGGATGGGATTAATTATACCTATGGTGCACACATTGAACAAGACCAATTGTGTGCACAAAACGCTGGTACAAAGTCTTATTTTTATGTTGATGCTCATAAACTATATATATCTTCAACGATATGTTACAATTGGTTTTTATTCTATATTTCAACAGAAATTGCCCGCTGTAGCAGTTCCTGGATCGATTTCCCGGCATGGTCGAATTACACTTGTGCCTGCTAATAACGCCAAAGTGATTGCAAGGTACTGCATTTCCCGCAGAAATGGAACCATTCAAATTAACAAGTTCTCGCTTCTCATGGCAATGCATCCATATTGGAAAATTGGAGACACTGCTCTACTCATGCTCTACCAAGGCACAGGAGGGCTCTTCCTTTTCATTGACGAGATGCCGAGTGGCCGTGATCAAGCTGCTTCCAGCGGATAGTTGTGGTTGTTGGCCCTCAGCCTCTTAAAATGTGCTAGCTGTTACTATGTTAAGTATGTAGATTTGGACCATATGGTTGTTGGCCCTCAGCCTCTTAAAATGTGATAGTTGTTACTATGTTAAGTATGTAGATATGGACCATATGGTTGTCAAAACCGTGTTACGAAGATCCTCCTTTTGTTGAATAGTGTAACCACTATATATATGTTACTCAAATGCTGTTAGCTAAGTTCTTAAATTTTCATGGAATGTATTAGTATGGTACACAATTCATTGAGTTTAAGCGTGTGCCCGATGTCCAGAAGGCATTTGCATATTAACTGTCCATATTGCAAATTCACACACGTGTTAACATAAGGAAACATATGTGTAACTTACTAATCATCTCACACGAGTACTCGCAGACGCATCGTGTGCGATACTCCTAGCCACCGCAAGCAACTAGTTTGCAATTTTCAAAGTTTTTTGTACACACAGAATCGCACACAAATTAACTATAGTAACCATCTGTGTTGTAATTTCTCATCGCAAACAGTTCATCCGAGTCGGCTGTTTGCCGCGTATCACACACATCTTGTTTACACGACTCGTTTGTGTTCTTTTGGCTCATCGCAAATAGTTCATCTATGTGAACTATATGCCGCATATTGATTGTCCGTATTGCAAATTCATATAATTTAATGCACGTCATCAAAAATAATATTGTTGGACGGCTATTCCCGGCTATGTTCATCTACTATATGCAATAATTATGCATGTGCTTGCTCGCCGTTTAGGCGGCCGCGGCGCGCTCTGCTCGCGTGCCTCCGCCCGCTCTACTCGCCATTTAGGCGCCCTCGGGTCGCGTCCCTCTGCGTGCTTTGCTTGCCGTTTAGGCGCCAAGGCTCGCTCGGGCCACGTCCCTCTGTGCGGGCTCTGCTAGCGGTTGGGGCCGGCGCACGACCACGTTGGGGAAGCTTTAGTTATTTGATCTTATATTAGGTTAATTAATTATACCTCTAGAGCCGAAATCATCCGGCTCTAGAGGTATAATTTATTAACCTAAACTATGATCCCCGGCGCCTGTTCCCGTCGCGCAACTCCATCCTCTCATCGGCCGTTGAGGGAATGTCGGTATGTGTGGGTAACTAGCTAGCAAGTGGATCAGTAGCGAGTCGCCGGTAGTGGCCATTTTTGTGGTTATTTATAGCTAGCAGTTGGCTAGGGGATTGGGGATTTTACAATTCACCCCTGTGGAGCGCGGGAAGCCTTCGCTGGAGTGCGGGAAGCCTTTACTAGAGCGCGGGAAGACTAAGTGGAGCACACAACCCGACAACCATATGCGGTGTCACGTGTTACCACACACGTGTTAACATAAGGAAACGTACGTGTAACTTACTAATCATCGCACACCTGTACTCGCACACGCATCGTGTGCGATACTCCTAGCCATCGCAAGCAACTAGTATGCATTTTTCAAAGTTTTTACTACACACAGAATCGCACACGAATTAACGATAGTAACCGTTTGTGTTATATTTTCTCATCGCAAACAGTTCATCCGAGTGGGCTGTTTGCCGCGTATTACACACATCTTGTTTACATGAATTGTTTGTGTTCTTTTGGCTCATTGCAAATAGTCCATCTATGTGAACTGTATGCCACATATCACACACACGTTGTTAAGTTGAACCGTTTATGTTGTGTTCCCTAATCGAAAACAGTTCGTCCGAGTGAACCGTATGCCGTATATCACACACACCTTGATCTGGCTAACCGTTTTTGTTGCACTCCCTAATAGCAAACAGTTCATCTAAGCGAACTGTATGCTATATATCGCACACACCTTGATATGGCTGCCCATTTCTGTTATTCTGTCTCATCGCAAACAGTTCAGATGGATCAACCGTGTGCCCTGCATCGCACACGCAACTAAAGTCTGAACCATGTTTGATGTCTCCGCCATCGTAAAAGTTTTGCATCTTTTTTGATGGTTTTTCTACATCAATGTTTGCGATTAATGCATCGCACATAGTTTCGTCAAAGGGTCTCTGATCGTAGTGTCACGTTAGTAGCATCCTGCAGTAGTGGGCGATGCAGGAGACCTCCGTGGGGGGCCACAACCCACCTGGGAGCGCCTGGACCTCCTGGCGCGCCCAGGTGTCTTGTGGTCTCCATGGGGATCCCCTCTGTTGCTTTCTTCGCCCCCAAGGTGTCTTCTGGTCCAAAAAAAATCTCCAAGAAATTTTGTTGCATTTGCACTCCGTTTGGTACTGATATTCTACGAAGTAAAAAACAAGCAAAAAACAGCAACTGGCACTAGGCATAATGTCAATACATTAGTCCCAAAAAATGATATAAAGTTGCTATAAAATGATTGTAAAACATCCAAGAATGATAATATAACAGCATGGAACAATAAAAAGTTATAGATACGTTGGAGACGTATCAATCGCACACACCTTCATCTGGCTGCCCGTTTCTATTGTTACGCTCATCGCAAATAGTTCATTCGAGTGAACTGTATGCCACGCATCGCACACGGAACTATAGTATGAATCGTGTTTGATGTCTCCGCCATCGCAAACAGTTTATCTCATTTTTGATGGTTTTTCTTACACCACCGTTTGCGATTAATGCATCACACATAGTTTCATCGAAGGGTCTCTTATCGTACTGTCGCGTTAGGACCATCCTGCAGTAGTGGTAACATGATCCAAATTCACCAACCCAAGTCCGATCATCACGTGAGATGAGGTGGTTTCAATGGTGAACATCTCAATGTTGATCATATCTACTATATGACTCATGTTCGACCTTTCGGTATCTTGTGTTCCGAGGCCATGTCTGTACATGCTAGGCTCGTCAAGTTTAACCCAAGTGTTCCGCATGTGCAAAACTGGCTTGCACCCGTTGTATGCGAACATAGAGTCTATCACACCCGATCATCACGTGGTGCTTCGAAACAACGAACTTTCGCAATGGTGCACAATTGGGGAGAACACAATTTTATCATGAAATATTAGTGAGGGATCACCTTATAATGCTACCATCGTCCTAAGCAAAATAAGATGCATAAAAGGATTAACATCACATGCAAATCATAAGTGACATGATATGGCCATCATCTTCTGCTTTTGATCTCCATCTTTAAAGCACCGGCATGATCTCCATCATCACCGGCATGACACCATGATCTCCATCATCGTGTCACCATCGGGGTTGTCACGCCAACCATGCTTCTACAACTATTGCTACCGCTTAGCGATAATGTAAAGCATTACATAGCGCTTAATGATTGATACGCAGGTCATACAATAATTAAAGACAACCCTATGGCTCCTGCGGGTTGCCATATTCATCAACATGCAAGTCATGATAATCCATACAAAACATGATCATCTCATACATCAAATATATCTCAGCATGTCTTTGACAATTCATATCACAACATACCCTGCAAAAACAAGTTAGACGGCCTCTACTTTGTTGTTGCATGTTTTACGTGGCTGCTATGGGTAACTAGTAAGGACCGTTCTTACCTACGCAAAGCCACAATAGTGATATTCAAGTTGCTATTTAACCTTCTACAAGGACCGTCTTTGTCAAATTCGATTCAACTAAGGTGGGAGAGATAGCACCCGCCAACCATCTTTATGCAACAAGTTGCATGTCAGACAATGGAACCGGTCTCATGTACGTGGACATGTAAAGTTGGTCCGGGTCGCTTCATCCCACAATACTGCTGAATCAAAATAAGACTAAGGAAGGAAGCAATCTGAATATCAACGCCCACAAACTCCTTTCTGTTCTACTCGTGATGTCATCTACGCATACACGTAGCTCTGATACCATTGTTGGGGAACGTTGCGTGGGAAATAAAAAATTTCCTACGCTCACCAAGATCAATCTAGGAGATGCACATCTATGAGAGAAGAGATTGGATCTACATACCCTTGTAGATCGCTAGGCGGAAGCGTTAAGAAACGCGGTTGATGTAGTCGAACGTCTTCACGATCCAATCACGATCCGTCCACGAACTCCCGATCAAGTGCCGAAAGGACGGCACCTCCGCGTTTAATACACGTACAGCTTGATGACACCTTCATCACCTCGATCCAGCGAGCGATGGTGACGTAGTAGCTCGAGTTCTCTGGCAGCACAACGGCATGGTGGCGGTGGTGGTGGAGCAATCTCAGCAGGGCTTCGCCAAGCCTAGCGGAGAAAGAGAGGAACTACGAGGGAGAGGAAGGGCAGCACCGTCGCATGAATGGGTGTGGCTGCCCTTCCTCTCCACCTCTATATATAGGGCGAAGGGAGGAGGGGTGGGCGCCCTAGGGTTTCCCCTAGGGGGGCCGGCGGCCACCAGATGGGGCGCCCAAGGGTTTGGGTGGCGCCCCCTAGGTGCCTTGCCTCCCAAACAAGGGGCGGCTACCCTAGGGGGGGGCACCACCCTCTTGGCCGAGTGGGCTGAGGTGAGGGGGGGGGGGGCGCCCAGCCCCTTGTGGGCTAGTGTGCCCCATTTTCCTTGGCCCATGAGGCCCCCCAACACTTGTCAGGGCCCCCGAAACCCTTTTAGGTCTTCGGACGATAACCCGGTACCTCCCAGAACTCTTTCAGAATCCGATTCCCTTCATCCTATATATCAATCTTCACCTCCGGACCATTCCGGAATTCCTCATCATGTCCGGGATCTCATCCGAGACTCCGAACAACCTTCGGTCACCAACACAATAACTCAACTATACTTAGATTGTCACCAAACGTTAAGTGTGTAAACTCTGTGGGTTCCAGAACTATGCAGACATGACCGAGACACCTCTACGGTCAATAACCAATAGCGGGACCTGGATGTCCATATTGGTTCCTACATATTCTACGAAGATCTTTATCAGTCGAACCTCGATGCCAAGGATTCAACTAATCCTGTATGCAGTTCCCTTTGTCCATCGGTATGTTACTTGCCCGAGGTTCGATTGTCGGTATCTCCATACCTAGTTCAATCTCGTTATCGGCAAGTCTCTTTACTCATTCTGTAATACAAGATCCCGTGACTAACTCCTTAGTCACATTGCTTGCAAGCTCCTTGTGATGCTATATTACCGAGTGGGCCCCAAGATACCTCTCTGTCATACGGAGTGACAAATCCCAGTCTTGATCCATGCCAACTCAACAGATACACTCGGAGATACCTGTAGAGCATCTTTATAGTCACCCAGTTACATTGCAATATTTGATACACATAAGGTACTCCTCTGGCATCAATGAGTTGCATGATCTCATGGTCATAGGAACAGATACTTGACATGCAGAAAACGATAGCAATAAACTTGATACGATCATATGCTACGCTTATAGTTTGTGTCTTGTCAGGGGGATGAACCCCGGGCAGGCAACGGAACCCGGATCCATTTTAAAAACATCGGGGCCAGCATCGCCCCTCAATCCGGCTCGCACTTGGCTGGGTTCCTCGACCCTGCCAAGTCCCTCAACCCGGCCGAACTCTTCGACCCAACCAAGACAGCAACCCGGCCCTGCTAGCTGGCGCAAGCCGGCCAAACCCGACGCACCAAGACTTCTCTAGCAAGCTAGCTCCCCTGTGGCGTGTTACTCAACCCGGCCACGGGTCAGCTACCGTCCCATTCGAGGCAGGCGATGGGACGAGTCTCCAGTAAAAGGGATGAGCAAGGCGATAGTACCCCACCAACCCCTCTGACCGGTAGAGGCGTGGCAACAGTGCCCCACCTACCCTGCTGACCGAGGCCGGCGTGGCTATAGCCCGCCCATCATCACCGCTGACGCCAACAAACGGTGATTTGGCGGTGCACCACTATAGCGGACTCGACCCGGCCACTCCGTGACGATCGACAAGACGGCAAACAGTGCCTCCTGGCACACGGGGCCCGCGCCCAGAAAACCTGGCGAGCCCTGACACCCGGCGGGTCCCAGCACCGGCTTCCCGGACGATGACAACCCGGCCCCATGGCCTTGTAACTTTACCATTGTAACCCTGGGGGGTTGACCTATAAAACCCCCCAGGAGGCCTCATGTACGCGGGCAAGCAACTCACGTAGGACACACGCGCACACCAGGGAAGGGAGCAGCCTAAGCCTTGGCTAGTCTTCCTCCTTCCTCCAAACAGCTCAAGGAGCAACTCTGTACCGATACATATAAACCACGCTCGGCAGGACTAGGGGTATTATCTCTCCGGAGAGCCCCGAACCTGGGTATGTCTTGCGTCTCTCACTTGCTCATGCCGACCTCGCCTCTGGAGCCCACCGGTGCCCTCGAGCCTCCTCCTCTATTTAGCCATCCTTTGGCATCTGCCGTGCGCCCACCATGACAGTTGGCGCCCACCGCGGGGCAGCTCGAGGTCCCGGCCGGAGACATGTTCCAGACGGGGCTCCTCTCCGACTCCGACGAGCCCGTCACACTGGCAGACGACGTCATTGGCGCGCTCGCCGCCTCCTTCGCCGCGCTGCGCATCTCCGATGCGCCCGCGGTCGACAAGTACCCCAGCGGGGTGCTTGACATCTTCGACTCCCCCATCTCCCTTAGCGACGATGCTTCCGCCGGGGGAATGGACCTCTGCGTTCGAGTAGAGGTGTTCGCCACCGACACCGGCTTCTCGTCCAGCACTTCGAGGAAGGCCGCCGAAGCCAAGGCCGCAGCGGATCGCGCCAACCAACTGCGCGCCACGATCCAGGGCCTCCACGTCCCCATCGCCACCGACGTCGATGCCTCCAACGCCGCCGAGACCAGGGCCCGGCTCGAGGAAGATTGCCAGCGCCTGCTGGACCTGTTCGAGACGCTTGCTGCCACGCAGCGTCGCTTGGACTCTACTCAGCGGGAGCGCAACACCGCCTACGGCTTCACGCCTGCCACCACCGAGCCAAGTCGGGTCGCCGATGTGCAGGCCCGGGGCGGCGCCATCGGCCGTGCTCTTGGCGCGCTCCTGCTCGTCTACGAAACCCCCGTGAAGAATATGGGCACCGCGCAGGCGTCCGCAGTCGGCCTGGACCAGCTGCAGGGCGAGGAGCTGTAGGACCGCCTTCAGCGGTTGAACGAGCTTCTCGTCGCCGCCAATGCGCAGCAGGACCGCCTCAACAAGCCGGCAGGATCCGCCTCGCGCCACACCGAAGACGCCGAGCAGCAGAACACGGCATCTTCGCCACCCGACGAAGCTCATTCCGGTCGCACCCGGACCCGGCGCAACCACGCCCCGGCGACTGCCGGCGGCTTGGCCGACGAGCCGGTCCCAGAAGATCGGCGCCGGCACAATCCTCCCCCACGGCCTAGCCGTCGTCCGGCTTCGGCCTACCCGCCCCCCCCCCCGCGGTGCGGTCGCTAGCCGGCTAGGCCCGCGCGCCATCGACACCACCGATGCTCGCCACCACCTCGACCAACTCGCCCTCTTCTTGGAGCTGGAGGAGAACAATGCGGTCGGGCCGGCTTGCTTCGGCCCGCGCATCTGGGACGAGCCCTTCCACAAAGGGTTCACGCTTACCCGCGACACCCCCAAGTACAACAGCACCGTCAAGCCGGAGGACTGGCTCATCGACTACACCAGCGCCATCGGCATCGCAGGCGGCAATCGCCGCCTCGCCGTGCGCTACGCCCCGCTCATGCGTCAGGGCTCGGCCCGTACGTGGTTGAATAGCCTGCCGGCTGGCAGCATCAACGCGTGGGTCGACTTCGAGCAAGCCTTTGTGCGCAACTTCACCGGCACCTACAAGCGGCCCGGCCGCCCTAGCCAGCTCGCCATGTGCGTGCAGGGGCCGACGGAGACCGGCCGCGAGTACCTCGCACGCTAGACCGAACTCCGGAACAGCTGCGAGGGCGTCCACGAGGTCCAGGCCATCCAGTACTTCGTCAGCGATTGCCAGGATGGCACCCTCCTCAAGCACAAGCTCCTGCGCTTCGAGCCGGCCACCATGGCCGCGCTCATGGTGACGGCGGACAAGTACGCCAACGCCGACTCCGCCATGAAGATCCAAGTAGCGCTGGATGAAGCCGGCAAGGCAAAGCCGGTCCCGCCCCCCAAGCCGGCCGGCGAAAGCAGCTGCCAGCAGAACAACAAGCGCAAGGCCGATCAACCGGCTCGGCGCTACGACGACCGCCTCGTCACGGCCGCCGAGGAGGCGTCCGCGGTCGAGCCGGCCGCCAAGCACCGGCAAACCGGCAAGACGGCGTGGCAACCGGCCATGAGCTTCGAGGAGATGCTCGACGCTCCCTGCAAGCATCACAGCGGCGCGAGGCCGTCCACGCACACGCTCCGCCAATGCGCCATCACCAAGCGCATCATGAGGGGCGACATCCCACCGGCTCCGCCTCCCCCGCCCGGGGCGGGACCGCCGGCGCCGCCTCCTCCTCCTCTGCCCCCGGCTAACGGCGCAATGCGTGATGATGTCTACCCCGCCCAAAACGCGACCTACGTCGTCTTCACCAGCCTCGGCGACGACAAGTGTAGCGAGCGCCTGCTCCAGCAGGAGGTGAACACGGTCATCCCAACCAAGCCGGAATACATGCATTGGTCAGAGCGCCCGGTCACCTGGACCCGAGAAGACCACCCGGCCGTCATGCCGAACCCGGGTGGGTACGCCCTCGTCCTCGACCCCACCATCATCGCGCCTCGGCGCACATGCAAGTTTTCACGAGTCCTCATCGATAGCGGCAACAGCATCAACATCCTCTACCGCGACACCAAGACCAAGCTCGTCCTCGAGGCCAAAGACTTGGAGCCGTCCCGGACGATCTTCCACAGCATCGTGCTCGGCCTCTCCTGCCCCCCTATCGGCTGGATCTGGCTCGACGTCCTGTTTGGCACCAGCGACCACTTCCGGCGCGAGCCGCTCTGGTTCGAGGTGGTGGATCTATCCAGCGCGTATCACGCGCTGCTGGGCCGTCCGGCACTCGCCAAGTTCATGGCGGTCCCCCACTACGCCTACCTGAAGATGAAGCTGCCTAGTCCGAAGGGCCTCATCACCGTCACCGGCGACTACCGCAAGTCCCTGGAATGCGCCCAAGCAGGCGCCAAACTGGCCGAGTCGCTGGTCATAGCCGAGGAGCGGCACCAGCTTGACTGGATCATCGCGCTGGCTAACGAGACGCCGGTCATGCCAGTTTCGGCTAAGGAGCTGGCTACTGAGGCCTCGTTCCAGCCCTCCAAGGAGACCAAGAAGGTCAAGCTGAACCCGGAAGACCCCAGCTGCAGCAAGTACGTCGTCGTGGGCACCCGCCTTGACAACAAATAGGAAGGCGAGCTCGTCGACTTCCTCCACGAGAATCGGGATATCTTCGCATGGACCCCAAAGGACATGCCCCAAGGATCCTTTCGCCCTGCTGCGGATCGACCAAGTCATCGACTCCACCGCCGGCTGTGAGCTCCTGTCCTTCCTGGATGCTTACTCCAGCTATCATCAGATAAAGTTGGACCCGGCCGACGCCCTGAAGACATCCTTCATCACACCCTTCGGGGCGTATTGCTACATCACCATGTCGTTCGGCTTGAGGAATGCCGGCGCCACCTTCCAGCACTGCATGCAGAAATGCTTGCTGCCGCATCTCGGCCGCAACATCCATGTCTACGTGGACGACATCATGATAAAGACCAAGTAGCACCTCACGCTCCTCGACGACCTGAAGGAAACCTTTGCCAATCTGCGCGAGTACCAGATCAATCTCAACCCGGAGAAGTGCGTTTTTGGCGTGCCGGCCGGAAAGCTACTCGGCTTCCTCGTCTCGTAGCGCGGCATTGAGGCGAACCCGAAGAAGATCAAGGCCATCTAGCGCATGCGCAAGCCGGCCCGGCTGCGTGATGTCCAGAAATTCAGCGGCTGCTTGGCCTCGGTCAGCCGGTTTCTCAGCCGGCTAGGCGACAGGGCCTTGCCCCTATATCAGCTAATGAAGAAGACGATGCCGTTTGAGTGGAACGACCAGGCGGATGAAGCCTTCCGGGATCTCAAGCGCATGCTCTCCACTGCACCCGTCCTGGCCGCACCAACCGAGAAGGAGCCGTTGTTGCTCTACATAGCCGCCACCTCGCGGTCAGTCAGCACGGTGATGGTGGTCGAGCGACCAGAGAAGGGCAATATCCAGTCTGTTCAGCGCCCAGTCTACTACCTGAGCGAGGTGCTTTCCGCCTCCAAGCAGAAATACCCGCACTACCAGAAGATGTGTTACGGCGTGTACTTCACCGCCAAGAAATTGAAGCAGTACTTCCAGGAGCATGTTGTCACCGTAGTCAGCACGGCCCCCATCGGCGATTTCATGGGCTGTCGTGATGCCTCTGGCCAGGTTGCCAAGTGGGCGATCGAGCTAGCCGGCCACACCATCCTCTACGAGCCCCGCACCATGATCAAGTCCCAAGCTCTGGCCGACTTCCTCGTCGACTGGACCGAGACCCAGTACCTGCCGCCGCCGCCGGATTCAACGCACTGGCGCATGCACTTAGACGGCTCCAAGATGCGCTCCGGCTTGGGAGCCGGCATCGTGCTGTCATCCCCAAAGGGCGACCGGCTTCTCTACGCGCTCCAAATCCACTTTGCCGCCTCCAACAACGTTGCCGAGTATGAAGCCCTTGTGCATGGCCTCCGACTTGCCAAGGAACTCGACATCCGGTGCATCCTGTGCTACGGTGACTCAGATCTAGTGGTGCAGCAATGCTTCGGTGAGTGGGACGCCCGCGACGCCAACATGGCCAGCTACCGCTTCCTCGTCCAGCAGCTCTCCGGCTTCTTCGACTGCTGCGAATTCCTCCATGTCCCGTGCACAGAGAACGAGGCCGCCGATGCACTAGCCAAGATCAGCTCATCCCGGCAAGCAATTCCGTCCGGCGTCTCCCTCGAGCGCCTACACAAGCCGTCCGTCAAGCCGTCTCCGGACTCCGAATCCATCTTTGTCCCCGACGACCCAGCCGCACCCCTCCTCGACGCGAATCCAGCGGCCACAAGCTCAAGCCCGGGGGCTGCCGCCTCAAAGCCGAACCCGGAAGCTGCGGGACCCGGCCCGGGGACTGCCGATCCCGGACCGGGGACTGCCGCGACCGATCCAGCTGATGCCGGCTCCGACCTCATCCCGGAAGCCGCAGAACCCGGCCCAGGGGCTGCTGAACCCGGCTCAGGGGATGCCGTGCTTAACCTGGCCGCCGTCATCCTCAACCCGGGGGCTGCCGCCTCCGGCTCGGGGGCTGCCGCCCCAGAACTCGCCATGGTGGCCGTCTTCGCCGTGGTGACAGCTTCATCATGGGCCCTGCCCATCTCAGAGTTCCTGGAGAACGGGGTCCTCCCCATGGACGAGACCGAGGCCCGGCAGATTCAACGCCAGGCATCCGCCTACAGCATCATCAACAACGAGCTCGTTAAGTGCAGTGCAACGGGCATTTTCCAGCGCTGCGTCGAACAGGACAAGGGCATAGAAATCCTCCTCGACGTACACCAAGGCGAGTGTGGGCACCACGCCGCCTCAAGGTCCCTGGTGGCCAAGGTTTTCCGCCATGGATTCTACTGGCCTATGGCCCTCCAAGACGCCGAGTCGCTTGTCCTCAATTGTGGGGATGCCAGCGCTTCAGCAAGCGCAGCCACCAGCCGGCTTTAGCACTGTGAACCATCCCGATCACCTGGCCCTTCGCGGTCTGGGGACTCGATATGGTAGGACCTTTCAAGACCGCTCGAGGCGGCATGACGCACTTGCTGGTGGCGGTGGACAAGTTCACCAAGTGGATCAAAGTGCGGCCAATCAAGAAGCTGGACTGGCCAACGGCCGTCCAGTTCATCAAGGATATTGCGGTGCGCTACGGTGTCCTGAACAGCATCATCACGGACAACGGCACGAACTTTGCCAAGGGCGCGCTCACGCAGTATTGCTCAGCCTCCGGCATCCACCTCGACTTGGCCTCCGTGGCCCACCCCCAGTCCAACGGCCAGGTCGAGCGGGCCAACGACCTCATTCTTTCCAGCATCAAGCCACGGCTCATCGAGCCGCTCGTCCTTTCACCTAGCAGCTGGCTTGACGAGCTGCCAGCCGTCCTCTGGAGTCTCCGAACAACGCCAAACCGGTCGACTAGGTTCACCCCATTCTTCCTCGTCTATGGAGCAGAAGCCGTCATCCCAACCGACATCGAGTTTGACTCACCACGAGTCGTGATGTACTCCGAAGCCGAAGCCAAGGAAGCGCGTGAAGACGGCGTCGACCTACTCGAAGAAGCACGCCTCTTGGCGCTCAGCTGTTCAGCCATTTATCAGCAAGGCCTGAGGCACTACCACAGCAAGAAGATCAAGCCCCTCGCATTCCGCGAGGGAGACCTTGTCCTCCGGCTCATCCAGTAGCAAGCCGGCCAGCACAAGTTGTCCTCCCCATGGGAAGGCCCCTTCATCATCAGCAAAGCCCTGTGTGACTGCAACGCGTACTACCTCATCGATGCCCGCAAGTCGAACAAGCGCAAGAGAGACACCGCCGGCGAAGAAACAACCTGGCCGTGGAATGTAGAACTCCTCCGCCCGTTTTACAGTTAGCTGTGTGCATGTATGTATCACTACTTTTTTTAGTTTGAAACCGCATGAAAAACTGTGGGGTCCCCGAACGACGCTCGGGGCTGCCCCTTTTTTCGCCAAGTTATTGTGTTCACACATTTATGCAATTTTTCTTCAAAACTCCCACCGCCGGGTTGACTCGCTCAACCCGGGGGCTCGGGGGCTGGCCGGCTTGGCCACCACCTCCCGTCCTCCTTAGCACATCTCGGCGTGTTTGGGTTGCCGCTGCCCTCCACTTCGCCCTACGCCACAGAACCAGCTTCGGCTGTTGGCCGGCAAGAACTATGGGCCCAAGCACCAACATGTCGCGGAAACACTAAGTTGGGTCCGCCGGATTGGCCAACCCGGCCCCGCCACTTTAACTTGCCGCATGACCGGCTGCTCGCCAGCCGGCTTCGCCGGATGCCGCCAGCCGGCCCAGTGGGTATTTTGCTCGCGCTCAATGTTTGAAGAGCCTAAGTACCCCGCGCCCCTTCCTAGGACCAAACTCCTTGTCACAGACCAGAACCCGGCTGTCCGACTCGCGGGGGGGAGGCCCAAAGAGGGGGGCGAGCAAGAAAACGGCTCGAAAAACAGAAAGCAAGAAACGCAAACACTCATGAAATATTTACATCATGAATTAAAACAAGCCCAAGGCCAGAGTTCATTACTTTACACCAAAACACCCCAGTGGGTGGGTGGACCTGCTACTTAACCGAAAAAGTTGCAAAGATAAAACAGGGCGGCTTCAGCCTCAGACAGCTCCAGCGTCGGGTTGCGCAGCTGCCGGCTCCCTCTCGGTTGCCTCCGGGTTCACCGAGGTGCCGGTGTCTTCCACCTCGGCGTCCTCATCCGCATAGGGGCCCGACCTCTCGGAGCTACCCTCTGGATCGTCCAGCAGCAGGCCGAAATCGTCAGGAGGAACGACTCTGCCATTTTCTGTCCGCTCCAGCTGGAACTCATCGTGCATCGAGAGCCCGGCGATGTAGCTGGCCCGGGCGGCAATCCGGTCGGCGTCCGCTTGTAGCTGGCGCTCCGCGCCGGCTCACTGGGCCATGAGCCGGTCTAGCTCCAAGTCCGAATACCATGATATCATGAACCTGAGCGCCATCTCGGCACTGGCACGAGCGGCAGAGACATGCCACGCGTGAAGCCGCGCCGGTCCAGCCTCCAACCACCGCGCCAGCCGCGAAAAGCTGTTCGGCGCAACGACGCTAGGCCAGAGGGCCGCCGTCATCCCCGCGCCAGCCTTGGAGACCCGCGCCATCTGGTCGCCCAAGGCTTGCAGACGAGCTTTGGCAGCAGTCATGATCTATGAGAAGGTCCAGGCGAAGTGTGGGTCAGTCCCGGCCCCCACGATCCCCTGCGGCGACCACTGGAAACAAACGGCCTCCTCCGCCACCCTGTGCGTCTCCGGGAAGTGCCCTGCAAAAAGAAGAACAAGAGCAGTCAGCAACCAAAAAGGAAAGAGGGCCGGCTTCTCAACCCGGCAGAATAAAAAAGATGCACTTGTTGGCGAAGGTCTCGTCCAGGTGATGCGCTTCGAGCAACATACCGTGCCGCTCCCTGGCGCCGGCACGGTCGCAGGCCTGAAGCGCCTTCTCCAGCTCGGCGACCTTGGCGACGACCGCCTTCAGCTCGGCATCCTTGGTGGCGGCCGCCTCCTCGTCCTCCTTGCGACGGCGGAGCTCCGCCTGGTGGGCCTCCGCCACCGTGGTCCCCAGCGCCTCAAGCGCTCCACCTCGGCTTGGAGTTGGCCCTTGTCATCGGCCAGCTTGTCGCGCTGCTGGATGGCTTCAGCAAGGGCCTGCTGGGCCTCTGCCGCCTTGGCCACCTCCGCCTTGAGGCGCTCCACTTCGGCTTGAAGCCGACTCTTGTCACCAGCCAGCTGCTCCTACCACTGGTAGGCTTCGGCAAGCGCCCGCTGAGCCTCCGCCACCTCCGCCTTCAGCTCCGCCACCTTGACCCGAAGCCAGCCGACATCGGCAACGACCCGGTCATACTGGTAGCCGGCTCGGATCAGCCGGACTCGCCAGGACGACACCTCAGCTACGGCAGCTGCGCAACAAAGATTCAGAAACAGAAGAAAGACTACCTTTAAGATTTGACCCAACTACTATGTAGTTGGCCTGAATCTCAGGGGCTACACCCAGTGGGTGCGCTAGCGTGCCCCCACTAAAAGAGCACGCAACAAGTTTACCTTTGGTGACACAGAGCGCCTCCTCCCTGGCGGCGAGCTGCGCCTTGAGCTGCCGGTGCTTCTCCAAGAGCTGGTTAAAGACGCCGACCCGGTAGGCATCTAGTTGCTGCGACGGATGAAAATTAGTACAAGACAGCAGTTTAAGATTCGACCCAACTACTACGTAGTTGGCCCGAATCTCGGGGGCTACACCCAGTGAGTGCGCTAGCGCGCCCCCACTAACTAGCCGCAAGAAGAAAAGCAGAAGAAAAAGGGAAGAACTTACCATCACGGCGCGTTCCAGCTCCCGTGCCCGCTCCGTCTCGGCCTGGGCAAAGGCCATCGCTACCTCCTCCTGCATCAGGGGCCCGATGAAGGCCTCGCTGGGCCCAGCCCGAGCCGACTGCGACCCAGTGACCTGACGGCTCCCCGGCCTGAACACCAGGGAGTACTCGCCGCACACCGCCTCCTCTGCGGCCGGCGTCCCCTCCGGCACGACGGCCGGAGTTGTCTTAGGCGCTGCGTTCTGCGGCACCCCACCCGTCGGCGCCTGGTGCGCCTTGTCCGGCGTCACCAGCGGCGCCTCCTCCCTCGACCTCCACCCGCTCGACCACGTCGGTCCGTGGCGGGGTATCATAGTCAATATCCACGACCTCCCGGTCGAGGTCCACCACCTCCGCACGGCCATCCTGGCCGCGCTCCACCTCTGACGGCGGCATGAAAACCGTCACCGCCAGCTCCATGCCCTCCGACATCTCAGGCCACGCCGGCTCCCCGCCGGCCCGCCCCCACACTGCTGCGGCCCTGGCCCAAGCCTGGGCCAATGCCGCCTCCATGTCCGCCACGGCCCGGTTCCGGTCCCGCCAGGCCAGCGCCTCAGAGTCGGCCGGATCCAGGTCAAGGTCCGGATCGGCCACCTCCTCGTCCCGGTCGATGACGCTGGACCGAGTTCTCCGGAACACGGCGCCGCCACCGGATGCAGCCTCCGTTGCCGCCAACACCAGCGACAACAGCGACCTGGAGCACAATGGAATAAGCAAACAAGGACAAAAACAAGCCGTTCAGCGGCTCGCCAGAAGTCAACAAGGAGAAAACTCGCCCGACCACCAGCGGGACGGTTAGTCTCGCCTCCACCGCTGGCAGGGCGCAACGCTTCCTCTTTGCGGACGGATTGGTGCCGGCCACCTTGTCCGCCGCGTGCTTTGTGGCCGGTTTCTGGGGTGCCACGTCCCCCTTTCCGTGCGGCCGGCTAGCCGTCGCCGCCCAAAGAGATGACCCGACCCCAGCCGCGTCACCGCCTCCTCCGCTCGGCGCCGCTGCATCATCAACTTACATCAACACCCCCGCCTTTCGGCCGGCATCTCAAGAAATCAAGCACGGAAGCTTACCCGCGCGGCGCGTCTCGCCGGCTTCGGCGTCGGCCTCCTCCGGGTCCTCGTCCTGGGCCGCCACCTCCATCGAGCCGGCCCGCTCCACCTGCGTCGGCGCCCGGTCATACGGATGCCGAATGGCAATCAGTAGCACCTCCCTCGTCATGTCAGGATGAACAAGAAGATGGGCAGCAGCAAAGTACAGAGACCAGGGACTCACCACCGATGCCTGGTTCGCATGGCTGTAGGGAGGCTTCCCGAACCGCCAGTCCTCCTTCAGCCTGGCCTTCGAAATGTCGTTAACCCGACGGGCGATCTGATCCGCCGCTAGGCACAGGGGCGACATCCTGTTGGGATCCTGAAGCCCGGTCATCAGGCCGATGATGTGGGTGCGGCGCTGCAGTGGCAGCACCCGGCGCATGATGAAGGCGGCAATGAGATCCATGCCGGTGAGCCCCTCCCACCCCTTCATCACCTCCACCCGGGCGTGTAAGTTCAGCACTGCCTGCAACGGGTGCTTGGGGAAGTAGTTCCAGTTCTGCTTCCCCTGCGGCGTCGCGTCGACGGAGGGCGGCAGATTGATATGGTCCGCGCCAAGGTTGCGGACGTAGAAGAAGGAGTTCTGCCACTTCTTGGCAGAATCCTCCATCGGCATCTTGGGGCACCCCCCGCGCATCCGCGTCGAGATGACGGCGGCCCCGCAGGAGGACATCTCCTCGGCCTTCGGGCCCTGATGCTTCAAGGAGAAGAAGCGCACCCAGAGGTCGATCATGGGCTCGACCCCCAGGTACCCCTCGCACAGGGTGATGAACCCCAAGAGCTGCAAGATGGCGTTTGTGCCCAGATGGTGCGGCTGGAGCCTGAAGAAATCCAGGAAGGCACTGAAGAAGTTGCTCGCGGGAAGGCCAAACCTGTGCTTGAAATGCGTGTAGAAGACCACGCGCTCGGTCCCCTTCGGCCGCGGCTCCTGCTCGCCCTCCGGCAGACGCACGAGTACCTCCGTCTCCCTCGGCAGGCGCTTGGTGTTGCGCAGATACTGGACGTCCTCGTCGGTAATGGAGGACCCCATCCATGAGCCCGACGGCAGCGCCATCGATGGTGCGGGGCGGAGCAGGAAAGGAGAGAAAAGATTGACAATGAAGTCTTGCTCAAAGCGGCGGAGCGTCGCAGCGCGCGGCGGTCGCAAGGGCGAAGGAAGGACGAAGAAGATGGGGTGCGCGAGCGAGACTAATCTCCGCCGCCCCCCCTCCTCCCAATTTATAAGCCACGGCCCGAACGTGGGGAAGTGGGATCGTTTGCGCTCGCCCCTCCCACTTCCCCGCAATAAGTGCGCACGTACTACGCGCAATAACTGCCTCGAGAATGGCAACCGACCCGTGGACACCGCAATAAATCTGCGCACATGGGCCAACGGTGCATAGTGGCGGGCCCCCGTCCATCGCCCTGTCCCATCGCGCGCGTGGCCTATTAGGCCCCTTCAGCTCCCGAGTGCCGCGTGGCGCCCGCGCCGAGCCTGAGAGATTGCTTCAAGATTCGACGGACTCCTCCGTTTCCCGCCTGCGTCGGGATGCCGCGATCCGACTTCCGGAAGCCGGCACACAGTGGGTGTTGCCAGACCCGGTGGTCACAAACTTCGCCATCGGCTGCCCTCTCAGGGTGGGAAACTGCGAAGGCCCTCCTACTCAAAGCCGACGGACTTTCACAGCTTCGGGGACTACTGTCGGGGGGATGAACCCCGGGCAGGCAACGGAACCCGGATCCATTTTAAAAACATCGGGGCCAGCATCGCCCCTCAATCTGGCTCACACTTGGCTGGGTTCCTCGACCCGGCCAAGTCCCTCGACCCGGCCGAACTCTTCGACCCAACCAAGACGGCAACCCGGCCGAACCCGGCGCACCAAGACTTCTCCAACAAGCTAGCTCCCCTGTGGCGTGTTACTCAACCCGGCCACGGGTCAGCTCCCGTCCCATCCGAGGCAGGCGATGGGACGAGTCTCCAGTAAAAGGGATGAGCAAGGCGATAGTACCCCACCAACCCCTCTGACCGGCAGAGGCGTGGCAACAGTGCCCCACCTACCCTGCTGACCGAGGCCGGCGTGGCTACAGCCCGCCCATCGTCACCGCTGACGCCAGTAGACGGTGACCTGGCGGTGCGCCACTGTAGCGGATTCGACCCGGCCACTCCGTGATGATCGACAAGACGGCAAATAGTGCCTCCAGGCACATGGGGCCCGCGCCCGGAAAACCCGATGAGCCCTCACACCCAGCGGGTCCCAGCACCGGCTTCCTGGACAATGACAACCCGGCCCCACGGCCTTGTAACTTTACCATTGTAACCCTGGGGGGTTGACCTATAAAACCCCCCAGGAGGCCTCATGTACGCGGGCAAGCAACTCACGTAGGACACACGCACACACCAGGTAAGGGAGCAGCCTAAGCCTTGGCTAGTCTTCCTCCTTCCTCCAAACAGCTCAAGGAGCAACTCTGTAGTGATACATATAAACCACGCTCGGCAGGACTAGGGGTATTATCTCTTCGGAAGGCCCCGAACCTGGGTATGTCTTGCGTCCCTCGCTCGCTCATGCCAACCCCGCCTCTGGAGCCCACCGATGCCCTCGAGCCTCCTCCTCTCTTTAGCCGTCCTTTGGCATCCGCCGTGCGCCCACCACGACATGTCTTGTCCATCACATCATTCTCCTAATGATGTGATCCCGTTATCAAATAACAACTCATGTCTATGGCTAGGAAACCATAGCCATCTTTGATCAACGAGTTAGTCTAGTAGAGGCTCACTAGGGTAATGTTGTTGTCTATGTATCCACACATGTATTTGAGTTTCCAGTCAATACCATTATTGCATGGATAATAAACGATTATCATGAACAAGGAAATATAATAATAACCACTTTATTATTGCCTCTAGGGCATATTTCCAACAACAATGTCGTCGGGGAAGAGGCTCTGGCTAGGTGGCGGACGAAGGAGGGTGTGGGGCTTCGCGGGTTTTCACAGCCTCGGTGTATGGATGGGGAAGGGGGCGGAGGGGATGGAGGGGTACCATGGCTTAGGGACGCGCTTGTATGGAATGTGGGCTAAGTTACGAAAGTACCCCCATGTATTTGAACTAGGCAGTTCTTTCGGTTCAGGGGTATAACAGGAATTTTGCGTGTCGGGATTTCGCAGGAGGTGAGAGTTTTAGCGTGCTTTGTAATTTTGGGATAGCAAGGCGCGGGTTGAGATGGAGGGAGTTTTCGGACCACAACGAGACAAAGAGATATCTTAACATTTTGGGATAACAAGGCGCGGGTTGAAATTTCGAGACAAGCCTAACATGTGCTGTACCAAATCAATTTGCACTTCCCTCGACGAAAAAAAAGGAAATCAATTCGCACCACACAAAAGAGTCTAGTCCCGTTTACTGTATGAGTTACTGCAAATGGCATTCAAAACCTTGAATCCATGTTATGTTCAATTAAAATATTTCGCTAGGTGTATAATGCATGTAACCTGGTACTCAAATGAACATTTTAGTTCATCCCAAACGTATATACTATCGCTTCAATATGAACTAAATTTGAATTTGTTTCTCTATTTGAATAATATCTACAATCATGATTGTTGTCATGTGAAACCATTTGAATTCATTTATCTATTTGAATATGATCTACAATCAAGATTGTTGTCAAGTTAAACCATCGTTTGTATATTATCTTCACAACACACCACATGATTATTGTCGAGTTAGATATGAACTATGTGTACTATATGAACTTGAACTCAAATTTTTCAATCCACTTTATGTTGATTTCAAATCATAGTACATTTCAAGCTCTAGCTAGGTCTTCATAATCTAAACCAAGTCTCATATGTATAATGTGTACCAAGTCTCATATGTACATAATGTATGGTGCCCCGCCCCCTACGCCTACAAGTATTTAGCTGTGAGCAACAAACGCCGCACATTATCACAAATTCAAATAAAAATGTGAGATTGTTCGATATATAGTATGGTTTAGATTGTTCGATATTTAGCTGTGAGTTACACACGCCACTCATTATCACATTATAATATAAAATGTCACTACTGCAGGATGCTGCTAACGCGACACTACAATCAGAGACCCTTTGACGAAACTATGTGCGATGCATTAATCGCAAACAAAGATGTAAAAAACCATCAAAAAAGATGCAAAACGTTTGTGATGGCGGATACATCAAACACGGTTCAGATTTTAGTTGCGTGTGCGATGCGGGGCATACGGTTCACTCAAATTAACTGTTTGCGATGAGCATAACAGCAGAAACGGTCAGACAGATGAAGGTGTGTGTGATATACGGCGTACAATTCACTAGGATGAACTGTTTGTGATTAGGCAACACAACAGAAACAGTCAGCCAGATCAGGGTGTGTGCGATATATGGCATACAGTTCACTCGGATGAACTGTTTGCGATTAGCCAACACAACAGAAATGGTTCAACTTAACAAGATGTGTATGATACGCGAGAAACAAGTCAGTAATCAGAAATGTGTGGGAAGACCGATAAGAACATAGACGATTCCTGTTAACAAGCCGTGTGTGTTGTGAGAAAACGATTGCTGGTATACAATTGTGAGTGATTGATGAAATCATCACCGACGGGTTCCATTGTTTAGTCCATGTGCGATGTGATTTGCTCTGTCCGCAGAACATCTACGCTCTGTCCGCAGAGCATCAACATATATACTTAAAAAGACAGCATTGCATAACCAAATTAAGCATACAATTACACAAGTGACTACACACATAAGATTTCCACACACCAAAGTAAGCAATTACACGCATACTAAACTAGGAGAAATGAGGATCTAATCATCTACTTCTTTTTATGATGATGCTTGCCACTGCCCTACTTCTGGCTGGATCCCTGACCGTTTTGGGGAAGGAGGCTCTTCCTCATGTCAACGATCCGCCTGTACATCTCATAGCTCGTGTACGCCTCCTTGGCCGCATACACGACGTGAGCTTTGTCGAGTTTATCCATCCAGGCCGAGTGCAAGGCACGCTTTGTCCTTGTTGCAGGAATCCTTCATGTCTCTATAGTAGGGGTCGATGATGGCCTCGGCGAGGTAAACCAGTGAGTCCTTCTCATGCTCGTTGCTACCCCAGATCTTATATTGGCCCTGGATGTCGACAAGATTCTGGCAGGCAATGCCCGAATTCTCAAGCACCTTTACATCGTTGGTGATGTCCACCATAGCGAACATGTAGTGGGGGATGTTGACAAACCTGGCGAAATGCTCGCAAGGCCTTGTGTCCGGGCAGTAGTGGTAGACGAGGACGTGATTGCGCATGCACATCTGGGCGACGGCGACCTTGGGACGAGACCCGGCACGAGCGCGGGTGTACTCGAGGTCGAACCTGACCACCTTGTACTTCTCCTCAGCAAGCAACAACTCCATGATGTGGATGGAGTGCTCCACCCAGACTGGGTTGTTGGTGTACACCACCGAGAGCTCCGTGAACCTTCAGTGGGTGTCCACCACGGCATGAATGGTGAACTGCTGCTCGTCGTCGGCAGCCACTCGGAGCGCCATTGGAGCCGCGCAGGATACCCTCTAAGAATTTGTCATGGTGGGTGTGCTTCTTTCAATAGTGGGCGTGATCCAAAGGTTGAAGCGACACAAGGGTTAAATGGCCGCTGTAATAAATGGGGGCCGGTCGGCATGTAATCGTCACATCTTGTCACCGCGTTCATAGCGGAGGATTCCAGTGCATGCTTAAGAACCCCGCACGCGTTTCGTTTGACCACGCGTGGGCTCGAAGAGGTGCCAAATGTATCGTTGATGAGCCTATTCCCGTGTAGCCGCGCAGTTTACCGCGCAAGCTTCCCGCCTGGCTAGTTTGGCCATGCGTCGGCTAGAAGAGGGGCAAATCATGGGCATTTATTAGCAAAAAGCTTTGTAAAAATGAAGTGTGTGGAATGCCTTCAATCATAAGTTAACCCATGGGTGACGAGGTCAAAGTTACACAGAAGGGTGATGATGGACACTCGAGTGAGATAATTAATTCTGCGCTCTACAGGGCACACGGTTGAAGAAACCAACTATGTGCAATAATGTCGAAGATCACAGTCGAGTTAGCTATACAGAACGTTTGCAATGAGATCGACAAGGGAAACACATTCAAGAATGCTTAATAAAATCTAAGTCCATTGCATATTAAGGTCAAAATAGTACAACCAATATACGAGTCTCATACGATGCCATTTCAATGATTGTACCACAAAAGCTCAAAATATTATAAGGTTCAAATTCTAGAGTTATATGGCTCAAATTTGAAGATTACAAGGTTCAAACTGATATTAGAAATGAAATTCTGCTCATTTAGCTGCAAACGCCCGCGCTGATCCGCTGAACATGGATATAAGAGAGGTTCAAACTAATCTTACCACTTGTAAGGCTGGTTTTGAAACATCATCATTTTTGCAAAGGGATCAACCACTGAGAAGTCATGTATGGGGTTGACATAGTGACTTCTGATTACTTTGTCAGCTGAAGTTCCAAAATGAAATTCAGCTTTTTCGGAGCCTTTTCCATTATACCGCAGCCGCCGGCGCTGATCAACAATCCATTCATTTTTGTGAAATAAATGTAGGGCAAACCTCATTACCTTCAGCACCCTTGATCTGACAACAAAGAACCTAGCGAATATAATCTCCGGTAAGGTCCCTTGGTATGAGTTCAAAGTAATTTTTGATACATGCAAATCTAGGCATTCAATGTGATTGTTATATTGTATCACATTATCCACCACCGGGCCAAATCTTATCCGCAAAAGAAGAAAATGTGTTAGCGCCTACGTGTAGTTTTGAACACTACTACATGCCTATTTTGTTTTGCGGGATTTGTAAAATGCACTAACGTATCTTCGATCCGACATGATTAACATGGGCATTTGATTACAATCTAGAAAAATGTAGCCTTCTTTACAAGAGGTTGGAGTGGATGAAAAAATCCCTAAGAAACATAGTACAGATGAATCCAAAGGAGAAATGCTTATGGATTGTAACCATATGGATCAAGCAACCAATATGGGGGGAAACATGTATATACTAAAATCCTCCAAAATTCCTCAAAAATCGTAGTACATTGTCATTGTAAACTTGGGAAAAGGTGTCAAAAATTGAACTCCCTTATGGTTAACATTTAACAGGAAAGGAACATCACCTCGATATATAGCTTCTCCAGGCACGGAAAGCATCTCAAGAAACTGACAACTTGGTCCAGGTTGGGGCCAATAGATTCTAGTGCCAAGACCTTCACTGTGTGCAGATTCAGGATCAAGCTTGTCGGAATCATTTTCTGGATGACAGACGAACATACATCTTCAAAATTAGAAATAATGTTAATTTCAAGAAGGAGAGGTAGAAGGCGACTGTTGTACCTGAATGGGTGTGGATCCAATAACAAGTTCGGAGTATTTGTCAGACGAGTAGCCCACCACTCTCAATTTCGGCGCAGAAATGACATTGATTCTTGTTGGGCCTTCTTGGTCAACTATAAGTAATCTCTCAAGTGAAGGTGTGTCCTCAATGACCATACCGTGGTACACATTTTGTGATGTCTTGTTGCAGCACCAGCAACACACATATATAGTCAGAAGAGTCATGGAGGTGATGTGGAAGCTACTCAACCCATTGATCGCCTAAAGATGAAGATACTCGAGTGTAGCACAGCCGCAGAGCAGGCGCTCCATGTCACCCTTTGGGAAACAGATGGCGATGAGCTCGAGGTGCTTCAGTCGTGGTAGAATAAGAGCAGGCGCATCATTAAGGGGGGATGGCAGTTCATGAACTTGGCGACGCACAGCGTGGGCGCGAGGCAGAGCGCGGACGTTGGCAACAAGCGCATATGCCCATCATTAAAATTGAGCTCCTCGAGTTGATCTAGGGCGGGGGATCAGAACCACTCGTCAAGCTTGGCTGGGTCCTTGCCATTGGAACGGAACTTACCCATGCTAAGGCCTCTGGTTGGGCCATGGTCACTGCCGAGGATCTGGGAGAACACATCCAAGCTTTTGCATTAGCCATGGTGGAGCTCGTGGGTGTCTATGAGGTCGAGAGGGGTGGAGTGCCATAGGGGGCGCCACCACCGGGAAAGGACGGTTGTCCGTGCCCTATATTTGATTGGGAGGAGGGAGATGATGACTATCAACATATCATCGAGGTGGCTGCTGATGAAGTCTAGGCCTGCTGGAGTCGCTTGCGGTTCTTGCTCGACCCGCCTCCGCTTGTTGGCAGCCCCGTTCTCCACCTCTGGAGTCTCCTCGTCAGCGGCGCTTTCGATAGAAGTGGGAGTACAAGGAATATTTAGTTAAAACAGGGCAAAAGAAAAGTGTATTGGTAACTAGAAGTTAGTAGGTAGGAATAGAGTAAGAAGATGGAATAAAAATTGGTTGCTTAAATACTACACAATTCCTTTGATATTGCCGGGTAAGTCAACATGTAGATACTTGAAAACAACACTTACTTCGAACAAAGTCTGGATGGATGATATCGTTGGGGAAGTTAGCAATTTTAGTGCAGTGCAATTTTAGTGTCAGCTTTCAGTACATAAAACTTAGAAATTTCTGTCCAAAGGCCAGTGCCAAAATTGGAGTCACCACATTCATCAAGTATTATAGAAGCAACAATTGTAAATCCATGGTTTGTGTTCAGTATGACATCCCTGCAGTCTTGATTTTCGTAAAGGGCAAGATTGTGTACTACAGATGTTGTTGCATAGCAAGGGACGTGGTGCAGAAAATGGTAGGATTGTTAAAGAATATGGTAACATGCAAACATGGGTGAAATTGAAAGAACTGTACAACCGTTGAAATCAAAGGACAAAAATCTATAATTAAACAGATAGGGTAACCATGATGTCATGGAAATATGAGAGTAATCGAAAGAACAATACATCATTAATTTGCCTAATATAGAAAGAAGAGGAAAACAATGCCCTTTGACGTATATGCTGCATGTCGCACCTTTTATCCAAATGTAGCAATATATTGTATATGTTCATGAAAGTAGGCCATGCCAACCGATGTAGGGTGAGATTGAACATACCGCGCGCTTCCTCAAGTCATCTGGTACGGTGAGATGGAACTCCACGGATTTCTAGTCGGGGCCGCAAAGTCATGATGTGTCCGCGCACTGTACACTCTATGAATGAAAGAAAACCCTCAAATCAGCTCAAATAAAAATGATTTCACAGCGATTTCGGCCGGGTGATTAAAGGAGGCAGATGAACTGGGATAAGAGATGAGAGGATATCTCATTAAATTAGTTACCTTGTTGTCCATAAGAAAAAACCCTCAATGCGGCGGATTCCCCAATCGGGCGGAGCTGGGTCGACGGCGAGTAGCGTCGAGAAAGTCGATGGTGATAGGCGGCGACAAGCGGAAGTGGCAAAATGCGGTGGGGTTTGCCGATAGCCTGGCGGCGGCGACATGCGTCGAGCTAAGTGGTTGTCGCAGTGATAGGCGGTGCCATGTAAAGTCGTGGAGGAGCTTGTTCAGGTGTGAATGGGGACCGGAGGGGGTGGCCGGCGGGGTGAGGGTTTTTGTGACGTGGGGATGGTGAGGGTTTTCTTTTTTCCTTTTTGAATTGGGTGGTGAGGGTTTTCTTTTCTTTTTCCTTTTTGAATTGGGTGGTGAGGGTTTTCTGTCCCACAAAGAGTTTCGGAGGCAACGGTTTGCTAGAGCCAACCGTGTGTGATTGACGTAACTAGGAAAATGGAGGTCATTGCACACGGTTTCAATTTGGGAAAATAACAATGTTTCAGGGTGGTTCCACTTTTCCTTCATTGGTTGAATCTGAAAGATTTACCCACGCTAAACATTCACCCTAATATGCATAAAATTCCATCAACCAAACTGATTGCATCCATATCCCACATTTAGACATAAGTAAACATAGATTAAACATACTCGGGCATAGATAATAAGTCGTCACAAGCATAGTTCGACCATCATTAAGCATACTCAAGCACATTTATAATTAAGACACTACATAGCCATACATAGTTTAATCCCACATCTCATCTCATCTGCCAGCACAATCATGAAGCTTCTCCGGGTACTCAGCGTACACGGCGTGCGCCACCCTGCGAGAATACTTCTGCCTGAAGGAGCTAACGGCTCATCCTCTTGCATGCGCCAGAACACTTTGATACACGTCATGAAGCTTTTGGTTGCAAAATGGGCATCGATAGCCCCCGTTCCAGGTCCTAATACACTTGTTATGCATTCCCGCATAAAGCTCCCTGAGAATTTGCCTCTTGTACCTCCTCTGGCCATCTTCATCCTCGCCGTCGACATCGTCAGATAGCACCTATACATATAGTAAAAAAATGTGGCGTCAAATTTGGAATACAAACTAATCTCTAGCGAACATTTGGCAGTTGCCAAAATTTGGCATCAAATCAATTTTACATGCCGTAAAGTAGGATTAGGAATTTATGGCTATTTTCTTACACATTTCCAGAGATTATGGTTTGATTTTTAAGCACAATCGTCTATGTACATACCAATCTTGAAAAAAAATGGCACAAACATATATGTAGGTCATTCAAAATCAATTGTCAAGACCTGGCTAGGAATTATTAGCACGGACACTAACCCTAGTCGGATTATTAGCATAAATCATTTGCACAGATGAAACAACTAATCATTTAATATTTGTACCATTCAAACAATCAATACACTACACGGATCTAACGAAACTTACTCAGATTTCAGGGATTGAGAGAACATAACCATAGGATTTATATTCCAAAAAGGGGAAGGTAGGAGTAACCAGAGAAACCCTAGGCTGTATTTGACACATAAATGGGTATAGATGACTAACCGTTTGTCCTTCATCGTCGGAGTCGTCGCCGAAGTCATAGCCGGAGTCGGTGTGGACCTCTGGCTCCGGCTATGGAATCACGATGCCATCGACGACGTCAAGGTGCAGCGATACCTCGTCGGTGGCGACGGCAACCTCTGTCTCCATCTTCATGCCAAGCTTCGGTGCTTCAGTAGCCCCAGCGTCGCCACTCCCTTCGATGGGGCGCTTCGGCGGCATCCTCATACAATAACAGCTTTGAGGACTGAGAGCGGCGTCGAGGATGCAGACTGAGAGAGAGGATTGTGTGTGTGGTGAGGATGGGGGG
Source organism: Thinopyrum elongatum (assembly GCA_011799875.1). Taxonomy (NCBI): domain Eukaryota; kingdom Viridiplantae; phylum Streptophyta; class Magnoliopsida; order Poales; family Poaceae; genus Thinopyrum; species Thinopyrum elongatum. The sequence continues at coordinate 139,454,421 of CM022297.1, forward strand.
TGCGGCTGCTCGACCGCGCCATTAATATGGAGTAGTGGGAGAGAGGCGGGCGGCGGTCAAACCGTTGGCTCGCCTCTCGGTGAGCCTACGCATCGGACTGCTGGCATGCCTACCATCATTTCACACAGCCACTCGCATGCATCCCAAAGACACTATGCAGCGAGCACACCTCCCGTCAATTCACACACCTGCACGCACGCCCCCCGGCCTGCCTGCGCGGCGGACTGCTCACATGCGTCCCGTCAATTCACGCCTGCTCGCACGGCACACGGGTCGCGTGGCGGCACGTATATTGTTTTTCTATTTTGATGATTAATGCTACCACTTTATTGCTTAACCGAAGCATGGCATGTATCCATAGTTGGTCTGACGCTCACGGTTCGAATAAATAATCCATTTGCGATATTGGTTCCCAATTATTAATAATCTCCCATTTGTAAGAAGATAAAGATTACATCAAAACTTGTCTCAAAATTGACAAAAAAAGTACAATACCATTGTGTATTGGTGTCCATATGACAACACGATAAGTTTCATGAATTTCAAATAAGTTTTGGATGTACTAGATTTTAAAAATCAAGATTCTCAATGTTTGAAATTTCTTGCACGGGGAGTAAACATGCACCCAGTGAGACACACGTGTTTTTCCAATCCATTTAGGTGCACTGTCACATGTGCATGTAGCTCAAATTTGATTTTTGCACATTATACACCTAGAAAATCAATCAATGTACTAAAACGTCTTAATGATCTCTTTTTTTTCAAAATTAAAACGTCCCTCCTTTGGTAACATATGTTCACCGCGGGAAAATTTAACATGCATCGTAGTTGCGGTGGATGCGTGGTGTGTGTGTGTGCGTCTGGGGTGGGGGTGCTGGCAGTACACTACGGGTCATGAGCCATCATGTGGGTTGGCCGTTTGGAGAGGCAAGTGCCACATCAAAGTCGTGAATTCATTATTTAGAACATTACACAACCCTTTCATACATACATGTTTTGGCCACATGCAGTCGGTGGTTGTCCTACACGACACTCACTTGCGTGTGACGCTTTCTGTAGGCCCGCGAGGTCGTCTTCCATCACTTCGACCAACAGCCGGCAGAGAGGTTAATTTGACCAGCACGGTTGATTCTTTTTTGTTTGTGTTATGGTGGTAGTATATAGGACACGTCGAAGAGGTGGGAGGGGACTAGCATATATACTACGTACTCGTCCGTGAACACACCTCACTCAATGTCGAGACTTTTCGGTTTCCGAGGCATGTGCCACATCAAAGTTGTGCATTGGCTATTCAAACATCACACAACACCTCTTTGGGCCACATGCATGCAGGCGACAGTTATCCTAGGACACTCACGTGTGACGCTTCCATCTGTGGGCCCACGAGGTCGTCATCCATGCATGCATCACTTTGACCTACATCAGGAAAGGTTAATTAATTTCACCATCAAGGAGTATTATTTTTGCTTTGTATTACGGTAGGAGCATATAGTATGCGTCGAAGAGGGGGAAGGGGACCAGCATATGTAGTACGCTTCATGAACCTCGCTCTATGTGGGGACTTTATGATTTTTGAGGCATGTGCCACATCAAAGTTGTGCATTTTGGGTATTCAAACATCACAACCACACACACCTCTCCATACATATGTTTGGCCCACATGCAAAGCGATGGTGGTTGTCCTCTGGCACCCACTCACGTGGTTATCATCGATATCGATGCTTTCCATCTGTGGGCCGCTTGGTCCATCACTACTTTGCTCGACAACGAGTGAGGTTAATTTGACTTAGGAGGGGATTATTTTTTGGTTTGTATTACGGTATATAGGTCATGCTCTGGGATGACATGATATAGTTTGAGCACACATGCATGTGTACGCATGAATCCCTCGCATCGAGTCGAAGTGGGTAGTACCACGACACATCATGAACCGATCTCGCTCTGTGTGGGGACTGAGCAATTTTCGATGCGCGTGCCACATCAATGTTGTGCATGGTATTCAAACATGCATGCACGCACCACCTCCGTACATACATATGCATGTAGTGGTTGTCTTCGAATGGTACACTCCCTCATGTGGTTGTCGGCGACAAGCCTATATATTCGTGGGCCCATGTGGACATCCATGATCACTTTGACCGACAACGAGATAGGTTACCATGGTGGATTATTCCTTTGGTTCCTGTTATCGTAGTAGGTCATGGTGAGATTCAGACCTAAGTTTGAGCGCATGAATCCCCGTCATCGGCTCGAGGTGTGGTGTGACATACATATATACAATGCGTCGTCAACTAACCCTTGCTCTGTGTGGGGATTTCTGGTTCCAAAGCATGGTGCCACAACAAAGTTGTTCCATTGTGTATTCAAACATCAACACTCTATACATATGTTTGAGCCACATGCAGGCAGTGGTTGTCTTCGCGGACTAGCTACTTGCGTGATTATTGGCGAGCTAGCCCATCTCTGGGGTCGCATGGACATCCATCACTTTGACCAACAACAAGAGAGAGGTTGTACGACCAAGGTGGATTCTTCTTGGTCCGTTTTATGATACATATTGGTGAGATGCCCTCTCCCGCCGACTGAATGTGTGTGTGTGTGTGCGTGTGATGGGGGGCTGCTACTTCGCACTTTGATACATCTCCAACGTATCTATAATTTTTGATTGTCCATGCTATTATATTATCTGTTTTGGATGTTTTATAAGCATTAATATGCTATTTTATATTATTTTCGGGACTAAACCTAGAGCCCAGTGCCGGTTTCTGTTTTTTTCCTTGTTTTTGACTTTTACAGAAAAGGAATATCAAACGGAGTCCAAATGGAATAAAACTTTACGGTGATTTTTCTTGGACCAGAAGAAACCCATGAGATTTGGAGAGGAGGCCAGAAGACCCACGAGGCGGCCACAAGCCATGGGGGCGTCCCCCAGGGGGGCGCCCTTCTGGCTTGTGGGCCCCTTGTGGACCGTCTTGACCTAATCTCTACACTATAAATCCTCAAATATTCCCCCTATACCAGAGGGCACAACAAAAATACTTTTCCGCCGCCGCAAGCTTCTGTTCCCGTGAGATCCCATCTTGGGGCCTTTTCCGGCACTCCGTCGGAGGGGGATTCGATCACAGAGGACCTCAAGATCAACCTTGCTGCCCTTTCGATGAAGTGTGAGTAGTTTACCATGGACCTAAGGGTCCATAGCTATTTGCTAGATGGCTTCTCTCACTTTGATCTTCAATACAATGTTCTCCTCGATGTTCTTGGAGTTCTATCCGATGTAATCTTCTTGTGGTGCATTTGTTGAGATCCGATGAATTGTGGATTTATGATCAGATTATCTATGAATATTATTTGAGTCTTCTCTGAAATCTTTTATGCATGATTAAGCTATCTTTGTATTTCTCTTTGAAGTATCGGTTTGATTTGGCCAACTAGATTGGTTTTTCTTGCAATGGGAGAGGTGCTTAGTTTTGGGTTCAATCTTATGGTGTCCTCACCCAGTGACAGAAGGGGTAGCGAGGCACGTATTGTATTGTTGCCATCAAGGATAAAAATATGGGGTTTATACCATATTGCTTGAGTTTATCCCTCTACATCATGTCATCTTACTTAAAGCGTTCCTTTGTTCTTATGAACTTAATACTCTAGATGCAGTCAGTAGTCAGTCGATGTGTGGAGTAATAGTAGTAGATGCAGAATCGTTTCGGTCTACTTGTCACAGATGTGATGCCTATATTCATGATCATTGCCTTAGATGTCTTCATAATTATGCGCTTTTCTATCAATTGCTCAACAGTAATTTGTTTACCCATCGTATGTTTTCTTCAAGAGAGAAGCCTCTAGTGAAACCTATGGCCCCCGGGTCTATTTTCCATCATATATTTTCAGATCTATAAACCAAAAAACACAAAAAATACCTTGCTGCAATTTATTTATATTTACTTTAGTTTGCTCTTTCATTTATCTTCTATACCTATCTCTATTAGATCTCACTCTTGTTCATGACCGTGAAGGGATTGACGACCCCTTTTTGCGTTTGTGCAAGTGTTTGTCAGTTTGTGCAGGTAAGTATATTGGAGACTTGCTTGTGCCTCCTACTGGATTGATACCTTGGTTCTTAACTGAGGGAAATACTTATCTCTACTTTCCTGCATAACCCTTTCCTCTTCAAGGGAAAAATCAACGCAAGCTCAAGAAGTAGTAGGAAGAATTTCTGGCACCATTGCCGGGGAGGTTCTACATCAAGCCTACCAAGTACCTATCATAAACTCTCATCTCTTGCACTTACATTAGTTGTCATTTGCCTCTCGTTTTCCTCTCCCCCACTTCTAAAACATTTTCAGGAAAATACAAAAATATTTGCCTTTTTATTCGCCTTCTTTCCGTTCGTCTTTTCGTTTGCCTTTATGTCTTACTTGGTTTGTTTGCTCGTTCGCTTGGTATAATTGTGTGTTTATTAAAAATGAAGAACAAAATGTTTATGGATCCTCATCCACTTGCTAATCTTTTTAAGAGATCCAATTATGATGAACCAATTGCTAGTGAGTTCAATGCACTAGATTATCTTTATAAAGTTTTGCTTGAAATTCGTGAATCTAAAAATTGTGATGAAATTTATGAAATGATTCCCGATAGCTCCTTGAATGAAAAGCATGATTGCCATGATGTTATTATAAATTCTATTAATGTCAATTATGTTAATAATATGCAAAACCCTAAACTTGGGGACGCTAATTTTGATATGTCCACTACTTATTGCAATGATCATGATTGGGGTGATTCTTCTTATTATCTTGAAAATTTATTTAAGATCATGGTAATAATGTTTGCAATAATATTGAAAGTGGGTTTGGAAGAGTGTCAACTTTAGGAAATAATAATCCCACTACTTTGGAGTTTGACCAATCTTATGAATTTTTTGATAAAAGTGGGCTTGGAGAAGTCATGACTTTATTTTATGATAGTCCCACTATTTTGGAAGAGTGTCAACTTTGCATGCATGTGGATCATGAAGAGAATATTTTATGTGAAAGTTATACTGTGGAATTTGATTATGATCCTACATGTAATTATTATGAGAAAGGAAAATATGGTTGTAGAAACTTTCATGTTACTAAATTACCTCTCATTATGTTGAGATTGCTATGGTTTCTTTCTTCTTTCGTGCATATGCTAGTTTTTGCTTGTCTTGATAAATCTTTTCCCTACAAAATGCCTATGCATAGGAAGTATCCTAGACTTAAACTTGTTTTTCACATGCTACATGATGCTATCTTCGTGTTTCAATTGCTTTTTTATGTGAGCATCATTAAAACTATCAACGCCTAGCTAAAAGGCTTTAAAGAAAAGCGCTTGTTGGGAGACAACCCAATATTTTTATTTTCTGTTTTTATGAGAATACACATTATTACCTCTGTAGTAATTGTGTTTTGGTGTTTTAATTAGTGTTTGAGCCAAGCAAGACCTTTGGGATGCTTTGGTATATCGTTGATTTAGTTTTGCTGAAAAACAGAAACTTTTGCGTCCAGTAACAGAATTATTTAAATTCACTGGAGCGTGGAAACATTCTGAATTTTTTACACAAGATTGATATATGAATTGCCTCTGATTTACTAATGATTCAGAATTTTGGAGTTACAGAAGTATGACTAATATTCTGGTTACTACAGACTGTTCTGTTTTTGACAAATTCTGTTTTTTATGTGTTGTTTGCTTATTTTGATGAATCTATGGGTAGTATCGGGGGGTATGAACCATGGGGAAGTTGGAATAAAGTAGATATTAAATTTGAATGAGTTCACAACAGTACCTAAAGTGGTAATTTATTTTATTATACTAACGGATCTTACGAGTTTTCTGTTGAGTTTTGTGTTGTGAAGTTCTCATGTTTTGGGTAAAGATTTGATGGACTATGGAATAAGGAGTGGCAAGAGACTAAGCTCGGGGATGTTCAAGGCACCCCAAGGTAACATTCAAGGATAACCAAGCATCTAAGCTTGGGGATGCCCCAGATGGCATCCCCTCTTTCATCTTCAATCCATCGGTAAATTTACTTGAGGTTATATTTTTATTCACCACATGATATGTGTTTTGCTTGGAGCGTCTTGTATGATATGAGTCTTTGCTTTTTAGTTTGCCACACTCATCCTTGCTGTACACACCTTTTGAGAGGGAAACACTTTAATCGTGAATTTATTAGAATACTCTATGTGCTTCACTTATATCTTTTGAGCTAGGCAGTTTGCTCTAGTGCTTCACTTATATCTTTTTAGAGCATGGCGTGGCTTTATTTTATAGAAATTGTTGAACTCTCATGCTTCACTTATATTATTTTGAGAGTCTTAAAGAGCATGGTAATTTTTTTAGGTTATGAATTTAGTCCTAATATGATGGGCATCCAAGAGGGATATAATAAAAACTTTCATATAAAGAGCATTGAATATATGAGAAGTTTGATTCCTTGCATTTGTTTTGAGATATAAAGATGGTGATATTAGAGTCATGCTAGTGAGTAATTGTGGATTGGTAGACATACTTGTGTTAAAGTTTGTGATTCTCGTAGCATGCACATATGGTGAACCGTTATGTGATGAAGTCGGAGCATGATTTATTCTTTGATTGTCTTCCTTATGAGTGGCGGTCGGGGATGAGCGATGGTCTTTCCCTACCAATCTATCCCCCTAGGAGCATGCGTATTAGTACTTTGTTTTGATGGCTAATAAACTTTTGCAATAAGTATGTGAGTTCTTTATGACTAATGTTGACTCCATGGATTATACTCACTCTCATCCTTCCACCATTGCTAGCCTCTCTAGTACCGCGCAACTTTCGCCGGTGCATTAAACCCACCATATACCCTTCCTCAAAACAGCCACCATACCTACCTATTATGGCATTTCCATAGCCATTCCGAGATATATTGCCATGCAACTTCCACCGTTCCGTTTTATTATGACACATACCATCATTGTCATATTGATCTCATATGCATGAGACATTCATATAGAGTCATATATTTGTTCTAGTATCGAGTTGTAATTCTTGAGTTGTAAGTAAATAAAATTGTGATGATCATCATTATAAGAGCATTGTCCCATGTGAGGAAAGGATGATGGAAGCTATGATTCCCTCACAAGTTGAGATGAGTCTCCGGACTTTAAAAAAAATAAAAGAGGCCAAAGAAGCCCAAAAAAAGAAGGCAAAGAAGCCCAAACAAAAACATGAGAGAAAAAGAGAGAAGGGACAATGTTACTATCCTTTTCCACACTTGTGCTTTGAAATGGCACCATGTTCTTCATGATAGAGAGTCTCCTATTTTGTCACTTTCATATACTAGTGGGAATTTTTCATTATAGAACTTGCCTTGTATATTTTGATGATGGGCTTCCTCAAATTGCCCTAGGTCTTCATGAGAAAGCAAGTTGGATGCACACCCACTTAGTTTCTTTTTGAGCTTTCATACACTTATAGCTCTAGTGCATCGATTGCATGGAAATCCCTACTCACTTGCATCGATATCAATTGATGGGCATCTTCATAGCCCATTAATTTGCCTAGTTGATGTGAGACTTTCTCCTTCCTTTTTTTCTTCTCCAGAACCACCATATTCTATTCCACCCATAGTGCTATATCCATGGCTCACGCTCATGTATTGCGTGGAAGTTGAAAAAGTTTGAGAACACCGAAAGTATGAAACAATTGCTTGGCTTGTCATCAGGGTTGTGCATGATGAAATACTTTGTGTGATGAAGATGGATCTTAGCCAGACTATATGATTTTGTTGGGATAACTTTCTTTGGCCATGATATTTTGAGAAGACATGATTGCTTTGTTAGTATGCTTGAAGTATTATTGTTTTTATGTCAATATTAAACTTTTGTTTTGAATCTTATGGATCTAAATATTCTTGCCACAATAAAGAAAATTGCATTGATAAATATGTTAGGTAGCATTCCACATCAAAAATTCTGTTTTTATCATTTACCTACTCGAGGACGAGCAGGAATTAAGCTTGGGGATGCTTGATACGTCTCCAACGTATCTATAATTTTTTATTGTTCCATGCTATTATATTATCTATTTTGGATGTTTAATAGGCATTAATATACTATTTTATATTATTTTTGGGACTAACCTATTAACCTAGAGCCCAGTGCCAGTTTCTGTTTTTCCTTGTTTTTTGACTTTTACAGAAAAGGAATATAAAACGGAGTCCAAAAGGAATAAAAATTTACGGTGATTTTTCTTGGACCAGAAGAAACCCACGAGACTTGGAGAGGAGGCCAGAAGACCCACGAGGCGGCCACAAGCCGTGGGGGCGAGCCCTAGGAGGGGGACGCGCCCCTGGCTTGTGGGCCCCTCGTGGACCGTCTTGACATAATTTCTGCACTATAAATCCTCAAATATTCCCCCTATACCAAAGGGCACACCAAAAAAATACTTTTTCGCCGCCGCAAGCTTCTGTTCCCAAGAGATCCCATCTTGGGGCCTTTTCCGGCACTCCGCCGGAGGGGGATTCGATCACGGAGGACCTCTACATCAACCTTGCTACTCTTCTGGTGAAGCGTGAGTAGTTTACCATGGACCTAAGGGTTCATAGCTAGTAGCTAGATGGCTTCTTCTCTCTCTTTAATCTTCAATACAATGTTCTCCTTGATGTTCTTGGAGTGCTATCCGATGTAATCTTCTTTTGTGGTGCGTTTGTTGAGATCCAATGAATTGTGGGTTTGTGAACAGATTATCTATGAATATTATTTGAGTCTTCTCTGAACTCTTTTATGCATGATTAAGATATCTTTGTATTTCTCTTCAAACTATCGGTTTGGTTTGGCCAACTAGATTGGTTTTTCTTGCAATGGGAGAGGTGCTTAGTTTTGGATTCAATCTTGCGGTGTCCTCACCCAATGATAGAAGGGGTAGCGAGGCACGTATTGTATTGTTGCCATCAAGGATAAAAAGATGGGGTTTATATCATATTGCTTGATTTTATCCCTCTACATCATGTCATCTTACTTAAAGCGTTGCTCTGTTCTTATGAACTTAATACTCTAGATGCAGGCAGGATTCAGTGGATGTGTGGAGTAACAGTAGTAGATGCAGAATCGTTTCGGTCTTCATAATTATGCGCTTTTCTATCAATTGCTCAACAGTAATTTGTTTACCCACCGTATGTTCTCTTCAAGAGAGAAGCCTCTAGTGAAACCTATGGCCCCCGGGTCTATTTTCCATCATATATTTTCAGATCTATAAACCAAAAAACCCAAAAATACCTTGCTGCAATTTATTTATATATACTTTAGTTTGCTCTTTTATTTATATTTTATACCTATCTCTATTAGATCTCACTCTTGTCCGTGACCGTGAAGGGATTGACAACCCCTTTTTCGCGTTGTGTGCAAGTGTTTGTTAGTTTGTGCAGGTGCATATATTGGAGACTTGCTTGTGCCTCCTACTGGATTGATACCTTGGTTCTTAACTGAGGGAAATACTTATCTCTACTTCTTTGCATCACCCTTTCCTCTTCAAGGGAAAATCAACGCAAGCTCAATAAGTAGCACACTTTGCTAGGTGAACCTTCGTGGGGGCGGGCATGCGCTCATAACTTAGGATTCCCCGCCTGCCGACACGATGGGGGGGGACAAGCAATACCGTGCGCTTTGTGAGATAGGTGCCACATCAAAGTTGTGCATTTGGTATTTGAACATCAAACCACCCTTTTCATACATATATTTGGTCCACATGCAAGTGGGTTCGTGTTCTGACCCTTTCCCGCGTCATTTTCGCCAAATTTGTGAACATTAGGCAAGTCGGATGACACAACAGACACGGTTCGCTCACACTAACCGTGTGCCACGCCGGTGCCCCTATCACGCACATCAGCACAGTACATTGGGCTCCATGAGGCTTCCCCTCTGAAAAATATCTACCCACCTGTACGGTTTTTCTGTTTGATAACACATGGTTATTATGTTTCGACCGTGTGTGATGTTTGTTGTTCCCGCTCCCACCTGCATCCCTTGAAAACATCCGCCCGGCTCGAGGGTTTTTCTGTTTCATAACACACGGTTGTTATTTCAGGACCTTGTGCGATGCATCATCCAAATTTTCAATAGCCCCGGCATTTTACTCCCGCGTAGTAAAAAATTTAATAGCCGCGTCATTTCCTCAAACACCCCCCCTCCACACACACACCCCAAAAACTCCTCAGTCACGCGCGCGCGCACACACACACACACCCCACCACAACCCCTCCCTCGCTCAAAACCCTAGCAAGGCCGCCGCCGCCGCAAGGCCTCCATTGTCAACATCTGCCGGTTTGCCCGTGCAGCTTACCCACCGATCTCCATACCCTAGCTGCCCTGAGTTTCTTAGATGACGCCTACCAAACGCCCCTTTCCCACAGATCCCCATCCCCCACTCCAGACCATCACAGCCTAGGCTCGGCTACGCTTCCCGTGGAGCTTGAGGAGCGACTGGCCCAAAAGAGGTGTATCACGGCCTCTTCGCCCGACGCTGCCGAGGTGGCCGCCGAGGAAGCTGATGACCATTACTGGCCGCAGGCTCTCAATCAGTGGGCTAAAGTATGCGGGTATGTTGCGGACGCCGGCTACGACATCAAGGTTGTCGAAAGTGACGGCCTGACGCGGGCTATGTCACAGGTTAAGTGGCCCACCCCCAACCCCTCGGGTTCAACTGCCGTCGATCTCATCCATGGCCCCGCCGCTGATCTCCTCTGGCTCGCTGTCAAGAATTTGCCATCTTACATCGCCATCAAGCCCCTTTTGTCTTTTCTGAAGGACACATTCTGCAACACTGGCTTGGGATCCATAGCTGCCAAGTCAGACCTCATCAACGGCAACCATGATGAGGGCACCCTCTCTGGCTCTTCCAAGGGGAAAGAGCCCATCTGCGACATCAGGGAGGGCACCCTATAGTCGTGCTCTTCCAAGGGGAAGGAGCCCATCTGCGACAACATGGAGCGCACCCAGGGTCCATGCTCTTCCCACAGGAACGAGCCCATCTGTGACAAGTGAGGAAACCCATGATTTGTTTTGCCATGCCTCTTCACAGGGGGGAACCCATGATTTGTTTTGTCGAGTCCCTTTTGTAGTGTAGTGAGAATATGTCCAGTTTTAATTGCTATATTTGGTTGTTTGCAGTATGCCTTGTTTATTTCAGTTGTTCACAATGTGATGCTCTATATGTGCAACTATTTACTGTGCAGTACATTTTCATCAATACCAGTTTTAAACATACCGATAGGAATGCATATATTTGCTTGCTGTTAAGCCTGTTATGGCTAGCATATGCCTCTTTTAAAGTTTTTTGGTTGTTCGGTTGTTTGTTGTTAGCATATGTCCAGTGTTAAATGCTATCTTTGGTTGTTTGTAGTATGCCTTGTTTATTCCAGTTATTCACAACGTGATGTTCTATATGTGCAAGTATGAACTATGCAGTTCAATTTCATCAATACCAGTTTCAACAATACCACTATGAATGACTACATTTGGTTGCTGCTAAGCATGTTGTAGTTAACATGCCTTTCCATTTTTATTTAACAATAACGAGTGTACTTAGACCGGCACAATACCAGTTTGAATGATTATATTTGCTTGTTGTTAAATGTTAGGCCTGTTGCAGTTAACACACCTTTCCACTTGTTTTGCTTAACTAGTGTGCTTAAACCTGCACACTGAAGCTATCATTTTGAGATTATTTTGTCTGCCATGGATATATTTGGTTGATGTTTAGGCTGTTGTGCTTAACATGCCTCTCGATGTACTTACACAAGACAATTTTGGGAACGACTATTGTTTTCCATCGAGGTTAGTTTCATCCCATGGCTTATATATACTCACTGTTCAGGATATCGGTAGCTGGTACCATATAGGCCGGGGGCTGATAAGGGACTAATTGGTGAATCGGACTTTTAACTGAATATATTTGTAACCCATTTATCGTTAGGTTAACTAGGGCCATATGTAATATATCTGAGGCTACATAGCAACATCCACTGTACTGAATGTCTAAATATGCAATCCTAGGCTACATGGCAACAAGGAAGAGTGTTACCTTAATGTTCTGATGATGTCTAGATATACGTAGAAGAGCAGCAACAACAACAACAACAACAACAACAACAACAACAACAACAACAACAACAACAACAACAACAACAACAACAACAACAACAACAACAACAACAACAACAACAACAACAACAACAACAACAACAACAACAACAACAACAACAACAACAACAACAACAACAACAACAACAACAACAACAACAACAACAACAACAACAACAACAACAACAACAACAACAACAACAACAACAACAACAACAACAACAACAACAACAACAACAACAACACAGCAGCAGTTAATCAGCCGATAATTTGTAAAAATGCAATAAACTCCCTCTGGCCCATAATATAAGATGTTAATTCATCCAATATGTGAGTATATTGGATGTTATAAGATATTATATAATGGGACAGAGGGAGTGTTGTACTACATCATTGTGCAATTGCTGTTTAGCTTCTAATATTAACTTGGTGCTTTTAGGTACATACACTACTGCAGGTTGTTCCAAACACGACAGTCCAATCAGAGACCCTTCACCGAAACTGTGTGCGATGCATTAATCACAAATGGTGATGTAATAAAACCATCAAAAAAGATACAAAACATTTGCGATGGCGGTGACATCAAACACGGTTCAGATTAGAGCTACGTGTGCGATGTGTGGCATACAGTTAATCCAGCAGAACTGTTTGCGATGAGGCAGAACAACAGAAACAGGCAGCCAGATGAGGATGTGTGCGATACACGGCATACAGTTCACTAGGATGAACTGTGTGTGATAAGGCAACACAATAGAAACGGTCAGCCAGATCAAGGTGTGTGCGATGGACGGCATACAGTTCACTCGGATGAATTGTTTGCGATGAGCCAAGACAACAGAAACAGTTCGACTGAACAAGATGTGTGTGATACGCGACAAACTGGTCCGTAATCAGAAATGTGTGCGAAGACCAATAATAACACATACGATTGCTGCTAATGAGCCGTGTGATTTGCTCTGTCTACGATTGCTGCTAACACCGTATTGCAGTTATCCAGCTCGCCGGTAGGCTCCTCCTCCTCTGCCTCTTACTGAGCGTGCTCGGCAGTGGAGAGGCTGGCGGAAGTAGTACAAAGCCCCTCCATAGTTGTTCAGTTCATCTGACTATAGATGTGGTGGAACTGTACAACGTATTTAAAATTAGCTAGTATATATAGTTTAACTAGCTATTTCAGTACGTGGTTGGCAACAATTGGGGAAAAGTTTGGTCGGTTCAGCTGTCGAGTTGAACCGTTTGTATAAAAGAATGACTGCTTAATCTATGAATGAAATCTATGCTTAATTACTGAATTTTTGTTGCAAAAATTAGATAGTGCTAGTGATTTTTAGCTGCATATTTTGACAAATGGCAGTGTTACAAGCTTGACAAATGGCAATGTTACTAGATTAACAAATGTCAATCCTTCCAGTTTGACAAATGGCAATATACCCAATATGACAGATGCAAATCTTACCAAATTGTCTGTACGTGGTTGCACACGGGTCATCCAAAAAAACCGTTTGCGTTGAAGGGAGGTACAAATCCTGCTTGCCAGATTTTCTCTTGGCTTACCGCCGAAGTCTTGCTTTTCATGCGTATTCAATCTGAACCATTTGCATTGAAGAGATGCACAAATCCTGCGCGGCGAATTTTCCTTTGGCTTACTGGGGAAGACCATAGCTCTCACTTTGCATACGGGTGTTCTATCTAAAACGTTTGCGAACAAGAGCTGCACAAATCCTGCTCGGCACATTTTCCCTTGGCTTACTGGGGAAGCTGTTGGTTTACATACGGGTGTTCTATCTAAAACGTTTGCGATCAAGAGCTGCACAAATCCTGCTCGGCACATTTTCCCTTGGCTTCCTGGGGAAGCTGTCGGTTTGCATATGGGTGTCCTAACTAAAATGTTTGCGATGAGTGTTTTATATTTAAAAACCATTGGAAGACTAGTGGAAGATGATCCTTCTGCGCCATGGCATTGGTGGAGGTCTGCAGGATAGGAATGGGAGGTGAACAGTAAGGCCGCCCATATTAAACTGCGGCTTGGGTGCCATTAATGGAGAGGATGCGAGCAAGGCGGGCGGCCATGGAAGTCAAAGGGCTCGCTTCCGAGTGAGCCTGCGCGGCATACAGCTCGCAAGCTTCCCGGTGAGCCTGCGCATTGGAGTATAGCTCTCACGCCTCCCGTTCAGTCAAGCACCTATCCACACGGCACCTCCTAGCCATTAAAAGAGTGAGGCGTGGCATCACGTGAATGGTTAACAGAACGCACACGATTTAAATTATACAAAACGTTTGAGATGTTAAAGTGGCAGCTATTTGTTTCAAAATGCCTTTGTTGGTTGTTATTCGAGTGCGCCTTCTCTCAAAATCGACACGAAAAATACCACAACATGTCAGGTGCCATTCCATGATAGCATGCCTAGTATCATGAATTTCAGACAAGTTTTGGATTTACTCGAATTTAAAAACAAAGTATCTCAATGTTTTGCCGGCAATCAACGGGGCCCTGGTGTTTGAAATTCATTCCCATTTCTTGCATGGGACCTAAGCAAGCACCCAAGGACACACATTTGATTTTTCAACCCGTTTTTCTGCACTGGAGCATGTGCATGTAGTTCAAATTTGAATTATGCACATAAAATGCCTAGAAAACCCAGTTAATGTATCAAAATATCGTAGTGAACCCCGAAAAATCCCAAAAATTGACACAACACTCCTGTTGTTCTATGTTGACACTAGAAAAAATTGAAAGCAAGAAGAGGCAACAGATATCGTTTCGACCCCAAAGGTGGCACGTTCCCTACCGAAACCATCAGGCTTGTTGTGAGAAGCTCTGGTTTACGAGAAGCTTATACCCAAACCTGCCCCAAATGGGACAAAAAATTTACCACAGCATGTTGATGCCGCTCCATGATACCATGCCAAGTTTCATGAATTTCAGACGAGTTTTGGATTTACTAGAATTAAAAAACAAAGTATCTCAACGTTTGCGGCCGAGCGACGGTGGCAAGGTGCTTGACACTCATTCCCATTTCTTGCATGGGACCTAAGCATGCACCCAAGGACACAGATTTTATTTTTCAACCAATTTATATGTACTGGAGCATGTGCATGTAGTTCAAAGTTGAATTATGCACATAAAATGCCTAGAAAACCCAGTTTATGTATAAAAATGGCCAAAAAAAACCCCCAAAAAATCCAAAATTTAACACAACACTCATGTTGTTCTATGTTGACACTAGAAAAAAAATTTAAAGCAAGAAGAGGCAACGGATATCGTTTCATCCCCAGAGGTGGCACGTTCCCTACCGAAACCACCAGGCTTGTTGTGAGAAGCTCTGGTTTGTGAGAAGCTTATACCCAAACCTGCCCCAAATGGGACAAAAATTTTACCATGGCATGTTGATGCCGTTCCATGATAGCATGCCAAGTTTCATGAATTTCAGATGAGTTTTGGATTTACTAGAATTTAAAAACCATGTATCTCAATGTTTGCGGCCGAGCGACGGTGGCAAGGTGTTTGACATTCATTCCCATTTCTTGCATGGGACCTAAGCATGCAACCAAGGACACAAATTTGATTTTTCAACCAATTTATATGCACTGGAGCATGTGCCTGTAGTTCAAATTTGAACTATGCACATAAATGCATAGAAAACTTAGTTAATATATAAAAATGTCCAAACGAACCCCGAAAAATTCCAAAATTTAACACAACACTCCTATTGTTCTATGTTGACAGTAGAAAAAAATTGAAATAAAGAAGAGGCAACGGATATCATTTCGTCCAGAAAGGTGAAACGTTCCCTAATGTAACCATGAGGCTTGTTGTGAGAAGCTCTGGTTTGTGAGAAGCTTATACCCAAACCTGCCCCAAATGGGACAATATTTTTACCACGGCATGTTGATTCCGTTCCATGATATCATGTCAAGTTTCATGAATTTCAGACAATTTTTTTGATTTACTAGAATTTTAAAACCATGTATCTCAATGTTAGCGGCCGAGCGACGGTGGCAAAGGTGTTTGACATTCATTCCCATTTCTTGCATGGGACCTAAGCTTGCAACCAAGGACACACATTTGATTTTTCAACCCGTTTATATGCACTGGAGCATGTGCATGTAGTTCAAATTTGAATTATGCACATAAATGCATAGAAAACTCAGTTAATGTGTAAAAATGTCCTAGCGAACCATGAAAATCCCAAAATATGACACAACACTCCTGTCGTTCTATGTTGACACTAGAAAATTTTGAAAGCAAGAAGAGGCAATGGATATTGTTTCGTCCAAAAAGGTGACACGTTTCCCTACCGGAACCATGAGGCTTCTTGTGAGAAGCTTATACCATAACCTACCCCAAATGGGACAATATTTTTTACCCCGGCATGTTAATGCCATTCCATGATAGCATGCCAAGGTTCATGAATTTCAAATGAGTTTTGGATTTATGAGAATTACAAAAGCAAGTACCTTAACGTTTGCTGGAAAGCCACGGTGCCGTGGTGTTTGAAATTCATCCCCATTTCTTGCATGGGACATAACCATCAACCCATGGACACATATATGATTTTACAACCCATTTTGGTGCACCGAAGCATGTGCATGTAGTTTAATTTTGAATTGTGCACCTGAAATGCCTAGAAAACCAAGTTAATGTATAAAAATGTCCAAATGAACCCTGAATAATTCCAATTTTTTTGACGACGCACCTATAGTTGCATGTTCACTGCAGATAAAAGTCTAGCAATTCAAACACCCTCCTTTGCCGCTGTGACCCCATTATGTAATTCAAATCAAGACGAAAAATCAAGTAGATCACACACATTTAATTATCACCAACCATGTGAAATGCAGCACAAAATATCTTGGAGCACCGTCAGAGTATAGTACGCATATGGCTTACGCGAGAAGGTGCATCGGCTATAGTCCATAGCTGGCGTGTCAAGCACACTAGCTCGCTCCCCAAATATCATTTCACTGTTCAATCGTCACTGGTGAAAGATGGGGACGTGGACCCGCTTCGTGAGGGCAACTTCGGCGGCCCACTCTAGCGAGAGCGCGGCCGTAGCCGCCAGGTGCGTGCTAACAAGGTTCGTGAGCGCGGCCGCAATCTGCGACTGGGCGGCCAAGGCAGCCCAAACGTCCGCTGTTGCTTCTCAGGTGGCGGCAGAAACATCTGCCTCGGGGATAGCAACTGGCAAGAGCGGCACAGCAGCTATCCGTTCCGCAGCGGCGGCCTTAGCCCTGATGGAGGCCGCCCACGCCCAGCTCATGGTGGTCATCGCACAAATTGAACGAAGCTTCTCCGACAATGGTCGGCAACCCACGGCCGAAGAGTTGGCAATCGCCGAGAGCATTCGAGCAGCCATCCATTCCTCCGTGGCATACCTTGCCACGACGGAGCCCGTCCAAGCCCAGATCGCGGCCGCCCACGCCCAGCTCATGGCGGCCTTTTCCAAAGAGATGGCAGACGCGGATGGCGAGATGCTTGCCGAGTATGGTGTGATGGATGCCATGGAGCCCCTTCCCCAGGAGATCGTCGGGCGCGAGCTGGACATGGAGGAGACGGCGGAGATCGATGAGCACCAGCCGTAGTAGTACTCTTTGTTTTGTTTAATTAAGAGCGCCAGTCTTTAATTTGTTAGAGTAATGTTTAGGTCAGCTAGCTCCGTTTAATTGCTGAACTTGCTCGATTAAGAAGTGTGGGTGTGCTGTAATCTCCTTTGTGTACCCAAATTATGCAATGACGTGGATGACCACTATAACTAGGGAAATTCGAACGAAATTTTTTGATGTTCAAACTCATCACACACGGGTTAAGCTATATGAATCGTTTGTCATGTTCACATATCGTACACAGTGCTGAATAAGGGACCGTGTCTGATGACACTTAGCGCGCCAGTTTTTTCGCTGCACCGATTCAAAAATTTCGGCTTCCGCGGAAATATCTACCTCCCCGCCCCCTCCCCCATACCAAAATCCACATTTCCCCTGTTTCCGCCTTCCTTTCCAAGTTGAAACCTTCACTCCATGCTTGCAGCACCGCCTCCTCGCAGGCGACCCTCCTTCACGCTGCTCGGCCTCGTCGATCCAGGCAGGTAATCCACACCCGACCCCCATCCTCCTCCTCCTTTCACATCCCACATGCCCCGACCGCCGGCACGACACCTTCCACCCAAATCACCGACCCCTCCCCCTAATAAGCGCCGCCCTAAGCCATGGTCCATGCAGTATAGCCAGGAGCTCAAGGTGCATTTGGCAGCGGAGAAGCAAATCGCTGCCGCACGCGCGGATGAGGTCGCGATGGCTGCCATTCGTGCTGACCCCCAGATCTTGGAGGAGAACCTCGCCATTGAGGCCACCGTCGATGCCTCGCGCGCCAACGCCGCGACACGGTTGGCTGCTTTAAACGACAGTTCGTGGCGTTTCCTTGAGCGACCGTCGGTGCCTTCGATGAAGAATATGAGGTGTTTTTTCAGCGTGCCCGTGCTTACCTCAACTCGAGAGGCAGCAGGTTGGTGCCCGTAGCGGCTCAGGCAACTCACCACTATGACGAGGGCACCCATGATGTGGAGGCCTCGCCCTCTTCCATGTCCAAGGAGCCAATCATCATCGATATCTCTGACGATGAGGTGTAGCTTGTCTTATTAGCTCACTATAATGACATATGTTCAGTTTTCTAGCTACGCCGGTTAAGCATGCTCGGTTTACCCGTTGCATGTGCTACTCCTGCCTTTCCTTAAGAAATTCTGGTGAATTGTCCTATCTACTTTTACCATGCAATCTGTTGCTGTAGTGTATATGTTCTATATGTCGTGCAATGTGGTGCTCACTTATTAATTGTTTGGTTTATTAGTTGTCATCTTCAGTTAACTTTTTGGTTCAATTCTGCAAATGTTATGTTCAATTCTTCAGGGTGTAATTTTGTATTGTCTTCCATGTGAGAAATAAATCAAATTTATCTTTACAAAATACATGAGAAACAAATACAATTGCTTTATTTCCAAGTTGTCAAGCATGCTTGGTTTGGTTAACTGTCTGATCTTCTAGTATGTTATATATTGTGCAATGCGGTGCTAAGTTAACATTTGGTTCATTTGTTGTGGTGTTTAGTTAACTGTTTGGTTCAATTCTGCAATCTGATGTTCAATTGTTGTGGGTGCATTTTGTTATTGTATACCATGTGAGAAATAAATCGAATTTGGCTGTACTAAATACATGTGAAACAAATACAATTGCTATATTTCCAAGTTGTTAGGCATGCTTGGTTTGGTTAACTGTCTAATCTTCTATTAGGAGTATGTTATATTGTGCAATGTGGTGCTCAATTAATGTTTGGTTCATTTGTTGTGGTGTTTAGTTAACTGCTTGGTTCAATTCTGCAATGCGATGTCCAATTGTCGTGGGTAGAATTTTGTATTGTTGTGCATGTGAGGAATTAATCGAATTTGGCTGCACTTAATACATGAGAAACATATGCAATTGCTATATTTCCTAGTTCTTAATCATGCTTGGTTTGAATAAATGGGTTTTCCACGCGGCTCGAATTAATCTGATGAATCTACAATGTTCTTATTTTTCATCAACATATTTTACTAATAGCATGTGAACCCTCACTTAACCTGATCACTAACTACCTTATATGTGTTGCAGGGAAACAATGGGAAGTTCCGAGGTTTACAATCGAGGTTTGCACATGCATGGTCCTTTGTCTAATAGCACATTATTGTGCAATTGCAGGAACCATTCTAATATTTAGGTTTTTAACAATTTGGTCTTGCACATGTAGGTCCTGCTACTAGAGGTTTTGACCCACTATTCGACCCTTTTTGCATATGGGGAAATGAGTTGTTCATGAATATCAGTCAAGTCAAGAAACTGAGAAAGATTGTTAGGATAAAGAAATTAGTGACAAAAAACAACAAGATCTTTGTCTGCACAATGAAGAAGACATCAGTTCACTATAGGATGGTACTAACTATTATAACTTGCCTTTTTTATTCCTTTGCCCCATTTCCAATCTAGAGAAGATATTTATGCACATCCTTGTTTTCAGGCCTTTCCAAAGCAGTTCACTGATGATTACCTCTCAAACCACCTGTATGGTCAGGAGGCCAGGAAGGTATTCATACAACACCCATGGTTCAATATTGAAGTGTTCCTGAAGAGGACGAAGGATGGACGGTCAATCATCCACAGGCACTGGCCTAAAGTTGCAAAGACCTTCAACATCAATGAAGGCTCAATATTCGCCTTCCGCTTTAGCAGTTTTCCAGATGAGATTCATCTATCTATGTACCATCTATGATGCTAATTTTGAAAGGTTATAGATGTTCCATGTGAAACTTGGTGCTGGTGCAGTTGTGTAATGGGGTAGCTGAGTGCTGAAGCTATATGATGTTGTACTATGATGTATTTCAATTATGAAATCCTGCTTCCTTAATACAAAAAATGAAATATATTGTGTGCTTAATATGAAATGTCAATTAGAGTAATAAATGGATTATTAATAATAGGACAATTAGCCTGCTAATGGCCGATTAGCCTGCTAATTGGGTTTTTCTATTGCAAACGGTTATTGAGAAAACACCATGGGCGATGACCTCAGGCAACGCACACAGTTTCTAGGAATAAACCATGTTGGATCAATGAACACTCACACACGACTTCCTCTTGAAAACTGTTTGCGTTAGGCCACCTTGCGCAAACGTTTACCACATAAAAAGTGTGTGTGATGGACATCCTATGCCACACAGTTTCTTCTAGGCACCGTGTGTGATGCATTCAATAACGCAAATGGTAAAATTGTTAATATCGTCTGCAATGGCAATGCTATCACAAACGATTTAATGGGGAAAATTGTGTGTGATGTACCTGCAAACAGAAACGTTTTACTTGGAGTGACTGTGTGGGACGTATATACGAACGGAAACGTAGTTCTTGGATTGACTGTGTGGGATGTACATACTAACCGAAACATATTGATTGGATTGACTGTGTGGAATGTACATACGAACGGAAACATTTAGCCGGGACTAACTGTGTGGGATGTACTTACGACCGGAAACGATTTGGCCTCTATAATTGTATTTTTTTAGCACAACTGTACGTATAATCATATTTTATCACTCGCCCGTCGCACACGACCTCATTTTGTCGAGCGTGTGTGCCAGGAGGGCCTATCCCCGATGGTTTTTAGGTCGTGTGGGAAGGACCCCCCTATCGCACACACTCACTCGGCGACGGTTCAAAATGCCGTCACGGAAAGGGGTTAAAAACCGTTGGCATAGCACCTCGCTGTACTAGTGACATGTCATTGGTAAAGATCCTCGCTTCGACCCTTTCTGCGTATGGGGCAATGAGATATTCATGAACCAGCATCAAGTGAGGAAGCTGATAAAGATTGTTAGTAAAATGGGTCAAAAGATAGCAATTAAACTATTTGTTTATACATTATCCAAGACAACAGGAAACTGCAGGATGGTAAGTAAGAACTCTGCAGCCTTCTTTTTACTGCCCATAATGAGTTGTGTTAGATGACAATGTCCGAATCTCTTTCCTTTGAAGTGGTTCCCAAAGAAGTTTACTCAAGATTACCTCTCAAACTACATGATTGGTGGGCATGCAAAGGTTAAAGTATTTCTACCAGAACACGATGACTATCTAGATGTGTTCATGAAGACAGTGAAGGATGGGTGGTCGGCCATCACAAGGGGTTGGACTAGAGTCGTGCGTGCCTTCTGCATGGATGAGGGCACAATATGGGCATTCCGCTTCACCTTGTTCAGCAACCAGAATGTATTTCGCCTCTTTCTTTACCATCTTTAATAGTACAAGTATACAACTGTTGTTCATCAATCTTTATTTGGTGCTTATGTAATTATTGAACGTATGTACCTGTGAATCGAATAATGCATTGGTTGTTTAAAGCTGATGGATATGAATAAAGCTATAGCATACTTTCAGATTCAAATCCGGTACAATTTTAAATAGCAGCAATTAAATTTTGGTGAAATTACGCTCTGCAGGTCGTTACAGCGCACACAGTCGGTAAAACACAAACGTTTGTGATATACACCATAATCCGACACGGTTCACAGAGAGGAAATGTGCGCGAGCATGCACACAGTTGCCATTTGCAAAGCGTGTGTGATGTCAGACAATATCACAAACGGTGCGGGCAAACTAAACGTTTGTGATAGTTCCCTTATCGTACACGACTTGCAATCATGCACTGTTTTTGATGTGATACGCATCATAAACGTTGCACCACAGAATAGCGTGTGCGATAGTTATTATGTATGAGATGTTATGACAGTCCGACGTTTTGTAATCCTATCCGACACCCGTACGATGATTAGCTAATATTCTTAATTAGTTATTGCATACGGTTCGGGAAAAGTGAATGTGTGTGATTGTCTTCTTATTGTACACGTTCTATAATCGTGAACTGTTTGTGATGGGTCACACTTCGTAAATGTAGCACCATAGAATACCGACTGCGATGGCAATGCAAGAACAAACGAGTAGCAAGGATGGAGCGTTTGGGATATTTGAGATATAAGTAATAGTTTTATAGGGACAACTGTATGCATCATGGCTCTCTATCCCCGACGGTTTTTGGGTCGCGTGGGAAGGACCCCCCTATCGCACACACTCACTTGGCAACGGTTCAAAATGCCGTCGCGGAAAGGGGTTAAAAACTGTTTGTATAGCACCTCGATGTACCAGTGTGTCCAAAACCACACCATGTGTATCATCACTATATTCATGCATGCATAGGTTTAAAACACTATGATCTCTTATTCAAATATATGAATCCACTTTTATAACAAATTATGATCTCTGTTAGTCTTTTACACCTACACAATCCTCTTATCTTTGTAGCTAGCACTAACTTTCTCTCGTGCATGCACACTCCCTCCTCGCCCACCCCCTCCCTCAACATTCTATCCATCGCGCAGATTTGTTTATTATCTTTAGGTCGTTCTCCCGCGGTCTCCACAACTCCTTCTTTACGACACACACCGATCGATAAACATCTCTAGCGAGGTCTGCCTACCACATACACACACACTTTCCATCTCCTCCTTTCCCCATCCATGCCCCATGTCTCCCACATGGTCCCACACACGTGTAAACTCTCGCCCCTCTTTTCATCGACCTCACAATCACACACTCCTCCCCCTATCTAGTAGGCCTCTCGCACCACCTCCTAGCTCCATCCCTCTCTCTCTATCCGTCCTTCTAGGCCTTATTTGCCTCTAACAAAATGGATGTACATTGACCAATCTCCCACTATATATATAGCTAGCAAGGTCATCTATAACTCATTTTCCCCACGCACCGATCGATCTACCTCATTAGTTATGTCTCTCCCTTCCTCCATTGACACACAGCAATTGATCTACCGATCTAGTTAGGTCTGCTTACCAAACACATATGGTCCTCCTTAATCATCCATGCATGCCTCCCGACACATCTATCACGCACACGCACATACAGAAACACATCCCCTCTCTTCTTGATATTGGAGTTGTACCCTCCGTTTGTCTAGCAGGCCTCTCCCACCATCTCCGAGAAGCAACTCCACCACCACCCCTGCGACACTCTACCTCTCTCTCTCTCTCTCAACCTATTTCCCGTCATACACTTATGTATGGATTGAGGGAGTCCTGGATTAAGGGGTCCTCGGGCGTCCGGGCTACGTAATGTGGGCTGGACTGATGGGCCATGAAGATACAAGACAGAAGGCTCTCTCTCGAGTCCGGATGGGACTCTCCTTGGCGTGGATGGCAAGCTTGGCGTTCGGATATGAAGATTCCTTTCTCTGTAACCGACTTTGTACAACCCTAGTCCCCTCCGGTGTCTATATAAACCGGAGGGTTTAGTCCGTAGAGGATAATCATAATCATATAGGCTAGGCTTCTAGGGTTTTAGCCATTACGATCTCGTGGTAGATCAACTCTTGTAATACTCATATTCATCAAGATCAATCAAGCAGGACTTAGGGTATTACCTCCATAGAGAGGGCCCGAACCTGGGTAAACATCGTGTCCCCCGTCTCCTGTTACCATCGACCTTAGACGCACAGTTCGGGACCCCCTACCCGAGATCCGCCGGTTTTGACACCGACATTGGTGCTTTCATTGAGAGTTCCGCTGTGACGTCGAAGACAGGGTTGATGGCTCGCCTTGTTATCAAGGACAATATCACCGCCGGAGGAGCCCTGGCCTCAGGCCAAACCCTCCGGCTGGGCGGCTTTATCATGACCGCCCGTTCAGACGTTAAGCCGACGATGACTTCTCGGGTCATCGAAAATCACCTCCGCGTTGACTCCGAATACTCCAAACGGATGGATCCGACGGAGTTGTCGTCTTTGAACGAACTCCTGGATCGTATTGCCGCCTTGGGGGTCGCTACAGACTAAGATCGGATTGGGCTTAGACCCGATCAGAGAGAAATCAAATCTCCACCGATCACCCATCAGATAGCGGTGGTAGAGGAGCAAAACAACAACTCTTCCCCTATGTTGAGGACGAACTATGTTCGGATTTCCGGGCTCGAAGAGCCGGATACCTGTCTGCGGAACGGCACGCCCTGTCCTTCGAACCTAGAATCGGATGATGGGCTCGTAAAATCAGTCGATATCCCGGAGCCCGAACTATTAAGCTCGGAAGTTTCTCAAACTCCGGATCATAAACCGGGTCAGGGTTCGGATTTAAAGCCACCCACCCACCCAGATATACGCGATCTCATGTACGTACGACAGCATTCTCAGGAAACAGTCCATCACTTTTGGGCCAGATTCCTCCTTGTCAAAGACAAGATTGAAGATTGCCGCGACGAAGACGCGATCTCAGTATTCTGCAACAATTGCATGGACGAAGGAATCCTCAACGCCATCAACCGCCGTCGTGTATCACACTTCACTGACTTGGCAAACATAGTACAGAAGTACAGCGCAATGGAAAGTGCCTGGTAAACTCAGGCAGCTCGTCGGGAACCACTGGTTTCCACCCAACCCCTCGTCCGAGCAAGAAAGATGCACCCCCATGGGGTGCCCGACCTAATAGTAAAGAAATCAAAGCCCATTATGGGGCGCGGAACCGTTCTGGAGGGATGGCTCGATAGGCCATGCAAAATACATACAACACCGGATACCGTACCAACTCACAGCCTTAGAGCATGTTGGATACTCCGGCAAGTGGCCAAGAGTGGCAAGAATATCCTTACCAAAAACACCTCAGAACAACACCCCCCGGAAGACGACCTCAGAGTATTGACGGTCGTCGAGACCTTCGCTTCAAACAATAGGCGCAAAAGGGCGCTCCGCGACCTCACCGAAGTCTGCCAAGTCGCAGCAATAAACCCCTGGAACGACACGGCCATAACTTTCAACGCCAGTGACGAACCAAAATCTAGGACAGTCCGGGCACCTGCTGCCCTGGTCCTCAGTCCAATCATGGACGGCTTTCGGCTCACCAAAGTACTCATGGACGGCGGCAGCGGACTAAACCTCATCTATGAGGACACACTCAACAAAATGGAAATAGACAGGAGCCGCATCGAGCAAAGTAGCACGACCTTCCGAGGAATCATTCCCAGTTGGGAGGCGTGGTGCATGGGAAAAATCACATTCGACGTGGTATTCGGCACGCTGGAGAATTATCGGTCCGAAGAGATGACCTTCCAAGTGGCCCCTTTCAACAGCGGATATCACGCCCTATTGGGGCGAGATGCATTTACACGCTTCCAAGCTATACCTCATTACGGGTACATGAAGCTCAAGATGCCCAGGCCCAATGGTATTATCACTCTTGCCAGTGATCCGGACATAGCACTCCGTGCCGAGAACAAAACCGCATCCCTGGCCCTCGAGGCATTGTCCGAAGCCCTCGCGGCCGAAAAATTAGCCGCACTACGCTCCACGGTGGATAGGGACGACGTAATCCTGGACAAGCGACCCAAATCCACCTCCTTCAAACTAGTAGACGAAATCGTCAAATTTCAGGTTCACCCAACGGACCCCAAGAAGACAGCCTCTATCGGGGCACAACTGGACCCAACGGTTGACGCCGCATTACGAGCGTTCCTACGCGAAAATT
Organism: Thinopyrum elongatum; assembly: GCA_011799875.1. Classification (NCBI taxonomy): domain Eukaryota; kingdom Viridiplantae; phylum Streptophyta; class Magnoliopsida; order Poales; family Poaceae; genus Thinopyrum; species Thinopyrum elongatum. The sequence continues at coordinate 139,480,642 of CM022297.1, forward strand.
GGGACATATTTGCCTGGCACCCTTCTGATATGCCAGGAATCCCACGCAGGTTGGCCGAGCACAGCCTCAATATATTGAAGGGATACAAGCCGGTCAAACAAACACTGCGGCGCTTTTCCGAACCCAAACGACAAGCTATGGGGGAGGAGCTGGCCAAGTTGATCGAGGCCGGATTCATCAGAGAAATAAAACATCCGGACTGGCTAGCAAACCTGGTGATGGTACCAAAGAAGGATAAATCCTGGCGCCTATGTGTCGATTTCAAAGACCTCAACAAAGCCTGCCCCAAGGATCCCTTCCCCCTCCCCCGCATCGATCAGATCATTGATGCTACTGCAGGACACGATTCACTGTGTTTACTCGACGCATACTCCGGATACCATCAAATCAAAATGAAGGAGTCCGATCAAGCCGCAACGGCATTCATTACCCCATACGGGCCTTTCTGCTTCAACACTATGCCCTTCGGGCTTAAAAATGCCGGCGCTACCTACCAACGCATGATTCAAACATGCCTGGAAAAGCAAATCGGCAAGACAGTTGAAGCATATGTGGATGATGTCATCATCAAGACTAGACATGTCGAGTCATTAATAGACGACTTACGTCTCACATTCGACAACCTCCATGCATATGACATCAAGCTCAATTCGGAAAAGTGCGTTTTCGGCGCTCCCGCTGGAAAGCTGCTGGGCTTCATTGTTTCCAGTAGAGGAATTGAGGCAAATCCAGCCAAAATTCGAGCTTTGTCACAACTGGCTACACCAACAGACCTTAAACAGGTCCAAAAACTAGCCGGATGTGTGGCAGCTTTAAGCCGCTTTATCTCCAGACTTGGAGAAAAAGCATTGCCACTTTATCGCCTTCTCCGACGCACCGACCACTTCGAGTGGACGGATGCAGCAACGGCCGGACTAGAAGAAATAAAGGCTCTTTTAGCAAGCAACCCAATCCTGGCCGCACCAAACGTCGGCAAACCAATGTTGTTATACATCTCTGCGACACACCAGGTGGTGAGCGCAGTGCTCGTCGTCGAACGAGAGGAGGACGGACACAAATTCCCACTTCAGAAGCCGGTATACTATGTATCCACTGTCCTCACACCATGCAAATCCCGGTACCCTCATTACCAAAAGATAGCATACGCGGTCTTCATGGCATCCCGGAAGCTACAACACTACTTCCAAGAATGCTCGATCACAGTGGCTTCCGAAGTACCACTCAATGACAGAATAAACAACCGCGACGCTACGGGCCGGATTGCCAAATGGGCCATTGAGCTCCTGCCATTCGACATAACGTATAAACCGTGCCGAGCCATTAAATCCCAAGTGTTGGCTGACTTCATCGCCGAATGGACAGAGGCTGAACTCCCTAAAGAGTACGGCACATATTCCAACTGGGTTATGTACTTCGATGGCTCTAAGATGCTGGCCAGTTTGGGAGCGGGCATCGTCTTAACATCCCCAACGGGAGACACAGCCCAGTACGTGCTCCAAATCTTATATACAGACTCCAATAATGCAGCCGAATACGAGGCCTTACTGCATGGTCTTTGGATGGCCGTCTCCATGGGCATACAACGTCTGGAGGTGCGCGGGGATTCAAATCTCGCAATATCCCAAATAAATGGAGACTTTGACGCAAAAGATCCGAAAATGGCGGCCTATCGTAATGCCGTACTCAAAATATCAACCCGGTTCGAGGGACTCGAGTTTCATCATGTGGCTCGAGAAAGTAATCAAGCGGCGGATGTCCTTGCTCGCATGGGAGCCAAGCGCGACCCCGTCCCGCCTAACATCTTTCTGGAACGGCTCTTCAAGCCATCCGTGGTGTGGTAGGATGAGAGCGGCAACACTAGCCCGGACCCGATCATACCCTCTGAGTCCGAGCACAATACCGATATCATCGGGGGCTCAGCCACCGACGCAACACCATCGGCCCATCTCATAATGGCAGTAATTGCCCCATGGACCGAACCCTTCTTGGCCTACCTTAATAGGCGAGAGCTCCCTGAGGATCCTAGCGAGGCTCGCTGCATTGTCTGGAGCTCGAAAGCCTACAAGGTCCATGATGGTGAGCTCTACAAGAAAAGCACTACCTCGCTGCATTGTCTGGCGCTCGAAAGCCTACAAGGTCCATGACGGTGAGCTCTACAAGAAAAGCACTACCGGAGTCCTTCAAAGATGTATCTCCGAAGAAGAGGGGCGGCAGCTCCTGGCCAAAATCCATGCTGGCCTTGGCGGTCACCACGCCGCGGCTCGGGCCCTTGTGAGTAAAGCCTTCCATACCGGTTTCTTTTGGCCTACGGCCCGAGCAGATGCACAGGACCTTGTCCAACGTTGTGTCGGATGCCAGCTTTTCGCTAATCAAAGCCATATGCCGCCTACTGCGCTACAAACAATCCCCATTACATGGCCTTTCGTAGTCTGGGGGCTTGATATGGTCAGACCCCTTAAAGGGGGAAGCCACAAGAAAAATATCTGCTGGTCATGGTAGATAAATTCACTAAGTGGATTGAGGCCAAACCGGTTAAAATGGCCGAAGCCGGACTAGTGATATACTTTATATCTGGTGTCGTACACCGTTATGGTGTTCCACACTGCATTATCACAGACAATGGCTCCAACTTTACAGCCGACGAGGTGAAAGCCTGGTGCGCTAACCTGGGCATCAAGCTCGATTATGCCTCCATCTATCACCCGCAAACAAATGGTCAAGTCGAACGAGCCAATGGTCTTATTATGAGCGGCATTAAGCCCAGACTAGTGCGGTCGTTGAAAGAATCAGACAAGCTCTGGGTTGAGGAGCTCGACTCCGTACTCTGGGGGCGGCGGACCACACCCAACCGCACTACCAGATACACACCGTTTTTCATGGTGTACGGCGCAGAGGCCGTGTTGCCCTGCGACATTATGCATGACTCACCACGAGTGCGCATGTATGAAGAGAGAGAGGCCGAGCTTGATCGGCAGGACAGCTTAGATGCCCTGGAGGAGGAGCGTGACGTTGCAAAGGCCCGTTCTGCATTGTATCAACAACAGGCTCGCAGATATCAAAGCAGGGAAGTGCGGGCCAAGACTTATAATGTTGGCGAACTCGTTCTATGCTTGCCAGAGAAGAAAAAGGACAAACTCAAGCCCAAATGGGAGGGTCGCTTCATCATTGACGAAGTTCTCACTGGAGGAGCGTACCGACTGCGTGATGCATCAAACAATCGCTTGGAGCCGAACCCATGGAACGCTGCCAGACTCCGAAGATTCTACGCCTAGAGCCGAACTCTTTGTTCGTCTTCTTGTCCCTTTTTGTCCATTACCTTTTTTTACTCTCTTTCATTTTTTTCCTAGCTTTAAGCTCTTGTGCGGCTAAACCACGCACCTATGACGTACACATCCTTAAATATGTACGTCCATAATACCTGGGGGCTTCTTGTATAGAAGCTTATTATTATTATTTTCCGAGCATCAAGCTCACCACATATGTGTCTTTTCCTCATATGTACCTTTTCTTCGCCATTATATGCATCGTTATGACTTAAGTTTTGGCCAAGCTGGGTTGCCTGGCTCCTGTGCTTATGCCCTACGTTCCCGTTAGTTCGGCTAGGGCATAAAGGGAGCACCTCTGTGATTGTTACTGCCGGGTCATCCAGATGTGTACCTCAGACTGGGTGAAGCCGAAAGCTAGCGTTCTTAAGGGAATATTCGGTCGGCGAACTAAAGATGTTTTTTTCACTCATTACACTATGAACCCCCAGATGCTATGTACACTGTGATTTTTTAATCACAGTTCGGACATGAACATTAACGCATGTTCACCCAGGGAAAGGAACCCTTAACGGAACTATTCTCTCTGGAAGATGTTTCTTACAATCACATGTAATATAACATAGCTAGCCGGATACAACTTGTCTGTTCAAGCAACTATGACCCCTACGCCTGGTTTCCATGCATACCCCGGTCTATATTACTGTGCGGGTATTCAGAAACACTCCGCACCTTCGGGTCCGGAGGTCGAAGCAAAAATGTCCGCCATGACAATTGTTTTTACAATCCGGCTAGGGACAAATTTGTCAATCGAAGCACATAGTCACTTAGACTCAAAAACTTCTTCCTCTATGCCGTCCAATAAGCTGTCTAGCTTACAATCCTGTTGGGACAATTCGGCGGCTACCTTTACTTGGTCATATACTAAACTAACCGGAATTTCTTTTCCGTCTGATCCTCGAGGTCCGACCCGAGCCATATGATTCGGATCAAGCTTGGTATACCGTGTTTTTACCATGGCCCAGGCCTCTCGCGCACCTTCTCGGCAGGCCGATATCTTCCATAACCGGAAATGCCTCCGCGCTCCTTTGAATAGCTATACAAGTTCCTCCATACTTCCTGGAGGGGAGGCGGATGGCCACAAGGCCTTAGCAACACTCCGCATTGCCTGCCGAGCTCGCTCGTGCATTTGCGACAGCTCTTGTAGCAGATCGCCTGAAGATCCGGACATTTCCTCTTTGGGACGGCCGGTCAGCATACCTGTAGACATAAATCTGTCAGTTCCTTTCCTCGCCGAATTACACGGAGGTAAGTTCAAAAGCATACTGAATATGCCGCCTCGTAGCCTCTTATTTTCCTTCACGGAGTCAGCGAGCTGGGCTCGCACATCTTTCAGTTCTTCGCCCAGCAGGGTGTTGGAATCCTGCAGCTTGTTTTTATCCTCCCTGACCCGTGTCAGCACACGTTCGCCCGCGGCCAGTAGCCTTTTGGCTTCTTGTTTATCCGCTTGCGCGATTTCAAGTGCCTCCTTCAGCTGATCTAACGATGCTGCCATGAGATATGCAACACTGTTAGCATTGCTGGTATATGATTATATTTTCTCGATGGAGGGGAACATTACCAGGCGACGCCTCCTTGGATTTCTCCAATTCGGCGGTGGCAGCAGTTAGCTGAGTCCGACACTTTTCCAGTTCTTGAGACAACAGGTTGTTCTTCTCTGTAAGCACCTGGTTATACAACGATCCTTAAATCAGTTGTATCAACTGCTTCAAGTCTTGGGGGCTACTGGTATATAATTATTAGGTTTTTACGATGTGAACTTACCCGCATATCTTTCAAATGCTGGTCTGTGGCTCTGGTAAGCCCGTCTCGAGCAGCTCGGATGTATGCATCAGCCGAGCTGAAGGCATTAAATGCCTCTTTTGTAAAGCCGAGGTCGCGAAGAGTGGCCCTCCGGCGCCGATGATTCAAGGCGCTCTCTACTTCTGAGTTTGTGACAGATACATCATCCGAATCCTCCGCCGAAGGACAATCCGGCGTCACTCCCGTATCGGCCCTCGTCTTTATGGCAGGTTCTGAAGCCTGGCTGTTGGGAGCGTGACCTGCAGGACCCCCGGACATAGTCTGGCGAACGCTCTTCCTGATGAGACACAAACAGACAATGTCACAGTTGGATGTGACTGCCAAGGGGCATATTTGCGAAGCCATACCTCTTTGACGACGGCTCGGTCGTGACTTCGTTTGCCTTCCTCTTCGAAGGCTTGCCCGATGTAGGCGCCGCTCTCTTTTGAGTCACCTCTGGCGTAACATGGCGCGCCAAGCGCCTCCCCTTTGGAACACGAGACAGTGCGGTGGGTGAGGCAGAATGAGGAAGCTCTTTCGGAGGAGAGGTCTCCTGATTACTTACGTGTGAGGCAGGAAGGAGGCCGGGATAGTCGGCTATAATGGCCACTTCTGTGCCATCGTAGCTCGCCTGGTAAAATACTCCCCCTCAAGCTCCACAAATATGTCCGGATCCTCTTCGAATCCGGGGTCAAGATCCCGGTTATGGTCCTCCGGCTGTGGAGCAGGGCTGTAGACCCCCGTGACAACCTTTCGCCATTCCTGTTACAAATGGACGGGTTAGTATCAATCAAAAGTGACTCATGGAAAGTATTGAGTATGGTGGTGGGATTAAAACTCACTCAGCTGGGAGGATTGTACATGGAAAATCCCTCTCGGCGTTTAAGACGAATAAATTCCTCTGTCTCCCTGTTGTACAGATCGGCCAATATTTTGGCCAGAGCGGCGGGGGTGTCCGGACCTTTCCAGCCGCAGCGTGAGGCGTCATCTTCCCCATTGTAGTGCCACATGGGGAGCCCTCTAAATTGGAGTGGTTGGACACCCCGCACTATGGAGATCGCCATTACCTCAATAATTGATAATCCGGACTGGGCGAGCATCTTTATCTTGCTCATTAATTGATGGATTTCCGCACTATCTTCCTCCTCGAGGCTCCTAGGGCGCCAGCTGTGGCATTTCTTCAAAGGAGCGCTGGAAAATTCAGGGAGACCCATTCGGATTGGGTCAGGGAGAGCGACGTCCTCAATATAAAACCACTCAGAGGGCCACTCCTCGGATCCCTTCTTCGGTGTGCCGGGTAGGTATCCGGTCCCGGCTATGCGCCATACTTCGGTGCCGCCCACCTCGAATATGGATCCCTCTTGGGTACGAGGGACTAGGCAGAATAGTTTTCTCCATAAATTAAAGTGGGTTTCACAGCCTAGGAAAAGCTCGCAAAGGGCAACAAAACCCGCGATGTGCAAGATAGAGGCCGGCGTGAGGTTGTGCAGTTGGAGGCCATAATATTCCAGGAGTCCTCAGAGGAAAGGGTGGATTGGAAACCCAACGCCTCTTAGCAAATAAGGAATGAAGCACACCCGTTCCCCCCTGGTTGGATTAGGGAAATTTTCAGCCAAAGCTTCGCCTGAGAAGGAGGTCAAACCTGCTCGAATAGGGACCAGATCCGCGGGGGGAAGATATCCCTATGTTTGGAGCTTCATCAGCTGATCATGGGATATAGAACATCTTTCCCAATCGCCTTTTCTGGAGCCGTGGGGGCGGGTGGAAGAACTGGGAGCACTAGCCATGTTGGAATGGTTTCTCCTAGCAAGCTTTAAGGATTTCCCGCTTGGCGTGAAATGGATCTGAAGATCCAATCTCTTTAAATAGACGCCTTTCTTACATGGTCAAGGAGTTATGTGCAAAGATACCCCGACCTCTCGTATTCGCTCGACACGTGGAAACTGAAGTCATGAAGGCGTGGAAGCCGATGAGCACGACATTAAATGGAAGGCCGAATATAGCTCCTTGAGTCAGGTACTTTGAAGTAATCGGAGGAGGAACCCACCTTGCAATGCCGAAGACAATCTGCCCTCCGGACACATCATCATTGGAAGCCTGGTTTGGGGGCTACTGAGGGAGTCCTGGATTAAGGGGTCCTCGGGCGTCCGGGCTATGTAATGTGGGCCGGACTGATGGGCCATGAAGATACAAGACAGAAGGCTCTCTCCCGTGTCCGGATGGGACTCTCCTTGGCGTGGATGGCAAGCTTGGCGTTTGGATATGAAGATTCCTTTCTCTGTAACCAACTTTGTACAACCCTAGTCCCCTCCGGTGTCTATATAAACCAGAGGGTTTAGTCTGTAGAGGATAATTATAATCATACAGGCTAGGCTTCTAGGGTTTTAGCCATTACGATCTCGTGGTAGATCAACTCTTGTAATACTCATATTCATCAAGATCAATCAAGCAGGACATAGGGTATTACCTCCATAGAGAGGGCCCAAACCTGGGTAAACATCGTGTCCCCCGTCTCCTGTTACCATCGACCTTAGACGCACAGTTCGGGACCCCCTACCCGAGATCCACCGGTTTTGACACCGACATGGATGTCGATCAATCTCCCTCAAGACATAGCTAGGTCTCTCCTTCTCCATACATATACAAGTCGATCTACCTCTCTAGTTAGGTATTCCCCCCCACACACACTAATACATCGAACGCTCTAGTCAGTCTCCCTACCACACACAAACTTGCCCTCTCCCCTCTGACGTTCCGGTAGGTCAGTCACCCTATATCTTTGACGTGCGCACACACAATTTCAATGGCTCTCTTCATCGATCTCGCACCCACACACTTGATCCTCTCTTCGATTCTATCAATATCTCACACCTATGATCTCTCCCTCTCTTCTCGTGGATCGCCCCCTCTATATATGATATAGCTAGGCCTCTATTTCACACACATTGCATGTATCAGTTTTTTTGAGATATCATCGACACAAATTCCCACAAATACACTCACGAAATCACCCCCCCCCCCCCCCCCCCCCCCCAAAAAAAACACCCACGAATGCACACGCCATCCCTCTCTAGGTTTGTATCTCTCTCACACACACACCCACATAGGTGGGGTACATGCACAAAGAGAAGAGGTGCACGACCGACACACGTACTCCCGTCTCTTTTCCAACCACACCCGCGCGGGTACACGGTGGAGCTCATTTCCGTACAAAAAGGCAGCCCACGTGGTAATTTGACACGTGTACTGGTTGTCCACTTGATGGAGGATCGTGTACCACGTGTGAACAAACAAAGTGCGACTTGACGCATTGGCATGTTATTTAAAAAAAAGGTTTCATTCCTCAATCGCGCACGTACAGAATATAAACCGATTGTTATCGAGAGAGAAAAGAAAATCGCTCCACTATACTATACTATATAATATAGGCAGGATCCTCAATGCTGGCTTGGTGGGGTCGGTCTCTTCTACTCTCTCACACGAGTTGTCGGTGGCCACTCTCTCTCTCTCACCGCTGGTCCCTGATCCGGACGGGTCCTGTCCGCCAGTGGAAAGGGACGATGTGCAACATTGCTCCGGTCGCCGGCGTCGACGTAGGAAACCCACTGCCGGTGCGTCCCGGTCTGCGGTACCCGCCATTTCTAGATAGTGAGTGTTTACTACTGTATCATGTACGTAAATTCCAACGCATGCATGTGTTAGCAGTACAATGACCACATACGAATTTGATGGTATGATTTGTGTAAGTTGCATGTCATATTATTGCTATAACATGTGGTCAAATTTAGCCTCTAAAACGCATTTTAGACCCTATATGGATTGAGGGAGTACATGCATTGCTGAGTTTTCTCTTAATCCTTGCATGCAACGTTTTTATTGAAGCTTGAAATGTGAACATGTGAATGGGAGGGACTACTACAACCCTTCCAAAAGAACTGTAGACTGATGGTATCGTACTCCCTCCGTTCACCATCACATGTTCAATACTTTTGCGAACTATGGTAGTAACAAATTTATTCCACCAATCAGCATCTATTTTGGTTAGGGAGATTTCAAATTGAGCCATATACTGGTAGACCAAAAAGTAGGGACTTATGTACTACTTTTGATGTGTCCCGTTAACTCGCAGAACGAGGAGAAGCTTGCTTAGTACGCCCTCTCCCCGCCCACATGTGCGGTGGCTCGCAGAGTCGCAGGATGAGGAGAAGCTTGCTTACTACGCCTACGCCCGCTCCATCGCCCACGCGCGCAGTGGCTCGCAGGATGAGGAGAAGATTTTACTACTCCCTCTGTTAGATGTATACTCCTCGTCCCTACCTTGGTTAGAGAGACTATCATATTGTTTGAAATACATGCCTTTTAGCAGATTTCAACATGAACTACATACTCCAAATACTGATGTATATAGATGTATTTTAGAGTGTACATTCACTCATTTTGCTTCGTATGTAGTCCATATTGAAACGAACATAGTAGTACGCACTCTCCCTCGCCCATCGCCCCTGGCCCCTCGCCCACGTGGTGGACGTGCAACAATTCATTCGGTGCCAGATAGCCAGAACCATGTACTGTAGTACCATCATTGTTCGACTTCCCGAAGAGGCGAAGAGCCAAGCGGAAGTTTACTATTTTTGAGATGCCAAGTGAAGGTTTATAGGAGAACGAGTAGTAGTACTTGCAGTAGTACTGTATGAGGAAGATGTCAACAAGAATGTAAGTTTTGCATGATAGTTTCTTCTTACAGGACGTGCTAGACCTAGTGGACCTCATTGTTGCAATGGGAGTATCATACAAGTACGTATCATAGATGGCAGGATTCAGAGTGGTGGGCAGCGGGAATAATATTCAGAGCTGCTTAGTCTTAAACCCCATGAAGAAGTCCCATCGAAAGGAATAGCCATCCTCTACACGTGCTCCTATGTAAAATGAGTAAATGAGAGAAAAAGAGAAAGAGACAAAGTAAAAAAATCACCAGCCTTAGAGCCAGCCCTATTGTATCAGTGAATGATATTTTCAACGTTGTGATTGACATGGCTATATTATTAACCATCCTGCGGAGGTAGCAGCAGATTTTTATTTATCTGCGGAGGTAGCAGCAGATGGATATTCAACGGGGAGTGAAATGATGGTTGCTTCCTCAATCAAACTTAGGGAAAGGTGGGCCTCATGATTTGACGGCTCATTAGTCATTATAACTGCCAATACTCTTTGCCCATTTAATAACCGTGTGATAGAGTAGTTGGCTATACTTCTAATAACCATGATCGAAGAGAAGAGGTGCACGCACCCACAAACATAGTAGTACTCTTTGCGTCTTCCCCAACCACACATGTGACACGGTGGAGCTCATTTCTGTACGAAGATGCAACCCACACGATAATTTGACGCGTGTAGTAGTTACTCACTTAATGGAGGGTCAGGAACCAGGCATGAACGGTGCCGCGTTATTTATAAAGAAAGTTTTTTTAGTGGCACGTATGCAATATAAATAGGTTCATATGGAGAGAAAAAGAAATCGCTCCACTATATACATAGCCAGGAGCCTACATGGTTGCTTGTTGGGGTTGCTCTCTTCACACTCTCTCGCACAAAACAACTATGGACACATCTCTAGTCACACATCCAGGCATATCACATCCACCGGGGGAAGGGGATGATCTTTTGTGTAGACACGGTCGCCGTCGGCAAGGACAAAAACCCACTATCGGCGCGTCCCGATCAGGGGTCCCCGCCGTTCTTTCGCACAAAGTCGGCGCGGTTGCCTTCATCCCTTGCTCACTGCCGCGATGTGGGTAGATGCCACCTCCCACCGGCGTCCTAGCTACATCCCGACATCCCTCAGGTACAACTTCCTTTACAGCCGGTGTGCAACACTGGCCCAGCTACCCACATCGCTCCATGTGGATATTTCTCTACTTCTTTGCCCTACACGTACCTCTACTGGCTTCTACTGTATTTGTGATGAGTTTATGTCTGATCAACTAGTGCCACTAGTCTTATTCTAATCACACTTGTTCAATTTCTTTGCCACAGGGATGCTCAGCTCAATTTTAGTGAAACTGCACAAAATAATCAGATGGTCAAAGAGTTGCAAACTTCATTCCTTCGGAAGGTTCAACCTTGCCAGCAAATTAAAACCTGGTTAGGGTTTAGGGTTCAAGGCCTAGGAACTGCATGGATCCTTGTTTAGTTTAGTTGTCTCTGTTCCAAAATAAGTGTCTCAACTTTAGTACAACTTTGTACTAAAATTGGAAAAGTTGGCATAAAGTTGAGACACTTATTTTGGAACGGAGGGAGTACATATGGGCTATGATCTGTGAATCATTGAGATGCAATAGCATGCATGTTAGTCTCCTTTTTATTTGATGGAATGTTGTAATGGGGCAACCTTGGACGCAAGATACATGAAACAGAAGCTGAAAGCTTCATAGTATTGTACAATTTTATCTCGCTGAGAAATTACAGTATTGTGTACTAAAGAGTTAGGTGTCGCATCGTGGCCAAATAATATGGTGATAGTGTGAGGTGGGCCATGTAATCACCGAGCTGCCGTGTTTTCGCTGCTTTCGCACTCCTACGCTATAAGAGTGGTGAAAATTGTAGTTTTATCACAAAATAGAAGAATGAAAAAGAGTGGAGACGCTCTACCTCCTTTCGTCAAAACATGGGACATCTTGCATCCGGTGCACGTGTCATGCACCAAAGTCAGTGTACAGTACAACTGAGACTCAGCATGGTCGTACCACCTCAGTAATAATGACCAATCAGCCGTCAAATCACATAGACTCGGCAGCAAGTTGGACGGACGAAGCAACCATCACTCTTCGTTGAATACGCTTCTCCCTTCAATGCAGGCGCCAGTGAGAGGTCACGTCCACTCTGCCCAGGCATGAATGCGGCACCGATTCTCTGGAGCGGCACTGACCATTTCGGGCAGCAAGCGCACGCGCGGCGATGGAGGGGGTTTTGGTGGGCCAGGGCGGTCAGGAGCGGGCCTGGCAGCTGTCCAGATCGGACGCCCAGAAATGAGAGGATGCACCGACTCTCGCGGCTAAATCGTTGTACTACTAGTAGTACACACCATCTCTCTATAGGTCGATGTTTCGTTCTCTCTAACACACACTCACTGTTAAAAAAACACACACACACGCACGCACACACATACACACACACACACAGGTTCATAGAATAGGAATATCGTGGGAGTGGGAAACCATAGGAAGTGAGATAAATGGAGTACATACAAAAAGAGAAGAGGTACACGCACGTCCGTCGGAGACACATTTGCTGCCTCACACTATAGCCCAGCCGACCACAGCACGACGACCGGATCTGTGCCTCTCTCATCCCGGCGCCGGCGGTCAACCGCTATATGTGCGACCACGGGATTTGACGCACGCGGCTGCCGGATTTGGAGCATTCTGGCCGCCTGCGACTGCGCCTTGCCATGGATTGTCTGGGTACCGGGTCGCACAACAATGGCAATGCATCCATGTTGCATGCAGGTACTGAATCTACTCTAGCCGCTCGGATCTATCCCGTTAGTGGATCACCGACAAAGACACGGCCGACCACCGTCCGAGCTCGACCCTGGCCCAGCGGCTAGTTGGTTCACCGTTGCCGCTCATAAAGTGCGATGGCTGCACCCGGCAGGTCGTGCGCCGCGTTTCGACCATGCCAGAACATCCCAGATGGGTGTTCATCAAGTGCAAAAAAGATAAGGTGCGTAGTACTTCTTTTGATTCGGCTGTGCTCCCTTATTCAGTGCATGTTCGACAGCTTATACTCATACTTGTGTGTAGGATGGATGCAAGTTTTGGTTTTGGGAAGAAGAATACATCAATCTATTGATAGCAAGAAATTTGGTAGATGCTCGTGCACTCCTTGCTAAATAGAGGCTAGATATGAGACTAGAGATGATATTAGATGTGAAGCAACGTCTAGTTCTTTACAATCGAAGAAGAAAGAAGTGTGCAAGCTCGAGAAGACACAGATCAACAATGAAGACATAGCGAAGATATTAATACAATTAGTGGGAGCAGTTATGGAAATTGGATATCTTTTAAAATGTCTAATTGTCGTTCTTGTTTTCTTTGGTCTTGCTCTACTAGCAAAGAATTGGTGAATGTACTTCCTTGTATCAAAATGTCGTTGATGAAATAAAGAGATGTGCTGGAAAATAAATGTGTGCATACGGTCGATGGCCATATTAATTACGTTGGTTCTGAACTTTTGCCACTAGTTAATTATCTTGGCAAACTTTGATAAAAAATACTCCGTAAAGAAATATAAAAGCATTTAGAACACATAAAAAAAGAAGCCAATAATATTTATTTATTGTTGGCATGTATTAGCAGTTTACTACTTCCTCCTTTCTAGTTTATTGGGCTCATCTCATTTTGTTTGTTTTACCATATTATACAGTCTTATTTTCACTTCTTTCCACCACATGTTCACATTCCAAGGTGCATTAAATTGATGCATGCAAGGATTAAAAGAAACCATCCACTGCATGTAACCATTCCTACTCATTTAGGGGTCATCCATGAATATATTGTAATTAATGCAGATTAAAGTTTTAGTAATTTTGTAAACTACAAGATGGAGTACATTTCTCCACTCATCATCTACCTTGGTTGATGAGATTTCAAATTTAAACCCTATAAACCGGAAAGGAGGGAGTAGTTAAATTTTTTTGTCAAACTTTGACAAAAAAATATGATGTGGCATAAAAACCTGGACGGAGGTAGTAGTACGAGATACGTGGCACACTGACTTAGGCCGAATACAAGTGCCCAAAATTATTGGAAGAGAGCAAAGTATACATATGTGGTTCAGTTGTTCACTTCAGAGGGTCGTGTACCACACGTGAACGATAGTAAGTGCCACCGGGAGGCGTGGAGCGTTAATTGCAAGTTGACTCCTTCGAGCGTTAAATTTTCTTCGCGTATTAGCATTGCCCTAGTATTTTTCTTCACTAGTACGTTAAATAAAGTGTTCCGTTTCATGCACAATTTAAAACTATTTTTATGCAGAGAAAAAGAAAACCACTCCAACTATATAGATATATACGCTGCAGCCTCAGCGCTTGTTTTCTAGGGTTTGCTCTCTTCAGACACTCTCTCCACTATATATATACACGCTGGAGTCTCAACGCTTGTAGTTGCTCTCTTCACACTCTCTCACCCTCTCCAGATCTAAACAAGACGGCATTGGCCTCTCTCTCTCTCTTCCCTCGCTACTGGTCAAAGAGCCGACAGGATCCCGCCTGCTGGGGAAGGGATGGAGGCTTAACACTGTCGCTGTCAGCGAGGGAGGGAACCACTACCGGTGCTGCTGTTCTCCTTCACCCAGCGGCGTCACGAGAGGGCCTCTGACCCCTTCTTCCTCGCTGCCGTACATAGTGTGGGCAGATCGGCCTCCGGCCGCCCACCGAGCCACACCCCGACAACCCTAAGGTATAATTTACTTAACCCACATGCATTGCTCTAGTTACATGTGGATTTTTTTCGCTTCTGCCCTCGAATCTAGGTGTCGGATCAAATAGGAAAGTAGGGGGAAAGTTGTATAGCAGGAATCTAGGACATGGTTCAAAGAGGAAAGGAAGGGGGAAAGTAGTACAGACTGGCTATCCAACAACTATGTTGGTCAAAAAGGGAAAACAATGACAAACGCAGCACACACACATCTGTAAAGAACTGATCTTTCTATGGGTGGGGGACAAGGCTGTAGAGTTTGAGCAGGACTAGATTTTCTGCCCTCACATAGGGAAAGGTGTCTAAAGAGAACAAAAATGGGACCAACACAAATATGATCCTTGGTTGTTTGTTGCAACAGACTATGCATCACCCCTTTATACAACGGTGGATGCACATGGTGCTGGTGCGTCTACTCTCCCATAAAACTCTTTAGCTATTGTTAATCTAATAATGCTACTGGAAAATTGAAGCAATGCCATAGTTAAAAGCAAATTACATGTTTAACGAATTTTATTGTTAATATAATCTCTCTGTTAATATGAATCAATGCCACTATTTGAGAAATGCTTCTGTTTTGCTTTCTTTTCCATGTAGATAAGTTAGATGCTTCTTTTTGTGGGCTTCTGTGTCATCCACCGTTATTTACCAGTAATTGTTTCCTTTGCACCTCTTTGTAAACAGGGTTATCTACTTCACCTCGTTGCTATTGCGACCTTTTGTTGCACTGCACAAAACACTTTTGTTTTAAGAGTGTTTTGTGAAGTTCAACTAAAATGTCACACCGACAATGTTGCTTGATTGCTTGATCTTAGTGGAACTGCACAAGAGGGGATCGGACTTCCTATCCGTGTTGGCAAAATTGTTTAAGATCTTCTTCGTGTGAGTTGTCTGAATTCTGCGTCATGAGAGGTCAGTACTGGCCTTTTTCCACATGATTGTGCAGTGTGCTTTCATATGTAGTGCTACTTATACAGTAATGTTACTTGATTTTAGTGAACTGCACAAAAGGAGACCAGACTTCCAATCTGTATGTGCACCGTAATATCCCATTGAGGTAAGATAATGATATTTCACAACTGTTGGCCTCTATTTTGCTACTATCATCAGAAAATTAATGTTGTTGTTTAGTGCTATACTTGTGCTCCCTAATTGACATGCCAAATCTTATATTGAAGGCGAAGCTTGTCTATTATTGAACCAAGTGATGAAGGGGGAGAACAAGCGGACGAAGAACAAAAATCAACTCCCAGTGCTGTATGAAGCACTGGAACTGTGATGACACAAGTAATGATATAGTTTTGCATCTTAATTTATTGCTACGGTTGGAACGAGCAATTGTTTTTCTATGGTGATTTGATGCCACTCTTAATTGTCAGGACCCCGATTCTAAGTCACACCGATCTAGCCTGTAACACCTCATATCACTTTGCGGCCTCATGCACGGTATTCCCACGGGTGTCGCCTTACCATGGCCCGGGACCGTTTGTGCCTTTTGGCTCACGTATATGATAGTGTTGCTAGCATCCATATGACAGAGAACCCGGGCCGACATGGCTAGTCGTGAACCCAAAGCGGCGCTAACTTACGGGGACACGCATACATGAATCAACATCGAGCATGTCGGTCAGCAGCGTGTGAATCCGGGCTGTAGCACTGGGCTAGCAGGACTCTGGGAAACCGGGCTGTAGCAGGCTAGGCAGGACTCCGGATATCACCGCGTGACATTTTCCCGAAGGGACAGACACAGGAACGAAGTGAAACACATGCCGGCCAGTCTAAGTGTTCCGGAGCAGCAGTGCTGGGCTAGCAGGACTCCGGTAAACCGGGCTGTAGCAGACTACCAAGGCTCAGTGGAGACACCAGACTACATTTCCCCATAAGAGAGGCTGCCAAGGATAAACAACTAGATAGTCGGATCCCACACATACCAAGCATTTCAATCATACACACAATATGCTCGATATGTGTAAATACAACATGGCATCACAACAAAACTCTACAACTCAAAGTACTTTATTTAAAGGCTCCGGGGAGCCATACATAACATGTTCATACAGATAGGGGTCACACGACCCGACACTCAAATCATACAAACATACAAGCACATGCGGAAGCAACTAGTCTGAGTACAGACACTAGAAAGAAAGAAGGCTTGACGAAGCCTGTCTATCTACATAGGCCCTTCACAAGCTCAGGTCACCACCTGGGTGGCAAGTCACTCGTCAACGTTGAGATCTACATAGAACCCATCGGAGGGGGCGGTGTTCTCATCTGCAACAATTATTAAAGCAACATGAGTACAAAGGTACTTAGCAAGTCTTACAACAGATCCTAAAATATATGCACATTCTCAAGAAGGGTGGTGGAGTTATTGCAGCAAGCCAGCTTTGACTCTTGGCTACACTATCCTACGAGACACCACTTGAGAAATTAGTTTTCGCACACGAGTCCACTAATCACCATCACAATACTCCACCGTGGATCCTCCCTCGTAATCCTACGAGAGGGCCATCCGCGGTACTCACACTTATCTTGAGTCTTTTCGTAGTAACCATTAACTTGTCTATGAACTGCATAAGCGACCAAGTAGTCCTTTACCGTGGACGCGGCTATTCGAATAGTTTTATACCCTGCAGGGGTGTACTTCGTCACACATGTCTCCACCACTTAGTGTCTGCACACGACATGTGCTCGGCAGACTTCAAGCGAAAGCCGACGTGGGTATAGACCACGACCTGACTAACCACACAAGTCTCTAGTCCAGGTTTACCGCCTATTCGGGTTCCATCCGCAAGGAAATCCGGCCGGGGTGTCCTCAGCGGCCCCAAACGATGTGTGCAGGGTTCCCGAGACACCAAACGGGCGACTCGGTACACCGGCCACGTGCCTACCGCATCACAGCCCACCCCTAAGGTCAGCGCTGCGCACGGCCTCCAGCAACTACAAACACCAGTAACTACTTGCAACTCCTGGACAGAGGATGAGAGGGGTCAGTAAGTCGAGCGGGGTCATATTTTAGGGCCCAACGTGTGGTAGTAGCTGAATCTTAAATCACGCATACAGATCTCAGTTCTTAAGGACGGCCTCAATGAAACAACCCACCATGTACTCCTACATGGCCTTCCATCGATACCTTTACTAAATCATGTTCAACACTTCACTCTCATTACCGACACAACCATTCACTCTAGTTCATCACCCTGATGAGCCAGACCTGACACAACTCTAAGCATAGCAGGCATAGCATGGTAGGAAACACAGACTTGGCTCAATCAACTCCTACACATGCTAGTGGGTTTCATCTAGTTACTGTGGCAATGACAGGTCATGCAGAGGATATGGGTTCAACTACCGCAACACACAGCAGTTTGAAACGCGTTGTCTTAATGCAGTAAACGAGAGCAGAAGCAAGAAGATAGGTTGGTATCGAAATGATCAATCGGGTTGCTTGCCTGACAGAGTGGTAGTGGAATACTGCCCTTCAGTTGGATACTCGTGAATATCCTCGGAGGCAGAACCTACCACGAAGAACACATCGAAACACAATCATCACATGGCAATATGCAACAATATGATGCATGCTATGACATGGCAAAATGAGTGTGTTTTGGCTAATGCATCTTAGAACAGGTTGGTTTGAGTTCATTTGAATCAAGGATTCAAATGCAAACCCAAAATAAGAGGTCATATTAGTGCATTAACTTGTTTCATCTAATCAGCAAGGTTAAATTGTTCTGACATGCATGAAACCAGTACAGATGGAAAGATTGGATTTTTCTGATCAAAATTCATATATAATTTGTTTGATTTGGAGCTACAGATTAATTTCTATGAATTTTTGAAGTTTGTAGAATTTTCTGGAATTTCCTAAATAAAAATAAATCCAGAGAAATACTTATTGCGTCAGCATTGCGTCAGGATGACGTCAGCGGTCAACGGGGCCGGTCCAGGTCAAACCTGGCCAGTGGGTCCCGTGTGTCAGTGTCATTAGTCTAACTAATTTTTTGTTTAGTCCTAATCCTAAGTTAATTAGTAGGCGGGTCCCACCTGTCATAGACCCAGGGGGGTCAAACTGGGTCAGCGGGGTCAAACCCACCAGCGTTTAGCCGCCGGCGAGGCCAGACACGGCGGCGCAGTGCGGGATTCGTGCTCCGGCGACCAAAACGATGGCGGAGCACATCTACGTGATGCGGAGAGTGAGCCGCGTCGAGTGGTGGCAGTGAGTGGAGCTGGGGTGGCCGGAAACGACGCCGGCGATGAGCTGTGCGGCTGCCGGAGTTCGGGCGAGCTCGGGCTCGTCGCTAGGGGGCACGGCGAGGTGCGTGGAGTGGTTCTGTGGACTCCTGCGAGTGCGGCGAAGACGATGGCGTGCTCGGAATCGAGCCAACGTGGCTGTGGCCACGACGGCGACGTGCTGAGGCAGCGGCGGGTGCGGCCGAGCTCGGTGCAGTCGATGCAGGGCTCGAGAGCGAGAACGGAAAGGATGGGGAGGTAGCTGAGCTCACGGCGGTCACGACGGAGCAGACGGCGAGGTCGGGGACGAGCTGCTGCGGTGGTGACGGCGAAAGGGATCTCCGGCGACGGCGAGGTCGGGCGAGGCTGTTGCGGTGGTTCCGAGGCGAGCAAGCGCTCGGGGCTCGGTCTGCTCGATGGAGAGGACGACGACGGAGCTCATGGACACGGCAGCGCGGCTCGGGGACGACGGTGGACGCGGGTTTCACGGTGGCGCGGCTGCGGCTGCGTCGGCCATGGTGGGGAGAGAGCGAGAGAGAGGCGCAGGGGGGGATGAGGTGTCTAGGGGGTCGAGGCGACGACGTGGAGGACGTCCAAGCGTCCAGCGGCTCGAGCGGCAAGCAGCTGGCGCCGTGGCGGGCTCGCGCACGCCGGCGTCACCTCCCTGCCTGCCTGGCGGGGACGAAGCAGCTGGCTGGCATGGGCCAGCACAGTGCTGGGCCGCCAGGTGGGCCGGCTGGTGACTTTGCCAGGTAAGTCTATTTCCTTTTTTTTCTGTTTTCTAATTTCTGCAAGTTTGTGGCTTTTCTAAAAATACCTAGGCACTTTCAAAAATCACCAAACTGCTCATGCCCACTGTATAGAGTATATCCAACATGGAACATTTCAGTTTGGGATTATTTGGACATTTAAAATATTTACTAGCATTTAAATGCCCAAATGCAGGTTACATATGATTTAATTCAATGACCTTATGATGACCTAGAAAAATGTGAACCAGTTTTGGCAGAGGTTCTAACCCAAGACAAAAATGATGGACATTTTAGAAGGGCATTTCAGGTTCATTGAAAAATATTTTAGTAAACCCTAGTTGTTTCCAGGGGGGGCTGGGGGTTCTATCATCCCCATTTCAAGTTTCTGGAAAAGCTTAAACATGATGCAACACTCTAATGCCTGAACTAGCTAGAGTGTGACAACTCACCCCCACTCAAAAGAATCTCGTCCCGAGATTTAGGATCCTCCGGGAAGAAGGTGGGGTACTCAAGTCGAAGACGATCCTCCCTTTCCCAAGTAGCTTCTTTCTCGGAATGGTGTGACCATTGAACCTTGAGAAACTTGATATTCTGGCGTCGAGTGGTACGTTCAGCTTGGTCAAGGATATGAACGGGATATTCTCGATATGTGAGATTATCTCGGAGATTAAGCGTTTCGTGGTCCACTTCACGGATAGGATCCGAGAAGCAACGCCTGAGTTGAGAAACGTGGAAGACATCATGAACTCTGGAGAGATGCTGAGGTAGTTCCAATTGGTAGGCAACTTCTCCTCGTTTGGCAAGAATGCGAAAGGGTCCAATGTAACGAGGAGCCAATTTACCCTTGATACCGAATCGATGGGTTCCCTTCAGAGGAGTAACCTGAAGGTAAGCCTTCTCGCCAACTTCATAAGTCATGAGCTTATGTTTGCGGTCATATTGGCTCTTTTGACGAGATTGGGCTGTTTTCAATTTCTCACGAATAATGCGAACCTGCTCTTCTGCTTCCTGAATCATATCCGGGCCAAAGAGTTGTCTTTCCCCGGTTTCTGACCAGTTAAGAGGCGTTCGGCATTTTCGTCCATAGAGAACTTCGAAAGGGGCTTTGCCCAAGCTAGCTTGATAACTATTGTTATAAGCGAATTCGGCGAATGGAAGACATTTCTCCCAATCCATACCGAAAGAGATGACAGAAGCTCGGAGCATATCTTCCAGAATTTGATTGACTCGTTCTACTTGACCACTTGATTGAGGGTGGAAGGCGGTGCTAAAGGAGAGACGAGTTCCCATAGCATTTTGGAAACTTTCCCAAAATCGAGAGGTGAAAAGACTTCCACGGTCTGAGTTAATCTCCAATGGAACACCATGAAGAGACACTATTCAGGAGATGTACAAATCAGCTAGCTGGCTAGCGGTTATACTCTCACGAACAGGTAGGAAGTGGGCTACTTTGGAAAGACGATCGACAACGACGAAGATAGCATTATTCCCTCTCTTGGTCCTGGGAAACCTGGTAATGAAATCCATACCGATTTTATCCCATTTCCATTCAGGAATAACCAAAGGTTGAAGGGTGCCAGCAGGCCGTTGATGCTCTGCTTTAACACGACAACAGACGTCGCAGTTAGCAATGTATTGAGCGATTTCTCTCTTCATCCTAGTCCACCAAAACCTCTGGCGTAGGTCTTGATACATTTTAGTACTACCGGGATGAATGGTGAGAGGGGATTCATGAGCTTCCTTAAGGATCAATTGCCGTAGCTGTTGTTTCTTGGGAACCACTAGACGGTTTTCAAAGAAGACAACACCTCGATCGTCCATAGAGAAACACTTAGCAGCTCCGCTAGCAATGTTCTCCTGGATGCGGGATATGCCCTTATCACGCTTCTGGGCAGCTATGATTTGATCCGTAAGGTTAGGTTTCGCCACCAGGGTGGATAAGAATCCTCGAGGAGCAATGTGAAGGTTAAGCTTGCGAAATTTCTCGTGGAGAAGTGGTTGACTTTGTTGTAACATCAAGTTGTTACAATAAGATTTACGACTTAGCGCATCAGCCATGACATTGGCTTTGCCCGGGGTGTAAGTTATTCCTAAGTCATAATCCGTAATCAACTCGACCCAACGTCTTTGCCTGAGATTCAAATCCGGTTGGGTGAAGATGTACTTCAGACTTTGGTGATCGGTGTAAATTTCGCAACGATAACCGAGAAGGTAATGTCGCCATGTTTTGAGTGCATGGACCACAGCTGCAAGCTCTAGATCATGTGTGGGATAATTATCCTCATGTGGACGCAACTGTCGAGAAGCGTAGGCAATCACATGACGATCTTGCATGAGTATGCAACCTAGTCCTTGTCGCGAGGAGTCGCAATAGATAACAAAGTCCTTAGAAAAATCTGGTGGCACAAGTACGGGAGCAGATGTCAGGCGTCTTTTCAGTTCCTGAAAGCTGAGCTCGCACTGTGGGGTCCACTCGAACTTTTTATCTTTCTTGAGAAGTTCAGTTAGAGGTTTAGCAACCTTGGAGAAATTCTCGACGAAGCGGCGACAATAGCTCGCTAAGCCAAGAAAACTCCGAACTTGCTTGACTGTTTCAGGTGGAGTCCAATCAAGGACGGCTTGAACTCGCTCGGGATTGACAGCAATACCCTTACCAGAGATTACGTGGCCTAGATAGGTCACTTCTGGCAACCAAAATTCACACTTGGAGAATTTGGCATAAAGACGATGCTCTCGAAGTTTCATCAATACTAGCCTTAGATGCTCGGCATGTTCTTCCTCATTCTTGGAGTAGATGAGTATATCATCGAGGTATACCACGACGAATTTATCCAAATACTCCATGAAGATCGAGTTCATTAACCGAGAGAAGGTGGCTGGAGCATTGGTTAAACCGAAGGACATGACGGTGTACTCGTATTGGCCATAACGAGTAACAAAGGCCGTTTTAGGAATGTCCCCGTTCTTGATTTTGATTTGATGGTAGCCCAACCGCAAATCCATTTTGGAAAAGGCTGAGGATCCAGCGAGCTGATCATACAGATCGTTGATCCTGGGGAGCGGATACTTGTTCTTGATTGTGACCAAGTTGACAGGTCGGTAATCTACAACCATCCGATCCGTTCCATCCTTCTTCTTGACGAAGAGGACGGGGCAAGCCCATGGAGATGAACTAGGACGGATGAAACCCTTTTTCAAGGACTCATCGAGTTGTTTCTTAAGCTCGGCTAGTTCTAGGGGTGCCATCTTATAGGGTCTTCTAGAGATTGGGACAGTTCCTGGAACAAGGTCTATCACGAACTCGACATCCCTGTCAGGTGGAACACCTGGCAGTTCTTCTGGAAAGACATCCGGGAAGTCACGGACTACCGGAATATCTTCAAGGTCTGGAAGAGGGTTGGCATTTAGGGAGTAGAGCTGACGCTTAGACACTCGGGTCAAAACATTGACTGTCTTGCCCGATGGATGGGTGAGTTGAACAGTTCTAGAAGAGCAATCAATCCTAGCATAATGGGCTGACATCCAGTCCATACCCAAGATGATGTTTATGTCCGAGGACTTGAGAGCTATCAGTGATGCAAGGAAGACCAATCTATCGACAAGAATTTCATTTCCATGGCTTATTCTAGAGGTTTGCCATCTAGAACTAGGGGTTTGAATTGCCATGGAGGTGGGCATGTCACAAAAGGTGGTGTCGTGCAATCGAGCATAGCTCTCAGAGATAAAAGAATGAGATGATCCAGTATCAAAAAGAACAGTTGCCAGATGGTAGTTAACAAGGAGCGTACCAAGGACGACGTTGGGATCCTCATGAGTTTCTTCAGCTGAGACATAGTTGACATGGCCACGTGCAGTGGTGGCTGGCTTAGCGTAATATGTCTTTCCCGCTGGCTTGTCACGACCAACGGACTTTCCGGGCTGATTGGGGTTGTTGTTCTGGGGACACTCACGTATGTAATGACCCGTCTCTCCACACTTGAAGCATGTCACAACATTGGGGCGTGGAGCAGCATTAGCAGCGGGGCCACCATAGGCTTTGGACGGTGCATACTGCTAATTGGGGCGAGGCGCCTCAAAGGATGGCCTCGGAGTGAACCTGGGTGGCAGGGCTGTGTTTGGAATCCACACCCGGCGCTTCTGATGTCCAGAACCGGATGACGAACCAAAGTCACGGGAGTGCTTGCGTGAGGCGTCATAATCAGTCTGACCTGTCTCAGCACTGATGGCCTTATTCACCAACTTCTGAAAAGAGGTGCACTCGTGCAGACGAAGCTCGGGGCTAAGTCCCTTGCGGAACCTTGCCTGTTTCTTGGCGTCGGTGGATACCTCTTCGGGAGCATATCGTGCTAGATTTCCAAACTCACGGCTGTATGCATCCACGGTCAGTCTACCTTGGGTGAAATTGCAGAACTCCTCCCTCTTACGATCCATGAGACCTTCCGGGATGTGATGCTCACGGAAAGCCTCACTGAAGTCAGCCCAAGTGGTAATCTGGCCAGCTGGGCGCATGGCCTCATAGTTTTCCCACCAAAGGCTAGCAGGGCCTTCGAGGTAATAGGCAGCGTAGATAACCTTATCAGCTTCGGCTACGTTGGCAGAACGTAGCTTATTGGTGATGCTGCGAAGCCAATCATCCGCATCGAGGGGCTCGACGGAAAGATGGAATGTCGGTGGGTACAACTTGATAAAGTCATTGATTGACACCAATTCGTTCCTCTGATGACGTGCAGTATTCTCCTCAATGCGGGCTAGCAAGCGGTTGGTCTCACGCTTGTTTCTTTCTGCCTCCAGCATAACTTCGGCCAGAGAAGGCGGGTGAGGCAGATTCCCATCCCTAGCTGCACTGGCTTCACCCTGCTCCGGGGCAGCAGGGTTGTTGCGGGTATTAACCATCCTAGGAGAGACAAGACAACGGCTTAGACAAGGATGGCAAAATGCTGGCAAGGAAGTGCAGAATGTAATGGACGATATGAAATGCTGAGATGGTCCTTTGCACGACATGGTAATATAGGAACTGCCATATATATACCATCGGTCATACACACCGTACATAGTTTAGTACAAGCCCAGGCTAAAGTACAACTACGGTGAAAGACGTTACATCTCATCGGAGGCATTCCAAGCTCCTATACATTATTTTTCTACACCTTCGGAACATGATACACACCAAGTCGTATCCCACAAGTCACGCAGGACTGTGGAAAATACAACTATTACAATACTAGTGAAGCTGCTACCAACTCAGACGCCTCCGTAGTAATCTTCATAGAGATTACCACCATGTCCTGGGAGCTGAACATGATCATCTGGAAATAGTCAGTCCTGTGGAGCTTGCGGTCCAAAAGGACTCGGATGTGGCCTTGGTCCAACAAACGGTGGCAGACGGGGTCCACGGGGAGGGGTGATGCCTCCTACATCACGCCAGTCCATACAATCTGGCAGACCAGACCGCACGGGGTACAAGTCCCTCATGTCCATATACCCAGCCTGCACGGCGGGTGCAAACCATGTCAGAGTGGCCCAGTGATCAGAACGAGTGTTGAAGAGCTCCATTCGCAAGGCACGATTCTCACGGTCCTTGTCCTCAAGCAACTCGGTGGTGGTGCGGAGTAGTGAATCCTCATGGATAGAGTTAGTGTAAAGGGCCTGATAGTACCCTTGTGCCCCAGGGAGTGATGCTGGCATATAGCGGAAATCAGTGTTCCGAAGCAAGGCAAGTCTGGCTCGCATGACAGTCATCATCGAATAAGCAGCGTCCTGCACGGACATCTCGATGGTAACCCCCAAGTCCATATGAGCAATGGAGGGGTTCAGTAGCTCCAGGATAGGAAGGGTATATCCTGACTGTACAAAGGTATTGGCTTTGATTAAAGTCTCGAAACTGCTCTTCGACGGTATACTCTGGATACCATCGATAGCCTGTCTCGATCATCACTCGGACCAGCATGGCCGTGTGACCAGGTACATCGAGGCACCGATTCAGACGAACCACTTGATTCCGGGTGCGAGTGGCCATCTGGAAACACGAAATAAGGCAAAGGCATTAGAATTTTCTAGGAGAAATCGGACAGCATAACGGCTGTAAATGCTCAGAAAAAGATTTGAGACATTCACAACAGTTTGCAAGCCACTCAACAACATCATATCAAGGTTCTGGTTCAACTGACAACATACTAGAAGTAGTAGAAACTGAACTGAGGCTTGTAACCAACAATCCTATAAGTTACTACGGATTAGTAACACGTGAACCTGATAGAGAGAAGAGAGCCTAGTCCTTAACCCACGTAGAAAGAGAAAAGGATGACTCAGATCAGAGGGCATAAGGTAAAGGAGTAAAAAGAGCCTTACGTCCCTCCCACAATCAATTCCCCTACATATAACTAAAGCATTTCTAGACTCGACATCGACCAGTTTGGCTCAACGAACCTGCAGGCAGTCCGGCTCTGATACCAACGCTGTCAGGACCCCGATTCTAAGTCACACCGATCTAGCCTGTAACACCTCATATCACTTTGCGGCCTCACGCATGGTATTCCCACAGGTGTCGCCTTACCATGGCCCGGGACCGTTTGTGCCTTTTGGCTCACGTATATGATAGTGTTGCTAGCATCCATATGACAGAGAACCCGGGCCGACATGGCTAGTCGTGAACCCAAAGCGGCGCTAACTTACGGGGACAGGCATACATGAATCAACATCGAGCATGTCGGTCAGCAGCGTGTGAATCCGGGCTGTAGCACTGGGCTAGCAGGACTCCGGGAAACCGGGCTGTAGCAGGCTAGGCAGGACTCCAGATATCACCGCGTGACATTTCCCCGAAGGGACAGACACAGGAACGAAGTGAAACACATGCCGGCCAGTCTAAGTGTTCCGGAGCAGCAGTGCTGGGCTAGCAGGACTCCGGTAAACCGGGCTGTAGTGGACTACCAAGGCTTAGTGGAGACACCAGACTACATTTCCCCATAAGAGAGGCTGCCAAGGATAAACAACTAGATAGTCGGATCCCACACATACCAAGCATTTCAATCATACACACAATATGCTCGATATGTGTAAATACAACATGGCATCACAATAAAACTCTACAACTCAAAGTACTTTATTTAAAGGCTCCGGGGAGCCATACATAACATGTTCATACAGATAGGGGTCACACGACCCGACACTCAAATCATACAAACATACAAGCACATGCGGAAGCAACTAGTCTGAGTACAGACACTAGAAAGAAAGAAGGCTTGACGAAGCCTGTCTATCTACATAGGCCCTTCACAAGCTCAGGTCACCACCTGGGTGGCAAGTCACTCATCAACGTCGAGATCTACATAGAACCCATCGGAGGGGGCGGTGTTCTCGTCTGCAACAATTATTAAAGCAACATGAGTACAAAGGTACTCAGCAAGTCTTACAACAGATCCTAAAATATATGCACATTCTCAAGAAGGGTGGTGGAGTTATTGCAGCAAGCCAGCTTTGACTCTTGGCTACACTATCCTACGAGACACCACTTGAGAAATTAGTTTTCGCACACGAGTCCACTAATCACCATCACAATAATGTAATATGTAATTATCTCTACTTGTGCGAACAGGGATCTTGTTTGAAGATAACATATATTTTAGTGGAACTGCACAAGAAGATGTTGGAGACATTAAACTAATCAAGGAGTATATAGTAAGCATGGCAACCACAGTAGATAGTAACAGATGGATCCAGAGAAGTGCTTCATCTATTTGCTCTACATAATAAGCCTCCTGACATTGGTTGGTACCGGCCCACTGATTTCATCCATATGATTGAGCTTTGTCATCTCTATTGGTGTTGTGCTACAGTTTAGCTACTATCATGAGAAATGGTATTGTTTCGCATGTTAATCTAAGGCTGCTAATAAATTGAGGCACTGATTTGCCACCATTATAGCCACTGGTAAAATGAAGTAATAATACAGTTCAAGTTGAGCTGCTGTCTTTGGTATCATATCATTTCCTATGAGGATAATGAGGATGCATCTCTTTGTGACTATACATTTCGTCAGTTACTCCCATTGTTAATGTAATGGTTGTTTTAAACATTTCCTTTTCTTTTTTTTGAGCAAATAGGCATGCTAGCATTTAGTTGTTCTCTTGTCTTTGCACAACAGGATCCTCCTACTCTGAAAAAGAATATGGAGTACGTGAAGTGCCTAGTTCCGATTATGATGGGATGAAGAAGCCAAGCCTCTTATTATCAGAAGGGAGCAGTTAAAGGATGGTTACATTACTGCCCGCAAGAACAAACTAACTTTAGCTCAGAAGGACTCATAAATCTCCATCTTTGTTGTTGTGCTGGCCAATACAATGTTGTTTTTTAAGGATTCTTTCTGGTGAGTTCCATTTTTTTAAATGTGAGCTCTGCATGGATCATCTAGGTGCCTGTTTAAACTGTAAATTCATAATGCAAATAATCATTTATGCAAGAAGGGATGCCTACAAGCTACGCGGGAAGTTGGTTGATTTTAGTGGAACTGGGCAAAACGAACAGCTGGTTTATTTAGCACGAGTTGACATGTCAATGTGCAAACTGATGGCAAAGCCCGCCCATTCCACAATCGTAGGCATTTGATATTTTGGAATGGGAAAACCTTCTCAAAGTTTGCTCATTGATGTACGCAAGAAGACATGTGTTTGATATTTTGGAATGGGACAACCTTGTCAAATTTGGCTCATTGATGTTAGCAAGTAGACATGCGTTTGATATTTTGGATCGATCGATTTTTTTCTTTATTTGTGTCTTTAGTTGTGAAGTAAATATTGGCTCTAACGTGTGAATCATTGAGATGCATAATCATCGATTGTTGTGAATGTTGTCTATGAATTGCCAGGCCCGTGAGTTTGATTGCAATGTACAGGAACGCTAAAAAATTGCTAAAAAAATTTGTACGTGTGAAACTGCAGAGAACAAGGTGATCACCGTGCGTCATGAGAATAATGCTAGTACGTATTGTTTTGCATGTTCAACTAATGCCACTGATACAAGAAATCAGACTAATTTCGTTCATACACGGCCGGATTTCATATAAACATGCCGGATTTCATTACATTCTAGACATTCTTCGACTAAAAAGGGGCGCACTGGAGATATGATCAATTAACCTAATGTATGATATCCGGCGCCCATTCCCCGTGTCTTGCTGAGCCCCAAGAACTAAAGCTTCTTCTCCAGCTTCACCTCGCTGCTCTCCAGCTCCGCCTCCGGACCCACAGGAAGTAAAGCTGTCCGACTCCACGTGGCCGCCAAGCGGCTAATCGGCCGTCGATGTTCAACCCACCAAGCTTGGCTTCAAACGGAGGGTAGGAGCGGTGGCCTTACTTGGACCTGAGCCGTGGCGACCTACCATCTTCTATTCTTCCTCATTTTTTGTGTTGCGCGACCTCGTTACCGGTGGGGCAGGGCCTCGACGGAGCCGGCGATGTCCTCTGCCTCATTGTCGGCGGGGCAGCATCTCAGTGGAGCAGGGGAAATCCTCCCCCTCATTGCTGGCAGAGCGGGGCCTCGGTGGAGCAAGCGATGTCTGATACGTCCATTTTGCATCATGCTTTTATATTGATAGTTATTGCATTATGGGCTGTTATTACACATTATGGTACAATACTTATGCCTTTTCTCTCTTATTTTACAAGGTTTACATGAAGAGGGAGAATGCCGGCAGCTGGAATTCTGGATCGAAAAGGAGCAAATCTAAGAGACCTATTCTGCACAACTCCAAAAGTCTTGAAAATTTACGGAGAATTATTTTGGAATATATAAAAAATATTGGGTGAAGAAAATACCAGAGGGGACCACCAGGTGGCCACAAGCCTGGGGGGCTCGCCCCTAGGGCTTGTGGGCCCCCTGGCAGGTCTCCGGTGCCCATCTTCTGCTATATGAAGGGTTTTAATCTGGAAAAAATCATAAGGAAGATTTCGGGACGAAGCGCCACCGTCTCGAGGCGGAACTGGGCAGAAGCAATCTAGGGCTCTGGCGGAGCTGTTCTGCCATGGAAACTTCCCTCCCGGAGGTGGAAATCGAAGCCATCGTCATCACCAACGATCCTCTCATCAAGAGGGGGTCAATCTCCATCAACATCTTCACCAGCACCATCTCCTCTCAAACCCTAGTTCGTCTCTTTTATCCGATCTTTGTCTCAAAACCTCAGATTGGTACATGTGGGTTGCTAGTAGTGTTGCTTACTCCTTGTAGTTGATGCTAGTTGGTTTATTCGGTGGAAGATCATAGGTTCAGATCCTTAATGATATTTATTACTCCTCTGATTATGAACATGAATATGCTTTGTGAGTAGTTACGTTTGTTTTTGAGGATATGGGAGAAGTCTTATTATAAGTAATCATGTGAATTTGGTATTCGTTCGATATTTTGATGAGATGTATGTTGTCTTTCCTCTATTGGTGTTATGTGAACATCGACTACATGACACTTTACCATTGTTTGGGCCTAGGGGAAGGTATTGGGAAGTAACAAGTAGATGATGGGTTGCTAGAGTGACAGAAGCTTAAACCCTAGTTTATGTGTTGCTTCGTAAGGGGCTGATTTGGATCGATATGTTTCATGCTATGGTTAGATTTATCTTAATTCTTCTTTCGTAGTTGCGGATGCTTGCGAGAGGGGTTAATCATAAGTGGGAGGCTTGTCCAATTAAGGATGTCACCAAAGCACCGGTCCACCCACATATCAAATTATCAAAGTAACGAATGCGAATCATATGAGCATGATGAAAACTAACTTGACAATAATTCCCATGTGTCCTCGAGAGCGCTTTGCTTTAAATAAGAGTTCGTCCAGGCTTGTCCTTTGCTACAAAAAGGATTGGGCCACCTTGCTGCACCTTTTTTACACTTGTTACTTGTTACCCGTTACGAATTATCTTATCACAAAACTATCTGTTACCGATAATTTCAGTGCTTGCAGAGAATACCTTGCTGAAAACCACTTGTCATTTCCTTCTGCTCCTCGTTGGGCTGGACACTCTTACTTATCAAAAGGACTACGATAGATCCCCTATACTTGTGGGTCATCAAGACTCTTTTCTGGCACCGTTGTCGGGGTGTGAAGCGCCTTTGGTAAGTGGAATTTGGTAAGGAAACATTTATATAGTGTGCTGAAATTTGCTGTCACTTGTTGCTATGGAAAATAATCCTTTGAGGGGTTTGTTCTAGGTATCTTCACCCCGACCGGAAGAGCAAAGAGTTGCCCCTCAACCTACTGAACCTACTGAAAAAATTTATTATGAAATTCCATCGGGTATGATAGAGAAACTGCTAGCTAATCCTTATGCAGTAGATGGAACATTACATCCTGATATGCATCTAATCTATGTGGATGAAGTTTGTGGATTATTTAAGCTTGCAGGTTTGCCTGAGGATGAAGTAAAGAAGAAGGTCTTCTCTTTATCTTTAAAGGAGAAGGCATTGACATGGTATAGGCTATGCGATGATATTGGGACTTGGAACTACAACCGATTGAAATTGGAATTTCATCAGAATTTTTATCCCTATGCATCTAGTTCATCGTGATCAGAATTATATTTATAATTTTTGGCCTCATGAAGGAGAAAGTATCGCCCAAGCTTGGGGGAGGCTTAAGTCAATGTTATATTCATGCCCCAATCATTAGCTCTCAAGAAAAATTATTATTCAGAATTTTTATGCTCGGCTCTCTCGTAATGATCAATCCATGCTCGATACTTCTTGTACTGGTTCTTTTATGAAGAAGACTATTGAATTCAAATGGGATTTATTGTAAAGAATTAAATGCAACTCTGAAGATTGAGAACTCGACGCAGGTAATGAGTCAGGTATAAACCTCAAGTTTGATTGTGTTAAATCTTTTATGGATACCGATGCTTTTCGTGAATTTAGCACTAAGTATGGACTTGACTCTGAGAGAGTAGATTCTTTATATGAATCATTTGCTACTCATGTTTATCTCCCTAAGGAGAAGTGGTTTAAATATCATCCTCCCATTGAAGTGAAAGTAGTAGAACCTATTAAAGCTAAAGAAGAAACTATTACTTATAATGTTGATTCTATTGTTCCTATTGCTTATATTGAGAAACCACCTTTCCCTATTAGAATAAAGGAACATGCAAAAGCTTCTGCTGTGATTCGTAAGAGTTATACTAGAACACCTACACCCCCTGAACAAATTAAAGTTGAACCTAGTATTTCTATGGTTAAAGATCTCTTGGTTGATAATATTGATGGGCATGTTATTTACTTCTGTGATGAAGCTGCTAGAATTGCTAGACCTGATGATAAAGATAAACATAGACCTGTTGTTTCTATTAAAATAGGAGATCATTGTTATCATGGCTTATGTGATGTGGGTGCTAGTGTGAGTGCAATTCCCTTTACTTTATATCAAGAAACTATGAATGATATTGTACCTGCCGAAATAGAAGATATTGATGTCACTATTAAGCTTGCTAATAGAGATACTATATCACCAATTGGGATTGTTAGGGATGTTTAAGTCTTGTGTGGGAAAGTAAAATACCCTACAGATTTTCTAGTTCTTGGTTCCCCACAAGATGATTTTTGTCCCATTATTTTTGGTAGACCTTTCTTGAACACTGTTAATGTCAAAATAGATTGTGAAAAAGAAACTGTTACTGTAAGTTTTGGGGATGTGTCTCATGATTTTAATTTCTCTAAATTTCGTAGACAACCCCATGATAAAGAATTGCCTACTAAAGATGAAATTATTGGTCTTGCTTCTATTGATGTGCCTCCTATTGATCCTTTAGAACAATATTTGCTAGACCATGAAAATGATATGTTCATGAATGAAAGGAAGGAATTAGATGAAATATTCTTTAACCAAATGCCTGTTTTGAAACACAACTTGCCTGTTGAGATTCTTGGGGATCCTCCTCCACCCAAGGGAGATCCCGTGTTTGAGCTTAAACAATTACCTGATACTCTGAAATATGCTTATCTTGATGAAAAGAAGATATATCATGTTATTATTAGTGCTAACCTTTCAGAGCATGAAGAAAAGAAATTATTGAAAACTCTGAAGAAGCATTGTGCCGCTATTGGATATACTCTTGATGATCTTACGGGCATTAGTCCCACTCTATGTCAGCACAAAATTAATATGGAGCCTGATGCTAAACCAGTTGTTGATCACCAACGACGGTTAAATCCTAAGATGATTGAAGTGGTAAGAAATTAAATACTAAAGCTTCTGGAGGTAGGTATAATTTATCCTATTGCTGATAGTAGATGGGTAAGTCCTGCTCATTGTGTCCCTAAGAAGGGAGGTATTACTGTTGTTCCTAATGATAAGAATGAATTGATTTCACAAAGAATTGTTACAGGTTATAGAATGGTTATTGATTTTAGAAAGTTGAATAAAGCTACTAGGAAAGATCATTATCCTCTACCTTTTATTGATCAAATGCTAGAAAGACTATCAAAACATACACACTTTTGCTTTCTAGATGGTTATTCTGGTTTTTCTCAAATACCTGTGTCAAAAGAGGATCAAGAAAAAACTACTTTTACTTGCCCTTTCGGTACCTTTGCTTATAGATGTATGCCTTTTGGTTTATGCAATGCTCCTGCTACCTTTCAAAGATGTATGACTGCTATATTCTCTGACTTTTGTGAAAAGATTGTTGAGGTTTTCATGGATGATTTCTCCGTTTATGGAACTTCTTTTGATGTTTTCTTAAGCAACCTTGATCGAGTTTTGCAGAGATGTGAAGAAACTAATCTTGTCTTGAATTGGGAGAAGTGCCACTTTATGGTTAATGAAGGTATTGTCTTGGGGCATAAAATTTCTGAAAGAGGTATTGAAGTTGATAAAGCTAAAGTAGATGCTATTGAAAAGATGCCGTGTCGTAAAGATATCAAAGGTATAAGAAGTTTCCTT
Organism: Thinopyrum elongatum; assembly: GCA_011799875.1. Lineage (NCBI taxonomy): Eukaryota > Viridiplantae > Streptophyta > Magnoliopsida > Poales > Poaceae > Thinopyrum > Thinopyrum elongatum. Next base: position 139,514,125 of record CM022297.1, read on the forward strand.
GGTCATGCTGGTTTCTATAGGAGGTTTATTAAAGACTTCTCTAAAATTTCTAGGCCTCTCACTAATTGTCGGTGTACTAAGTATTGGGCCACTAGTACCCTGTACTTGTGCACGGGCAGTTGTAGGCGTCCTCGCGGCAAGGCTTGCCGGGATCAGCTCGAGGTCGACTCAAGTCATCAAGGAAAATCGTCAAGTCAGAGATCTGAGGATCAGCAGATAAGCAAAGCTGGTAATCGAAGGCCAGCTTCCCCGGCAAGATCCTTGTCGGGATGGCTCGTGGAGCCCGGCAAGCCTCGGCGCCCGGCAAGGCTTGGCGCCCGGCAAGCCCTGGCGCCCGGCAAGGCTGGGCGCCCGGCAAGATTCGGCCACTGTGCCACTGCTTCGGCATAGTAACAAACCTGACATTCTGGGTCCTTCTCTGGATACGTGGCAACACGCCAGTGGAGGAGAGCTTAAGCGGTGCTGATGGGATGGCCCCTTTTTCCATCCCCAAGAAAGTGAGGACACCTAAACGGACACCTCATGGTGCATTAAATGCGCTTGTCCTAATCCGTCAGGGGTTAGGTATGATACCCTGTAGCTACTTTATACCTCAATGTATGTGCATTTTGCCACTGTGGAGACCCCTTTGAGCATATAAAAGGAGGCCCAAGGCAACTGCTACAGAGGAGGAGAATTTCTGGCCCATTCTGCATGTGTAGCTGCTCTTTGAACGTACTGTTCATCGCGAGCGCTCCTGAAGGCTGGGCTCAAGAACATCAATAAGAACACAAAGCAGTTGTAGGGTTTTACGCTGATCAGCGGCCCGAACCTGGGTAAAAGCTTCCCGCGTCGATCACTGGTTCTGCTCTTTGCGTATACCTCTCCCCCCGCCGAATCGTAAAGGGGTCTCTCGGGATCCCATAGGTGTCGTACCCCGACATCTTTGGCGCGCCAGGTAGGGGGATTGAAGATTGCGTGAACCTGATCTGGTGGTAGACGCCCTAGTTCCTTCATCATCTTCGTCATCATGCCGCCCAAGAAGAAGAACGCTGCGACAGCACAACCATCCGGGTCCATTTTGCCCGCGCCTTCGCAGACAGGCGATGGTGTGGGTGCAGAAGGAAGAGGACTAGAACCCCCGTGGCGTTCTGGTGACCCAAGCCAAGCGAGCGGTATCGTTCGCAGTGGCAGTGGTAACTTGCGCGCCGCTGGATCTAGAGATGGTGCTGTGTTGCCTACGGGTGGCACAACTAACTCTAGGGATCGAAGGGCGCCTGCTGGAGCTCCCACGCCGGTGCAAGCCTCGCGACCTACCCAGGTCATGCGAGATGAGCGACATCATGGCGCTGGTGGTTCGGGGCGTCCCCATGAAAAGGTTTCTGCGCATAGATCCCAAGATGCGCGGGACCAGCATGCACACCGAGCTGCCGGCGAAGGTGGTGCACGGTCGCGTGACCGTGGCGGTGCTCCTTCTAACTTAGTTAGGAGTCAGAGCACCTCACGTACCTCGCACTTGTCGCCGCCACCTACGCCAGCGGAAGCCTTGGCACGTGCACAGCTGCTCCTCGATTTTCCTCCCGCCCCGGAGAAGATGGAGGAGTGGCGAGCTACTATCCAAAGCCTTATCGGCTTCGCTAACAAGGATGGACCGCAAGAGGCAGGGCCCTCTCAGCGGAGGCCCATCGATCCGACGCGAGCTGGTGCAGAGAAAACCGGAGGTGGTGCAACTACAGTGCACTCTCCTCCGCGGCGTCAGCAGCGGCCGACGATTCAGCAAGTCAACCGCCATGAAGAAGTTTCCACGGCGTCGTCCAATCCACGGATGCGCCGTGATCAGCGTCTGGTTCTCCAGGAACGAGGCAAGGAGGACGCTCGAACAACCATCGAGCGGCGATGGGAAGCGCGCTATCAGTCTGATAAGTGCGCGGGGCCGGTTGTCGACGAGCCCGCGCCAGGGAACGTAGGAGACTTGCCTTACGAGGTAGGACCTCCAGCGTTTACCCGTGAGCTGCGGCAAGTCCAGTGGCCCAATCTCCGAACCTTCAAGCCAGAGGTCCCGGAGAAATATGACGGCAAGACCCATCCCTCGGAGTTCCTGAGCATCTACACCATTGCGGTCCAAGCTGCCGGGGGCCGAGATGACAAGATACTTGCCAACTACTTCTCGTTGGTGCTCAAACCCAACGTCAGGTCGTGGTTGATGCATCTGCCGGAGGATTCTATTTCTTCCTGGTCGGATCTATGCCATCAGTTTGTTGGCGCCTTTGTTGGAGGCCACCAAGCTCCTGGCCAAGAAAGTGATTTGCACATCATCCCTCAGAAGGAGGGCGAGTCCCTGCGCAAGTTTATGCAGAGATTTAGCCGGGTGCAGTACAATATTCCTGACGTTCATCCTACCACTGTCATTAGCGCGTTCCATCAGAACATGCGTAACCGCAGGATGCGGGAAGAGCTGGCAATGAACAAAGTCAGGAGTATTGCCGAGCTTTACACTTTGGCCGACAAGTGCGCTCGAGCTGAAGAGGGGAGGAAACTCCCCGGTGAGGCTGTTGGTGCGGCAGGCGACTCAGAAGAAGAAGATGCCGCGGCTCCGTCAAGGAAAGGCCGGCGGCGAAATAGGAAGCGCGGAGGCAAGGCCGTGCTTGCCGTCGAGGAATCCGGCAACCATGGCGCCGCTAAGAAGGCCAAGGTTGGCGACCCCGGCAAGGATCTTGCCGGGTGCCCTTCCTGTCAGGCCTTGGCGGCTACCGACAAGTCAGAGAACTCCGGCAAGCAGTATTGCAAGATCCATCGCACTAAGGGCCACGATCTCCAGAACTGCCGGCAAGTTGAGCAGCTTGTCGAGAAGCAGAAGGCCGAATATGAGAGGCGAGACAAGGAGAAGGCCCAAGATGGTGCTGAGGGGTCTGGCAAGAAACGTGGTGGCTGAGGGGGTCGCCGCGGCAAGGCCAAGCAACAGAAGGATCGGCCCGCTCGGGGCCGAGATAAAGAAGGAGATGATGATGAGGAAGATGACGAGTCCAGTGAGCAGGAATTCCAGAAGGCTACGGAGGCTATGTGCATTGATGGGGGTGCCTCGCTGCATTCTTCCCACCGCCAACTTAAACAGTGGATGCGGAAGGTTAATGCGGCAGAGCCATCCCCCGATGCATGTAGGCCTCTGAAGTGGTCCAGCACGCCTATCATCTTTGACGCCGAGGATCACCCTGATCGCACAACTGCGGTCGGGTGTTTGCCATTGTTGGTTTCCCCAACAATTCGCAACCTCAAGGTGACGAAGATGTTAGTTGACGGCGGGGCCGGCCTAAACTTAATCTCACCAGATGTGCTCACAAAGCTTCAGATTCCCGATGAAGACCTCGAGGAAACGGGTACGTTTCAAGGGGTCAACCCGGGAAGAACACAGCCTAAGGGCAAGATCACGCTGCCAGTAACATTTGGCAGCGAGTTTAACTTCAGGACCAAAAAGGTGGTGTTTGATGTCGCTAAGATCCCCATGTCATACAATGGGATCCTTGGTCGGCCAGCGCTGGCTAAGTTTATGGCGGCATCACACTACGCCTACAATGTTTTGAAGATACCCGGGCCGTTGAGCGTCATCACTATCCATTCCGATAAGAAGGATGCGCTCATCTGTGCCGACCAACTTTACCGGGAAGCAGTTGCAGCACCTGCCATCAAGGCGTCTGCTCCTGCCGCTGGAACTCCCGGGGGGAAGAAGAAGACCGGCAGGAACCTTGGCGCAAACTCCGGCAAGCGCACCTCCTCGGAGTGCTGCGCTTCCGTCGAGGACGTACCAGAGAGTTCCACCGGCAAGAACAAGAAGTCCAAGGCCGCCCCACCGGAAACCAAGAAGGTGCCTGCCATGGAGGACGGAACGGGGGGAACTTTCACCATAAGTTCCACCCTAAATGACAAATAGGAAAGCGCGCTTGTTACTTTCCTGCGGGCGAATGTCGACGTGTTTGCGTGGCAACCGTCTGACATCCCCGGCGTTCCCAGGAAAGTGATTGAGCACCACCTTGCTATCTGTCCTCATGCGCGGCCCGTCAAGCAAAGGGTGAGGAAACAGGCTTTGGAGCGGCAAGAATTCATTGCCGAAGAAATTAAGAAGCTGGAGGTGGCAGGACTGGTCAAAGGAGTGCTTCATCCAACCTGGTTGGCCAATCCGGTTGTGGTGCGGAAAGCGAATGGGAAATGGAGGCTTTGTATCGACTATACAGATATCAATAAAGCTTGTCCAAAAGATCCTTTTCCCTTGCCACGCATCGACCAGATTGTGGATGCCACCGCTGGTTGTGATCTCCTGTCCTTCCTTGATGCCTATTCAGGGTATCATCAGATTTTTATGGCAAAGGAGGATGAAGAGAAGACCGCCTTTATCACCCCATGTGGTACGTATTGTTTTATACGGATGCCTTTCGGGTTGAAAAGTGCTGGTTCAACATTCGCCATAGCAATCCAGATTGGTTTTGAGCCACAACTCCATAGAAATATGGAGGCATATATGGATGATATAGTGGTCAAAACTAAGGATAAAGCGACGCTCATTCAAGACTTAGAAGAAACGTTTGCAAACTTGCGCAAGATCAACTTGAAGCTCAATCCTGAGAAGTGCGTGTTTGGTGTTCCTTCCGGCAAGCTCCTCGGATTCTTTGTATCTTGCCGAGGAATCGAAGCGAACCCCGACAAGATCAAAGCCATTGAGCAAATTGAAGCGCCGAGACGCGTCAAGGATGTGTGTCGTCTTGCCAGCTGTGTTGCTGCTCTAAGCAGGTTTATTTCCAAATCTGCTGAGCACGCCCTGCCCTTCTTCAAAATTTTGAAGAAGGCAGGTCCAATGAAATGGACTTCGGAAGCGGAGGCAGCGCTGCAAGATTTGAAGAAATACCTTTCTTCTCCGCCGACGCTAGTCGCACCTAAACCACAAGAACCGTTGCTATTGTATCTAGCGGCAACAAATCAAGTGGTTAGTGCTGCGCTGGTGGCGCAGAGAGAAGCTGATGAGGAGGCAACATCAGCGGCAGGACCGCCAAGTGACGCGGCAAGATCTTTCCCGGCAAGGGTTGATCCCGGCAAGACAGGATCTGCGCAAACAGAAGAACTTGTGCAGAAGAAGAAGGTGGTGCAGCGCCCAGTTTATTTTGTTAGCTCTTTGTTACAAGGAGCTAGGTCAAGGTATTCTGGTGTGCAGAAGTTGCTTTTCGGCCTCCTTATGGCCTCGAGAAAGCTGCGCCATTATTTTCAAGCACATGAGATCACCATCGTCACTCGCTTTCCATTGCAATGAATTTTGCAAAATCCGGAGGCAACCGGCAGGATCGTGGAGTGGGCGTTGGAGCTGTCCAACTTCGGTCTTAAGTTTGAAAGCACTTCCACAATTCAGAGCAGGGCCTTGGCGGAGTTCATTGCAGAATGGACCCCGACGCCAGATGAAGAAGTTCAAGAAACAATTCTCCCCGGCAAGGAAATCGATCAGCAATGGGTTATGTACTTTGACGGGGCCTTTTCGCTGCAAGGCGCCGGTGCTGGCGTGCTGCTTGTCGCACCCACCGGGGAGCACCTCAAGTACGTAGTCCAAATGCACTTTCCCCGGGAGAGTTCAACCAACAACACTGCAGAATACGAGGGTTTGCTTGCCGGTCTCAGGATCACGGCAGACCTTGGTATCAAAAAGCTCATCATCAAAGGCGATTCACAGCTTGTCGTCAGGCAGGTCAATAAGAACTATCAAAGCCCATTGATGCAAGCCTACGTAGATGAAGTGAGGAAATTGGAAGAACGCTTTGACGGTCTCCAAATGTAGCATGTCCCTCGTGCCGAGAACAGTGTTGCCGACGACCTGTCAAAGCGTGCTACCCTCAAGTTGCCTGTGGAACCAGGAACTTTTGTGCTCCAATTGACTCAACCATCCGTGGCGCCATCGATGCGGCAAGAAAAGAGAAGAAAGTTGAACTCTGGCCAGTACTTCCCGGCAGAGCTCCCCGGAGCCACCGGCAAGGAAGTTGCCGGGATCGACACGCCTGCCGGGGAACAGCAGGCTCCGGCAGGGCCTCAGGCCCTTGCTGTCGAGACAAATGTCCCCCCGGCAGAGGAGATGCCTTTAGTCCTAGCTGTCGAGCCTCAGGCTCCAGCATGGGCGCAGCCCATAGTCCATTTCCTTCAGACAGGTGAACTCCCTGAGGAACAGGAAGAAGCAGAGAGAGTAGCCCGTCGGTCTATTATGTACAAGTTCGTCGATGACGTCTTGTACAGAAAGAGACCAAACAGTGTGAAATTGAAGTGCATTCCTCGGGAGGATGGACTAGAGCTGTTGGCAGAGATACATGGGGGCATATGTGGTTCTCACATAGGATCAAGAGCGCTTGCCGGAAAAGCATTCCGGCAAGGTTTCTTTTGGCCTACCGCCCTCCAGGATGCGACTGCACTAGTAACCAGGTGTGAAGCGTGCCAGTTTCATTCGAAGAAATTACATCAGCCAGCCCAAGCTCTTTAGACAATCCCTCTCTCCTGGCCATTTTCGGTCTGGGGGCTGGACATACTGGGCCCCTTTCCCCGTGCTACCGGGGGCTTTGAGTACTTGTACGTTGCTATCGACAATTTCACAAAGTGGCCGGAGGTGGAAGCGGTGAGGAAGGTGACAGCGCAGTCGGCCGTCAAGTTCTTCAAAGGAATTGTTTGCCGTTTCGGTGTGCCTAACAGGATCATCACCGACAACGGCACGCAGTTCACAAGTCGCACCTTCATGCAGTACGTCCAAAACCTTGGCGGCAAGATTTGTTTTGCCTTTGTTGCTCACCCGAGAAGCAACGGCCAAGCGGAGAGGGCCAATGCTGAAGTGCTGCATGGTCTCAGGACCAGAACTTTTGACAGGTTGAAAAAGTGAGGAAGACGCTGGATTGATGAGTTGTCGGCGGTTCTTTGGTCAATCAGAACGACACCAAATCGAGCCACCGGCCAGACGCCCTTCGCTCTGGTCTACGGAGCGGAAGCAGTTCTCCCCATGGAACTCATATATGGATCTCCTCGAGTGCTCGCTTATGATGAGCTCGAGCAAGAGCAACTGTGGCAAGATGACGCTGTGCTCCTTGAGGAGAATCGTCTTCACGCTGCTGTGCGAGCTGCACGCTACCAGCAAGCTTTGCGCCGCTATCATAGCCGCAAAGTTCATGCCCGAAGCCTTGAGGAAGGCGACCTTGTTCTTCGACGGATTCAGTCCGCCAAGAATTCAAACAAGTTGACGCCAAAGTGGGAAGGCCCTTATCGGGTAGTACGAGTCACCAGGCCTGGCGCTGTCCGCCTCGAGACCAAAGATGGCGTTCCAGTGAGTAATTCCTGGAATATCGAACATCTTCGCAAGTTCTATCCATAAGGCGCAGTTGCCGGGGGCTCCCGGCAACCACCTTTTTGTACAAGTCTTGCCGGAAAGGCATGTGATCCTTTGTACAAAGCCAGGCGCAGATCCTGAGCACAGATGAATAAATTTAAGTGTTGTACATTCCCTTATTGATTCTCATGTTCACATTCATATATGCATGTTTGTCTAAGATGTTGTATGACACTTGATCCCGGTAAGTTCTAACGAACCGCCAAGGTTTCATCCCTTTATTTTCTCTTCTTTCTTTTTCTCAAAAGACAGAAGGATTCCTCGCGTGCACATTTGCCGGGGGGAAGGGTACCAGTTGGTGACGTTCGGAATCGACGCTTGCCGGAGGAAGAACAAAGCCAGAAAGCTAAGTCCTAAAACTTAGAGCAAGTTTTTCTTTTAATACCAAGTTATTTCCTTGGACGATTCCGACTCTTGTATGGGAAATCTGCACGCGAAGGAACCCTTGTTGTAATCAGTTGCGCCCTTATTTTGTTTCGAGTCCGCTCAACGATTTAAGTGGCTGCACTGAGAACGCCAAGGAGTCTTGCTGGCCGATGCGCCTCCGGCAGGCTGCTGAAGTCCCGCACCCAGCGCTCGCGGCAGGTTGCGCGCCGGCAAGTTTTTCAGTAAGCGTAGGATGAACTCCATACATAAAGGAATCGGACAAGGAAAGTAGCTAGCATGAGCCTAAACATAGTCAAATTATATTGCATCCATAAGTTGCCGCAGTTCTAACTTGAGACTTAATTGTCTTTTACATGAGATGATGGCGGCAAGAATAAAAGAGAAGCACTCAATCCCTGCACTGGCCTTCGATCCTTTTGATGGAGTCCACCTTCTCGAGGATTGGCGCGATGCACTTCTCAAGCGCCTCAACATTTGCATCCTTTGGCAGGTGGCCGAGTGCGCTGGAGAGGTCGATCCCGGGATTGCTGTGCACCACCTTGAGGAGCACCTTGCGAAGGACGGCCCAGCAAAGTCGGCGAGTCTCGTTCGCCAGTTGGGTCACCCGGCTAGACTGGAGCGCCCTCAACGCGTTGATGATGCTTTCAAAGAACATCGTCAATCTGGCGCTTGGGGATATTCTTTCCTCGGAAGAATATCTGAAGTTCGACAAGCCCATGGTTGACAGTTCTGCGGTAAGCTTCTCCACGGCAGCAATGAGACGACCAGTCCAGATCTCCACTCCCTTCTCGTACTCGTTCTGGGCGGCGGCAGCACTCTTGAGCAGGTTCCTCTCTCCTTGGAGATCCTTGAGTAGAGCCTTCTCACGAGCCCTGCCGGTCTCGAGAGATTTCTGCAGCGTGGTCAGCTTCAGCTCCAGAACCGCAATATTATCAGCCGCAGAGGAGAGCTGCTTGGTCTTGTCGGACAGGGCGACTTGCATCTCCGCCAAGGAGTGGAGGGTTTTTTCCCTGTCCCCCTTGAGCGTCGAGAGCTCCTTGCCGTGCTCGTCGAGATCTGTCTCCAGCCTCTTCACTTTGTCGCTCAGCTCGTTCTTGGCGGCCTCTGCAGCTTCAGCAGCATTGACGGCCTCCTTGAGCTTGCCGGCGTGACTGACAGTTAGAGCTTCAAGCGCCTCCTTGTGCTTCTGCTCCAGCTCCTGGGTCCGCCGCGCGACGAGATTTTCAATGTCTTCATCCTTGCTACGAAGTTTGGCGGCGAGCGCCTGCTCACGTGCGGTGAGATCTTCTTCATGAGCATCAAGAGCAATGCGGCACCCCGTCAGGAGGGCATCTTCGGCAGCAATCCTTTGAGCAGCTTCATCATGCGCCTTCTCCATATCAGATTGCTTCAGGAGGACCTCATTCCACTGCTGGCTCACTTGTTCTCGGCCGGCAACCAGCTCTTGAAGGGCCTCGGCGTGCCAGATTTGCATTTGTGCGACGCGCCTTTGAAAATCCACTTCGGCTGCCTCGGCCACTGCCATTCTGGAGTCCGCCTTCTCTTTTCGGGCACGATGGAGAGCCTGGAGTTTGCGGAAGTTCTCGCCCATGGCCTGAAGGAGCTGATCCTCTTCAGACTTGCCGCTGCTAGCACTGGGATCGTCAACAACTTCAAGCCCGGCAGCGGCAATAATCTCCTCAAAAATTTCTCCTTCGGCTGGTGCCTCTGTGCTTGCCGTCCCTGGCAAGTTGATGAATAGATTTTCGCCAACCTTGAGATACTTGCTGGATGAGGGCTCTTCAGATGTTGATGGCTGGTCTTCAGTGGCCGCCTCGCCAGTAACAAGGGGCTCTGTGGCCGATGCAGCGCCTGGCGCTCCTGCGGCAGGAATGCTGTCAGTATGGTCCCCAGCCTCCCTGTCGCCCTCTTCAGCAGGTTCTTTGGCGATTTCCTCTTGTGCTGTCTTGGCGGCCTCCCCGTCGAGAGCATCACCAGCCCCGGCAACGTCATCCTTGGTGGCCTCGCTGGCAGCGATCCTGTCTGCTTCGGCGGCGGCATCCCTGGCGGTCTCCTCGATGACGACGTTGACGTCCATGTGTTCCATCACAGGGAACTCCGAAGGGCGAAGGAGGAAGACAGAATAAGATCGAGGTTGAAGTTGAAGTGACTAAAGATAAAGAGATAAGAGGAAAAGAATAACTAGCACTCTGAGGCGATCGAGTACCTGCGTCGGGCTGTCGAGAAGTGGCTTCGCCTCTCCCGGCAACTCCGGGTGCCGGGGGTGGGTTGCCGGAGTCCGTGCTTGTCGGCTCCTCCTCAATCCGGACGGGCTCGGCGGCAGGATCTCTTGTCGGGGATGTGCTTGTGGGCGGAGCGGTCGATGAAGAAGGCACAATGTGGCTATCTTCTCCTTGTTGCCGTTCTTCTCCTGCAAACCCAAAGACATCAGCGACAAGAATGAAAGCCTCGGCACCAGCCAACAAAAAAAGGGACAATGAACTTACGCTGGGGGCTGTGCTGGGGGCTGCGCTGGAGGCTGCGTTGAGGGCTAGGCTCCGGGCTCACAATGATGGTTTCTGGCACACTAGTGGAGCCTGCTGGGGGCTCGTCGCCCGTAGAAGTCCTTAACCTCTTCGCCATCCTCTCCAGCAAAGTTTCTGTGTCACTGCAGAAACAATACAAGCAAGTCAGTAAGATTGATGCAGATTGGAAGGTGGAAGTTGTGGCAGATACTCACTCCTCTTCCTCCCGCTCTGGACTGAAGCCGGAGATGTCGAAGTTGACCTCCGTTGCGATGTCTGAGTGGGGAGGCGGTGGAGGGGTCCTAGGCCGCTTGGCTGTGGCAGGCGCCGGGGCAGCCTCCGGCACGGTTGCGCGAGACCCTCCTGCCGCTCCGGCGATGGTCGCTGGTGTGGGTCTCGCGCGCCGCGCGGGCTGTTGACGGGCCCCCTGCCACGGTCCGGCCTTGCCGGCCACTTTCTTGCCGGGGGAGTCGCCACTCGATGTGGGTTGGCTCGCCGGGACGCCTGATGCGGCTTTCCGAAGGACACGCTTTGTCTTCTTCGGGCGCGAGGGCTCTTCTCGCGTCTCCTCTTCGGCCGTGTTTTCGCCGGATGAGTTCTCAGCGACTGCACCGCCTTCTTCCCCGGCAACCTTATTCTCCTTGGCAGGTTTTGCCTCCACTACCACCTCCGCTGCAAGATTCGCTTCCTCCACTCTGGTAGCGATGTATGCTACCTCCTGATCAATGGTCACGCGGATAAGATCTGACTCTTGCCGGACAGGCTTCTCCGTCAGATTGTCGAAGAATTTCTGCGCTTCTTCCTCGCTTGGCTCGACCCAGGTCGGGTCAAGGCCGTGGGCGTTGAACATCGGCAAGAAGGCAATGATCGACCCCAATGCAGAGTTGTTGCACAAGGGGATGATCCTTGCCGGCAGCCGGTGCTTGTCTTCGCGCTGGAACAACTTTTGGCGGAGAGCGCCAAGCTGCATGGCAGTCAGGTTATTGTTCAGCCCGGGGCACAGCCTCATGACATCTGCTGCGTTCTTGTACTCCCAGACTGGCCTCCCCCTATTCTGCTGAGGGGCGATGCGGCGGCGGAGGAAGTCGAAGCCGATCATCTCCATTGTCAGCCCGGCAGCCTTCAAGCGGAGGATCCTGGTAGTAGCGATTGTGAGCTTCTCGTCTTCTGCGGTGAGATCGCCCCAATCCTTGCCGCGGACCACCTTCTGTCGCCGGGGATGGCAAAAAGGATGAGGATCTGCTTCCTGGATCCAGCACCATTCGGCCCGCCACTCGTCCCACTTTTCACGGTAAACCCCATCTGGGTATATCTCTTTGTTCCAAGCCCTTGGAATCCAAGCAATAGATCCAGAGAGGGCCTCTCCTTTTTGGATTCGAGGATAGAAATAGTGGCGGAAAAGAGCAGAATTGGGGATCACGCCAGCGAAATTCTCACAAAGGTGAGCAAAGACGGACATGCAAAATACGGCATTCGGCGTGAAATCAAGAAGGCGAAAGCCGTATGTGTACATGATGTCGTTGAAGAAATCGGAAAAGGGTGGACAGAGCCCGCAATAAAAATACGCAGTGAAGAAGGGGTATCTGTCCGATCCGCCTTTGGAACAAGCACCTGGGATTACGCGTGTGGCGGGGTGAGCTTGTGTTCCCTTCGCCCACATGCATTGGTATCGCCCCTTCAAAGTTTCGGCGTCGAGCGTCGGAGGGAAGACGACGAGCCTCTTCCGCATCTTCACCAGTTCGCTCTCCGGAACTTCGGCTTTCGCCTCCTTGTCCGTGCCCTTGCCTTTGCTGGCCTTGGGCGGCATGGCGACTGTGGAGATGGAAGCCGGGGGGCGAAGCGAGCGCGGGAGCAGCGGGCAGAAGAGAAAAAAGGTCTCGCTCTGAGCTCGAGCAGAGGAAGGCGATGGCGATGGCTAGATTGGGAAGAAGAGGGGGGTGAATAGGTTTGCGCCTCCACGACTTCTCCTTTTTATGGGGAAGGAGCGGGGCCGCCTTGTTTATCCCCCAATATGAATGCGCCTCTATGGGCGCGAAACAGTTTGCAGCCTTTTTGGCACGCTTCCCACGTCGTGCGCTCCGTGCGCATAGTGGGGGGCACAGTAAAACGAGATATTCACGAGCAGATTGATTCCCTGCCACGCGTGCCCGTGCACTGTTTGGGCCTAGCCCAACAATGCCTCGCACTCGTGTATGGCCTAGGCCCGGGGGCTCCTGTCGGTGTACTAAGTATTGGGCCACTAGTACCCCGTACTTGTGCACGGGCAGTTGTAGCCGTCCTCGCGGCAAGGCTTGCCGGGATCAGCTCGAGGTCGACTCAAGTCATCAAGGAAAATCGTCAAGTCAGAGATCTGAGGATCAACAGATAAGCAAAGCTGGTAATCGAAGGCCAGCTTCCCCGGCAAGATCCTTGTCAGGATGGCTCATGGAGCCCGGCAAGCCTCGGCGCCCGGCAAGGCTTGGCGCCCGGCAAGCCCTGGCGCCCGGCAAGGCTGGGCGCCCGGCAAGATTCGGCCACTGTGCCACTGCTTCGGCATAGTAACAAACCTGACATTCTGGGTCCTTCTCTGGATACGTGGCAACGCGCCAGTGGAGGAGAGCTTAAGCGGTGCTGATGGGATGGCCCCTTTTTCCATCCCCAAGAAAGTGAGGACACCTAAACGGACACCTCACGGTGCATTAAATGCGCTTGTCCTAATCCGTCAGGGGTTAGGTATGATACCCTGTAGCTACTTTACACCTCAATGTATGTACATTGTGCCACTGTGGAGACCCCTTTGAGCATATAAAAGGAGGCCCAAGGCAACTGCTACAGAGGAGGAGAATTTCTGGCCCATTCTGCATGCGTAGCTGCTCTTTGAATGTACTGTTCATCGCGAGCGCTCCTGAAGGCTGGGCTCAAGAACATCAATAAGAACACAAAGCAGGAGTAGGGTTTTACGCTGATCAGCGGCCCGAACCTGGGTAAAAGCTTCCCGCGTCGATCACTGGTTCTGCTCTTTGCGTATACCTCTCCCCCCGCCTAATCGTAAAGGGGTCTCTCGGGATCCCATAGGTGTCGTACCCCGACACTAATCTCTTGCAAAAAGATGTTCCATTTGTTTTTGATAATGATTATGTAGAAGCATTTGAAATTCTTAAGAAAGCCTTTATTTCTGCACCTATTGTTCAACCACCTGATTGGAACCTACCCTTTGAAATTATGTGTGATGCTAGTGATTATGCTGTAGGTGCAGTTCTAGGACAAAGAGTTGATAAGAAATTAAATGTTATCCATTATGCTAGTAAAACTCTAGACAGTGCTCAAAGAAATTATGCTACTACTGAAAAAGAATTTCTAGCAGTTGTCTTTGCTTGTGATAAGTTCAGATCTTATATTGTTGATTCCAAAGTAACTGTTCACACCGATCATGCTGCTATTAAATACCTTATGGAAAAGAAAGACGCTAAACCTAGACTTATTAGATGGGTTCTCTTGCTGCAAGAATTTGATTTGCATATTATTGATAGAAAGGGAGCTGAGAACCCCGTAGCAGACAACTTGTCTAGGTTAGAAAATATTCTTGATGACCCACTACCTATTGATGATAGCTTTCCTAATGAACAATTAGCTGTCATAAATGCTTCTCGCAGTGCTCTTTGGTATGCTGATTATGCTAATTACATTGTTGCTAAATTTATACCACCTAGCTTCACATACCAGCAAAAGAAAAAGTTTTTCTATGATTTAAGACATTACATTTGGGATGACCCACACCTTTATAAAGAAGGAGTAGATGGTGTTATTAGATGTTGTGTGCCTGAGCATGAACAAGAACAGATCCTACGCAAGTGTCACTCCGAGGCCTACGGAGGACACCATGCTGGAGATAGAACTGCACACAAGGTATTACATTCTAGTTTTTATTAGCCTACTCTCTTCAAAGATGCTCGTAAGTCTGTCTTGTCTTGTGATGAATGCCAGAGAATTGGTAATATTAGTAGACGTCAGGAAATGCCTATGAATTATTCACTTGTTATTGAACCATTTGATTGTTGGGGATTTGATTATATGGGACCTTTTCCTTCCTCTAATGGTTATACACATATTTTGGTTGCTGTTGATTATGTTACTAAGTGGGTAGAAGCTATTCCAACTAGTAGTGTTGATCATAACACCTCCATTAAAATGCTTAAAGAAGTTATTTTCCCGAGGTTTGGAGTCCCTAGATATTTAATGACTGATGGTGGTTCACACTTTATTCATGGTGCTTTCCGTAAATTGCTTGCTAAATATGATGTCAACCATAGAATTGCATCTCCTTATCATCCTCAGTCTAGTGGTCAAGTAGAATTGAGTAACCGAGAAATAAAGTTGATCTTGCAAAAGACTATTAATAGATCTAGAAAGAATTGGTCTAAGAAACTCGATGATGCACTATGGGCTTATAGAACTACTTATAAAAACCCTATGGGTATGTCTCCATATAAAATGGTTTATGGAAAAGCATGTCACTTACATCTTGAACTAGAACATAAAGCTTATTGGGTAATTAAAGAGCTCAACTATGATTTCAAACTTGCTGGTGAGAAGAGGTTATTTTACATTAGCTCACTTGATGAATGGAGAAGCCAAGCCTATGAGAATGCTAAGTTGTTTAAAGAAAAAGTTAAAAGATGGCATGACAAAAGGATACAAAAGCGTGAATTTAATGTAGGTGACCTTGTCTTGCTATACAACTCTCGTTTAAGATTTTTTGCAGGAAAGCTTCTCTCTAAATGGGAAGGTCCTTATATTATCGAGGAGGTCTACCGTTCCGGTGCCATCAAAATCAACAACGTCAAAGGCACCAACCCTAAGGTGGTAAATGGGCAAAGAATCAAACATTATATCTCAGGTACTCCCATAAAGGTTGAGACTAATATTATTAATACACCAGAGGAGTACATAAGGGAAACTTTTCAGAACGTTTTAGACTCCGAAAAGGAATAGGTATGTGGTACGGTAGGTAAACCGACTCCAAAATTTTTCCAATGGCAATTTTACTCCATTTTGGAATATTTAAAAAATTAGGAAAATTAAAAGTAGTCCGAAAAGTGCACGAGGAGGCTACAAGCCCTGGGGGCGCGCCATACCCCCTGGGCGCGCCTCCCTGGCTTGTGGCCACCTCGTGTGCCCTCCAGACTCGGTTTTCTTGTGGAATACTTCTTTTGATCGGTAAAAATTCATTATATAATTTCTCAAAGGTTTTGGCCACCGTACCATGACAAAATCCTCTGTTCTTGTGTTTAGCTAATTTTGCAGCAGATTCGGAGCAAGATTTCTTCACAAGAGTCGGTCGGGGAGAGTCGGGTTTCTCACCCGATACCTAGCCCAAGAGTATACAACAAACTGACCACTTTGGGTGGTCAACGGAGGAAGAGATGGAGGCTGACTTGAAAAGAGTGGATGCCATGGAGGAGGATCAAGAAGCTACCTCTCGCCTTCAACCTGGAGCCATGCTTGAGGAACTCCAAAGCTCAACAATACCGGATTCGGTCATACCTCCCAATGCTATATTTCTTTTTTTTGATAACATGAAAAAGAGTGTTGCTTTTTCCCCCGCAGCCATGAAGCATCCCTGGGTGATCGGAGCTCTAGCTGTCACAGGCAAACTTCAAAAGGAAATAATGGATCTTAAGCAGCAAAATAATAAGCTTGAGGAGGAGAATCACATTCTAAGGGGCATCAACGCCAAGAATATCACATCACCACCTCCGAAGAAAGAGATCTAAATACATGGGTATGGGCACTCCCCTTGGCAACTGCCAAGCTTGGGGGAGGTGCCCCGGTATCGTATCACCATCACATATTTACCTTTATCATTTTTCTTAGTTTGATCCTTTTGGTTATATCTCGGTTTAGTAGAATAAAGTTTTAGTATGATCTAGCTTTAAGTTTTTCTTTGAGTTCCCTCTATGTAATCGAGTCTGAGAGTTATATAATAAAGATTAGTTTTGAGTTGAGGGCTTTGCTTTCTTGCTATGATCATGAGAAAAAGAAATAAAGAATAAAAGAAATAAAAGATTATATAATGATCTTATGGGAAGTGATGACTTCACATATAAGAAGTATGTCTCATGAAACTTGTTGTTAGTTGACAAACATAGTTTTGGTCATTGTTGCAATTAATAGGAAGTAATAAATAAAGAGAGGTCTCACATATAAATATACTATCTTGGACATTTTTTGTGATTGTGAGCACTCATTAAAATATTATATGCTAAAAGGTTGATGTTGGACAAGGAAGACAATGTGATGGGTTATGTTTCTTTATATCTGAATATAAGTTATATTCTTATGGATCCTCCAACATGTTGAGCTTGATTCTCACCCCATGCTAGCCAAATCTTTTGCACCAAGTAGAGATACAACTTGTGCATCCAAACATCCCTCAACCCAGTTTTGCCATGAGAGTCCACCATACCTACCTATGGATTGAGTAAGATCCTTCAAGTAAGTTATCATCGGTGCAAGCAATAAAAATTGCTCTTTAAAATATGTAAGATCTACTAATGTGAGGAAAATAAGCTTGTGATATAGAAGAAATAAAAGCAACAAACTGCATTATAAAGTTCTTTATCACAAGCGACAATATAAAGTGACGTTCTTTCGCATTAAGATTTTGTGCATCCAACCATAAAAGTCCATGACAACCTCTGCTTCCCTCTGCGAAGGGCCTATCTTTTACTTTTTATCTACTACCCTTAATGCAAGAGTCATGGTGATCATCACCTATTCCTTCTTACACTTTTTCTTTTTGGCAAGCACTATATGTTGGGGGGAGATCCAGATATATATATCCACTCGGATGTAGATATTCATAAGCTATTATTGTTGACATTACCCTTGAGGTAAAAGGTTGGGAGGTGAAACCATAAGCCCCTATCTTTCTCTGTGTCCGATTGAAACTTTGATCTCATAAGTATCACATGAGTGTTAGCAATTATGAAAGATTAAATGATAGTTGAGTATGTGAACTTGCTGAAAAGCTCTTACATTGACTCTTTCCTACGTTATGATAAATTGCCATTGCTCCAATGACTAAAATAATAGTTTGTTAATTTTCAATAAAGTTCTTGTTTCATACTTTACCTTGTGAATGAATTGTTACTTTGGCATAAGAAATTATATGACAATATATGTTGCTGTTCTAAAGATGATCATGATGCCTTCATGTCCGTATTTTATTTTATCGACACCTCTATCTCTAAACATGTGGACATGATTATCGATTTCAGCTTTCGCTTGAGGACAAGCGAGGTCTAAGCTTGGGTTAGTTGATACGTCCATTTTGCATCATGCTTTTATATTGATATTTATTACATTATGGGCTGTTATTACACATTATGGTACAATACTTATGCCTTTTCTCTCTTATTTTACAAGGTTTACATGAAGAGGGAGAATGCCGGCAGCTGGAATTCTGGACCGGAAAGGAGCAAATCTGAGAGACCTATTCTGCACAACTCCAAAAGTCCTGAAAATTTACGGAGAATTATTTTGGAATATATAAAATATATTGGGCAAAGAAAATACCAGAGGGGGCCCACCAGGTGGCCACAAGCCTAGGGGCGCGCCCTACCCCCCTGGGCACGCCCCTTGGGCTTGTGGGCCCCCTGGCAGGTCTCCGGTGCCCATCTTCTGCTATATGGAGGGTTTTGACCTAGAAAAAATCATAAGGAAGCTTTCGGGACAAAGCGCCACAGTCTCGAGGCGGAACCTGGGCAGAAGCAATCTAGGGCTCCGGCGGAGCTGTTCTGCTAGGGAAACTTCCCTCCCGGAGGGGGAAATCGAAGCCATCGTCATCACCAACAATCCTCTGATCGAGAGGGGGTCTATCTCCATCAACATCTTCACCAGCACCATCTCCTCTCAAACCCTAGTTCATCTCTTGTATCCTATCTTTGTCTCAAAACCTCAGATTGGTACATGTGGGTTGCTAGTAGTGTTGATTACTCCTTGTAGTTGATGCTAGTTGGTTTATTCGGTGGAAGATCATATGTTCAGATCCTTAATGATATTTATTACTCCTCTGATTATGAACATGAATATGCTTTGTGAGGATATGGGAGAAGTCTTATTATAAGTAATCATGTGAATTTGGTATTCGTTCGATATTTTGATGAGATGTATGTTGTCTTTCCTCTATTGGTGTTATGTGAACGTCGACTACATGACACTTCACCATTGTTTGGGCCTAGGGGAAGGCATTGGGAAGTAACAAGTAGATGATGGGTTGCTAGAGTGACAGAAGCTTAAACCCTAGTTTATGCGTTGCTTCGTAAGGGGCTGATTTGGATCCATATGTTTCATGCTATGGTTAGATTTATCTTAATTCTTCTTTCATAGTTGCGGATGCTTTTGAGAGGGGTTAATCATAAGTTGGAGGCTTGTCCAAGTAAGGACATCACCCAAGCACCGGTCCACCCACATATCAAATTATTGAAGTAACGAACGCGAATCATATGAGCATGATGAAAACTAACTTGACAATAATTCCCATATGTCCTCGGGAGCGCTTTGCTTTATATAAGAGTTCATCCAGGCTTGTCCTTTGCTACAAAAAGGGTTGGGCCACCTTGCTGCACCTTTGTTACACTTGTTACTTGCTACCCGTTATGAATTATGTTATCACAAAACTATCTGTTACCGATAATTTCAGTGCTTGCAGAGAATACCTTGCTGAAAACCGCTTGTCATTTCCTTCTGCTCCTCGTTGGGTTCGACACTCTTACTTTTCGAAAGGACTATGATAGATCCCCTATACTTGTGGGTCATCAATGTCCTCTACCTCATTGTTGGTGGGGCGGGGCCTTGGTGGAGTAGGGTCTCGCCGTAATCGGTGAAGTCATCTGCCTTGGTGCCGGCGGGCCGGAGCCTCGGCGGAGCCGGCATTATCCTCCACCTCGTCGTCGGTCTTGCCAAATATTACCTCGCCCGCTTCATTGCCCTCTTTGAAGGCGACCGCAACCTCCGCCACCCGCATGCGGTACCGCCAGTGCGTGAGGTGGCTCTCGCGGGTGGAGCGGTATGACTCACGCAGTGCCTCCTGCTCCGCCCGCTCCACG
Source organism: Thinopyrum elongatum (assembly GCA_011799875.1). Taxonomy (NCBI): domain Eukaryota; kingdom Viridiplantae; phylum Streptophyta; class Magnoliopsida; order Poales; family Poaceae; genus Thinopyrum; species Thinopyrum elongatum. Next base: position 139,533,474 of record CM022297.1, read on the forward strand.
GCGATCTCCTTCGTCGCCTGCAGGTGCTCCTGGAGGACATCGTGGTTGTAGTCGGCGTCAGCATGCACCTCCCGGAACTGCTCCTCATGCTTCTGCCTCACCATGTCCATGTATTGGGCACGGGCCTCGCCGATAGTCATGGTGCAATGCAATGACGAGGATGGCGCGAAGGAGGGGGTTGTCACCGGCTCATCGACGACCACATTCTCCATTGGGACGTTGTCGTCATCCGGCTGCCTACTGGCCAACCAGTCGACAGCAATGGCTGCCATCTCCTTCTTCTGGTCCATCATCCGCCCATCCCAGAGAGTGCTGGAGCACGAGGAAGCCATGGTGGGAGTGGTGTGGAGAGGAGAAAGGGAACAGAGGCGGATGATTGCGGCTATGGCTGGTGCAGCAGTTTATATAGCAATGGTGGGCGGCAGAGGGATGGACGGGTGGCGCCGGAGTAGCCGCCTCGACAACCACATATCATTAATGTGGGCGGCAGATGGGCGGACGGACGACAGTTGTTTCATTTGAACACAGAGCAGCCGCCTACACCGAGAAGCGGTGCTGACTGTTTCGGGGGGAAAGCGCACGCGGGCGAGGGAGGGGGTCTGGGTGGCCCAGGGCGGTCAGACTCGTGCTTGGCAGTGGTCCAGTCCAGTAGCCGGACATGCTGGCTCGCCAGCAAGCTTGCCAAGCTCAGCGATGACAACCAGATGATGGACGAGGCTTCCGACCAGGAGCCGGCACCACCGCCCAATCCGGTTCATGCCATGTTCACCATAGAGCAGGTGTGGCCACACTTCAACGCCCTAATGGCGGAAGAGCTACCAGCACCGCCGGAATCGGCATTCCGGCAAGTGCGGGAGGACCAGTGCTACAACCTCCGTTTCCTCAACGAGCACCGGCTCGCGGAGGGACGAATCGCCGGCGAACAAACGAATGACAATGCCGTCGCGGACATGTGGCCCGATGATCCTGGCTTCCTGAATGAGCGTCTGGCGTTGTATCATACCATCCGTAGGGCCCGCGAGGCCCTCTCCGTCATCCTTCGAGTTGTTGCGCTCGCCGTGGCGCCGCCATCTCACGTTGTCAACATGGTCAACGAACATGAGGAATCAGGAATGGACTTTACTTGGAGAGGATGACAGTAGGGACCCACCAACTCCATAGCCGTACATACGCAAGTGCCTCCTTATTATATACAACTATAAAAAATTGCTTCCTCATGGTTTCCTGACATCACAGTTCCAGACCATTTTCAACCTATATAGTCAATAAACAAGAGAATTGCACAGGGAGCGGCCGACACCTGGGTCCCAGCAGCTGGAGCAGTATTTGTTTTTTGAGGTGTGAGCAGTGTTTTTCTTGAGCGATGTTTTTGTTGTTGTTAAGAGGAGCAGGGTATCAACTGGGCGGGTTGTGGCCTGTCTAGCCCAGGCTATTATTTTATGTTGACCAAATATCCAGCCTAGATATTAATTTTTCAAGGTGAAAATGGAGCTATACTTTTTTGAGGAATACCCAACCCAGGTCAACTTGTTATTCTCCGCTCCGTTGGGCTGCAAATCTTTTCTAGGAGGGATGCATTAGGCTTGCCAAGAAAATGGGATTTAAGAAATAATAAATGGGCTGTAAATATAAAAAATGAACCGAACAGGTAATTTGTTTCAAAATTATTATTTTTGGATTTTAATTTTTTTAATTTCATTACTTGTTGCGCGCGCAAAGTTTCGTTGGATTTTTACCTAATAAAAATTATTTTGAAATTATATTTAATCTGACTCGAAATTTTGAGATAAAAAATATTTCGGATCCCATCAAAATGTGGGAGATTTTGTTGAATTTTTTTGAGCGGTTGGTTGAAATTATTAACTATTGTCCTGGCTGGAAAATGGGCTGTAATTTTAACAAACAGTAAATGGGCTGCAGTAAATTCCATTAGAACTCAAAAAGGGGCTGTACATTATAACAAATCGCAAATGGGCTATATGTTCTATACCATAGATGTGATGCTCACTTGTGGGCCTACTAAGTTGACGCGTACGCATGGCTTTTTTAACTTATAGTCAACACACGATTCTAGCAGCAGTGGCCATTGGATGTCCATCCAACGGCTGTGGTGCTTCTTCAATCTCGGATATTCTTGCTTCAGCCACCCAAACCACCGCCAGCGGTACCGCCTGCTACCGCCTCCCGTGGCCGGTTGTGCTGCCGCGCAGGCCTCGCCGGCCCACCCTACTCCCATCACCGTCCAGGCCATTCCTCTAATCACCAACACCTCTTGTTATTCTCTGGCGACAGCAGCCTCACACCACAGCCGAACCAGTGAACCCTCGTACTCCCCTCCACGTGGGCATCCACTGTTGTGTCTTCGACGACTCCGGGTTGTTCCCTTCCTAGGCCTCGCCATCGTCCATCGCGTTGGTTCTCTTGGCGTGGCGTTGTCAACTTTGTCAACAAATGATAGCCAACGGAAGAGGCATGTACGTGGAGTGGTCAACGAACGACAGCCATCGGAAGAGGACTTTAGGCGGTGAGGCTGACAGCTGGACCCACCAGCTACATCTTCAAACACAAGGAAGTGCCTCCTTTTGACTTGCAAAATAAAAATGATTCCTCCCCCTGACAGCTGGAACCCACTAGCTATATCTTCGCATGCAAGGAAGTGCGTCCTTATCCTCCCTGACAGCTGGGACCCACCCAGTCGAATTGTACGTAGCGTTGTCTGTCTGGTCGCGAACGTGTACGTACATACTGGTCGATCGGTCTCTCTGCAACGATGAACCGTGGCCGAGCAAGTAGCGGCACGTGTAGTAGTAGAGCCCCAACATAGCAGTTCAGGCAGTCCCTTCTAAACCGTGTACACGTACGTAGAGCCACCTGCCAAAAAATATGACCACGTATGTACATACAGGCGGGTCTCGAATGCCTACTCACACATACGTACGGCCAGGGCTTGTGTACATGGAGAGGCAACGGACGGCAGCAACGGTGTCCTGTTCATCAGAAGCCAACTGAATGGGTCAGAACGGAGAAACTGTGTCGTGTTCATCGGGAGGCAACAGAATGCGTCCTGTTCATCGGGAGCCAACCGGCTTGGACGAAACAGCCCAAACAGGGCCTGACGAACTGCAGAACGGAGGAAACGGCCTTCTGTTCGACCGCCTACGGTCGAAATGGAAACCTATTCATCGAGAGGTGTCTGGCGTACCGCAAAACAAAGGAAACGTACTTCTGTTGGAGCACCTACGGTCGATACAGGGTCCTATTCATCAGGAGGGGTGTGGCGTACCGCAAAACGGGACTCCACGGGCTACTGTTCATCCATCGTCTACTGCCTCTCGCTCCAGCCTCCACGGGGTACTGTTCATCCACCGTCGTCCTCCAAGCTCCACTGGCTACTATTCATAGAGCCTCCACGGGGTCCTATTCAGCCACCCCCAACCGGCTGGGGTGTGGCGGCCTCCTCGGGGTCCTGTACATCCAGCGGTAACCGCCAACTACCACGGGGTCCTGTTCATCCAAACCCCACCGGCTGGGGTGGGGCGTACATGTACGTATGAGCGGGCGGCAGCAACAGGAACTGTTCATCCACAACCAACCAAGCGGCCGAACTCACCACACGTCTCGACTTGTTTCTACATATCCGCGCGCGGCAACAACCGACACTGTTCTCCAGATGCAACCCAATGCACCGGCTGGCTATATCTCGCATGGGGGCTCGATTGGCTTTAGTAAGCAGCGAGAAGGGTCGATCAGATTCAGTTAGTAGTGAAGGAATTGGTCGGCTTTAGTTAGCAGTGAAGGAATCACTTGGATTCAGTTAGCAGCGAAGGGATGGATCGATCGGCTTCAGTTCATAGTGGGATCGATCCCTCATGGTTAGTACATAGCTGGCTAGTGCAATCGCTCGGGTTCAGTAACCAAACACCTCGCAAGGGTTCAGTTAGCGAGCGCCTCCCACACACGCGCGTATGAGAGAAACGCGCAAACCACACTGCATCGCTCGGCCCGACCACCCACCGTAACCGGGAACTCCTGATATTTTCCTCGACCTCACTTCTACCACGATTTTTTATGCCATGGATGGCCCAAAGAATGTCATGCAAGTGCATCCCCGGCCTGCCCAGGATGAAAAGCCCATTTTCTATGATGATTTTTTGTCATAGAAGTAGGAGCCCACCACATCTATGATGATACGTGTTTTTGTCACAATTATCATCATAGAAGTGTCATAATTATGACAGATTTTTTTTCATTCAGGCCATAATGTCACGGATGTGTCTTTTTTTTATAGTGGCCGCTCTTGATTCATTAAAGGAAGGCCGGACTACAGGCGACTCCGTGATCTGGAAGGAAACCTCCAAAGACTTGGCGTATCCTCCATGTCTAGTTAGCAAAACCGGCATGTTTATCCCCTGATGGTGACCGACCATGTGTAACCGTAGATACCCCTGGTGTCTATATAAACCAGAGGGTTTAGCCCGTAGAGGAGGATAACCTTTATCGCCATACCCATGTAGGGTTTAGTTCATCAGATCTCGTGGTAGATCAACTCTGTAATTGTCATACAAACACATCAATACAACCAAGCAGGACGTAGGGTTTTACCTCTTTGAGAGGGCCCGAACCTGGGTAAACACTGTCTCTACGTTCCCTATTACCCATCGATCCAACATACACAGCTCGGGACCTTCTACCCGAGATCCGCCAGTTTTGACACCAACATTGGTCCTTTCATTGAGAGTTTCGTTGTAGGATAGTCAAAGGATCAATGGCTCGCTTAGTCATCGGTGATGGCATCCGCACCGGGGACGTGTTCATGCCTGACCAGCTCTTCGCGTTTGGCAGCATCGTTCTACACGCCAACCCGACCAGTAACCTTGACCAGATCGACAGTTTCACCCCTGAGCAGGAAATTAGGTTCAGCAATCTGGAGTACGTCGCCGACGCTCGGGGCGATCTGATCTTTACTGGGTTCTCAGCTTTACCTGAGGGGCCCAATAATCCCGAAGCCTCAACTTTGGACCTCCTCCCCAATCCCATCTCCGGGTCAACCTCTACCTCGTACCCGATCTCAGCGTCCAAGGACCAGGGGTCAGCCTTGGCCGAACGCAGCCCCTATGCAAGCAGACCAGAGGTTAACTCCGAAAGATGTCAAAGGATGAATCCGCCTGACCTCTCACTGTTAAACGAGACATTAGATCAGATCCAGATGATGACCATCACGGATGGCCTGTCCTCGGTCTGTAATCAGATCGGACTTGAGGCCAGCCACGGGGAATATTATGTCCCACCCACCACCCACTTAGTAGCCGCTGTCAAAGACTTAACTGATATGCTGGACTACGCCTCCGAGGAGGCTGACGACATAGACGAGTGATACATCTCCATTGTATCTATAATTTTTTATTGTTCCATGCCAATATTATACAACTTTCACATACTTTTGGCAACAATTTATATGATTTATTGGACTAACATATTGATCCAATGCCCAGTGCCGGTTCCTATTTGTTCCATGTTTTTTGTTTCATAGAATATCCATATCAAACGAAGTCCAAATGCTATAAAAATTTACGGAGAATTATTTTGGAGTATATGTGATTTTTGGGAGGTAGAATCAATGCAAACGGACGCCCATAGCCTCCACTACCCACCAAAGCATGGCAGCCCCCCTGGCACGCAGTGGTGCCTAGCGGGCACCCCGTAAGTCCGTTGGGGCTCTTCTTCGGCCGCAAGGAAGCTTATATTCGGAAAAAATTGTGTTAAAATTTCAGCGCAATCGGAGTTACGGATATCCGGATATTTAAGAAATGGTTTTTGGCCAGAAAACAGAAACACGAAACAGAAGAGAACAAAGAGATAGATCCAATCTAGGCGGGGCTCTCGCCCCTCCGCTGCCATGGAGGCCGTGGACGAGAGGGGAAAACCTCCTCCCATCTAGGTGGGAGGCCAAAGAAGAAGAAGAAGGAGGGGGCTCTCTCCCCCTCTCTCCCGGTGGCGCCGGAGTGCCGCCGGGGCAAGGATCGTGATGACGATCTACATCAATAACCTTGCTACCATCAACACCAACTTTCTCCCCCTCTATGCAGCGGTGTACCTATCTATTCCCGCTGCAATTCTCTACTTAAACATGGCTCTCAACACTATATATTATTATCCAATGATATGTGGTTATCCTATGATGTTTGAGTAGATCTGTTTTGTCCTATTGGTTGATTGATGATCATGATTGGTTTGAGTTGTATATTTTATTTTGGTATTGTCCTATGGTGCCTGGGTTGTTGCATATGGGAGTAAAGAGGACTTGATACTTAATGCTATGGTTGGGTTTTACCTTAATGATCTTTGGTAGTTGCGAATGCTTGCTAGAGTTCCAATCATAAGTGCATATGATCCAAGTACGGAAAGTATGTTAGCTCATGCCTCTCCCTCGTATAAAATTGCAATAATGATTACCGGTCTAGTTATCAATTGCCTAGGGACAAATAACTTTCTTGTGTGACAAAAGCTTTCTTCTAAACAACTAACATTTATTATCTTGCAATTTATTCGTAGTTTTATTGTCGTAAAGTACTTCTAGTTTTATTCTTGTTCTAGGTAAAGCAAACATTAAGTGTGCGTAGAGTTTTATCGGTGGTCGATAGAACTTGAGGGAATATTTGTTCTACCTTTAGCTCCTCGTTGTGTTCGACACTCTTATTTATCGAAAAAGGCTAAAAATGATCCCCTATACTTGTGGGTTATCAAGACCTTTTTCTGGCTCCGTTGCCGGGGAGCAATAGTGTGGGGTGAATATTCTCATGTGTGTGCTTGTTTGCTTTATCACTAAGTAGTTTTTATTTTCTATTCTAAGATGTTCTTTATCTTTAGTTATGGGTATGGAACACAAAATACCAAAAAAATTAGTTGTACTAGCTACTCATGGAGAAGGGGAACCTACTAAAACCCTCGATGCTCGTTATGTGAAAAATATTAAACACTACTTTGATAATCCTGAGAAAACCCCATTCAACTTGATAATGGGAGACATGTTGAATCAACATGAATACTTTAGGGATTATCGCTTGACTCAAAAAGGGAAACTGTTATGGGATCAAATTGAAATGTTGCATTGGTATGCTTGGGATCTATGCTTGAGATATGATTATAATTGTTCCTCTAGGATGAAGGATAAACACCTTATCTTTTCATGTGAATTTAGTGATAATGAAACCTTGGTTTCTTATGCTAATGGTAGATATGATTACTATGATGTGGAACGAATAGAAGAATTTGTTGCTTTTAAGGGTGCTTATGAAATTGAATCTCTGTTTGAAAAGTATGAAGATTATGATGATGCTGTTTATAGACCTGAAAATTTTGCCATACTTAAATATTGCTATGAGAATTATAAATACAATTCCGATATTAATGTATTTGTTGAGAAAGTCTCTGCTGTCTAAGAAGAGACTAATATTTTGCGGGATCTATGGAAGAAGAAATTAATGAAATTGTTAGCTCATTAGATGAAAAAGATGAGGAGGAGAGCGAAGAACAAAAGGAGGAAGAGCAGATTGATCACCGTGCCCACCTTCTAATGAGAGTAACTCTTTATCCCATACATTGTTTAATGTCCCTTCATGCTTACCAAAGGATGAATGCTATGATGATTGCTATGATCCCATTGATTCATTTGAAATATCCCTTTTTGATGAAATTGATGCTTGCTATGCTTGTGGCCATGATGCCAATATGAATTATGCTTATGGAGATGAACTTGCTATAGTTCCTTATATTAAGAATGAATTTTTTTCTATTGCACCCACATATGATAGTCCTATTATCTTTTTGAATTCTCCCAACTATACTATACCGGAGAAGTTTGGTCTTAGTAAGGATTATATTGATGGGTTGCTTTCTACCATTACACATGATGATTTTGATGAATATAATAAGCATGTGCTTGCTGCTCCTACTTGCAATTATTATGAAAGAGGAACTACATCTCCACCTCTCTATGTTTCCAACACGATAAAATTGCAAGAAACTGCTTACGCTATGTATTAACCTTTACTTGATGTGCATGAATTGTTCTTTTATGACATGCCAATGCATAGGAAGAGAGTTAGACTTTGTCATTGCATGATATATGTTGCTTTGTGCTCACTACTAAATTATAAATCATTGCTAATTAAAATTGGCTTTGATATACCTTGGGATCTGGGTGGATCGATTACTTGAGCACTTTATGCCTAGCCTAATGGCTTTAAAGAAAGCGTTGCCAGGGAGACAACCCAGAAGTTTTAGAGAGTCATTTTATTCTTTTGTGTGCTTTTATAAAGTTTAAAAATAAAAAAATATAGAGGGGAAATTAAAACTTTACAAAAATAAAAGTGAAAGTGAGAAAGATGAACACCGTGGAAGCGGGAGCATGCCTTGAACTTTGTTCAATCCCATGGAAACTTTGTGAATCTTGAATTACAAAAACTTTTCAACAAAAATAATTATCCCCTTGTACAAATCCATTGTATTATAAAAATAATGTGCCAAGATTTGCCTTTAGGATGTTTATATTGCTTGTTTGGTATGTGCGGTGCAAAAACAGAAACTTTGGCTGTAGTGCGTGAATTTAAATTTTTTATTGGAACGTCAAAAGTTTATGAAATTTTTACACTTACTGCTAGGAATTTTTTTATTTTTTCCTAATTTTTCAGAATTTTTGGAGTTACGAAAGTATGGTCAAAGTTCAGATTTCTATAGACTGTCCTGTTTTTGACAAATTCTGTTTTTGATGCATTGTTTTGCTTGTTTTGATGGAACTATGGATTGTATCGGTGGTATAAGCCACGGAGAAGTTAGAATATAGTAGGGATAATGCAAAAAAATATGAATGGGTTTGCAACTATACTTAAAGTAGTGATTTGCTTTATTATACTAACGGATCTCACGGAGGTTTTGTTAAGTTTTGTGTGGATGAAGTGTTCGAGGACCGAGGAGGTCTCGATATGAGGAGAAGGAGGAGAGGCAAGAGTCCAAGCTTGGGGATGTCCAAGGCACCCCAAGTAAATATTCAAGGAGACTCAAGAGTCTAAGCTTGGGGATGCCCCGGAAGGCATCCCATCTTTCTTCAACAAGTATCGGTATGTTTCGGTTTTTGTTTTGTTCACGTGATATGTGTAAATCTTGGAGCATCTTGTGCTTTTTATATATTTTTTATAATAATGCACCATACTGGTATGAGATAGTCCTTGGTTGACTTATAGAATGCTCTTTGCACTTCACTTATATCTTTTGAGTATGGCTTTATAGAATGCTTCATGTGCTTCACCTATATCATTTGAAGTTTGGATTGTCTGTTTCTCTACATATAGAAAACCGTTATTTGTAGAATCCCTTGTACAGCGAGGTGCTATACAAACGGTTTTTAACCCCTTTCCGCGACGGCATTTTGAACCGTCACCAAGTGAGTGTGTGCGATAGGGGGGTCCTTCCCACACGACCCAAAAACCGTCGGGGATAGGGAGCCATGATTCATACAGTTGTCCCTATTAAACTGTTTCTGATATCTCGAATATCCCAAACGCTCCATCCTTGCTACTTGTTTGTGCTCGCATTGCCATCGCGGCCGGTATTCTGTGGTGCTACGTTTACAATGCGCGGCCCATCACAAATGGTTCACAATTATAGAACATGTATGATAAGCAGACAATCACACACATTCACTTTTCCCGAACCGTATGCGATAAATAATTAAGAAGATTAGCTAATCATCGTATGAGTGTCGGATAGGATTAAGAAACATCGGACCATCGTAACATCGTCGTACGTGATAACTATCGCACACACTATTCTGTGGTGCAACGTTTATGATGCGTACGACATCCGAAATAGTTCATGGTTGCAAATCATGTACGATAAGGCAACTATCACAAATGTTTAGTTTGCCCGCATTGTTTGTGATATTTTCTGACATCACACACGCTTTGCAAATGGCAACTGTGTGCATACTCGCACATGTTTCCTCTCTGTGAACCGTGTTGGATTATGGTGTATATCACAAACGTTTGTGTTTTACCGATCGTGTGCGCCGTAACGACCTGCAGAGTGTAATTTTACCATAATTTAATTGTTGCTATTTCAAATTGTACTAGATTTGAATTTGAAAGTATGTTATAGCTTTATTCATATCCATCAGGTTCAAACAACCAATGCATTATTCGATTCACATGTACATATGTTCAAGAATTACATAAGCACCAAATATAGAATGATGAACCACAGTTGTATACTTGTACTATTAAAGACGGTGAAGAAAGAGGTGAAATACATTCTGGTTACTGAACAAGGTGAAGCGGAATGCCCATATTGTGCCCTCCTCCATGCAGAAGGCACGCACGACTCTAGTCCAACCCCTTGTGATGGCAGACCACCCATCCTTCACTGTCTTCATGAACACATCTAGATAACCATCGTGTTCTAGTAGAAATACTTTAACCTTTGCATGCCCACCAATCATGTAGTTTGTGAGGTAATCTTGAGTAAACTGCTTTGGGAACCACTGCAAAGGAAAAAGATTCGGACATTATCGTCTAACACAACTCATTATGGGAAGTAAAAAGAAGGCTGCAGAGTTCTTACTTACCATCCTGCAGTTCGCTGTTGTCTTGGATAAAGTGTAAACAAATAGTTTAATTGCCATCTTTTGACCCATTTTACTAACAAATCTTTATCAGCTTTCTCACTTGATGCTGGTTCATCAATATCTCATTGCCCCATAGCAATTGCACAATGATGTAGTACAACACTCCCTCCGTCCCATAATATAATTTCTTATAACATCCAATATACTCACATATTGGATGAATTAACATCTTATATTATGGGCCGGAGGGAGTTTATTGCATTTTTACAAATTATCGACTGATTAACTGCTGCTGTGTTTTTGTTGTTGTTGTTGTTGTTGTTGCTGCTGCTGCTGCTGCTCTTCTACATGTATCTAGACATTATCAGAACATTAAGGTAACACTCTTCCTTGTTGCTATATAGCCTAGGATTGCATATTTAGACATTAAGTACAGTGCATGTCGCTATGTAGCCTCAGATATATTACATATGGCCCTAGTTAACCTAAGGATAAATGGGTTACAGATATATTCAGTTAAAAGTCTGATTCACCGATTAGTCCCTTATCAGCCCCTGGCCTATATGTTACCAGCTACCGATATCCTGAACAGTGAGTATATATAAGCCATGGGATGAAACTAACCTCGATGGAAAATAGTAGTCGTTCCCAAAATTGTCCTGTGTAAGTACATCGAGAGGCATGTTAAGCACAACAGGCTAAACAACAACCAAATATATCCATGGCAGACAAAATAATCTCCAAAAGATAGCTTCAGTGTGCAGGTTTAAGTACGCTAGTTAAGCAAAACAAGTGGAAAGGTGTGTTAACTGCAACAGGCCTAACATTTAACAACAAGCAAATATAGTCATTCAAACTGGTATTGTGCGGTCTAAGTACACTGGTTATTGTTAAATAAAAATGGAAAGACGTGTTAACTACAACATGCTTAACAACAACCAAATATAGTCATTCATAGCGGTATTGTTGAAACTGGTATTGATGAAATTGAACTGCATAGTTCATACTATCACATATAGAACATCACGTTGTGTATAACTAGAATAAACAAGGCATACTACGAACAACCAAAGATAGCATTTGAAACTGGACATATGCTAACTACAAACAACCAAAAAACTTTAAAAGAGCCATATGTGAGATGTAACAGGCTTAACAACAAGCAAATATATGCATTCCTATCAGTATGTTTAAAACTGGTATTGATGAAAATGTACTGCACAGTAAATAGTTGCACATATAGAGCATCACATTGTGAACAACTGAAATAAACAAGGCATACTGCAAACAACCAAATATAGCAATTAGAACTGGACATATTCTCACTACACTACAAAAGGGACTCGACAAAACAAATCATGCGTCCCCCCTGTGAAGAGGCACGGCAAAACAAATCATGGGTTTCCTCACTTGTCACAGATGGGCTCATTCCCCTGGGAAGAGCACGGACCCTGGGTGCGCTCCATGTTGTTGCAGATGGGCTCCTTCCCCTTGGAAGAGCACGGCTGTAGGGTGCCCTCCCTGATGTCGCAGATGGGCTCTTTCCCCTTGGAAGAGCCAGAGAGGGTGCCCTCCTCGTGGTTGCCGTCAATGAGGTCTGACTTGGAAGCTGTGGATCCCAAGCCAGCGTTGCAGAATGTGTCCTTCAGAAATGACAAAAGGGGCTCGATGGCGATGTAGGATGGCAAATTCTTGACAGCGAGCTAGAGGAGATAAGCAGCAGGGCCATGGATGAGATCGACGGTGGTTGAACCCGAGGGATTGGGGGTGGGCCACTTAACCTGTGACATAGCCCGCGTCAGGCCGTCACTGTCGACGACCTTGATGTCGTAGCCGGCGTCCGCAAGATACCTGCATACTCTAGACCGCTGATTGAGTGCCTGCGGCGAGTAATGGTCGTCAGCTTCCTCGGTGGCCACCTCGGCGACGTCGGGCGAAGAGGCTGCGATACACCTCTTTTGGGCCAGTCGCTCCTCGAGCTCCGTGGGAAGTGTAGCCGGGCTTAGGCTGCGACACTCTGGACTGGGGGATGGGGATGGGGATCTGTGGGAAAGGGGGCGTTTGGCAGGTGGCATCTAAGAAACTCAGGGCGGCCTGGGTATGGAGATCGAAGGGTAAGTCGCATGGGCAAACCGGCAGATGTTGACAATGGAGGCCTTGCGGCAGCGGCGGCGGCGACCTTGCTAGGGTTTCGAGCGAGGGAGGGCTTGTGGTGGTGGGGGGTGTGCGTGTGCGCCCTAGGAGATTTTGGGGTGTGTGTGTGGAGGGGGGTGTTTGAGGAAATGATGCGGCTACTGAAAATTTTACTACGCGGGACCGGTGCTATTGAAAATTTGGAGGATCCATCGCACACGGTCCCGAAATAACAACCGTGTGTTATGAAACAGAAAAACCCTTGAGCCGGGCAGATATTTTCGGGGGATGCAGGTGGGAGGGGGAACAACAAACATCACACACACGGTCAAATTATGTTATCAAACAGAAAAAACCTACAGGAGGGTAGATATTTTTGAGAGGGGAAGCCTCGTGGAGCCCAATATACTGTGCTGATGTGCATGACAGGGGCACCGGCGTGGCACACAGTTAGTGTGAGTGAACCGTGTCTGTTGCGTCATCCGACTTGTCTAATGTTCATAAATTTGGCGAAAATGACGCGAGAAAGGGTCAAAACACGAACATTCTTGCATGTGGACCAAATATATGTATGAAAAGGGTGGTTTGATGTTCAAATACCAAATGCACAACTTCGATGTGGGACCTATCTCACAAAGCGCACGGTATTGCTTGTCCCCCCCCCCCCCCTCGTGTCAGAAGGAGGGGAATCCTAAGCTATGAATGCATGCCCGCCCCCACGTAGGTTCACCTAGCAAAGTGCAAAGTAGCAGTCCCCCCATCACACGCACACACACACACACTTTCAGTCGGCGGGAGAGGGCATCTCACCAAGATGTATCATAAAATGGACCAAGAATAATCCACCTTGGTCGTACAACCTCTCTCTTTTTATTGGTCAAAGTGATGGCCGTCCATGCGACCCCAGAGATGGGCTAGCTCGCCAATAATCATGCAAGTAGCTAGTCTCCCGAAGACAACCACTGCCTGTATGTGGCCCAAACATATGTATGGAGTGTTGATGTTTGAATACTCAATGGAACAACTTTGTTGTGGCAGCGTGCTTTGGAACCAGAAATCCCCACACGAAGCGAGGGTTAGTTGATGACGCATTGTATATATGTATGTCACACCACACTTCGAGCCGATGGTGGGGATTCATGCATGCATGCATAGTATGCGCTCAAACTTAGGTCTGAATCTCACCGTGACCTACTATGATAACACAAACCAAAGGAAGAATCCACCATGGTAACCTATATCGTTGTCGGTCAAAGTGATCATGGATGTCCACGCGGGCCCATGAATATATAGGCTTGTCGCCAATAACCATGTGAGGGAGTGTACCGTTCGAAGACAACGACTACATGCATATGTATGTATGGAGGCGATGCGTGCATGCATGTTTGAATACCATTCACAACATTGATGTGGCGCGTGCGTCGAAAATCGTACAGTCCCCACACAGAGCGAGATCGGTTCATGACGTGTCGTGGTACTACCCACTTCGACTCGATGGGAGGGATTCATGCGTACACATGCATGTGTGCTCAAACTATATCATGTCATCCCAGAGCATGACCTATCTAACGTGATACAAACCAAAAAATAATCCCCTCCTAAGTCAAATTAACCTCTCTCGTTGTCGAGCAAAGTAGTGATGGACCAAGCGGGCTCACAGATGGAAAGCATCGATATCGCTGATAACCGCGTGAGTGGGTGCCCGAGGACAACCACCATCGCTTTGCATGTGGGCCAAACATATGTTCAATACCCAAAATGCACAACTTTGATGTGGCACATGCCTCGAAAACCGTAAAGTCCCCACACAGAGTGAGGTTCATGAAGCGTACTACATATGCTAGTCCCCTTCCCCCTCTTCGATGCATACTATATGCTCCTACCATAATACAAACCAAAAAGAATCCTCCTTGATGGTGAAATTAATTAACCTCTCCCGATGTAGGTCAAAGTGATGCATGCATCGACGACGACCTCATGGGCTCACAGATGGAAGCGTCACATGTGAGTGTCCTAGGATAATGACCGCCTGCATGGATGTGGCCCAAAGAGGTGTTGTCTGATGTTTGAGTAGCCAATTCATAACTTTGATGTGGCACGTGCCTCGGAAATCGAAAAGTCCCGACACTGAGTGAGGTGTGTTCACGGACGTGTTTGTAGTATATATGCTAGTCCCCTCCCACCTCTTCGACACGTACTATATACTCCCACCATAACACAAACAAAAAAGATTCTACCTTGCTGGTCAAATTAACCTCTCTGCCGGCTATTGGTAGAAGAGATGGACGACGACCTTGCGGGCCCACAAAAAGATTCGCATGCGAGTGAGTGTCGTGTAGGACAACCACCGACTGCATGTGGCCAAAACATGTATGTATGAAAGGGTTGTGTAATGTTTTAAATAACGAATTCACGACTTTGATGTGGCACCTGCCTCACAAAACGGCCAACCCACACGGTGGCTCACGACTCGTAGTGTACTGCCAGCCCCCACCCCAGACGCGCACACACACACACACACACACACACACACACACCGCGCATCCACTGCAAGTACGATGCATGTTAAATTTTCCCGCGGTGAACATATGTTACCAAAGGAGGGACATTTTAATTTTGAAAAAAAAACAGAGATCATTAAGACGTTTTAGTACATTGATTGATTTTCTAGGGGTATAATGTGCAAAAATCAAATTTGAGCTACATGCACACGTGACGGTGCACCTAAATGGATTGGAAAAAACACATGTGTCTCACTAGGTGCATGTTTACTCCCCGTGCAAGAAAATTCAAACATTGAGAATCTTGATTTTTAAAATCTAGTACATCCAAAACTTATTTGAAATTCATGAAACTTATCGTGTTGTCATATAGACACCAATACACAGTGGTATTGTACTTTTTTTTATCAAATTTGAGACAAGTTTTGATGTAATCTTTATCATCTTACAAACGGGAGATTATTAATAATTGGGAACCAATATCGCAAACGGATTATTTATTCGAACAGTGGGTGTTAGACCAACAATGGATACGTGCCATGCTTCGGTTAAGCAAAAAAGCGGCAGCATTAATCATCAAAATAGAAAAACAATATACGTGCCACCACGCGACCCGTGTGCCATGCGAGTAGGCGTGAGTTGACGGGATGCATGCGAGCAGTCCGCCGCGCAGGCAGACCGGGAGGCATGCGTGCAAGTGTGTGAATTGACGGGAGGTGTGCTCACTGCGCAGTGTCATCGGGAGGCGTGCGAGTAGTTGTGTGAAATGACGGTAGGCATGCCAGTAGTCCAGTGCGCAGGCTCACCGGGAAGCGAGCCAGCGGTTTGACCACCGCCCGCTTCTCTCCCACTACTCCATATTATTGGCGCGCCCGAGCGACCGCACCCCCATCCTCACCACACACACAATCCTCTCTCTTCGCCTGCATCCTCGACGCTGCTCTCAGTCCTCAAAGCCGTCAGTGTACGAGGATGCCGCCGAAGCGCCCCATCGGAGGGAGTGGCGACGCCGGGGTTGCTGAAGCACAGGAGCATGGTGTGAATATGGAAACAGAGGTTGCCGTCGCCGCCGGCGAGGTATCGCTGCACCTTGACGTCATCGACGGCGTCGTGCTTCCACAGCCGGAGCCGGAGGTCCACAGCAACTCCAACAACGACGGAGAACCGGTTAGTCATCTATACCCATTTATGTGTCAAATACATCCTAGGGTTTCTCTGGTTACTCCTGCCTCCCCCTTTTTGGAATACAAATCCTATGGTTATGTTCTCCCAATCCATGAAATCTGAGTAAGTTTTATTAGATCCGTGTAGTGTATTGATTGTTTGAATGGTACAAATGATAAGTGATTAGTTGTTTCATCTGTGCAAATGATTTCTACTAATAATCCGACTAGGGTTAGTGTTCGTGCTAATAATTCCTAGCCAGGTCTTGACAATTGATTTTGAATGACCTACATATATGTTTGTTCCATTATTTTCTTCCAGATTGGTCTGTACATAGACGATTGTGCTTAAAAATCGAACCATAATCTCTGGATATGTCTAAAAAATAGCCATAAATTACTAATCCTAATTTACGCATGTAAACATTGATTTGATGCCAAATTTTGGCAACTGCCAAATGTTCGTTAGAGATTAGTCTGTATTCCAAATTTGACGCCACATTTTTTTACTACATGTATAGGTGCTATCTGACGATGTCGACAGCGAGGATGAAGATGGCCAGAGGAGGTACAAGAGGCAAATCCTTAGGGAGCTTTATGAGGGAATGTATAACAGGCATATTAGGACCTGGAACGGGGGCTATCGATGCCCATTTTGCAACAAAAAGCTTCATGACGGGTATCAAAGTGTTCTGGTTCATGTAAGAGGACAAGCCGTTGGCTCCTTTAGGCAGAAGTATTCTCGCAGGGTGGCGCACGCCGTGTACACCGAGTACCTGGAGAAGCTTCACGATCGTGCCGGCAGATGAGATGAGATGTGGGATTGAACTATGTATGGCTATGTAGTGTTTTAATTATCAATGTGCTTGAGTATGCTTAATGATGGTTGAACTATATATGGTTGAACTATGCTTGTGTATGACTTATTATCTATGCCCGAGTATGTTTAATCTATGTTTACTTATGTCCAAATGTGGGATATGGATGTACTCAGTTCGGTTGATGGAACTTTATGCATATTAGGGTGAATGTTTAGCGTGGGTAAAACTTTCAGATTAAACCGACGAAGGAAAAGTGGAACCACCCTGAAACATGGTTAATTTCCCAAATTGAAATCGTGTGCAATGACTTCCATTTTCTCAGTTACGTCAATCACACACGGTTCGCTCTAGCAAACCGTTGCCTTCGAAACTCTTTGTGGACAGAAAACCCTCACCACCCAATTCAAAAAGGAAAAAAGAAAACCCTCACCACCCAATTCAAAAGGGAAAAAAAGAAAATCCTCACCATCCCCACGTCACAAAAACCCTCACCCCGCCCGCCACCCCCTCCGATCCCCATTCACACCTGCAGAAGCTCCTCCGCGACTCTGCATGGCACCGCCTATCGCTGTGGCAACCACTTAGCTCGACACCTGTCGTCGCCGCTAGGCTGCCGGCAAACCCCACCGCATTTTGCCACTTCCGCTTGCCGCCGCCTATCGCCATCGACTTTCTCGACGCTGCTCGCCGTCGACCCAGCTCCGCCCGATTGGAGAATCCACCGTATTGAGGGATTTTTCTAATGGACAACAAGGTAACTAATTTAATGAGATATTCTCTCATCTCTTATCCCAATTCATCTGCCTCCTTTAATCACCCGGCCGAAATCACCGTGAATTCATTTTTATTCAAGCTGATTTGAGGGTTTTCTTTCATTCATAGAGTGTACAGTGCACGGACACATCAGGACTTTGCGGCCTCGGCCAGACATCCATGAAGTTCCATCTCACCATACCAGATGACTTGAGGATGCGCGCGGTATGTTCAATCTCACCCTACGTCGGTTGGCATGGCCTACTTTCCTGAACATATACTATATATTGCTACATTTGGATAAAAGGTGCCACATGCAGCATATACGTCAATGGGGATTTTTTTTCCCCTCTTCTTTCTATATTGGGCAAATTAATGATGTATTGTTCTTTCGATTACTCTCAAATTTCCATGACATCATGGTTACCCTATATGTTTAATTATAGATTTTTATTCTTTGATTTCAACTGTTGTACAGTTCTTTCAATTTCGCCCATATTTGCATGTTACCATATTCTTTAACAATCCTACCATTTTCTGCAGCGCGTCCCTTGCTATGCAACAGCATCTGTAGTACACAATCTTGCCCTTTACATAAATCAGGACTGCAGGGATGTCGTACTGAACACAAACAATGGATTTACAATCGTTGCTTCTGTAAGACATGATGAATGTGGCCACTCCTATTTTGCCATGGGCCTTTGGACAGAAATTTCTATGTTTTATGTACTGAAAGCTGGCACTAAATTTGCAATTCACATAAAAGAGCCTGGTTATGACATATATGCTAACTTCCCTGACGATATCATCCGTCCAGACTTTATTCGAAGTAAGTGTTCTCTTCAAGTATGTGCATGTTGACTTACCCAGCAATATCAAAGGAATTGTGTAGTATTTAAGAAACCAATTGTTATTCCATTTTCTTACTCTATTCCTACCTACTAACTTCTACTCCCTCCGTAAACTAATATAAGAGCGTTTAGATCACTACTTTAGTGATCTAAATGATCTTATATTAGTTTACAGAGGGAGTAGTTACCAATACACTTTTTCTTTTGCCCTGTTTTAACTTAATATTCCCTGTACTCCCACTTCTATCAGAAAGCGCCGCTGACGATGAGACTCCGGAGGTGGAGAATGAGGCTGCCAACTAGCGGAGGCGGGTCGAGCGAGAACCGCACGCGACTCCAGCAGGCGTAGTCTTCATCAGCAGCCTCCCCAATGATATGTTGATAGTCATCATCTCCCTCCTCCCAATCAAATATGGGGCACGGACAACCGTCCTTTCCCGGCGGTGGTGCCCCCTAGGGCACTTCACCCCTCTCGACCTCATCGACGCCCATGAGCTCTACCATGGCTATCGCAAAAGCTTGGATGAGTTCTCCCAGATCCTCGGCAGTCACCATGGCCCAACCAGAGGCCTTAGCATAGGCAAGGTCCGTTCCAACGGCAAGGACCGAGCCAAACTTGACGAGTGGTTCTGAGATCCCCCGCCCTAGATCAGCTTGAGGAGCTCGGTTTTAATGATGGGCATATGCGCTCGCTGCCAACGTCCACGATCCGCCTCGCGCCCATGCTGTGTGTCGCCAAGTTCATGAATTGCCATTCCCCCCCCCCCTTAATGACGCGCCCGCTCTTATTCTTCCACGACTAAAGCACCTTGAGCTCATCGTTGTCTGCCTCCCAAGGGATGACATGGAGCGTCTGCTCCGCGGCTGTACTGCACTCGAGTACCTTCGTCTTCAGGCGATCAATGGGTTGAGTAGCTTCCACATCACCTCCATGACTCTCCGGACTATTATGTGTTGTTGGTGCTCCAACAAGAGATCACAAAAGATGTACCACAGTATGGTCATTGAGGACACACCTTCACTTGAGAGATTACTTGTAATTGATCAAGAAGGTCCAACAAGAACCAATGTCATTTCTGCGCCGAAATTGACAGTGGTGGGCTACTCGTCTGACAAATACTCTAAACTTGTTATTAGATCCACGCTCGTTCAGGTACAACAGTCGCCTTCTACCACTACTTCTAGAAATTAACATTATTTCTAATTTTGAAGATGTATGTTCGTTTGTCATCCAGAAAATGATTCCGACAAGCTTGACCCCGAAACTGCGCACAGTGAAGATCTTGGCACTAGAATCTATCGGCCCCAACCTGGACCAAGTTGTCAGTTTCCTGAGATGCTTTCCGTGCCTAGAGAAGCTATATATCGAGGTGATGTTCCTTTCCTGTTAAATGTTAACCATTAGGGAGTTCAATTTTTGACACCTTTTCCCAAGTTTACAATGACAATGTACTACGATTTCTGAAGGAATTGTGGAGGATTTCTGTACATACATGTCCCCCCCCCCCCATATTGGTTGCTTGATCCATATGGTTACAATCCATAAGCATTTTTCCTTTGTATCATCTGTACTAGTTTTTTGAGGGAACTTTTCATCCACTCCAACCTCTTGTGAAGAAGGCCACATTTTTCTCGATTGTAATCAAATGCCCATGTTAATCATGTCGGATCGAAGATGGCACGTTAGTGCATTTTACAAATCCTGCAAACCAAATAGGCATGTAGTAGTGTTCAAAACTGCATGTAGGCACTACCACATTTTCTTATTTTGTAGATAAGATTAGGCCCGGTGGTGGATAATGTGATACAATATAACAATCACATCGAATGCCTAGATCTGCATCTCTTAGAAATTACTTTGAACTCCTACCGAGGGACCTTACCGGAGATTATATTCGCCAGGTTCTTTGTTGTCAGAGCAAGGGTGCTGAAGGTAATGAGGTTTGCCCTAGATTTATTTCACAAAAATGAATGGTTTGTTGATCAGCGCCGGTGGCTGCGGTAGAATGGAAAAGGTTCTGAAAAAGCTAAATTTCATTTTGGAACTTCAGCTGACAGAGTAATCGGAAGTCATCGTGTCAACCCCATACATGACTTGTCAGTGGCTGATCCCTTTGCAGAAATGATGAGGTTTTGAAACCAGCCTTACTAGTGGTAATATTAGTTTGAACCTCTCTTATATCCATGTTCAGTTGATCAGCGTGGGCGTTTGCAGCTGAATGAGCTGAATTTCATTTCTAATATCCGTTTGAACTTTGTAATCTTTGAATTTGAGCCATATAACTCTGGAATTTGAACCTTGTAATATTTGGGGCTTTTGTGGTACAATCGTTGAAATGGTATCGTATGAGACTCGTATATTGGTAGCACTATTTTGACCTTAATATGCAATGGACTTAGATTTTATTAACCATTCTCGAATGTGTTTCCCTTGTCGATCTCATAGCACACGATATGTATAGCTAACTCGACTGCGATCTTCGACATTACTGCACACAGTTGGTTTCTTCAACTATGTAGAGCGCAGAATTAATTATCTCACTCGAGTGTCCAACATCACCCTTCTGTGTAACTTTGACCTCATCACCCATGGGTAAACTTATGATCAAAGTCATTCCACACACTTCATTTTTACAAAGCTTTTTGCCAATAAACGCCCACGATTTGCCCCTCTTCTAGCCGACGCGTGGCCAAACTAGCCGGGCAGGAAGCTTGCGCGGTGAACTACGTGGGAACAGGCTCACCAATGATACATTTGGCGCCTCTTCGAGCCCACTCATGGTCAAATGAAACGCATGCGGGGTTCTCAAGTGTGCACTGGAATCCTCCGCTATGAACGCGGTGACAAGATGTGACGATTATAGGCCAGCCGGCCCCCATTTATTACAGCGGCCATTTAACCCTTGTGTCTCTTCAACCTTTCGATCGCGCCCCACTATTGCAAGAAGCACACCCACCACGAAAAATTCTTAGAGGGTGTCCTGTGCAGCTCCAATGGCGCTCTGAGCGGCTATCGATGACGAGCAGCAGTTCACCATGCATGCCGTGGTGGACACCCATAGTAGGTTCATGGAGCTCTCGGTGGTGTACACCAACAACCCGGTCTAGGTGGAGCACTCCATCCGCATCATGGAGTTGTTGCTTGCTGAGGAGAAGTACAAGGTGGTCGGGTTCGACCTCGAGTACACCCGCACTTGTGCCAGGTCTCGTCCCAAGGTCGCTGTTGCCCAGATGTGCGTGCGCAATCACGTCCTCGTCTACCACTACTGCATGGCCACAAGGCCTTGCGAGTGTTTCGCCAGGTTTGTCAACAGCCCCCACTACATGTTCGCTACGGTGGACGTCACCAACGATGTAAAGGTGCTCAAGAATTCGGGCATCGCCTGCCAGAATCCTGTCGACATCCAGGGCCAATACAAGATCTGGGGCAGCAACGAGCATGAGAAAGACTCACTGGTTCACCTCGCCGAGGCCATCATCGACCCCTACTACAGATACATGAAGGATTCCTGCAACAAGGACAAGCATGCCTGGCACTCGACCTGGATGGAGAAACTCGACAAAGCCCACGTCGCGTACGCGGCCACGGAGGCGTACACGAGCTATAAGATGTGCAGGCGGATCATTGACATGAGGAAGTGCCTCCTTCCCCAAAACGGCCAGGGATCCAGCCGGAAGCAGAGCCATGGCAAGCGTCATCACAACAAGAAGTAGATGATTAGATCCTCGTTTCTCCTAGTTTAGTATGCATGTAATTGCTTACTTTGGTGTGTGGAAATGTTATGTGTGTAGTCACTTGTGTAATTGTATGCTTAATTTGGTTATGCAATGCTGTCTTTTTAAGTATATATGTTGATGCTCTGTAGACAGAGCGTAGATGTTGTGCGGACAGAGCAAATCAAATCGCACACGGACTAAACAATGGAACCCGTCGTGATGTTTTCATCAATCACTCACAATTGTATACCAGCAATCGTTTGCTCACAACACACACGGCTTGTTAACAAGAATCGTCTGTGTTGTTATCGGTCTTCCCACACATTTCCGATTATAGACCTGTTTGCCGCGTATCACACACATCTTGTTAAGTCGAACCGTTTCTGTTCTCTTGGCTCAATGCAAACAGTTCATGTGAGTGAACTGTATGCCATATATCGCACACACATTCATCAGGCTGGCCTTTTCTTTTGTGTTGCCTAATCACAAATAGTTCATCCGAGTGAACTGTATGCCGTATATCGCACACACCTTCATCTGGCCGCCCATTTCTATTGTTCCGCCTCATCACAAATAGTTTATCGAGGTGAACTGTATGTCGTATATCGCACACACCTTGATCTGGCTGCCTGTTTCTGTTTTTCTATGTCATCGCAAACAGTTCGTATGGATCAACCGTATGCCCCACATCGCACATGTATCTAAAATCTGAACCATGTTTGAGGTATCCACCATCGCAAATGTTTTGCAACTTTTTTGACGGTTTTTTTCACATCACCATTTGCGATTAATGCATCGCACATAGTTTCATCGAAGGGTCTCTGATTGTAGTGTTGCGTTAGCAGCATCCTGCAGTAGTGAATGCTCTTTTGCTTCACTTATATTTATTAGAGCATGGTCTTTTGTAGAAAGAATTAAACCCTCATGCTTCACTTATATCTATTTAGAAAGTCAACAGGAATTGGTCATTCACATGGTTAGTCATAAAATCCTACATAAAACTTGTGGATCACTGAATATGATATGTTTGATTCCTTGCAATAGTTTTGCGATATAGAGATAATAATATGTGTGAGGTACTAGTGAATGATTGTGGTTAGTAAGAATATTGGTGTTAAGGTTTGTGATTCCCGAAGCATGTGCGTATAGTCTCTTGTTATGCTAAGAAGTTGGAGCATGATTTATTATTGATTGTCTTCCTTATGAGTGCCGATCGGGGACGAGCAATGGTCTTTTCCTACCAATCTATCCCCTAGGGGCATGCGTAGTAGTACTTTGCTTCGAGGGCTAATAAACTTTTGCAATAAGTATGTGAGTTCTTTATGACTAATGTGAGCCCATGGATTATACGCACTCTTACCTTTCCGCAATTTGCTAGCCTCTACGGTACCGTGCATTGCCCTTTCTCACCTAGAGATGTGGTGCAAACTTCGCCGGTGCATCCAAACTCCGTGATATGATACACTCTATCACACATAAGCCTTATTATATCTTCCTCAAAACAGCCACCATACCTACCTATTATGGCATTTCCATAGCCATTCCGAGATATATTGTCATGCAACTTCCATCATCATCATATACATGACTTGAGCATTCATTATCATATTGCTTTGCATGATTGTAAGATAGCTAGCATGATATTTTCATGGCTTGTCCGTTTTTTGATATTTTTGCTACGCTAGATCATTGCACATCCTGGTACACCGCGAGAGGCATTCATATAGAGTCATATATTGTTCTAGGTATCAAGTTGAAATTTTTATTTCTTTTGAGTTGTAAGTAAATAGAAGTGTGATGATCATCATTATTCATTATTAGAGCATGTCCCAGTGAGGAAAGGATGATGTAGACTATGATTCCCCCACAAGTCGGGATGAGACTCCAGACAAAAAAGAAAACAGTGAGGACAAAAAGAGCCCAAGAAAAAAAAGGGGGGAAAGGGGAAAAAATGAAAAATGAGAGAAAAAGAGAGAAGGGGCAATGTTACTATCCTTTACCACACTTGTGCTTCAGAGTAGCACCATGTTTTTCATATAGAGAGTCTCCTACACTTTTACTTTCATATAACTAGTGGAAATTTTTCATTATAGTACTTGGCTTGTATATTCCGATGATGGGCTTCCTTAATTGCCCGAGGTCTTGAGCAAGCAAGTTGGATGCACACCCACTTAGTTTTCAGCTTTCATACACTTATAGCTCTTAGTGCATCCGTTGCATGGCAATCCCAACTCCTCGCATTGATATCAATTGATGGGCATATCCATAGCCCGTTGATTAGCCGCGTTGATGTGAGACTTTCTTACTTTTTTTGTCTTCTCTATGTTTACCCCTATCATCATACTCTATTACACCCATAGTGCTATGTCCATGGCTTGCACTCATGTATTGCGTGGGGGTTGAAAAAGTTGAAGCGTGTTAAAAAGTATGTACCAATTGCTCGGCTTGTTATCGGGGTTGTGCATGATAATACTTCGTGTTAAGAAGATGGAGCATGACAAGACTATATGATTTTGTACGGATAGTGTTCTTCAGCATTGATATTTTGAAAGACATGATTTTTTGTTGGGATGCCTGAGTATTGATGTCCTTATGTCAAATTATAGACTATTCCTTTGAATCACTCGTGTCTTAATATTCATGCCATGATTAGATTATATGATCAAGATTATGCTAAGTAGCATTCCACATCAAAAATTATCTTTTTTATCATTTACCTACTCGAGGACGAGCAGGAATTAAGCTTGGGGATGCTGATATGTCTCCATCATATCTATAATTTTTTATTGTTCCATGCCAATATTATACAACTTTCACATACTTTTGGCAACAATTTATATGATTTATTGGACTAACATATTGATCCAGTACCCAGTGCCACTTCATGTTCGTTCCATGTTTTTTGTATCGCAGAATATCCATATCAAACGAAGTCCAAACGCGATAAAAATTTACGAAGAATTATTATATGTGATTTTTGGGAGGTGGAATCAACGCAAACGGAGGCCCACGGCCTCCACTACCCACCAGGGCGCGGCAGCCCCCCTGGCGTGCGGTGGTGCCTAGTGGGCAGCCCATAAGTCGGTTGGGGCTCTTCTTCGGCTGCAAGGAATCTTATATCCGGAAAAAAATCGTGTTAAAATTTTGGCGCAATCAGAGTTACAGATCTCCAGATATTTAAGAAACGATTTTCGACCAAAAAACAGAAACGCGAAACAGAAGAGAACAGAGAGATATATCCAATCTAGGAGGGGCTCTCGCCCCTCCGCTGCCATGGAGGCAATGGACCAGAGGGGAAACCCTCCTCCCATCTAGGGGGGGGGGAGGCAAAGAAGAAGAAGAAGGAGGGGGGCTCTCTCCCCATCTGTCTCGATGGCGCCGGAGTGCCGTCGGGGCAAGGATCGTGATGGCGATCTACATCAACAACCTTGCTACCGTCAACTCCAACTTTCTCCCCCTCTATGCAGCGGTGTAACCTCTCTATTCCCGCTGCAATTCTCTATGTAAACATGGTGCTCAACACTATATATTATTATCCAATGATATGTGGTTATCTTATGATGTTTGAGTAGATCTGTTTTGTCCTATTGGTTGATTGATGATCATGATTGGTTTGAGTTGTATATTTTATTTTGGTGTTGTCCTATGGTGCCCTCCGTGTCGCACAAACATGAGGGATCCCCGTTGTAGGGTGTTGCAATACGTTCATGATTTGCTTATGGTGGGTGGCGTGAGTGACTGAAACACATACTCAAGTAAGTGGGTTGTTGCGTATGGGAGTAAAGAGGACTTGATACTTAATGCTATGGTTGGGTTTTACCTTAATGGTCTTTGGTAGTTGCGATTGCTTGCTAGAATTCCAATCATAAGTGCATATGATCCAAGTATGGAAAGTATGTTAGCTCATGCCTCTCCCTCATATAAAATTGCAATAATGATTACCGGTCTAGTTATCAATTGCCTAGGGAAAATAACTTTCTTGTGTGACAAAAGCTTTCTACTAAACAACTAACTTTTATAATCTTGCAATTTATTTGTAGTTTTATTCTTGCAAAGTACTTCTAGTTTTATTCTTGTTCTAGGTAAAGCAAACGTTAAGTGTGCGTAGAGTTGTATCGGTGGTCGATAGAAATTGAGGGAATAATTGTTCTACCTTTAGCTCCTCCTTGGGTTCGACACTCTTATTTATCAAAAAAGGCTACAAACGATCCCCTATACTTGTGGGTTATCAACAACGATATCGATGTCCTGACCTATACTGCTCCCTCCCTGGCCACTCCCAACACGGGAAAGTGGACTGCCACTTCCACTTATGACGTTTACATGGTCAACACCCCTAAGATGGACGGCGACGACCTCGGTAAGGAGTCATTCAAACGCCGACGGAGCGAAGGCGATCTAGGGGATGTGGAAAGGGCAGGGAAGACAACCTGAACACAGACACAAACAGCACCGGAGATGGTGATGATACTCCGCACAACATGGAGGAGCTCGGCGACAACACCACCCCCGAACAGCACCGCGACACTCCTGAAGGCCATGAAGACCAGGGCAACCCTGAGGACCCCGGTGATTATGAGGACAACAACTACCTCCCTCCTTCCAAAGAGGAGGATAACCTCGGACCCGAGGATTTCATCATCCCCGAGGACCCTCTAGACCAGGAACGGTTCAAGCGGCAACTCATAGCCACCGCCCGAAGCCTGAAGAAGAAGTGTCGGTGTCAAAACCGGCGGATCTCGGGTAGGGGGTCCCGAGCTGTGGATCTAGGATCAATTGGGAACAGGGGACGATGAACACGGTGTTTACCCAGGTTTGAGCCCTCTCGAAGAGGTAAAACCCTATGTCCTGCTTAATTGTATTTGATGTATGATATGGTTACAGAGTTGATCTACCTCGAGATCAGGTGAGCTAAACCGTAAGTGGATGAGGTGATGGATGTAGCTCTAGCCCTAAAGCCCTAAATCCTCTGGTTTATATAGACACCAGTAGGGTTAGGGTTACATGCAATCGGTTACAATGAAGGAAAGATCACGCTAATCTTAACTTGGAGGGCACACCACGACTCCGAAGATCTCTTGTCCGGTCACGGGTCCGCACTCTAGCTTGGCCCCATAGTGGCCCATCAGTCCGGCCCATATGTAATGGGTCAATGGCCTGAGGACCCCTTAGTCCAGGACTCCCTTAGTATCCCCCGAACTAGCCTCCAACGCTAGGGCTTGTATCCGGCATCCGCACATATCATGGTCTTCGGCTTGCGAGGAAAGTTCTTCATCCAGTCCCATGTGTGCTCAAAGTTGAGTAGTGTCCGGAATTCAGAGCGTTTACTTTACTTAGCCCTGAAGGCCAGAGTGCTCAAGTGTGAATAGTACCCATGTCTGACAGCTTTTATCGAAGGGTCACGTCCAGTCATGACACTGAACGGCCGGAGGTTCTCGATGCGCGACTCGAGGCCACCCCTCCATTGGCACATCTCATCAAGGCAGAGATCGTGCTCCATTTTTTAAGGGATATGATCAATAACCTCGATTCCCCACCCGCGCATAATGTTGCGAGCATATCGGGAAGTGGAGAAGCCTACAGCATGAAAAGGGGAATCCTTGGCTCCTCCGCGGCTCATAAAGAGGGGAATCAGCTACAGTGAACGCCTCACGCCTTCTTCCACCTCCCGTCATTGTCCTTCCAATCTCTAGAGCTCCAAGGCCCTGCTTTGCTACCCCGCGGCGATTCCCTTTCAGCTCCTCCCTAGCCCCAGCCATGGCCGGATCTGGCGCAAATGGCAAGTGGGACGCCTCCATCATCACCAATGACGACATCATGGAGCTGAAGCGGGCCGGCTACTTATCGGCTGACATCACCCATCAGGCATCGTATTAGGGCCAAATCATCCCCACGCCCAAGTCGGGCGAGAGAGTAGTATTCCTTCCCCATTTTATTCGGGGGCTAGGTTTTCCTCTGCACCCCGTCGTGAGGGGGTT
Source organism: Thinopyrum elongatum (assembly GCA_011799875.1). Classification (NCBI taxonomy): domain Eukaryota; kingdom Viridiplantae; phylum Streptophyta; class Magnoliopsida; order Poales; family Poaceae; genus Thinopyrum; species Thinopyrum elongatum. The sequence continues at coordinate 139,562,009 of CM022297.1, forward strand.
GATGTTCTTCTACGGGCTAGATTTCCATGATCTAGCCCCAACTCTCTCCTCCACATTTCGGCCTTCATCATCGTCTGTGAGGCCCTGCTGCGGGTTCAGCCGCACTTCGGCCTATGGCTAAAGGTGTTCAAAGTCAAGCCTAAGGTGGTCAGCGGTGCCCAGGCGGACTGCGGTGGAGCCATGATCAGTAAGCTGACCCGAGTCCAATGGCCGGAGGGTCGGTTTATCGACACCGCCAAGGTGTGGCAAAAGGAGTGGTTCTATATCACAGAACCAAGGGATGCGGCCTGGGCGGCCGCTCCCGAATTTAGATCCGGCCCCCCAGCGAGATTGACCTCATGGACCCAAAAGGGCCCCAACTAGGGGTCTGCCAGTGAAGTGAAGATGTTGCAGAAGCGCGTCGTCTGCGTGATGGAGACCGGTGCCAAGCTGACCAATGTGGTCCAGATAATGCTCAGGCGCCGACTCCTTCCTTGCCAGCAAAGGGCCAGCCCCATGTGGGCTTACAAGTCCGATGACCCGGACACCGTGTAGTACCTCTATGGGACAACCCACGACAAGGTGTGAGGTCAACTATTCAAGTCCCAGGAGGACTGGCCAGTCGAGAATGAAGACATCGGCCTCGACGCCACAACCCCGCCAAAGAAGGTAATTGACCCCTTCCCTAGTCTATATTCGGGAGGGCGTATTGCACAGGATCTGGTCTAAACATCTGTCTGTGGTTTTTACAGGGCTGGCTCAAAAAGTCTGAGAAGATCAGTAGCCTGGCTCCTCTACCCGAAGGGCCTCGATCAGTCCAACTGAAGGGGCTGCTGGTCATGGTGCCTTACAAGGCACCAGAAAAGAAAGGGAAGAAGGAGAAGGATTTATCGGAGGCCAGAGAGGACCTTCGCCGAAAAGGTCGTCCGGACACCAAGTCTGGAGACACTGCCGCCCCGTCTGCCCAAGATGGGGACGAGGGGGAGGACGAGGAGGAGAGCGCCTCCTCCCACTCCAAGAAGAGGGCGGCATCCGGGGACGCCAAGGAGTTGCAGCCTCCTCGGGCCAAGAAGAGGCAGTGCAGGCCCAAGCTGATCCTGCCAGGTAGTTCGGATTCCGAAGAGGAGTCCATGGCATCTGAGAAGGTTCCGGATAAGGAACCCAGGGTCAAGCCCCCTGCTGTTAGGTACATATTTTGGCGTTTGTAGTTGCTTTATTTTTAACAGTCCCTCACTTCATGGAAGCTGATTGTACAATGTCACAGCCCACCGTGCGGTCACCCCATCGAGCAGACCTCGGAGGGGACGTCTTCGCCCGCCGATGTGGCGGACAGTGGATCTGCGTCGCGCTCTGCACCTCCCCTGATCCCCGAAGAGGTCGGGGAAGTGCTGTCCTGAAGGAACTCTCCCCGTCCGAGCACGGGGGAGGAGGGCGATGCCACCATGGCCGAGGCTGACGCTTTGGTCACCGAAGACCAGGAGGATGCGTCCCTCCTGGCTAATGCGGAGGAGGATCCGGTCCGTCCGGACCCTCCCAGCCGGCCGCACCTGAGCCCCAAGGCCTTCACAGGTGCCGATCCCGCCTTTCGATGGGGAGGGAGTTGAGGTCCTGCCACCCGCGCCGGACACCAACAACCAGGCGGTGACAAGCCGGCCAGGCGCGCTGGAGGAGCTGGTAAACAACTCTGTCATCTTCGATGGGCACTGCACCCTCATGGGTGCGGTTCTACTAGGTGTTCGGTTAGTCCATTTCGGACCGAACGACGCCGTCCAAGGCCTTCTAACAGGCTTTGAGGTGAGTCAAGTAATGTACCTTTCTCAAGAAAACGGTCTTTACTTTTTTTAGTCAAAGTGTGAGAAGGCCGTATATATATATATATATATATATATATATATATATATATATATATATATATATATATATATATATATATATATATATATATATATATATATATATATATATATATATATATATATATATATATAACAGCCTCTGAAACTCTGTGAGGTTTGCGAAAAAACCTCGTAGAGGGTCAAATATCCGTAGGCCAGCTTTTAAAGTGTCGTGATTGATTTGATATCACAGGCATCATCCTTGGTCGCGGCTGCTAATGCCGCTGCCCTGGAGGAGATGGATCGGAAGCTTAAACGCTCCGATGAAGAGCTTGACCTGGTCAACAAGCGGCTTGATGAGGCACAAGGTAAGCTCTTGTCGAATTACATAGTTAACACTGCCGGATACTTACGGTCCGGACTGTATGCTGAGCGTATGGTGTCTGGTGCGTATAGTTGCCGCCATGGAGGTTGAGGGCCTGAAGGCGGCGCTGAAGAAGGCCGAGACCGAAGAGGCCAAGAAGAAAGCGGCTGCCGAAAAGGCGGCTGTCGAACTTGAGAAGGCGAAGACCACCGCAGAGAAGAACGAGGCTCGAGTGGCCAAAGTGCAGGTGGAGCTCAAGGATGCCATCACGAAGTGTGAGGCCCTTGCACAAAAGCAAAAGGAGCAGTCCTCCAAGCTGTACAAGGCGGACAAAGAGCTCTAGGAGGCCAGGACGAAGGTGCGGGGTGTCCGAGAGGAGTGCCGCCAAATGGGGCAAATCGCAGATGGTAAGAAGTACTTACTATAGAGTGTTTTTGGCAGCAACAGGTTCGCCTTGCTGACGCAGGTCTGGCGCTCCGTGGGCGTTTTCGCCGAGCTTCCGAAGAGTGCGACTGCTGCGGCGGAGCACTACGCGACGCGGGAGGAGGACTATGAACGGTGGCTTTTTTTGTCGCAGTTCCAGGCACCCAAACACCCTCCGCTCCTCAACAACCAGATGAAGCAGCTGATGGAGCTGCATCGGATGGCCGAGCTAGCCCTGAAGGATCTTTGTGTCCGATTGTGGCTCACTGAGCCTATTCCGGACAGCTACTTTGGCTTGGTGTAGAGGCTGCATGATGCATCGCCGCGGATTGATACCGTGAAGAGTTCCGTGTGCCTTGAAGGGGCGAGGCTGGCCTTCACGAAGACCATGGTTCATTGGCCGAAGATCAAGCCGATGGATATGGCCACTAGTCCTCCGCTAGTTGGAAAGGAGCACCGCCGCCCCGAACTATACTTCACACAGGTTATGGATGTTGCTCGGGCAATAGAGGGCCAGTGTTCCAAGGATGTCATCATTGAGTGATTGTATTTAATTGTCGACCGAACCCTTTTGCTTTATAATGCGGCTCATTTGTATACTATGGTGTTTTTTATTTTGACTCCTGTGCGGCTGTTTATTAATCTGAAAGTTACCAGTTGTCGGCTTCCGCCCCCAAGTAAATGGTACGAGGGGTGTCTCGCCTCCGCACTGTTACCCTTAGCCGATGTCTCGGTGCCCAAAGGCGGTAGTGCGTGAGAGGGACTAGGCAATCGGACTATTCGGCTTTATTGCTTTCACTTAGCCATAGGAGCTTGACGGTGGGAGCTAATGACTAGCCCCCTGTGTTTTGTGATGTACGTGGGGCCTAAGCATGCCTTAGTAATCACATGGTTTGTGCTAAGACGAACCTTGCGTATGACACAGATAAACCGCCAGCGATTTCTTAGTTTAACACTTGTCATCGGATCGCTGACCAGTTCTCGCTTACTATGACGGTCAGTTTTCGGCTTTCTCCCCTGAGGTGCTTAACTGGACTAGCCATAAGTACAATCACAGGGGTTCTCCCTTTACCTTCTTAGTCGAACGTGCAGAACGTAAGAAGGCAAGCACAGGACCCGGGCAACCCAACTATTGACCCAAGACATAGTTCAGAACTAATGCATATAGTGCAATATCCGAGACGCCGGACACTCAACGAAAAGTGGTGTCGGACTTAATATGTAGAGCTGATGGGAAAATCAGGCCTTTGGTCAATTAACTGGTTTGTATTTATTACACAATGTGTGCATTCCTAGCTTTTCGAAGAGCAGGAAAAAGGAGAAAGGAAAGAAAGAGGGCCTGATAATGCGGATGCCCGAACACCATGAAAGATGTTTTTCTTTTCCATAAGCTCTGGACGTCTATCCGTACAATTCGAACTGCTGAGGTGTTTATAATAATGAAGAAAAGAAAATTTTACAGAGAAAGGTTTACACAAGGCCTTGATGTGCGGGTAGAAGCCTCAACTGTGCCCTGTTGCACGTCTGCGCCTTTCCTTCTGCGGGGTGGAGGGGAGTGAATTGGACATCCATTTAGAACGCCGCGTGCTGGCGAGGGGTGCCTTCAATAGGGACCTTGAGATGTAGCTCTGTCGTCATAGTTTGATGCTGAGCGAGTCCAGAGTCTTGTCTGTTGTCATCCGAGGACGCGGTGATGCTATAGTTCGGTTAAACCGAACACGTGGTGTTATAAGCACCCACAACCGCCCATGGTATCTTGAGCGCGAAGTACTTGTGCTGACGAGGCACATAAAGCACGGTGAGGGAGGGCGTCCCGTGGGGAGCGTATCCCTATTTGCGGTGTACGCAGGTGGGTTCCCATGACAGGGATCGGGCTTGAGCCCGTTAAGTGTATCTTTTGCCTTTACGGCGGGCTGATACATCGGCCTATTGGCGACGGATTGGTCCTCGACTGCCAGGGCTGCAGTGTGTTCCTCAGTTTGGAGTGAGCGCTCCGTGTTGCCATTGATCGTTATGACGCCCGCAGGACCGGGCATGTTCAGCTTGAGGTATGCGTAGTGCGTGACGGTGTTAAATTTGGCGAACGCCGTTCGGCCGAGTTGGGCGTGATAGCCGCTGCGGAATGGGGCTATGTCGAAGATCAAGTCCTCACTTCGGAAGTTATCCGGTGAGCCGAATACCAGTTCCAAAGTTATCATGCCTGAGCATCGGGCTTCTACGCCCGGAATAACCCCCTTGAAGGTGGTGTTGCTGAGCTTGATCATTGACGGATCGATCCCCATTTTCCTCACTGTGTCTGCATAGATGAGATTGAGGCTACTGCCCCCGTCCATTAGGTCTCTTGTGAGGTGCTACCCATCGATAATGGGGTCCAGTACCAGGGCTGCCAATCCTCCATGTCGGATACTGGTCGGATGGTCCTTGCGGTCGAAGGTGATCGGGCAAGTCGACCACGGGTTGAACTTCGGTGCTACGGGCTTGATGGCATACACATCCCATAGCGCGCATTTCCTTTCCTTCCTTGGTATATGGGTGGCGTAGATCATGTTAACCGTCTTGACCTCAGAAGGGAAGGGTTTTTGGCCTCCACTATTCGGCCTGCGGGGCTCATCATCGTCCTTGCTTCGTGGGCTTTTGCCCGAGTCTTCGGTTGTAAGCTTGTCAGCCTGCTTTATCACCCAACAATTATGGTTGGCGTGGTTGGCGGGTTTTTCGGCGGTCCGAGTCTTCCTTTATAAGGCTTTTTCCGTGACCCGGACTTTGGGTTATGGAATCCGGCATTGACTATCATTTTGTCAACTTTGTCGTCATTATGGCGGCGTTTGTTTTTGTTCCTTCGTGGCTTCCCATTCCCGTCCTGAACTTCAGAGGTGCCGGGGTGGTGCGGTTGGTGCTCCGACGAGCCAGCCAACTATCCTCTCCGGTGCAGAAGCGGGTCATCAGGGAGGTGAGCGCCGCCATCGTTTTTGGCTTGTCCTGGCCGAGCTGGCGTGCTAGCCATTCATCCCGAATACTATGCCTAAAGGTGACTATAGCTTCGGTGTCCGGACAGTCAATGATTTGGTTCTTCTTAGTCAAAAACCGGTTCCAGAATTGCCGGGCTGACTCGCCGGGCTGTTGGATTACATGGCTCAAGTCATCGGCGTCCGGGGGCCGGACATAAGTGCCCTGATAGTTAGCTTGAAAGGTGTCCTTGAGCTCCTCCCAACATCCTATGGAGTCTTCGGGGAGGCTGTTTAACCAGTGTCGAGCCGGAACCTTGAGCTTCGATGGTAGGTACTTGATGACGTGAAGGTTGTCCCCTCGTGCCATGTGAATGTGCAACAGGAAATCTTCGATCCATACAGCCGGATCTATTATCCCGTCATAGGGCTCAATATTTACAGGTTTGAATCCTTCCGGAAATTGGTGCTGCATGACTTCATCTGTGAAGCACAGAGGGTGAGCGGCGCCCCTGACTTCAGCTATGTCACGCCGGAGATCATTTGCCATCCAGGCTCTTTGCTGTTCCCGAGCTCCATTATTTCTGTCTAACCAGGCTTGGTACCCATCCCGTCTAGAGGGGGGGATCGTCTCTGGGTCCGTAAATGGACCTTGTCCGACCTGCCCGAGCATCCAAGTCGCATCGTAGGTCATATTCGTAGACTGGCCGTACTGGCTCCTTGCCATGACGGCGGGGTGGGTCGGGAGGCGGTTCGGCTTTATCAGTTGTCCTATCCCGTCCTCGAGGGGGGCGGTCCGGCTGGTCCGCCTGAGTGTGCCTTGCAGGCGCTGGCTCTATGGCTTCGTCATCGAATTGTGGCAGTAGCCTTCGCATAGGGTAGCTCTTGGCCTGTCGTGTGTGGCCGTACTCCTCTTCGGCGACTAGGACCTTGGTGCACCTGTCGTTGCGGGTATCATGTTCGGCCTTTATCTTCTGCCGCTATTTCTTCAGCCTTCGTGCAGTGGCAATTAGCTGCCATTTAAACCGCTCTTGATCCAGCGGGTCTTCGAGCACGATGAAATCATCATCGCCCAAACTAACCTCCTCTTCGGAAGGAGGGAGATAGTTGCTGTCTTCGGAGTCATCGAGGTATTCGGGGTTGATCCGGTCCTCTTGCTCCTCGTGGTCGTTTTGTGGCTGCTTATCGGCGCCGGGATCACCGAGGTTGTCTGCATTGTCCGGGGTGGCATTTTCTGCGGTGTCCGTGTTGCTCGCATGGCTTCGACGCGCTTTGGAGCGGCGACGTTGTCTGCGGTGTTTCGGCGGCTCATCACTGGGCTTGCCGTTATCCTTCTCGGGAGTGCCGTCATCTTCTTTCGGGGTGTCCACCATGTAGACATCATAGGTGGACGTGGCCGTCCAGCGGCCGGTGACGGGGGGAAGCGGCATCGGTCTTAGTCATGGCTCCACTGTCCTCGTCCATGTATTCAGCATTTTTCGAGGTGTAATCCAACATGTCGGTTAAGTCTTTGACAGTGGCCACTAAGTGGGTGGTGGGTGGGACGTAAAATTCCCCGAAATCTGCCTCAAAGGGTTGTTGAACACAAGTAGAGGGTGGGTCCTCCCGAATAGCCATCATCTGGATTCGGTCCAACGCCTCGTTTAATAAGGCGAGGGTCGTTGGACTGGTATGCGGTGGCTGCTGAGAGCCGGTTTTCGATGTGGCAGGGCAAGGAATGATCAGGACCTGGGCCGGATCCTGATCTTTGAGGGCTGAATTAACCTCGAGGCTCGGGGCCAGACAGTCGTAAGAGATCGAAGACAAGACCTGGTCTTCGGATACTGCTTCCGTATTGGGGCTCAAAGCCGAGTTGTCGAGGGGAGTTTGGCCGGGGATGACTCCTGGCCACTGAACATCGACCCATCGCAGGGGCTCAAGGCCGGAGGCGTGTTGTGAGGAGAGGGTTCGGCCGAGAGTGACTCTCGGCGTCCGAACACTGCTTCCGTATTGAGGCCCGAAGATGGGTCTTCGGCGGTTATTGTGGGCATGGTTGAAGGGGATTCCTGGCCTCCGTTCGAGGTGGGGCCGTCCGAGCTCAAGGTCGGCTGAGGGATCAGGGTCGATCCGTAGATTGGATCGGAGTAAAGTTCCGGAGCAGGCACAGTGAGGGGCACAGTGAGGCTCGTGGGGGTGCGGGGTGAGGGTGCAAATCCGGCAAAGACCAGATCGCCTCGGGCGTCCGCAACATACTCCAGATTGCCGAATCGAATTCGATGCTCGGGGGAGAAGTTATTGATTTGATCTAGATGACCAGTTGGGTTGGCGTGCAGCACGATGCTACCGAACACGAAGAGTTGGCCGGGGACAAAAAGGTCCCCGGAGCTGACGCCTTCTCTGATGATCAGGCGAGCCATTGATCCTTCAGCAACCCAACAGTGGAACTCTTAATGAAAGCACCAATGTCGGTGTCAAAACCGGTGGATCTCGGGTAGGGGGTCCCGAGCTATGGATCTAGGATCAATGGGGAACAAGGGACGATGAACATGGTGTTTACCCAGGTTCGGGCCCTCTCGAAGAGGTAAAACCCTACGTCCTGCTTTATTGTATTTGATGTATGATATGGTTACAGAGTTGATCTACCTCGAGATCAGGCGAGCTAAACCCTAAGTGGATGAGGTGATGGATGTAGCTCTAGCCCTAAAGCCCTAAACCCTCTGGTTTATATAGACACCAGTAGGGTTAGGGTTACATGTGATCGGTTACAATGAAGGAAAGATCATGCTAATCTTGACTTGGAGGGCACACCACAACTCCGAAGATTTCATGTCCGGTCACGGGTCCGCACTCTAGCTTGGCCCCATAGTGGCCCATCAGTCCGGCCCATATGTAATGGGTCAACGGCCCGAGGACCCCTTAGTTCAGGACTCCCTCAAGAAGCAACAACAGTTAAAGGCCGAACAGGATACCCTTAATGACAAGTGGATGAAGGTTTTGGCAGCTGAAGAGGGCTTGGATAATTAGGGGCAAGATCAAAACAAAAGATACCCATGACGGTGTTTGCTTCCGCAATTCGACGATGAGGCCCCTGAGCGCATACGCCCCAGACACACTCAGACAAACCAGCCCGACCGCCCCCCTCGAGGATGGGACATGACGGCTGGAGAGCCGAAAACCCACCTATGCTCCCTTGCCGGTCGGGCAAGGAGGCAATACAGCCAGAGGATCCATATGACCTACGGCACAAATTAAATGCCAGAACGGCACAGACAAGATCAATTTATGGATCTAGAGGACAAACGCCCGCTGGACGGGACAGATACCAAGCCTGGCGCGACAGGAACGATAGAGCCCGAGAGCAGCACCGTGCTTGGATGATAACCGATCTCCGGCACGATGTGGTCCGGGTCAGGGGTGCCGCACACCCAATGTGTTTCACAGACGAGGTGATGCAACATTAGTTCCCTGAGGGGTTTAAACCCGTAAACATAGAACAGTACAATGGGACAACCGACCCAGCTGTATGGATCGAAGATTTCCTTCTACACATTCATATGGCCCGAGGAGATGACCTCCACGCCATTAAATATTTGCCACTAAAGCTTAAAGGATCGGCAAGGCATTGGTTGAACAACCTCCCTGAAAACTCCATTGGGAGCTGGGAAGAGCTCGAGGACACCTTCTGAGCTAACTTTCAAGGCACCTATGTTCGACTATCGGATGTCGATGACTTGAGCCACGTTATTCAACAGCCCGGGGAGTCAGCCCGACAATTTGGAATCGATTCTTGACTAAGAAGAACCACATTGTTGATTGTCCAGATGCTGAGGCAATAGCCGCATTCATGGACAACATTCGAGATGAATGGCTCGCCAGCTCGGCCAAGATAAGCCGAGAACAATGTCGGCCCTCACCTCTCTCATGACCCGCTTTTGTGCGGGCGAAGACAGTTGGTTAGCTCGTAGAAGCAACCATCCGGATGACCCCAGCACCTCAGAGGTCCGGGACGAGAATAGGAAACCCTGGCGCAACAAAAATAACAAACGCTGGCACAACGACAGTGAAGCCGATGATGCGGCAGTAAATGCCGGGTTCATCAACTCGAAATCAGGACCAAAGAAGCCCTCTAAAGGGAACCAGGACAGCCCGAACACAATGGACAAGATCCTGGATAGGCCCTGCCAGATCCACGGCACCTCCAACAAGCCCGCCAACCACACCAACCATAACTGTTGTGTAATTAAACAGGTCGACAAGCTTACAGGCAAGGAACGGGGCAAGGGTCCCCGCAGCAAGGACGATGACGAACCTCGCGGGCCAAACAATGGAGGCCAACAGCAGTTCCCTCCTGAGGTAAAAACTGTGAACATGATTTATGTCACGCATATACCCAAGAAGGAGCCATCGTGCACTTCAGGACGTCTATGTCGTAAAGTCGGTGGCCCCGAAATACAACCCATGGTCGGCTTGTCCGGTCACCTTCAACTGGAGAGACCTCCGACCAGTATCCGTCATGGAGGAACGGCGTTTCTGGTGCTCGACCCCATCGTGGATGGATACCACCTCACTAGTGTCCTTATGGACGAAGGTAGCAGCCTCTGTCTGATTTACTCGGATACAGTGAGGAAGATGGGAATCGATCCGTCAAGGATCAAACCCAGAAACACTACCTTTAAAGGAGTAATCCCAGGCGTTGAGGCATGCTGCTAGGGAACCGCCACCTTAGAAGTAGTCTTCGGCTCGTCCGACAACTTCTGTGGCGAATATTTAATCTTTGACATTGTTCCTTTCCGCAGCGGTTATCACGCACTCCTCGGCCAAATAGTGTTTGCTCGCTTTAACGTTGTCCCTCACTACGCATACCTGAAGCTTAAGATGCCTAGACCTAAGGGTGTCATTATCGTTAACGGTAACACTGAGCACTCACTCCGAACCGAGGAACACACAGTAGCTCTGACAGCCAAAGTCTAGGCCGCCAAATAGGCGTCGAAAGCCCAGTCTACCATCAAGGCACTAGACGCAAGCAAACGAGCCTGAGCTACAGCCCCGATCCCGGAGTCTTCTCGTGCTCATCCTAAATAGGGATACACTCACCACATCAATGACCTTCCCAGCGCAAAATACGTACCTCGGGTGCACAATTTCGCGCTCAAAGTTCCATGGGCAGCTGTGGGGACAAACGGTACAAGGGTCAAGTGCTCGGCTCGACCGAGCCATGGCCAAAGATGCCCTCGGATTAAAACTCACCAACAGGCACCATCTAGGGCCTGACCAGCATCAAGTTGATCTTCCGCGGCGACTTCTCAAGACCCTCTCTCAAGGGCCCACCCGCCAATCACTATCACCTCCGCCTATGGAAACTTCATAAAGAGCAAAGGCGCAGACGTGCAGCAGGGCGCAGTAGGGACGTCAAACCACTCATGGAGGCCCTGTGTAAACCTTTCCTCTGTTAAGTTTATTTTCAAAGTATCTATAACAATTGCTTCGGCAGTTCGGATTGCAGGTTGGATGTAACGACTTCAACAGAAATAAAGACCATTTTTTACGGTCATACTGTAGTCGTTTGTGTTGCATACTCATTTCCGCTTTTTATGCCGAAATAAACTAGTATGATACGTGCTTTTTTAGATGTGATCGGCAAATAGGCCGGGGGCTCGACTATAAATCTTTCCCCAAGCATCATCACGGCTCTATTTTTGTCTCATGTGCTTGGTGTCTTGGATATTGCATTATATGAACTAGTTCCGAATTATGTCTTTGGTCAATAGTTGGGTTGCCCGGCTCCTGTGTTTGCCCTCTTATGTTCTGCATTTTTTGGCTAGGAGAGTAAAGGGAGAACCACTGCGATTGTACTTCTAGCTCGCTCGGTTAAGTACCTTAGTGGAGAAAACCGAAAACTGATTGTCATAATAAGCGAGAATTGGTCGGCGATCCAATGACAAGTGTTAAACTAAAAATCGATGGAGGTTATTCCATGTCAAACGAAGGGTTTGCTGTCACAGAAACCAAGTGATGATAGCATCAACCTCGACACACCCGAATATCACACACACTGGGGCTAGTCATTAGCTCCCGCAGTCAAGCTCCTATGGCTAAGTGAAAGCACTAAAGCAGCATAGTCTGATTGCCTTGTTTTCCTCACACACACTACCGCCTCCGGGTACCAAGACGTCGGCTAAGGGTTAAAGTGTTAAAGAGAAAACACCCTTTGCAGTACCTGCAAGGGGGTTGAAGCCGACGACTGGTAACTTTCAGTTTAAAACGACCGCACAAGAATTAAAATAAACAAACAAGGCATTATGTACAAGGCCAACAAGTTGCATTATAAAGAATAAAACTTCAAACTTCTTCGGATAAACAAAAATAAATTCACTCATAAATTACATCCTTCGAGCACTGGGCCTCTATCGCCCAAGCACCATACATCACGATGGGAAAATACTGCGCGGGGCGCTGATGACCCACAAGTATAGGGGATCAATCGTAGTCCTTTCGATAAGTAAGAGTGTCGAACCCAACGAGGAGCAGAAGGAAATGACAAGTGGTTTTCAGCAAGGTATTTTCTGCAAGCACTGAAATAGTCGGTAACAAGTAGTTTGATAGCAAGATAATTTGTAATGGACAAGTAACGGTAATGGTAAATAAAGTGCAGCAAGGTAGCCCAATCCTTTTGTGGCAAAGGACAGGCCAAAACGGTCTCTTATCATAAGCAAAGCATTCTTGAGGGTACACGGGAATTTCACCATGTCACTTTCATCATGTTCGTTTGATTCTTGTTCGCTACTTTGATAATTTGATATGTGGGTGGACCGGTGCTTAGGTGCTATTCTTACTTGAACAAACCTCCTACTTATGATTAACCCCCTCACAAGCATCCGCAACTACGAGAAAAGTAGTAAAATAAAATCTAACCATAGCATTAAACTTTTGGATCCAAATCGGTCCCTTACGAAGTAGCGCATAAACTAGGGTTTAAGCTTCTGTCACTCTAGCAACCCATCATCTAATAACTACTCCACAATGCATTCCCTTAGGCCCAAATATGGTGAAGTGCCATGTAGTAAATGTTCACATGACACCACTAAGGGGATTACAACATACATATCATCAAAATATCGAACACATATCAAGTTCACATGATTACTTGCAACATGACTTCTCCCGTGACCTCAAGAACAAAAGTAACTACTCACAAATGATAATCATGCTCAAGATCAGAGGGGTATTAAATATCATAATGGATCTGAACATATAATCTTCCACCAAATAAACCATATAGTAATCAACTACAAGATGTAATCAACACTACTTGTCACCCATAGGTACCAATCTGAGGTTTCGGTACAGAGATTGAACACAAGAGATGAACTAGGGTTTGAGAGGAGATGGTGCTATTGAAGATGTTGATGGAGATTGCCCTCCCAAAGATGAGAGGCTTGTTTGTGATGATGATGACGATGATTGCCCCCTCCGGGAGGGAAGTTCCCTCGACGGAATCGCTCCGCCGGAGGGTAAAAGTGCTCCTGCCCAAGTTCCGCCTCGAGACGGCGGCGCTTCATCCCGAAAGTCCCCCCTTTATTTTTTTCTAGGTCAAAATGACCTATATACCAGAAGATGGGCACCGGAGGTGGGCCGTGCTGGGCACAACCCTCCAGGGCGCGCCTGGGAGCCCAGGCGCGCCCTGGTGTCTTGTGCTCACCAGGGTGGCCCCCTCCGGTAGTTATTTACTCTAGTATTTTCTATATATTCCAAAATAATTCTCCGTAAATTTTCAGCTCATTTGGAGATGTGCAGACTAGGTAACTCTGACGTAGCTTTTTCAGGTCCAGAATTCCAGCTGCCGGCATTCCCCCTCTTTGTGTAAACCTTGCATATTATGAGAGAAAAGGCATTAGAATTACTCCAAAAAGCATTATTATGTATAAAAACATTATAAATAACAGTAGGAAAACATGATGCAAACTGGACGTATCAACTCCCCCAAGCTTAGACGTCGCTTGTCCTCAAGCGAAAAACCAAAATCGAAAAACATGCCCACATGCTTAGACAGAGAGGTGTCGATAAAAAAATACGGACATAGAAGCATCATGCTTATTATTATAACAACAAAGAGCTTTAACATAAAACTTTATTACACAACTTTTATCATATAAGTTCTCATGAACAAGTAACAATTCATCACAACATTGAAGTATAAAGCATAAACCTTATTGAAAACCAACAAACTATGTTCTCAGTCAACTCTGCAACTACAATTCATCATATTTTCACGAAGGGTCACGTATCGGAGCCTTTAGGCAAGTCCACATACTCAACCATCATTTAACCTTCTATGATTGCTAACATTCACAGCATACTCATGAACAAAAAGTTTCAACCTGACACATAGAAAGATAGGGGCTTATAGTTTCGCCTGCCAATGTATTCACCTCAAGGGTGATGTCAACAATAATAACTCATGCTCACTCATATCCAACTAGATATATGTGCCTAGATCTTTCCTCACCACATGATGCTTGCAAAAAGAGAAAAATAAAAGGAATAGGGAAGAATACTTTGACTCTTGCATAAAAGTAAATACATAAAAGTAAAAGATAAGCCCTTTGTAGAGGGAAGCAGAGGTTGCCATGCGCTTTTTGTTTGTATGCCAAATCCCTTATTGCAAAAGAACGTCATGTTGTATTGCCCCTTATGATAGCAACCTTTATTATGATGTCCGTCGCTTTTATTACTTTGCCATCACAAGTTCGTACAACGCTCAATTTTCTCTTACACTAAATGATCCAACACATTTAAAAGCAATTTTTATTGCCTTATTGCACCGATGACAACTTACTTGAAGGATTTTACTCAATCCATAGGTAGGTATGGTGGACTCTCAAAATAGGATTTTGGTTTAAGGGTTTTTTGATGCACAAGTAGTATCTCTACTTAGTGCAGAGTTCTTGGCTAGCAAAGATATTGAGCAAGCACCACATGTTGAAGGATCTATGATAATATAACTTCTATGTGAATATATATGAACAAACATAAATCATTACGTTGTCTTCCTTGTCCAACGTCAACAAATTTGACACATAATATTTAATGGGGGCTCACAATCATAAAAGATGTCCAAGATAGTGTATTTGCATGTGAATCTTCTCTTCCCTTATTAATTCTTTCATGAATTGCATCATTGACCAATGCTATGTTTGTCAATCTCCAATAAATTTTACCACTTATACTTTTCCTTATGTGATGTCATTACTTACCATAAGATTAGCATATGATCTTTTTCATTTATTTTCCTTTCTTTTTATTGGAACATAAGAGTAAAGAAACAAAACTCAAACTACTCTTTATTATATATCTCACACACGATTACATAGATAGGTAGATCACTAAGCAAGCACTCGAAAAGAAAGGATCGAACTAAACTTTTATTCAACTATATCATAGGATAACTAAAGATCGAACTAAAATAGATAAAGGCAAAGATAGTGTTGGTGATACGATACTGGGGCACCTCCCCCAAGCTTGGCACAGACCAAGGGGAGTGCCCATACCATGAACTCAAGTCTCCTTTGGTGGGGAAGATGATGATGGTGGTGGTGATGAGGTAGTAGCGAGCTTATCCTTCGGCTTCCATGGCAGCGGCTCACCATCATAAGAAGAAGCGCGAGTCTCACGAGTCCTGCAACTGGCAACTAAACTCATACCTTTAAATCTCTCTTCATATTCAAAGACTTAATTTTGGAGATCATAGATTTGGCCTTGCAAAAAATTGATTTGCTCATTGAGGGTGAAGACGATGTCCTTCATGGACCGGCCATACACCTTGTGATCACGGGTGAACTTCGTAATCATAAGGTGATTGGCACTGAGCCCACGTTCCACCATACCCTTGCACTTGAAGACCTCCCGCTCCATGGCTTCGAGCCTAGCCTCCACGGTTCCCGTCCTCTTGGGCCCCTGGACGTCCCGGATGTGGAGCACCCCCTCACGCATCTCAATGGCTTGAGGGTGCTGCATCACCTCCCGCAAATACGAGTTGATGACGTTCTCGAAGAACTTGTCCTTGGAGGAGCTTGAAGAGGCCATGGCGATCTAGATCTGTCAGAAAACAACAAGAAAGAAGAACAGAAGATTTCTCTATGATACGGTGGTCAATACGTTCAAGGGGTATATAAAGATTTTTTATCTTGGGAAACAAGCAAACAAGAGGAAAACAAAGTCGGGAAGGTTCCCGAGGTGGGCACAACACACCTGGGTGCGCCAGGCAAGCCAGGCGTGCCCTGGTGTCTTGTGCCCTCCTCGGTTGCCTTCCTGGTTGTTTATTATTTTCCTAATTTTTGTAATATTCCAAAACAGACAAAAAATATTTTTGCGGATTTTTCGGAGTCCGTTTACTTACCGTATCACGTACCTCCTCTTTTTTAGTATTCTGGAGTGTTCCAGAAGGTTTCTTTTATGTGTTCCTCCGGTGTCATAGTTTGAATAATATTGCTTTCAACATTGATAGGCATACCTGAGATATAGTGTTTAATTCTTTGCCCATTGACCACCTTAGGATTAGTACCTTCGGCATTATTAATTTTGATGGCTCCAGAGCGATAAACCTCCTCGATAATATATGGTCCTTCCCATTTGGAGAGAAGTTTTCCTGCAAAGAATCTAAAATGAGAGTTGTACAAAAGAACATATTCTCCAACTTTGAATTCCCGCTTTTGGATTCTTTTGTCATGCCATCTTTTAACTTTTTCTTTAAATAATTTGGCATTTTCATAAGCTTGGGTTCTCCATCCATCTAATGAGCTAATATCAAATAACCTCTTTTCACCGGCAAGTTTGAATCATAGTTGAGTTCTTTAATTGCCCAATATGCTTTATGTTCTAACTCTAGAGGCAAATGACAAGCTTTTCCATAAACCATTTTATAGGGAGACATACCCATAGGATTTTTATATGCTGTTCAGTAGGCCCAAAGTGCATCATCCAATTTCTTAGACCAATTCTTTTGGGACCTATTAATAGTTTTTTGTAATATTAGTTTTATTTCTCTATTGCTAAGTTCAACTTGACCACTAGATTGAGGATGATAGGGTGATGCAATTCTATGGTTAACATCATATGTAGCAAGCATTTTAAGGAAAGCACCATGAATAAAGTGTGAACCACCATCAGTCATTAAATATCTAGGGACTCCAAACCTTGGGAAAATAGCTTGTTTAAGCATTTTAGTGGAAGTGTTATGATCAGCACTACTAGTTGGAATAGCTTCTACCCACTTAGTAACATAATCAACAGCAACCAAAATATGTGTATACCCATTAGAGGAAGGAAAAGGTCCCATATAATCAAAACCCCAAACATCAAATGGTTCAACAGCAAGTGAGTAATTCATAGGAATTTCTTGACGCTTACCGATATTACCAATTCTTTGACATTCATCACAAGATAAAACAAACTTACGGGCATCCTAGAAGAGAGTAGGCCAATAAAAACCAGATTGCAATATCTTATGGGCAGTTCTATCTCCCGCATGATGCCCTCCATAAGTTTTGAAGTGACACTTCCTTAGGATTTTTTCCTGTTCATGCTCAGGTACACAACATCTAATAATACCATCTACTCCTTCTTTATAAACATGCGGGTCATCCCAAAAGTAATGTCTTAAATCATAGAAGAATTTTTTCTTTTGTTGGTATGTAAAACTAGGTGGTATGTATTTAGCAACAATATAATTAGCATAGTCAGCATACCAAGGAGTGTTATGTGAAACATTTATTGCAGCTAGTTGTTCATCAGGAAAGCTATCATCAATAGGTAGTGGGTCATCAAGAATATTCTCTAACCTAGACAAGTTATCAGCTATGGGGTTCTCAGCTCCTTTTCTGTCAGTAATATGTAAATCAAATTCTTGTAGAAAGATAACCCACCTAATGAGTCTAGGTTTAGCATATTTCTTTTCCATAAGATATTTAATAGCAGCATGATTAGTGTGAACAATTACTTTGGAATCAACAATGTAAGATCTGAATTTGTTAGAAGCAAACACAACTGCTAAAAATTCTTTTTCAGTAGTAGCATAATTTCTTTGGGCATTGTCTAGATTTTTGCTAGAATAATGGATAACATTTAATTTCTTATCAACTCTTTGTCCTAGAACAGCACCAACAGCATAATCACTAGCATCACACATAATTTCAAAAGGAAAGTTCCAATCAGGTGGTTGAACAATAGGTGCAGAAGTTAAGGCTTCTTAAGTGTTTCAAAAGCTTCCACACAATCATCATCAAAAACAAATGGAACATCCTTTTGTAAAAGATTTGTAAGAGGCCTAGAAATTTTAGAGAAGTCTTTAATAAACCTCCTATAGAAACCAACATGACCAAGGAAACTACGAATACCTTTAATATCTTTAGGACATTGCATTTTCTCAATTGCATCAACTTTAGCTTTATCCACCTCAATACCCCGTTCAGAAATTTTATGCCCCAAGACAATACCTTCATTAACCATAAAGTGACACTTCTCCCAATTCAAGACAAGATTAGTTTGCTCACATCTCTGCAAAACTCGATCAAGGTTGCTCAAGCAATCATCAAAAGAAGTTCCATAAATAGAAAAATCATCCATGAAAACCTCAACAATCTTTTCACTAAAATCAGAGAATATAGCAGTCATACATCTTTGAAAGGTAGCAGGTGCATTGCATAAACCAAAAGGTATATGTCTATAAGCATAAGGTCCAAAAGGGCAAGTAAAGGTGGTTTTCTCTTGATCAGGTTGTGAAACAGGTATTTGAGAAAAACCAGAATATCCATCCAGAAAACAAAAGTGTGTGTGCTTAGATAATCTTTCCAACATTTGATCAATAAAAGGCAAAGGGTAATGATCTTTTCTAGTTGCTTTATTTAATTTTCTAAAATCAATTACCATTCTATAGCCAGTAACAATTCTTTGTGGAATAAGTTCATTTTTATCATTAGGAACAACAGTAATACCTCCCTTCTTAGGGACACAATGAACAGGACTTACCCATCAGCTATGGGATAGATTATACCTGCTTCCAGAAGCTTTAATATTTCAGTTCTTACCACTTCTTTCATCTTAGGATTTAGACGTCATTGATGATCAACAGCGGGTTTAGCATCAGGTTCCATATTAATCTTGTGCTGACAGAGAGTGGGACTAATGCCCTTAAGATCATCAAGAGTATATCCAATGGCAGCATGGTGCTTCTTCAGAATTTTCAATAATCTTTCTTCTTCATGTTCTGAAAGGTTAGCACTAATAATAACAGGATATATCTTTTTCTTATCAAGATAAGCATATTTTAAAGTGGCAGGCAATTGCTTCAATTCAAACACAGGATCACCTTTAGGTGGAGGAGGACCTCCTAGAGTTTTAATAGGCAAATTGTGTTTGAGCAAAGGTTGTTGTTCAAAGAAAATTTTATCTATTTCATTTCTTTCATGCATATGCATATCATTTTCGTGGTCTAGCAAATATTGTTCTAGTGGATCAGTAGGAGGCACGGCAATAGAAGCAAGACCAATTATTTCATCCTTACTAGGTAATTTTTTCTTATGTGGTTGTCTACTAAACTTGGAGAAATTAAACTCATGAGACTCATTACCAAAGCTAACATCGACAGTTTTTTTTCACAATCTATTTTAGCGTTCACGGTGTTCAAGAAAGGTCTACCAAAGATAATGGGACAAAAGTCATCTTGTGGGGAACCTAGAAAATCAGTAGGGTATTTTATTTTCCCACACAAGACTTCAACATCTCTAACAATCCCAAGTGGTGTAATAGTGTCTCTGTTAGCAAGTTTAATAGTAACATCTATGTCTTCTATTTCAGCGGGTGCTATGTCATTCATAATTTCTTGGTATAAGGTAAAAGAATAGCACTCACGTTAGCACCTAAATCACATAAACCATGATAACAATGATCTCCTATTTTAACTAAGACAACAGGCAAGCCAACAACAAGTCTATGTTTATCTTTTTCATCGGGTTTGGCAATTCTAGCAACATCATCGCAGAAGTAAATAACATGCCCATCAATATTTTCAACCAGGAGATCTTTAACCATGGCAACACTAGGTTCTACTTTAATTTGTTCAGCAGGTTTAGGTTCTCTAATATTACTTTTGCGAACCACAGTTGAAACCTGAGCATGTTCCTTTATCCTAACAGGGAAAGGTGGTTTTTCAATATAAGCAGTAGGCACAACTGGATCAACATTGTAAATATAGTTTCATCTTTAACTATGACTGGTTCTTTAATTTCTTCTTTAATAGGGGGATGATATTTAAACCACTTCTCCTTAGGGAGATCAACATGAGTAGCAAATGATTCACAAAAAGAGGCTACTATCTCAGAGTCAAGTCCATATTTAGTGCTAAACTTGTGAAAGGCATCGGTATTCATAAAAGATTTAACACAATCAAATTCAAGCTTAATACCTGACTCTTTACCTTCATCGATTTCCCAATCTTCAGAGTTGTGTTTAATTCTTTCTAAAATATCCCACTTGAATTCAATAGTCTTCTTCATACAAGAACGAGTAAAAGAAGTATCGAGCATGGATCGATCATCATGAGAAAGCCGAGCTTAAAAATTATGAATAATAATTTCTCTAGAGATCTCATGATTGGGGCATGAATATAACATTGACTTAAGCCTCCCCCAAGCTAGAGTGATACTTTCTCCTTCATGAGGCCAAAAATTATATATATAATTCCGATCACGATGAACTAGATGCATAGGATAATTTTTTTGGTGAAATTGCAATTTCAATTGGTTCCAGTTCCAAGATTCAATATCATCGCATAGCCTATACCATGTCAATGATTTTCCCTTCAAAGATAAAGGGAAAACCTTCTTCTTAGCTTCATCTCCGGATAAACCTGCAAGCTTAAATAATCCACAAATTTCATCGACATATATCAAGTGCATATCAGGATGTTCAGTTCCATCTCCTGCATAAGGATTAGCTAGCAGTTGTTCTATCATACCCGAAGGAATTTCATAACCAATATTTTCAGTAGGTGTAGTAGGTTGAGGGGCAACTAATTGTGCTTCCAATCAAGGTGAAGATACCCCGAACAAACCCCTCAAAGGATGGTTCTCCATAGTAACAAGTGACAATAAATTTCAGCACGTAGTAATAATTTTTCCTTACCAATTTCCACTTACCAAGAGCACTTCACTCCCCGGAAACGGTGCCAGAAAAGATTCTTGAGGTCCCACAAGTATAGGGGATCAATCGTAGTCCTTTCGATAAGTAAGAGTGTCAAACCCAACGAGGAGCAGAAGGAAATGACAAGTGGTTTTCAGCAAGGTAATTTCTACAACCACTGAAATAGTCAGTAACAAGTAGTTTGATAGCAAGATAATTTGTAATGGACAAGTAATAGTAATGGTAAATAAAATGCAGCAAGGTAGCCTAATCCTTTTGTGGCAAAGGACAGGCCAAAACGGTCTCTTATCATAAGCAAAGCGTTCTTGAGGGTACACGGGAATTTCACCATGTCACTTTCATCATGTTGGTTTGATTCGTGTTCACTACTTTGATAATTTGATATGTGGGTGGACTGCTGCTTAGGTGTTGTTCTTACTTGAACAAACCTCCTACTTATGATTAACCCCCTCGCAAGCATACGCAACTATGAGAAAAGTATTAAGATAAAATCTAACCATAGCATTAAACTTTTTGATCCAAATCGGTCCCTTACGAAGTAGTGCATAAACTAGGGTTTAAGCTTCTGTCACTCTAGCAACCCATCATCTAATAACTACTCCACAATGCATTCCCTTAGGCCCAAATATGGTGAAGTGCCATGTAGTCGATGCACATGACACCACTAAGGGAATCACAACATACATATCATCAAAATATCGAACACATATCAAGTTCACATGATTACTTGCAACATGACTTCTCCCGTGACCTCAAGAACAAAAGTAACTACTCTCAAATGATAATCATGCTCAAGATCAGAGGGGTATTAAATAGCATAATGGATCTGAACATATAATCTTCCACAAAATAAACCATATAGTAATCAACTACAAGATGTAATCTACACTACTAGTCACCCACAGGTACCAATCTGAGGTTCCGGTATAGAGATTGAACACAAGAGATGAACTAGGGTTTGAGAGGAGATGGTGCTGTTGAAGATGTTGATGGAGATTGCCCTCCCAAATATGAGAGGGTTGTTGGTGATGACGATGACGAAGATTTCCCCCTCCGGGAGTGAAGTTCCCTCGACGGAATCGCTTCGCCAGAGGGCAAAAGTGCTCCTGCCCAAGTTCCGCCTCGAGACGGTGGTGCTTCGTCCCGAAAGTCCCCCCTTTATTTTTTCTAGGTCAAAATGACCTATATACCAGAAGATGGGCACCGGAGGTGGGCCGTGCTGGGCACAACCCACCAGGGCGCGCCTGGGGGCCCAGGTGCGCCCTGGTGTCTTGTGCTCACCAGGGTGGCCCCCTCCGGTAGTTATTTGCTCCAATATTATTTTTTATTCCAAAATAATTCTCTGTAAATTTTCAGCTCATTTGGAGATGTGCAGAATAGGTAACTCTGACGTAGCTTTTTCTGGTCCAGAACTCCAGCTGCCGGCATTCCCCCTTTTTGTGTAAACCTTGCATATTATGATAGAAAATGCATTAGAATTACTCCAAAAAGCATTATTATGCATAAAAACATTATAAATAACAGTCGGAAAACATGATGCAAAATGGACGTATCAGGCGCCTATGCTCCTTCCTAGGGGCGGAGGTCCGGCGGCCAGTTTGGTTGGATAGATCTTTGGCCAGTGTACCATAGTCTTGTCGAAGGCCATCTGAGCTCCTTCAATGCATACGGAGCACTTCCAGACATCAATCCGGGGCGTGGCATCGCACAACCTTCGCACCAAGCCAAAGTAGCTGCTCGGCAACAGCTCCGAAGGCCACAACTTGACTCAGAGATCCTTCATTGCCGGCTCCACCATCCGATGCAACTCCATCAGCTGCTTCATATGGTTATTAAGGAGGGCAGGGTGTTCGGGTGCCTGAAACTGCACCCAAAATAGCCTCTGCTCGGTACAACCCTCCTGGGACGCGAAGTACCTGGCCGCATGTGATGCACTCCTCTGGAGGTCCGCAAAACGCCCGGGGAACGCCATACTCGCGTGAGCAAAGCGAACCTGTTACCCCCAAAGACACTTTTCAGTAAGTACAGCTTACCATCCACAATAAGCTTGACTTGGCGGAGTTCCTCTTGGTGGCCTCGTGCCTCCGTCCACGCTTCCTTGACTGCTGAGCTTAACGAGGTTAGCTCGGTGGCCTAATCCTTACTTTTTTGATCAAGGGCCTCACATTTCATGACGGCATCCTTGAGCTCTTATTGCACCTCAGGCACTCTGGCCTGGTGCTGCTGGCTAGCGGTTTTCACCGTGGCCAGTTCGGTGGCCACCTGTTCGGCCACCGCCATCTGCTGCATAGTTTCTGTTGAGCTCTCCTTAGCTCGGCCTTGAGGTTCTCGACCTCCGCAGCGACAGCTGCAGTAATGTTAGTTGCATTTTGTTCAGGTTAACTTCGAAAACTTCATTAACAAATGGTTGTAGTAAGCAGATTAGTTCGGACTTGCCTTGCGCTTCGTCGAACCACTTATTTAGCAGATCGAGCTCGTCATCAGAGCTCTTGAGCTTTCGATTCAGCTCGGCCAACTCCTCGGCGTTGGCAGCTGCCACCGAAGACGACACCTGCACACTTAACTAAGCATATTAGGTTCTCGAGTATTCGATTTTCGATCCTCTGCGGGCTTTTTTAATCCAGCCAGATTCTTGAGGGCTACAGCCCATTTTTGCTAGCATCTATATCTCTATGCTATTCGACCCCTGCATGAGTTTTTCAAACTCACTCAAGGCTTGGGGGATATTGTATATGAGGTTGCATGATCATATAAGAGAAATTTTCTAAGAAAAAGGGCATTATATGGTTTACCTTGAAGCCTGTCAGAAGACCGTTGAAAGCCTCCTTCAGTCCATTGTCCACGAACCGAACACTTTGCAAAACCATGCCCATTAGGGCACAGTGCTCCTCGGTGATAGAGGAGCTGGTTAGCACTTCCTCCATCACATCCGGCTACCCAGTCGAAACCCGCTCTGGAGCGGGCGGGGGTGGCAGAGGCACCTTGGCTCCTCCCGCGGTGGAAGATGGAATGGTTGGCTCCTGGTGCCTTCGCGGCTCCGGAACCACTTTCGGGGAGAGCTCGGGCTGGCTGAGCTCCCCCTCTTTGTTCACCAGAAGGGTTCTCCCCTCCTGTTCTTCGGCGGCCGAGGTATTCACCTCGGCCATGACGGCGTCGCCTCCTCCTCCTATGCTCGGCCCAGGAGGGTTCTTCCTTGACATAACCTCATCGGCCTCCTCAATGACCGGGGGAGGTGAGGCGTGCGATCTGGTCCCGCTCTCCGCTAGCGCGGCCGGTGGCGAGTCCCCCTCCGAGACTCGATCGGTAGGGAGGTCGAATGACGGGCTGTAATATTAAAATCAGGCTCATGATCAATAAACAGACTTACTTCGACTAAGAGTGCATGGGTGTATCTTAGGATATATACCTTTCAGCCCGAGGTTTGACCCTGGGGGTCCTCCGAGGAACCTCTTCGGATGCTTTGGAGTCCTTGGTGGAAGCCGAGTTGTTGCCGGACAGAGCCACCTTGGCCATGCATTGTCTTTTTAGGCAGGAGGAGGCTGATCCTCCTCGGCGTCTTCGGACGCCGCCCTCTTCCTTGTTCGGGGGGAATCTCTTTCCTCCCCATCCTCTCCCTGCTCCTTCTCCCCCTCAAGGGTAGAGGGGGCATGGGTCTCCCCAGATCTAGTGTCCGGGGTCCTCTGGAACGGAGGCCTTCTCTGGCCTCCTTCTTATCCTCCTTCTTCTTCTCCTTCTTCTCTGGCGCCTTGTACAGTTCCACGGCCAACATGGCCGTCAGTAGGGCCGTCCTGGGGCCCTCAGGCAACGGAGCTGGGTTGTCGATCTGCTCTGCTTTCTTTAGCCAGTTCTGCGGATGGAAGAAAAGGGAGTTAAGTACTTTGTCAAAAAGGAAGATCCGAACATAAGAGTAAAACTTATCATACCCCACGAGGGGGGTTGACGGCATCAAGGCCGATGTCTTCCTCCTCAGCCAGCCAGTCCTTCTGCGGCCTGAACAACACCTTGCACAGCTAGGCGTGGGAAGTGCGGTAGAAGATGAGCATGGTGGCAGGGTATTTAGGCTTGTAAGCCCACATGGGGGTGGTCCGGTCTTGGAAGGGTAGGATGCGGAGGCAGAGCATGATCTGAATCACGTTGGGTAATTCAACCCCCTGCTCTATCATCTTGGATATCCAACTCTGCAGTGATGCCACCTCCTTGGCTGATCCCCAGTCGAGGCCTTTCTTGGTCCACGAGACCAGCCTTATGAGGGGTTCGGATCGAAGGCGGGGATCACCAGCCAATCTGTGCTTCGTGGCTCTATGATAAAAACCACTCCTTCTGCCAGATCTTGACAGTTTCGATGAAGGTGCCTTCTGGCCACTCAACCCGGGGGAGTTTGCTGACCATCGCCCCCACCTCCCCCACAGTCCGCCTGCTGGCCATCAACGATCTTCGGCTTGACGTTGAAAACTTTCAGCCACAGGCCGAAGTGTGGCCAGACTCGAAGAATGGCCTCAGATGATGATGAAGGCCGAGATGTGCAGAAAAGAGTTCGGGGCAAGATCATGGAAATCTAACCTGTAGAAAAACATTAGGCCCCTGACAAAGGGGTGGAGGGGAAAACCCAGTCCCCGGATGAAATGAGGGAGGAACACCACCCTCTCACCTAGCCTCGGCGAGGGGATGACCTGACCCGCCTCCGGAGCGCGGTGAGTGACGTCAGCGGGAAGATAGCCCGTGTTCTTCAACTCCTGGATGGCGCCCTCGGTGATGATGGAGGCCTCCCACTTGCCCTTAGACCCAGAGTTGGCCATGGCCGGATTGAGGAGATGGCCGGAGAGGTTTTTGGAGCGGAGAATAGATCTGGGCGCTGGAGCTCAGAAAATTGAGAAAGCAATGGCGCAAGGGGAAGTGAGAGCGTGCGAAGGAAATGGTTGCCGCTCCCCTTTTATGGACTACTGAAGGGCCAAGAGTCCTTTCACTGTGCTGCGGACCTCGCTGCTCCCTGATATAATCGCACCATTATGCGCGTATGGGATAGCACAAATCATTGATCATATCCTTTAAAAACAGGGCACGATCTCCATGTTGATGGAACATGCCAACAGAGAAACCGTCTCGAACCGTGAATCGACTTTTCATAACTGGCTTGTGGTTAGGACAGGCCGTGACCCTTCGGCAAAAGTTGTCAGATAGGGGCACTGTTCACACTTGAGTGACTGGCCTTCGGTGCTAAGTTACTTATACACTTCGGAAGCTATGACGTGGCTCAGGGGACGTGTGGCCAGAAATGATTAAAAGTAACCACAGAAGGAAAGGAACTGGTCCACAAAGCCGATAATGTCCGTACGTACCTTGGCTTCGAAGACTAGTTTGGGGGCTATGGAGGGTGTCCTGGACTAAGCGGTCCTTGGGTTGCCGGTCTATCTCTCATGGGCCGGACTGGTGGGCCGCTCTTGATTCATTAAAGGAAGGCCGGACTACAGGCGACCCCGTGCTCTGGAAGGAAACCTCCAAAGACTTGGCGTATCCTCCATGTCTGGTTAGCAAAACCGGCAAGTTTATCCCCTGATGGTGGCCGACCATGTGTAACCCTAGGTACCCCTAGTGTCTATATAAACCAGAGGATTTAGCCGGTAGAGGGGGAGAACCTTTATCGCCATACCCACCTAGGGTTTAGTTCATCAGATCTCGTGGTAGATCAACTCTGTAATTGTCATACAAACACATCAATACAACCAAGCAGGACGTAGGGTTTTCCCTCTTTGAGAGGGCCCAAACCTGGTTAAACACTGTCTCTATGTTCCTTGTTACCCATTGATCCAAGATCCACAGCTCAACCCCCTACCCAAGATCCACGTGGTCTCGGTGTACGCCCCAGCGATGGAGCCGGTCTCCTTCTCATTCGTCTCCCCAGCATTGCCCTCCTGGTCATTGAAGGCCAGCCCATAGTTAACGTCTGGGATCTCTGTGTTGTCTGACGCCTGACGAACTCGTCAAAAGGGGTGTAGGAGGCAATGTCGCTGGCGCGGGCGGCAACGGCGTCACTGAACCGCGCCAAGTTCGCTTCTGCCCCCGCCGTCGGGTGACCAGTTGAGACAAGCTCACCTGTGGGTACCAGGAGAGCACAAAGTTCAGCACCATCTTGTGCCGGACCGGGCAGCGGAGCCCCTCCATGCGTCAATCCTCGCCGGCGCCGACTCCAGCCACCTCGCCAGCCGGTTGGACTTCCTTTGTGGGTTCAGCCTCGGATAGGCGATAAACCTGGACTAGAGTCTTGTGTGGTTAGAAGGTCGTGGCCGACACCCTCATCAGGCTTCTGCTTGAAGGTTGCCGAGATACATGACGTGTACATGGCGGTAAGTGGGGAAAGCGTGTGTGAAGAAGTACACCCCTGCAGGGTTATAAATGATCTATTCGAATAGCCGCGTCCTCGGATATGGACTACTTGGAACGCTTACATTGTTCATAGACAAGTTAAATGGATACTCTAAAATGCGCAAGATAAGCGTGAGTGCTATGGATGGCCTTCTCGTAAGGAGACGGGAGAGGATCCATAGTGGTGTATTGATATGGTGAATACGTGGACTCGTGTGCGCCACCTCAAAGAAGTTAATGGCAGTCGTAGTTCAGGATAGCCACCGAGTCAAAGCTGGCTTGCTGCAGTTAAACTCCACCGCCCCTTTGTTGATACTGATGCATATGTAGTTAGTTCTGATGTAAGTCTTGCTGAGTACATGTGTACTCACGTTTTCTTAATTTATGTTTTTGCAGAGAGACTTCAGTCTCACTAGTAGTTCCACGTGGGCTTCGACATTAGCTTGGGAATCCCAGACAGAGGTCTGGTTCCTATGGAGGGTCTTGTAGATAGTCAGGCTTCCTAGCCTTCTTTCTTTTCAGCTGTCTATACTCAGACACGATTAGCTTCCGCATGTGCTTGTTGCTTGTATGACTTTGTATGTTGAGTCATGAGACCCATGTTTGTAATATCATGCTATGCATGGCTCCTCGGAGCCTATTGAATAAATACTTTGAGTCGTAGAGTTTTGTTGTGATGACATGCTGTATTTACACATATCGAGCATATTGTGTGTATGTTATTGAAATGCTTGGTATGTGTGGGATTCGACACCTAGTTGTTTATTCTTGGTAGCCTCTCTTATGGGGAAATGTCTCCTAGTGCTTCCACTAAGCCATGGTAGCTTGCTACTGCTCCGGAACACATGGGATGATCAGCATGTGTCCTTTGCTCTTGTGTCTGTCCCTTCGGGGAAATGTCACGCGATGTTTTACTGGAGTCCTTGTAGCTTGCTACGACTTGGTTGCACACGCTGATGACCAACACGTGCATTGTTGGGTCATGTATGCCTGTCCCTGTAAGTTTGCGCCACCTTGGGTTTACGACTAGTCATGTCGGCCCGGGTTCTCTGTCATATGGATGCTAGCAACACAATTATATACGTGAGCCAAAAGGCGCAAACGGTCCCGGCCAAGGTAAGGCTGCCGCTGTGGGAATACCGTGCGTGAGGCCGCAAAGTGATATGATGTGTTACATGCTAGATCGGTGTGACTTAGGATCAGGGTCCCGAGAAATTCCCAAACTCTTTGAGGCCTATATTGCAAAAACATTCAAACCTCCTACTGCGAGCCGTTAGATCTCCCTGGAACTCGTATCACCATAGAATCTACGGTGTGGGAGCACCTCATGTTCCCCCGTGCGAGAAAACATCAGGTGCTCTGGCAGCTTGGATGCTACGGTGATACGAGCTTCGAGGTCGTTCGATCTGAGATCCAATGGCATCTGAGTAGTCTTTGTGCTTGTGGGCTGCGCCCAAACTCTTTGGGGGCTTTTCTGCAAAAACATTTGAACCACCAAGGAGTAGTTGGATCTCAGATCCAACGGCTCTGAGGAGCTTGTATCACCACAGCATCTAAGGTGTGGTAGCACGTGATATTCTTAAACACAAGAGAATATGAGGTCTTCCCTCATCTTAGATGCTACGATGATACGAGCTTTGAGGCCGGTTGATATGGGATCCAAGGGCATCTGAGTAGTTTTGGTACTAATTGTGTGCAATTCCCAAACTCATTAAGGTTTCTTGTAAAAATATTAAGACATCTTGTGAGTCGCTATATCTCAGATCTACACGCTCCAAGGAACTCGTATCACCATATAGCATCTAAGGTGTGGGGCACATGATATTCTCCCGGGGGGGTGCACAACCCATCGCTGTTTGGGAGGGTGGGGACAAATATAATGTTCAAAAAATATAATCTAAACAATCCTAAACAAAGCTTCATAATTTTATCTAAGGTCGAGGGGTTACCCCCCGACAATCTACATAGCTCCGCCTATGCAAGAGGTGTAGTGGGAGCGTCTAGGTGTGAGAGAGACGACGCGAGAAAGCGAGGTCAATCGAGTCATTTATAGAGGGAGAGATTGAGTGAGTGTGGCCTAGCGTACACTCGAATGTTAAAGATGATACACCAAGATATCGTGCGGCGAAGCTGCAGTGAGGGCTAGAGGAAGATAGTTACCGAGAGTGCCCTAGATAGACTTTGTGTGTGCGCGCACGGTGAAGGTGTTTTACAAAGGCAACGTGCGTGTCTTGAGAGAGAGAGGGAGGGTTTGTCATGGAGGGCACGACGAGGTTGTGTGTGAGAAATACATTTGTTGAGAGTGTGTGGGTGGGTGTGACATAAATGGAGATCTAAACATGAAGAGAAATAATGAGCGCGCGTGTGTCGGATACCAATAGCTCTATTAACAAAGAAATGAAGATCGATCGATACATGAAGTATGTGTGGTGGTTGGGGGTGTCGATGGAGAGACCTAAACATAACATTTGCATGTACATAGTACTAGACTTAATATTCATGTTTCAATTTATTGTGCATTTTAAATATTGAATTGAGGACCATGCATGGCTTACATTTTAGTTTTGAATTCGTGTCATACATGCATGGTCATACATCCACGTTGAGATCACTATATCACAAACTCACTCTAATTCAAGAACTCGTCATAAATCAATTACCGTGCCTTTTGGAATGACAAGTTATTTGCAAGGAAAATACGGGCATTGTAATACATATAGATTCGTTCAGCAATTTAAAACAAAGATTCCTTCCGCATTCTCGAATGGTAGCACTCGACGGTGCACCAGCCAGACCCGGGCTCATGTCCTGGTGGTGGTGTGCGTGGTACGCACATTAGCCAACCCCAACCAAAAGAACCGTGATATTAAACTTTGCGCCTCCACTCGAGCCTCCACATTTCTAGTCGAAATATCTGGCGGCCAGAATTCCAGCCCTAGGAAATTCCCCTCATGTCCCCGGTCCATAATGACAACCGATGAACAATGGAGGGATGCTTTAGTAACTAGCCCATGTTACCTACCATGTCGAGCATGGTTCAATTCCCTTGGTCGCCGCTACCCAAGGTCACCCGTCAACTCCATTGCCTAGTACTAATAGTACTACACCAGGATGAGCACAGAATGGAGCTCCGTTTGTTGATTTTGTTCGTGTGTTGTACGTGCCTACTAGAGATACTATATCAGGCAATGCACTGGTATGGAGGGATTATCTTTTTACTCTGCATATATAACTTGTCTGAAGTCTAACTAAGCAAAATGTTTGACCAAATCCTTTCTTAAGAAATATTAACATCTACAACAGTAAAGATGTATGGCTTGAAAATTTATTTCATGATGCAGTTATGATATTGTTTTGAATCCTGGATTTTAAATTCCAGAAAATCCAAAACTGACCTGAAATTCATGAAACTGAGCATGGTCACGTGATATGGCACAAATAGGCTGTCATATTTTTTTTGTTCAATTTGAGACAAGCTGCTTATGAAAAGTTGCACAAATGAAGAGCCAAGGTATTTTGGAACAAAGACATGTCACATTAACACGAATGGTTTCACTATTCAAACCGTGGGCGTTAGACCTACGTGCCGTCATGAGTTCCGCTTCTCATCGGTAGGTGTCGTTCGAGCAAGCGTGTGAGTCGACGAGAGGCGTGTGAGCAGACCGCTGCGTTGGCTGACCGGGAGGCGTGCGAGCAGGCCACCGCGCAGGCTCACCGGGAGGCGAGCCCTTTGACCAGGCTCCACCGCCCACGTTCCTCCCAGCTGCCCCCACTTTTAATGGTGTCGGCACCGCAGTTTAAATCACCCCCGCACTCCCCGGTCTCGCTACAATCTTCTCTCTTCCTCTCGGATTCTCCTGTCGTCTACCTCCAACCAGCCTGACCTCACCGTACGCCATGCCGCATCACAATGGTCTGCCCTTAGTCTTCCAGTTTCCTGAGGAAGACACCTAGCCGGAGTCTCAAGAATATAAGGCGCTTTGGGACGAGCTTGAAGTGGCCTTGCGAGAAGACGCCGCGCCTGTCCCCGCTCCCATTCCAGCTCCCGTCGCCCTGACTGCGCCATCGCCCATCCCTGTGGCATTGATGGCCTGGGAGCCGCACATTGTCGCCGAGCTTGAAGCCACGGGGTTCCATGAGGTCCCCGCCGACTGTCACGCGCCCATGCACCTACCAGCGCATGTGCCTGTGCGTGCACTTACGCGCGCACCCGTGCCGGTGCCCGTGCACATGAATGTCTCCGCCGCGCCGTTGCCAGAGCCTGTCCCCAGGCCGGTGCCAATGCCCCCCTCAGCAGCATGGATCGCCGCCATCGACCGCTTCCTTGCACCAACGCCAGTCGTCTCCTCCTGTCAGTTGACTGGCTCCTAGAGACCGAAGTCCAGAACATTATGGCCTTCCTTGAAGCTAGGGCCAACGTCCAGGAGTACGCCAACAATGGCACAAGACACCGCCGTCGCCGCCGGTTAGTGGCCCGACAACACATAGAGCACGGCAGAGGAGCCGCTTCCCGCCGCAAGACGCCTCCGCCGCCGCCGCGTGATCTAAATATGCCATGAAAAATGTTCGGATTGCCATGCTTAAAATCCGAACATTTGGGATTTATCATTTGCATTTATTTTAGTTTGATCGTGGTATGAATGTAAAGTCGCAGTCAGACTGAATGAAATCTATGGTTTGATCGATTGAATGTTCTGCTAGAGCCGTATCAAATTAAATATAAAACATCATCAAGCGACATGTATTCCTTCTCATCGCAAACATTTCATATTAAATACCATGTCAATTCCAAATATATTTTTAGGGAAGCCAGTTCCAAATACTTGTAGGGCGCGAGCATTCCCCTTGTTCGAGCACTATAGGCGATACATCTATTTATCCACGCATTTAATTATTAGTAAATACTACTAGCCTAACTTGTCTGTCACGGTCACTTTTGTTCCTAAACTTGTTACATACTCCAATACTAGTACTAGTATTACGTGAAACTGGTGCCGTAACTTGTGAATGTGTCCAGATTCGGTCAACGGCCACACCGCCCGCGCGTTCTTCGTGTTTGCCCGTGCGTCTAAACGTAGAAGGGGAGGAGAGAGGGAGAGCAGACATGGAACCCACCAGTAAGTGAAGTGGAATAGTACGTGCTCACGAGCCGGTCCCACTAATGTACTAAAGTTAATATAAAAACATGTTGACCATTAAATAGCCTGTGTTAATATAAAAACATTATATCAACAAAGGGGAGTACAACAAACGTTGCTACTATGTTGCCTATTGACGTGCAGCTTGAAGGCCCTGGTCGCATGTTCGATCCTCGTCCTTTTTCATTTTAATTTATACTAGTAAGGTACACGTCCATTGCACGCATGAGATTTGGCAACCAAATTATGAATAAATACCACACCATAGCATGTAAGCTTTGATTCATATATGCATGATGTAGATGTTCGCTTAATTCTTATAGTTCATCTCATTCAAAATCAATAAGTTTTATAAAAAAAGTTAATCTATTTTAAGATTCATGGAATTGTGCATTGTAGAGCATAAAGTAAACACAAATAATGGCAATTCATTTAGAAAAAAGAAAATTGGGCAATTATGATACATAAGATTCTAGAAAAAAGGAGAAGTGCTTGTGTTTTGAGGTTTGTGCATTATGCTTAAGTTCAACCATGCAGTCTTCTAGATTGTACATGTGGCAGAATGTGGTGGAATGTAGAAGATATCCAACGGCTAGTGGTGCTCGAATTTGCCATCTCTGCACCGTCAGATTGGCTTCATCCAACGACCATCTTTCAAAGTTATTCGCACACTATATAGAGGTGTAGATATGGGTCCAAATTTGCTCCATGACAGTTGCCCCCCCCCCCCCCCCCCCGGTGTGTAGTTTGTAGCACTTTAATTTCTGGGTCGAAGTTCCATCACAGGTTGACTCCGGGTGTGTAGTTTGTAGCTTATTTGTAATAATTAAAGAGAACACCAGAGTTTTTTTTTGCAAAAATACCATGGTGTGACGTGGAAGGTTAGAAAGGGTGTGCGAGAGAGTCATGACCTATCCAGAGGGAAAAAAATTGGGGGAGGGGCGGGGGTTGCAACGGTGTTTGGAGTAGTTGTGGGGCAAATGCTACAAAAATATAATCTAAACCCACCTGAATAAATGCCTTCACAAATTATTGAAGGTTGGAGTCCCCCTCGCAATGTAAATAGCTCCGGCTCTGCAAGGGATGGAGAGGTAGCTTCAATGTGTGGAAGAGACGGCGTGAGAAAGCGAGGTCAATCGAGACATAGATAGAAAGACAAAGTGAGTGTGCCCAGACATTCGTTGAAAATATAATATATGTTGTGGATAGATATTATCCGATTGAGCTTTTGGGAAGGGTAAGGGCTGGAAGAGAGAGCTTGAGAGATGATCCAGTCACAGACAGGTACACATATCGTTTGTGTGTGGGAGGAAGCAAGGTCAATCGATACATAGATAAAGAGAGAGAGAGATTGAGCGAGTGTGGGTCGTCATGCGATCGAAAGAGTGAGATAGGTTGGAGAGAGTGACCTAGATAGACAATGTGCGTGTGAGAGTATACACTATGAATATGTCGAATTAGGCTCAAACATGGAGATATATTGTTTGTGTGTGAGAAAGAGCGAGGTCAATCAAGACATGCATAAAGAGAGAGAGAGAGATTGAGCGAGCGTGGGCTGCCATGAGGTCGAATGAGTGGAATGGCTTGGAGGAACTGATCTAGATAGACAATCTGCGTGAGAGAGTATAGAGTGTGTCGATCGAGACCCGAACAGGGAGATATATCGTTTGTGTGAGAGAAAGCGAGGTTAATCGAGACTTAGATAGAGAGAGAGAGAGATTAAGCGAGTGTGGGCCGTTGTGCGGAAGAAAGAGTGATACGGTCTCTCGAGAGTGACCTAGATAGACAATGTGCCTGCGTGCGCATGAGAGGGAGGGGGTCTAGATAGGCAATGCATGTATCTACCGAGAGAGGGTGGGAGAGGGAGAGAGAGAGCTCGGCATGGAGTGCAATGGCGGGTGTGTGAGAGTTAGAGATTGAAACATGGAGAGAAAGAATGAACGTGTAGAAACCAATAGCTTTGTAAGGTGGTTAGGAGAGGAAGATTGATCAATAGAGGAAGTATGTAGTGTGTGTGCCGAGGGGGGGGGGGCCTAAAAACAACATTTGAATGTAGATAGTACTAGACTTAATATTGACGTTTTAAGTTAGTGTACATTGTAAGATTTGAATTGAGGACCATGCATATGGCTTCCGTATTTATTTCGAATTCGTGCCATACTAGGTTTGGAAAGGTTAATATTGACTCGATTGTTGTGGTATTTTGTATGTGTGTGGTCATATGCTTGAATCCATCCAAAGTTTTCTCACTACCATGGTGTTCATCTTATACATGTATGATTTTGTATTAAAAAAGTAGCGTGGATACCCTGAAATGCGAAATCCACGTTAGAATTGGAGATCGCTATGTGACAAACACACTCTAAGTCAAAGAACTCCTCATTAATTAATTCATAGTATCTCGTTTCAAAGGACTAATTATTTGCAAGAAAAACACGGGCATGGTAATACATAGTACAAGATTCGTTTGCCAATGAAAGAAGATTCGTTTGCATTCTCAAATGTAGGCGCACCAGGCAGACCAGGGTCGTGTCATGGTGGTCGCGTGTGTCGTATGGACGCTAGCACCACCCACCTACCTCCCCCCCCCCCACCCCCCCCCGCCCCCCCAAAAAAAGAACAACAACAAAAAATTCACGCTTCCATGTTTCGGATTGAAATATCTGGCGGCCCCAATTCCAGCCCTGCAAAATCTCCCTTCTCCCCCGTCCCCTTCCGCGCCCAGAGCTCTCAAATCCCTAATTCGCCGCCAACCCAAGCAAAATTTGAATCGCCCTTCATCTCGTCTCTTTCCCCACCTCTGTGCCGGACGACGACGACGAAGACGACGATCGCGCTTCACCACTGCACCGGAGCTACCTCATCTACCCCCTCATCCACCGCACCGGGTGGTCCACCCACAACATCGGCCACCGCAGCCGATGTGCCTGACAAACACCGACTTCCACCGCATCAGGTGCGCTTCACCGACGCCGTCTGCCACCTCACCGGGGCTACTTCACCGAGAACATTGTCGCACCTCCACCCCCCCCCCCCCCGACGCCATTGGTGCTTCACCAACAGCCTCGTCCACCACATCGTAGCGCTCCACTGCTACTCGAGATCTGCATCCGTACGCAGCCAGCCAACGCCAGTGCATCACCCTCAACGGCTTTGAAGTGACCTGCACTCTAGCTAGGTGAGCATGCCCAAACGCCGGGCCGAACTAGGTATCCACATGTCACTCTCTTGTGCACTGTTCCGACGATGTTTGGATATTCTTTTACTGCTCTCTTAGCTTACACGCCTATGCAACTCTGACTTTAACTCTTATTTCTTTTGGAGATATCATCTGAAACAAGCAAAACCATTTTTTAGCGAAGCATGACGGCGCTACGGGATCTGGTACACATCCTGCACATCGGTATAACCTTGTAAGTACCTGTCCTCTGGTACAACAGCAAGGTCGATTCCTCTCATTTAATCAACCATTCACCGTGTCAAAAATGCAAAGGGGGATGCAAGGAGCACAAGGCCTGCGCATCCAAGCAAGTGATAACATGGACTTGTACATGGAACATCCCAAGCGCAAGCAGAGCTGCAGTGAGCCTGTACAACGAGCTAGCGTAAGTCCCTGCATTTCATTTAGTTCATACTGGCATGCGTGTATGATTTGTGTGCAGTGGCGGATCCATGAATTCAAGTTACCAGGGGCGAAAATTTAACTTAAAAAATATGAAGGCACTTGCACTCCGGAAATCAACATAACTTGAGAAATGTGAAGCTACATGCACTTTGAAAACCAGCTAATGATCCAAAGTAGTTCCAGATTATAAAACACTAAATGATGTAAGCACCAAAAAACACAAAATGCAACATGGTGTACAAGGACTACTAACATGGATTGTACCTGCTTGAATTATTCATTCTATGGCCGAAAATATCCAAGTGTAATTGCACCTATAACCAGTGCGCAAACTGCATATCAATATATCTATCCTACACAAGTATGCCAATAGTTTCAAACAACAGATTAGAAAAGTATTTAGCTAGGTTGTCATGATACGGGGACTTTCTGGTAGATGGCCTCGACGTTTCCTCAAGCCATGAAAATGTACTATAATTTGTTTGTCATCAATTCCTGCAAATCTCTCTCTCTCTCTCTCAACATAGCAGATCATCATTAGACACTAAATCCTTCAATGGGAGCTTGCAAAATGCTTGCATTAGATCCCTCATTAGACACTATATGTTCATCACCAGGAGCATGTATTATGTTTGCATCAAATCCTTCATTAGCAGTCTGTTCATTAGACACTTCAGCCTCAAGAACAACATGAGCTTGTATGTTTGCACCGGAAACTTGATTATACACATCAGGTTCAGTCAGTTCAGTATTGATTGGGGGAGTTATAAAATAAGTAGAAATTGGTTTCATTTTCTTATAGATTCCCTACATACAAGCAATTTTACAACACCGTCAGGTTTAACTATTGGCCAGAAATTGAACAGTTGAATTAGATATAATTAGGGATGTGATGTACCTGCTCGTTGCGCATGCTGCTCTTGCAAGCTGCGACTGTCTATTTGTGCAAGCTCGAAGCCATGACCGTGCTGCCGCCGCTGCCTCCCATGCAGGCTACACCCAGGGTTGGATCTTCATCTTCTTGTCCTTCCATTCGCTTGAAGCCCGGCGACCGGCATCCAACAAGGGCGCGTGGAAGTGATGTGTCGGTCTGTCCAGCGGAGGCTAGGTTAGGAGCAAACCAGACTGGAGGCTGGAGCGAACGAATTGGGGAATTTTCCTGCCGTCGATCGATATGGGAGGTGCTCGTTTGGGCCGCGAGCCTGCTATAGGGCCTGCCTTGCACTTACGTTATTGGCCCATCCAAATTGAAATGTTTTTCTTTATTTTTTTTACATTGCCTGCTCAAGCGCTAGGACGAACACAACTAGCCTGGGCTAACCTGGACGACTCAAACTAGGTGCGCACTTTCCAGCCACCCGAGGCGGCCGCCCATACCAGCCCCTACGGCGGCGTCGCCCCTTTTTGCGTGTATGATTGGGGTAGTGAAAAATATTCCAGTGGCGCTTTTGATTTACCCACAGAATGGTTGAATTGCTTGTTTCTATGAACTGAGTTCGCCAATAATGTGAAGGATGTCAGCCTTTTCATCCTATTGTAGATTGCTTAGATCTCGATATGCCAAATATAATCGCATGAAGTATACAGTAAAAGCCAGTGCGATGTGTGTTACTACAACTAGTCTAACAACCCGTCCTCATATAACATATCAAGGACGCACCATCTTATCAGATTAACCATTCGACTTACCAATGTGGTGTGGGAAGAAAGAAGTATTGGGACTTCGTATCCAAGCAATTGATGCCATGGACTCCTTCGTAGAACCTTGTAAGCGAAAAATAAGTTGCAGTGTGCCTGTACAAAGAGCTAGCATAAGTTCAGTTACCTGCTTCTCGGAATTTTAGTTAGCCACTGATTGCAAAATTGTTCAATTACATTGCTTGGCTTAATTTAGTTTGCTACTGATTACATAATGCCATAGCCTGTTAATCCTATTATAGACTATGTCTATCTATGTGTTTGATACTTACTGTTAAGAATTACCTGTTTGTCTGAACTTAAATAGCTACTTAAGCACGTAGATAGCTGGTCATATGTACTTCTAGGGTGCAGCAAAATTCATATGTAATTTACGTTCTGATACCCTATTTGTTTAAATGGTTTGTTGTTATCACTTATAGCACTAGTAATGTTTGCATGTTCATAGACAGACAAATGTCAGGTTTATACGAGGGACAACACCTTTTTAACTTATATATATATATATATCGGTGTGTGTGTGTGTGTGTGTGTGTGTGTGTGTGTGTGTGTGTGTGTGTGTGTGTGTGTCGGCATCATTTTGCTTACATCAAAGATATTTACAGATGTCTGTGTTGCTGGTAAACGGTACCAACTTGTTACTTTAATACGTTGCCAAGAACTTGTTAGTTTTACTAGTTCATGTGTAATTAAATACGTTGCCAAAACTGGTTAGTTTTACTAGTTTGATGTTAGTTTCTTATGGCTCTTGCAACACTTTATTTATGATTGCTAACATTCAAGTTTGCAGGATCCAACTGAAACTCCATTGGCACAACAGGTATGTTTTCAAAAACTTCCTTCTTTACCTGGTTTGCTGCTGTAACATGTTGCTGTAATCATCTTACCAACTTCAAGTTTTCAGGATCCAATTGGAAGTCCAATTGCACAGCAGGTATATTTTCAAAATTATATTTGTCTAACAGGTTTGCTGTTGTAAATTGTTGCTCTAATCAAGTTACTGACTACTCAATTTTTCAGGATCCACGAGAAACTCCAATGCCACAACAGGTTCCTTTTGCAAAACTTGTTTGTTTAACTGCTTTGCTGCTGCAACCGGTTGCTCTAATCATGTTACTGCTACTCAACTTTTCAGGATCCAAGAGAAACTCCAATACCACAACAGGTACCTTTTGCAAAACTTGTTTGTTTAACTGCTTTGCTGCTGCAACCGGTTATAATAATGTTAATAACTACTTTTCAGCATCCAATCGAAACTCTTTAATTCCTTGTTTGTTTAACTGGTTTGCTGTTCTAACTCCCAGTTGAGATGTTTTGCTAACTTCAACTTTTCGGAATCCAATCGGAACTTTAATGGCAAAACAGGTTAGCCCCATGGATGTTGTATCATCCCACAGCAGTGGCACCGGCCCAATTATGAATTGCCAACTGCTGATGCTCTAGAGGCTAAACTATTGGCAGAAAGAGATTCTGCTTCTGCACTTAGAGATGAAGTTAACATGTTGAGTAAGCAAACAACACAATCACAAGCAGTACTCAAGACAACCATTAAATATTTGGTGGATTTGAAAACAAAGCAAGCTGAGACTGACCGCATTGTTAAGGTACTGAAGGAAAAAAGAAAATTAAATTCCCACTTGGTAAATCATAGGTGAAATATTTTTTCCATCGTTGAATAACCTTTATGTTGTTTGTTCATGTAATCGATCAAACCATTTGTTCTAGAGATCATGTAATAATTGTTTTTTGTTTTTTGGTTTGTAATTTTTTCAGCACGAGTCTGTATTAATTGATAAGACTCTGAGACATTTCATTTTGATTGCTATGCCAGACCTACAAATATGCCAATCGAGCTGAATGTGCATTCGGCAATAATAGTAGTATAGATGGTCCTTAAGTGGCACGCATCTGAAAGGGCCAAGATGTTGTACTAGCTTTGCTAAAAAAAATGATGCTCTTCTAGGAAAAAAAGTACTGCGGCCTGGTTTATGTATGTTAGTTGATATTATTGATCCATATACTCTATAAGTGTTTATATGTTTGTTAGTTTTGTACATTATTGGTTGATTGACTCAGTATTTTGAATCTGGAGACATCGCTTGTGTACATATCTAAATGGGAGTACACTATATGATGCGTGTGTCATACATGTTACACTTGAGTTGGACATAAAGTGGTTTCAAATATTCGAATTCACCTTAAACTGGATTCTACCTTCTGAATTCGAGTATCGGCATTTGTAAATCATATTCATATATGATAGTGGAATACATCTTTCTTGTGCTTTTGAAGATATATAAAAAACATAAAATGATTTATAAAGATTCGTATAAGAATACAAAATGGATTCGAATTTAGTTGCCAGGGTAAACGTGAATGCTTATCGTCCCAAAATTTGAAACAAGGGGCAAAATATCCACTCCCACGTCGGCTGCCCAAAGTCAGTGTTTGCGAGATGGAAATTACTGTCTACCCCTTACACGGACAATCCATCGGCCCGATTTTCACTGCTCTCAATAGGGGTAGGTTAGTAACTTCAATTAGACATGACACGACCGCCTCTGAGCCCATTCAGACACGGTGGGCGCCAAACGTGGGCGGCAAAACACATTTGATTCAAGCTCGTCCGAAAGACCTCTGTCTCTCCCTCCATTTCCCCATTCATACACGGTGGGCGGCAAAACAAACTCGACTCGGCCGAAATCGATGTAGGCAAATATTTTTAATAGGGACAGGTTTGTAACTTCACTCAGACGTGACACAACCGCCCTACCTGTCAGCCCCGTTTGTACACCGTGGGCGCCAAAACACCCTCTCCTCACCTGAAATCGCTCTGGGCAAATATTGCGGAGATGCGAGATTACCGTCCTATCCCCAACCGATGAGACATCCAAATTTTAAACGGGAGCTAAGTTCGTAACTTTCCCATATTTCAGACAGGCGCATCCCAAAAACATGGTTCCCCGTACCTCTCCCTCCATTTTCCCATTCATACACCGTCCGCGCTAGAACACCATCCCCACACCAGCCTCCTCCGTCCGCCACCCCATCCATCGCCGCCGTCCTCCACCCCATCCATCGCCACTGTCCTCCACCATGCCAGAGCGCCTACCAAGACCGCGTCGTCCACTACTAGAGATAGACGTTTCTCATCCACAACGACGGACCAGGAGCCTTCCATCGCATCCTCTCGCTTCATCGGCGCCGTCGTCCTCCTTGCCGGGGCCACTCCCACGACCTTCTCGTCCACCGCAACGGGACTTATCCCCCAATGCACCTGTCTACCGTCGCAGATCTGCTTCAACGCCACCGACAGCCATCGCACCCCCGGTGCCTACACGGCGCTGCAAGAGAGGTGGTACTACTTCATATCTGCTCAACTTTTTGATCTCAACCAGAAAATAGATCGTAACTTGGTTACTGTACTTTCTTTTCAGCTCTTAGAATTTAGTTCTTAGTTTGAAGCAAACAATGGTTGCTAAATAGCATTTCTGCGGTTTGCAACTTCAAATCTGCCATGCCACAGTCATAATAGGGTTTAATTGATCATGCTTAGGGTTTCCCCCCTTTTATGATCACTATACGATCAGCCTACGTGCTTCGTGTCATAATAGCACTGCTCCACCCATCAAGCTAAACAAGCTTAGTTGTTCAAATATGAATCTGATATTATTAAAACAGAGTCGTTTAATTGGCCAGCTAAATGTTCCTACTTTAGTTTCGAAAATGCATGTACGCCGCTGGGGTGTGGATCTACAGGGTGCCCACGGTGGGCCGCGGCCCACCCTAGGATTTTGGGTCGGCCCAGACCCTGATTCCCCTCTGTTCTGCTGCGCTTCCAAACTCTACTCGCCCCCAGCCGCCTGCCTCACCGGCGACTTGCCGTCCCCGGACGGCATGACTCTAGGAGGAGATGCCGAACTAACAGGAGGTCAGGAGCCGCTCGCCCAACAGCGTCACCGCTGCCCGGGCGCGCCGCCGTGCCTACCCTCCCAGTCCGTTTAGGGCTCAGGCGTGCAGCACCCACTAAACCAACCCGATTTATCCTGAGATACGTCATCAACACACAGCAGCCACTCCTCATCACCCATTTTCTAATTGATTCATTACTCATTAGGCAGGACTGTCATTAGGGTTTGTTGTGTACTGAGTCCTACCTACACTTAATGGTTCAGATATTTCAGTAATCTTTAGTACCTGTAAATTTCACAGGGTTTCAAAATTCCGGCCCTAGGAACAGACACTAGTCATGTTGGATTGTTGGTCATAGTGACATTGACCTAGATTACTACTGCAGGCCAGGTTTGTTGACAATTTTACTTGTCTTTCTTACTCATTCGATATGATATCCAATTATTCACGTTGATTAGTTGCAAACAATAAGTGCTAGACCAACTTCTTGATTCAGATTTTGGACGGTCTCTTACTGCAGTTACAATTCTGCATACTTGTCCTAGTAAGCTCACAAGTAATGATTGATTCACTACCTCTATGCTTGCCTTGTCATATTTGTTGTCAATATTCTTTTAGGGTGGACCACCCTATTTCAAAATACTGGAACCGCAGACATGAGTGAATAGTATTTCTCTGTGTGATCTCTTCCATCATGTGTGGGCAACGAACACTGCATTGTATATAGAAAGAAAGTGGCATATCCACCTTTTACATAGACTACGATCTTTTACATGGAATACAATCTGCCTACTTGCTTTGTGTCGCACTACCAGCACTCCACCCTTGAAGCTAAACATTATGCCACTCATAATTCCTAGTTTATTTGTTCAAATACGAATTTGATATGATTCTAATGTTCCTACTTCAGTTTTGAAATGTGTGTCCGCCTGTTATAGAGACATAAGAGGTTTGTATTTTTGTGTGTGGTCTGGTCAGCACGGTTGGGAGATGAACTTTGTATACACAGGGGTTTGTAGGGAGACACTCTTCGAGTTGAATCCGCAATGCATTCCATAGATAATCTGACTACTTTTTATGTTTTCATGAATTTCAGATACTGAACAGCATCATAATGATTATGAGCTTGCGCGCATGAAAAGAATAAACCAGAACAATGCCATGGCTGTCAAACTTGGCATTAAGGGACTGAAATCAAGTCTGGATGCAATGCAATGCAAACGCTCTCCACCTACAAATTCATGCTCAGAATACGATCCTAACAATGATTCTGAGCTAGAGGGAGACCTAAGTCAATGTAGCTCCCTAGTGGAGGAGTCAGAGGCAGATGCCCTATCTTATTCACCCATCAAGGTGCTTGCTCTAACTTTCCAAGGTTATATTGGTCGCACATATCTTGCAACTGATGCTTTGCATTGCTTCTACTTTGTTGCACTGCCATTAGCTTAGTTTACACATCATGTATGTGAATATGTCCTGCCTATCCATTTTCAGTACATATTCCATCTGTCATCATACCATATTTATCCATACAAATGTTGTTCTTGTGTATCAGGCGTTCAAAAGGAAGAGGGCGATTGCTGATCGCGGAGGAGCACGAACAAAGTATTTGGAAAAGGTAGTGACACCTGATAAATCAAATAGCCCATTAGGTGTAGTTGCAATATCACCAGACCACAAAACACGGCCCCAACTCTAGCAGACTCTAGCCCTACTACACTGGCCATCTCTGATGCCCCAACTCAGCAGACCCCAACTACAGCAAACAGTATGATGATGCCAGTTGACATAGCACCAGCTCTACGACGCAAAACCCCCATTCCAGCAAAGAGTACACCAAATCCAGTTGCCCAATCCCTTTTCGAATGAGAGAGAGCCCCAATTGCAGCAAATAGGACCCCTGTTCCACTTCTTCCCAGTTTAGAAGACGAAGCTTATATTGTTGTCAGGAACTTTGTGCGCATATTTCCTTCATGGAAGGATTATACCACAGACACAAAACAATTTCCAATCTTCCTCCGCAACTTACGTGTAAGTAATGTACTAATGTTATTCATGGTAATTAGTGCATATGTTTCTGCTGACAGAAGACACAAGATTTCATTCTTTTAAATAGGTGAGGACCAAACTGGATAGTCAAGACGAGCAAGGGTTGGTTGCGCTTTTCAAGCACTTGTTGATGAAGTATCGTTCCTACCTGAGGCAAGAACACTTCGATGGCAAGCCTCTAAATGAAATTTCTGTAAAGTCTCCGGTGCTACATTTATCAGACAGTGACTAGAATAATCTTGTTACACATTGGTCTTGTCTGCAGCGTAAGGTACTGTCTATGATATCACATCACAATTTGAACTACATTTTTGCATGTGCCTTACCGTCTCACTTGTACGAAAACTGTTTGTAGAAGAACATTCATTCTCAAGGGACCATAGAATCTCGCAACTATACTACACACTGCATTGCTCTTGTGAGTACCTCTTGCCCTGTATGACCGTACTTACTTTCATAGCTGGTTTATTATGTAGCATCACTGCACATGTTAGCCTCATTATCCTCCATTTGGTGGACATTATAAGATCTGTATCGACTCTTACATAAATTTAGAATCAATCCAATGCTTTTAAAGAGGTTTAGCTCTGCAGTCCTCTTGTAAGGACTGAACGTCGTCTATCACTGTACTTACATTAACAGCTACTCCCTCCGTCCCATAATATAAGAGCGTTTTGTACAGTACACCAGTGTACAAAACACTCTTATATTATGGGAAGGAGGGATTGGTTCATTGTGTAGTATTCTGCATCTTATCTCCCTCGCCCACCATTTACTAAAAAATATCAGATCTATATTTAATCTTACCAAAAAGTTGAA
The DNA here is from genome assembly GCA_011799875.1 of Thinopyrum elongatum. Lineage (NCBI taxonomy): Eukaryota > Viridiplantae > Streptophyta > Magnoliopsida > Poales > Poaceae > Thinopyrum > Thinopyrum elongatum. The sequence goes on from CM022297.1 coordinate 139,606,327, forward strand.
TACACAGACAATGCCAGTGCAGAAGTGTAGCCCATTACTCTTGTCAGTACATTTTGTCCTGTAACGCCTGTACTTACAGGGATTGTTAGTTGATTATGTAGCATCAATCTGCATCTTATCTTCATTATCCTCTATCCCTTCCAGTATTATCATATCTATAATTACTCTCTACAAAATGCAGAGTACAGGCAATGCTTATAAAGAAGTTTTTGTGCTGAAATTCTTGAGTTATCCTTCCCTTGACATGGAGAAGGGCATTATAGAGCCGGTGTTAACTGTTAATGTAAGTCAGTCCTTCTAAAGCCTTTATCCTCAACTGCTGTTTAATTTGCTCACACTCCCTATTGTCAACTGCTGTTTAGTTTGCTGTTTCTATCAAAATGCATGTTTGCAACAACTGTAAGTTCCAAGTTTTAGTTGTAAAACCAAATTTCTTATTCATACCATGCACATTACTCAATACTCCCTATATGTATGCTTATTTTTGTGGATCTATAATCCAGTGTGTGGTGAAGCCGCCCACGTTTGCACCTTGTCATCTCCTGTTTTATCTTACTGATGTGGCTGATGATATGAACAACATGCCATGCACATTAACCAAAATAGATACAATGATTGTCTTTGCCCTTCATCTATGCTTGTTTTGTTGACATGATAATCCAGTAGTGTGGTGAAGCTCCCCGTATTATGAACAATGCCAAATTATGCTATTAATATTTTGAACTGGCTCTTTATTTTCTAAGTTGAAATTGGATGGAATTGACAGCACAGTTACCATCTTTGTTTATACATGTGCAAAATATGTCATCTCTCTGCTTGTTTCAGGGTGATATGCCTGATGGCATGCACAAGTCTGCTGAAGGCTGTGAGACAAACCCAACATATATTGCAGCAAAGAAGGCAAAACATCTTGAAGATAGCGAGACAACCACAAAGTCATGTCTTGATGCAGTGTTCAAGTTACTTGAGACTAGCAGTCAGACAAGCTCACAGAATTTGCTGTCTGAATCAGTTCGACTTCTTCAGTCCCAAGTTCAAGCAGAAAGGCATTCTGCAACTCAACTTCGACTTGAAGTCCTATCTCTAAGGAAGATCGCGGAGAACACCAATGAGAACCTCATTGCTAAACAGCTACAGCTGGAAGCTATGACCGACATGCTAGGCTAGTCTCACAGCCTTGCTCAGCAGCTTGCGCAGCAGCTCCCGCGCAAGTCTAACCTTTCTTGAGTTGTCCTGGAAGTGGTCTTGGTTCAGCTCGGTCTGAGAAGGTTACTTTCCGGACTAATGACCCTATTTCGGATTCCCTATCTGACGCTCTCTTCGGCAAATTCGCTATATGAAAACACAGGGAACACAATGAGCAACCAGATTCATTACAAGATGGGCGCACGGAACACATCTTCTTTTTATCTACTCATTTTTCTTGTTTTCATAAGTTTACAAATTAAGAAAAAGTGATTTTCAAAAAATAATACATATTTTTCAAATCTATGTTCGTCTTAAAAAATAGTCATATTCTTATATGTTGTTCATATTATAAATAATTCAGATTATATTATTTTTTAAATGATGTTCGAATTTGTTCACATTTTCAAAAATTGATTGATTTTTTCTGTTAGTCAATTTTAAAAATATTCCTGTTTTCCAAAAATGTTCTCTCTTCCATAACATAATGCTCACAATATTAAAAAAGGTTAGCATTTATAAACATTGTGAAAATTTATTCGTGGTTTCCAAAAAGTCTTCGAAAGTTTTGATTATTTTCATGTTTTTGCCAAAAGTAAAAAAAAAGACTCTACAGTAGCCAAGCCACTACTTCCCATTCGTCGGCCCAGTTATCGCGTGAAATTGTGCGTGAAATTGAACGCAAAGCGCGTCATATCGGAGTAGGTCAGCCCATTTGCAGTAGCGACTCAGCTAATATACTAAGCTGACTACGTAGTTCCTATATAGCGCATAGGTTTTGCTCAAAAAAAACAAATAGCGCATAGGTCGCTGCGAAGCGACGTAGCGCATACCCCCATGCGCGCTGCTGTTTCAACCCCAACCAGTTTTGGGGAGGTTCTAGGACCTTCCTTGAACCGGGTTTTTCTGCTTTTCTTTTCTTTTTTTGTTCCTTTTTCTGTTTTTCTGTTTTCTTTTTTATTCTTTTTTTGCAAAAATCTTTTAATGTTCTCTTTTTTTTTCTCCTTTCCTATTTCTTCTTTTTCGGCCATGTTTCAAATTTGCGAACAATTTTTCCCAAATTGTGAATATTTTTCAAACCGTCAAACATTTTTTATAAATCCGTGAACATTTTTTTGAATTGAAAAGTTTTTAGAAATTCATGAACATTTTTGAAAAAACTGAACATCTTTTCAAAATCATGAACATTTTTTGAAATCATGAACATTTTTTGTTTGAAATCCTAGACATTTTTTAAATTCATGAACATTTTTCATATTCACGAAGATTCCTGGAAATTGTGTACATTTTCTGGAAAACGTGATTTTTTTTTAAATTTTCTAAATTTGGTGAACATTTCTTTCTTTTAGCTTTTCTTTTTTTTTGTTCCTTTTCTGTTTCCTTTTTCTTTTTTCTGTTTTCTTTTTTATCCTTTTTTTAATTTGCGAAAATCTTTTAATGTTCTGTTTTTATTTTATTTTCTCCTTTCCTATTTCTTCTTTTTGGCCATGTTTCAAATTTGTGAACAATGTTTCTCAAATTATGAACATTTTTCTAATTGCCAAACAATTTTTACTAATCCACGAACATTTTTTTGAATTGATGAACGGTTTTTAGAAATTCAAGAACATTTTTGGAAAAAGTGAATATCTTTTCAAAATCATGAAAATTTCTTGAAATCGTGAAAAAAAATGAATCCTAGAATTTTTTTTAAATTCGTGACATTTTTCTAGAATTTTTTTAAATTGTAATCCTAGAAATTCACGGAAAAATTGAACATTTTTCTAGAAAAAAAATTGAATCCTAGAAATTTTTTAAATTGTAAAAAACTGATTAGCCGAACATTATTTTTGAAATTGTGAACATTTTTTGAATCCTTGAGCATTTATCATTTCATGAACATTTTTCAAATCACGAACAATTCAACAATTTACCAACTTTTTCTGAAAGTCCGATTTTTAAAAAAATAATAAAAAAGCTGAAAACAGAAAAACAAAAAAAAGACAAAGGGCTCCGCGCCCCGCACTTAGGCCGGCCCATGAGGGCGCGCGGGGGAGCGGGGAGGGTGCGCGCTCCCGTGGCTGCCGGCGCGTACGGCGCCATATAGGAGGTCCCAGCTGACTACTATAGTGAGTCGTGTACTACTGTGGTAATTTTTTTTCTTCTGGTTTCCCCTAAAACACGAAAAAAAAACAATAGAAAGTTTAAAGAGTTTTTTAAATGGCTAATATTTTTAAAAAGCAAACATTTTAAAATAATGTTAACACCTTTTCAAAACACGAACAATATTTGAATTTTTATTTTTAAAATGGGAACAATCTATGAAATTTTTAACATTTCAAAACACAAATATTTTTGAAATTCTTAACATCTTTTTAAGCAAGGACAATTTCAGAATAAAAACAAATATTTTTTGAAGACGCTAACAATTGTTAAATTTTCAAATCACCTTTTGGATACGTGAACAATTTTAGAAAATACAAATAGTTTTTGAAAATTTAAATATTTTTGTAGTAATATGAACAACTTTTGAATACATTGAACATTTTTAGTGATTATTAAAAAATATATAGAACAGACAAAAAGAAAAGGAGATGAAAATATAAAAACAAAAACCAAGTCTGGAAATAAACTGACTCAGAGGTGCTAGACAGGGAGTTAGCTTTTGGACATCATGAAGCACCTTTGGCTTCTCATGTTGATGATGACATTGATATTCAGAAATAAGAAAACTGAGTAGCTTCCCTGCGGGCACCCCGACAACGCATTTTTCTGGGTTGAGCTTGATGTCATAAGCTCAAAGATTTTTGAACGTTTCTGCGAGGCCAGTCAGGAGATGAGATCCCTTGAACGACTTCACGACGATGTCGTCCACGTAATCCTCTGCATTTCTGTTAATTTGTGTGTGCAAACAAGTTTGAACCATACGCTAATAAGTAGCATAAGCATTCTTAAGTCCAAAAGGCATCATTATACAACAGAAAGACCCAAACTGGATTATAAAGGCCATTTTTATTTTATCACTTTATTTCATCCAGATTTGATGATAACACAAATAAGCATCTAAGAAATATAGTCTCGTGCAGCCAGCTGTGGAGTCCACTATCTATTGAATGCGAGGAAGGGGGAGTGGTATTTTGGACACACCCGGTTAATGTTTTTTTAAGTCGATACACAAGCCCCAAGAGTTGTTCTTCGTTGTCACCATGACTGGGTTTGCCAGCCATTCCAAGTGTGGCACCTCCTTGATGAATCCGGCTGATAGCAAAGAAAGAATCGAAGATGTGGCTAAATGCTATAAAGTGTGGCACCTCCACGGCAATCTCGATGAAACCGTGTATTGCAATCAACCAGCCGGTTTCATTGATTCTTCCCGTCCCACACATGTTTATCTTCTCAAGAAGTCCTTATATGGGTTGAAGCAAACTCCTCGCACTTGGTTCCTACGGTTCCAGGCTTTCATCCTCTCCTTGGGTTATGTTGCTTCCAAATGCGACACTTCCCTCTTTATTTTTTGACATGGCTCGACACTTGCCTAGCTACCTTCTTATTTATGTGGATGACATTATTCACCGCCAACACCACCACCACACTACACTCCATTATCTCCTCCCTCAAGTATGAGTTTTCTATGTCTCACCTTGGCGACATCCACTACTTCCTTAGTGACAACAACCCACGTTCCCCCAGGGCATGTTTCTTTCCCAAAATCGTACATCCTTGAGATCTCGGACTGCGCCAAGATGAGAAATTGCAATCCGATCACTGTGCCTGTGGACACCAAATCAAAACTTTTCGCCAATGACGGCGCCCCGGTTCCTGACCCCACCCTAGCAGGCGCCCTACAATATCTCACCATGACTCGCCCAGATATCTCGTATGCGGTTCAACAAGCCTGCCTTTTCATGCATGATCCTCGAACCTCCCACCTCCAATCCGTTAAAAGGATTTTGCGTTATCTCAAGGCCACCCCTCACTACAAGCTTCAAATCTATCATTCTCCCAATCATGATTTGGTTGCCTACTCTGCTGCTGATTGGGCCGGCTTTCCCGACACACAAAAATCCCCCTCTGGTTCTGCGTGTTCCTCGCCCCCAACATGGTCTCGTGGTCCTTCAAAGCCAGCATACCGTCTCCCGGTCCAGCACGGAAGCAGAGTACTGGGCCGTTGTTAACTGCATCGCTGAATCGTGTTGGCTTCATCAACTGCTCAAAGAGCTACATCGCGCCCACATCCCATGTTACTCTTGTCTACTGCGACAACATCACCGCATCGTATCTCTCCCCCAACTCAGTTCAACACCAGTGCACCAAAGCACGTCGAAACTGACCCGCACTCTGTCCGTGACCGGGAGGCCTTGGGCGAGGCTCGAGTTCCGCACGTCCCGTCCGGCTCCCAGTTCCCCGACGTGTTCACCAAGAGACTCCCAACATCGATCTTTCAGGACATTCGTTCCAGTATGAACATCTTGCCAGGTGGTGTTCCTACTATGGGGGCTGTTAACATATGTTGTATATAATTGTACTTGTACCTGTCACGTGTATGGCCTGCGTGCCGCCTCTCTGTTGTAACCGTCTCCTAGTCATCAGGATCACGATCCTCTCTTCTTGCTAATGCCCTGCGTGCGGGAGTAGTTGTGATCAATGTCAACCTACGGGAGTAGTTGAGGCTCATTCTATTTGCACTCTGTACATTGCTTTCAGTGAATACAACGGCTGCGTGCGGGATCCTAGACCTTAGCTCAAACTACCAGCACTTATACTAATCGAATACAAAGACCATTAATTGTGATCAATGGCCAGATGTTAATGTTAATGTGATAAAAAGAGCAAGCGCGACCGACCACGCAAGCGAGTTTTCTTCCCTACTGTCCTACAGTCAAGCAGTACTTTATTAACACCATTTCCGCAGAAGTATAGCTGGCCTTCTATATTTGTCATTCGAGAACATGCTGCGAAACCTGCCTACCAGACCCCACTTCCTTCTAAAGACCCGCAAAGAAAGAATCAAAGACGCCGGCTGGCTGCTATAACCAGTAGCAAGGGTCCCAACCTTGATATATACGTAAACGAATGCAAGATCTGCTTCGGTGACGCTGTACAGACTGTACAGACTTGGACATGTCGTAGCTTGGAATAAAACCCTCCCTCCCCTTTTGTTTCATCTCCTAATCGACGGTGCGTAATGGCTAGCTTATCCCTTCGACACCTTTCACACGAAAGGAGTGAAATGCCATGCTCTCATAGCGAACGGTCTCAGTTAGCTTTTCCGTAGATTTTTGTAACAGTACCGAAGATTTAAAATCCTAACCTAGAATGCAGCTGTTTTATGGTGTTCACTCGACACGATATCGTGCATGCATGGGCTTCGTTTGGCTGGTTGTGCACGACCAGGTACCAGATTGGTACAGATACGGATTTTTTTCTGAGTAAACCACGTGTCCATTCAAACAACAAGCAAGAGTACAACACCCCACACGTAGCTACCGACTAGAAAGAGCCAGAACGTCCCCTCAAAAAAAAAAAGAGCCAGAATGCAGCTGTCCCGGTACACTTTGCAGAAAGGACCCCAAAGAAAAGAAAATTACAATCTAGCTCAGAGGGGACCAAAACGCAAAAGAACCAAGCTCTTGTCGCCGATCCGCGCCGCCACCGGAGCACCACCAAAGAAGGGGAACAAGGCACCAACAAACCCAGGATCAAAGAACCGCCATCACGGACAAAGCCGCTTTGTGAGCCGATGAAGTGGCCCGCAACCAGCGGAGCCGAATCTTTGTGGCGCGTTGACCGGGGATCTTCCCCGCGCTCAACGATCCTCGACTTCTTCGACTCCGTCTGAACACATCGGAGAAGACAACCGAAGCCGCCTGCCACTGAACACTTGCCCTGCACCGATCCAGCCGTCCAGCACCAAAGGCCGCCGCTGCCGCCGTCCAAGAAGACGACCCACGCCGGCCAAAAGCTCCCACCACACACCCCCGAAACCTCCCAATGGCGCCGGAGCGAGCGCCGTCGCAACGGGGATGAGATCGGGGGACAAAAAGCCGTAACATGGTCACCGTCGCCGCCTCGCTGACCACACCTAGGCACCCAACTCTCACCCGGCCAGACGGCCGACGAGAAAACGAAGCTCCATGCCTGCCGGTTCCGCCACAAAGGGCCTCGCCGGGGAGAGGAACAAACTGGAGCACCTTTATTCCACAGCGACAGCGCCTCCTCCACCACCGCACTGCCGCCCGGACACCTACCCCTAAACCTATCTACATGCCAGCAGAGAACCGGAGCTCCCCCCCCCCCCCCCCTCCACCCGCTACCAAAGCAGCAGACAGCAGAGAAGAGAACTCACGGCCTCGCCGGCGCTCAACAGGGGGGGACTTGAACGCCTCCGGCTTCGCCTCTCTCTCCTGTAGCAAGGGAAGCAACAAACCTGTGAACAAGCGAGTCCTGTACAGATACGTGATGAATGCATCAACCTTGGAAATAAAATTCTAGTTGTGGTTGGGAGAGGATTTGTGACGCGTAGGTCTCACGACACGTAGTCTCTTGGACGTGCTTTTTATTTTTGGCTTCCGACTTTCAAAATTTTATATCTTTTTAACGAAAAGTTCAAATTAAGTTATGTTTTCATATTTGTGTTTCTCGCGACGAGAGCTTTCAAATAAGATCCATTTTGAATACATTTTGATGAATCTAGAAAAATAACTGTTAAGTTTCAACTCTTGAAACTTAGTACGCGCAAACAATAAAATCATGATTTTTTCCCTACGACCAAAAAAAGATATCTTCAATTTTTATCTATGAAACATGGTAAAAGCAAGTGACAAAATCGCAAGTTTCAGATAAAAAAAAATAAGTTTCAACGATTGAAACTTAGAACTTATGGTGCCCCGTGCGGGATCCAACTACTTTGCGAATCGCAAGGCAAATCAAGGGGACGAGCAGGGCTTGGCAGGTGCGTGCCTCTGTGACTTTCCGGTTGTGGCTCCGTGTTCCAACTCCCTTGGTATGGTCCCCCCCCCCCCCCACCCCCCCCCACCCCCAATTTACAAATGCACACAAAGGAAAAAGTGCAAGATTCGAATCATCCATTTTATCTGCATCATATGTTTCTATAACTTTATGTGGCCCATATTTCAATGAACGTTGCTTAGAGACGGTTGGTATACCTTAATCTATATTTAGGAAATACAATACTCAAGATTCTTCGCATGATATTATTTTGAAGAAATAATAGTAAGACAGTTTACAAAACGCATGCTTAAAGCTCGAGAAAAAAAAAGAGAGTGGGTCAATAATAAAGAGTGGCAAAAAAAAAGTCCCCTCGGTTGTTTCGGGCATCAAAATATATTCTTGGGAGACACACACACACACACACACACACACACACACACACACACACACACACACACACGAATACTCATGTATGTTAACATGAACTAGTGGTTGGACCTGCCTTTTTATGTTGCTATCGTATATAAAAAGTGTTGTATGTTAGCTTGGAAGCCAGAACTTATAAATCAGTAATGAAATTCCTTAATTTTGATCAGTGTTGACGAATAACTAAAATTGCATGAAGCCGAAACAAGGCCAACATCGTTTGCATGAGTTCTCCTAAGGATAAGTATATGATCTACATTTTGTAAGAAATATTTGCATCCACTCGTCCCTTTTGAAAGAAAACTCTTGTTTTCTGTGCTGTAATCACAGGAAACAAATTCCTTTATTAGGATTCAAATGGACGTGATATTATAATTCCACGTCTTTTCATTTTCCCGTGCCTTTTGAATCTTGAGAATCAAAGAATCCCTTATAGTCACACAAATTCAAAAGTCTGATCAAACTACTCTCACCGGTGAGCTAGTATTGCAAAAAAAAAAAAAAAATTCAATCAATCAATCAATCAAATGAAAATGTTGCTTGAAGCGGAAACATGGCCAAATGATTTGAGAGATTTATCACTTACAAATAATAAAAGGCACCACTATGTATCAGACTACTGATGCGTAGCTTCCTGTCAGAGCAGTAGATGGGCGTTGGATCAAAAAGTTCTGGAGCATTGGATGCATCCCTAAAATAATGCCCACACCCCCTTGGCAGTTGTTGAAATGAATTTTGTGTATGCACGATTCTGCCATATCTGAGGCCCCTGTAAACACGTATGCACTCTCCCTTGGTAGTTTTCCAAGAAACTTCATCCATTCATGTTGCTTCCATATATGAGGTTCCTGTAATCATGCATATTTCCGTGTACATGGGATGCTTAATTTCATTCAGTTTTACAAACAAACTTTCTCCAGTCACGCTGCTTCCATGTATGAGGTTCCTATAATCACACATATTTCTGTGTACACACGATGCTTCCTTTCATTATATATTTCATTCATGTCCATCATATGATGTACATGCTTCCAACACTACAAGATACTAGTAAATGCATGATGTCAGACAGAAAATTAATTGCAAGTTGATACCAGGCAGAAAATTCATTGCGTGTTGATTTTAAGTAGGATATCAATCACGCGCTAATTACGTGGATAGTCCATATTTGGTATGTTATTAATTGCACACTAAACATGTTGAGCGCTCGCCATTGGAGCAATATAGGTCGTTGGATTGACACCGTTTGATGGCTGAAATTTGTTGGATCTGCCCCTTTGTGTCTTTTTATATTGGTATAGATACTAGTAAATGCATGCGTGCAATGCACGTTGATATCAGACAGAAAATTAATTGCAAGTTGATACCAGGCAGAAAATTCATTGCGTGCTGATTTTAAGTAGGATATCAATCACGCGTTAATTACGTGGATAGTCCATATTTGGTATGTTATTAATTGCAAACTAAACATGTTGAGCGCTCGCCATTGGAGCAATATAGGTCGTTGGATTGACACCATTTGATGGCTGAAATTTGTTGTATCTGCCCCTTTGTGTCTTTTTATATTGGTATAGAGGTATAGATAGATATAGATGCTTCATTCTTAGACACATTTTCCTCCATGCACTATTACGATTCATATTGTTCTAGGAAACATGTATGGTTTAATTTGAAACGCGTTTTTATGGTGGTTGAAGAATGCCAATGTAGTACCAAAACCTTGCTATTTGGGTATGTTATGGCCTTATGGGAGACATATTGTGTTTATTTGAAAAGTATTTCACATGTAACATTGATGCATTGAGACAGTAGTGAGTCATTGAAAACACTATTTGATAATTGTTGGAAGCATGAATAAAGTATTACCGAAGCATTGTATTGTTGTGCAAAGGACAAAGCACACATGTAGACACTTGAAAACTTATTATGCATAAGTTGGAATCATGTGACATATGATACCAAAGCACATTTGTGGTTCTAAACCAAAGGAAGCACATACATAGGTAACAAGATACTTAATTTACATAGCCCCGAAACATTGCATCTGTTACAATCAAGCACAATCTAAGGTGCAGAGCCGCTGACTTCGAGGAACTAGTGGCATCGATGATAGGAAGCAACCAAGATGAAGCTGCTAGATCGTAGCCACCACAAAGCAATGTCGACCACGTCGATGAGATCATAGATGCAGCACGCAGACGAGATTGAAGCAGTGGTTAGCGCAATGCGAAGGATTGGAAGGTGGTCGTCGTCGGGGAAGCAGGTCGACGAAGATGGAGCGTGGTGGCGAGGTAGGTCCATAGAGACCTTGTGCACCCGAAGCTAGAGTAGATGGCCAAGACATCAATGGGTTGCTTGCTCGCTCGTCGCGGCTAATGTCGAGCCCAGTCGCCGGATGGAACGACACACCGGGTTAGTGAATCTCACGACCAAAGGGGCTGGTTGAATCATGGTGGATGGATCTAGGGCGGCGAGGGGAGAGGCGAGCTTGATGATGGAGGAGACGATAGGGATGGTAACGAGGGGAGGGTGGGTTTGGGGAAGGTCCAACTAATGGAAGAGGCGTTATGGGTAAAGACGTGGCTAGAAAAGAGGGCAGTTTTGGAATGCATCACATATTTTGGAATGAATCTCGACCATGAGATGAAAATTCCATCGACATCTCCCGATTGGTCTGACGATTGGCTGTTGTGAGACGTCTACCGGGAAGTGTTTCCTAATATAAATCATGATTTGCATGATTTTTCATCTAAAATTCGTTCTTATAAAACTAGGATAGGACGCATGAGGTGCTTTGCATGCAAGTTGTATTGATCTGCATTTACCATTGCTATTGGAGCAAGTAATTGCGGATGTTGATTTTTTTTGTGGGGTGAAAAGGAATTTTATTCTGAAATTACAGTGTTACAATCGAAAGGCAAAAGATCTTCAATACATGAGGGGCCTTGGTTGAGCCACACATTATTGAAACGATCTAGTTTATCAACCAATCAACCACACTATTTTGATCACGTGGAAGCTTTTGAGAAATAAAGTCCATATTGATCATTAGCGCCGAGGTGCCCATATGCCGAGCAAGATAGTCATCACCTCATAACACAACAAGAGCCTTTAAAGAGTCGGACTGAACAATGATTGGTGTGTGTGTGCGCGCGCGCGTCACATCCCTTTGATGTGCGCATGTAGCTCCACTTTCAGTACATCATTGCAATTGAACACATAGTGATAAACCGCAAAAAGCCACAAAGATGACGAATATGTCCTATCTTCTCAAGATCAAACTAGCTGCTGCTGCACCGTCTGTTGCCGAGAATGAACCATTGATGGGTAGGGCAGCATAATTCGCTGGCGATGGATGCTATCGTAAGGCCGGGGAGGGGGCTTTCTTCTCCTGGATAATTTCGTCATCACATGCATCTTCCCCTTCACATTTTCCTGCATTCTGTATTTTTTTGTGAATAACCAATGAATAGTAAGTAGCTATCCATGAACTCGATGGTGATTTCTAATGGAGGGATCTTCTTATCACGTATCAAATTATTTCCTAGTTGTTAGATACGCCATATAAGCATAATCACCATGTCCCTAGAGGTATCCATGCAGTCTAGCACAACATTCAACAACCACTCCTTCCCATCTACCAATCGATCATCAGCACGTAAAGGACACAAACACAGCATAAGTTCCCAAATCTTTTGATCATGGCTGCACACAACCAACATGGAGGCATGTGCCGCGCGTAGCCAGTGCCCCGTCGCAGCCTTCCAGACTGTTATTTTTATTTTTTGTGGATCCGATAACCTTCAGATACAATACCATAATGATCTATCCCGCTCGAGCTACTAGACACTCCCTCGCTGAAGGCTTCATCGTGACCAGCGGTCGCTAGTCGATAAGCACTCTTCAAAGTAAACTGCCCATTTTTCTCAGGTTGCCAAGCAAAGAAGTCCAAGCGTTGTCTTGGCGATTCATGATTTTTCAATATCTCCCACATATCCATAGGTCAAAAAATGAGAATTCATGTCTCAAGCACCGTACTCATCAAAGAAAATCAGCTAAGCGACAATTGCGCTCCGGTATGATCAATGCCCGCAAAGGCCAATACCCGCAAAAAAAGAAATCAAGCACACGCCAAACTTGCTTTTCTAGCAAGACTTGATTAAAAGCATGCTTATCACGGAAACCCATTCCCTCTTTGGACTTGGGGAGTCTAATCTTATCCCAGCTTAATGCGGGTGTTGATTTGATACTTACCGAGTTCGCATCGGGATGTAAGATTTATGGCTACCGTTTAGGAGTAAGTATAATGGGTCGAATCATTATTATAAGGGTCATTATTTCCACAATAAGTCATTGGTATTATTCGTCAAAAAAATCATTGCTATTATTTTCCTGACTTAAAATAAAGGGTCATTATTTCCACAACAGAAAAATCAATCGTTGGGTCACGCACGCCACACACACACCCTCGGCAAAGCAAAGCTAGCCGTTGCGCCTTGCGGCTTGCGCGGCCGGACGCGAGCCGGTCCAGTGCAGTCCACCTCAGGCTCGAGTCAAAGTCCAACTCCGACCTTGCTAGCCCGGTCACCCGAGCCCGACACCTGTCAAACCAGTGTGTGCGAGCCGGCGAAGAGAGCGTTTCTCATCAAAACCCGAGCGCAGAGACCCACACCAGTCCGGCATTCCCTCCCCATCCCCAAATTACCCCGGCGCGCCTCCGAGTCCGACCTCGCCGGCGTCCCCGCCGCCTCCGCCGTCGCCCGCCGTCCGCCAGGTGAGCACGCTCCAGCCGTCCCCGGGCCCTCTCCCCCGCTTCGTTTTGCGCCGTCGTGTCGTAACGGTTCGCGATTCGGGTTTTAATTTTTCACCACTTGTGCGGCTGGGGTATTTGCAGGCGCGTTGATCGACCGGCGGGACTGACCGCCGCGACGAGATGTTCCACGCCGCGCGGCCGCCGAAGCCGACGGCCGTGTCCGCGGAGCGCTGCTTTCCACAACTCTGCGGTGGACGCATGGCCGCGCTTCCTCGACCTTCGCCGCATCCACTTCCTCCTCCTCCTCCTCTCGCCGCGGGCGGGGCCGTCGTGCGGGTGCGCGGCGAGGCGGAGGTGGCCCGTGGGCGACGCCAAGGGAGCGCTGACGGAGCGGAGCGCCAGGAGGTGGCGGTTGCTGTTGCGGCGGAAGGGGATGATGTCGCGGTATCCGGCGGTTTTGTCGGGGACAGCGCGGCGGGGGTTTCTGGCCTGGTGGCTCTGGAGGAGAGGGGATGCGGAGGCGGTGAACTACAGAGGAAAAGGGGTTTGGAGTTCCCCGCGCGGCCGCCGCCCAAGCGGAGGGCCGTGTCCGCCGTGCGACACTTTCCACCTGGCTGCGGGAGGGACGCGACGCCTCTGATCGTGGGCGGCGACGACGACGGTTTGCGGGTTGGAACTGCACCTTCCCGTGGTGCTCGTCCCGCGGGCAGCACTCCCAGAGAGGAGGGTGGCTTGCCGCTGCAAACTGCGCCTGCCAATGCTGATGTGCCTGTGCCGGAGAAGGTGACGGCTTCTGATGGTGGTGCTCCAGTGTCAGATGGGGATCATCGTGGCCCAGAGGCTGCGGCGGTGAAATCTTCGGATGCCACAGAAAGAGGTGCTGATTTGGTGGTGAAAGACAGGGGAAGGACACGGCCAATCTCGCGATTGCTAGCGAAGCGGAGGATGATATCTGCCAACCGCCGCTTCCCTCCAGGCTGCGGGAGGGACGTGGTGGTGCTTCCACTTGCTAGCAGAGGAGGTAATGAGGTCGGTTTGCAGTTTGAAGCCCTGCCTCCTGGTGGTGGATTGGGTGCAATGGAGGACGGCCGGTGTTCCAATGTGTGTGCCACTGCCATGGGCACTACAGAAGCGGTCATCAAGAATGATGCAATAGTAGAGGTACAGGAACTGGAGGAGGGTGAGATTCCTCCGGAGCCTGATCATGTCCTCCAAGAGTTTCCGGTTACTCACAGCAATATCATGCATGAGCTTACGGCTGATGGACTTGATGAAAAGATCTCAGTGAACATGCTGCAGCGCAAGGGGGAGAGTGTATCATGGGAAGTTGCTGAAGATCTCAAGGTGATGAACAAATACGAAGGCAGTTCACCCAAGGCTGCTAGTAAACCTTCTGCTGAAGCTCCTCTGAAAGAATATCTTAGGGATACTACAGAAGCGGTCGGCAAGAATGCTTTGGATGTAATAGTAGAGGTACAGGAATTGGAGGAAGGTGAGATTCGTACGGAGCCTGACCGTGTCCTCCAAGAGAACCCAGTTACTCAGAACAATAGCCTGCATGAGCTTACAGCTGGTACCCTTGAGTGTGTTGTGCCGTCAATGGTTGATGTGGAACCTTCTGTGAGGCATTTTTCTAATGAGAAGATCCCTGTGAACATGCTGGAGCACAAGGGGGAGAGTGTATCATGGGAAGTTGCTGAAGATCTCAAGGTGATGAACAAATGCGAAGGCAATTCACCCAAGGCTGCATGTAAACCTCCTCCTGAAGATCCTCTGAAAGAATATCTTGGGGATAAGAAAGTGTCTGAAAGTTGTAGCATGAAAAGTGCACCTCTTGATGTGGAAGCAGGGGTACATGGCGACGGTATCATGAGACGTATGGTAACATTCACAGCTAGAAAACCTTCTCCTGAAGAAGGCAATTCACCCAAGGGTGCTAGTAAACCTTCTCCTGAAGATCCTCTGAAAGAATATCTTGGGGATAAGAAAGTGTCTGAAAGTTGTAGCATGAAAAGGGCATCTCTTGATGTGGCAGCAGGGGTACATGGCGACAGTATCATGAGACGTATGGTATCATTCACAGCTAGAAAAACATTTCGGTTACCTGTTGAAGCAAATCATAAGTCCGCGCTGGTTAATCTGGATAGACCGTGTTCTATGGGCAAGGAGAAGGAGTCCATTGTCACTATGAGCGAATCCTTTGCTCCCAGGAAGAAGTTAAAGATAAAAGGTCCAGCTCAAAGTAAATATCTTCCCATGAATACCATTTCTACAACTGCATTGCATAGCAAGGGAAAATTGAAGCATGAAGAGGCTTCCCACTTGGAAGATGATGAAGTTTTGAATGCAATACCTGTTGAAGCAAATCATAAGTCCGCGCTGGTTAATCTGGATAGACCATGTTCTATGGGCAAGGAGAAGGAGTCTGTTGTCACTATGAGCGAATCCTTTGCTCCCAGGAAGAAGTTAAAGATAAAAGGTCCAGCTCAAAGTAAATATCTTCCCATGAATACCATTTCTAGCAAGGAAAAATTGAAGCATGAAGAGGCTTCCCACTTGGAAGATGATGAAGTTTTGAATGCAATAGCTGTTCATGAAGGAAAGCTTGAGATGTACCTCAATGATCCCTCATGGCTTCACATGCAACATGGTGGTCAGACCGCTGATGCTCGGAGCAAAGTCAGGATGATTTGCAGAAGGTTTCAGTTTATATGCAGGACTCTCGTTCAAGCTGTGGAACAAGGTTCGCTGAAGAGCCGTAGAATTGATCTTGCCGCTGATAAACTAATCAGAAAATTACCGGGCTTTACCAAACAGGGGCCTATTGTAGGTAAAGTTCCTGGTGTTGAAATTGGTGATGAATTTTTATACAGAGTAGAGTTGGCCATTGTTGGTCTTCACCGCCCGTACCAAGGAGGCATTGACACCACAAAGGATATTAATGGTATGCCTATTGCCATAAGCATTGTTGCGTCTGGAGGTTACCCTGACGACTTGTCGAGCTCAGGTGAAATAATATACACTGGCTCTGGAGGAAAGCCTGCTGGCAAAAAGGAGAATGAGGATCAAAAGCTTGTGCGCGGGAACCTTGCCCTGAAGAATTGTATCAAAACAAAGACGCCTGTCCGAGTAATTCATGGTTTTAAAGGTCCAAATAGAGAGGAAGGTAGTCATTCAAAGGCCAAAGAAGTCTCAATATTTACTTATGATGGGCTCTATCATGTGGTGCAGTGCTGGCAAGAAGGTCTACCAGGTTCAAGGGTCTTCAAGTACAGGTTGCAAAGGATTTCTGGACAACCAGAGTTACCTCTGCATGTTGCTAAAGTGTTGAGAAAGTCTGTAGCGCGTCCTGGCCTGTGCGTAGCAGATATATCGCAAGGGAAGGAGAAGATCCCCATCTGTGTGGTCAATAATATTGATGCTGCACGTCCAGCATCATTTAAATACATTACTAGAATCAAAGGTTCATCCTCAACTGCAAAAAGAAGTCATCAGGGTTGTGACTGCACCAATGGCTGCTCAGATTCTGCTAGCTGTGCTTGTGTTTTGAAGAATGGAGGAGAATTCCCATTTAACTTCAATGGTGCAGTTGTCCATGCAAAGCCCCTCATATATGAGTGTGGTCCATCCTGTAGGTGCCCTCCTTCATGCCATAGCAGGGTCAGCCAGCATGGTATGAAAATACCACTGGAAGTATTCAGAACAACCAAGACAGGTTGGGGCGTAAGATCCCTAAGGTCCATCTCTGCTGGCAGCTTTATATGTGAGTATGTTGGCGAGCTGTTGCATAGCGACGAAGCTAACCAGAGAATGAATGACGAATACTTGTTCGACATAGGACATAACTATGATATCTGGAAAGGGATGCCATCAGTTGTTCCAGGTCTGAGTTCTTCTGGCCCTCGCTCTGTGACCATGGACGATGATAGGGCCTTCACAATAGACGCAGCTGAGTATGGTAATATTGGAAGATTCATCAACCATAGCTGTTCACCAAACCTCTACGCACAGAATATTCTTTGGGACCATGACGACAAAAGAGTGCCGCATATCATGTTCTTTGCTGCTGAGAATATTTCACCTCTACAGGAGCTGACTTATGACTATAATTACGAAATAGATCATGTTCGTGACATGAATGGCGAAGTAAAAGTCAAATACTGCCATTGTGGTTCTCCACAGTGCCGCGGCAGGCTTTATTAAGGCGTAGAAGGCTATTTTTTTCTTTGTACATCGGCATGGAAGGCTGTTTTTTTTACAGGCATGGAAGGCTGTTAATACTAGGGTGGTTTCTTTCCAAGAAAATCCTTTGGAATGCTGTTGCCCCTCTTTCAACCTTGCCATTGGCATCCCAGTAAATAATAGGAGTATGTAGATAGTGTGAAGTGTTCATATGGGCAAAGACTAAAGAGGTTGTGATTCTGTTATTCTGTTGTCCACCTACTACAGAACCTCATGATTCATACAATTTCATTCTGAATTGCCTGGAGAGGTTTCCGCAGTACATTTCACATTGCAGGATAGAACTATGGAGGTAATTGCGACCAACATTGGTTTATGTGCCAGAGTCATATTTTACTCTTTCGCTGCTATAACTGCTTTGAGGAAGCCCATCCTGAACTTGAAAGGCTTGTACAATGTATAAAAAATAGGTAACTGAGTTGTAATTGCTTTCACTATACTACTCCCAAAAAACGACGTCTTACATTATGGGACGGAGGGAGTATATGTTTCTAGGTATTCAGTTCATGTATGCATTTCTCTGCTATTTGCGTCTTACACAAACATGCTATACTGAATATTAGGCCAACATATTTGTCTGTGACTAGAGACGCTGGAGGAATACCTTGTGCAAATTCTTATTAGCCTCATGCAGTTTCTGCGCAGCCTGTATCTGCTGTTTACTTGCAACTTGAACTGGAATTCAAGTTCCGAAATCGTTGTGTCTTGTTGACTGTCGAAAATTAACTGATCCACAAGGTATTGTTCACTTGCATGAATAACTGATGTTGCATCTACCCCTAGTTGGACAGCCACTGTACTTGACGCGAAGAGCTGAAAAAGAAAGGGTTGTAAAAATCGGGATTTTTAAGTGTAGCACCGCTATCTGCGTGAACTTATTGTACAAATTGGATCGGAGTTTTTCAACATAGCACTTTTGCCAAGTATGACGTTGCTAACTTCGTCTTTTGACGTTTCTATGTGTGGACTCGGGTGGATAGGCTGTTCAAGCCGAAGTCGTTGGGCTATCGATGCTCAATACAACGACAAGTCTTCCTTCATTTGGCTCGCATGCGAAAACCATTTCTCGAAGTGTTTGCTTTGAGACCAGTTGCCCATTTTCAAAGACTTGCCTCCTCTGGGTCGCCTGCCACTGGAGGATTTTGTAGACCGGTGGTTGTGAACTCCCTCTTCCGTAAAAAAAATATAACATTGTTTAGATTACTAAAGTAGTGATCTAAGAGCATCAACAGCCCGACTTTGCAAATTCGGCCCCTCAAACGTCTGCGGACGCGTCCGGGCGCGTTCGCGGGCACTGACCGGACACGCCTCAAATTAGCCACTTTGCATCCGTCTCTTTCATATTTCATCCTTTAGATCCATACAAAGCATGCAAAAGGACTCATACGTACTACCGTAGCTACTCTTCGTCGTCGGAGATGTCCACGACGACGGTGCCGGGCGCCGGCTGGATGGGCGGGTAGGAGGGCTCCGGCTCATCCTCCTCCTGCTCGACCTCATCCATGTAGGCGAACATCTCCGCCTCCTCCGCAGCCTCTTGCGCCTTCATCTCCTGCCGGCGACGGCGTCTTGCCTCCGCAGCCGACTCCGACAGGAGGGAATCGAGGATGACCTGCTGCTCCGCCTGCAGATCCCCGTTGCCAGCGTCCCCCACATCCCCCTCCTCCTCAAAGTCCTCCTCCTCCTCCTCGTCGTCGTCGTCCTCCTCCACCTCCTCCTCCGGATCCACTGCGTCCGGAGGTAGCCCCGCGGCGATCCGGGCTTCGCGCCTAGCCCGGATCTGCTCAAGGAGCTCGAGCCAGCGCTCCGGCGTTAGCTCACCCGGCGGCGTGGGGGCATGGCTACTAGGCAGACGGGTGGAGTGAAAAGTGGCGGCGGCGGACAGGAGGAGGAACATGTGGATGGATAGTAGGGTTTCGGTGCCGCCGGTCGACTTAAATAGCCGGGCAATGAACTACGCGGCCCGCCGAAGCTGTGCCACGCGGCGCCACCGGTCTGACGGAGGAGACGAGCTTCGAACCGCCGGGTTTGAGGGTGTTTCCAGTTGGGACCCCTTCGTCAGTCCGACGTGGCGGGCGTGCCCGGGCACCCCCATATCCGCCCCATATTTGGGTTGGATATTGGGGGTGCCGGTCAGTCCGGGCGTTTGAGGCCCGTTTGAGGCGTCCGTCTGGATCAAAAAACATGACCGGTCAGTGACCGGGCGGCCTGCCCAGCCGTGTGAGGCGGGTTTGAGAGGTCCGGCTGGAGATGCTCTAAACTCTCTTATATTTCTGTACAGAGGGAGTACTATCTGGCCATCCATCCTGTGAAGGGACACCTACTCAAAGATCATGTTCGTGTCGTGGTGGATTTGGAAGCATCACAGCACCACCGTGTTTGACAACGTGCAACACAACAATGCCAGTTTGCTCGGCGCGATCAATATAGAGGCTTGGTCGTGAGCGAAGGCAGGGGATGAAAAACATGGACCTCTTAAGCGGACGGGTGTGTATGGACACGTCCGGCCATTCATCTATGTCTGTGCTGTGCGTACGTTGATCTATGGGACCAGCAAAGGCCTCTTTGCGGCTCGACCGGGGAGATCGATTAGCACAAAGAGCAGAACTAGCAGAACGCACGAAGTTTATCCAGGTTCAGGCCGCTGTGAAGCGTAAAACCCTATTTCTGCTTTGGTGTATTGGATGTATGAGCACAAGTACAAGGGAGCGCAATTCCAACAATGTTGCGCGGGAAGTGCAGGTACACGCGTGTTTGTGCATAGTGTCGACCCTTCTAAAGGTAGCCATGGGCCTCCTTTTATAGAGAAAGGGGTCACCACACTGGCAAAATGGTAATTACATAAGGTGAATAGTGGCTACAGTGCCAAATACCTAACTCTGGCAGATTAGGACAAATACATTAATTGCGCCATGAGGTGTCATGTTGATGAAGCTCCCCGGCAAGAGTTGTCTCTCCTTTTGTGCCGTTCGCCCATCTACCTCTTATCATCTTGACACGATCCTGGGACGGGTGTCATTAAAGTCATGTCTTCGGCGGTGAGCTGACACGTGCCCTGATGGGTAGTGGGCACCACGGGAAGCTTCTCCACAGCCTATCAACTCTATAAATACTCTAAAATCCCAAAAACCCTAGGGGAGTCGAGAGAAAACAGTTTTCATCGCCGCAAGTTTCAGAACCATGAGATCCAATCTAGAGGCCTTCTCCGGCACTCTGCCGGAGGGGTTAACGATCACGGAGGGGTTCTTCATCAACACCCTTGCCCCTCCGATGATGCGTGGGTAGTTTACTACATCCCTACGGGTCCGTAGGTAGTAGCTAGATGGCTTATTCTCTCTTTTTGATCTTCAATACAATGTTTGTTAGGAAATGTTGCATGGAAAACAAAAATAAATCTACGCACACGCAAGATCTATCCATGGAGATGCATAGCAACGAGGGGGAGAGTGTGTCTACGTACCCTCGTAGACCGTAGGCGGAAGTGTTTAGTAACGCGGTTGATGTAGTCGAACTTCTTCGCGATCCAACCGATCGAGTACCGAACGTACGACACCTCCGTGTTCAGCACACGGTCAGCTCGGTGACGTCCTCGCCTTCTTGATCCAGTAAGACGGTGAAGTAGTGGATGAGTTCCGGCAGCATGACGGCGTGGTGACGGTGGTGGTGATGCTATCTCCGCAGGGCTTCGCCTAAGCACTACAAAAATATGACCGAGGGACAAAACTGTGAAGAGGGGCGCTGCACACGGCTAAGCAATTGTCGTGTCTTTGTGTGGCGCCCCCTCCCACATATATATAGGTGGGGGGAGGGAGGAGGCAGCCAGGAGGTGCCCCAAGTGGGGCCGAATCCCACTTGGGGTCCTGCCCCTAGCAGCGCCCCCCTTGCCTTTTTAGGTGAGCGGGGAAAGGCAGGGGAGGGTGGCGCCCCCCTTCCTTTCTCCCATGAGAAGGGGAAGGCAGGAGGGGCTAGACCTCCCCCTTTCCTTCCCTAGGGCCGGCGGCCAGGGAGAGGGGCGCGTCAGCCCCCTTGTGGGCTGGTGTGTCTCTCCCCTTGGCCCATTAGGCCCATATACCTCCTGGGGGTGTCCGGAACCCCTTCCGGCGATCCAATGACTACCCAGTGCACTCCGAAACTCTTCCGGTGTCCGAATATCATCGTCCTATATATCAATATTTACCTCTAGACCATTCCGGAGCTCCTCGTCATGTTCGTGATCTCATCCGGGACTCCGAACAACATTCAGTCACCAAATCATATAACTCATATAACATCATATCGTCAACGAACGTTAAGCGTGTGGACCCTACGGGTTCGAGAACTATGTAGACATGACCGAGACACCTCTCCGGTCAATAACCAATAGCGGAACCTGGATGCCCATATTGGCTCCTACATATTCTACGAAGATCTTTATCGGTCAAACCTTATGACAACATACGTAATTCCCTTTGTCCATCAGTATGTTACTTGCCCGAGATTCGATCGTCGGTATCTTCATACCTAGTTCAATCTCGTTACCGGCAAGTCTCTTTACTCGTTCCGTAATACATCATCTTGCAACTAACTTCTTAGTCACTTTGCTTGCAAGGCTTCTTATGATGTGTATTACCGAGAGGGCCCGGAGATACCTCTCCGATACTTGGAGTGACAAATCCTAATCTCGATCTATGACAACTCAACAAACACCTTCGGAGATACCTGTAGAGCATCTTTATGATCACCCAGTTACATTGTGATGTTTGATAGCACACAAGGTATTCCTCCGCTATCCGGGAGTTGCATAATCTCATACTCGAAGGAATATGTATTTGACATTCAAGAAAGCAGTAGCAATAAACTGAACGATCATACGCTAAGCTAACGGATGGGTCTTGTCCATCACATCATTCTCCTAATGATGTGATCCCATTATCAAATGACAACACATGTCTATGGTTAGGAAACCTTAACCATCTTTGATCAACGAGCTAGTCTAGTAGAGGCTTACTAGGGACACGGTATTTGTTTATATATTCACACATGTATTTAAGTTTTCGGTCAATACAATTCTAGCATGAATAATAAACCTGTATCATGAATAAGGAAATATAAAATAACAACTTTTTTATTGCCTCTAGGGCATATTTCCTTCAGTCTCCCACTTGCACTAGAGTCAATAATCTAGATTACATTGTAATGAATCTAACACCCATGGAGTCTTGGTGCTGATCATGTTTTGCTCGCGGAAGAGGCTTAGTCAACGGGTCTGCCACATTCAGATCCATATGTATTTTGCAAATCTCTATGTCTCCATCCTTGACCTTTTCACGAATGGAGTTGAAGCATCTCTTGATGTGTTTGGTTCTCTTGTGAAATCTGGATTCCTTCGCCAAGGCAATTGCTCCAGTGTTGTCACAAAAGATTTTCATTGGACCCGATGCACTGGGTATTACACCCAGATCGGATATGAACTCCTTCATCCAGACTCCTTCATGTGCTGCTTCTGAAGCAACTATGTACTCCGCTTCACACGTAGATCCCGCCACGACGCTCTGCTTGGAACTGCACCAACTAACAGCTCCACCATTCAATATAAATGCATATCCGGTTTGTGACTTAGAGTCATCTGGATCAGTGTCGAAGTTAGCATCGACGTAACCATTTACGACGAGCTCTTCGTCACCTCCATAAACGAGAAACATATCCTTGGTCCTTTTCAAGTACTTCAGGATGTTCTTGCCCGCTGTCCAGTGATCCACTCCTTGATTACTTTGGTACCTCCCTGCCAAACTTATGGCAAGGCACACATCAGGTCTGGTACACAGTGATACGTCTCCAACGTATCTATAATTTTTGATTGTTCCATGCTATTATATTATCTGTTTTGGATGTTTTATATGCATTAATATGCTATGTTATATTATTTTTGGGACTAACCTATTAACCCAGAGCCCAGTGCCACTTTCTGTTTTTTTTCCTTGTTTTTGAGTTTCGCAGAAAAGGAATATCAAACGGAGTCCAAATGGAATAAAACTTTACGATGATTTTTCTTGGACCAAAAGACACACGTAGGACTTGGAGACCAAGTAAAAGGAGTCCCAAGGCGACAGCAAGGATGCAGGGCGCGCCCCAGGGGGGCGCCCCCTGCCTTGTGGGTCCCTCGGAGCTCCTCTAACCCTAATCTTTGGCCTATAAATTCCCAAATATTCCCAAACCACCAGAAGCGTCCACAAAAATACTTTTCCGCCACCACAAGCCTCTGTTCCCGTGAGATCCCATCTTGGGGCCTTTTCCGGCTATCTGCCGGAGGGGGATTCAATCACGGAGGGCATCTACATCAACCCTATTGCCCTTCCGATAAAGCGTGAGTAGTTTACCTCAGACCCACGGGTCCATAGCTAGTAGCTAGATGGCTTCTTCTCTCTCTATGATCTTCAATACCATGTTCTCCTCAATGTTCTTGGAGTTCTATCCGATGTAATATTCTTTTGCGGTGTGTTTGTCGAGATTCGATGAATTGTGGATTTATGATCAGATTATCTATGAATATTATTTGAATCTTCTCTGAATTCTTATATGCATGATTTGATATCTTTGTATTTCTCTTCGATTTATCGGTTTGGTTTGGCCAACTAAATTGGTATTTCTTGCAATAGGAGAGGTGCTTAGTTTTGGGTTCAATCTTACGGTGTCCTCACCCAGTGACAGTAGGGGTAGCGAGGCATGTATTTGTATTGTTGCCATCAAGGATAAAAAGATGGGGTTTTCATCATATTGCTTGAGTTTATCCCTCTACATCATGTCATCTTACTTAATGCATTACTCTGTTCTTTTGAACTTAATACTCTAGATGCAGGTAGGAGTCGGTCGATGTGTGGAGTAATAGTAGTAGATGCAGAATCGTTTCGGTCTACTTGACACGGACGTGATGCCTATATGCATAATCATTGCCTTGTATATCATCATAACTTTGCGCTTTTCTATCAATTGCTCGACAGTAATTTGTTCATCCACCGTATTCTTTTCCTTCAAGAGAGAAGCCTCTAGTGAAACCTATGCCCCCCGGGTCTATTTTTCATTATATATTTTCAGATCTATAAACCAAAAATACCAAAAATATCTTGCTGCAATTTATTTACTTTTAATTTATTTTACATTTTAGTAATCTTTTATATCTATCTCTATCAGATCACACCATTTAAGTTGACCGTGAAGGGATTGACAACCCCTTTACCGCGTTGGGCGCAAGTGTTTGATTGTTTGTGTAGGTGCATAGATTGGAGACTTGCTTGTGCCTCCTACTGGATTGATACCTTGGTTCTCTAACTGAGGGAAATACTTATCTCTACTTTGCTGCATCACCCTTTCCTCTTCAAGGGAAAAACCAACGCAAGCTCAAGAAGTAGCAGGAAGAATTTCTGGCGCCGTTGCCGGGGAGATCTACATCAAGCCTACCAAGTACCCACCATAAACTCTCATCTCTTGCATTACATTATTTGCCATTTACCTCTCGTTTTCCTCTCCCCACTTCTAAAACATTTTCAGAAAAACACAAAAATATTTGCCTTCTTTTCGTTTGCCTTTTATGTCTTACTCGGTTTGTTTGCCTGTTCGCTTGGAATAATTGTGTATTTATTAAAAATCAGAAACCAAAAAGTTTATGGATCCTCATCCACTTGCTAATCTTTTTAAGAGATCCAATTATGATGAACCAATTGCTAGTGAGTTGCGTGCACTAGATTATCTTTATGAAGCTTTGCTTGAAATTCGTGAATCTGAAAATTATGATGAAATTTATGAAGTGATTCATGATAGCTCCTTGAATGAAAAGCATGATTGCAATGATGTTATTATAAATTCTCTTAATGTCAATTATGCTAATAATATGCAAAACCCTAAGCTTGGGGATGCTAGTTTTGCTATGTCCACTACTTATTGCAATGATCATGATTGGGGTGATAATGCTTCTTATGATCTTGAAAATTTATTTAAGCCTCATGATAACAGTGTTTGCAATAATATTGAAAGTGGGTTTGGAAGAGTGTCAACTTTAGGAAATAATGATCCCACTACTTTGGAGTTTGATCAATCTTATGAAATTTTCGATAAAAGTGGGCTTGGAGAAGCAATGACTTTATTCTATGTTAATCCCACTATTTTGGAAGAATGTCAACTTTGCATGCATGAGGATCATGTAGAGAATAGGTTATGTGATAGCTATATTGTTGAATTTGATTATGATTCTACATGTAATTATTATGAGAGAGGAAAATATGGTTGTAGAAATTTTCACGTTACTAAACTACCCCTCGTTATGCTGAAATTGTTATTGTTTCTTTCTTCTTCCTTGCATATGTTAGTTTTTGCATGTCTTGATAAATCTTTTCCCTATAAAATGCCTATGCATAGGAAGTATGTTAGACTTAAACTTGTTTTTCACATGCTTTATGATGCTCTCTTTGTGCTTCAATTTTTCGTCTTTCATGTGAGCATCATCAAAATTATCAACGCCTAGCTAAAAGGCTTTAAAGAAAAGCGCTTGTTGGGAGACAACCCAATATTTTTATTTTCTGTTTTAATGAATATACACATTATTACCTCTGTATTAATTGTTTTTTGGTGTTTTAATTAGTGTTTGAGCCAAGTAAGACCTTTGGGATGGCTTACGGTGATAGTTGATTTGATCTTGCTGAAAAACAGAAACTTTTGCGTCCAGTAACTGAATTGTTGAAATTCACTGGAGCATGGAAAAACACTGAATTGTTTTTACACAAGATTGATATACAAATTTCCTCTGTTGTCCTCATTTTTCTGAATTTTTGGAGTTACAGAAGTATTAGAACAATTCAGATCTTCACAGACTGTTCTGTTTTTGACAGATTCTGTTTTCTATGTGTTGTTTGCTTATTTTGATGAATCTATGGGTAGTATCGGGGGGTATGAACCATGGATAAGTTGGAATACAGTAGATATTACACCAATGTAAATAAATAATGAGTTCACAACATTACCAAAAGTGGTGGTTTTATTTTCTTATACTAACGGATCTCATGAGTTTTCTGTTGAGTTTTGTGTTGTGAAGTTTTCAAGTTTTGGCTAAAGATTTGATGGACTATGGAATAAGGAGTGGCAAGAGCCTAAGCTTGGGGATGCCCAAGGCACCCCAAGGTAATATTCAAGGACAACCAAGAGCCTAAGCTTGGGGATGCCCCGGAAGGCATCCCCTCTTTCGTCTTCAATCCATCGGTAAATTTACTCGAGGCTATATTTTTATTCACCACTTGATATGTGTTTTGCTTGGAGCGTCTTGTATGATATGAGTCTTTGCTTTTTTGTTTTCCACAATCATCCTTGCTGTACACACCTTTTGAGAGGGACACGCTTAAATCATGAATTTATTAGAATACTCTATGTGCTTCACTTATATCTTTTGAGCTAGGCAATATGCTCTAGTGCTTCACTTATATCTTTTTAGAGCACGGTGGTGGTTTTATTTTATAGAAATTGTTGAACTCTCTTGATTCACTTATATTATTTTGAGAGTCTCTAAACAGCATGATAATTTTCTTAGGTTATGAATTTAGTCCTAATATGATGGGCATCCAAGAGGGATATAATAAAAACTTTCATATTAAGTGCATTGATTACTATGAGAAGTTTGATTCCTTATGATTGTTTAGAGATATAAAGATAGTGATATTAGAGTCATGATAGTGAGTAATTATGGATTGGTATAAATACTTGTGTTAAATTTTGTGATTCCCGTAGCATGCACGTATGGTGAACCGTTATGTGATGAAGTCGGAGCATGATTTATTTATTGATTGTCTTCCTTATGAGTGGCGATTGGGGACGAGCGATGGTCTTTTCCTAGCAATCTATCCCCCTAGGAGCATGCGTGTAGTACTTTGTTTCGATAGCTAATAGACTTTTGCAATAAGTATGTGAGTTCTTTATGACTAATGTTGAGTCCATGGATTATACACACTCTCACCCTTCCACCTTTGCTAGCCTCTCTAGTACCGCGCAATTCTCGCCGGTGCATTACACCCACCATATACCTTCCTCAAAACAGCCACCATACCTACCTATTATGGCATTTCCATAGCCATTCCGAGATATATTGCCATGCAACTTCCACCATTCCGTTTATTATGACACGCTTCATCATTGTCATATTGCTTTGCACGATCATGTAGTTGACATCGTATTTGTGGCAAAGCCACCATTCATATATTTTTATACATGTCACTCTTGAGTCATTGCACATCCCGGTACACCGCTAGAGGCATTCATATAGATTCATATTTTGTTCTAAGTATCGAGTTGTAATTCTTGAGTTGTAAGTAAATAAAAGTGTGATGATCATCATTATTAGAGCATTGTCCCATGTGAGGAAAGGATGATGGAGACTATGATTCCCCCACAAGTCGGGATGATACTCCGGAAGAAAAATAAAAAAAAGAGGTCAAAGAGTCCAAAATAAAAAAAATATGAGAAAAGAGAGAAGGGGCAATGCTACTATCCTTTTTCCACACTTGTGCTTCAAAGTAGCACCATGATCTTCATGATAGAGAGTCTCCTATATTGTCACTTTCGTATACTAGTGGTAATTTTTCATTATAGAACTTGGCTTGTATATTCCAATGATGGGCTTCCTCAAATTGCCCTAGGTCTTCGTGAGCAAGCGAGTTGGATGCACACCCACTAGTTTCTTTTTGAGCTTTCATACACTTATAGCTCTAGTGCATCCGTTGCATGGCAATCCCTACTCACTCACATTGATATCTATTGATGGGCATCTCCATAGCCCGTTGATATGCCTAGTTGATGTGAGACTATCTCCTTCTTTTTGTCTTCTTCACAACCACCATATTCTATTCCACCTATAGTGTTATATCCATGGCTCACGCTCATGTATTGCGTGAAAGTTGAAAAAGTTTGAGAACATCAAAAGTATGAAACAATTGCTTGGCTTGTCATCGAGGTTATGCATGATTTAATACTTTGTGTGATGAAGATGGAGCATAGCCAGACTATATGATTTTGTAGGGATAACTTTCTTTGGCCATGTTATTTTGAGAAGACATGATTGCTTTGTTAGTATGCTTGAAGTATTATTGTTTTTATGTCAATATTAAACTTTTGTTTTGAATCTTATGGATCTTAATATTCATGCCAAAATAAAGAAAATTACATGGATAAATATGTTAGGTAGCATTCCACATCAAAAATTCTGTTTTTATCATTTACCTACTTGAGGACGAGCAGGAATTAAGCTTGGGGATGCTTGATACGTCTCCAACGTATCTATAATTTTTTACTGTTCCATGCTATTATATTATCTGTTTTGGATGTTTTATATGCATTAATATGCTATTTTATATTATTTTTGGGACTAACCTATTAACCCAGAGCCCAGTGCCAGTTTCTATTTTTTTCCTTGTTTTTGAGTTTCGCAGAAAAGGAATATCAAACGGAGTCCAAACGGAATAAAACTTTACGATGATTTTTCTTGGACCAGAAGACAAACGTAGGACTTGGAGACCAAGTAAAAGGAGTCCCGAGGCGATGGCAAGGGTGCAGGGCGCGCCCTAGGGGGGGGCGCCCCCTGCCTTGTGGGTCCCTCGGAGCGCCTCTAACCCTAATCTTTGGCCTATAAATTCCCAAATATTTCCAAACCACTAGAAGCGTCCACAAAAATACTTTTCCGCTGCCGCAAGCCTCTGTTCCCGTGAGATCCCATCTTGGGGCCTTTTCCGGCGATCTGCCGGAGGGGATTCGATCACGGAGGGCATCTACATCAACCCTATTGCCCTTCCGATGAAGCATGAGTAGTTTACCTCAGACCTACGGGTCCATAGCTAGTAGCTAGCACTACAAAAAAAAGACACATCCGTGACATTTTGGGCCGAACAAATTTTTTTCTGTCATGCTTATGACACTTCTATGACGATAATTATGACAAAATCCGGTATCATCATAGATGTGGTGGGCTCCTACTTCTATGACAAAAAATAATGACAGAAAATGGGCTTTTCATCCTAGGCGGGCCGGAAACGCACCTGCATGACATTCTTTGGTCCGTCCATGATGGAAAAAATCATGGTAGAAGCGAGGGCGAGGAAAATTTCAGGGAGTTCCCGGTTACTGTGGGTGGTCGGGGCCGAGCGATGCACGGAGGTTTGCGCGTTTTCTCTCGTATACGTACGCGTGTGTGTGTGAGGCATTGGGCTCTAACTGAACCCGAGCGAGGCGTTCGCTTACTGAATGCGAGCGATTGCACTAGCTACGTTACTGAACCAGAGCGATCGATCGATCCCTGGCTGTTAACTGAACCCGATCGAGGGATTCCTTCGCTACTGCTGCTAACTGAAGCCGATCGAACTTGCTGCCTCTTGATGAACAGTGAACATGGGGGTTGGTTGAACGAGTCGAGACGTACGTGGTTGGGGTTGGATGAACAGTTCCCGATGGGGGTTGGATGAACAGGACCCCGTGGTAGTAGTAGTAGGCCGTTGCCGCTGGATGAACAGGACCCCGAGAGGAGGCCGCCACAGCCGAGCTGGTTGGGTGTGGATGAACAGGACCCCGTGGAGGGCTGGTTGAACAGTAGCCGGTGGAGGGCTGGATGAACAGTAGCCCCATGGATGAGCAGTAGCTGGTGAAGGCAGGAGGAAGACGCGGTGGATGAACAGTGGAGGTGGAGGCTGAAGGAAGTCGACGGTGGGTGAATAGTAGCCTGTGGAGTCCTGTTTTGCGGTACGCCACACCCCTCTGATGAACAGGACTCCCATTTCGACCATAGCGCTCCAACACAAGTCTGTTTCCTCCGTTTTGCGGTATGCCACACTCTCCCGATGAACAGGACTCCCGTTTCGACCGTAGCGCTCCAACACAAGTCCGTTTCCTCCGTTTTGCGGTATGCCACAACTCTCCCGATGAACAGGACCCTCGTTTCGACCGTAGCCGGTCGAACAGAAGGCCGTTTCCTTCGTACTGCGGTACGCCAGACCCTTTTTCGGCTATTTCGTCCAAGCCGGTTGGCTCCCGTTGAACAGGACGCATTCTGCCTCCTGATGAATAGGACGCTGTTTCTCCGTTCCGAACTAGCCGGTTGGCTGCCCGATGAACATGATGTTGTTGCTGCCATTCGTTGCCTCTCAATGTACATGAGCCCTGGCCGTACGTGTGCGCGAGTAGGCGTTCGAGACCCTTCCCGTATGTACGTACATGGTCATATTTTTTGGCATATGACTGTACGTACGTGTACACGATTTAGAAGGGACTGCCTGAACTGCTACGTCGGGGGCTCTACTACTACACGTGCCGCTGCTTGCTCGGCCATGGTTCATCGTTGTAGAGAGACCGATCGACCAGTATGTACGTACACGTTCGCGACAACGCTACGTACGCTTCGACCAGGTGGGTCCCGGCTGTCAGGGAGGATAAGGACGCACTTCCTTGCGTGCGAAGTTATTGATGGTGGGTCCGAGCTGTCAGGGGGAGGATTCATTTTTTTCGCGCCTAATATGGAGGCACTTTCCTTGCATCCGAAGATATAGCTGGTGGGTCCCAGCTGTCAGGGGGGAAAAAGTTTTTTTCGCAAAATACAGCTAAGCCAAAATACAGAGGCCCTTCCGGTAGGTCCCTGCTGTCAGGTGGAGGAATCATTATTTTGCGCGTAATAAGGAGGCACTTCCTTGCTGCGGCCATGGACCCAGCTGTCAGCCTCTCCACGTATAGTCCTCTTTTGGTGTAAGTCGTTCCTTGACCACGTTGACCATGCCGCGCCGAGAGCACCAAGGCGGTGGACGACGGCGAGGCCTAGGAAGGGAATGACTGGGAGCCGGGGAAGACTCGGCGGTTGTTTCCCATGCGGAGGGGCGTACGAGGGTTTATTGGTTGGGCTGCAGTGTGAGGCTGCCGTCGCCGGAGAATAACAGCAGGTCTGGGTGAGTACAAGGATGGCCAGGCCAGCGATGGGAGTAGGGTGGGGCGGTGAGGCCTGCACGGCAGCAGAGCCGGCCACGGGAGGCAGGAGCAGGCAGCCGCACGACCGGCGCTGGTTTGGGCGGCTGGAGCAAGAAGACCAGTGGTTGAAGAAGCACTACGGCCGTTGGATGGACATCGTACGGTCACTGGAGCTAGAATCGTTCATATTGACTAAGTTGACAAAGCCCTCCGTCCGCGTCAATTTAGTAGGCCCGCAAGTCAGCCTCCAACTATGGTGGGTCCCAGATAGAAGGGGGAGTATTCATTTTTTTGTGCGTAATAAGGAGGCACTTCCTTGCATGCGAAGATATAGCTGGTGGGTCCGAGCTGTCAGCGGGAGGAACGTTTTTTTTCGCGAAATACAGAGGCCCTTCCGGTGGGCCCCTACTGTCAGGTGGAGGAATCATTATTTTGCGCGTAATAAGGAGGCACTTCCTTGCGTGCGGCCGTGGACCCAGCTGTCATCCTCTCCACGTACAGTCCTCTTCCGATGGATGTCGTTCGTTGACCACGCCGCGCCGAGAGCACCAGGGCGGTGGACGACGGCGAGGCCTAGGAAGGGAACGACTCGGAGCCGGGGAAGACTCAGCAGTGGTTGCCCACGCGGTGGGGAGTACGAGGGTTTACTGGTTCGCCTATTGTCGCCGGAAAATAACAGGAGGTGTGGGTGAGTAGAGGAATGGCCTGGCCAGCGATGGAGTAGGGTGGGGCGGTGCGGCCTGTGCGGCAGCACAGCCGGCCACGGGAGGCGGGAGCAGGCAGTCCCACCGGCGCTGGTTTGGGCGGCTGGAGCAAGAAGATCAGATATTGAAGAAGCAGCACAGCCGTTGGATGAAGAAGCAGCACGGCCGTTGGATTAACATCCAACGGTCACTGCTGCTAGAATCGTTTGTCGACTAAGTTGACAAAGCCTTTCGTACACGTCAACCTAGTAGACCCACAAGTCAGCCTCCAAATCTGTCCCAAACAGCAGACAGCCCGAAATTTCTAGCCAGATTCAAATTAATTTAAAAACTAAACATACCTTAATTTAAATCCAATGAAATTTTACCCGCACAAAAACAATGAAATTTATTTTGGAACTAATTGCCTGTTTGCTGTATTTTTCCATTTTACAGCCCATTTCTTATTACTTATAGCCTATTTCTTATTACTTATAGCCCATTTTCTCGGCAAGCCCGAATGCATCCCTCCTCGTCTTGAAAGATTTTCGGCCCAGCAGGGCGTAGACAAGCAAGTAGGCCTACGTTGGTTATTCTGCAAAAAAAAAATAGCTGGGCTAGCCATTTTCAAAAAGGAAAAAAAACTGGGCTGGTCATGTGGTAAACATATGAAATAAAAGCCTGGGCTAGACGGGCCACAGCTCCCGCACAACCCAGTTGATACCCTTCTCCATCCCGAAAAAAAAATTACTGCGCGCGCTGCTGGGTCCCGGGTGTCTGCCGCTCCTTGTGCAGTTATCTCGCTTATTGACTACGTTGACAGTGGCGTGCGACCCAGATGTCAGGAAACCATCAGGAGGAACCCTTTTTTTCTTGTAATAAAGGAGGCACTTGCTTGCCTACTGCCATGATCCTGGTGGGTCCCTACTGTCATCCTCACCATGTACAGTCATCTCCTTATTCATCTTGGTTGTTAACCATGTTGACAACACCGGAGGGCGGCGCCGCGGCGAGCGAACCAAGGCGGAGGACGATGGTGAGGCCTCGAACGAGAACGAATAGGAGTCGGGGAAGATGCGCAGAGTTTTAGGGTGCGATGTGGCCACGATGCGTGCGCGGCAGCACAGCCAGCCGTGGGAGGCGGGAGCAAGCGGTCCCGCCGGCGCTGGTTTGGGTTTGGCGGCTGGAGGAAGAAGAGACTGAAGAAACACTACAGACATTGAATGTCAATCCAACGGTCAAGGTTGGCACAATCGTTTGTTGACTAAGCCGACACCAAGTAGCATACTTTTTATATATAGGAAGAAAAGAAAAACTGGGCTCGTTCGCCAGATAACATTCCCGAAAATGCGACCGTTTGATCTTGCATCGCAACTAAAACTATGAGGAAAATGCGTTCGTTTGCCGTCCTCCTCCCAGGGAACGTTCGCCACATAAGTGACTAGCACCCTTGGTTTTCAACCGAGAGGTCTTGGGTTCGAGTCCTAGGAACCCTCAATTTTCTCCTCCTTCCTTCCTCGCAAAAAAAGAAAAGAAAATCAAAGACTTGAGAAGGCGTACAGAACAAGCTAGTGTACCAGTAAAGAGACGTTGCTGAGTTTTAGAAAAAAGAGAGACATGCTCCTGTAGCTGGTTCGAATCCAAACCTAGACTATGACTATATATGGTGCTATGCTACTCTGCAAGTAATGAAACTGACATATCCAACGTTCGCTTCTCCTCTTCTCTACTTACTCTGCCTAGCATCAGAAGCTCTGGCCGCAGCAACCATGTCCGCTGGCGGCTAGTCCACCTACTCTTCAGCAGGCAACAACCAGATATGTGCCAAGTCGCCACCCGTACCATCGCCTGTGGGTCTCATCACACCCCCGCCGGCACACGCACCGCAGCCGGTTTCTCATCGCAACCCGCTGCCGTTGGTGTGGTGCCACTGCTGCAAATCACGCAGAGTCATCCATCGCGTCTCAACCACAATCCTCAACCCTGGCCGAGTCTTCTACAAATGCCCGAATCATGGGGTAATAATATGTTTAAGTGTTGTTCCGCTGCTTTCAGTTGCTGATTTTTTTAATAGTTTGGTTGATGATCTTCCAATTTGATTCGTGCAGAAAAGGGAAGATTCATGTGATTTGTATTTCTGGGAAGTTGCTGATGTGGGGGAATGCAACTACGCTGATTATTTGGTTAGCCGAGGAATCCCAATACCAGCAGGTTGGGGTGTTGGACAAGTAACTGAAGGAACGGCAAAACAGGAAGATGCAGAGCAGAAGGTTAAAGATGCAGTTCCTATGATCATGGCCAAGCAATAGCTGTTGAACAGCCTTGGCAGCAATGAGGAGATGAAAGAGCTTGTGAAGATAATGGGCAAAATCGATGTGCTCTGTAGGATGATTGTCTCTTTATTTGCAGTGTATGTAGCACCCGTGATGTATTCAGTGGCTATGACATGAACACTTTGCTGAAACTAGTAATGAATGAAACATGTTTAGCAGGCTGGGCGTAGTGTTGTGAACATCTAATGATTTCTATTAACGGAAATCGGGGGGTATCCCCTTTTCCTCATAAATAAATAAATAGAAGAGGCCCTTTTGCTAATAAATAAATAAATTAGCAGAGGCCCTGTCGGGTCAGCTTTGTTCCCATTCGAAGACGTCGAGCAAATTGCAGTCCAACAGCAAACTATGTCATCAAATACAAGTTTCACAGCCAAATATGAGTACAACTAAACAACAAAGTCATCATGTTTTAGTCGTCATACAATCACCAAACACAAATCAACATACATAATTAGTGATGTTCTCACAGCAAAATACTAAACAACAACTTCATCAGGTTTCAGTTGTCATAGCAAACACAATTTCACATAGTAGATAAAAAAACGTCTTCTGACAGGCAAATACGACAAAAGCAATCTAATCATCATCCGCAGCAGCAGCGTCAACATCTTTGCCATGTGTATCAGTCTGAATCGTAATCCCCCCCCAGTGCCATCTTCTTCTTCATCCTCAATGTGCTCGAACGTTGGCTTCTTATTGATCAACTCTCGTATGTCCACAGCCCGATAGACAATCTTTTTGCCAGTGTCATTGACGTGATGGTTCTCAAAGATATTAGGAACATCTGTGGAATCTTCTACATCAGGAGCAGTGTAAGCATCATCTTGTTGTGCAACTTCATTAAACGAATTCCTCTGCTCAAACCTTTGCAATACTCTCCAGTCATTGCTACGTGCAAATGTGTCTTCCAAGAAAAATATCTGTGTTGCTTGATTTGCCAAAATAAAAGGCTCGTAGGTCTGGTACACCGCCTTGACATTGATGGATTTGAAATAATCATCAGCTATGGGTTTTGTGATCCTGGAAAACAGGTTATACCAACGACAGCACTACAGAACCACACACCGATGAACCTCAAAACTGGAGATATACTGCAACTGAAAAATATCTGTTATGTTAGCATACATTTCAGTTGTCACTTCACCGTACTTATCCGTGCTCATGATGGCACTGTTTTGTGTCTTCCTGCCTTTTACGCGTGCAAGGGTGTTGTAGCGCACATCTCCAACAATGCAAGATTCATAATGTCTTACCTGAGTATCAGGACCCATTGCTAGTGCGTAAAGGGCATCATTAACTGCCTGCCCATCCTCCCGCATCTTCTTAACCTATGGTTAGAAAATAGACAAGCTGATCATCTTATGTACTCAATATATTAAAAAAACTGACAGTGCAATTAAAAAGTTTACATGGCTCTTGAACCATTTCGCAAATCCTGCCATAACCAGTTTGCCAATGTTACTTGGATTTTGCGGCAGTAACTCCTTTCTGTAGATGCTGCACAACATAGTGATCGCGTCAAACATCTAAATGTATAAGAATGTGCTGCAAGTTTAGTAGATTACGATGTATAAGCTGCAGTACTTAGCACTTACTTGATATAAGGTAGAATCTCAGTACAGTTATTCAACACATACCAAACCATTTTGTCCAAATCTTTAGGTTTGTCGTCTTGTCGACTCTTCCCTGTAACTCAAACAGAACAATCGAAAACATTGAGCTCGGGATTGTCTTCACCCACCTCTTTGCTAAGCTCATCGGCTGTTTCAATGTATTTTGAGCAGAATGTCAATGCTTCTATAGCAATGTAGGCCTCTGTAATGGAACCCTTAGGTCTAGCTCTGTTCCTAACATAGCCCTTGAAAGTGCCTAGCCGCCTTTCAATAGGGTACATCCAGCCATACTGTACTGGACCTCTAAGTAGTGCCTCATCAGGTAGATGAACAGCCAAATGCACCATCACATCAAAGAAGGCTGGAGGATATATCTTCTCAAGGTCGCATAGGATAGTTGGTATCTTGTCTCTAAGATGCTCCAAATCATCTATCCTGATATTTCTACTGCAGAGTTCCCTGAAGAATTGTCCCAACTCTGCAACTGCTCTGTATAAGTCAGGGCGGCTCAATCCTCTAAGGATAACAGGTAAAACCCTTTGAAGTAGGACGTGGTAGTCATGAGTTTTCAACCCTTGTACCTTGTTTCCATCTGCACTGACTCTCCTTTTAGGGTTGGAAGCAAATCCATGTGGGAATCTCACACGTGATAGGACCTTGCAGAATTCTTTTCTTTTTACCTTGTCCAATACGTACACAGCTGGTGCCATATCCCGTGGTTTACCTTCATCTTCCACCTGCAAATCCTTTCTGATACCCAGGTGTGTCAAATCAATCCTAGATTTTAAGGTATCTTTCGTCTTTCCTTCAATATTAAGAAGTGTGCCAATAATGTTGTCACATATATTTTTCTCGATGTGCATCACATTAAGATTATGCCGCAGATCCAAATCTTGCCAATACTCCAAGTCCCACAAAGTGGACCTGCGGGTAAATAATAATCTCTCTTCTGCCCTGCCACACTTCCTTTTCCCGCTACCATTATCAGGATGGTTTCCTGGTGTAATATGCGTGACCTTCTCTAATTCCACTTGCAACTCATCGCCGGTGAGCCTATTTGGCGCATCACAGTTTTCATGCTTTGCATTGAACACATGTCTTCGGTATTTTGTAGGACACGGCTTGTCCTTGGCAAGGAAACGACGGTGTCCAATGTAACAGATCTTGCTAAGTATTGCGTATGACAGCGGATTCTTGTCACAGTGAACACATGCATTGTAACCATGTGTCGTTCGCCCTGACATAGTGCCCAAAGCCGGATAATCATGGATGCACCAAATTATAACAGCACACAGAAAGAAATCAGCTGGTGGGCTGCTATATAGGTCTCGAGTGAGAAACCCCTCCATAGCTATTGAAGTTCCTCCACAAGAGGCTCCATGAATAAATCAAAATCCTTTCCAGGACTTTTTGGACCTGGGATGAGCAAGGCCATCATGTAGTTTGATTCTTTGGTGCAGACATTTGGAGGCATGTTGTAAGGGATAACAAGCACTGGCCACATGCTATACTCTGGTGGCCAAATGGGTTAAATCCATCTGTAGCTAAGCCAAGTCTAATGTTTCTCGGGTCAGCAGCAAACTTTTTGTGTTTTTGATTGAAGCTTTTCCAGTCACTACCATGAGATGGATGGCTCATTACATTCTGATCTCTGTACTCCTGGTTCCTAGAATGCCACAATACATCCTCTCTTGTTTCAGCATCATGAAACAACCTCTGCAATCTTGGTATAATTGGAAAATGTCTCAGAACATTATGAGGAATCCTCTTCACAGCATCGCCATCTTTCCATCTTGATGATTTGCATTTTGGGCATTCACTTAAGTTGGCATAATCCTTCCGGAACAGAACACAATTATTCTTACAAACATGGATCATATCATATCCAATTCCAACTGCACGAAGGAAATTCTTCATTTTACTGTAGGTGTGTGGCAGCTCAGACGCATCTGAAAAAGATTTGCGGAAAGCAGCCAACATCGCATCGAATGATTTGTTGGTCATCCGCTCAGATTTCTTCACCTGAAGAAAGGTGAACATAGCTGAGAATACTGACAGCTTATTTCCTAGGGTGACAGCCACGTTGCATTGTTCCAACATGTGGGCCCACCATTTTTCTTCTGCAAGTGAAAGTTCACGAAATGCGTGAGCATTTCGTAGCATTGTTTCAATGTTGGACAAACTCACTGGCTCTGCCACCACCACCTCCTCCTCCTCTTCCACCTGAGCATCAGGCAGATCAAGATGGTGATCTGCTGCTTCCACATAGTCAATAACATTGATGTTCACAGCTTCACCATGATGAACCCACCTAGTATATGTGACCGACATCCCATACAAGTATAGATGCTTTTGTACAGTTGACTGGGGTCTTGTAACTGAATTCATACAACTGCTACACAGGCAGAGCACATCTGATTTTGGACCACCGTACTCAACTTTGATAAAGTTCATGAAGTTTTCAACCCCCTCGACATATGCAGCGGAGAATCTTCGAGCAGAAGTTATCCAAGTCATGTCCATCTATTAGACATACAAATTAGTTCTTCTACTAGATATTACAGGAAAATCATATATGCTTTTTTATGAAGTCCAGAAAAAAATACCTAGGTCGATGTCTAAAGCTATGGCAAGATATTTGGACAAGCAGATCTAAGTAATGAAATATATATGTAAAGCTAATTCAGCAAACAGATTTGAGTGCTAAATTATGGCAGGCTATTTCAGCAGTCAATGAGGCCGAGCACACAGCCATCGAAGGCCATCTCAGCAACAAAGATCGAGTATAAAACGGTGTAGAGCTATTTCACCTAACAGATTGGCTACTAGACCATGGCAATCTACGTCACCATAAATATATGGCAGGATATTTTAGCAACTAATCGGGCGTGGCATGCCATCTCAGCTAAGCAGATTGAGTGCAGAACAGGGCAAGGAAGCTTCTTAAGCAAAGCATATTGACTGTAAACTATTTCAGCAAACAGTGAGATTAACAGCGTCTATCAGCTAACATTCAGCGCTACTCCGACATGCACGGGGCCTCAGTCTAGAATGCGCGTACCGTGGGAGAAGCTGACCGCCGTGCGTCTCCACAAGAATGTCGCCAGCGGTGGCGGCGCGGCTAGAGGACGGCAGTTTACGAGAGCGTACTGTGGGAGCGAGAGGATCGCCATGCGTCCCCTCGATGAATCGCGGTGCCGACGTATCGGCACGGCGGGGAGGGCGGCTTTGGCGGAGTGAATGGAGTGGTGGGGGCCGGGGGGGGGGGGGGGGTTGGGGAATATTGTTGGCTAGTTGGCCGAAGGGCGGTTGAATTTGGGATTTGGGGGGAATTTTCGCGCGGTGGGCGGGGGAGTTTGGCGCATGGTCGGTTTCTCCAAGTGCGATCCCACATGTCAGTGAAGAGGCAAGCCGAAGCGCGTTCCATTTGCGTGAGCCGTTTGCAGGACCGACCGTGTGAGGGGTGCAATGCGACCGCGACAGGCGTGCTGTGAGTGTACCACCTTTTTTCATTTAAAACTTGGTGCTTCGCGCGATCCATCGATACTACTACTAGTAATCCGGTAATCCCGACTAAAACGGCGCGGCCGGGTCTTTTCCCGCGCGATATGCTGGGAGGTTGGCTTAGTTGGTTTTTTAGGACGAGTAATGCTACACCTACGTAATCCCAGTTACGTAATTAACATAATGTGAAACGTGTGGGCTGTTGATTGGAGATTGGGGGGAGGGAGGGGCCCACCACCATGAAAATCAGGGGAGAGAGAGGCAATTTACGTTAACCCTTTCGTAGGTTCCCGTAGATGTAGAAAGATGTGAAATGCGTGAATGTGTAGTGGACGTACTATTGGAGTGCCTAAGATAAATTGTGTATGTAGACCCTATGTGTTTATTTACTTCGCATGTTAGCTTTGCCTCGGGTCAAACCTTCTAAGTTTATACACACAAAAACGAATCATCATTCCATATATTTTCATAATCCTACAATATGTCTTACTATTATTGTGAAAGTTCATATAAATCGGACGAAATTCATGCAAACACGGCAGATTTTCATTACATTTTGAACTTTTATACGACAGAAAAATAAAAGAAACCCGACCCTAAACCTTTTCTACGGCGGCGACCGACGTCCTCCATCTGCCATATCCATGTACGGGGGCGGGGTTCAAGACCCGTGAAGTGAAGGTGTGGTCTCCGACGAGGAAAAGTAGAACACGGGAGACGGACCGGCCAGTTGGCACACCATGCCCTGCCGGCTCCCATGCCCTACTCATCCTCGGAGGAGTCCCCGACCTCGGCGGTGCCGGTGGATGTGAGGTCGATGATGATGAACGTGGACAGTCCGTCGCTTCACTTGCCACATGCGCCACCGAATGTTGGACGGTGGTAAGTAGGACACGTGGCTGGCGGTGCTCCCGTCGTCGGCCGCCAGCATGGCCACCGCTTGTGCGGTCGCGTCCGCGTCCAGCTACACCGCTATTGCATTGCGAGCGGCGACTTGAGCGAGGGCAGCGACCTCGAGCTTCATCCCCAAAGACAAGCTCTCCCGTAGAGCGTTCGCGCTCGCGGTCATGATTGATGTGGTGCCACCGTGCCAGGTAGCAGGAGGATGTGCTATAGTGTGGAGTTTAGCTGGGCATTGCCGCTTTAAGTAGCGCATTCCGGTGAGGCCAAGCGTCCGGGTGCGTCATTAAGTCGCCGGAGTTGGCTCCTCGGGCACCGAGCCTCTTAATGATGGCATACGGATGGACGGCATGAATGCGGGCACCTGGCGCCGGCTGGGAACGCACCGCGCGACGGCGCGAGGGACGAGGGTTTTTGGTGTGCCAGGATAGTCAGCTGCGGTCGTGGCAACGTTGGAGATGCCCTTTGCTCACATGCGATCCCCACATGTCATTGAAAAAGCAAGACGACCCATCATGGTCTCAGGTCCTGGGGATGCAGTTGGCCGCGCTAGAACACTCCGCAGACGTGTCGCGGTGCGCGCGCACTTCGGTGCCCCGTGCATCCTCGATGAGCTGGGTGTTGATCTGCTGGTCGTGCCATAGCGCTAACGCCACCCTCGGCACCCTGAAGCCGAGCGTGTCCAGCGACGATGAGCGTGTCGCTCACCGCGGTCGCCGTGTCCAGAGGCGGTGCGGGAGTTGCGCCACGTTGTTGGCCCCCACGACCCACATGAACGGTTGCCGGTGGCGAGGAGGTCGTGGGCCAGCTCGTCCATTGCACTAGTCTGCGCCATGTCATCCCGATAGGTGTGCCCCACATGTCGGTTTCCCTGTTTTCCCGGCCAAATTTGAGCGTCAGTGCTCCACGTTATGCATTAGGCGCATAACAGGTGGTTTTTGTGCCCTGGTTCAAATGTGGTACAGTACCAAGTTGTTACCCTAGCCCCAAGTGTGGTGGTTTTGGGTATGGTACCACCCTTTTCCTTTTCAACTAGTGAAGCATAACACTTGATTAAGTAGCCGGATGGTGTGCTAATGTAGGTGTCCAACTGTTTGAAGGAATAATTGAGGTGTGCCCGGTCCGTGCCCGCATTTAGGGGTCCAACTTACCATGTTCCGGCAGTAGTAACTATATACT
Source organism: Thinopyrum elongatum (assembly GCA_011799875.1). Taxonomy (NCBI): domain Eukaryota; kingdom Viridiplantae; phylum Streptophyta; class Magnoliopsida; order Poales; family Poaceae; genus Thinopyrum; species Thinopyrum elongatum. The sequence continues at coordinate 139,648,031 of CM022297.1, forward strand.
AGTCCCTGCGTACTCCCTCTGTTTTTATTTACTCCGCATTTTAGCTTTGATCAAAGTCAAACTTCATAAACTTTGACAAAGTTTATAGACGGAAATAATAACATATACAATAACAAATCAATACCATTAGATTCATTTTTGAATATACTTTCACATCATATAGATTTGCTATTGTAAATGTTCATATTTTTTCTATAAATTTAGTCAAATTTTATGAAGTTTGACTTCAGTCAAACCTAATATGCAGAGTAAATAAAAACGGAGGGAGTATCTTACTCCGTGACCAAGACAGAAGGGAAAACGAGACAACTTTATGTTTATTTGAGCCGTTCAAGTATAATCATGTGGCGTTGCTTATTTCTCATTCCTCTCCAACCCTCTTCTCCATCGATCATGCCGCCCTCTGGTCGATTCCATCCTCCTGCATGCCTCATTTGAACATTCCGCCGAGTATCATTCGCATGTGGGCCTAGACCATGCTTGTATTTCCAATGTTGTAATTTGTCCGACATGCATACAGACAAACGGTTCGTTTAAAGTTTCACTTTGCCTCCACTACGTGTCGCTTCCCATCTTAGTTTTGACATCCCATGGTTCATGCCCCGACACATTCTGACGAGATCGATTGATGTTGAGAGATCAAGTGCGTGTCGTGCAAGGAGATAAAGGTTTGGTGTGTTTCTATGATAGAAATGACCCGGGGGGGGGGGGTCTGTGTGGATCGGAGGGAGCATATTGTACGTTCAAAAGCGAAACGAATGTACTGTACCCACCATAGTCCTCTTTCAATCGATCTCCGGACCCCGAGATGAAACCGAGAGAGAACGAGTGGGTGCATGTGTGATACCTAAGGCGAATTCAAAATTTTGAACCGGTGATCATAGCATTAGCAAATCATATATAAAGTGTATTCAATGTTTGTTTCGCTTTTGAACGTACAATATACTCCCTCCGATCCTTTCTATTTTACATATAAGTTTTATGTGTAGTCAAAGTATCTCTACTTTGACCAAACTTACAGAAAAAAGTATCAACATTCAACAACGCCCAATCAATATTGTTAGATTCGTACGTACTGCTAGATTTGTATTCAAACAGAGATGGTTTCCAATTTGTTTTCAAACACGTGCATGTGCTTGTTCTCGCGCATGCTCTTTCTACTAGGATTTCGCCACGTATAGCCAGTCCAATAGTAACTTTTTTTAAGCTCCCTGTCCAATAGTAGTAGAAGTAGTAGTACTAGTGGAGTACTGACAACATCTGCAGTAGAGTATGCAGTGCTCATAGTACTAGTAGTATACTCCCTCCGTTTTTATTTACTCCGCATAAAACGGAGGGAAACACTCGGCCGACCTCTCTCTCTTCTAGTAGTATAAATGATGCGGGCGGGGGAGGGGGAGGGACGTCAGTTTGCTCTCAACTGCGGTCCCACAAGCGAGCGAAAACGCAAGACGAAGCGCGTTCCATTCGGTGAGCGACGTGGAGGGTCCAGCGTGCCGGGGTGCAACGCGAACGCGACAAGAGTGATGTACACCGTCCGTTCCTTATGAACTTGCATACTTCGAGTACTCCTTTTTCTTTAACATAGTACAGACGCAAGCGCTCATACATGCGCGCATACACTCACCCCTATGAACGCACACACGCACACCCTACCCCTATGAGCACCTTCGAGAGACTGAGCCGTCATACCTCTATCTCTACTCTTATCTCTACTCTCGGTGATGATGGTGTGCCTGCCATCTTGCAATATAGACCGTCCGATCTATATCTGATGGATAGAAAGCAAACTATGGCAATTTTGCAAAAGGATACCCGCACCACTATCGTTCATCCTTATCTCCCACAACTTCATTGTTGAGTAATTAAAAAAGGAAGCCTCTAGAACAATCTGGCATGGTGGCTGATGCCGGCGTCGTCCATCCCCATGCATCCGCTAAGTCCGACCACCAATCACCACCGCGCCCCACTCCTCCTCACCTTATCTCTCATCTTTCTCGAGATATCATTTTTCGATGAAATTCTCGAGATACCATTTTTCGATGAAATTCTCGAGATATCATTAAAAAATGCATCATGATGTTCCGTGCAATGCACGGGCATCTTGCTAGTCATCTTGAGATTTACGAAGTCACCGCCTCGTCGTCGACAGGAACGGTGGGGAGGTCCGGACGTCTGCCACGTGAAACTCTGAAACTTTGGTCCCCTCCCACCCCACAACTCTCCAGGCTCCAGCCGTCCGGCTTTGCAAACTCCGCACAGTCAAAACCGATTGACCGGTCATCACCAAAACCACTATTCACACCAGAATCTTCGCTGCTCGGCCTACGCCAGCTACTTGCCGGCCGGTCACCACTGTCCCAAAACCACACCTCCTCTCCAGCCCATTCCCCCACCTTTCGACCCCCTAGCCCGCATCAATCGTCCCCTAGTTCGCCGGAAAGCCATGGTGTGCTGCAAGATCACGTACTACAAGATGCTGACGCCGGAGCACCACGCAGAAGTCGCGGCGGCGGTCGGCGCCACAGACCTCCGTTCCCAAGCTCGCTTTGCGGCGGGCCAATCCCCGAGTTCTCTGGAGCCAAGCTCCGAGGAGGAGGAAGCCGATCCAATGTTCATGGTAGAGGTCGCGGCGCAGAAGGCCCCTGATGCGTATGAGACGATGGACGTCGACTTCGTGCTGGCGTCCGGGTCCCCCATGGTGCAGGCGGACCAGCGGTTCAACCTGGCGATCCTAAAGGAGGACCGGGAGGCAGAGGCTCAACTCGACACGGAGCGAGCGGATGCCGCTGCCATCGAGGCCCTCCTACAGGCGGAACCGGATGTCGTGGATGTGAACCGGGCGGCGGAGGCTCAACTTGACGCGGAGCGTGCGGATGCCGCTGCCATCGAGGCCCTCCTACAGGCGGAACCGGACGTCCTGGACTTGAACCGGGCGGCGGAGGCTCAACTCGACGCGGAGCGCGCGGATGCCGCTGCCATCGAGGCCCTCCTGCAGGCAGAACCGGATGTCCGGGACTTGAACCGGGCGGTGCTCATGTCCGTGCAGAGCGCCCGCATGCTCCGCGTGAACGAGTAGCTGGAGGCCGAGGACAACCACGGTGCAGAGACACACATCGGCAGCTACGGCTGGTTCACGCCGGCAGCCAAAGACGACGAGGCTGTCTCGTTCCACGAGCAGTGATAGTTTTTCTTTATGTTGTTGTTTTTAGGGATCTTTTGCTGTGTAAAAACATATATTTATGCAAGTCGCCTGACTTTCATCATTTGGGTCAGTCGACCATTTCAGGCGGTTGGATGAATATCCTACGTCTCCTAACCCTTCTTCTTCCTTACCTCTTCTTCTTCCCCAACAGACTACCGCACGGGCCGTACGGATCTTCCCCAACATGCGGTTGGATAAACATATTGTATGAACGAAAATTATGTGTCAGCGGTAGGATGGCTGAGTTTGGTTTGATCACATGCGGTAGCACGTGTTAGTGAGGGTGCGTTCCCTTGGTTGGGTTTGCGGCGTGCAGGAGCGACTGTGTGAGGGTGCGGTGCGACCGCGACAGCCGTGCGCAAGTGTACCTCCTTTTCATTTTGAAAACTTTAGGCAAGCTTGGCAAAAATGTGTGGCGAAGTATGGCAATGCAAGGCCTAGACCCAAACAGGATACAAGTACGTACGTACTACTTGTGTTAAAAAAGAAAGGCGGGGTTTTCGTTCACAGGATTGATCGATACAAATCCTCATTTGACGTGTCAATTAATGCGTATTTTTTCTCCAACGCCCAAAGAGCTAACCATCTCACTCCTCATTGCTTGATTAATGCAGCACCATGCAAATCAACCTTCTCACTTCCGCATGCATGCAAGGGTATATTAATGTCCATGGTTGCTAGTATGAGGCAAACCCCATCAATTTTGCCTCGATTAGTGTTAGTGGCCTTCTGCAAATTGTAATTTTGATACTGGCCTTGTATACAAAAAAATGGAGGTAGTAACTATTTGACTTCCTTCCCCATTGCAGTGACGTCGACGATATCTCGAATGTTGTGGTTTGGCGAAGTGCGTTCGACGGAGCACACCATTGAGGGAGACCACGGTAGGTCGTTCGCAAGTGCCGCCTGCAAGCTGAGACAACCGCCTTCTTTGCATCCAGGAAATCCGTTGAACCAAAGGACGCGTAAATGTACTAGTACTACACAACAGCGTCATCCGTCCAGCTTAGTGCGGTAAGGTGGTTTCTCGAAGAAGATAATGGAGAAGCGGAGTCAGCGAAGAGTGAAATGATGGTTGCTTCATCCGTGCTTTGCGATTTGACGCCTCACTGCTTTGTGATTTGTGATAGAAGGGACAGGGGAGTAGACTTTGTGCTCTATACTGTACATGCGTCCAAGCACGGAAGAAAGAGGAGAGAGGTTGCATTTTTCTATTCCTTCAATCAATCAATTAGGGAGCTTCGGTTCCATCTTTTTGGCTTTGGCAGCACCGTCCATAATGGTTCCCATCGATGCCAAAAACTATTTTCACATTTGGCTACACATTGTGGATGCCCTTAATCGTACCACTTGGTTTTGTTCCTGTGTGCTATCTATACAAATCTCGATAATATTGATCTAAAAAATTACAGTATCAAGATTAGTAAAAAGGAGGTGCTTTTGCCACGCGGAAGGCGGGGGGTGTTTCTTATTTTTAGAGGACGTTGGCCTGGCGGTTTGCTAACATGAGGTCCCACGTGTCAGTGCTTTACCAAGCCGATCTACATCCCACATGACGCAGAACAATGGCAGAAGCAACACGTGGTTAACTTGAAGAAGATAAGGGAGAAGCGGATTCAGCAACGAGTGAAATGATGATTGCTTCGTCCCTTCAACTTCTTTTTTTTAGCATTACTTCGTCCCTCCAACTTAACTGCGGAAAAGGTGCAGCTTTGTGATTTGACACCTCATTGCTCATTACTACACCGGCGCCATGACTGGGGTGCTTCACCCCTGCTGCTCTGCACTATTATTTCGGTATGGCACGTGGACCCGGTTGCTTGATGTCTCACATGTCGGCGAAAGAGACTAGAACATTTATGAAAGCGAGTGCTCCACTCTTACGACGGAGGAGTACACGACACGACGGCCCAGTGAACTGTTACTTGTATTGTAGTACTACTATAGTTTTGCTGTTTCGCACGATCCATCGATACAAACCCGATTAAACAGGCAAGGGCGGGATTTTTCCCGCGCGGTAGATGATACTAGCCATACATTTCAAAGGCAATTTTAATGTATGCAAATTGAATAATTAAGTAACAATATGAAATCTAGTAAAACTAAAAACACATACGGAGTATGATTTATTATGTTAGAGTGTAGTAGTAGTGTTGTATTGCATATTTGTTAGATGTAACATGCGAGAACGTGTAGAGATGTACTTTTGGAGGGCCTACGGAGAGAAATTGGGCATAAAGTGGATTCAAATATTTGTATTCGTCTTCATAGCATTTGTAACTCATATCTATAGTTTGTACAGTAGACGTGAATGCTTGTTCGCTCTTACGAAAGCAGTACAACAATAATGGGGTGGCGTGCGCCAATTTAGGCACTGGCACGTTGGCCTACTCGGCTCCACAGAGAGAGCGAGAGAAGAGATAAATACACGGGCGGTCAGTTTATTTCAAGCGAAAAGCGTAATACGGTCACCGGACTTTAGAATACACTCATTACGGTCACTATATACGTTTTACGGTGATTATACGGTCACTTGCTCACCGTTCAGCATCAGATTGCACTCTGTTGACCGGCCAAATAGTCTGTGTGGCACTATGTTGACTGGTTAAATTGACCATGTTCCTTGTGGGTCCCACCTGTCAGTTCGCATAGGAAAAACGTGAGATAAACACAAATTTACGCAGGCGCGACAAGACTCCAACCCGTGCGCGGGAACCACCTGGTTGTGTATGTGTCTGTCAGGGCCTGATGTGTGCGCATGCACGTGTAGGTTGAGCACTTGAGCGTGAGAGTGTGTGTTGGTCGTGTGGTGTGTGCATGCATGCGTGCGTGTGTGCGTGTGAGTGTTGCGTGCATGCGTGGTCGTGTGTGTACGTGTGAGTGTTGCATGCGTGCGTGGCTGTGTGTGTTCATGTGGGTGTTGCGTGCATGCAGTTCGTGTGCATGCGTGCGTGTGTGTATAATCATCACACCAGCTCCTGTGTGTTAAAACAGACGGCTCAGCATACCAATACAAGGCCACCTTGTCCGCTGTGCCCGCGGTCATGACTTCGAACCACCATCCAATATTTTGTTATCGTTTGTTTTCATTCTTATACACGCCTACAGGTGGGCCCAATGGTAGTGAGATAATGTGATGCAACACTAGAGGTGCCACGTGGAGCGTTTAACTGGTCAACTAGTCGTGTCTTGAGCAAATACAGAGCTGTAAGGTGAGCCCGTGACTGTATAATAACCACAAAATGTAAATGGTGACCATAATAAGTGGATTCTGAAGTCCAATGTGCGTATCGTGCTTTTGCTTCAAATACAATGATCGTCACTGTATATATCGCGAGAGAAAGATGAAACATGGGTGAATGTGCTGGGGGCGTACTTTTAGAGGACCTGAAGATAGTTTGTGTGCGTACGTGAAAGGGGCGTAGAGGGGGTGTATGCGATGGAGAGAGATGCTATTTGTTTCTCTTTATTATGACTAACTTTATATATAGTATAAAAATATAAAAAATCACAGTGCGGAATAAATATCATTGGGTGCACCATGCAATGCAAATTAATGTTCATACTCCTCCATATAACTTTGTAATGTTGTATATATGTAGAAATTCTAAAATAATTTTTTGGCCACACTTTGTGTGGTTTTATTCAAAAGGAATGTTGTATGCGAAATAAACGTGAAGAGAGGGCTTTCTAGATCAATGGGGTACGTGATGTAACATGTGTGAATGTGTAGTTGACGTATTTGGCAGGGCCTAGAGAGGTATGTGTATGTATTACGTATTCGAGAGAGGCATGGATAGAGGGGCCGGCAGGGGGGTGGGAGAGATAGCACGAGAAATGAGAGAGGTCTAGGGAGAGAGAGAGACGAATAGGATGTCACGGCGAGAGATGCCCTTGAGTGTGTATATACAAGGGGGGAGGGGATAGAGGCACGAGGAGAAAATATTTTGTGTGGTGTCTGTGTTGGTATGTGTGGGTGTGAGAAGATAACAAGACCTGGGGGCAGCGGGTGTGTCACCGCGTGAGGTCCGGTGGGCCGAGGTGAGGCCCTTGGTTTGGTTTTGTCCTGCGCCACATTGGTCGGCTCGTGACGCATTTAGGGAGACCCATGGAGGACTAGTCGTACAAGACAAAGATACCAGAGTCGTGAAGGACTCTGTGTCCACTGACAAAGCCGGCTAGGATTTGTAACCCTAGGTCCTCGGACTAAGGTAACCCGTTATCTCTGATATTACCATTCATCCAACCTAACTTTAAGGGGCATCCTACATAATGCTCTGCTAGAATCATACTTGTCAATTAGGAAGAGAGATGGAGACAATGTGTGCAAGACAGGCCTAAAGATAATGTGTGTGAGGGAGATACGTAGGCAGGTCTATGTATATAGAAAGGGTCGATGGGGATTGTGCGTGTGTATGCTTGTGAGAGGAAGAGTGCTTGTGATAAAGGTTAGTGAAAACAGACGTAAATGGTTGCGAGAGGGAGGGAGGGTTATATCGAGAGCATGTCTGCGAGAAAGATACTTCGGGAGAGAGTGTGTGAGCATGTGTGAGAGACCACCGATGGATATACACCGTGTGCGCGTATGTGTGAGAGAGAAAGTCAGTGCGTGTGTGAGGAGGGGCCTATGGAGAGTGAAACTACATGTAAAAGACTGATGTACACATTGATTAAAAATATAAATTGTATCCAAATATTAGGATGGGATAATGATATTTGCAATTCGCGTAAGGAACGGTCATTGATTCATCAGACATCTATATTCTATCGAATTTGAGCATGTCTATGTTATTATTCGACATAATTGATCCACAGAGTTAGTATTTTGAACTCCAGACAATGCATCGCTTTAGCAATCGAATATAAACGTGAGTATAGTTCATGTTGTGTGTGTAAAGCACATTATACATACAAAAGTTACACAATGAACATTATAAATAGCTAGCTATGAACTAGCATGAATTTGAATTCAACTTAAGGTGGTTTAAAAAATTTGAATTCAACATGAAGTCCATTCAATTATTTGAATTTGAGATCATGGCATTTGTAAATCATACCTAAATTATGGGGGCACCAATCTTTGCTCTGCTTTTGTACATAATAGCACATATAGTCGTGTACAAAATAGATTCAAATTTACCTCCTCCATTCCAAAATAAATGTAGTTATAGGATTTTCAAGTGTCAAAATTTCAAAAAGAAGCACATAATTTAATGAGGTTTTCAAACATACAAGGTCAAATTTAACATTGTCTATTTAGGTCAATCCTCAAAGTTTAAGAGTACTCTAAACGTGAATGCTTCTGTTTCAAAGTTCAAGTCTAATATTATATGTGGATGACATATTGTTGATTGGAAATGATATAGAATTTCTGGATAGCATAAAAGGATACTTGAATAAGAATTTTTCAATGAAAGACCTCGGTGAAGCTGCTTATATATTAGGCATCGAGATCTATAGGGATAGATCAAGACGCTTCATAGGACTTTCACAAAGCACATACCTTGATAAAGTTTTGAAGAAGTTCAAAATGGATCAGTCAAAGAAAGGGTTCTTGCCTGTGTTGCAAGGTGTGAGGTTGAGTAGGACTCAATGCCCGACCACTGCAGAAGATAGAGAGAAAATGAAAGTCATTCCCTATGCATCAACCATAGGTTCTATCATGTATGCAATGCTGTGTACCAGACCTGATGTGTGCCTTGCTATAAGTTTAGTAGGGAGGTACCAAAGTAATCCAGGAGTGGATCACAGGACAGCGGTCAAGAACATCCTAAAATACCTGAAAAGGACTAAGGATATGTTTCTCGTTTATGGAGGTGACAAAGAGCTTGTCGTAAATGGTTACGTCGATGCAAGCTTTGACACTGATCCGGATGACTCTAAGTCACAAACTGGATACGTATTTATATTGAATGGTGGAGCTGTCAGTTGGTGCAGTTCCAAGCAAAGCGTCGTGGCGGGATCTACGTGTGAAGTGGAGTACATAGCCGCTTCGGAAGCAGCAAATGAAGGAGTCTGGATGAAGGAGTTCATATCCGATCTAGGTGTAATACCTAGTGCATCTGGTCCAATGAAAATCTTTTGTGACAATACTGGAGCAATTGCCTTAGCGAAGGAATCCAGATTTCACAAAAGAACCAAACGCATTAAGAGACGCTTCAACTCCATCCGCGATCAAGTCAAGGAGGGAGACATAGAGATTTGCAAAATACATACGGATCTGAATGTTGCAGACCCGTTGACTAAGCCTCTTCCACGAGCAAAACATGATTAGCACCAAGACTCCATGGGTGTTAGAATCATTACTATGTAATCTAGATTATTGACTCTAGTGCAAGTGGGAGACTAAAGGAAATATACCCTAGAGGCAATAATAAAGTTGTTATTTATATTTCCTTATATCATGATAAATGTTTATTATTCATGCTAGAATTGTATTAACCAGAAACTTAGTACATGTGTGAATACATAGACAAATAGAGTGTCCCTAGTATGCCTCTACTTGACTAGCTTGTTTATCAAAGATGGTTATGTTTCCTGACCATAGACATGTGTTGTCATTTGATGAACATGATCACATCATTAGAGAATGATGTGATGGACGAGACCCATCCGTTAGCTTAGCATAATGATCGTTAAGTTTTATTGCTATTGCTTTCTTCATGACTTATACATATTCCTCTGACTATGAGATTATGCAACTCCCGAATACCGGAGGAACACTTTGTGTGCTATCAAACATCACAACGTAACTGGGTGATTATAAAGATGCTCTACAGGTGTCTCCGAAGGTGTTTGTTGGGTTGGCATAGATCGAGATTAGGATTTGTCACTCCGAGTATCGGAGAGGTATCTCTGGGCCCTCTCGGTAATGCACATCATATGAAGCCTTGCAAGCAATGTGACTAATGAGTTAGTTACGGGATGATGCATTATGGAACAAGTAAAGAGACTTGCCGGTAACGAGATTGAACTAGGTATGATGATACCGACGATCGAATCTTGGGCAAGTAACATACCGATGACAAAGGGAATAACGTATGTTGTTATGCGGTTTGACCGATAAAGATCTTCGTAGAATATGTAGGAGCCAATATGAGCATCCAGGTTCCGCTATTAGTTATTGACCGGTGATGTGTCTCGGTCATGTCTACATAGTTCTCGAACCCGTAGGGTCCGCACGCTTAACGTTCGATGACGATTTGTATTATGAGTTATGTGTTTTGGTGACTGAAGTTTGTTCGGAGTCCCGGATGAGACCACGGACATGACGAGGAGTCTCGAAATGGTCAAGAGGTAAAGATTCATATATTGGAAGGTTGTATTCGGACATCAGAATGGTTTCGAGTGATTCGGGTATTTTTTCGGAGTACCGGGAGGTTACCGGAACCCCCCGGGAGAGGTAATGGGCCTCATGGGCCATAGGGAAGAGGGGAGGCAGCCCACAAGGGGTGGTTGCGCCCCCCTCCCATGGGGAGTCCAAATTGGACTAGGGGAGGGGGGCGCCCCCCTTTCCTTCTCCTCTTCTCTCTCCCTTCCCTCTTTCCACCTCCGGAAGAAAGGAAAAGGGTGGGGGGCGAATCCTACTTGGACTAGGAGTCCAAGTAGGACTCCCCCTTGGTGCGCCTCCTCTAGGCCGGCCACCTCCTCCTCCCCTCCTTTATATACGTGGGCAGGGGGCACCCCAAAGACACATCAGATATTCTCTTAGCCGTGTGCGGTGCCCCCCTCCACAGTTTACTCCTCCGGTCATAGTGTCGTAGTGCTTAGGCGAAGCCCTGCGCGGATCACATCACCAACACCATCGTCACGCCGTCGTGCTGACGAAACTCTCCCTCGACCTTCTGTTGGATCAAGAGTTCGAGGGACGTCATCAAGCTGAACGTGTGCTGAACTCAGAGGTGTCGTACGTTCGGTGCTTGATCGGTTGGATCGCGAAGACGTTCGACTACATCAACCGCGTTAAGCTAACGCTTCCGCTTTTGGTCTACGAGGGTACGTGGACACACTCTCCCCCCTCGTTGCTATGCATCTCCTAGATAGATCTTGCGTGAGCGTAGGAAATTTTTGAAATTGCACGTTCCCCTTCACATATAATATTAGAAATGCTACAGAGCTCCCACTCACTTTCTTGTAAATAAAGGCTTCACCGTAAGTCTGTATAAAACCATATGCATCACCTCATCAAAGCATATATTCCAACTCCGAGATGCTTGCACTAGTCCATAGATGGATCGCTGGAGCTTGCACACTTTGTTAGCACCTTTAGGATCGACAAAACCTTCTGGTTGCATCATATACAACTCTTCTTTAAGAAATCCATTAAGGAATGCAGCTTTGACGTCCATTTGACAAATTTCATAATCATAAAATGCGGCAATTGCTAACATGATTCGGACAGACTTAAGCATCGCTACGGGTGAGAAAGTCTCATCGTAGTCAACTCCTTGAACTTGTCGAAAACCTTTCGCGATAAGTCGAGCTTTGTAGACAGTAACATTACCATCAGCGTCAGTCTTCTTCTTGAAGATCCATTTATTTTCTATGGCTTGCCGATCATCGGGCAAGTCCACCAAAGTCCATACTTTGTTCTCATACATGGATCCTATCTCAGATTTCATGGCCTCAAGCCATTTCTCGGAATCTGGGCTCATCCTAGCTTCTTCATAGTTCGTAGGTTTGCCATGGTCTAATAACATAACTTCCAGGACAGGATTACCGTACCACTGTGGTGCTGATCGTGCTCTGGTGACCTACGAGGTTTAGTAGTAACTTGATCTGAAGTTTCATGATCATTATCATTTGCTTCCTCTCTAGTTGGTGTAGGCATCATGGGAACGGTTTTCTGTGATGTTCTACTTTCCAATTCGAGAGAAGGTACAATTACCTCATCAAGTTCTACTTTCCTCCCACTCACTTCTTTCGAGAGAAACTCCTTCTCTAGAAAGGATCCATTCTTAGCAATAAAGATCTTGCCTTCGGATCTGTGGTAGAAGGTGTACCCAATAGTTTCCTTAGGGTATCCTATGAATACGCACTTCTCCGATTTAGGTTCGAGCTTATCAGGCTGAAGCCTTTTGACATAAGCGTCTCATCCTCAAACTTTAAGAAACGACAGCTTAGGTTTCTTGCCAAACCACAGTTCATACGATGTCGTTTCAACGGATTTAGACGGTGCCCTATTTAACGTGAATGCGGCTGTCTCTAATGCATAACCCCAAAACGATAGTGGTAAATCAGCAAGAGACATCATAGATCGCACCATATCTAATAAAGTACGGTTACGACATTCGGACACACCATTACGCTGTGGTGTTCCAGGTGGCGTGAGTTGTGAAACAATTCCACATTGTTTTAAATGAAGGCCAAACTCGTAACTCAAATATTCGCCTCCGCGATCAGATCGTAGAAACTTTATTTTCTTGTTACGATGATTCTCCACTTCACTCTGAAATTCTTTGAACTTTTCAAATGTTTCAGACTTATGTTTCATCAAGTAGATATACCCATACCTACTCAAATCATCTGTGAAGGTCAGAAAATAATGATACCCGCCACGTGCTTCAACACTCATCAAACCGCATACATCGGTATGTATTATCTCCAATAATTCATTAGCTCACTCCATTGTTCCGGAGAACGGAGTTTTAGTCATCTTGCCCATGAGGCATGGTTCGCAAGTATCAAATGATTCATAATCAAGTGATTCCAAAAGTCCATCCGTATGGAGTTTCTTCATGCGCTTTACACCAATATGACCTAAACGGCAGTGCCACAAGTATGTTTCACTATCATTATCAACTTTGCATCTTTTGGCATCAATATTATGAATATGTGTATCACTACGATTGAGATTCAACAAGAATAGACCATTCATCAAGGGTGCATGACCATAAAAGATATTACTCATATAAATAGAACAACCATTATTCTCCGATTTAAATGAATAACCGTCTCGCAATAAACAAGATCCAGATATAATGTTAATGCTCAACGCGGGCACCAAATAACAATTATTGAGGTCTAAAACTAATCCCGAAGGTAGATGTAGAGGTAGCGTGCCGACGGCGATCACATCGACCTTGGAACCATTCCCGACGCGCATCGTCACCTCGTCCTTAGCCAATCTTCGTTTATTCCGCAGCTCCTGTTTCAAGTTACAAATATGAGCAACCGAACCAGTATCAAATACCCAGGCACTACTACAAGCATTAGTAAGGGACACATCAATAACATGTATATCAAATATACCGTTGTTCACTTTGCCATCTTTCTTATCCGCCAAGTATTTGGGGCAGTTCCGCTTCCGACATGCTCGATATGAATTGGGACAAAGAAGAAAGTCAAAGGCAGGAGGTAGGTCCGTGGTTTCAAGTTGAGTCCTTTGCAGTAGAACCACTCAGTTTCAGGCTTGGGTCCAGCTTTGGGCTTCTTCCCGGGAGTGGCAACTTGCTTGGCATTCTTCTTGAAGTTCCCTTTCTTTCCCTTGCCCTTTTCTTAAAACTAGTGGTCTTGTTAACCATCAACACTTGATGCTCCTTCTTGATTTCTACCTCCGTGGCCTTAAGCATTGCGAAGAGCTTAGGAATCGTTTTATTCATCCCTTGCATATTATAGTTCATCACGAAGCCTTTGTAGCTTGGTGACACTGATTAAAGAACTCTCAACTGGAAGATCAATGATACGTCTCTGTCGTATCTATAATTTTTTATTGTTTCATGCCAATATTCTACAACTTTCATATACTTTTGGCAACTTTTTATACTATTTTTGGGACTAACATATTGATCCAGTGCCCAGTGCCAGTTCCTGTTTGTTACATGTTTTTTGTTTCGCAGAAAATCCATATCAAACGGAGTCCAAACGCAATAAAAACTTACAGATATTTTTTTTGGAATATATGTGATTTTTGGGAAAAAGAATCAACGCGAGACGATGCCCGAGGAGTCCACAAGGCAGGGGGGCGCGCCCCAGGGGGTAGGGCACGCCCTGGGCCCTTGTGGCCACTCCGTAAGACAGTTGGTGTCCTTCTTCGGCCACAAGAAAACTCATACCCGGATAAAAAATGTGTTAAAATTTCAGCCCAATCGGAGTTACGGCTCTCCGGGAATTTAAGAAACGGTGAAAGGCCAGAATCTGGGAGCACAGAAACAGAAGGAAACAGAGAGAGAGATCCAATCTCGGAGGGTCTCCCGCCCCTCCGCCGCCATGGAGGCCATGGACCAGAGGGGAAAACCTTCTCCCATCTAGGTGCAAGGTCAAGGAAGAAGAAGAAGGAGGGGGCTCTCTCCCGGTGGCACCGGAACGCCGTCGGGGCCATCATCGTGACGGCGATCTACACCAACAACTTCGCCGCCGTCATCACCAACTCTCCCCCCCTCTATGCAGTGGTGTAACACTCCTTCTCCCCGCTGTAATCTCTACTTAAACATGGTGCTCAACGCTATATATTATTTCCGAATGATGTATGGATATCCTATGATGTTTGAGTAGATCCGTTTTGTCCTATGGGTTGATTGATGATTGTGATTGGTTTGAGTTGCATGTTTTATTATTGGTGCTGTCCTATGGTGCTCTCCGTTTCGCGCAAGCGTGAGGGATCCCCGCTGTAGGGTTTGCAATATGTTCATGATTTGCTTATGGTGGGTGGCGTGAGTGACAGAAGCACAAACCCGAGTAAGTAGGTTGTTTGCGTATGGGAGTAAAGAGTACTTGATACCTTATAATGCTATGGTTGGGTTTTACCTTAATGATCTTTAGTAGTTGCGGATGCTTGCTAGAGTTCCAATCATAAGTGCATATGATACAAGAAGAGAAAGTATGTTAGCTTATGCCTCTCCCTCATATAAAGTTGCAATAATGATTACCGGTCTAGTTATCGATTGCCTAGGGACAAATAACTTTCTTGTGACAAAAAGCTCTCTACTAAAACTAACTTAGTTGTGTCTTTATCTAAACAGCCCCTAGATTTTATTTACGTGCTCTTTATTATCTTGCAAACTTATCCTATCACACCTACAAAGTACTTCTAGTTTCATACTTGTTCTAGGTAAAGCGAACGTTAAGTGCGCGTAGAGTTGTATCGGTGGTCGATAGAACTTGAAGGGAATACAAATCCTACCTTTAGCTCCTCGTTGGGTTCGACACTCTTATTTATCGAGAAAGGCTACAACTGATCCCCTATACTTGTGGGTCATCAAGAATCAACTCCCAGCTGAGTCAAGTGGTCATGATACCTAGACATTTTAAGTATGTGTTCACTGACAGAACTGTTCTCCTCCATCTTGCAGCTATAGAACTTGTTGGAGACTTCATATCTCTCAACCTGAGCATCTGCTTGAAATATTAACTTCAACTCTTGGAACATCTCATATGCTCCATGACATTCAAAACGTCTTTGAAGTCCCGGTTCTAGGCCATAAAGCATGGCACACTGAACTATCGAGTAGTCATCAGATCGAGCCTGCCAGACGTTCATAGCATCTACAGTAGCTCCTACAGCAGGTCTGTCACCTAGCGGTGCATCAAGGACATAATTCTTCTGTGCAGCAATGAGGATAATCCTCAAGTTACGGACCCAGTCTGTGTAGTTGCTACCATCATCTTTCAACTTAGCTTTCTCTAGGAACGCATTAAAATTCAGGGGAACGATAGCTCGGGCCATTGATCTACAACATAGATATGCAAAACTATTAAGACTAAGTTCATGATAAATTAAGTTGAATTAATCAAATTACTAATGAACTCCCACTTAAATAAACATCCCTTAAGTTATCTAAGTGATACATGATCCAAATCAACTAACCCATGTCCGATCATCACGTGAGATGGGGTAGTCATCAATGGTGAACATCTCTATGTTGATCATATCTACTATATGACTCACGTTCGACCTTTCGGTCTCCAGTGTTCCGAGACCATGTCTGTACATGCTAGGCTCGTCAAGTTTAACCCAAGTATTCTGCATGTGCAAAACTGTCTTACACCCGTTGTATTTGAACGTAGAGTCTATCACACCCGATCATCACGAGGTGCTTCAAAATGACGAACTTTGGCAACGATGCATACTCGGGGAGAACACTTTTATGTTGAAATTTAGTGAAGGGATCATCTTATAATGCTACCGCCGTTCTAAGCAAAATAAGATGCATAAAGGATAAACATCACATGCAATCAAAATATGTGACATGACATGGCCATCATCATCTTGTGCTTTTGATCTCCATCTCCAAAGCATCGTCATGATCTCCATCGTCACCGGCTTGACACCTTGATCTCCATCGTTGCGTCGGGGTCGTCTCGCCAACTACTGCTTCTACAACTATTGCTAACGCATAGCGATAAAGTAAAGCAATTACATGGCGCTTGCATTTCATACAATAATTAAGAGACAACCCTAAGGCTCCTGCTGGTTGTCGATATTACAAAACCTGATCATCTCATACATCAACATATATCACATCATATCTTGACCATATCACATCACAACATGCCCTGCAAAAACAAGTTAGACGTCCTCTACTTTGTTGTTGCAAGTTTTACGTGGCTGCTACGGGCTTCTAGCAAGAACCGTTCTTACCTACGCAAAAACCACAACGGTGATTTATCAAGTTTGCTGTTTTAACCTTCTTCAAGGACCGGCCGTAGTCAAATTCGATTCAACTAAAGTAGGAGAAACAGACACCCGCCAACCACCTTTATGCAAAACAAGTTGCATGTCAGTCGGTGGAACCGGTCTCATGTGCATGGACATGTAAGGTTGGTCCGGGCCACTTCATCCCACAATACCGCTGAATTAAAATAAGACATTGGTGGTAAGTAGTATGACTATCACTGCCCACAACTCTTTGTGTTCTACTCGTGCATATCATCTACGCATAGACCTGGCTCGGATGCCACTGTTGGGAAACATTGCATGGAAAACAAAACTTTTTCTACGCACACGCAAGATCTATCCATGGAGATGCATAGCAATGAGGGGGAGTGTGTGTCTACGTACCCTCGTAGACCATAAGAGTAAGCGTTTAGTAACGCAGTTGATGTAGTCGAACTTCTTCGCGATCCAACCGATCGAGTACCGAACGTACGGCACCTCCGCGTTCAGCACACGTTCAGCTCGGTGACGTCCTCGCCTTCTTGATCCAGTAAGACAGGGAAGTAGTGGATGAGTTCTGGCAGCACACCGGCGTGGTGACGGTGGTGGTGATGCTATCTCCGCAGGGCTTCGCCTAAGCACTATGAAAATATGACCGAGGGACAAAACTGTGAAGAGGGGCGTCGCACACGGCTATGCAATTGCCGTGTCTTTGTGTGGCGCCCCCTCCCATATATATAGGTGGGGGGAGGGAGGAGGCAGCCAGGAGGTGCCCCAAGTGGGGCCGAATCCCACTTGGGGTCCTGCCCCTAGCCGCGCCCCCTTGCCTTTTTAGGTGAGCGGGGAAAGGCAAGGGAGAGGGTGGCGCCCCCCCCCCCCCCCCGCCCTTTCCTTTCTCCCATGAGAAGGGGAAGGCAGGAGGGGCTAGCCCTCCCCCCTTTCCTTCCCTAGGGCCGGCGGCCAGGGAGAGGGGCGCGCCAGCCCCCTTGTGGGCTGGTGTGTCTCTCCCCTTGGCCCATTGGCCCATATACCTCCCGGGGGTGTCCGGAACCCCTTCCGGCGATCCGATGACTACCCGGTACACTCCGAAACTCTTCCGGTGTCCGAATATCATCATCCTATATATCAATATTTACCTCCGGACCATTTTGGAGCTCCTCGTCATGTCCGTGATCTCATCCGGGACTCCGAACAACATTCGATCACCAAATCATATAACTCATATAACACTATATCGTCAACGAACGTTAAGCTTGCGGACCCTACGGGTTCGAGAACTATGTAGACATGACCGAGACACCTCTCTGGTCAATAACCAATAGCGAAACCTGGATGCCCATATTGGCTCCTGCATATTCTATGAAGATCTTTATCGGTTGAACCTTATGACAACAAACGTAATTCCCTTTGTCCATCGATATGTTACTTGCCCGAGATTTAATCATCGGTATCTTCATACCTAGTTCAATCTTGTTACCGGCAAGTCTCTTTACTTGTTCCGTAATACATCATCTTGCAACTAACTCCTTAGTCACTTTGCTTGCATGGCTTCTTATGATGTGTATTACCGAGAGGGCCCGGAGATACCTTCCCGATACTCGAAGTGACAAATCCTAATCTCGATCTATGCCAACTCAACAAACACCTTCAAAGATACCTATAGAGCATCTTTATGATCACCCAGTTACATTGTGATGTTTGATAGCACACAAGGTATTCCTCCGGTATCCGGGAGTTGCATAATCTCATAGTCGAAGGAATATGTATTTGACATTCAAGAAAGCAGTAGCAATAAACTGAACGATCATATGCTAAGCTAACGGATGGGTATTGTCCATCACATCATTCTCCTAATGATGTGATCCCATTATCAAATGACAACACATGTCTATGGTTAGGAAACCTTAACCATCTTTGATCAACGAGGTAGTCTAGTAGAGGCTTACTAGGGACACGGTGTTTGTTTATGTATTCACACATGTATTTAAGTTTCCGATCAATACAATTCTAGCATGAATAATAAACCATTATCATGAATAAGGAAATATAAAATAACAACTTTATTATTGCCTCTAGGGCATATTTCCTTCAATGTTCTCCTCGATGTTCTTCGAAATCTATTTGATGTAATGACTTTTTGCGGTGTGTTTGTTGGGATCCGATGAATTGTGAGTTTATGATCAGTTCTATCTATGAATATTATTTGAGTCCTTTTTGAACTCTTTTATGCATGATTGTTATAGCCTCATATTTCTTCTCTGAAACTTTGGTTCGGTTTGGCCAACTAGATTGATTTTTCTTGCCATGGGAAGATGTGCTTTGTGATGGTTTCGATCTTGCGGTGCTCAATCTCAGTGACATAAGGAGACATGACATGCATGTATCGTTGCCATTAAGGATAAAAGGATGGGGTCTATTCTTACATGAATAGATCTTGTCTACATCATGTCATCGTTCTTATTGCATTACTCTGTTACTTCATGAACGCTAGATGCATGCTGGATAGCGGTCGATGTGTGGAGTAATAGTAGTAGATGAAGGCAGGCGTCGGTCTACTAATCTTGGACGTGATGCCTATATACATGATCATTGCCTTGAATATCGTCATGATTATTCAATTTTCTATCAATTGCCCAACAATAATTTGTTTACCCACCGTATGCTATCTTTTCGAGAGAAGTCTCTAGTGAAATCTACGGCCCCCGGGTCTATTTCCTATCATATTAAAACCAAAAATACCTTGCTGCAATTTTTATTTATATATTTTATTTTGTGTTTTTGTTAGATCTATTTATCAAATCTCATATAACTTAATCTATCTCAATACCGAGGAGGGATTGACAACCCCTCTTACGCGTTGGATTGCAAGTATTTGTTATTTGTGTGCATGTGTTGTTTACATAGTGTGGATGGATCCTCCTACTGGATTGATAACCTTGGTTTCATAACTGAGGGAAATACTTACCGTTGTTGTGTGATACGCCTCCAACGTATCTATAATTTTTGATTGTTCCATGCTATTATATTATCTGTTTTGGATGTTTTATATGCATTAATATGCTATTTTATATTTTTTTGGGACTAACCTATTAACCTAGAGCCCAGTGCCAGTTCCTGTTTTTTCCCTGTTTTTGAGTTTCGCAGGAAAGGAATACCAAACGGAGTCCAAACGGAATAAAACTTTCGCGATGATCTTTCTTGGACCAAAAGGAAACCAGAGGACTTGGAGTGCAAGTCAGAGAAGCCACGAGGCGGCCACAAGGATGGAGGGCGCGCCCCCCACCCTTGTGGGCCCCTCGTGCATCTCCTGACCTAATTCTTTCGCCTATATATACTCTTATATGCCCAAACCACCAGAGGCATCCACGAAAAGACTTTTCCACCGATTTGGTTTGGCCAACTAGATTGGTTTTTCTTGCAATGGGAGAAGTGCTTAGCTTTGGGTTCAATCTTGCGGTGTCCTTTCCCAGTGATAGTAGGGGCAGCAAGGCACGTATTGTATTGTTGCCATCGAGGATAAAAAGATGGGGTTTTCATCATATTGCTTGAGTTAATTCCTCTACATCATGTCATCTTTCTTAATGCGTTACTCTATTCTTCATGAACTTAATACTCTAGATGCAGGCAGGAGTCGGTCGATGTGAGGAGTAATAGTAGTAGATGCATAATCGTTTCGGTCTACTTGACACGGATGTGATGCCTATATTCATGATCATTGCCTTAGATATCGTCATAACTTTGCGCTTTTCTATCAATTGCTCGGTAGTAAATTGTTCACCCACCGTATTATTTTCTATCTTGAGAGAAGCCTCTAGTGAAACCTATGGCCCCCGGGTCTATTTTCCATCAAACAATCTTCTACTTTCCAATCTACGAGTTTCTGATCTACTATTTTGCAATCTTTTACTTTCCAATCTATAAAACAAAAATACCAAAAATATATTTACTTTACCATTTATCTATCTTTATCAGATCTCACTTTTGCGAGTAACCATGAAGGGATTGACAACCCCTTATCGCGTTGGGTGCAAGTTTGGTGTTTGTTTGTGCAGGTATTCGGTGACTTGTGTGTTGTCTCCTACTGGATTGATACCTTGGTTCTCAAAACTGAGGGAAATACTTACTCTACTTTGCTGCATCACCCTTTCCTCTTCAAGGGAAAAACCAACGCAAGCTCAAGAAGTAGCATTGTGCTGCATCATCATCTCCTCTTCGGGGAAATACCAAAGCAGATACAAGCAATCACCGCGCGGGAAAAAGCGGCATCGCGCGTGGCAGTTTTGGTGCGTGCTGTCCAGTGCGCTGGATAAAAGCCACGCGCGGGCGCCCGCCAATCGCCACCCTTTGCCTCACTCCGCGCCTTCTCCCTCGTCTCTTCGGTGCCCTACTGCCGCCGCACCTTCTCCCCCCACCTCTTCCAGCGCCCCGCCGCCGCTGCACCTTCTCCCCCCTGCCTCCAGCGCGCCGCCATGCCGCCGCACCCCCGGAGTAGCTCCGGCTTCCGCGGCGTCCGCCTCCGCTCCTCCGGCGATACACGCCTTGGGCTCGGAATGTTCGAGACCGCCCACAAGGCCACCCGCGCGTACGACTTGGCGGCGTGGCGCCTAAGGAGGCCCCGGGCGCAGATGAACTTCTCTGATGTGCGGACACGCGAGCAGGCATAGGAACTCGCGCCTCCCTCGCGACTAATCACCAAGGAGTATCGCCGCGTCCAGCGGAGGCGGGAACGCCGCCTCCTCATCACCGAGGTGGATGAGCACGCCATGGCGGTGTGGCGCGAGCGCTTCCCACAGGACGTCGTCGCCGAGAACAAGTTCTGGGTGCAGAGGAGGGCGGAGCGAGCCGCACGTCGGGCGGACAAGCGTGCGTGGAAGGCACTGGCAGAAGCCCGGTGCGAGCTGGGATCTGCGTCGACCTGGGACGAGGAAGATCCTTGGTGGGTCGACGCGTTTATGTCGTTGGACTACACCACCGAGTAGGACAAGGAGTAGTTTATCTAGTTTTATTTGCATCATTTTATCTAGTTTTATTTGCATCGTATGAACTAGCTTGTGTTGTGGGGCTTGAATATGCTATGAATTTGAACTATGTGTTATTTCGTATGTGTTGTTTCAATTTTTTTCCAAGCACCTGGCGCAGATGATTGGCATGATCTTCGAGGGTTTTGCTGAAGATGAGAATATCGTCGAAGAACAGCAGTACACAGTGTCTCAGCAGAAGGTGAAGAGTTGTGTGTATTGCTCCATTGAATGTTGCTGGCCCCCCGGCGAGTCCAAATGAAACAACCTTAAATTCATAGTGGCATGAGTGCGTCTGGAACACTGTTTTGTATTCCTCTCCTTCCGCCAAGCGAATCTGATGATACCCCGCTCTCAGGTCAAGCGAATTTGATGTTGATCGTGCCTGAAGCGTGTGCACAGGAGGGAAGTGAACGACTCCCAATCGAATTCAGAGAGCCATTTCTGACTTGACTAAAGCCAAATGAAAGCAGAGCCCGAAAAATTAAGAGCGGCCATAGGAACCCAAAACGATGGGTGAATAGCAAACATATGGAAATATTGTCCACAGAGGGTTTTCCAGAGGTTAGGATTTTCGCCGGAAAATTGTGGGAAAGAGATCGAAGGGTGTGCTTGCTCGAGCCCCGAAAGGAGTTGGCTAGCGTGAACAAAGGGGGATAGAGCGACAGGTGAAGAGAGCATGGAATCGAACTGACCAGCTGCCGGATACGGCGGCGGCGTCTGGAATGCCGCCGGGGGCCCCCGAGGAAGGTTGATGACGCTGTGGCCCGTAGGCCCTTGGATGGTCCTCCTCATCCTCTTTGGTGCGTGATGGCTGCGCTTGTTGCAACGCAGCGACCGCATCGCCGAGATCGGCGACGCGCCGCTCCATGTCAAGACGCCACGCGAGCAGATCATCGATCTTGGCCGCCGTTTGCTGCTGAGCCTTGGTGTTGGCATCGATCGAGGTTTGAATATGCGACTCGAACCGATCTAGGAAGGCCTTGACGCTCGGATCCATCGCTTCCAGTAGTTCCCGACCGTGTCGTAGTCCCTGCATCTCGACGATGGCCGCCAGAGCGAAACGGAGAGAGGGGTGGGTCTGGTCTCTGATACCAGATGATAGGGATGACCCAGGGAATGGGTATAGTTGGTAGCAATCTCTTCCTCACGATGAGTTCTAGTGGCAATTACACAAGGATTACAGAATTCAAGCTAGGGTTCATGAGGTACAGAGGAGTGAAAGGGGAATTTGGGAGGTAGGTGGAGCCGTGCCGTCTACCATTGATCCGCTGGATGCCAGCCTCTCCCTTGCCTTCGGAGCTAAGTAGGTCTTGGCTTGGGCGCAGCCCACTCGGGACCCATGTATCTTGAGTTGGGCTTCCTAGCGCGGCTGGGCAGTGCCACGACTTGGTGTCGGTCACTGGTTGCTAGGCCGTCAGTACCAGGGGTGCTAACATCCCCTCCTCCTTGAGTGGCGGCTTGTCCCCAAGCCGCAGCATGTGGAAAACGAGCTTGCAAAGCTTGACGGTCCTCCCAGGTGTCGTCCATGTTCGCAGCTCCCGTCCATTTGACCTTGACTTGCTTGATCATCTCCCCATTTCGATGTTGCCACTTGGACTGGAGAATTTCACTGGGTACAGCGAGATCGTTAGAGTGGCAAGGAAGTTCAGGTAAGGCTATCATACCTGGCAGAAGAGCTCGACGCAGTTGCGATACGTGAAACACCGGATGCACCATGGCTTGTGGTGGGAGCTGGAGCTTGTAGGCCACCGCATTGATTTTTGCCACGATTGGGAATGGCCCATAGAATTTGAACAACAATTTGTGATTTGCACGGGGGGCGATGGATGTCTGAATATAAGGCTGAAGTTCCAGGTACACCTGATCGCCCACAGAGAACTCTCTGAATTTACGTTTCTAATCAGCTTGCATCTTCATGTAGTTCTTGGCGCGATGAAGGTGCTATTGTACCAAAGACTGCATTACTGCCCGTTCTTCCAACCAGGCTGATAAAGAAGGGACTGAACATGAGTTGTATTCCGAGATACTCCAGTGTTTAGGCTCATGGCCAAACATTGCTTTGAATGGGGACATGCCGATCGCGGAATGCGCGGAATTATACCAAAACTGGGCCAAAGGTATCCAGAAACTCCAGTGCTTCGGGCACGCATGTGTGAAGCAACGCAGAAATGTTTCCACACACTGATTGACCCTCTCCGTATGTCCATCCGACTGCGGGTGATTTGTTGTACTCATGCGCAACTCTGTATCGGCATACTTGAACAGCTCCTGCCAAAAATGACTGGTGAACACCGGGTCTCGGTCTGAGATGATCGCTCCTGGCAGCCCGTGTATCTTGTAAATCTGGGTCATATAAAGGAGAGCCACCTTGGCTGCTGTATACGGGTGTGCCAAAGGTAGAAAGTGAGCGTATCTCGTGCGCTTATCCACAATCACCCATAAGCAGTTGTATGCCCCGGACTGAGGTAAGCCATCCACAAAGTCCATAGTGATTAGGTCCCATGGTTCCTTCGGAATGGGCAGAGGGTGTAGCAGACCTGGAGATGCGGTTCTGTCTGGCTTGGCTTGTTGACATATTTGACAGCACTAAACGTACTGCTGCACATGTGCTTTCATCTTTGGCCAGGCAAAGAGGCAGCGGACTCGTCGATAGGTCACTGGGTACCCAGAGTGCCCGCCCAAAGAGCTGTCGTGGAATGCACCAATGATCTGCTGTTGAAGTGCCGTGGAGCCTCCCAACCAGATGCGCCCTCTGAAATGTAGGATTCCTTGTTGGAGCGAGAATCTCCCTTTGTCATCTGGCCTTACAGCGAGTCGCTCGAGTAGTCGTTGAGCCTGTGGGTTGCTGTTGTAGCTGTTGACGATGTCCTCTAGCCAAGCAGGTTGGCAAACAGTGATTGCAGACAGGATTGCAACAGGATTAGCGCGAGACAGAGCATCTGCCGCTGTGTTTTCTGAGCCCTTTTTGTACCTGATCTTGTATTGAAGGCCCAGCAATTTGGTAAAAGCCTTTTGCTGCCATGGTGTAGTGAGTCGTTGTTGCTCAAGATGGATTAAACTTCTCTGATCCGTGTATATTACGAACTCTGCATGCTGGAGGTACAGTCGCCATTGGTCCACTGCCACTATGATGGCTAGGAATTCCTTCTCATATGTGGACAGTCCTTGATACCTTGGGGAAAGGGCCTTGCACATAAAAGCTATTGGGTGCCCGCGTTGTTGCAACACAGCTCCGATTCCTTTGTCGCTAGCATCCGTTTCCACCACAAACTGCTCTTGAAAGTCCGGCAATGCCAACACAGGGGCTGCTGTTAGCTATTGCTTGAGCAGTTGGAAAGCAATGTCAGTGTTGCTTGTCCACACAAACGGCACACCTTTTTTCAGAAGGTTTAAAAGAGGTTGAGCAATGACCCCGAAATTGCGCACAAAGCGCCTGTAATATCCGGCTAGCCCCAGGAAACTGCGAACCCCTTTGACATCCGATGGTGTTGCCCAGTTAACTACTGCTTGAATCTTACTGGTCTCGGTGGCAACTCTTTTGTCACTGATGACGTGCCCGAGATAGGATAACTGACATTGGCCAAATTCACATTTCGATAGCTTCACTTTCCATTGGTCCCGCTACAGCAATTGAAACACCTGGCGCAGATGATTGGCATGATCTTTGAGGGTTTTGCTGAAGATGAGAATATCATCAAAGAACAGCAGTACACAGTAGCAGAGGGTGAAGAGTTGTGTGTATTGCTCCATTGAATGTTGCTGGCCCCCCGGCGAGTCCAAATGAAACAACCTTGAATTCATAGTGGCATGAGTGTTTTGTATTCCTCTCCTTCCGCCAAGCAAACCTGATGATACCCCGCCCTCAGGTCAAGCTTTGAGAACCATACTGCTCCATGTAATTCATCCAAGAGCTCTTCGATCACTGGCACTGGAAATTTGCCGATCACGATGAGTGCATTCAGATGCCTATAGTCCACACATAGCCTCCATGTGCCGTCCTTCTTTTTGACCAGGATGACTGGTGAAGAAAACGGGCTGGAAATTTTCTGGATGATGCCTTGTCAAATCAGTTCTGCTATTTGAGCATCTATCTCATCTTTGTGGTCTGGTTTGTGGCGGTAAGGACGGATGTTGACTGGCTGGGCTCCCGGGATTAAAGGTATCTTATAATCACAATCGCGTCGGGGTGGCAGTCCCACTGGTTCCCCAAAGACTACAGAGAAATCATCCACCACCTGCTAAATACTTACAGGCACTGCACTCGGGCTGTCCTCTTTAGTGGTTACTGCACAAATATACACCATGTGGGAAATGGCCCCTGTTCTGCATAGGTTCTGCAATTGCAAGGCATTGATGACTGAACATTCAGAAGATTGAGCCTCATGCCCTTGTAGACGTGTGACGCCCTCCGAAGATGTGATCTCAATGAGTTTGGCGCGCCAATCCACTGTCATAGGACTGTTTGCCTCCAGTCAGTGCATCCCTAAGATCGCATCATATGTACCCAGTGACAGTATCTTCATATATGTGATAAACTCGCTGCCTTGTGTACACCAAGCGCAAGCTGGCAGAGAAGCTCACCACCGTCAGCTACGCGAACCTTAGAAGGGCGCAGCAGTGGGCGTGTTCCTGACAGCTTGTCCGCCAATGTTTGATTGAGGAACGATGTGGAGCTGCCAGAATCCACCAACATAAGCACCTCGTGGCCTTGGATCCATGCATGCAACTGGAATGCCTTCACGGCCACACCACCAGATAGAGCCTGACGAGAAATGGCCATGACCGTGTCGGTTGACGGAGCCGTAGATGAGTTGTCGAAGGTGTCGTTGATGCCGAACAGGTCGACCAGCTCCTCGACGACATGGAGCTGGACCGATGTGGGGCACACGTGCTCATGGCCCCATCGCTCGCCGCACTTGAAACAGAGGCCGCGTGCACGGCGGTAGTCACGCAAGGTCTTGAGCTTGGTCGTGTCCGCCTGCGCTGCGTCAGTTCCACGACGATCCGCCGCGAGTGCGACTGGCACAGGACGCGCTAGTGGCGGAGGTAGGGGTAGAGGAGTGCCTGTTCGTGGCACCGTCTCGGGCGGTCGAGGCAGCGAGCCGAACACCCCATCCGCCACTTATTCCTGTAGCAGAGCCAGAGCGCACGTCGTGTCCAGATCGGGCGGTCTCTGGACCAACACCACGGCTCGGATGTCCTTCCGCAGTCCCTCGACAAAAGGAGTCAGATAATAAAATGGGTGAATACTGTCCGAGTAGGAGCTCAAGTGATTGATAATTAACTTAAATTGCTCAATGTACTGCACAACAGTAGAAGTTTGATGGACAGTATAGAATTGTCGGATCAACATTTGATGTCGATCGCGCCCGAAGCGTGTGCACAGGAGGGAAGTGAACGACCCCCAATCGAATTCAGAAAGCCTTTTCTGAATTGACGAAAGCCAAATGGAAGCAGAGCCCGAAAAATTAAGAGCGGCCATAGGAACCCAAAATGATTGGAGAATAGCGAACATATGGAAATATTGTTCACAGAGGGTTTTCCAGAGGTTAGGATTTTCGCCGAAAAATTGTGGGAAAGAGATCGAAGGGTGTGCTTGCCCAAGCCCAGAAAGGAGCTGGCTAGCGTGAGCAAAGGGGGATAGAGCGACAGGTGAAGAGAGCATGGAATCGAACTGACCAGCTGTCGGATGCGGCGGCGGTGTCTAGAACGCCGCCGGGGGCCCCCGAGCAAGGTTGATGACGCCGTGGCCCGTAGGCCCTTGGATGGTTGCCGTGGCGCCTGCCGTGGGGCCGATGCGGGCACCTGATGCCACGGTCGATAGAGGCTGCGTCGTGGCTGTCGGGTCCTTCTAATCCTCCTTGGTGCATGATGGCTGCGCTTGTTGCAACTCAGCGACCGCATCGCCGAGATCGGCGACGCGCCGCTCCATGTCAGGATGCCACGCAAGCAGATCATCGATCTTGGCCGCCGTTTGCTGCTGAGCCCTGGTGTTGGCGTCGATCGAGGTTTGAATCTGCGACTTGAACCGATCTAGGAAGGCCTTGATGCTCGAATCCATCACTTTCAGTAGTTCCCGACCGTGTCGTAGTCCCCGCGTCTCGATGATGGGCGCCAAAGCAAAACAGAGAGAGGGGTGGGTCTGGTCTCTGATACCAGATGATAGGGATGACCCAGGGAATGGGTATAGTTGGTAGCAATCTCTTCCTCACGATGAGTTCCAGTGCCAATTACACAAGGATTATAGAATTCAAGCTAGGGTTCATGAGGTACAGAGGAGTGAAAGGGGAATTTGGGAGGTAGGTGGAGCCGTGCCGTCTACCGTTGATCCGCTGGATGCCAGCCTTGTTGGGTAACGTAGTAATAATTCAAAATTTTCCTACGTGTCACCAAGATCAATCTAGGAGATGCTAGCAACAAGTGAGAGGGAGTGCATCTTCATACCCTTGAAGATCGCTAAGCGGAAGCGTTACAAGAACGCGGTTGATGGAGTCGTACTCGCGGCGATTCAAATCGCGAAAGATCCGATCCAAGCGCCGAACGGACAGCGCCTCCGCGTTCAACACACGTACAGCCCGGGGACGTCTCCTCCTTCTTGATCCAGCAAGGGGAGAGGAGAAGTTGAGGGAGAGCTCCGACAGCACGACGGCGTGGTGGTGGAGCTTGCGGTTCTCCGGCAGGGCTTCGCCAAGCACTACGGAGGAGGAGGAGGAGTTGGAGGGGGGAAGGGCTGCGCCAGGGGAAGGGTGTCAGCTCCGATGCACCTCCCCACTATATATAGGGGTGGAGGGGGCTGTTTTCTTGCCCTCCAAGTGCATTGGGGCGTTGGCAAAGGTGGGAGGAAAGTAATCCCATCCTTTCCTTTCCCCGCCGATTGTTATCCCCCCTTTTTAGGGATCTTGATCTTATCCCTTCGGGATATGATCTTATTCCTTCTAAGGGGGGATCTTGGTGCGCCTTGACCAGGGGTGTGGGGCCTTGCCCCCACTACCCACGTTCATGTGGGTCCCCCCATGCAGGTGGGCCCCACTCCGGAACCTTCTAGAACCTTCCCGGTACAATACCGAAAAATCCCGAACATTTTCTGGTGGCCAAAATAGGACTTTCCATATATAAATCTTTACCTCTGAACCATTTTGGAACTCCTCGTGATGTCCGGGATCTCATTCGAGACTCCGAACAACTTTCGGTAACCACATACAATTCCCATTACAACTCTAGCGTCACCGAACCTTAAGTGTGTAGACCCTACGGGTTCGGGAACCATGCAGACATGACCGAGACACCTCTCCGGCCAATAACCAATAGCGGGATCTGGATACCCATATTGGCTCCCACATGTTCCACGATGATCTCATCGGATGAACCACGATGTCGGGGATCCAATTAATCCCGTATACAATTCCCTTTGTCCATCGGTATGTTACTTGCCTGAGATTCGATCGTCGGTATCCCTATACCTTGTTCAATCTCATTACCGGCAACTCTCTTTACTCGTTCTGTAACACATGATCTCGTGACTAAATCCTTAGTCACATTGAGCTCATTATGATGATGTATTACCGAGTGGGCCCAGAGATACCTCTCCATCACACGGAGTGACAAATCCCAGTCTCGATTCGTGCCAACCCAACAGACACTTTCGGAGATACCTGTAGTGCACCTTCATAGTCACCCAGTTACGTTGTGACATTTGATACACCCAAAGCATTCCTACGGTATCTGGGAGTTGCACAATCTAATGGTTTAAGGAAATGATACTTGGCATTAGAAAAGCTCTAGCAAACGAACTACACGATCTTGTGCTATGCTTTGGATTGGGTCTTGTCCATCACATCATTCTCCTAATGATGTCATCCCATTATCAACGACATCCAATGTCCATGGTCAGGTAACCACAACCATCTATTGATCAACGAGCTAGTCAACTAGAGGCTCACTAGGGACATGCTGTGGTCTATGTATTCACACATGTATTACGGTTTCTGGTTAATACAATTATAGCATGAACAATAGACAATTATCATGAACAAGGAAATATAATAATAACCATTTTATTATTGCCTCTAGGGCATATTTCCAACAGTCTCCCACTTGCACTAGAGTCAATAATCTAGTTACATTGTGATGAATTGAACACCCATAGAGTTCTGGTGTTGATCATGTTTTGCTCGTGGAAGAGGTTTAGTCAACGGATCTGCGACATTCAGATCTGTATGTACTTTACAAATATCTATGTCTCCATCTTGAATATATTCACGAATGGAGTTGAAGCGGCGCTTGATATGCTTGGTCTTCTTGTGAAACCTGGGCTCCTTGGCAATGGCAATAGCTCCAGTGTTGTCACAGAAGAGAGTCATCGGGCCCGACGCATTGGGAATCACTCCTAGGTCGGTGATAAACTCCTTCATCCAGACTCCTTCCTGAGCTGCTTCTGAAGCAGCTATGTACTCCGCTTCACATGTAGATCCCGCCACGACGCTTTGCTTGCAACTGCACCAGCTGACTGCCCCACCATTCAAAATGTACACGTATCCGGTTTGTGACTTGGAGTCATCTAGATCTGTGTCAAAGCTAGCATCGACGTAACCCTTTACGACGAGCTCTTCGGCACCTCCATAAACGAGAAACATATCCTTAGTCCTTTTCAGGTACTTCAGGATATTCTTGACCGATGTCCAGTGTTCCTTTCCGGGATCACATTGGTACCTCCCTACCAAACTTATGGCAAGGTTCACATCAGGTCTGGTACACAGCATGGCATACATAATAGAGCCTATGGCTGAGGCATAGGGGAGGACACTCATCTTTTCTCTTTCTTCTGCCGAGGTCGGGCGTTGAGCTGCGCTCAATCCCACACCTTGCAATACAGGCAAGAACCCCTTCTTGGACTGATCCATATTGAACTTCTTCAATATCTTGTCAAGGTATGTGCTTTGTGAAAGACCAATGAGGCGTCTCGATCTATCTCTATAGATCTTGATGCCTAATATGTAAGCAGCTTCTCCAAGGTCCTTCATTGAAAAACACTTATTCAAGTAGGCCTTTATGCTTTCCAAAAGTTCTATATCATTTCCCATCAACAGTATGTCATCCACATATAATATGAGAAATGCTACAGAGCTCCCACTCACTTTCTTGTAAATACAAGCTTCTCCATAAGTTTGTATAAACCCAAACGCTTTGATCACTTCATCAAAGCGAATGTTCCAACTCCGAGATGCTTGCACCAGCCCATAGATGGAGCGCTAGAGCTTGCATACTTTGTCAGCATTCTTAGGATCGACAAAACCTTCCGGCTACATCATATACAATTCTTCCTTAAGGAAACCATTAAGGAATGCCGTTTTGACGTCCATTTGCCAGATCTCATAATCATAGAATGCGGCAATTGCTAACATGATTCGGACGGACTTCAGCTTCGCTACGGGTGAGAAGGTCTCATCGTAGTCAACCCCTTGAACTTGTCGATAACCCTTAGTGACACGCCGAGCCTTATAGACGGTCACATTGCCATCCGCGTCAGTCTTCTTCTTAAAGATCCACTTATTCTCTATGGCTTGCCGATCATCGGGCAAGTCCGTCAAAGTCCATACTTTGTTTTCATACATGGATCCTATCTCGGATTTCATGGCTTCAAGCCATTTGTTGGAATCCGGGCCCGCCATCGCTTCTTCATAGTTCGAAGGTTCACCGTTGTCTAACAACATGATTTCCAGGACCGGGTTGCCGTACCACTCTGGTGCGGAACGTGTCCTCGTGGACCTACGAAGTTCAGTAGCAACTTGACCCGAAGTTTCATGATCATCATCATTAACTTCCTCTCTAGTCGGTGCAGGCACCACAGAAACATCTTCCTGAGTTGCGCTACTCTCCGGTTCAAGAGGGGGTACCTCGTCAAGTTCTACTTTCCTCCCACTTACTTCTTTCGAGAGAAACTCTTTCTCCAGAAAGGATCCATTCTTGGCAACAAAGATCTTGCCTTCGGATTTGAGGTAGAAGGTATACCCAATAGTTTCCTTAGGGTATCCTATGAAGACGCATTTTTCTGATTTGGGTTCGAGCTTCTCAGGTTGAAGTTTCTTGACATAAGCATCGCATCCCCAAACTTTCAGAAACGACAGCTTAGGTTTCTTCCCAAACCATAATTCATACGGTGTCGTCTCAACGGATTTAGACGGTGCCCTATTTAAAGTGAATGCGGCAGTCTCTAAAGCATAACCCCAAAATGATAGCGGTAGATCGGTAAGAGACATCATAGATCGCACCATATCCAATAGAGTGCGATTACGACGTTCGGACACACCATTACGCTGAGGTGTTCCAGGCGGCGTGAGTTGTGAAACAATTCCACATTTCCTTAAGTGCGTGCCAAACTCGTGACTCAAGTATTCTCCTCCACGATCTGATCGTAAGAACATTATTTTCCTGTCACGTTGATTCTCTACCTCGCTCTAAAATTCCTTGAACTTTTCAAAGGTCTCAGACTTGTGTTTCATTAAGTAGACATACCCATATCTACTTAAGTCATCAGTGAGGGTGAGAACATAACGATAGCCACCGCGAGCCTCAACGCTCATTGGACCGCATACATCAGTATGTATTATTTCCAACAAGTTGGTTGCTCGCTCCATTGTTCCGGAGAACGGAGTCTTGGTCATTTTGCCCATGAGGCATGGTTCGCACGTGTCAAATGATTTATAATCAAGAGACTCCAAAAGTTCATCTGCATGGAGTTTCTTCATGCGTTTGACACCAATGTGACCAAGGCGGCAGTGCCACAAGTATGTGGGACTATCATTATCAACCTTACATCTTTTGGCATTCACACTATGAATATGTGTAACATCACGTTCGAGATTCAATAAAAATAAACCATTGACCAGCGGGGCATGACCATAAAACATATCTCTCATATAAATAGAACAACCATTATTCTCGGATTTAAATGAGTAGCCATCTCGCATTAAACGAGATCCAGATACAATGTTCATGCTCAAAGCTGGCACTAAATAACAATTATTGAGGTTTAAAACTAATCCTGAAGGTAAATGTAGAGGTAGCATGCCGACGGTGATCACATCGACCTTGGAACCATTCCCAACGCGCATCGTCACCTCATCCTTCGCCAGTCTCCGCTTATTCCGCAGCTCCTGTTTTGAGTTACAAATGTGAGCAACCGCACCGGTATCAAATACCTAGGAGCTACTACGAGCGCTGGTAAGGTACACATCAATAACATGTATATCATATATACCTTTGGCGTTGCCGGCCTTTTTATCCGCTAAGTACTTGGGGCAGTTCCGCTTCCAGTGACCATTTCCCTTGCAATAAAAGCACTCAGTCTCAGGCTTGGGTCCATTCTTTGGCTTCTTCCCGGCAACTGACTTACCGGGCGCGGCAACTCCCTTGCCGTCCTTCTTGAAGTTCTTCTTACCCTTGCCTTTCTTGAAACTAGTGGTCTTATTCACCATCAACACTTGATGTTCCTTTTTGATCTCCACCTCCACTGATTTCAGCATTGAATATAACTCAGGAATGGACTTCTCCATCCCTTGCATATTGTAGTTCATCACAAAGCTCTTGTAGCTAGGTGGAAGCGACTGGAGGATCCTGTCAATGACCGAGTCATCTGGAAGATTAACTCCCAGCTGAGACAAGCGGTTGTTCAACCCAGACATTTTTAGTATATGCTCACTGACAGAGCTGTTTTCCTCCATCTTACAACTGTAGAACTTGTCGGAGACTTCATATCTCTCGACCCGGGCATGAGCTTGGAAAACCATTTTCAGCTCTTGGAACATCTCATATGCTCTGTGTTGCTCAAAACGCTTTTGGAGCCCCGGTTCTAAGCTGTAAAGCATGCCGCACTGAACCAGGGAGTAATCATCACTACGCGACTGCCAGGCGTTCATAACGTCTTGAGTTGCTGGGAAAATGGGTGCGTCACCTAGCGGTGCTTCAAGGACATATGCTTTCTTGGCAGCTATGAGGATGATCCTCAAGTTACGGACCCAGTACGTATAGTTGCTACCATCGTCTTTCAGCTTGGTTTTCTCTAGGAACGCGTTGAAGTTGAGGGCAACATTAGCGTGGGCCATTGGATCTACAAGATAGGTTGTAAAGACAATTTTAGACTAAGTTCATGATAATTAAGTTCATCTAATCAAATTATTTAATGAACTCCCACTCAGATAGACATCCCTCTAGTCATCTAAGTGATACATGATCCAAATCGACTAGGCCGTGTCCGATCATCACGTGAGACGGGCTAGTCATCAACGGTGAACATCTCCATGTTGATCGCATCTACTATACGACTCATGTTCGACCTTTCGGTCTCTCGTGTTCCAAGGCCATGTCTGTACATGCTAGGCTCGTCAAGTCAACCTAAGTGTTTCGCATGTGTAAATCTGGCTTACACCCGTTGTATGCGAACGTTAGAATCTATCACACCCGATCATCATGTGGTGCTTCGAAACAATGAACCTTCGCAACGGTGCACACTTAGGGGGAACACATTTCTTGAAATTTTTAGTGAGGGATCATCTTATTTATGCTACCGTCGTTCTAAGCAAATAAGATGTAAACATGATAAACATCACATGCAAATCATAAAGTGACATGATATGGCCAATATCATCTTGCGCTTTTGATCTCCATCTTCGAGGCGCGGCATGATCACCATCGTCACCGGCATGACACCATGATCTCCATCATCGTGTCTTCATGAAGTTGTCTCGCCAACTATTACTTCTACTACTATGGCTAACGGTTAGCAATAAAGTAATTACATGGCGTTTTCATTGACACGCAGGTCATACAATAAATTAAGACAACTCCTATGGCTCCTGCCGGTTGTCATACTCATCGACATGCAAGTCGTGATTCCTATTACAAGAACATGATCAATCTCATACATCACATATATAACTCATCACATCCTTTTGGCCATATCACATCACATAGCATACCCTGCAAAAACAAGTTAGACGTCCTCTAATTGTTGTTGCATGTTTTACGTGACTGCTATGGGTTTCTAGCAAGAACGTTTCTTACCTACGCAAAAGCCACAACGGTGATATGCCAATTGATATTTACCCTTCATAAGGACCCTCTTCATCGAATCCGATCCGACTAAAGTGGGAGAGACAGACACCCGCTGGCCACCTTATGCAACAAGTGCATGTCAGTCGGTGGAACCTGTCTCACATAAGCGTACGTGTAAGGTCGGTCCGGGCCGCTTCATCCCACAATGCCGCCGAATCAAGATAGGACTAGTAACGGTAAGCAAATTGAACAAATCATCGCCCACAACTACTTGTGTTCTACTCGTGCATAGAATCTACGCATAGACCTAGCTCATGATGCCATTGTTGGGTAACGTAGTAATAATTCAAAAATTTCCTACGTGTCACCAAGATCAATCTAGGAGATGCTAGCAACAAGTGAGAGGGAGTGCATCTTCATACCCTTGAAGATCACTAAGCAAAAGCGTTACAAGAACGCGGTTGATGGAGTCGTACTCGCGGCGATTCAAATCGCGGAAGATCCGATCCAAGCGCCGAACGGACGGCGCCTCTGCGTTCAGCACACGTACAGCCCGGGGACGTCTCCTCCTTGTTGATCCATCAAGGGGAGAGGAGAAGTTGAGGGAGAGCTCCGGCAGCACGACGACGTGGTGGTGGAGCTTGCGGTTCTCCGGCAGGGCTTCGCCAAGCACTACGGAGGAGGAGGAGGAGTTGGAGGGGGGAAGGGCTGCGCCAGGGGAAGAGTGTCAGCTCCCATGCACCTCCCCACTATATATAGGGGTGGAGGGGGCTGGTTTCTTGCCCTCCAAGTCCATTGGGGCGTTGGCAAAGGTGGGAGGAAAGAAATCCCATCCTTTCCCTTCCCCACCGATTTTTATCCCCCCTTTTTAGGGATCTTGATCTTATCCCTTCGGGATATGATCTTATTCCTTCTAAGGGGGGATCTTGGTGCGCCTTGACCAGGGGTGTGGGGCCTTGCCCCCACTACCCACATTCATGTGGGTCCCCCCATGCAGGTGGGCCCCACTCCGGAACCTTCTAGAACCTTCCCGGTACAATATCGAAAAATCCCGAATATTTTCCGGTGGCCAAAATAGGACTTCCCATATATAAATCTCTACCTCCGGACCATTCCGGAACTCCTCATGACGTTTGGGATCTCATCCGAGACTCCGAACAACTTTCGGTAACCACATACAATTCCCATTACAACTCTAGCGTCACCGAACCTTAAGTGTGTAGACCCTACGGGTTCGGGAACCATGCAGACATGACCGAGACACCTCTCCGGCC
Organism: Thinopyrum elongatum; assembly: GCA_011799875.1. Taxonomy (NCBI): domain Eukaryota; kingdom Viridiplantae; phylum Streptophyta; class Magnoliopsida; order Poales; family Poaceae; genus Thinopyrum; species Thinopyrum elongatum. Next base: position 139,684,175 of record CM022297.1, read on the forward strand.
AATAACCAGTAGCGAGATCTGGATACCCATATTGGCTCCCACATGTTCCACGATGATCTCATCGGATGAACCACGATGTCGGGGATCCAATTAATCCCGTATACAATTCCCTTTGTCCATCGGTATGTTACTTGCCTGAGATTCGATCGTCGGTATCCCTATACCTTGTTCAATCTCGTTACCGGCAAGTCTCTTTACTCGTTCCGTAACACATGATCCCGTGACTAACTCCTTAGTCACATTGAGCTCATTATGATGATGTATTACTGAGTGGGCCCAGAGATACCTCTCCGTCACACGGAGTGACAAATCCCAGTCTCGATTCGTGCCAACCCAACAGACACTTTCGGAGATACCTGTAGTGCACCTTTATAGTCACCCAGTTACGTTGTGACATTTGATACACCCAAAGCATTCCTACGGTATCCGGGAGTTGCACAATCTCATGGTCTAAGGAAATGATACTTGACATTAGAAAAGCTCTAGCAAACGAACTACACGATCTTGTGCTATGCTTAGGATTGGGTCTTGTCCATCACATCATTCTCCTAATGATGTGATCCCGTTATCAATGACATCCAATGTCCATGGTCAGGAAACCACAACCATCTATTGATCAACGAGCTAGTCAACTAGAGGCTCACTAGGGACATGTTGTGGTCTATGTATTCACACATGTATTATGGTTTCCGGTTAATACAATTATAGCATGAACAATAGACAATTATCATGAACAAGGAAATATAATAATAACCATTTTATTATTGCCTCTAGGGCATATTTCCAACAAGCCTCTCCCTTGCCTTCGTAGTTAAGTAGGTCTTGGCTTGGACGCAGCCCACTTGGGACCCATGTATCTTGAGTTGGGCTTCCTGGCGCGGCTGGGCCGTGCCACGACTTGGTGTCGGTCACTGGTTGCTGGGCTGTCAGTACCAGGGGTGCTAACATCCCCTCCTCCTTGAGTGGCGGCTTGTCCCCAAGCCGCAGCATGTGGAAAACGAGCTTGCAAAGCTTGACAGTCCTCCCAGGTGTCGTCCATGTTCGCAGCTCCCGTCCATTTGACCTTGACTTGCTTGATCATCTCCCCATTTCGACGTCGCCACTTGGACTGGAGAATTTCACTGGGTACAGCGAGATTGTTAGAGTGGCAAGGAAGTTCAGGTAAGGCTGTCATACCCGGTAGAAGAGCTCGACGCAGTTACGATACGTGAAACACCGGATGCACCATGGCTTGTGGTGGGAGCTGGAGCTTGTAGGCCACCGCATTGATTTTTGCCACGATTGGGAATGGCCCATAGAATTTGAATGACAATTTGTGATTTGCACGGGGGGCGATGGATGTCTGAATATAAGGCTGAAGTTTCAGGTACACCTGATCGCCCACAGAGAACTCTCTAAATGTACGTTTCTAATCAGCTTGCATCTTCATGTAGTTCTTGGCGCGATGAAGGTGCTGTTGTACCAAAGACTGCATTACTTCCCGTTCTTCCAACCAGGCTGATAAAGAAGGGACTGAACATGAGTTGTATTCCGAGATACTCCAGTGTTTAGGCTCATGGCCAAACATCGCTTTGAATGGGGACATGCCGATCGCGGAATGATGCGCGAAATTATACCAAAACTGGGCCAAAGGTATCCAGAAACTCCAGCGCTTCGGGCACGCATGTGTGAGGCAACGCAGAAATGTTTCCACACACTGATTGACCTCTTCGTCTGTCCATCTGTCTGTGGGTGATTTGCTGTACTCATGCGCAACTCTGTACCGGCATACTTGAACAGCTCCTGCCAAAAATGACTTGTGAACACCGGGTCTTGGTCTGAGATGATCGCTCCTGGCAGCCCGTGTATCTTGTAAATCTGCGTCATATAGAGGAGAGCCACCTTGGCTGCTGCATACGGGTGTGCCAAAGGTAGAAAGTGAGCGTATCTCGTGCGCTTATCCACAATCACCCATAAGCAGTTGTATGCCCCGGACTGAGGTAAGCCATCCACAAAGTCCATAGTGACCAGGTCCCATGGCTCCTTCGGAATGGGCAGAGGGTGTAGCAGACCTGGAGATGCGGTTCTGTCCGGCTTGGCTTGTTGACATATTTGACAGCACTGAACGTACTGCTGCACATGTGCTTTCATCTTTGGCCAGGCAAAGAGGCGTCGGACTCGTCGATAGGTCACTGGGTACCCAGAGTGCCCGCCCAAAGAGTTGTCGTGGAATGCACCAATGATCTGCTGTTGAAGTGCCGTGGAGCCTCCCAACCAGATGCGCTCTCTGAAACGTAGGATTCCTTGTTGGAGCGAGAATCTCCCTTTGTCATCTAGCCTTACAGCGAGTCGCTCGAGCAGTTGTTGAGCCTGTGGGTTGCTGTTGTAGCTGTTGACGATGTCCTCTAGCCTTGATCCTACTAGGTCTGATAGGGATGACCCAGGGAATGGGTATAATTGGTAGCAATCTCTTCCTCACGACGAGTTCCAGTGGCAATTACACAAGGATTACATAATTCAAGCTAGGGTTCATGAGGTACAGAGGAGTGAAAGGGGAATTTGGGAGGTAGGTGGAGCCGTGCTGTCTACCGTTGATCCGCTGGATGCCAGCCTCTCCCTTGCCTTCGCAGCTAAGTAGGTCTTGGCTTGGGCGCAGCCCACTCGGGACATATGTATCTTGAGTTGGGCTTCCTGGCGCGGCTGGGCCGTGCCACGGCTTGGTGTCGGTCGCTGGTTGCTGGCCAGGGGCGCTAACAAGGTCACCGGGTGACCTGTTGTTGAAGCTTTTTCTATGCCTGTGCTGCCCTCAGGAAAGTAGCTGCTGATATTTGTTTCAGGCTCACGTCATCTTTGCCTTCGGAGATGTCTAAGAGCCGCAGAAGGATCAAATTATAATTTGAAATACATATCGTCAAACCCAACTGTTAAGGGCCCAATACATGCTACAGGCCCAGGAGAAGCGGCCCAGGAAGAGAGCGAGCCCGAGAAGAGACGGAGGCAGCCAGCTAAGTGATACGCGTCGGACGAGTGGACTAGGTAGGATATATGTTGCGTCATCGAGAGGAGGTGGAACTTGGCCATTGGTTGAACGGCTCTGCCGTCAGCTTGTAAGGAGAGGAAAACAGAGTTAGCTACTGTAAATTGAATCACCGGAGCAATTCCCCGGTTGATCCCCAAATCCATGGCGAATCCCTAGCTAGCTGTTAACAATTGGTACTCAGAGCCAAAATTCCCCATCCACGCTGGAACATCTACACGGCACAAGGCTGGTGGCGGCGGCGGCGCGCCGGCGGCAGGAGCTCATGGAGAATCTCTCTCCAGAGGGCAAGGCTCTCTATGAGACAATTACTCAGGCGAGCGAGGCGGCCAACCTGCGTCATCGGCAGGAGCTCGATGCGCTGATCGTGAAGACGGTGGCCAGCGCGGTCGAGGCGGCGGTCTCGCGTACCGTGGGGGAGGCGGTCGACAAGGCGGTGGAGGCGGCGATGGAGACAGCCGTCAACGACATGCAGGCCTACACCGACGGCGCTGAGGCGGATCTACTCAAGCAGATACAGGAGATGTGAGTCGCCAAGGGAGGTCCCTCTCGTACCGACGAAATTGAAGGAAGCGAGCGCTCTCCGAAGGGTGCAAGTGATGCTCAGGGTACCGCATTTCGCTCATCTACGGCGGCGAGGGGAACGACTCCACCGGCTACGTACGTACCACCACCGGCCAGAGGTATGGCTGATCTGCCGCGACCCACTTCTTCGTTCTCCAGTCTGTCACATAGAGAGAGGAGGACTGGTGCGTCATCTTCGTCAGGCCACTCCGGGCACGGCAGGCCACCGTCAGTGGATTTTCTGAGATTTGATGGAGAGAATCCAAAGCTATGGCAGACCAGATGTGTGGACTATTTTGACATGTTTGATACTGATCCAGATCTTTGGATCGCAGTAGCATCCATGCAGTTTGAAGGAGTGGCAGCACGTTGGCTTTCTTCAGTTCAGCACAAATTTGTGTGTGGATCATGGGATGAGTTTTGTGCTGCTGTTCTTAATCATTTCGGACGCAACCAACATCAAACATTGGTGCGCAAACTGTATCGTCTGAAGCAAACAGGCTCTGTGGAAGAGTATATCAATCAATTTTCAGAACTGATGGACCAATTAACAGCTTACGAACCTGAACCTGATATGCTGCACTATACTACCAGATTTGTTGATGGTCTGAAGTACAAGGTCCATTTGATTGTAGCAGTGCAACGACCCAGTGATTTAGATACTGCTTATTCGATTGCATCTGTCCAGGAGGAGGTCAGTGACAGTGAACTGGATTACTGCCAGAGTTCCCTTAAGAAGTCCAATTCCTTTTCTGTTTACAAGCAGCACAAGCAACCAGTTGAGTATAAGCTTCAGTCTGAACTAAAACCTTTGGAAATTCAAAAGACTGTCACAGCTCCAGAAGATAAGTTGGCTACACTGAAAGCATATAGAAGAGCTAAAGGTCTGTGCTATGTGTGTGGAGAGAGATGGGGCAGGGAACACAAGTGCAACACAACAGTGCAACTACATGTAGTACAAGAGCTTCTGGAATTTTGTGCTAATGACAATGTGGATTCTGATGACAGTGAAGTGGACCTGATGGTATTATCTGCTGAAACTCAGTCAGCTGATTCTTCTACCAGTGCTATTAAGCTGCATTGTCAAGTTGCAGGGCAAGAGGTTGTGTTTCTCTTAGACTCTGGCAGCTCTCACTCCTTCCTTAGTGAGAGGCTCGCAGCTGTTATGGCAGGACAACAGCAGTTGGGTAAAACTCAGAGGGTCAGAATTGTAGGAGGGGGTCAATTATTATGTACTAAATGGGTTCCCAAATGTGGCTGGTCAGTGGGAGGGCATAAATTTGTGACAGATTTCAAGGTGTTATCTCTACAGCACTATGATGGTATCATTGGCATGGATTGGCTGTCAGCTCAGGGGACTATGAGTGTCAATTGGATGCAGAAATGGTTGTCATTTGATTACAAAGGTAGTAGAGTGTTTCTGCAAGGTGATCTTCCTTCTGAATGTGAGTTTACTATTGTAGAACTTCAGTTAATTCAAGGAACATCTGACACAAAAGTGACAGTCCTGGACGAGGTACCTGAGGAAATACAGCAAGTTATTGATTCTTTTGCGCAAGTGTTTGAACCACCCACTGGTTTGCCTCCTCGTCGCTCATGTGATCACAAAATTCCATTGGTGGAAGGTGCTCGTGAAGGAAATATGCCCTAGAGGCAATAATAAAGTTATTATTTATTTCCTTATTTCATGATAAATGTTTATTATTCATGCTAGAATTGTATTAACCGGAAACTTAGTACATGTGTGAATACATAGACAAACAGAGTGTCCCTAGTATGCCTCTACTTGACTAGCTCGTTAATCAAAGATGGTTAAGTTTCCTAGCCATGGACATGTGTTGTCATTTGATGAACGGGATCACATCATTAGAGAATGATGTGATGGACAAGACCCATCCGTTAGCTTAGCACTATGATCGTTTAGTTTGTTGCTATTGCTTTCTTCATGACTTATACATATTCCTCTGACTATGAGATTATGCAACTCCCGAATACCGGAGGAACATAACTGGGTGATTATAAAGATGCTCTACAGGTGTCTCCGATGGTGTTTGTTGGGTTGGCATAGATCGAGATTAGGATTTGTCACTCCGTGTATCGGAGAGGTATCTCTAGGCCCTCTCGGTAATGCACATCACTATAAGCCTTGCAAGCAATGTGACTAATGAGTTAGTTGCGGGATGATGCATTACGGAATGAGTAAAGAGATTTGCCGGTAACGAGATTGAACTAGGTATGAGGATGCCGACGATCGAATCTCGGGCAAGTAACATACCGATGACAAAGGGAACAACATATGTTGTTATGCGGTTTGACCGATAAAGATCTTCGTAGAATATGTAGAAGCCAATATGAGCATCCAGGTTCCGCTATTGGTTATTGACCGGAGATATGTCTCGGTCATGTCTACATAGTTCTCGAACCCGTAGGGTCCGCACGCTTAACGTTCGATGACAATTTGTATTATGAGTTATGTGATTTGATGACCGAAGTTTGTTCGGAGTCCCGGATGAGATCACAGACATGACGAGGAGTCTCGAAATGGTCGAGAGGTAAAGATCGATATATTGGAAGGCTATATTCGGACATCGGAAAGGTTCCGAGTGATTCGGGTATTTTTCGGAGTACCGGAGAGTTACGGGAATTCGCCGGGGGAAGTAGTGGGCCTTAATGGGCCATACGGGAAAGGAGAGAAGGGCCTCAAGGGGTGGCCGCGCGCTCCCCCATGGGCTGGTCCGAATTGGACTAGGAGAGGGCGGCGCCCCCCTCCTTCCTCCTTCCCTCCTTCTCCTACTAGGAATAGGAAAGAGGAGGGGAATCCTACTTGGACTGGGGAGTCCTAGTAGGATTCCCCACACCTGGCGCGCCCCGCCTTGGGCCGGCCACCTCTTCCCTCCCCTCCTTTATATACGTGGCCAGGGGGCACCCCAATAGCACATCAAAGTTTCTCTTAGCCGTGTGCGGTGCCCCCCTCCACAGTTACACACCTCGGTCATATCGTCGTAGTGCTTAGGCGAAGCCCTGCGTCATAACTTCATCATCACCGTCGCCATGCCGTCGTGCTGACGAAACTCTCCCTCGGCCTCAGCTGGATCAAGAGTACGAGGGACGTCACCAAGCTGAACGTGTGCAGATCGCGGAGGTGCCTTGCGTTCGGTACTTGATCGGTTGGATCGCGAAGACGTTCGAGTACATCAACCGCGTTACTAAACGCTTCCGCTTTCGGTCTACGAGGATACGTGGACACACTCTCCCCGCTCGTTGCTATGCTTCTCCTAGATAGATCTTGCGTGATCGTAGGAATTTTTTTGAAATACTACGTTCCCCAACAGCTCGGCCAGTCAATATTAGACCATACCGTTATTCTCCTGAACTCAAGACAGAAATTGAAAAACAAGTGAAAGAAATGCTAGCATCTGGTGTTATTTCTCCAAGCACTAGTCCATTTGCTTCTCCCATTATTTTGGTCAGGAAAAAAGACGGGACATGGCGTCTATGTGTAGATTACAGACAGTTGAATATGCTCACACTCAAGACAAAGTACCCACTACCTGTGATCGATGAATTACTGGATGAACTATCAGGTGCCTCCTGGTTTTCCAAGTTAGATTTACGTGCTGGCTACCATCAAATACGGTTGGCTCCTGGTGAAGAGTACAAGACGGCATTTCACACTCACAATGGCCACTATGAGTTCAATGTAGTTTTCTTTGGCTTAACAGGTGGACCGCCTACGTTTCACTGTGAAATGAATGACACATTAGCCCCTGTACTGAGAGTCTGCGCTGTGGTATTTTTTGATGATATTTTGGTATTCAGTAAGACCCTCCGGGAGCATGTGCGACATCTCAGACAAGTACTACAATTGTTGGAGCAACATCAGTGGAGAGTTAACGAGAAGAAGTGTGCGTTTGCTCAGCGTAGCATTTCCTATTTGGGATTTGTGGTCAGTGGTCAGGGAGTGTCAACAGACCCAGCCAAGGTGCGAGATGTGTTAAACTGGCCAGTGCCACAAGCTGTAAAGGAGCTCCGTGGTTTTCTTGGACTATCGGGGTACTACCGCAAATTTGTCCGTAACTATGGTGTGATTAGTCAACCATTAACCTAATTGTTGCGGAAGAATGTGCCGTTCGTGTGGACAGCAACAACACAGACTGCTTTTGATGTTCTGAAGAAAGCAGTTACGTCTGCGCCTGTACTCGCGTTGCCTAATTTTTGTCTCCAGTTTACAGTAGAAACTGATGCAAGCGATACTGGTGTGGGTGCAGTACTGGTTCAGCAAGGACACCCCATTGCATTTGTTAGTAAGGCGTTGGGGCCACATACCAGGGGTCTATCCACGTATGAAAAGGAATATATGGCGATTCTATTAGCTGTGGAACAGTGGCGTGCATACTTGCAACATGCTGAATTTTTTATCCTGATAGATCACTGCAGTCTAGCTCATCTTGAGGATCGGCGCTTGCACACTCCCTGGCAGCAAAAAGTTTTCACTAAACTGTTGGGATTGCAATTTAAGATCAAGTATAGGAAGGGCAGTGAAAATCGTGTAGCTGATGCGTTATCTCGCATGCCTCATCCTGATGCTGAACTACTGGCTATAACTTGTCAACAGCCGCTCTGGCTCCAGGATGTAGTGACAACATATCAAGATAGTCAAGAGGCCCAAGAGCTATTGACTCGTTTGGCAATCAAAAACAATACGGATGATCACTTCCCTCTCCAAGCAGGGTTGATTAGATACAAGAAGAGAGTGTGGTTGCCCGGCAGCTCCCCTCTCACTGTAACTATCTTGGAAGCTTTCCATGATAGCCCCTTGGGAGGGCATTCCGGTGTGCCAGTGACATTGAGAAGGCTCAAGCAACTGTTTTATTGGAAGGGAATGAGTGCTCAGGTACATAAGTTTGTGCAAGAGTGTTTGATCTGTCAGCGTGCTAAACCGGACAGAGCTAAGTATCCTGGCCTTCTAGCTCCTCTACCAGTTCCTTCCCAGTATTGGCAGATGTTAATAATGGACTTTGTTGAAGGGCTTCCTCGTTCTGGCCGCTTCAATTGTGTTTTGGTGGTTGTCGACAAACTGTCCAAGTATGCGCACTTTATTGGTCTCCTCCATCCCTTTACAGTGTCAACAGTGACATCTGCCTTCATGGACAACGTGTATAAGCTTCATGGTATGCCAGAATCAATAGTTACTGACCGTGGTCAGATCTTCACTAGCCGTTTCTGGCGGGAAATTGCTGCACTGACAGGAGTTAAATTGCGCATGAGTTCTTCTCATCACCCTCAGACAGATGGGTAGTCTGAACGTGTGAATCAATGCCTTGAGGCGTTCCTCAGATGTTTTACTCATGCTTGTCCTGCAAAATGGGCACAATGGCTTTCGCTTGCTGAATACTGGTACAACACAAGTATGCATTCCTCCTTGCAGGGCAAATCTCCTTTTGAAACACTCTATGGGCATTCGCCACGGCAGTTTGGAATTTCTGATGCAGATACTTGTTCGGTGCCGGAGCTGTCTACCTGGCTTCAGGATCGTGCATTGATGCTCAAGCTCTTACAACAACACTTGGAGCGCGTCCGCACTCGCATGAAGCATCAGGCAGATAAGAAGCGTTCAGACAGAGTGTTCCAGCCCGGGGATTCCGTTTTCATGAAGTTGCAGCCTTACATTCAGTCTTCAGTTGCTCCTCGCGCACATCACAAATTGTTGTTCAAGTTTTATGGGCCGTTCAGAGTGCTGGAGCGTGTGGGTTCATCAGCTTATCGTCTCCAGCTACCTCCCAGCAGTAAGATTCATCCGGTGCTGCATGTTTCGCAGCTGAAGAAGGCGTTGGGTCCTCATTGTCAGGTACAAGCTGAACTTCCTCCAATAGATTCACATCTTGCTATTCCAGTCCGCGTGTTGCAGCGACGTTTTCGTCAAGATGGAGCACGTGCTATTCCTCAAGGGCTGATACAATGGTCTAATCAAGCCGAGTCCTTGGCGACCTGGGAAGATCTGGAAGAACTGAAGCAACGTTTTCCGCGAGCGCCAGCTTGGGGACAAGCTGGTTTTCAAGAAAGGGGGAATGTTAAGGGCCCAATACATGCTACAGGCCCAGAAGAAGCGGCCCGGGAAGAGAGCGAGCCCGAGAAGAGACGGAGGCAGCCAGCTAAGCGATACGCGTCGGACGAGTGGACTAGGTAGGATATATGTTGCGTCATCGAGAGGAGGTGGAACTTGGCCATTGGTTGAACGGCTCTGCCGTCAGCTTGTAAGGAGAGGAAAACAGAGTTAGCTACTGTAAATTGAATCACCGGAGCAATTCCCCCGTTGATTCAGTTACCCGTAACACCTATCTTCTTTTTTTTCGCGAGAACCGTAACACCTATCCTTGTCACTTCCTAGTAGATGGGCAGTTGTGTTTCCGAAAACTGTCACTCCCCACTAGCTGGATGACCATTTCAGAACGCTGTAGCTGTAGTACTACGTTATCATATCGTAGATTTTATCACGCCGTGTCATGCGAGCCGCCCTTACCAGCAATAAAGGAGCAGCCTAGCTCTGGCCTTCTAGATGATCATCAGAAAAATCATAGTGGTGCTACTGCTACTAGGAAAGCGGTGGGAGGTGCGTCCATGCGTGGTTATCTCTTCTTGTTCCGTCAGCAGTTTTTGGCCTTCCAGAAGGCCAACGTTGGTACTACTCTTGTGCGTGAAGTTTTCGTGCTTTAAATTGGTTAAAGCATGAATTGATTGCATCTCATCTCCAGTAGATAATGATGTTGAGTGCTAGTTGGGCAGGGATGGTTGGGCTATCACCGTAATTAGATGCTCCCCCAAAACCATTGCCATCTACGAAGCCCTCCAGTGTAAGCTTTCTAGTAGGATGCTTCGCAGCAGAGGAAACACACACACACACCAGTAAGCATCGATCACATTGATTAACGAATAGGACTACCGTCTGGAATAGAATACGGCCACTATCCCAACACTCGCTTTAGAATCATCCGGCGAGCAGGCTTTACATTACAAAGTGGCACATAAATTCGCTGGATCATCCGGCAAGCAGGATTTGCGTTACAAGCTGGCCGATGGATTCCAGACCGTCGAACAGAGAACGGTTTGTGGAATTAAACGAACGATGGTCATGTACGTATCAACCTGCCATGGTCGTTGCCTGTTGGTCACGGGAAGGTTCATCAGTTCATAGGAGTTCAGTTCATCGAGACGTGTAGCCCACCCAATGGAACACAACAAGTTTGTGCCTTTGTGGAGGTTGGTAGAGTAGTGGAGTACAGCGAAGGAGTGGACCGTGGTACCTACGTTGATCTATAGCTGTGTCATTGTTAGATAAATTGATGGGGTCAGGCCAATTGTTGCTTAAGAAGACAGTGCTCTCAGATCCAGAATCAAAACAATGGCGGGTCCCGATATTATCCCTAACCTACGACGGCCAAATCAAATCAGCAAACGCATGGCGGCAAATCAGCCAGCTCAAGAATTAACTAATATTTAGGTTCAGAAGTAACTGTTGTTCAGATCCAGAATTACCTGATATTTAGGTTCAGAACCAACTGATTTTCAGATCCAGAATTAATTGATATTCAGGTTCAGAGATAGTAACTGATATTCAGATCCAGAACTAACTGAAATTCAGATGTACGACGGCAGATCTGGCAAATGTAACTGCAGATCTCCAATCCAATGTGGCAACAAGAGTCGAACTGAATGCAAACATCTGATTCCGATTTGTACTTCCAATTACAGAAGCAAAAGAAGACCGGGGAGCACCGCGGTGGCTGGAGATGACGTGAAGGGACAACACCTAAAACTAGATCCCTTCCTTCCTCTCCTCTGACCACTCCTCCCTCCATGACTAGAACATCAAGGACTCCCCACAACAACCACGGGGAGATCCAGAGAGGGAACACTATGTACAGCGGCCTCGCGTCGGCGAGTTGGTTGGTTGGTGGTCGGATCTCCTAGGTGGAGCGGGCGAGGCGGGATGCGATGGCTGAGTGGTACATGGCGTCGTGGAAGCTCTCCGTCTCCGACATCCGGGCCCGCAGCTGCCGCGCCTTCTCCTCCGTCAGGCCGCCCACGAAGGACCTCCCGGGCTTCTCCTCCTCGGCCACCACCGGCGCCGCGGCATCGATGTAGTCGGCCTTCCCGGACCAGCCGACCAGCGGCGCCCACCATTTGCCTCCCTGGGGCGCCCCCGCGCGGGCCCGCCCGGCTCCCGCCGAGGCGGAGGCGGTGGTGGCGCGTGGCCGGACGGTCGAGGGACGGGCGGAGAGGGAGACGGCGGACGCGGTCGGTGCCATGGCCATCAGTTAGCTCGGTCGGTACGCTTCGCTTCTGCTGCGTAACTTTGCTTTGCTTCGGCGAGAGACGAGATTGACGAGGCTTGTAAAATGCGACGAGACGGTGGGTTGATGAAAAGCTGTGGCTATGGTGCTCGGGGTGGTGGGGAATTTAGGGGGTGTTTGGTTCCATGCCTAGCATTATCATATTTTGCCACACAATTTTCCCAAGCTTATCTAATATTAGTTCATCAAAATGAGAGCTACAAGTTGGCAAGGGCATCTTGCCACACTTTTTGTGTGTATGCCATATGGGGTCCAAGTGTGGTTTGCCTAAGGTGTGGATGGAACCAAACACTCACTTAAGTTGATTAAACTTGCCTAACCTTAGGTGTGGCAATCTTTGGCAAAATTAGTCACAAACCAAACAGCCCTTTATTGTTCCGCAACTCCTGCCGGCAAGTCCGGTCCAAGGTTGTGGAGCGGAAGCGAGCGTAGTCGATCACACACAGGTACAGAAAGTAAATGAACACAGAGAAGTAGAGGGGAGTCTTTCTTTATTATTCATTCATCCGGTGTGTACAAATGGTGCTCTCCTCTATATATAACTAGGGGTGGATGGATAAGTGCCCACTTTAACGTTAAGTGGAGGGACTTGGTCTATAATGGGCCAATGACTTGTTCCATCTAAGGCCCAAGTTTCCCAACACTCCCTCTTGGGCAGTTATCCGTATATCCATGCCTCAAAACTCCGAAAAAACTCAGTGGGAAAAAATATGGAGAAAGAGCACACAGTATACATTGTTGTGTTGCACGAATTGCCTCGTCAAAAACCTCGTGTGAGAAACATCAGGAAAACTCACTCAAGGGAAAAAGAGTACAATCCACTCAACCATCAAGTTGAGTACTCAATCATCAGGATCGAGATTTTAACGACGAGTTTGTGAAGTTTCTCCCCCTGAACCTTGCATCTCTCTAAGTCTCATCATACCGATTCCACGAACACACCTCTCTAAGGTTGATGCCGGTAATGATTTAGTGAACATATCAGCAAAATTGTCACAGGACTTAGTATGCAAAACTCTCACCTCGTTCAACTGCTGCAGCTCATGTGCATAGAAGAACTTGGGACTAATATGCTTTGTGAGGTTACTCTTCACATAACCCATCTGAACTTGTGCAACACAAGCAGCATTATCTTCATAGATAATGGTAGGGGTTTGTACGGTGTTCAGCCCACATGTCTGCTGAATGTGGCCGATCATCCGCCGAAGCGATACATATTCTTTTGACGCTTCGAATAGTGCCATGGTTTTTGAGTGGTTCGTGGAGGTCAACACAAGAGTTTGCTTGGACGATTTCCAGGAAAACGCAGTTCCACCACAAAGGAAAACATATCCAGTCTGTGATTTGCAATCATGCGGGTCCGACAGGTACCCAGCATCGGCATAGCCTATAAGAGATAGGTCTTGATTCCTTTTATAAAACAGGCCAAGATCTTTGGCCCCTTGCAGGTAACGGAAGACGTCCTTGACACCTTTCCAATGTCTCTTGGTAGGTTCAGAACTGTACCTAGCAAGCAAACTGACGGCAAACGCAATGTCTGGCCGTGTACAATTTGCGAGGTACATGAGTGCTCCAACTGCACTCAGGTAAGGAACCTCTGGTCCCAGAGTTTCCTCCCCCTCTTCCTTTGGCCTGAACGGGTCCTTGCCTGGCTGTAAAGATCTCCCGACCATCGGGGTCTTAGAAGGATATGCCTTATCAAATCCAAATCTTTCCAACACCTTCTGGGTGTAGGTCGACTGGTGCACTAGAATCCCATCAGGGGAATGTTCAAGTTGCAGACCTAGACAGAACTTGGTTTTACCCAAATCCTTCATCTCGAATTCCGACATCATGTAGGAACTCGCTTCCTCAATATCCTCAGGTGTACCGATTATGTTTAAATCGTCTACGTACACCGAGATTATACAGAATCCATCTTGGGATCGCCGTATAAAAACACATGGGCAATCTTTATTGCTCGTGTAGCCCTTCTGATGAAGGAAATCGCTTAGGCGATTATACCACATTCTACCAGACTGCCTGAGTCCGTACAGTGACTTCTAAAGTTGAACACTGTATAGACCCCTGTTTGCTCTATCATGGTTCGGAACAAGGATACCTTCAGGAACCTTCATGTATATGTTCGAATCCAAGTTACCATATAGGTAAGCAGTGACAACATCCATTAATTTCATTTTCAAGCCCATATTTACTGCCATTGAGATCAAGTATCTAAAGGTAACTCCATCCATGACCAGGGAATAAGTCTTCTCAAAATCGACACCTGGTCGTTGAGTGAACCCTTGAGCGACGAGCCTTGCTTTGTACCGTACTACCTTATTATTTTCATCTCTCTTTCGAACAAAAACCCACCTATGGCCAACAGGGCGAATGTGGGGAGGAGTTCGACAAACTGGTCCTAACACCTTCCTTTTGTTGAGAGATAATAATTCGGCAGTAATTGCCTGCTGCCAATCTTTCCAATCCGACCTTTTCTTGCAATCAGCGAGCGTGTTAGGCTCAGGGTCAAGATCTATGATTGAGGCAATTTTCATAGCAAAGTTAATGTCGACAATCACCGTTGCTCGGTTCAGGGACTCCCCTGTATAAATATAATTTATGGCCATTTCGTCATGGAGCGCATCCGGCGCAAATACTTGCTCTACCAAATTTCCCATTATGGGAGCAAGGTCCTTTAGATTTCCCGCGCCGATGTGTGCGCACACATCTCCGCTGGGTGTTTCTCCTATGGGAAAGTTTAAGTCCGGAATTTCGTGCACTGAATTTTCCGTACTTGTGCCAGGTCTCGACTGGCTCCCCGTTTCACTTTGGGGTACTTTGGCGACAGGCTGTAATAAATCTCTCTTATCCTTTTTCGTCGGGCGTCCCCGAGTACTTGGGATTTGAGAAGTCGGATCTCTCGTCCTTTTAGGCCTTTGGACGGGAGCGGGTATACCATCATTTTTCTTCGGTATTTCAACCCTTTCCGGTGCATTGCGCGCGTGCACATGCGATTTTGTCACATTCTTTAAGTCACTAAAGTGGTCAGGCAGTTGATTTGCTAATGACTGCAAATCTATTATCTTTTGGACTTCTCTCTCAGTCTCAGCGGTGCGCGGGTCATGAGCGTGGATTCCCGTGGCTTGCCACGTGATTTCTCGACTTTTAGCATCAAGGGGTTGATTCTCTCCCCCTAAAGTCGGAAAAAAATCCTCGTCAAAAATGCAATCAGCAAAACGAGTCGTGTGACAGTCACCTGTCATGGGGTCCAGATACCTGATTATGGACACAGTCTCATAACCAACGTATATCCCCGACTTATGGAGCGGGCCCATCGCCGATCGCTGAGGTGGTGGTATTGGTACATATACCTGGCAACCGAACCTACGAAGGTGGGAAATTTTCGGTGCCGACCCTTGCGCAAGATGAACAGGAGAGTGGACGTTGTAGGCCGACGGTCTAAAGTTGATGAGATTGGCCGCGTGTAACACCGCGTGGCCCCAACATGTAGTTGGTAAATTACAACCCTGAAGGAGCGGTCGGGCAATGAATTTAATTCTCTTAATCAATGCCTCGGCAAGTCCATTTTGTGTATGAACATGCGGTACTGAATGCTCAACTTTGATTCCCATTGCCATGCAATAATCATCAAACGCCTTCGAAGTAAATTCTCCGGCGTTGTCCATCCGAATAGACTTTATACGATAATCAGGGAAATTATTCCTCATTTGTATGATCTGAGAGATCAATTTTGCAAAGGCATGGTTCCGTGTTGACAGCAGGCAAACGTTGGACCATTTAGAGGAAGCATCGATGAGCACCATAAAGTACCGAAACGGCCCCGTGAGGGGCTGAATTGGACCGCATATGTCCCCTTGGATACGTTCCAAGAACGCGGGGATTTCATCCCTCACTTTGAGGGGCGATGGCCTAATGACTAACTTCCCCTTAGCGCATGCGAGCATACGAAATCATCGGGATTCGGGAAGTTCTTCACGTTAACATTATGACCATGCGAGTTGTTAATTATATTTCTCATCATCCTAAGTCCGGGGTGGCCTAACCTATTGTGCCAGAGGCAGAAAAGTTCAGAGCTTCTAAAAACAATCTTGAGGGTAGTGTACATGGGCGGTGCTACTATTTTAGTGTAGTATAGCCTTGTGTCGAACGAAGGAAGCCTTTCGATAGCACGTTTACCATTTGCATCCCGCTTGATGATGAGTATACATTCTTGGCCGTAGTCATCATCGGTCTCAACGTGGAAACCATTAGCGCGGATGTCTATAAAGCTCAAAAGAGTACGAGTCAAACTCCAGGCACAACAATGCATCATTAATGATCACAGTTGTCCTCATAGGAAGTATGAAGGTGGCTCGTTTGGAGCCAAGTATGTTCAAACCGCAACAAGCGATTGTCACACTACTTCCCGGAGGTTTATTAAATAGACTCAAAATACTTAGTTTCTCGTAAAATGGTATTGCTATCAACAAGGCACATTTCCTCCACTCGGGTGCCACACGCGTTCTAAAATATGACATCTAACTAATATAATGTAGCGAGGAAGAAGCTACATAAATAATAAGTGCACATATTGAAGAACATAACAGGCTATCATAATTAAATAATGGAATAAATGATTGAATGTAGACATCATCCAATCGTCAAGTGATGAATAAGGTTTTGCTCTAATAGAGTACAACCCAATGGAGATGAATGTATCAATATACTCTAGGGAATTATAAACAAACAGGAAACCAAGAGGTCAAGTGAGAGAGGCATTCACTCTAGCCTAGATGTCAAGTCGGCTAAGTATTCCACATAGGAGAACTTTTGCCAAGATAACATCAACATCGAGTTAGTGTCCCGAGTGGGACGCCAATGGCTCTACCATGGCACATATAAGGCATCGCCATAGGGGCTGGTGGGGACCATCTGGGTCTCCAAGCCTATCACCCTCAGAGTCGCTTAGACTCGGGATGATCTCCACGTGAGTGTCTAGTTGAGGTTGTCTATCCCATATAACACCCGAGTACTCATCCTAGGAGTGGCAGAGACCATCTGGGTCCCCAAGCCTATTGCCCTCTAGGGTCACTTAGACCCGAGGATGATCTCCACGTCGAATGCTCGACGGGGTAGACGAGCCCCTTATGGGCTAACTCGATTGACTCTCAGTTTATTGATTCCAGCCATCGGCCATTTACGCGAGTACCAGAGGTTACATCGGGTAATCCACGGCGTAAAAGCGACGGTGATACATTTTATTCATCAAAGTGACATTCCAATATTTATAACATGCTAAAATATGCATTACATAGCGATTAAAAGTAACAAACAATTAATCTACATTAGTTAAAGCATATAATAAAAGCATGTAAATTAAAATAGCATGTTAAGTGCGTCATAGACGTGAAAATTGGCCCTAAAACTGAATTCCCGAGGCTCTTTTACGCGTAAAATTGCATTTTAGCTAAAACTGATAGTTCCGGGGATTTTCTGTACAAATATTCAGCAGGAATATTAAAATACGTAAATACAGAAAAATCTGTGGGCTAGAACGCAAAACAAACGCGCGAGGACGGGCCGAACCAGCCGGCAACAAGCCGAAACTGGGTTGTTGCCCATTTAAACCATCACACCCGCAGTCCCTAATCTTTTTTTTAGAGAAAGGAGCGATCCCTACAGTCAAGGCCCATCCAGGCCCAGCAGCCAGCATGCCGGCCCAGCCAACCCCCACACTGCCCAGCAAGGTGGGCAACGACCACTCAAAAAAAAAAAGCAAGGTGGGCAACGCTAGGTTTCCCTAGCGCCCGAGTGGGGTGACGGCGGCTGCGCCTCGGCACGTCACGAGTGCGTGGCGGCGCCATAAGGGCGCGCCGGCGACTGGAGGCGGCTGCGGGTACCTCCGGCCAGCAGGGCCGGCCGCGGTGGTGCGAGGCGGCGCACAGTGGGATCCCGATGGCGCACGGCATGGCCAGCATGGCCCACGCGCGAGGACGGTGGCCATTGCGGGATGGCGCGGCGGAGTGTGGGGATGCGCATCTCTGCACGGACGACAGCGGGAGGGCGCGTGTCCATCGGTTCTCGCCGACGGTAAAACGACGCATCACGCGTGCGTGCTCGCTGCGGCTGGGCGTGGCGACCATCCCGTGGGGCGCGCATCTGGCGCGGCCTCGATGCGATAGCGGCGGCAGACTCCGCGGTTACCTGGTCGGCCAGCGCGGCCACGCATGGCACGACGGCCAACGAGCGGAGCGCTCGAGGGGCGGCAGCAGCGGTCAGACGCAGGCGCGGGCGCGCAGGTGGCTCGGTTCGACCGACGACGACCAGCAGGGCCGTGGCCACGGCGAGAAGCACGCGCGCACTTGACTGGCGCTGCACGTACGGCGACTAGCACGCTGCAATCCTACGGAGCCAGCGGCTCGCTAGTATCTCGCGTGACACGGCCATGGCGTGGTCACAACGACGGCTTGCGGACCTCTTGTGCTACGGCCAACAGGGCTATCCACGAAGACGGCGGCGCCTTGCATACACATAACGACATGCAAGTCATCCGGACGGCATGTATGAGATTGGGAAGACGATTTCGTCTCAGCTGTTGGTCGTCGGACGACACAAACCAGCGAGACGACACGTGCATGCACATCCAGTGCATCGCGGCGGTGCCGTGCTCATCGGAGCACCGTCTCCCTACAGCATAGTCAACAAATTCCTCTACGTGCAAGATCGATCCGCATTGGCAGGCGACATAAGTCCGCCGCGATCTCACGAGGAAAATCCACACCGTAGGTAAAAACTAGTCCGAAAAATTACGGGATCGCAATTACATGGGGAATCCATTTTTGCGACAACCAATTCGGATCCATACCTTCGTGAGATCGATGAAAGCCTGCTTGATGCAGGCTTGACGCGGGCTTGATGGAAAGTTGGTGGAGCGAAGCGTGCTGATAACGTGTTCCGCAACTCCTGCCAGCAAGTCCGGTCCAAGGTTGCGGAGCGGAAGCGAGCGTCGTAGTCGATCACACACAGGTACAGAAAGTAAATGAACACAGAGAAGTAGGGAGGAGTCTTTCTTTATTATTCATTCATCCGGTGTGTACAAAGGGTGCTCTCCTCTATATATAACTAGAGGTGAATGGATAAGTGCCCACTTTAACGTTAAATGGAGGGACTTGGTCTATAATGGGCCAATGACTTGTTCCATCTAAGGCCCAAATTTCCCAACATTTATAACGGGGAGGAGCGGAGCGGCGGAGGAGTGGATAAGGACGCCGCGTGGACACGTGGAGGGGATCCGGTCGGAAGGCGCGGGTTTCCGTTACTACTACTCCCGAGTGACCGTTGCGTGGGGTGCTTTTACTGCCGGACGGTGACGGTGGCGGTGGCCGTGAAACCGTTCCGTTGATGGTATCGGCACACCGGAAACGCGCGCTGGATGGTCCCGTCTCCCGTGGGATGAGGGCGACGGTGATGTTTCGGATCTTGGATGAGCATCTAGAAGGGGATCTGGGATCTTTGTTGCAGCAATGCAGGAAGCCGCTCCAAAGCATCCTGGTTTCTCCTATACAGTAATAACAAACGCGAGATGCACCCGGTAGGCGTCCGTTCACGCCTCACACTGGGACAAAAGTTGCAGCCCACCAGCTGCACTGCATTCTCTTCTAATTTTCTAACGATGAACTGACGGTGACTGCGTCGTCGAAGCATTTGTGACCTGGACTATTTCACTCCAAGCCTAGATTTAGATTACAACACAACACACGTCGGTTCCTTCACCAAATAAGATATTTTCTATAGTATATATTACAGTATATGATTTCTGTATTTGCATTACAAGGAAAAAGGTGGCCTTTGACCCCTACTTTGGGTCTTATTACTCCATGCTTATCCCTGCCCTTAGAGATTCCGAAGGGGCTGCCCAGGGAATTACGTAGATGTTTCTGGTACATACAACTTGCCGGCAGAAAGATCAGAATCCTAACACGTTTGCACAACACATGAGTAGTAATATTGCTGTATTTTACTGTCTCCACGTCCTTCTCAACTTGTGCTGGCTAGCTCGCTAGATGGCCCCTTTGCATTTCCCATAATTGTCACTTTCGACTTAGATGACCCTTCGCAGGCATCGAATAAATTTCTTATTATTGTATGTACTCATACTATACCATATAGATGTATGCCTGTCATGAGAGCAGCATTTAGCACAATTACAGGAGTGGCCAAGCTTTCTAGATGTTCCCAAGCAAATCATGCAGCGCGAGGAAAGAGACACGAGGTGTGCGTACGGTTATGTGCTCTTGTGGTATACTTTGAGTGGTCCGATTTGGGACTTACAGGGGCATCTCAGATCGTTCTCAAACGTTTACGCACCAATGAGCACACGGAAGAGAGAAGGGAAAAAAATGACCTAAGGGGACCCTTATATTATCCCTATGCATCTGTGTTGTCCGCGAACCCTCATATTGAGAATAAATGTAGAGAGGATATGAGGGTTGGTGGACGCGTCCGGCCAGTCTGCTACGTAGGACGTGGCCCACCGCAGACCACATTTTCTCTTTCTTTATTCATTCTCTTTTTCCTCTTTTCTTCATCACCACTAATCACATGCAAGTGACCGGATTATACGTCTCAAATGTATGTACAATTTTTTATTGTTAAATGTTATTATATTATCACCTTTGTATGTTTTTATGTTATTTCATTTTTTTTTCTAGACTAGCCTATTAATTTAGTGCCTAGTGTCAGTTCCTGTTCTTTTGCATGTTTTTATTTTTACAAAAAATCGATACGTACAGAAGTTCAAACACAACAAATTTTTTTGATAATTTTTTCTGGCACGTAAGAGATCCTAGAAGCTTCAGGAGGAGGTCAGAAGACCCACGAGGGGGCCACAAGCTAGGTGGTAGGGCGCATCATGGTGGCTTGTGGGCCCCCTGGTGCTCCGTTTGCCCTAATTCTTGGCCTATAAATACATATATTTTCTAAAATCCTCGGAGCGAGGCCCGAAATAATTTTATCACCGCCGCAAGCCTCTGTTCCGACACGATCCCATCTGAAGCCCTATTTTGGCGCTCTGCGGAGGGGGGGGGGGTCATTGGGGGAGGTTATCTTCATCAACCTTGTTGCATCCATGATGATGCGTTAGTCGTTCTTTCAGTACCTACAGGTCCATAGTAGTAGCTAGATCTCTCTCTCTCTCTCTCTCTCCCTCCCCTCTCTCTCTCTCTCTCTCTTGATCTTCAATGCAATGATCTCTTCAGAGATCCATCCGATGTAAATCTTGTGGTGTGTTTTTTGGGATCGGTGAATTATTGATTTTTGATCAGATTATTCATTGAATTTATATGAATCTTTTGAAGTTTCTTTGTTGTGTAGCTTTGTATTTCTCTCCGATTTATCCGTCTACTTTGGTCAAGTTTGGTTGATTTATCTTCAGTGGGAGAGGTGCTTTGTAGTGGGTTCAATCATGAGATGATCTTGTCCAATGACAAAAAGGACAAAGAGATGTATTGTGTTGTTGCCACGGAAGGATAAAATGACGGGGTTTGGTCATATTGATTGACCACTTTCTGTCTACATTATGTCATCTTGCTTATTGCGTTGCTCTGTTTATTACGAACTTAATACTTTGAGATGCATGTTGGATAGCGGTCTTGGGGTGGAGTAATAGTTTTAGACGTCAAAAAGTTTCTACTTATAACGGAGTAATGCCTATGTGAGATTATGCCATGAATGATCATAATTATAATTTGCGCTATTCTGTCAATTGCCCAACGATAATTTGTCTATCTTGCCACTACATGCTTTCGAGAGAGATGCCACTAGTGAACCTATGCCCCTCGGGTCTATTTTTCCATCAATACAAAAACTCCTGCAATTTCTCAATTTTCTCTTTTACTTTCTTGCGGCTTTGCCTATCACTAGTTGCTTTTAATCTTGTAACTAGCAAGAACAAGGGGATTGACAACCCCCTATCCTTTGTTGAGTGCAAGCAATTTACTTGTTTGTGTGCAGGTACTACTAACGTTGTTAGCTTGGTGCCTCCTTCTGGTTCGATAAACCTTGGTTCTTAACTGAGAAAAATACTTGTTGCTGCTGTGCTACATCACCTTCCTCTTCGGGGAAATCCAACAACTCTATCGTGAGTAGCACCGGACATATAAGGTAAATGAGAAGTATGGTTACATGGACGGACAAATAGGGAGCGTGTCCGTGGGCGTTTAGGGGGGGCGCAGATTTGCTAAGTACGATTGTAGATGCTCTTATGAGTGTTGGATCACATGAGGAGTCGAGCTAATAGACTACATTTTGATAGTACCAAATTTAGGTTGTGGATGTTGAAAATATATGTAGTGTTTTAATTTCACATTTTATTAGGGGTAAATATCAGAGAGTTAGCGACGGGTCATTCGTAAGGAATTTTCATAAAGACTGATGTCTAGGGATTTTTGAAACTTATTCATGGGTAACTGGGTAGTGCATTTCCATGTAATTTTTTTGGTTTTATTTCTTAAGGAAGATTTGCCCATATGTGTACCCATTATTTATCTCCATGTTTATAAAAGAGTTTATATTATATGCTATAACTGCTATGATTCTGGAATATGTGATTCAGAGGAAAACTTATAAGCACGTGTGGAATGATAAACGATAAAACCTAATTGCTAGTCTTGCCTCTAGGACTAGCTCAATGTTGTATGTTGATCATGTTTTTTGGATGTTGGGTATTTTGTTAAATGTAACGATAAACAACATTGAGAGTATGACGTTAGAAGAACGATCATATTGAATTGACCCAACTTGTTCGTTATACTTCGAGATGTAATCGTCACAAGTCTATTGATATAACATGGAGAGTTAACGTATGCTTTAGTTCCTTAGACCATGAGAGTATTGTAGTCACTTCATACCAGATGACAGACTTTGGGGTTGCTCAAACGTCATCTGTAATACGGTGATCATAACGGTAACTTTCAGGCTCATCGAAAAATGTGAAAGGGCTAGATAGCTCAAGAGTGGGATTTGCTCCTCTGACGATGGAGTGATATTCTTAGGGCCCTCTGGGTGTGAAGGCATCCATCATCATCTAGCCAGACACAGGTGACTTAGTCACGGGGATGCCGGAACATGTAAAACGAGAAAGAAGAACGAAACTGGTAAGGAGGAGACCGGTATAATGAGCATGAGAATTACTCTTGTGGATACCGATATATCTCACCTCGAAGTTTTTAAAGTATGGCAAAGCAAAGGAAAATCATATGATAACCAAAGGTTCACTCGAATATCATCTGTGTATTCATAGGGATCAATATGGATGTCCACGATCCCGCTATTGATCAATGAACGAAAGGGAGTTTCGTCCATGTCCATGTTTTACCGAACCTACAGGGTTGATGACCCACAAGTATAGGGGATCTATCGTAGTCCTTTCGATAAGTAAGAATGTCGAACCCAACGAGGAGCAGAAGGAAATGACAAGCGGTTTTCAGCAAGGTATTCTCTGCAAGCACTGAAATTGTCGGTAACAGATAGTTTTGTAATAAGATAATTCGTAACGGGTAACAACTAACAAGTGTAACTAAAGTGCAGCAAGGTGGCCCAATCCTTTTTGTAGCAAAGGACAAGCCTGGACAAACTCTTATATAAAGCAAAGCGCTCCCGAGGACACATGGGAATTATTGTCAAGCTAGTTTTCATCATGCTCATATGATTCGCGTTTGTTACTTTGATAATTTGATATGTGGGTGGACCGGTGCTTGGGTGCTGTCCTTACTTGGACAAGCCTCTCACTTATGATTAACCTCTCTCGCAAGCATCCACAACTACGAAAGAAGAATTAAGATAAATCTAACCATAGCATGAAACATATGGATCCAAACCAGCCCCTTACGAAGCAACGCATAAACTAGGGTGTAAGCTTCGGTCACTCTAGCAACCCATCATCTACTTATTACTTCCCAATGCCTTCCCCTAGGCCCAAACAATGGTGAAGTGTCATGTAGTCGATGTTCACATAACACCACTAAAGGAAAGACAACATACATCTCATCAAAATATCAAACGAATACCAAATTCACATGATTACTTATAACAAGACTTCTCCCATGTCCTCAAGAACAAACGTAATTACTCACAAAGCATATTCATGTTCATAATCATAGGGGTATTAATTATCATTAAGGATCTGAACATATGATCTTCCACCAAATAAACCAACTAACATCAACTACAAGGAGTAATCAACACTACTAGCAACCCACAGGTACCAATCTGAGGTTTTGAGACAAAGATCGGATACAAGAGATGAACTAGGGTTTGGAGAGGAGATGGTGCTGGTGAAGATGTTGATGGAGATTGACCCCCTCTCGATGAGAAGATCGTTGGTGATGACGATGGCTTCGATTTCCCCCTCCCGGAGGGAAGTTTCCCCGGCAGAACAGCTCCGCCAGAGCCCTTCTGCCCAAGTTCCGCCTCGAGACGGCGGCGCTTCGTCCCGAAAGCTCTCTTCTGATTTTTTTTTCAGGTCAAAAGACATCATATAGCAGAAGATGGACACCGGAGGCCTGCCAAGGGGCCCACAAGCCAGGAGGGCGCGCCTCCCACCCTTGTGGCTACCTGGTGGGTCCCCTCTGGTATTTTCTTCTCCCAGTATTTTTTATATATTCCAAAATAATTCTCCGTAAAGTTTCAGGAGTTTTGGAGTTGCGCAGAATAGGTCTCTCAGATTTGCACCCTTTCCGGTCCAGAATTCCAGCTGCCGGCATTCTCCCTCTTCATGTAAACCTTGTAAAATAAGAGAGAAAAGGCATAAGTATTGTACCATAATGTGTAATAACAGCCCATAATGCAATAAATATCAATATAAAAGCATGATGTAAAATGGACGTATCAACTCCCCCAAGCTTAGACCTCGCTTGTCCTCAAGCGAAAGCCGCAATCGATAAATATGTCCACATGTTTAGAGATAGAGGTGTCGATAAAATAAAATACGGACATGAGGGCATCATGATCATCTTTAGAACAGCAATATATATTAACATATAATTTCTCATGCTAAAGTGACAATTCATTCACAAAGTAAAGTATGAATCAGAAACTTTATTGAAAACTAACAAACTATGATCTCAGTCATTGAAGCAATTGCAATTTATCATAACATCAGAAAGAGTCAATATAAGAGCTTTTGTATAGCAAATCCACGTACTCAACCATCTCTTAGTCTTTCATAATTGCTAACACTCACGCGATACTTATGAGTTCAAAGTCTCAGTCGGACACAGAGAAAGATAGGGGCTTATAGTTTCGCCTCCCAACCTTTTACCTCAAGGGTAATGTCAACAATAATGGTTTATGAATATCTACATCCAAGTGGATATATATATTTGTATCTCCCCCCCCCCCCCCAAACATAAAGTGCTTGTCGAAAAGAAAAAGTGTAAAAAGGAAAAGTGAAGATCACCATGACTCTTGTATAAGGGTAGAAAGTAAAAGTAAAAGATAGGCCCTTCGCAGAGGGAAGTAGAGGTTGTCATGTGCTTTTATGGTTGGATGCACAAAATCTTAATGCAAAGGAATGTCACTTTATATTGCCGCTTGTGATAAAGAACTTTATTATGCAGTCCGTCGCTTTTATTTCTTCCATATCACAAGTTCGTATAAAGTTTATTTTCCTCACACTAATAGATCATACATATTTAGAGAGCAATTTTTATTGCTTGCACCGATGACAACTTACTTGAAGGATCTTACTCAATCCATAGGTAGGTATGGTGGACTTCCATGGCAAAACTGGGTTAAGGGATGTTTGGATGCACAAGTAGTATCTCTACTTGGTGCAAAAGATTTGGCTAGCAAGGGGTGAGAAGCAAGCTCAACATGTTGGAGGATCCATAATAATATAACTTCTATTCGGATATAAAGAAACATAACCCATTACATTGTCTTCCTTGTCCAACATCAACTCTTTAGCATATGATATTTTAATGAGTGCTCACAATCACAAAAGATGTCCAAGATAGTATATTTATATGTGAGACCTCTCTTTCTTTATTACTTCCTATTAATTGCAACAATGACCAAAACTATGTTTGTCAACTCTCAACAAATTTTATTCAACAGTTATATGTGAAGTCATCACTATCCATAAGATCATTATATAATCTTTTTACTTCTTTTATTCTATTCTTTCTTTATTTCTTTTTCTCAAGATCATAGCAAGTAATCAAAGCCCTCAACTCAAAACTACTCTTTATTATATAACTCTTGGACTCGATTACATAGAGGGAACAGAAAGCAAAACTCAAGGCTAGATCATACTAAAAACTTTAATTCTACTAAACTAAGATATAACCAAAAGGATCAAACTAAGAAAACGATAAAGGCAAAGATGTGATGGTGATACAATACCAGGACACCTCCCCCAAGCTTGGCACAAGCCAAGGGGAGTGCCCATACCCATATGTTTATTTCTCTTTCTTCGGAGGTGGCGATGATGGAGTTGATGATGTTGTAGGCTTGTCCTCCATCTTCCAAGGCATAGGTTCACCATCGTAAAAAGATGAATGAGTCTCTGGGATCCTCAAATCTGCAGCCAAACTCATCCTCTTAAATATGTATTCATACTCACAGTTTTGGTTTTGCAGGTCATAGATCTGGGCTTGGAGATGCTCGATTTTCTCATGAAACTTGAAGATGGCCTCCCCGATGTTCTTGGCATCCAACTTGTGGTCACGGGTAAATTCCGTGATCATGGAGTGATTGGTGTTGAGTCCATGTTCCACCATCCCTTGGCACTTGAAGACTTGCTGCTCCATTGCTTCGAGCCTCGTCTCCACGCTTCCGGTCTTCTTTGGCCCTTCAACATCACAGATGTGCAGCACCCCCTCACGCATCTCAATGGTTTGAGGGTGTCGCAACACCTCTGCAAGGTAGGGGTTGATGACCTTCTCGAAAAACTTGTCCTTCAGAGCACTTGGGGACGTCATGGCGATCTAGATCTGTCTGAAAAAACAGCTCGAAACAAAAAAAAGGAGATATTGTCGTGGTACAGTGGTCAAAACCTTCGGGAGATTATATAACAATTTTTTACCGACCAAAAGGAGTATTCCACAAGAAAGCGGAGTCGGGAGAGCACACGGGGAGGCCACAAGGCAGGGAGGCGCGCCCAGGGGGGTAGGGCGCGCCCCCTGGCCTTGCCGCCTCCTCGTGCACTTTTAGGACTACTTTAAATTTTCCTAATTTTTTAAATATTCCAAAACGGAGTAAAATTTCTATTGGGAAAGTTTTGGAGTCGGTTTACTTACTGTACCACTTACCTATTCCTTTTTAGAGTCTGAAATGTTCTGGTAGGTCTCCCTTATGTATTCCTTCGGGGTTATGGTATTAACAATATTGGTTTCAACATTTATGGGAGTATCTGAGATATAATGTTTGATTCTTTGACCGTTTACCACCTTTGGGTTATTGCCTTCGGCGTTGTTGATCTTGATGGCACCGGAATGATAAACTTCCTCAACAATGTAAGGCCCTTCCGTTGAGAGAAGCTTTCCTGCAAAAAATCTTAAACGAGAATTGTATAGCAAGACATGGTCACCTACATTGAATTCACGCTTTTGTATCCTTTTGTCATGCCATCTTTTAACCTTTTCTTTAAACAACTTGGCATTCTCATAGGCCTGGGTTCTCCATTCATCGAGTGAGCTAATGTCAGATAACCTCTTCTCACCGGCAAGTTTGAAATCATAGTTGAGCTCTTTAATTGCCCAATAAGCTTTATGTTCTAGTTCAAGAGGTAAGTGACATGCTTTTCCATAAACCATTTTATACGGAGACATACCCATAGGATTTTTATAAGCAGTTCTATAAGCCCATAATGCATCATCAAGTTTCTTAGACCAATTCTTTCTAGATCTATTAACAGTCTTTTGTAAGATCAATTTAATTTCTCTATTACTCAATTCTACTTGACCACTAGACTGAGGATGATACGGAGATGCAATTCTATGGTTGACATCATATTTAGCAAGCAATTTACGGAAAGCACCATGAATAAAGTGCGAACCACCATGAGTCATTAAATATCTAGGGACTCCAAACCTCGGGAAAATAACTTCTTTAAGCATTTTAATAGAAGTGTTATGATCAGCACTACTAGTTGGAATAGCTTCTACCCACTTAGTAACGTAATCAACAACAACTAAAATATGTGTATACCCATTAGAGGAAGGAAAAGGTCCCATATAATCAAAACCCCAATCATCAAATGGTTCAATAACAAGTGAATAATTCATAGGAATTTCCTGACGTCTACTTATATTACCAATTCTTTGAAATTCATCACAAGACAAGACAAACTTACGAGCATCCTTGAAGAGAGTAGGCCAATAAAAACCAGATTGTAATACCTTGTGTGCAATTCTATCTCCAGCATGGTGTCCTCCGTAGGCCTCGGAGTGACACTTGCGTATGATCTGTTCCTGTTCATGCTCAGGTACACAATGTCTAATAACACCATCTACTCCTTTATAAAGATGTGGATCATCCCAAAAGTAATGTCTCAAATCATAGAAAAACTTTTTCTTTTGTTGGTATGTGAAGCTAGGTGGTATAAATTTAGCAACAATGTAATTAGCATAATCAGCATACCATGGGGTACTACGAGAAGCATTTATGACAGCTAATTGTTCATCAGGAAAGCTATCATCAATAGGTAGTGGGTCATCAAGAACATTCTCTAACCTAGGCAAGTTATCTACTACGGGGTTCTCAGCACCCTTTCTATCAATAATATGCAAATCAAATTCTTGTAGCAAAAGAACCCATCTAATAAGTCTAGGTTTAGCATCTTTTTTCCCATAAGATATTTAATAGCAGCATGATCAGTGTGAATAGTTAGTTTGGAATCAACAATATAAGATCTGAACTTATCACAAGCGAACACAACTGCTAAAAATTCTTTTTCAGTGGTAGCATAGTTTCTTTGAGCACTGTCTAGAGTTTTACTAGCATAATGAATAACATTTAATTTCTTATCAACTCTTTGTCCTAGAACAGCACCAACAGCATAATCACTAGCATCACACATAATTTCAAAGGGTAGGTTCCAATCAGGTGGTTGAACAATAGATGCAGAAATCAAGGCTTTCTTAAGAATTTCAAATGCTTCTACACAATCATCATCAAAAACAAATGGGACATCTTTTTGCAAGAGATTAGTGAGAGGCCTAGAAATTTTAGAGAAATCTTTAATAAATCTCCTATAGAAATCAGCATGACCGAGGAAACTTCTTATACCTTTGATATACGTAGGACACGGCATTTTTTCAATAGCATCAACTTTAGCTTTATCAACTTCAATACCTCTTTCGGAGATTATATGCCCCAAGACAATACCTTCATTAACCATAAAGTGGCACTTCTCCCAATTCAAGACAAGATTAGTTTCTTCGCATCTCTACAACTCGATCAAGGTTGCTTAAGCAATCATCAAAAGAAGTTCCGTAAATGGAGAAATCATCCATGAAAACCTCAACAATCTTTTCACAAAAGTCAGAGAATATAGCAGTCATACATCTTTGAAAGGTAGCAGGTGCATTGCATAAACCAAAAGGCATACGTCTATAAGCAAAGGTACCAAAAGGACATGTAAAATTAGTTTTTTTCTTGATCCTCTTGTGACACAGGTATTTGAGAAAAACCAGAATAACCATCTAGAAACCAAAAGTGTGTATGTTTGGATAGTCTTTCTAGCATTTGATCAATAAAGGGTAGAGGGTAATGATCTTTCCTAGTAGCTTTGTTTAATTTTCTAAAATCAATTACCATTCTATAACCTGTAATAATTCTTTGCGGGATCAATTCATTTTTATCATTAGGAACAACGGTAATACCTCCTTTCTTAGGGACACAATGAACAGGACTTACCCATCTACTATCAGCAATAGGATAAATTATACCTGCTTCCAAAAGCTTTAATATTTCCTTCCTTACCACTTCTTTCATCTTAGGATTTAACCGTCGTTGATGATCAACAACTGGTTTAGCATCAGGCTCCATATTAATTTTATGCTGACATAGAGTAGGACTAATGCCCTTAAGATCATCAAGAGTATATCCAATAACGGCACGGTGCTTCCTCAGAGTTTTCAATAATTTATTTTCTTCATGCTCTGAAAGGTTAGCACTAATAATAATAGGATATATCTTCTTTTCATCAAGATAAGCATATTTCAAAGTATCAGGCAATTGTTTAAGCTCAAACACGGGATCACCCTTGGGTGGAGGAGGATCCCCAAGAATCTCAACAGGCAAGTTGTGTTTCAAAACAGGCATTTGATTAAAGAATATTTCATCTATTTCCCTTCTTTCGTTCATAAACATATCATTTTCATGATCCAGTAAATATTGCTCTAAAGGATCAGTAGGAGGCATAGCAATAGAAGCAAGACCAATGATTTCATCTTTACTAGGTAATTCTTTTTCATGGGGGTGTCTATGAAATTTGCAGAAATTAAACTCATGGGACAGATCCCCAAAACTTACAGTAACAGTTTCTTTCTCGCAATCTATCTTAGCATTGACAGTGTTCAAGAAAGGTCTACCAAATATAATGGGACAAAAATCATCTTGTGGGGAACCAAGAACAAGAAAATCAGTAGGGTATTTTATTTTCCCACACAAGACTTCAACATCTCTAACAATCCCAATTGGTGACATAGTATCTCTATTAGCAAGCTTAATAGTAACATCAATTTCTTCTATCTCAGCAGGTGCAATATCATTCATAATTTCTTAATATAAGGTAAAGGGAATTGCACTCACACTAGCACCCAAATCACATAAGCCATGACAACAGTGATCTTCTATTTTAACAGAAACAACAGGCATACCAACAACAGGTCTATGTTTATCTTTATCATCGGGTCTAGCAATTCTAGTAGCTTCATCACAGAAGTAAATAACATGCCCATCAATATTATCGACCAAGAGATCTTTAACCATAGCAATACTGGGTTCAGCTTTAATTTGTTTAGGGGGTGTAGGTGTTCTAGTATAACTCTTACGAACAACAGTTGAAGCTTTAGCATATTCCTTTATTCTAACAGGGAAAGGTGGTTTCTCAATATAAGCAGTAGGAATAACAGGATCAACATTATAAGTAATAGCTTCTTCTTCAACTTTAATAGGTTCTACTACTTTCACTTCAATGGGAGGATGATATTTAAACCACTTATCCTTAGGGAGATCAACATGAGTAGCAAATGATTCACAGAAAGAAGCTACTATCTCAGAGTCAAGTCCATATTTAGTGCTAAAATCACGAAAAGCATCGGTATCCATAAAAGATTTAACACAATCAAACTTGAGGTTTATACCTAACTCCTTACCTTCATCGAGTTCCCAATCTTCAGAGTTGCGTTTAATTCTTTCCAATAAATCCCATTTCAATTCAATAGTCTTCTTCATAAAAGAACCAGTACAAGAAGTATCGAGCATGGATTGATCATTACGAGAAAGCCGAGCATAAAAATTCTGAATAATAATTTCTCTTGAGAGCTCATGATTTGGGCATGAATATAACATTGACTTAAGCCTCCCCCAAGCTTGAGCGATACTTTCTCCTTCACGAGGCCAAAAATTATAAATATAATTTCGATCACGATGAACCAGATGCATAGGATAAAACTTCTGATGAAATTCCAATTTCAATCGGTTGTAGTTCCATGATCCAATATCATCACATAGCCTATACCATGTCAATGCCTTATCCTTCAAAGATAAAGGGAAGACCTTCTTCTTGACCTCATCCTCAGGCAAACCTGCAAGCTTAAATAATCCACAAACTTCATCCACATAGATTAGATGCATATCAGGATGTAGTGTTCTATCTCCTGCATAAGGATTAGCTAGCAGTTTCTCTATCATACCCGAAGGAATTTCATAATAAATATTTTCAGTAGGTTCAGTAGGTTGAGGAGCAACTCTTTGTTCTTCTGGTCGGGGTGAAGATACCCCGAACAAACCCCTCAAAGGATTATTTTCCATAGCAACAAGTGACAGTAAATTTCAGCACACTATATAAATTTTTCCTTACCAAATTCCACAAACTAAAGGCGCTTCACTCCCCGGCAACGGCGCCAGAAAAGAGTCCTGATGACCCACAAGTATAGGGGATATATCATAGTCCTTTCGATAAGTAAGAGCATCGAACCCAACGAGGAGCAGAAGGAAATGACAAGCGGTTTTCAGCAAGGTATTCTCTGCAAGCACTGAAATTGTCGGTAACAGATAGTTTTGTAATAAGATAATTCGTAACAGGTAACAAGTAACAAGTGTAACTAAAGTGCAGCAAGGTGGCCCAATCCTTTTTGTAGCAAAGGACAAGCCTGGACAAATTCTTATATAAAGCAAAGCGCTCCCTAGGACACATGGGAATTATTGTCAAGCTACTTTTCATCATGCTCATATGATTCGCATTCGTTACTTTGATAATTTGATATGTGGGTGGACCGGTGCTTGGGTGCTGTCCTTACTTGGACAAGCCTCCCACTTATGATTAACCTCTCTCGCAAGCATCTGCAACTACGAAAGAAGAATTAAGATAAATCTAACCATAGCATGAAACATATGGATCCAAATCAGCCCCTTACGAAACAACGCATAAACTAGGGTGTAAGCTTCTGTCACTCTAGCAACCCATCATCTACTTATTACTTCCCAATGCCTTCCCCTAGGCCCAAACAATGGTGAAGTGGCATGTAGTCGACGTTCACATAACACCACTACAGGAAAGACAACATACATCTCATCAAAATATCGAACGAATACCAAATTCACATGCTTACTTATAACAAGACTTCTCCCATGTCCTCAGGAACAAACGTAACTACTCACAAAGCATATTCATGTTCATAATCAGAGGGGTATTAGTTATCATTAAGGATCTAAACATATGATCTTCCACCAAATAAACCAACTAGCATCAACTACAAGGAGTAATCAACACTACTAGCAACCCACAGGTACCAATCTGAGATTTTGAGACAAAGATCGGATACAAGAGATGAACTAGGGTTTGGAGAGGAGATGGTGCTGGTGAAGATGTTGATGGAGATTGACCCCCTCTCGATGAGAGGATCGTTGGTGATGACAATGGCTTCGATTTCCCCCTCCCGGAGGGAAGTTTCCCCGGCAGAATAGCTCCGCCGGAGCGCTAGATTGGTTCTGCCCAAGCTCTGCCTTGAGACGGCGGCGCTTCTGTTGGGGAACGTGCAATTTCAAAAAAATTCCTACGTTCACGCAAGATCTATCTAGGAGATGCATAGCAACGAGAGGGGAGAGTATGTCCACGTACCCTCGTAGACCGAAAGCGGAAGCGTTAGCTTAACGCGGTTGATGTAGTCGAACGTCTTCGCGATCCAACCGATCAAGCACCGAACGTACGGCGCCTCCGAGTTCAGCACACGTTTAGCTCGATGACGTACCTCGAGCTCTTGATCCAGTTGAGGACGAGGGAGAGTTCCGTCAGCACGATGGCGTGGCAATGGTGATGATGAAGTTACCGGCGCAGGGCTTCGCCTAAGCACTACGACGATATGACCGAGGTGTGTAACTATGGAGGGGGGCACCGCACACGGCTAAGAGATTGTCTGTTGTGCCTTTGGGTGCCCCCTCCCCACGTATATAAAGGAGGGGGAGGATGAGGCCGGCCCTAGAGGGGGGCGCGCCAAGGGGGGAGTCCTACTTGGACTCCTAGTCCAAGTAGGATTCGGCCCCCCCCTCCTTCCTTCCACCGGAGAGGGAAAAGGGGAAGGGAGAGAGAGGGAGAAGGAAAGAGGGGGGCCGGCCCCCTCCCCTAGTCCAATTCGGTTTGGGCAAGTGTAACACCCCCGGTGATTAGCAACAGTAATCACTTTTGATAATGACATGTTAGCATGATCAACAGTGCATAATCATCATTAGCATCATATTGCATTTCAACTCCTAAGTCAAATTCAAATTTAAATGAAAGTGGAATATAAAAGTTGACCAACATAGGAGCTAAAATGTCAGATAAATAACAAATATTCCAGAGGCTATTCTAAAATTGAAACCAACATCATTGGAATTGGATAAGTGACTCGAACAACCTCAAACAGTGGATAAAGATAATATTTAGTAACCATTTATTAAATCTGAAATAAATATGGAATTATGTTTTGTCCAAACTAATTTTAGGTGTTAAGGTATAATGCACTGGTATTTATGAACTAGGTCTCATGTTTTACAAAAACCATTTTGAGGCCTGACTATTTACTAAACTTGAGAAAGGAGAATAAAGAAAAAGATAAAAGAAAAAAAAGAGCAAACCACCCCCCCCCGGCCCAACGGGCCGAGCCCAGCGGCCGGCCCGCCTGCGCCCCCCCTCTCATATGGCCTCCCCCAGGAGACCCAAACCCTAATCCCCACCCCACTCCTCCCTCGCTCCTCTCCTCCCCCTCGTCTGGATCGGGATCTCCGATCCCGTCCGCCCCGTCGCCGACGCCGCCCCGTCGCCGCCCCCCTCGTCAGCCCCCACCTCCCGATCCAGATGGGATCGGGATCGGGAACGACCCCGTCGCCGACGCCGCTCGCCGAGCACACCCCTGCCCGCGCCGATCGGCCAGTGCCGACGCCGCCGCCAGCCGACGTCGCCGTCCTCTCCTCTTCCCCCAGCCGCCTGGCGCTCGGTCGCCCCCCTCCCTCGACTGGATCCGGATCGGGGCAAACCCCCGATCCCGTCGCCCGGCGGCGACGACCTCGCCGCCGCCCGGAGCCCGCGCCTCCCCGCCGGCCTGCACCTCGTTCCGTCGCCGTCGTCCCCGTCGACCGCCCCGACCCCCCCGCTGCCCCGCCCTACGAGCACGGTGAGGCCCCAGGCCCCCCCTCTCTCTCCCGCACCTCGCCGCGGCCAGCGCCCCGTGCCGCCGCTACACGGCTGCGCGCATGCTCACGCGTCGCCGCGCCCCGGCTCGCGCCCGAACGCGTGCGGCGCGCCTGCTCGCGCCCACTCCAGCCGCCGCTGCCGCTCGTCCTCTCGCCTCTGCCTCCGCTCGCGCGGCCACCCGCACGCGCGAGCGCCCCCACACCTCGCCCCGCGCGCTCGCTCCGCATCGCTCGCCGTGGCCCGCGCTCACCAACGACCGTCCAGCGCGCCTCGCGGCGCCGGGCCAGCCCGGGCGCACCTGGACGCGCCGCTGGGCTGCCCCACGCCCGCCCGTGTGGCCGTATGGGACTGCCCGGTGGGGCCTGCCCCCGTGCCGCTGACGAATGGGGCCCACGGCCCCAGAAACGTTTTAGGAAAATAATGGAAATAAGAATAAATAATTAAATAATTAATTAATTAGTTAATTAATCCTGATTAGGTTAATTTAATTAAGTAGTTAGTGTTAATTAAACAGTAATTTAATTAGTAATACCTAATTACCTAACAGCCTATGACAGGTGGGACCCACCTGTCGGTGGCTGCTGACGTCAGCATGATGTCATGCTGACGTCATCAATCACTGTTTCGGATAATGTTGAATTAAATAATAATTAAATTTCGAAATTAATAAAAACTTTAGAAAATCATATCTTTTAAACCGTAAATCCGATGAAAATACTTTGTACATGAAATTTCAGAACGCGATACGAACCGGATACGCCCTCGGTTCTCCGTCAGATGCCCGCAACTATAAGAACGTTGAACGAATTAGACCGATTTCGATAAATGAATAGTGTCCAACTTAATAAATAAATCCGAATAAATTCCTAAATTAACTAAATCATTTAGTTAGGCAGTAGAAACACCCGGCATATCATTTAGGCATGTCATACATATTGTTTGCATTATTGCCGTGAATTTATGTTTCTCTCCCCCTCCTTCTCTCCGATAGACGCCGAGACCGACGTCGTGCTGTCGAGTACGACTACGCTACTGACGAGCAGCCCGTTGACGACCTCCCTCTCTTGCCAGAGCAACCAGGCAAGCCCCCCCCTTGAGCATTCCAGATATCGCCCATTCTTTCTCCTGCTTGCATTAGATTTCGCTACTGTTAATGATGCTCCTATTCTGATGCATAGCCTGCTGTTGTAACCTGTTCATTGCTATCTTACCTGCCTATGATAAACTGTTTAGTATAGGTTGGTATGAACCATCTGTGACCCCCCACCTTACTTTGTCGCCCCTGCTTGTTCATCAACGACTCGATCAACGTGATCGTCGATTAGAGACAGACGCCTCACTTCACCACCCCTTAGTTGTACGACTCTGCGTGAAACTATCGAGTGCCGAGGGTGATACCTCGTAACGCACTCCTGATGATCTCTGCAGCATAGCTGTCTGGTCGTGGTCATCGAGGGTGATTCCTCCTTCTCCATGTCCGTACGACTCTGTCGTGCAACCCCTCAGTGTGAACCTCGAGGGTGATACCTCTTACGTTCACCCTGATGATTATGACCACACGGTTACTTGACTTTTTCACAGGCGGGTCCACCCTGGTGGGTACCCGCTGGGGATCTATGATTTCGGGTGTGCCGGAAGGGCACTCGAGTGTGACATTGTGGCGGAGCATCAGAGACTCTGATTGTCTCCGCTTGATACTAATTGAGCCTATTGGATTTGGGTGTGTGAATGAGTGGGTCGACGTGCCCTATACGCACTGCCACCACGGCGGGATAATGGTTATGGGGCCCTCTGCGATGTACGTTTGCGAAAGCTTATCAGACGTCACGATTCACCGTGCGGGCTGATCGTCGGGATTGGGCTGGATACTTCACTGGCGAGTTCAGTGTCGCCTGACCCCGGCCAGCCACGCAACGCGCAGGGTGCCCAGGGCGATGGCCCGAGACCCCTGGGTGCATAGGTTAGTCCGGCGTGCTGACCTCTCTGCTGGACTAGGTAGAGCGCTGCTTCGTGTTGATCTTTCCGAGGAGGGCATTACCCAGCAAGTATGTCCGGCCAGAGTTGATCGAGCGTGTTGGGTAAAGTAGTGCACCCCTGCAGGGATGAATCTTCTATCGATAGCCGGTCCTACGGTAAAGGACGCTCAGTTTGTGTATCCCGATCTACTATTAAACTGGATACTTGTTACTTAATTGAAGCTTCGGGATTACTTTCTCGCTGGGAGTCGAGGAAGGATCTTTGAGCTGTACTTCAACATGTTTGCTAAATAAAATGCTATTCTACTCTCTTCTACTGCTGCAAGATGATGGCTTTGAGAAGATGTTTGAAGATGCTAGTCTTCGATAGGACTAGGCCTTTCTCTCTATTCTGGCATTTCTGCAGCCCAGTCCACATATACAGCCTTTTCTCCATTGAAATGTTGCATATGTAGTATAGATCCTTGCTTGTGAGTACTTGGATGAGTACCTCACGGTTGCTTTATTTTCTCTTTCCAATACCCCACCTTGATGATACACCAGACGATGGAGTCCAGGAGCCAGACGCCACCACCGGAGCCTACTACCAGGCGGGTCCGAGGGCACGTACTACTGGATCGAGCCATCTGACCAGGAGTAGGATCGGAGGCTCCCAGGCAGGAGGCCAACGCCTTTCGATCTAGTGTCGCTGTTTGTGCTAGCCTTCTTAAGGCAAAACTTGTCTAACTATGTCTGTACCCAGATTTATTTGTATGATGACTATGTATTCGGATCTTCGGATCCCTGGTCTGTAATATTGTGGACCTCCGTTTATTTGTGTTTAGAGTTGTGTTGTGATATCTCCCGTGAGTCCCTGGGTTTGATCGTACACGTTTGCGTGTATGATTAGTGTACGATTGAACCGAGGGCGTCACAAGTTGGTATCAGTAGCCGACTGCCTGTAGGAAGCCCGCCTCCAAATTCCTTGGCCGAAGTTGAGTCTAGAAACCGAGAAACTAATTTACTAACTTGGCTGTGTGGCTTACGGGCCCACGTCGCCAACTGGGTGGTATTAGGATCTTTTATTCCTCGTCTATACTCTGGGACTCTAATATCTCTTCTATTCGGGTTAAATAAAATTTTACTAACGCCGACACTTAGGATCTCGTAAATCCCGTCTACCGGAGAGCTGGAATCTGTGCGATTTCCCTGTCGTTGATCGATAGTCTGATAATCATTTCCTTTCCATTGTTTTGTTTAACCTTTCTCTCCGAGTTGTGTTAAACTTCTCATTGTCATTGACAAATCTGCTTCACAAAGGTGTTAAATTTGAGTGGACAGAAAATGTCAAGAAAGCTTTCAGAAATAAAAGATAAATTGACATCTGCCCCAGTACTAGCACCCCCGGATTCCCAAAAGGATTTCGTGATATACTGTGATGCATCTCGTCAAGGATTAGGCTGTGTCCTAATGCAAGAGAGCCAAAGTGATTGCTATGCCTCCCGACAATTGCGTCCTCATGAAGAAAATTATCCCGTGCATGATCTTGAACTTTCTGCGGTTATCTATGCCTTGAAGCTATGGACATTACCTCTCGGTAACCGTTGGAGATATACACGGATCACCAAAGCTTGAAGTATCTATATACTCAACCAGATTGAACCTTCGTCAACAAAGATGGCTCGAAACAATTGCCGATTATGATATGAATATTTCATATACCCCCGGCAAGGCTAATGTAATGGCCGATGCTTTGAGTCGCAAGTCCTATAGTAACAATCTATGGTTCAAGAAACACAACCTCTTCTCCATGAAGAGCTTTGCAAATTGAACTCCATATTGTTCCACAGGGTTATCTCAATACCCTGGTTGTCGAACCAGATTTAGAACACGGCATTAAGGTTATGCAAGGGTATGACACTGAAGTTGAAAAGATCAAGCGATACCTCGAGAAAGGAAAGCCGTCGGAATTCCATCTTGATGAGATGGGATCCTATTTTTCCAACACCGTCTCTTCGTACCCAAGTTCAAGAATGAGAGGGAAAAGGTTATGAGGAAAGCTCATGACACTCCCTTGTCCATTACCCTGGTAGCACAAAGATGTACCGTGACATTTGTCAAAGATTCTGGGGCCTAATATGAAGCGAGACATTGCTCGTTAGTTTCTGAGTGTGACGTTTGCCGCGCGTTAAGCTCAACATCAAAGGCCCGTAGGAACTCTGCAACCCCTGGAAATTCCTGAATGGAATGGGACAAGGTCCAAATGGATTTCATTACTGTGTTTCCCAAATCCCAGAAGGGTCATGATGCTATTTTTGTTATCATTGACCGATTCTCTAAGGTTGCCCACTTTCTGCGTTAAGGAGACAATCACTTAGCAGTTAGCAGACTTGTATGTTTCCCGGATTGTGTCACTCCACGCGTGTCGTTCTTGGAGATCAGTTCTGATCGTGGCAGCCTCTTCACCTCCAGATTCTGGAATAGTTCCAAGAAGCTATGGGAACTCATCTGTCTTTCAGCACCGCTTTTCACCCTCAGTCACAGGGTCAAGTTGAACGAGTTAATCAAGTGCTCGAAGATATGCTTCGAGCTTGCGTCATCCTTCGGTAAGAAATGGGAGGAATCTCTCCCCGTTGCCGAATTCTCTTACAACAATAGCTATCAAGCTAGTCTGAAGATTGGCACCGTTTGAAGTTCTATACGGCCGTAAGTGTCGAACCCCTCTGAATTGGTCAGAAACTGGGAACGCTCACTCGTCGGACCGGACATTATTCGGCAAGCTGAAGAACAAGTCCGTATTGTTCGTGAACATTTGAAGTCTGCTCAGTCTCGTAAGAGAGCAACTATGACCGAAAGCACCAGGAAATAGTCTATCAACCTGGCGAGCAAGTTACCTCCGCGTCACTCCGTTGAAAGGCACTCATCGGTTCGAATCAAAGGCAAGTTAGCCCCTCGCTACATGGCCCGTTCCGTATTCTGCCCGTCGAGGAGAAGTGGCATATCAGTTGCAATTGCCGCCAAACTTTCTCAAGTTCATGACGTCTTTCATGTATCCCAACTCCGCCGCTGCTTCAAGGATCCTATTCGAGCTGTGGATCATGAAGTGCTTGAATTACGGGAAGATCTGTCATATCCAGAATATCCCATCCGTATTCTTGATCAAGCTGAGCGTCGAACACGTCAAAAGTCAATCAAGTTCCTCAAGGTTCAGTGGTCAATCATTCTGAAGATGAAGCCACTTGGGAACGCGAGGATCGTCTTCGCGAAGAATACCCCTCTTTCTTTCAGTCTTCCTCTTAATTCTCGGGACGAGATTCTTAATAGATGAGGAGAGTTGTAACACCCCGGTGATTAGCAACAGTAATCACTTTTGATAAACATGTTAGCATGATCACAGTGCATAATCATCATTAGCATCAATTGCATTTCAACTCCTAAGTCAAATTCAAATTTAAATGAAAGTGGAATATAAAAGTTGACCACTAGGAGCTAAAATGTCAGATAAATAACAAATATTCAGAGGCTATTCTAAAATTGAAACCAACATCATTGGAATTGGTAAGTGACCGAACAACCTCAAACAGTGGATAAAGATAATATTTAGTAACCATTTATTAAATCTGAAATAAATATGGAATTATGTTTTGTCCAAACTAATTTTAGGTGTTAAGGTATAATGCACTGGTATTTATGAACTAGGTCTCATGTTTACAAAACCATTTTGAGGCCTGACTATTTACTAACTGAGAAAGGAGAATAAAGAAAAAGAAAAAAGAAAAAAAAAAAGAGCAACACCCCCCCCCTCCGGCCCAACTGGGCCGAAGCCCACGCCGGCGGCCTGCGCCCCGCCCCCCCCCCCTCTCTATATGGCCTCCCCCAGGAGACCCAAACCCTCACCACCCCACTCCCCTCGCTCCTCTCCTCCCCCCTCGTCTGGATGGGACTCCCGATCCCGTCCGCCCCGTCGCCGACGCCGCCCCGTCGCCGCCT
Source organism: Thinopyrum elongatum (assembly GCA_011799875.1). NCBI lineage: Eukaryota > Viridiplantae > Streptophyta > Magnoliopsida > Poales > Poaceae > Thinopyrum > Thinopyrum elongatum. Next base: position 139,724,933 of record CM022297.1, read on the forward strand.
CCCCTCGTCAGCCCCCACCTCCCGATTCCAGATCGGGATCGGGATCGCGGGAACGACCCCGTCGCCGACGCCGCTCGCCGACGCCACCCCGCTCCCGCGCCGATCGGCCAGTGCCGACGCCGCCGCCACGCCGACGTCGCCCTGTCCTCTCCTCTTCCCCGACCAGCCGCCTGGCGCTCGGTCGCCCCCTCCCTCGACTGGATCCGGATCGGGGCAAACCCCCGATCCCGTCGCCCGACGCCGCGACGACCTCGCCGCCGCCCGGAGCCCGCGCCTCCCCGCCGGCCTGCACCTCGTCTCCGTCGCCGTCGTCCCCGTCGACCGCCCCGACCCCCCCGCTGCCCCGTCCCTACGAGCACGGTGAGGCCCCAGGCCTCCCCCTCTCTGCTCCCGCACCTCGCCGCGCGCACCGCGCCCCCGTGCCGCCGCTCACCGCGCTGCGCGCATGCTCACGCGTCGCCGCGCCCCGGCTCGCGCCCGACCGCGCTGCGCGCGCCCTGCTCGCGCCCACTCCAGCCGCCGCTGCCGCTCGTCCTCTCGCCTCTGCCTCCGCTCGCCGCGGCCACCCGCACGCGCGCGCGCCCCCACACCTCGCCCGCGCGCTCGCCCGCATCGCTCGCCGTGGCCCCGCGCTCACCACCGACCCGTCCAGCCGCGCCTCGCCGGCGCCCGTGGCCAGCGCCCGGGCGCACCCTGGACGCGCCCGCTCGGGCTGCGCCCACGCCCGCCCCGTGTGGCCGTATGGGCCACTGCCCGGTGGGCCCTGCCCCCCCTGTGCCGCTGACGAATGGGGCCCACGGCCCAGAAACGTTTTAGGAAAAATAATGGAAATAAGAATAAATAATTAAAATAATTAATTAATTAGTTAATTAATCCTGATTAGGTTAATTTAATTAAGTAGTTAGTGTTAATTAAACAGTAATTTAATTAGTTAATACCTAATTAACCTAACAGCCTATGACAGGTGGGACCCACCCTGTCAGGTGGCTGCTGACGTCAGCATGATGTCATGCTGACGTCATCAATCACTGTTTCGGATAATGTTGAATTAAATAATTAATTAAATTTCAGAAATTAATAAAAACTTTAGAAAATCATATCTTTTAAACCGTAACTCCGATGAAAATACTTTGTACATGAAACTTGCTCAGAACGACGATACGAACCCGGATACGCCCTCGGTATCTCCGTCAGATGCCCGCAACTATAAGAACGTTGAACGATTAGACCGATTTCGATAAATGAATAGTGTCCAACTTTAATTAAATAAATCCGAATAAATTCCTAAATTAACTAAATCATTTAGTTAGGCAGTAGAACACCCCGGCATATCATTTAGGCATGTCATACATATTGTTTGCATTATTGCCGTGAATTTATTGTTTCTCTCCCCCTCCTTCTCTCTCGATAGACGCCGAGACCGACGTCGCTGCTGTCGAGTACGACTACGCTACTGACGAGCAGCCCGTTGACGACCTCCCCCTCTTGCCAGAGCAACCAGGCAAGCCCCCCCCTTGAGCATTCCAGATATCGCCCATTCTATTCTCCTGCTTGCATTAGATTTCGCTACTGTTAATGTATGCTCCTATTCTGATGCATAGCCTGCTGTTGTAACCTGTTCATTGCTATCTTACCTGCCTATGATAAACTGTTTAGTATAGGTTGGTATGACCCATCTGTGACCCCACCACCTTACTTTGTCGCCCCTGCTTGTTCATCAACGACTCGATCAACGTGATCGTCGATCAGAGACAGACGCCTCACTTCACACCCCCCTTAGTTGTACGACTCTGCGTAGTAACTATCGAGTGCCGAGGGTGATACCTCGTAACGCACTCCTGATGAATACTCTGCAGCATAGCTGTACGATCGTGGTCATCGAGGGTGATTCCTCCTTCTCCATGTCCGATACGACTCTGTCGTGCAACCCCTCAGTGTGAACCTCGAGGGTGATACCTCTTACGTTCACCCTGATGATTATGACCACACGGTTACTTGACCTCTTTCACAGGCGGGTCCACCCTGGTGGGTACCCGCTGGAGATCTATGATTTCGGGTGTGCCGGAAGGGCACTCGAGTGTGACATTGTGGCGGAGCATCAGAGACTCTGATTGTCTCCGCTTGATACTAATTGAGCCTATTGGATTTGGGTGTGTGATCTGAGTGGGTCGACGTGCCCTATACGCACTGCCACCACGCGGGATAATGGTTATGGGGCCCTCTGCGATGTACGTTTCGCCGAAAGCTTATCAGACGTCACGATTCACCGTGCGGGCTGATCGTCGGGATTGGGCTGGATACTTCACTGGCGAGTTCAGTGTCGCGCCTGCACCACGGCCAGCCACGCAACGCGCAGGGTGCCCAGGGCGATGGCCCGAGACCCCTGGGTGCATAGGTTAGTCCGGCGTGCTGACCTCTCTGCTGAGCCTAGGTAGAGCGCTGCTTCGTGTTGATCTTCCGAGGACGGGCATTACCCAGCAAGTATGTCCGGCCAGAGTTGATCGAGCGTGTTGGGTAACAGTAGTGCACCCCTGCAGGGATGAATCTTCTATCGATAGCCGGTCCTACGGTAAAGGACGCTCAGTTTGTGTATCCCGATCTACTACTTAAACTGGATACTTGTTACTTAATTGAAGCTTCGGGATTACTTTCTCGCTGGGAGTCGAGGAAGGATCTTTGAGCTGTACTTCAACATGTTTGCTAAATAAAATGCTATTCTACTCTCTTCTACTGCTGCAAGATGATGGCTTTGAGAAGATGTTTGAAGATGCTAGACTTCGATAGGACTAGGCCTTTCTCTCTATTCTGGCATTTCTGCAGCCCAGTCCACATATACAGCCTTTTTCTCCATTGATAATGTTGCATATGTAGTATAGATCCTTGCTTGCTGAGTACTTCGGATGAGTACTCACGGTTGCTTTATTTTCTCTTTTCCCCCATATACCCCACCTTGATGATACACCAGACGATGGAGTCCAGGAGCCAGACGCCACCACCGGAGCCTACTACCAGGCGGGTCCAGAGGGCACGTACTACTGGATCGAGCCATCTGACCAGGAGTAGGATCGGAGGCTCCCAGGCAGGAGGCCAACGCCTTTCGATCTAGTGTCGCTGTTTGTGCTAGCCTTCTTAAGGCAAAACTTGTCTAACTATGTCTGTACCCAGATATTATTTGTATGACTGACTTATGTATTCGGATCTTCGGATCCCTGGTCTGTAATATTGTGGACCTCCGTTTATTTGTGTTTAGAGTTGTGTTGTGATATCTTCCCGTGAGTCCCTGGGTTTGATCGTACACGTTTGCGTGTATGATTAGTGTACGATTGAACCGAGGGCGTCACAAGTTGGTATCAGAGCCGACTGCCTGTAGGAAGCCCGCCTCCAAATTCCTTGGCCGAAGTTGAGTCTAGAAACCGAGAAACTAATTTACTAACTTGGCTGTGTGGCTTACGGGCCCACGTCGCCAACTGGGTGGTATTAGGATCTTTTATTCCTCGTCTATACTCTGGGACTCTAATATCTCTTCTATTCGGGTTAAATAAAATTTTACTAACGCCGACACTTAGGATCTCGTAAATCCCGTCTACCCGGAGAGCTGGATATCTGTGCGATTTCCCTGTCGTTGATCTGATTAGTCTGATAATCATTTTCCTTTCCATTGTTTTGTTTAACCTTTCTCTCCGAGTTGTGTTAAACTTCTCATTGTCATTGACAAATCTGCTTCACAAAGGTGTTAAATTTGAGTGGACAGAAAAATGTCAAGAAAGCTTTCAGACACTAAAAGATAAATTGACATCTGCCCCAGTACTAGCACCCCCGGATTCCCAAAAGGATTTCGTGATATACTGTGATGCATCTCGTCAAGGATTAGGCTGTGTCCTAATGCAAGAGCGCAAAGTGATTGCTTATGCCTCCCGGCAATTGCGTCCTCATGAAGAAAATTATCCCGTGCATGATCTTGAACTTTCTGCGGTTATCTATGCCTTGAAGCTATGGCGACATTACCTTCTCGGTAACCGTTGCGAGATATACACGGATCACCAAAGCTTGAAGTATCTATATACTCAACCAGATCTGAACCTTCGTCAACAAAGATGGCTCGAAACAATTGCCGATTATGATATGAATATTTCATATACCCCCGGCAAGGCTAATGTAATGGCCGATGCTTTGAGTCGCAAGTCCTATAGTAACAATCTTATGGTTCAAGAAACACAACCTCTTCTCCATGAAGAGCTTTGCAAATTGAACCTCCATATTGTTCCACAGGGTTATCTCAATACCCTGGTTGTCGAACCAGATTTAGAACACGGCATTAAGGTTATGCAAGGGTATGACACTGAAGTTGAAAAGATCAAGCGATACCTCGAGAAAGGAAAGCCGTCGGAATTCCATCTTGATGCAGATGGGATCCTATTTTTCCAACACCGTCTCTTCGTACCCAAGTTCAAGAATGAGAGGGAAAAGGTTATGAAGGAAGCTCATGACACTCCCTTGTCCATTCACCCTGGTAGCACAAAGATGTACCGTGACATTTGTCAAAGATTCTGGTGGCCTAATATGAAGCGAGACATTGCTCGTTATGTTTCTGAGTGTGACGTTTGCCGCCGCGTTAAAGCTCAACATCAAAGGCCCGTAGGAACTCTGCAACCCCTGGAAATTCCTGAATGGAAATGGGACAAGGTCCAAATGGATTTCATTACTGGTTTTCCCAAATCCCAGAAGGGTCATGATGCTATTTTTGTTATCATTGACCGATTCTCTAAGGTTGCCCACTTTCTGCCTGTTAAGGAGACAATCACTGCTAGCCAGTTAGCAGACTTGTATGTTTCCCGGATTGTGTCACTCCACGGTGTTCCGTTGGAGATCAGTTCTGATCGTGGCAGCCTCTTCACCTCCAGATTCTGGAATAGTTTCCAAGAAGCTATGGGAACTCATCTGTCTTTCAGCACCGCTTTTCACCCTCAGTCACAGGGTCAAGTTGAACGAGTTAATCAAGTGCTCGAAGATATGCTTCGAGCTTGCGTCATCTCCTTCGGTAAGAAATGGGAGGAATCTCTCCCGTATGCCGAATTCTCTTACAACAATAGCTATCAAGCTAGTCTGAAGATGGCACCGTTTGAAGTTCTATACGGCCGTAAGTGTCGAACCCCTCTGAATTGGTCAGAAACTGGGGAACGCTCACTCGTCGGACCGGACATTATTCGGCAAGCTGAAGAACAAGTCCGTATTGTTCGTGAACATTTGAAGTCTGCTCAGTCTCGTCAGAAGAGCAACTATGACCGAAAGCACCAGGAAATAGTCTATCAACCTGGCGAGCAAGCTTACCTCCGCGTCACTCCGTTGAAAGGCACTCATCGGTTCGGAATCAAAGGCAAGTTAGCCCCTCGCTACATTGGCCCGTTCCGTATTCTTGCCCGTCGAGGAGAAGTGGCATATCAGTTGCAATTGCCGCCAAACCTTTCTCAAGTTCATGACGTCTTTCATGTATCCCAACTCCGCCGCTGCTTCAAGGATCCTATTCGAGCTGTGGATCATGAAGTGCTTGAATTACGGGAAGATCTGTCATATCCAGAATATCCCATCCGTATTCTTGATCAAGCTGAGCGTCGAACACGTCAAAAGTCAATCAAGTTCCTCAAGGTTCAGTGGTCAAATCATTCTGAAGATGAAGCCACTTGGGAACGCGAGGATCGTCTTCGCGAAGAATACCCCTCTTTCTTTCAGTCTTCCTCTTAATTCTCGGGACGAGAATTCTTAATAGATGAGGAGAGTTGTAACACCCCCGGTGATTAGCAACAGTAATCACTTTTGATAATGACATGTTAGCATGATCAACAGTGCATAATCATCATTAGCATCATATTGCATTTCAACTCCTAAGTCAAATTCAAATTTAAATGAAAGTGGAATATGAAAGTTGTCCAACATAGGAGCTAAAATGTCAGATATATAGCAAATATTCCAGAGGCTATTCTAAAATTGAAACCAACATCATTGGAATTGGATAAGTGACTCGAACAACCTCAAACAGTGGATAAAGGTAATATTTAATAACCATTTATTGAATCTGAAATAAATATGGAATTATGTTTTGTCCAAACTAATTTTAGGTGTTAGGGAATAATGCACTGGTATTTATGAAATAGGTCACACTTTTTACAAAAGCCATTTGGGGCCTAAACATTTAACAGTGGAGAAAAGAGAATAAAGAAAAAGGAAAAAGAAACAGAAAAGGAAAAAAGAGCAACGCCCCCCCCGGCCCAACTGGACCGAAGCCCAGCCGGCCGGCCCACCTGCGTCGCCCCTGGCCTATAAGGCCCCCGGCCGAACCCTAGCCGATCCCCCCCTCGCTTTCTCCTTCCACCCCCCCATCTGGATCGGGATCCCCCGACGCCGCTCGCCGACGCCGCCCCGCTCCCGCGCCGGTCGGCCAGCGCCGACGCCGCCGCCACACCGACGTCGCCCCGTCCTCTCCTCTTCCCCGACCAGCCGCCTGGCGCTCGGTCGCCCCCTCCCTCGACTGGATCCGGATCGGGGCAAACCCCCGATCCCGTCGCCCGACGCCGCGACGACCTCGCCGCCGCCCGGAGCCCGCGCCTCCCCGCCGGCCTGCACCTCGTCTCCGTCGCCGTCGTCCCCGTCGACCACCCCGACCCCCGCTGCCCCGTCCCTACGGATCACGGTGAGGCCTCGGGCCTCTCCTCCCCCTCTCTGCTCCCGCACCTCGCCGCGCGCACCGCGCCCCCGTGCCGCCGCTCCGCCCGCGCTCACCTGCTCCCGCACGCGCGCGCGCGCCGCCCACTGCCCTCGCTCGCGCGCCCGCGTCGCTCCTCGCCGCCAACCGCCCGCTCCGGCCGTACCCCTCCACGGCCCCGGCGTCTCCCTCCGGTGGCCGCCCGCATCGCCACGGCCCCGCCCCGCCGTGGCCTCGCCGGCGCCCGCGCCGCCCGGTCGGGTGCGCACCCGCGGGCCAGCGCCCGTTCGGGTTGCGCCCGTCGCCCCGACCCGTTAGACCCCCCCTGGGCCACTGCCCAGTGGGGCCCGAACCCCTGTGACGCTGACAAATGGGGCCCACCCCCTAAAAACGATTTAAAAGAAATAGAAAATAAAAATAGAAATAAATAAAATAATTAATTAAATAATTAATTAGTTAATTAATCCTGATTAGGTTAATCTAATTAACTAATTAGTGTTAATTAATCAGTAATTAAATTAATTAAACCTAATTAACCTAACAGCCTATGACAGGTGGGACCCACCCTGTCAGGTGGCTGCTGACGTCAGCATGATGTCATGCTGACGTCATCAATCACTGTTTCGGATAATGTTGAATTAAATAATTAATTAAATTTCAGAAATTAATAAAAACTTTAGAAAATCATATCTTTTAAACCGTAACTCCGATGAAAATACTTTGTACATGAAACTTGCTCAGAACGACGATACGAACCCGGATACGCCCTCGGTATCTCCGTCAGATGCCCGCAACTATAAGAACGTTGAACGATTAGACCGATTTCGATAAATGAATAGTGTCCAACTTTAATTAAATAAATCCGAATAAATTCCTAAATTAACTAAATCATTTAGTTAGGCAGTAGAACACCCCGGCATATCATTTAGGCATGTCATACATATTGTTTGCATTATTGCCGTGAATTTATTGTTTCTCTCCCCCTCCTTCTCTCTCGATAGACGCCGAGACCGACGTCGCTGCTGTCGAGTACGACTACGCTACTGACGAGCAGCCCGTTGACAACCTTCCTCTCTTGCCAGAGCAACCAGGCAAGCCCCCCCCTTGAGCATTCTAGATATCGCCCATTCTATTCTCCTGCTTGCATTAGATTTCGCTACTGTTAATGTATGCTCCTATTCTGATGCATAGCCTGCTGTTGTAACCTGTTCATTGCTATCTTACCTGCCTATGATAAACTGTTTAGTATAGGTTGGTATGAACCATCTGTGACCCCACCACCTTACTTTGTCGCCCCTGCTTGTTCATCAACGACTCGATCAACGTGATCGTCGATTAGAGACAGACGCCTCACTTCACACCCCCCTTAGTTGTACGACTCTGCGTAGTAACTATCGAGTGCCGAGGGTGATACCTCGTAACGCACTCCTGATGAATACTCTGCAGCATAGCTGTACGGTCGTGGTCATCGAGGGTGATTCCTCCTTCTCCATGTCCGATACGACTCTGTCGTGCAACCCCTCAGTGTGAACCTCGAGGGTGATACCTCTTACGTTCATCCTGATGATTATGACCACACGGTTACTTGACCTTTTTCACAGGCGGGTCCACCCTGGTGGGTACCCGCTGGGGATCTATGATTTCGGGTGTGCCGGAAGGGCACTCGAGTGTGACATTGTGGCGGAGCATCAGAGACTCTGATTGTCTCCGCTTGATACTAATTGAGCCTATTGGATTTGGGTGTGTGATCTGAGTGGGTCGACGTGCCCTATACGCACTGCCACCACGCGGGATAATGGTTATGGGGCCCTCTGCGATGTACGTTTCGCCGAAAGCTTATCAGACGTCACGATTCACCGTGCGGGCTGATCGTCGGGATTGGGCTGGATACTTCACTGGCGAGTTCAGTGTCGCGCCTGCACCCCGGCCAGCCACGCAACGCGCAGGGTGCCCAGGGCGATGGCCCGAGACCCCTGGGTGCATAGGTTAGTCCGGCGTGCTGACCTCTCTGCTGAGCCTAGGTAGAGCGCTGCTTCGTGTTGATCTTCCGAGGACGGGCATTACCCAGCAAGTATGTCCGACCAGAGTTGATCGAGCGTGTTGGGTAACAGTAGTGCACCCCTGCAGGGATGAATCTTCTATCGATAGCCGGTCCTACGGTAAAGGACGCTCAGTTTGTGTATCCCGATCTACCTACTTAAATTGGATACTTGTTACTTAATTGAAGCTTCGGGATTACTTTCTCGCTGGGAGTCGAGGAAGGATCTTTGAGCTGTACTTCAACATGTTTGCTAAATAAAATGCTATTCTACTCTCTTCTACTGCTGCAAGATGATGGCTTTGAGAAGATGTTTGAAGATGCTAGTCTTCGATAGGACTAGGCCTTTCTCTCTATTCTGGCATTTCTGCAGCCCAGTCCACATATACAGCCTTTTCTCCATTGATAATGTTGCATATGTAGTATAGATCCTTGCTTGCTGAGTACTTCGGATGAGTACTCACGGTTGCTTTATTTTCTCTTTTCCCCCATATACCCCACCTTGATGATACACCAGACGATGGAGTCCAGGAGCCAGACGCCACCACCGGAGCCTACTACCAGGCGGGTCCAGAGGGCACGTACTACTGGATCGAGCCATCTGACCAGGAGTAGGATCGGAGGCTCCCAGGCAGGAAGCCAACGCCTTTCGATCTAGTGTCGCTGTTTGTGCTAGCCTTCTTAAGGCAAAACTTGTCTAACTATGTCTGTACCCAGATATTATTTGTATGACTGACTTATGTATTCGGATCTTCGGATCCCTGGTCTGTAATATTGTGGACCTCCGTTTATTTGTGTTTAGAGTTGTGTTGTGATATCTTCCCGTGAGTCCCTGGGTTTGATCGTACACGTTTGCGTGTATGATTAGTGTACGATTGAACCGGGGGCGTCACAGCAAGGGGGGGCGCTCCCCTCTCACGTGGCCTCTCTCCTCTCCTCCAATAAGGCCCAATAGGCCCATTACTTCTCCCGGGGGGTTCCGGTAACCTCCCGGTACTCCGGAAAAATGCCCGAATCACTCGGAACCATTCCGATGTCCAAATGCAACCTTCCAATATATGAATCTTTACCTCTCTACCATTTCGAGACTCCTCGTCATGTCTGAGATCTCATCCGGGACTCCGAACAAACTTCGGTTCATCAAATCAGATAACTCATAATACAAATCGTCATCGAACATTAAGCGTGCGGACCCGACGGGTTCGAGAACTATGTATACATGACCAAGACACATCTCTGGTCAATAACCAATAGCGGAACCTGGATGCTCATATTGGCTCCTACATACTCTATGAAGATCTTTATCGGTCAAACCGCATAACAACATACGTTATTCCCTTTGTCATCGGTATGTTACTTGCCCGAGATTCGATCGTCGGTATCATCATACCTAGTTCAATCTCGTTACCGGCAAGTCTCTTTACTCATTCCGTAGTGCATCATCCCGTAACTAACTCATTAGTCACATTGCTTGCAAGGCTTCATATGATGTGCATTACCGAGAGGGCCCAGAGATACCTCTCCGATACTTGGAGTGACAAATCCTAATCTCGATCTATGCCAACCCAACAAACACCTTCGGAGATACCTGTAGAGCATCTTTATAATCACCCAGTTACGTTGTGACATTTGATAGCACACAAGGTGTTCCTCCGGTATTCGGGAGTTGCATAATCTCATAGTCAGAGGAATATGTATAAGTCATGAAGAAAGCTATAGCATTAAAACTTATCGATCATTATGCTAAGCTAACGGATGGGTCTTGTTCATCACATCATTCTCCTAATGATGTGATCCCGTTAATCAAATGACAACACATGTCTATGGTTAGGAAACTTAACCATCTTTGATCAATGAGCTAGTCAAGTAGAGGCATACTAGGGACACTCTGTTTGTCTATGTATTCACACATGTACTAAGTTTCCGGTTAATACAATTCTAGCATGAATAATAAACATTTATCATGATATAAGGAAATATAAATAACAACTTTATTATTGCCTCTAGGGCATATTTCCTTCAATCTCCCACTTGCACTAGAGTCAATAATCTATATTACATAGTAATGATTCTAACACCCATGGAGTCTTGGTGCTGATCATGTTTTGCTCGTGGAAGAGGCTTAGTCAACGGGTCTGCAACATTCAGATTCGTATGTATTTTGCACATCTCTATGTCTCCCTCCTTGACTTGATCGCGGATGGAATTTAAGCGTCTCTAGATGTGTTTGGTTCTTTTGTGAAATCTGGATTCCTTCGCCAAGGCAATTGCTCCAGTATTGTCACAAAAGATTTTCATTGGACCCGATGCACTAGGTATTACACCAAGATCGGATATGAACTCCTTCATCCAGACTCCTTCATTTGCTGCTTCCGAAGCAGCTATGTATTCCGCTTCACACGTAGATCCCGCCACGACGCTCTGCTTGGAACTGCACCAACTGACAGCTCCACCATTCAATATAAATACGTATCCGGTTTGTGACTTAGAGTCATCCGGATCAGTGTCAAAGCTTGCATCGACGTAACCACTTACGACAAGCTCTTTGTCACCTCCATAAACGAGAAACATATCCTTAGTCCTTTCAGGTATTTCAGGATGTTCTTGACCGCTGTCCAGTGATCCACTCCCGGATTACTTTGGTACCTCCCTGCTAAACTTATAGCAAGGCACACATCAGGTCTGGTACACATCATTGCATACATGATAGAACCTATGGTTGAGGCATAGGGAATGACTTTCATTTTCTCTCTATCTTCTGCAGTGGTCGGGCATTGAGTCTTACTCAACTTCACACCATGCAACACAGGCAAGAACCCTTTCTTTGACTGATCCATTTTGAACTTCTTCAAAACTTTATCAAGGTATGTGCTTTGTGAAAGTCCTATTAAGCATCTTGATCTATCTCTATAGATCTTGATGCCCAATATATAAGCAGCTTCACCGAGGTCTTTCATTGAAAAACTTTTATTCAAGTATCCTTTTATGATATCCAGAAATTCTATATTGTTTCCAATCAATAATATGTCATCCACATATAATATTAGAAACGCTACAGAGCTCCCACTCACTTTCTTGTAAATAGATGCTTCTCCAAAAGTCTATATAAAACCATATGCTTTGATCACTTCATCAAAGCGTATATTCCAACTCCGAGATGCTTGCACCAGTCCATAAATGGATTGCTGCAGCTTGCACACTTTGTTAGCTCCCTTAGGATCGACAAAACCTTCTGGTTGCATCATATACAACTCTTCTTTAAGAAATCCATTAAGGAATGCAGTTTTGACATCCATTTGCCAAATTTCATAATCATAAAATGCGGCAATTGCTAACATGATTCGGACAGACTTAAGCATCGCTACGGGTGAGAAGGTCTCATCGTAGTCAACTCCTTGAACTTGTCGAAAACCTTTCGCAACAAGTCGAGCTTTGTAGACAGTAACATTACCGTCAGCGTCAGTCTTCTTCTTGAAGATCCATTTATTCTCTATGGCTTGCCGATCATCGGGCAAGTCAACCAAAGTCCACACTTTGTTCTCATACATGGATCCCATCTCAGATTTCATGGCCTCAAGCCATTTCGCGGAATCTGGGCTCATCATCGCTTCCTCATAGTTCGTAGGTTCATCATGGTCTAGTAACATGACTTCCAAAACAGGATTACCGTACCACTCTGGTGTGGGACGTACTCTGGTTGACCTACGAGGTTCGGTAGTAACTTGATCCGAAGTTTCATGATCATCATCATTAACTTCCCCACTAATTGGTGTAGGCATCACTGGAACTGATTTCTGTGGTGAACTACTTTCCAATTCGGGAGAAGGTACAATTACCTCATCAAGTTCTACTTTCCTCCCACTCACTTCTTTCGAGAGAAACTCCTTCTCTAGAAAGGATCCATTCTTCGCAACGAATATCTTGCCTTCGGATCTGTGATAGAAGGTGTACCCAACAGTCTCCTTTGGGTATCCTATGAAGACGCATTTTTCCGATTTGGGTTCGAGCTTATCAGGTTGAAGCTTTTTCACATAAGCATCGCAGCCCCAAACTTTAAGAAACGACAGCTTAGGTTTCTTGCCAAACCACAGTTCATATGGTGTCATCTCAACGGATTTAGATGGTGCCCTATTTAACGTGAATGCAGCTGTCTCTAATGCATAACCCCAAAACGATAGTGGTAAATCGGTAAGCGACATCATAGATCGCACCATATCTAATAAAGTACGATTACGACGTTCGGACACACCATTACGCTGTGGTGTTCTAGGTGGCGTGAGTTGCGAAAGTATTCCACATTGTTTCAAATGAAGACCAAACTCATAACTCAAATATTCACCTCCACGATCAGATCGTAGAAACTTTATTTTCTTGTTACGATGATTTTCCACTTCACTCTGAAATTCTTTGAACTTTTCAAATGTTTCAGATTAGTGTTTCATTAAGTAGATATACCCATATCTGCTCAAATCATCTGTGAAGGTCAGAAAATAATGATACCCGCCGCGAGCCTCAACACTCATCGGACCGCATACATCGGTATGTATTATTTCCAATAAGTCAGTTGCTCGCTCCATTGTTCCGGAGAACGGAGTTTTAGTCATCTTGCCCATGAGGCATGGTTCGCAAGTATCAAGTGATTCCAAAAGCCCATCAGCATAGAGTTTCTTCATGCGCTTTACACCAATATGACCTAAACGGCAGTGCCACAAATAAGTTGCACTATCATTATTAACTTTGTATCTTTTAGCTTCAATATTATGAATATGTGTATCACTACAGTCAAGATTCGACAAAAAATAGACCACTCCTCAAGGGTGCATGACCATAAAAGATATTATTCATATAAATAGAACAACCATTATTCTCTGATTTAAATGAATAACCTTTTCGCATCAAACAAGATCCAGATATAATGTTCATATGCTCAACGCTGGCACCAAATAACAATTATTTAGGTCTAAAACTAATCCCGAAGGTAGATGTAGAGGTAGCGTGCCGACGGCGATCACATCGACTTTGGAACCATTTCCCACGCGCAGCGTCACATCGTCCTTAGCCAATCTTCGTTTAATCCATAGCCCCTGTTTCGAGTTACAAATATGAGCAACCGAACCGGTATCAAATACCCAGGCACTACTACGAGCATTAGTAAGGTACACATCAATAACATGTATATCAAATATACCTTTGTTCACTTTGCCATCCTTCTTATCCGCCAAATACTTGGGGCAGTTCCGCTTCTAGTGACCAGTCCCTTTGCAGTAGAAGCACTCAGTTTCAGGCTTAGGTCCAGACTTGGGCTTCTTCCCGGGAGTAGCAACTTGCTTGCTATTCTTCTTGAAGTTTCCCTTCTTCCCTTTGCCCTTTTTCTTGAAACTAGTGGTCTTGTTAACCATCAACACTTGATGCTCCTTTTTGATTGCTACCTCCGCAGCCTTTAGCATCGCGAAGAGCTCGGGAATTATCTTATTCATCCCTTGCATATTATAGTTCATCATGAAGCCTTTGTAGCTTGGTGGTAGTGATTGAAGAACTCTGTCAATAACACTATCATCCGGAAGATTAACTCCCAGCTGAGTCAAGTGGTAATGGCACCCAGACATTCTGAGTGTGTGTTCACTGAGAGAATTGTTCTCCTCCATCTTGCAGCTATAGAACTTGTTGGAGACTTCATATCTCTCAACTTGGGCATTTGCTTGAAATATTAACTTCAACTCCTGGAACATCTCATATGCTCCATGACGTTCAAAATGTCTTTGAAGTCCCGATTCTAAGCCGTATAGCATGGCACACTGAACTATAGAGTAGTCATCAGACCGCGTTTGCCAGACGTTCAAAGCGTCTACATTAGCGGGAGCGGGCTTGTCACCTAGCGGTGCATCAAGGACATAATTCTTCTGTGCAGCTATGAGGATAATCCTCAAGTTACAGACCCAGTCCGTGTAGTTGCTACCATCATCTTTCAACTTAGCTTTCTCTAGGAACGCATTAAAATTCAAGGGAACGGTAGCACGGGCCATTGATCTACAACAACATAGATATGCAAAAACTATCAGGGCTAAGTTCATGATAAATTAAAGTTCAATTAATCATATTACTTAAGAACTCCCACTTAGATAGACATCCCTCTAGTCATCTAAATGATCACGTGATCCATATCAACTAAACCATGTCCGATCATCACGTGAGATGGAGTAGTTTTCAATGGTGAACATCTCTATGTTGATCATATCTACTATATGATTCATGTTCGACCTTTTGGTCTCAGTGTTCCGAGGCCATATCTGCATATGCTAGGCTTGTCAAATTTAACCCGAGTATGTGAACGTAGAGCTTATCACACCCGATCATCACGTGGTGTCTCGGCACGACGAACTGTTGCAACGGTGCATACTCAGGGAGAACACTTATACCTTGAAATTTAGTGAGGGATCATCTTATAATGCTACCGCCGTACTAAGCAAAATAAGATGCATAAAAGATAAACATCACATGCAATCAAAATATGTGACATGATATGGCCCATCATCATCTTGTGCCTTTGATCTCCATCACCAAAGCACCGTCATGATCTCCATTGTCACCGGCTTAACACCTTGATCTCAATTGTAGCGTCGTTGTTGTCTCGCCAACTATTGCTTCTACGAATATCGCTACCGCATAGTGATAAAGTAAAGCAATTACATGGCGATTGCACTTCATACAATAAAGCGACAACCATGAGGCTCCTGCCAGTTGCCGATAACTTTTACAAAACATGATCATCTCATACAATAACATGTATCACATCATGTCTTGACCATATCACATCACAGCATGCCCTGCAAAAACAAGTTAGACGTCCTCTACTTTGTTGTTGCAAGTTTTACATGGCTGCTACGGGCTTCAAGCAAGAACCGTTCTTACCTACGTATCAAAACCACAACGATTTTTCGTCAAGTGTGCTGTTTTAACCTTCAACAAGGACCGGCCGTAGTCAAACTCGATTCAACTAAAGTTGGAGAAACAGACACCCGCCAGCCACCTTTGTGCAAAGCACGTCGGTAGAACCAGTCTCATGAACGCGGTCATGTAATGTCGGTCCGGGCCGCTTCATCCAACAATACCGCCGAATCAAAGTAAGACGTTGGTGGTAAGCAGTATGACTATTATCGCCCACAACTCTTTGTGTTCTACTCGTGCATATCATCTACGCATAGACCTGGCTCGGATGCCACTGTTGGGGAACGTGCAATTTAAAAAAAATTCCTACGTTCATGCAAGATCTATCTAGGAGATGCATAGCAACGAGAGGGGAGAGTATGTCCACGTACCCTCGTAGACCGAAAGCGGAAGCGTTAGCTTAACGCGGTTGATGTAGTCGAACGTCTTCGTGATCCAACCGATCAAGCACTGAACGTACGGCGCCTCCGAGTTCAGCACACGTTCAGCTCGATGACGTCCCTCGAGCTCTTGATCCAGTTGAGGACGAGGGAGAGTTTCGTCAGCACGACGGCGTGGCGATGGTGATGATGAAGTTACCGGCGCAGGGCTTCACCTAAGCACTACGACGATATGCCCGAGGTGTGTAACTGTGGAGGGGGGCACCGCACACGGCTAAGAGATTGTCTGTTGTGCCTTTGGGTGCCCCCCTCCCCACGTATATAAAGGAGGGGGAGGAGGAGGCCGGCCCTAGAGGGGGGCGCGCCAAGGGGGGGAGTCCTACTTGGACTCCTAGTCCAAGTAGGATTCGGCCCCCCTCCTTCCTTCCACCGGAGAGGGAAAAGGGGAAGGGAGAGAGAGGGAGAAGGAAAGAGGGGGGCCGGCCCCCTCCCCTAGTCCAATTCGGTTTGGGAAAGGGGGGGTGCGCCCCTCTCACGTGGCCTCTCTCCTCTCCTCCAATAAGGCCCAATAGGCCCATTACTTCTCCCGGGGGGTTCCGGTAACCTCCCGGTACTCCGGAAAAATGCCCGAATCACTCGGAACCATTCCGATGTCCAAATGCAACCTTCCAATATATGAATCTTTACCTCTCGAACATTTCGAGACTCCTCGTCATGTCCGAGATCTCATCTAGGACTCCGAACAAACTTCGGTTCATCAAATCACATAACTCATAATACAAATCGTCATCGAACGTTAAGCGTGCGGACCCTACGGGTTCGAGAACTATGTAAACATGACCGAGACACATCTCCGGTCAATAAACAATAGCAGAACCTATATGCTTATATTGGCTCCTACATATTCTACGAAGATCTTTATCGGTCAAACCGCATAACAACATACGTTATTCCCTTTGTCATCGGTATGTTACTTGCCCGAGATTCGATCGTCGGTATCATCATACCTAGTTCAATCTCGTTACCGGCAAGTCTCTTTACTCGTTCCATAGTGCATCATCCCATAACTAACTCATTAGTCACATTGCTTGCAAGGCTTCATATGATGTGCATTACCGAGAGGGCCCAGAGATACCTCTCCGATACTTGGAGTGACAAATCCTAATCTCGATCTATGCCAACCCAACAAACACCTTCGGAGACACCTGTAGAGCATCTTTATAATCACCCAGTTACGTTGTGATGTTTGATAGCACACAAGGTGTTCCTCCGGTATTCGGGAGTTGCATAATCTCATAGTCAGAGGAATATGTATAAGTCATGAAGAAAGCTATAGCAATAAAACTTATCGATCATTATGCTAAGCTAACAGATGGGTCTTGTCCATCACATCATTCTCCTAATGATGTGATCCTGTTAATCAAATGACAACACATGTCTATGGTTAGGAAACTTAACCATCTTTGATCAATGAGCTAGTCAAGTAGAGGCATACTAGGGACACTCTGTTTGTCTATGTATTCACACATGTACTAAGTTTCCGGTTAATACAATTCTAGCATGAATAATAAACATTTATCATGATATAAGGAAATATAAATAACAACTTTATTATTTCCTCTAGGGCATATTTCCTTCAGCTTTGTCCCGAAAGCTCTTTTCTGATTTTTTTTTCCAGGTCAAAAGATATCATATAGCAGAAGATGGACACCGGAGGCCTGCTAGGGGGCCCACAAGCCAGGGGGCGCACCCCCCACCCTTGTGGCTACCTGGTGGGTCCCCTCTGGTATTTTCTTCGCCCAGTATTTTTTATATATTCCAAAATAATTCTCCGTAAAGTTTCAGGACTTTTGGAGTTGTGCAGAATAGGTCTCTCAGATTTGCACCCTTTTCGGTCCAGAATTCCAGCTGTCGGCATTCTTCCTCTTCATGTAAACCTTGTAAAATAAGAGAGAAATGGCATAAGTATTGTTCCATAATGTGTAATAACAGCCCATAATGCAATAAATATCAATATAAAAGCATGATGCAAAATGGACGTATCAAGGGTCACACACTTAAGGGAATCACGATCTATTGAGTGTTAGTGGAGTAAGAGTTATGGGAAAATATTCATGAAATAGTTTCGGGAATACTAGAAATAGTTTCGAGAGAAACTGGAACATGTAAAGCGAGAAAGAAGAACGAAACTGGTAAGGAGGAGACCGGTATAATGAGCATGAGAATTACTCTTGCGGATATCGATATATCTCAGCTCAGAGTTTTTAAAGTATCGCAAAGCAAAGGGAATATCATATGATAACCAAAGGTTCACTCGAATATCATTCGTGTATTCATAGGGATCAATATGGATGTCCACCATCCCGCTATTTATCAATGAACGAAAGGGAGTTTCGTCCATGTCCCTGTTTTACCAAACCTACAGGGTCACACACTTAAGGAATCACGATCTATTGAGTATTAGTGGACTAAGAGTTATGGGAAAATATTCATGAAATAGTTTCGGGAATATTAAAAATAGTTTCAAGAGAAACCGGAAGCGTTTCAGGGTTACCGGAAGAGTTTCGGGGTTTGTCGGGAATTGATATATAGGTGAAAAATGTTTCAGGAGATGTTTTTTTTTAATTGCCAACACTTTATTGATCAATGTGGATGTTCATGGGAATACAAGAGGAGTCATGCAAAGAAATTAGGCACAAGTGGCTCCCCTGATCAAGCAAAGAAGAGTGTTTGGATGTTAAATAAATGATAAAAGGTTCTAATATTGATTAGAAGGCTTTTAGAATATATTTAATATCAACGGGCTAAAGAAATACTAAAATGCCTAGTGGTGGAGAGTTATTGGGCCCTAGGGCCCAATAACAAAGGTGGCGGCCCCTTAGCCTTTTCGGAGGCCTAGGGGAGGCCGAATTGGAGGTGGAGGAAGACTCCTCCACCCTCTAGGGCAGGCGCAAGGAGGTCCTCCTCCCCTTGTGGCACCCCTCTCTCTCCCCTCAACATATATATGCTAGAGGATTTTGCCCCTCGAGCACACAAGTTTTGGAACCTCCTCTAGTTCTTCCGCTGCAACTCGAAGTTGGTAACGATCCGATCCAAATCTCTTATGCTTCTTCATAGTATTCCTGGAATCGTGATCGTAGGACATTTTTTTCCTATTATGTTTCCCAAAACAATGGGGCAAGCTGCGACTGTTGCACCAATCCACAAGCGCATCGTCGTTGGACGAAATCTAACTTGGTCACCAAGGGCACTCCAAACGCTGTGCCAAACCGTCCGTGAAAAGTTGTAGCCAAGCATTATATGGTTGACCGTCTCCTCTTCTTGATCATAGAATGGGTACACATGTTCGTGTGGGAGGCCTCTCTTCGTGAGTCTATCGGACGTCCAACATCGGTTCTTTATAGCTAGCCACTCGAAAAAATGACACTGCAAGGGCACTTTGCTCTTCCAAACAGATTCCGCATATGGAGCCACTGTCCGGCAGACAAACTTGGCGTCATATTGTTTGTGTGGATTGCTTACTTTAATATCATTTCATGAACTATAATGACTTCCACAACATGAAATCAAAATCAAACCACATGACACAAGTTCATTCGACAAAAAGCATGCGGAATCTAATGACAAACATAAGATTGTCCTCTGACAATGTGGAAGGAATATGCATAGGCGTCCCTTCTATCGCGTTGCATTTTGAGTAAGTGTGATTTAACAATGGTCTGCAAAAATGGTGTGATTCGCCTTTCGCTTGTGTTACGAGTTAGAACGACTTATGCTAGAGAATAGAGATAGAAGAACGTTCGTAAGAGCATCTACAACCGGACTTGGCAAATCCGGCCCCTTATACGTCCGTGGACGCGCCCGGGCACGCCCATGGTCGCAGCCGGATGACCCCCTCATATGTCGTGCCCGACGTTCACATACCTCAAATTCAGACTCTCAAATACATGCACGTTCATCGTACACGCCAATGTCGCACGTAAATAACAAAACTTGGTACCGAAAAAACATAGCTCTTACATAAATTTTATATTAAGTGCACAACTCAAATATTAGCTCTTTGGTTTCCATTGTGGTTCCACATATGCTCCACAAGATCACTGAGTAGCTGTGTGTGCACCTGATGATCTCGAAGATTCTGATGCATCTTCATAAAGTTCATAAGATGATTTGCATCTTAATCTTCCGGAATTTGAACTTGTTTTCCAGGCATTCAAAAATCATTAGTTTGGACAAAACCATCACCCTCGTCCTTGACAATCATATTTTGCAAAATAACACAACATGTCATCAATTGCCATAAAGTTTCTGATTCCCGCATCATTGCAGCTGCACGAACAATTCCCCGACGAGCTTGAAACACTTCAAATGCTCTCTCCACATCCTTCCTAGTCGCTTCCTGCATTGATGCAAAGTGGCTTTTGTTTGTTGCCGTGTGGATCGGATATGCTCTTCACAAACGCCACTCCTTGAGGATAGATACCATGGGCAAGATAGTATTCCATGTGTAGTCACGGTCATTTAAAGTGTAGTTGCACGGCGGCGATTCCCATTACAAAGCCTCCTGAACACGAGAGATCGTTGAAGCACGTTGATGTCGTTGTGAGAGCCCGACATTCCAGAGAAAGCATGCCAAATCCATAAGTAATGTGATGCCACTGCTTCCAGTATGATGGTGACTTCTTTAGTGTGACCTTGATACATTCCCCACAAACCTTTGGGGTAGTTCTCCCATTGCCAATGCATGCAATCAATTGGTCCGAACATTCCAGAAAACCACCCTATGGCCTCTCAAATAGCCAACAACTTTTCTATGTCCTGCACATTTGGTTATCTTAGATACTCTGCTCCAAACACTTGCACCATGGCGTGAGCAAACTTGACAGCAGTCTTCACGCATGTGCTCTCCCACATCCAGACCATCTCACTAATGACATCTGCAGCAATACTGATGTAGGGTGGAACCCTAGATGCCCGATCTTTCACGAAAGGAGCGGATCCCGCGATGAACACGAAGAACACGAGGGGAAAACACGAGGGGAAACACGAGAGAATCACTCAAACCAACAAGATTCGATTACACATGTGCTAGATCCTCGAAACACAAAGATATACACGATCCACGATCAACAAGGGATGATACATAGGGTAACTAGTTCTTCTCCGTGAGGAGGTCTTGAGTTCTTCCCGTTAGGGGTCTTGAATCCAGGTGGATCTTCTCCGAAGAGGCACGGTCTCTCTCGGAGGAGCAGATCCGGATGGATGAGCAAAGCTCTATCTCTCAAATGAGCTATCACTTCGCTGAAAGTCAAAAGAGGGAGGAGGAGGAGTATATATAGTCTAACGGGTTGAAGGGGTACATGGGCCTCGGCCCCAAAACTATGCGCAGACAGGGACCGAACGTCCCGTCTGGAGCGGACGTCCGGTGGCTCGTGGGCGTCCGGACGTCCGGAGGTCACCGGACTTCTGTCATTTCGGCTCGGGTGCAGAGACACCGAATGTCTGGAGTCGGCCGGTCGTCCGGTCACCGGACATCCGGTCTTTTTCGGACTTCCGCTGATTTGGCTCGGGTGTGGGGTGGCCGGTCGTCCGGTAGGGGCCGGACGTCCGCTCGCTGGGAGGTGCCGGTCGTCCGGTGGGGGCCGGACATCCGCTTGCTGTAGCATGCATTGGCTGGGCCTTGGACAGGCTGAGGCTTCAGGCGCTGGACGTCCGGTCCCGACCGGTCGTCCGGTGGCTGGTGTTTCTTTGGCAGCTCTTCTTCTTGTCCCTCCTCCTTGATGTCCTCGCCGTCTTGTCCGTTGGATGCAGCTGCTCCGTGGCCTTCATCCAAGTACCTGATCACACATAGTGTTTCCGTTTGAGGTAGTAGCCATGTCTCATGTGTAGAAAGTAGTAGTTCGTAGAGGAGCGAGTTCACCTTATCTTCGATAGCCTTTGCTCGAGCTCTTGTCATGGGTCCAAGTGGTGTCGTGGGAGATGTAGATACGTCCATGGGGATGACCGTGGGATGCTCCGCATCATCTCCCCCCCCCCTTGGGAAGGATCCGACCTCGGATCGAAATCTTCATCACCATGGTAGGGTGAGAGATCCGTGACGTTGAAGACGTCGCTCACGTTGTACTTGTCGCGCGGGAGGTTGATCTTGTAAGCGTTGTTGTTGTAGCGTGCGAGCACCTTGAAGGGTCCGTCGGCTCGAGGAAGAAGCTTTGACTTGCGTTCATTGGGGAAGCGGTCCTTGCGAAGGTGTAGCCACACTAGATCTCCAACGTTGAATATCATGGGTTGCTTGTTGACGTTGAGCTTGGTCGCAAGTCGTTGTACTTGGCGCTCGATGGTGTGCCTTGTATCTTCATGCATCTTCTTGAGGTAGTTGACTCATGCACTCGCGTCCATGTTGATGCGCTCTTGTAGTGGTAGAGGAAGAATGTCCAATGGGGACAACAGGTTGAAACCGTAGATGACCTCGAAGGGGGACTTGCCAGTAGTCGAATGTCTTGCGCGGTTGTAGGAGTACTCGGTGATGGGTAGGCATTCCTCCCACTCCTTGATGTTCTTCTTGATCAACACGCGGAGGAGAGTAGATAGCGTCCGGTTCGTGACCTCCGTTTGGCCGTCGGTTTGTGGGTGGTATGCCGAAGAGAATAGGAGCTTGATTCCGAGCTTTGCGCATAATGTCTTCCAAAAGTAGCTAAGGAACTTGACGTCACGGTCCGAGACAATAGTCTTTGGCACTCCATGTAGGCGCAATATGTCCCTACAAAAAATATTTGCAACATGTGAAGCATCTTCTATCTTGTTGCATGGTATGAAATGTGCCATCTTAGAGAATCGGTCCACAACAACAAACACGAAATCCTTTCCATTTCTAGTTCTAGGCAACCCAAGCACAAAATCCATGCTAATATCCTCCCATGGGTGATATGGAATTGGAAGGGGCATATAAAGACCATGAGATTGAGCTTTGGACTTAGCTTTGCGACATGTCGAACATCGGTTGGTGAAGCGTGAGACGTCGCAGAACATCTTGGGCCAAAAATAGTTCTTAGAGAGCGTAGCAAATGTCTTGTCTCGTCCAAAGTGTCCCATTAGTCCTCCATGAGATTCTTGCAAAAGTAACAAACGAAAAGAAGACTCGGGGATGCAAAGTTTGTTAGCTCTCATAAGATAATCATCCTTGATGTAATAGCGTTCCCAAGACGTATGCGTCAAACACTTGGCATAAGGAGTAGCAAAAGTAGGATCATGTGCATACAAGTCTTTTATGTGCTCAAAGCCAATGACATTCAATTCAAGTTTAGTAACAAGCATGCATATGCGGGAAAGCGCATCCGCCACAACATTCTCCTTGCCCTTAATGTACTTGATGACATACGGAAATGACTCAATGAATTCACTCCACTTAGCATGACGCTTGTTCAACTTAGTTTGACCCTTAAGGTACTTAAGCGTTTCATGGTCGGTATGAATGACAAATTCATGAGGGCGAAGATAATGTTCCCACTCACGCAAAACTCACACTAAAGCATATAGCTCTTTGTCATATATGGGGTAATTGAGTTGCGCTCCGGAAAGTTTCTCACTAAAGTAAGCAATTGGGCGCTTCTCTTGCGTTAACACACCTCCTATGCCATTACCACTAGCATCGCAATGAATTTCAAAGGGTTTGTCAAAGTTGGGTAATGCAAGCACGGGAGCATGAGTAAGTAAATTCTTAAGCTCATTGAATGCGGTATCTTGTGATGGTCCCCAAACAAAAGGTGCGTTTTTCTTACTCAAAGCATGCAAAGGTGAAGCAATGGTGCTAAAATCCTTCACAAATCTACGATAGAAACCGGCTAAACCAAGAAAACTATGCACTTGTTGCAAATTGGTTGGTTGGGGCCAAGTTTTAATAGCATTGATCTTAGATTCATCTACATGAACACCTTTAGAAGACACAACGAAACCCAAGAAAAGAAGCTTATCAACACCAAAAAGGCATTTGTTCATATTAGCATAAAGTCGCTCTTTTCGAAGAGTTTGCAACACGGTCTTAAGATGGGTGACATGATCTTTGAGGGATTTGCTAAATACAAGAATATCGTCAAAATAGACCACAACAAATACGCCAATATAGGGTCGAAGAACAAAATGCATGACTCTCATGAAAGTACCGGGTGCTTCGGATAAATCCATTGGCATAACAAGCCATTCATATAAGTCAAATTTGGTCTTAAATGCAGTTTTCCATTCATCACCTTCTTGGATGCGTATTTGATAGTAGCCACTTTTAAGATCAATTTTAGAGAAAATGGTAGCTCCGCTAAGCTCATCTAGCATATCATCTAGGCGTGGGATAGGGTAACGATAACGCACGGTAATAGCATTGATAGGACGACAATCGGAACACATGCGAAATGTACCATCTTTCTTGGGAACAAGGATTACCGGTACGGCACAAGGGCTCAAGCTTTCACGTACATGGTCGTTGTCGATGAGTTGTTGTACTTGCCGTTGGATCTCCTTTGTTTCCTCGGGGTTGACGCGGTAGGGAGCCTTGTTAGGAAGAGGTGCTCCGGGAATGAGGTCGATGCGATGTTCAATGCCTCGTAGAGGA
Organism: Thinopyrum elongatum; assembly: GCA_011799875.1. Classification (NCBI taxonomy): domain Eukaryota; kingdom Viridiplantae; phylum Streptophyta; class Magnoliopsida; order Poales; family Poaceae; genus Thinopyrum; species Thinopyrum elongatum. Next base: position 139,749,592 of record CM022297.1, read on the forward strand.
GGTAGACCCGAAGGTAGCTCGTCGGGAAAAACATCTTGAAATTCCTGCAATAGAGAAGATAACACTAAAGGGAGATTGTGAGAGTTGTTAGTTTTGGGTGCCTCATCTTTGCACAAAAGGATATAGTGCATAACACTTGATGGGTTCTCACACACTTCTCTCATCTCACATTTGGTGGCAAAGAGGAGTAGGTTTTTCTTGTCGCTCATCGTGGAGGCACTCGATTTGGGCTTGTGGCGATCACTCTCTTTATGGTGGTTCGCTCTCTCACTATTCTCTCCATGATGGGTGGCTTGCTTGTCGGCGATCACTTGACTTGGAGACATAGGTCGTAGCACGTACTCCTTCCCTTTCATCTTGAAGCTATAGTGATTCGTTCGCCCATTATGGATGACGCCGCGGTCAAATTGCCATGGACGTCCAAGTATGAGATGACAAACGGACATAGGAACGACATCACACTCCAAAGTGTCTTCGTATGCTCCGATCTTGAAGGAAACTTGCACCATATGCTCGACTTGGATAGTGCCGGAGTCACTTAGCCATTGAACCTTGTAAGGATGCGGGTGCTTCATCTTGACTAATTGGAGCTTGGAGCATAGTTCTTCACTTGCCAAGTTATGACAACTTCCTCCATCAATGATGACCTTCACGGACCTTCCATTGATGCCGGCCTTAGTATGGAAGATATGGCATCTTTGGTCTTCGTCTTGTTGATGTTGAAGTGTCAAGACCTTGGAGACAACAAGAGCGGGGCTCGAATCTTCGTTGCAAAAGACTTGATCATCTTCATCGTCATTCAATTGCCGGTGCATGGCCACTTGCTCAAGGGCTTCCATTTCGCCTTCACTCATTGAGTCGTATGTACCATCATCGTTGAGGATCATGGTGCGCTTGTTGGTACACTCGAAGGACTTGTGGCCTCGGCCGGCGCATGTGAAGCACTTGATTGAACTTGTCTTGATGGTCTCATCGGTTGGAGTTGTAGATGATGAAGCTCTCGGCTTGAAGTTGCTTGTAGTAGGAGGACGACTTGAGGTTGTCGAAGTTTTCTTGTAACTTGACTTGTCGATGTTGCTTGTAGAAGGCTTCGTTGAGGTAGAAGTTGTTGGAGTCATTGAAGCTTGGGTGTTGGAGAAGCCATAGAACTTGGATGAGAACTTGGCATACTTGAAGTCATCTTGCACTTGACGTTCCGCCTTGGTAGCTTGGTGCACGAGCTCGATGAGGTTCGAGTATGGTTGGAAGTCGGCGATCTTCTTGATAGGATGATTGAGTCCATTCAAGAAACGTGCCATCGTTTGCTCATCATCTTCCGTGACATTGGCTTGTATCATGGCGATCTCCATTTCTTTGTAGTATTCTTCAACGGTCTTTGTTCCTTGCTTTAGTAGTTGGAGTTTCTTGAAAAGGTCGCGGTTGTAGTAGGTTGGCACAAAACGTGCTCTCATGACATCCTTCATTTGCGCCCAAGTGGTGATTGGTGGTTCACCTCTTGCCTCACGACGCTCAATGACTTGTTCCCACCAAATGAGGACGTAATCTTGGAACTCAAGGGATGCCATAGCGATCTTCTTCTCTTCCTCATAGTTGTGCAAACGAAAGATCTTGTCGACCTTCAATGCCCATGATAGGTATTCTTCGGGATCATTGCTTCCGGAAAACTTGGGCATGGTGAACTTTAGCTTGCCATAGCGTTGCTCTTCATTGTGTTGAGGTCGAGGTTGATTACGTCCTTGACGAGGAGGGTTGTCTCCCTCAACTTGTTCTTGTCGTGGAGGATTTCCATTGTCTTGTTGCTCTTGTTGAACTTGAGGTTCTTGGCGAGCTTGTGGAGGAGCTTGTCGAGCTTGACGATGCACACGTGATTGATAAATCCTCTCTTGAACTTCAACGCGAAGCGCTTCTTGTTGCTCACGAGCTTGCCGGTTTCGTGTGGCGACGGCTCGACTTGAATCTCGGAGGGCACGTTGCGCCTCAAGTGCTTGAGCTTCTCGCCGTATTTGTTCTTGACGTTGTGCCTCGGCATCTTGCTCGTCTTGGTGTAGGCGTGCGCGTTCTTCCTCTTGTTGGCGTTGACGTTGTCGTTCTTGTGCTTGCGCAAAGGTAGCTTGGTTGAGGCGATGTCGATGCTCTTGCGCTCGAAGTTGCTCTTGAGAATCGGTTCCGTTTAGAGGATTGCGGTTTGCTTGACGGTCTTGCCGCGTGGCTTGGCGAAGAGTGTTCGATGTCGGTGTACTCGAGTTGTCGGAGGAGTGTCGACTTGAGTGGCTCCGTCTTGAGGAGGACGAAGTGGTAGAAGAGCGGTTGACCAACAAGGCACGAATCTCTTCCATTCTTGCATCGTTCTCTTGTTTGTGTTGGTCGAGCTTGTGGTCGAAGTAGTCTCTTGTACGTTGCTCGGAGAGGCGTAAGTCGGTGGCGAGATTGTCGATGCGGTCGCTCATTGCTTGTTGTTCTTGATGCAAAGCTCGTTGTGCACCGAAGAGGTGGCTCTTGGTGACGTAGGTGTTCGGGTCGTCGTCTTGCTCGATGAAGAGTGGGTTGGTAGAAGAACTTGGCCTATCCATCATTCCAAGCAAATATGTGAGTGGGAGAAAGAGAAGAACTTATATCAAATGTACCTTGACCGATGTTGAAGATGGATCAATGATCACTCAAATGTGGAACAAGGAAATAGCACAATTGGTACCAATTCTTGTCGGTTTCTCACACCTACACAAGTAAAAGCTTATGGTGGAGCTCGGTTAGGATGGTGGCACAAAATTCGATGCAATTGTTAGTGAGCCTCAATAATGTTGGAAAAGATTCACAAATTTGCAAATGCAACAAGTAGACCAAGCAAGTAGTGATACACGGAAACACACACGCAAATAGATAAATGGGGTCGTGCAACCAAAAATGAGCGGAAAATGAGGAATCCACGGAAAATGCTCTTGTTGCACAACACTAGAGAGACGCTAGCACGATTGCACAATAGGCGGATACGAAACTTGTGCACGACCTACTAAGCAAAAATGCAACGACTTCTATCCCAAGTATGCTATATGTATTGTGTTCCGATGATATGATCCAAGATGATCGAGTATGACAATCTTAATGTAGTATGATGCTATGGTTCTTGCTTATAAGCTCTTTGCTTATCTTTTCCTTTTGCTTAAAAGCTTGGATGGCTCTTTCTCTTTTGAGCTCTTTCTCATTCAAAATTTCATGAAACCAAGATAGCAATTGGGTATGCTATGACAACCTTGTGACACAAGAGATGATACCAAAATATGCACCACGATGATATGGTATGTATGCTATGGGAAGTATGATCACTAATGTGCACAAGTGACGTTGCCAGCAATACTCAAAGGCTAGTCTCGATAGGCAAGATACGCAAAATTGGGCTATGGTGGTTATCAAAGTAATGGCAAGGAGTAGACCAAGATGTCGTCGAGGTTACCGTCCTTGCTTGCGGTTGAAGGTGTCAAAATGGTGAAGTGGTCGATGTCGAGTCCTTGGCGAAGATGAGCGGCAGTGATGTCGATGTTGAACCGTTCCTAGTTAGCCGAAACACCCTAGGAAACGATGAACCACAACTCAAATTCTCAAAACCAAATGTGTCAAAATTGTGTCGGAGTGCGAAACAAGTAAACAATGGTGGTTGCGGAAAGCGATGGTGGTCTCGGGGTTTGTATGCGGAAGTGGAATGGGTATTGGAATGCGTATACGGAGGTGGAGGTGGAGAGGTGGTGGTGGCCGAACTGAACTTTTTCAGTTTCATCCGGAAACGTCGGACGTCCGGTGGTGGAGCGGTCATCCGGTCGACGGACGTCCGGTGCCTGGGAGATTTCGGGCACGGGATGAACAGCTAGGGTTCGAGGTGGAGAAGGCGAAATTTGTCAAATCCGAGCGATTTTGTGGATGGAAAAGGTGGAGATGATGGGGGAAAGCTAGATCCACTCGTGGCAAAGCAAATCCATGGATCAAATCCAACAAAACTTCATCACACCAACAAATCACAAAAAAAAAATTGGGGCTATTTTTGTGGGGATTTTCGAATTTGGGACAAAATCAACAAAATTAGGCTAGAAAACAAAGAGGGGAGGCTCCGAAATCGTGATCAACGTGGCTCATGATACCAAGATGATGTAGGGTGGAACCCTAGATGCCCGATCTTTCACGAAAGGAGCGGATCCCGCGATGAACACGAGGGGAAAACACGAGGGGAAACACGAGAGAATCACTCAAACCAACAAGATTCGATTACACATGTGCTAGATCCTTGAAACACAAAGAGATACACGATCCACGATCAACAAGGGACGATACATAGGGTAACTAGTTCTTCTCCGTGAGGAGGTCTTGAGTTCTTCCGTTAGGGGTCTTGAATCCAGGTGGATCTTCTCCGAAGAGGCACGGTCTCTCTCGGAGGAGCCGATCCGGATGGATGAGCAAAGCTCTATCTCTCAAATGAGCTATCACTTTGCTGAAAGTCAAAAGAGGGAGGAGGAGGAGTATATATAGTCTAGGGGGGCGAAGGGGTACATGGGCCTCGGCCCCGAAACTGTGCGCAGACAGGGACCGGACGTCCGGTCTGGAGCGGACGTCCGGTGGCTCGTGGGCGTCCGGACGTCCGGAGGTCACCGGACTTCTATCATTTCGGCTCGGGTGCAGAGACACCGGATGTCCGGAGTCGGCCGGTCGTCCGGTCGCCGGACGTCCGGTCTTTTTCGGACTTCCGCTGATTTGGCTCGGGTGTGGGGTGGCCGGTCGTCTGGTGGGGGCCGGACGTCCGCTCGCTGGGAGGTGCCGGTCGTCCGATGGGGGCCGGACGTCCGCTCGCTGTAGCATGCGTTGGCTGGGCCTTGGACAAGCTGAGGCTTCAGGCGCCAGACGTCCGGTCCCGACCGGTCGTCCGGTGGCTGGTGTTTCTTTGGCAGCTCTTCCTCTTGTCCCTCCTCCTTGGTGTCCTCGCCGTCTTGTCCATTGGATGCAGCTGCTCCGTGGCCTTCATCCAAGTACCTGATCACACATAGTGTTTCCGTTTGAGGTAGTAGCCATGTCTCATGTGTAGAAAGTAGTAGTTCGTAGAGGAGCGAGTTCACCTTATCTTCGATAGCCTTTGCTCGAGCTCTTGTCATGGGTCCAAGTGGTGTCGTGGGAGATGTAGATACAGCCATGGGGATGACCGTGGGATGCTCCGCATCAAATACCAAGTGCAAGCATCCTGAGAGCAGCCATGCATTTCTGCTTAGCAGAGAAAGAAAGTTGGCCGCATCAATTCCTTGTGAGGTTAAAGTAGTCATCGTGTGCCTCCACTCCCTCCAAAATGCGCGAAACCAATGGTTTGCGCATCCGAAAACGACGGCGAAACCATGGATCATCCGGGGAAGTTGGGTTCGGAGGAAAGTAGTCCGTGTGCAGTAGATGTGCTTAAGAGACCCCATCCCAATTGATCATTCTTTCTTCCTTTGATTGAGCCCTTAAAGTTGAGAACGTGCTCCACCTGGCGGTTCATTTCCTCTTGCATGCTCATGAGCATGATCATGTCCACTTCTTCACTTGAATCTGACAAATTAAAGAACTCGGCTTCAATATCTTTATCAAGCTCCGTCGGTCCATACTCCTCGTCTGACGAAGCATCGGAATTCATCGCTTTCTCTACAAATAAATCACAAAAAAGTCCGGGTCGAACAATGTGTCGAACACATAGAGCGCAAGGGGCAGCCAGATAGTTGCCGCACGTACCACGGTGGTGTCCGCGCCGGCGACGATGTCCGCGGTGGCAAGCACGGGAGAGAGAACTGTTGTGCCCGTGTCCGGACATTTGAGGCGCCCGTCTGAATCAAGTTTTTTTTTTTGACCGGTCACTAACCGGGCCGCCCACCCAAATATTTGAGGTGCCCGGCTGTAGAGGCTCTAAAAGGGTTATTATTGGAAACTTGGTGAAAACAATCTCAACTGAGAGGCAAACAGTACGTTTTTTTGGGGGGCGAAGGGCGAAACTGTATAATCCATGCGTGCCTTTGTTCGATCTGGTCGAAGTTGGGTCCACGGAGTAGGTGACTATGTGACTCAGATACGAGTCGGCCCGATTTGCGTGACCGTGCCTGCCTATCCTTTTTTTACAGGACCGTGCGTGCTTATCCTGACCATGACCCGGATCGATCCACCTCCGGCCTGGTCGTACATGAATAAGCAACGGGAGAAAAAGGGACCGCGTCGGCGTGGTTGTCAGAGAAACAAAACGGTGGAACGGTACGGACTGGAGAGATGGTCCAGCCACGTCGAGGCCGATTTTCGTGTTTTGACCCTTTGCGTAAAGTTTAGCCGGATCTGGCCCCGGTTCAAAATTATTTTGAGATCTGACCCTTTTCCTACCGCCAAAGATGACGACAGTAAGATTACACAACCTACCGCCAAGTTCAACGACGATAGCAATTAACTACATCGTCACCGCCATTTAACGTGAAAAATACCCTACCGCCAGAGCCTCTAGCGCGGTAGGCTGTATAAACCTACCGTCGTGGCCTTTGGCGATAGGTGCTAAGCTTTTTTCTCGATCACAGACACATGAGGAAAGCCGCCTGCCCATAGCTACAAAGAGCAAAGAAAAAAAGGCAAAGTGTTGAGCCGGCAAGCATGCATCCATGCAGGTAGTCTACGCCCAATTGTTTAAGTGTGCATGCTTGCCAGCCTAGGTGCCAGGAGCAGGCCTAGGCACGTCAGTCTACACTATTTAACGCTGCCCTAGTTTGAACAGTTGCCGCTGCATGTGACGGGATGTAGTAGCCTAATCAAACTATAAATAAACTCGAATGCAATGCATGCATGTATGCATGTGGTAGTGCCCTGTAGTGGTACGAGCACCTACCGTCAAAGACACTGAACGGTAGGGTTACACAGCCTATCGTCATAGTCCTTGACGGTAGGGTATTTTTCATGTTAAATTAATATAACGGTGCCATTAAGCCCTACCGCTATTTACCTTGGCGGCAGCCTATTCTAACCTACCGCCAATCTCTTCGGCGGTAACAAAAAGGATCAAATCCTAAAATATTTTTAAACTAGGGTCAGAACCGACTAAACTTTGCACAAAGGTCAATACACGAAAATTAGCCCCGCCTCGACGTGCCGGCCGGCTTACGCCGGGACACGGCTGGTCACAGGCACGCACGCCCAAGCGCAGGCGCCAGGCACCCACCACCCGTGCCGTCCGCTGCTCATGTTGTCGACTCGCATATACGGTCAGCTAACACGTTTTCTCGCTTGTTTTTTGTTTTTTACTTTGATTTGATTCTAGCCGCCTCTGTATAAATGTATTGTTTGTCTCTTCATTGTCTAGACTTACATTGAAAAATGAGATAAAATATCAAAGAAAATAATCTTCTTAAAACTTATAAATAGTTTGGATTGCTTCCCATAAAAATTGATCTTTTTAATGTCTATATATTCATGTAGGGAGAGATGTTAGAATAAGTAGCGTGCACACTTGTTTCGCAAAAAAAAAAAAAAAAATAGCGTCCACACTCTTTTTTCTGAACATAGTACACGCAAGCGTTCATACATACGCGCATACACTCACCTCTATGAACGCATAAACGCACACCCTATCCCTATGAGCACTTTTGAGAGACTGGGCCGACATATCATCTTGAGATTTACGAAGTCACCGTAGACGTCTCGTCGTCGACGGGAACGTCTCCTTCCACTGAAAGCGCATCGCCGGAAATCCTGAAATAAATTCAGAAATAAGTAGCGTGCACACTTGTTTCGCAATAATAATAATAATAAAAGCGTCCACACTTGGAGATATGCGAGGTAGAAAGGTATATACTCCCTTCGATTCAAATTAATTGAAGTTGTACTAGAGATGCGTCAATTAATTTGAATTGGAGGGAGTAATAGAATTCTCGGTCCGATGAAACAAGTCCACTCGGTTTAAGTCATGGATGTTCGTATTTTTCTGGATTTTTGCAAGCCTATACAGTGTTTTTTTTCGCTGCTAAACGACAACGGCAAGGCCAACACGTCATCACCAACAGGACCAACAGGACGTCCATGACAATGTCACAATTATTTATGAAATTCACGGCATCATCCTCAACCAAAATCAACATAATTTATCATCTGATTTCCGCCACGCGTTAAAGGTGGGGGAGAAACGGGATCCCCGGGGCCACCAAGCAGAGTCAGTCTCGACGCCACAACGATCAGGATCCAGATCAGCGCGGTGGGTGGCATTTGGGGGTTTCTTCCCGAGCACCAATCTGCACCGAGCACGGGTACCAACTGGCACTGCCCATCAACCCCAAGGATGACGGATGGGTATCAAGGGAGCCCATGCCGCCTGGCATGGCTCACATCGTAGGGATGCAATGATGACACGGGGGGCTTGTTGTCTAGGACGCATCGTTGAAGTCCTCAAGGAGCAGGTAGACTAGCGTTGACGTGTGTCAGGAAGATGCCACTTCCAAAGACGACTTCTCTGCACGATCGGTCCCTGATGGGTCACCTATGCAACATGCAAGCAGCGTCGTCTCGCTACGGGGTTGTTGTCATCATGTTTGGACCAATGGTGTAATCTTGTCCGCACTATATAAGTCGCAAAGGAAACCGTCTACGAGGATGGATCCCCATTAGAACACTTAGAGCTTGCTGCACCCTTGTAAGCAGGATATCTCTCAACATACAATCAAGAACACAAGGCAGGAGTAGGGTGTCACACCTCGCCGGTGGCCCTACGAGCCGTTGGATTGGACTGAAGCGTACGTCCAGGATTGCGTTGACCAGGCCGTCCTTTACCACCCGCAATGCACATCCAATGACGAGGGGGCAAATAAATCCCCCAACGTCTCCCCGTGCGCCTTCCCCCGGCGAAAAAAAGTCGCAACACCTGAGTCACAAAAACTCGTCGTAGGAGCACAATGCATTCACCGCTTGATGTGGAGCATCCTGCGGACATCACCATGTCAAGAGTTCCATTGTCAAGTGACACGTGCCACATCTACTTCATATACATAGAGATAAATCATCTCCTTTACACGTGTTCACTTGATCCTTTCTTGGATGGTATACTACTTAACCCTCCATCGTGCATATATAGGTTTGAGCCAAGCTTCACGAATGATGCGTCGTCTCCAGTGATGACGGCATCGTCGCCTTCGCATTAGCACGCTACGACCGCCGCACACGGCTAGCACCGCCACCCCCGTTGCAACACTATTTGTCTCTGGTAGTATCACGCAACTTTGCCGGTTGCAGGAGAGGAGATCCCTTGTCCCAACATCTTGCAGCAATTGGGTGCGGCGCGGTCGGCGGTTCCAACATGTGGTTACCGTGGTCCCAACATTGATCGATGCCGGTTCCAGCATGTGGTTAGCGCGGTCCCAACATCTTGCAGCAGCTGGGTGTGGCGTGGTCGCTCGCAGTCCCAACATTGATCGACACCGGTTCCAGCATGTGGTTACCGCGGTACCAGCATTCACCTACAGGGCCGACCCTGAGGGGGGGCAGGGGGGCGACCGCCCCGGGCCCCCACGGTCAAGGGGCCCCCTCCCCAAGGCATGCACGCAGCCGGCCCAGCGAGGCAGGGAGCGCGCAGCCCGCAGACGAAGCTTTCCTTTAATCTCGCAGACACAAATCACGCATGCAGACGCAGCTTCCCTTCTATCGTGGCTATTCCTCAACTAGTGGATCTGCAGGTGTATGTTGTGTGTATAGATGTACTCTAGTCCATTCTCTCCCTTCAAAATTCAGATCCTTATTCCATATCTCCAAACCCCGATCTAGCATTTTCTGTTTCTATAGGCTGCAACGATCGCTGAATCGATGGGTTACTCAAGGCTGATGCGATGCCCCAATCGCTGGACGCCATTGCACATGGCCGATCGCCTCCCGCCAGGGCCATGCACCAGTCCACTTTGCGTCATCGTCGAGCACCGTTGTCCGATCACCGACGTTGATCCAATCGATCTCAGGTATACCATATTACCGCTTCTCACAACCTCAATTATGTTTACTTTCGCATACACAATGCATATCTTGCGTCATTCAACCTATAAAATATATTTTTGGTTTTATCTAAGCGTCTTTCCGTATCATTTTGTATTTGTGTATATTAATTAGAATCCAAATACAAACGCGAGGGCGAGGGCCATGCTACATGTACTGCAAAATTCCTCCGTTTGAATTTATTATGTCCCCTCGAACGTTGAGCCTAAAGTTGGTTAGAATTTAACTTATAAAAAGTTATGAGTTATATGCCAAAAAACTATCATTGGGTTAGTATTCGAAGGATGTTTTGAACGATCTATATTTTATGCTATATAACACATAGTTTATTAGTCAAATGTTAGATCAAAAGTAGGCTTAAAACCAAACAAGGACTAATAAATCCGAACAGAAAAAGTACTGTACCAAGCACACAATGCAAAAATAACACAACCAGTCATGGGGGAACACTTGTGGATCCCAAAAAAGAATCATCCAAACGCAATATTGTAGACACAGTTACGGCGATAGCTATAGGAGCGAAGGCCAGGTTGTTATAAATCTCGAATCCATTGCTATTATTATAATTCTCATATAATATAAGGGGGCCCGAGTTCTAGTTTCGGCCCGGGCCCCCAAAATCTCAAGACCGACCCTGTTCACCTATGTCAGTTCCAGCACGAGCTGGCCGGGGTCACAACATCCGTCAATGCCGGTTCTAGGATGTGGTGACCATGGTCCCAGCATTCGTCAACGTCGGTTCTAGCACGCGCTGACCGCGATCGTAGCATTAGTCGTAGCTGGTTCCAGCACTATGGTCGCCTCACGGGTGCAACTTTGTCGTAGTCGTAGCATGACAACCTCGCAGCAACACTGACCATAGCAGAAGCACGGAACCGCACCAGCACCAAATTGTGTGCGAAGCCGATGACACATCATCACCCCGCTTTGCAGAAGTACTTGGACCTGCCCGAGGCCGGCCCTTTGCATTGCAACACATGTGGCGGCGTTTCGCAACATCAGCGGCGGCCCTCCACGGCAGCGGTGGGTGCCTCTCGCACCGAGCGGCCATAGGCGGAAAGAGGCTTGGCGGGTGTGGCTACGACGGGTTTTAGATGTGACACGAATGAGAAGCCTGAGCGCGTGAAAAAGAATGAGGCGCTGCTACGAATCAACCGGCTGATCTTTGCAAAAGATAAGCCGCCTAAACAGCCATCCAATTTGTCCGCCCAGGATTGATTAGAGCCGTTTGATCCTTCCTTCACTAATACAGAGTATTAGACACCAAGCTTCCTCTGAAAACCGTCGATGATGCAGAGCAACGCAGCACCTCCGCCGTGACACCTCCGCCTGCGACCTCCCCCGGCACCGGAGCTGCCGGCGAGCGCTCCAAGGCAACACCGAGTGCCACCTCCTGAAGCTTCATTGCAGCTCCGGCAGCGCTCCAGTGCAGCACAGAGGACAAGCATGCGCGGCACCTCCGGCGAAGCTTCATTGCAGCTCCGGCGACGCTCCAGTGCAGCACAGAGGACATGCGTGCGCAGCACATCCGGCGAAGCTTCATTGCAGCTCCGGCGACACTCCAGTGTAGCTCCGGCAGTACTCTAGTGCAGCACAGAGGACATGCATGCGCGGCACATCCGGCGAAGCTTCATTGCATCTCCGGCGACGCTCCAGTGTAGCACAGAGGACATGCGTGCGCGGCACCTCCGGCGAAGCGTCCGGCGACGCTCCGGTGCAGCTCCCCGTGCGCTCCAGTGCGGCTCCGGCGGCGCTCCAGTGCAGCTCCCCATGGCGCGACAAAAGCTCCAACGCAACACCGCCCCGATGAGCCCAGCCTCGTCCTGCCTGTTGTGATGCATCACCGGTGGCGAGCGGCGCCTCACTCCGGCCTTCATGATGCGTTGCAACACCGGCGCGCGAGCAGAACAAGCTCCTGTGTGCTGCGTTGCAGCGCCGGCGAGGCCGCGTCGCAGCACCGGCAGCACCGTCGAGTCGCAGCGCCGGCGGCATTCGAGTCAACGACGATGCTACGTTGCAGCACCGGCTGTCGTCGCCAAAAATCACCGCGTCTCGGCGCCGCGTGTGGACCTTGAGCAGCAGCAGCAGGTGAAGCTTGGGAAGCAGCCCACCGCGGGCAGCACTGGGACGGAGGCCATGGCGATATGTGCGGGGACGAAGGGGATCCAGCTCCGATTTTGTGAAGACAAGGCCGGCGGAAACCAACAGATGGAGGAAAAGGAGACAAAAGGGGATCGAGCTCGCTCGAGATGAAGAGATAACGCCAGGCGCGTGGACGGCCCCACCAGGAGGATGCGTGGCGCATGTAGCGCGCGGTTTTAGCGAGAGGAAAATCATCCGGTGGAAAACAAACGTTTCCCAAAAGAATGGAGCGGATAGCTGCGCGTGAAAGAGATAGGAGAGGGGATGGACGGTTCAGGGGCCCCACGCGAGGACTCTCATCGTGCACGAGGCAGCCGGCGGAAGCTGAGACCGGTCGGCCGGTTTGAATCACTTCACTTCCCATAAAATTTAGAGGAGCTGCGTCCCCATTCCAGTTAATCACAACGGTGTACAAACATAATACGTATACTAGAATCCTCCCTCGCCGTATCCCCTCCCATTTCTTGCATTATGCACAACACCACATACGTAGCAACACTCGCGCAGCCACACAAATTCCCCATTTCTCCCCTGCAGCGACTGGCACTTGCTGTGCCCAGTTTCCTCCACGTGTCTTTGGCCCCAAAAATCGTCGACACGTTCACTTACGAGCTGACACATTTTTTTGCAGCCTCCGTCAGGAGATTCATGCCAGTAAAAAGGTCTTTGTTGAACAATCTCCTTTCGTAGTCAGGGCCGTGTAGGAGCAAGAGAAGAGATCCGGGAGAACTGTCTCGTCATCTGGACAGAGTTCAGCTGCCAAAACAAAACACGAAATGTAAGTTTCGGCACGAGGTTATTTTACAGGGCGAAAAACCAACGCGTGGATGGGGGTCGGAGCCGATACCCGTATCAGCCGCTCGTCACGGAAGCTTGGAGCCCTGTGCTTCAATTCTCCACGGTGGGTCGTGAATTCCTCCATCACCTCGGCAGTATATTCAGAGGGATCTTCGATGCCTCGTGTGATGGATTCGCCATCACCCTGGGCAACGGAACCAAATGAAATCCTAGCAGCAGTGACAAGCTAAACCGCACATGAGACTAAAAGATGTAGTAAATGCAACCGGGAGTGACAGAAGCCCATACCTCTGGTATCGATGGATCACGGTGCACCCCCTCGCATTCTTCGTACTCGGACGCATCCAGCTCCCACAGGTGGCGCGTGTCAAAGAATTTCGGGAGCAAATGCTCCCTGATGATGACGAGGAAGAAGAAGAGGAGCGGGAACAGGATTCCCGCCACCGGTATCCATGTCATCCCCCAGACGATCAACAGATAAATCAGCTGGAAAACGGTGAAGGCCAATATCTTGTTGAAAGGCACCGACTCCAAGAAGGATGCATGGGCGCCTTCAAGAACCCTGTCCAAAATTAGAACAGATGAATATTCACCCCAACTCCCGGTTTTCCTGAATGAACCGAATGAGACCAAAATGCATAAGGCTGCTTTGCATATGATGGAAAGAAATGAACAGACACAAGAGTCGCCAGTAGAGCGTACTTGTAGCGCCGCCGAGGGGCGATGAACAGAAGTTGTATCCGCTCCCAGAACTGGTTCCCAGGCAGGCTGTCGATGGACATATAGCCGAAGTAGCCCCACAGGACTGATGTGGGTATCTTCTGAATGACCGGCACAATTCCAATGCAACCCGCGACCAGCAGGGACTGAAGCAGATTGCTTACTCTCTGCTCATTCACCCGTACAGGCAAGTAAGCTTCCAGATGTTTTTCAGGGTCAAATACCTCAGGCGCAGTCACTGCCCCATTCCCCTCTGTGATTTTTTCCCCCTCTGTGATAACGGCGTCTTTCAATTCCTTGAGCTCTTTGTGAGCAGAATCCTCCTGCGCGATGTTAAAGATATATAGTTTTAAGTAACAAAGCTGAGATCATATGATTCGTACATGCATGTTTTGGCGAGTGACTACTTACGTTGCCTTTCTCGTCCATTTTAATGAAAACTTCTTGCATCTTGCCGTAAACTTCTGAGCTGCTAGCATTGTTCATCATGCCTTCCTTGGCGGTTCGGACCATCTGTTTGCGGAGCGCCTAATTTGAGCCAAGAGAGACGGCAGATGAGCAAGGTGAAACTGAATAGCTAATTGAAAAGCCAAGAAGACCACAAACTACCAACCTGCCTCCTGAGGACAGCAAGACTTCGCGTGTGCATGGGGGCCTGGGGAAGTACTCCATTAGATGGAGGAATGCCAAGAAGGCCACAAATCAACACCTGCGTAGCATTTCTATACCATGAGAACAGTAAACAATTCTCCACATGTTGCCTAATTTATAACAGTTTTTCTATTTTCTGTAAGCAGTTGGAATTCACAGATAAGATCTTCAGAATTATTAGGACTGACATCCATAATGCCAGAAGAAGAGAGAATAATAGATCATACCGAAAAGCTCAGGACCAAAATGTCGTAATGGTATGCTGATGGGTTTTTCAAATTGAACTCCTTCTGCTGAGCCATCTGTGAAGCTACACTATGATCAAAGAAATAGAGTCCCGCAACCATCACAGCTGGCACAATCGCCAAAAGTATGTAGGCTAGAGGGACAGAAAATAACTCCTGCATGTTCATCACCACCCATCAAGATTATGAGTTCACATATGTGACATATCTACTGTTTGATCCTGGATCCAAGTAAAATGCCTTATTACCTTAGCTACCGTCCAATGTTGCAGTGACTTGGGTTCCCAAGGAAGTGGGGTGAACAACCTCCTAGGAACACCTGAAGGTATCTTGGTGGGCAACGAATATGACAACGCGGTCCACAGTATCACCATAAGTGGAACACCATAGTCCGCAATCAAGTTCCTTAGCCATCCTGCAAGTTTTACCTGAAGCATTAATAGTCTGTACGTGGAGACAATTGGGTGATCAAATGTACTACATGGAGAAATATGACAAACCAGCTCCGTAGAGCGATGACCTTGCACTTCTGCTCTTTAACGCAGTATAGAGCAGTCCCATTGAAAAGATAACTCCAAGCAGACCATTAATATATACCCATTGGAATTGGTATATGGGTAGGCTCTGATCTTTACCCTCAGGCACACTGAATTCACTCAACATTCCCTGCGGAAAACAGGCTATGTAGTGAGTAAGCGTCTACCAGAATGCTCCCTTTACTCCAAAATATATAGTGCTTTGAACAAGACACAATCTTCAATAAGAAAAACTCTGACAATCTATTTTTATGGTTATATATTAATTATCATGTAATTTTATTATTTCGAGAGCACTTTTCTGCTTTCATGTTTCTAACAGATACATCTTTTTTTAAGTAACAGATACAATCATACTATTTTCATATAACTAACGTGAATAGTTTTGAGGTAAAAGCAGCTGCTGATGCAATTGGATGCTCGCTTTTGCCTAACCGAAGCAGTAGCTGATCCTAGTTCGGTTATGGCTCTCTGGCTCTGACCCAATTCAGTTTCGTTTTGTATGATCATAAATATTAGCGGCCAAAGTCGAGAAAGATGGACCACCCAACTCCTAAAATATAAAATATCTCTAAACATTGGTAGCAGTACACAGTAACATTTTAGCAAGTTTTATACCTTGATAGCTTGTTGCATGAACAGGATTGTGATCAACATTCCAAACAATTCTCCCGCAAATCTTGTAAATCTATTCAAAGCAGCTGCGGCATTAAACATTGCCATGAGGAACAACATGACCGCAGTCCAGATGCAAACCCTATCAGTGGATAAAAATGGAAAACAATGAAATAAATATAGAGGTACCATTTGGCGTAACTGAAAGACAATCACAAGAAGTAATTCTTATTTATTTATCATCCCTTACCATCCAGCCCATGCCAGGAATAATCGTTCTCCAAGGTTTGGCTGATTTTTGGCAAAATTGTACAGATACGTGTACATTATAATAGTAGGTTCTGCAACTCCCACAATCAGCAGTGATTGTCCGCCCAGTACAGAATGTATGATGCCACATATAGCAGTTGATGCCAACGTCTCAACTGTCGTTAGCGTACCATCTGAAACACGACAAAAACTTATTTTCATTTTTCAGTGCCTAAGAACAAGGATCCACGACTACATTCTCCTTATCTTTGTCAAGTGCCACATGGAAAGATAAAAGTAAAGGATGTAGCATATCATGACAGTATTTAGAAATGGGGAAAATGCTACTGACCTAAAGTTCTTGACAGTGCAAGGAAGAATAAACAAACCTGTATCTTTACTTAGTTGCTCCCCAAAGGCGATAACAGGTAGTGCAGATGCAAAGAAGATGTACAGAGTAGGTGCCAATATCCTGACAGTACGTAGGTTGCATTCAACACAGTCAACACAACTGGAAAATTTTGGTAAGTGTCGTAGATTTAAATAAGCATTGACTTGTTAGGTGCAGCAAACCTGAACCCAGAACTGAACCCATTGTGCCAATCTTGTTTGTAGCAAGATGCTCTTCCTCTAAAATCCTCAATCACTCCCTTAAATAGGGTTTTCTGAGGTTCCATCGCCTGAAAGGGGGACTAAAACATAATCAGATTTCGTGCGTGCAAAGGCATGGTGTACAGAGATGAGTCATATATTCCCTGTCTTAATTTTAATAAGATCTCCACAGATTTCTAATTCAAGATATAATGTTTACCAACAAGGAAAAGATGTGGCTATACCAACAACTATTTCCACAATACTTAGGTTTGGAGGAAAAAAAGGTGGCACCTCTGGAGTCATATTTGAAACTACTTGTTCATGATCACAGTTTTGTGATTATGAACAACATCATGTAAAAATGAATTAAGACTAGAAGTTCTATTTTGGACGCCACATCAAGTAAAACAGCATCTCGTAAAAATCAACTGAAGATGTCATGTTCTTCCCACACAAACAAAGCCAAGAGAATTTGCAAAGAAAACTGTGCATGAAGACAATGGACAGAGCTGCATTACCCCATAAAATGTTGCTTCATAACTTGAGATTTCGTCTGTGAAAGAATACGATAGCTAGCACGTGAAGCATCAGCCAAAGGAAATAGCAAGGTTGGCCCAATTTGGCTTGCCTCTGTTTGTTATGCTATATTTAGCATGCTGGATGGGCCAAATTTTGATTGGTCATTAACCATTGAATGATAGCCTTTGGTATGCCCAGTATCCTTCATTTAACATGATGCTATATTTAGTTTAGTATTAGTGGTGAACACGGTAAGAGCACATTTTTCTGTATGACTATCTTGACAGCTGAGATAGCCAAAAAGGGAGGGTTTTCAACTTTCAGGCAAACCAAAAAAGAAAAAGGGTAATTAAAGCAGACCATTTGGACCAGCTGAATTAGGCAAACGCAAGCATCCTATCGACCGACAGACATTTGAAACTAGCCCCAAAGGGTGGGGCCAAATATGATGTGATAATAGGCCATAGCAAAGGGAAGCAAACGCCATACATGGATGAATATGATACCACAAGCATATGGATGACCATGCTATGCTTAACAAAATCAATCAAGCTGCCAGATCTCCTCTGTACGCAAGCTTCACGCACCGCAATCGTGAAGAGAAGTTGAAGCAAGCTCCAAATTCACATAAATAAAAAGCGGGTAAAAATCATGCATGTTTGGGGCCATGTTAATAACAACCAGAAGTACTGAAATGACACTACAATTTTGCAGGGGATTGCATATTTGCATCCATGCGACAAAGCTGCAAGTAATTAGAACGCTTCAAACAGAAGTGCTAGAAGATGGCCAAAGAAATGTTACAGAGATAGAGAGAAATTCACCCTACGTGCTCATTGCTGCTGCTGCAGATGAACAAATCGGCGAAGAATCGCATTCTTAAAAAAAAAAACATGTACAGCATCAAATTCAAGAGCTACATGGAAACATTTCCTTCTGGCGCACAGAATCACCCCGAGTTGAATCAACAAGAGCAACAGACAAAAAAACGGACGCGTCAAATTTGACACATCCGCATGGCTGCACCCAGCAAACCCAAGCAACCCGTGGAGGAACTTTCGAGGTGAGGGGATTGAGGCATTAGAAAGGAGCAGAGCCTTACCAGCAGCGGCGTACCAGGTCGAGGCGGGGTGGGGGAGGCGAGGCGAAGCGTGGCGCAGGAGATGCGCCGTAGTGCAACGGCAATGCCGCCTCCACCGGCGACGCTGGGTGCGAAACCCGGCGTCGGCAGGCGGAGGAGGCGAGCTGGGGCCGGGGCCGGGGCCGTGCGGGGTTGCAGCCTTCTTTCCTTCCCACCCATTTCCTCTGCAATGGCCGCCTATTTGTAGACCCCGGCGACCCCATCGATCCATCGGGGGAGAGAAGATCAGTGTGCGCGCGCCTGCCCCCCGATTTCCCTCCCTGTCACGTGGGCCCGATGAAAATAGTAAACGTGGTGCCAGGACTGCGTGGGGCCGAGGCGTCACCGGCGCACGGCTCTTGCGGGTTTGAATGGAGGAGCATCGCGGCCGTCCGTTCGAGCCGATGGTACGATCTGCGTGGGGCCAGTGCTCGCCGCGCGTGTCATGCCCCCGATCTGGTCCACATCGTCCTCTCGCCTGCTCTGAGCCTGATCGAGCACGTTCGCTCCAAGCACCGGCTGGGCAACTCGCACGCGGGGGCTAGCAGACCCAATGATGCCGTGACGACGTTTCCGCCGTTTGGTTCGGCATCGGCCAACCCGATCGAAACTTGATGCACGTTTCCCTTCCAAATTTGGACGAGACGTACGCGAGGGATCCATCCAGCAGCTGGCTGGCCTCTCGACTCGCCGTCGACATGCAATCAGGGAAATGGGGCGATTGGGCAGGCTCTGCTGCCACTACGAGCGTACGGGGTGCCGCCTTCTCGCAGCCATGTCATATTCAGTGTGACCTGTACAATGGGAACATGGTTTTATCAAGAACTGCACGCGTGCTTCGTGTGGAATGAGGTGCAACCATACATGCATGCATGCTAACATCGATCCGTAACCCATTGTGTAACCTCATACCACTAGCCTGAGACAGAAGTCAGTACCGTAACAATAGCAATCACATCCCGACTGAAACAAAGAGAAGTATCCACGCTGCTTGATTCAGTATATCAAATTGGCACCACAAGTTGGTTCAGGATTTAGCTACCAGTAAACATCACGTGGATGGAGCCACATGGGAGACGGGGCACAAATCTGACTACATCGCCTTGGGGAAAACCTCACAACTACTCCCTCCGTTCCAAGGTTAGTACAAAGTTGGGTCATCTATTTTGGAACGAAGGGAGTACTAATCAACATTGCTCATGCCATAATATATTCATTCCCACACAAATTCATGTAAGTCTACATACAAATCGGCAAAAGGAAGGCATGCATCCAGGTGAACGAGGCATATTAGGAAACGGAAAAGATTAACCTGCCATGGCAATCATTTAAAGCAGAACCGCGCCGCAATACCTGCATGTCTGGAAGGTTGACCACACTGATACCAACAAGTAAAAACAATATTAGAAATCATTCAAAACATAACAAAAATGACATCACTTCATATAGCTCAAGTAAGCTACCAAGACAGTGTTGTGGTCCTTCATAGAGGAAATGCAGAAGCTTTGCGACTTGATGCATTGATAGAAGCACGCACAACCCTCCGATTAAGCGCCCCCATGAACATGACTACAAAAAGAAATGCACCCATTGTGCTGTCAAAAATGAAGAAAATTCATGAGGCCGGAACGAAAAGACACAAATCAGAACTCAAACTCGAAGCACTCACATCCTTGTTGTTTGTGAACTGGATAGGTCAAGGTCGGCCACAGCTTTACTGGTCAAGGCCCACTGCCTAACCGAACCCTAGCTCGGAGGAGTAAATGTGTGCTAGAGCGTCCCGGAAGGGTGAGACGGAGTAGGGGCCTTTGCTGCTATATCCTGTAAAAACAAGGGGTGACTACAAGCATGGTGGCAAGTGGCAACAGAAGGAGATTGTGAGGGCTGGCAGAGCCAAGTCCTAGATCATTGAGTTCTAGTTGGTTTAAGTTTCATGCAGCACATGTGGGTGGAGGTTGTTAGGGAGGAGGGTGGAGCAAGGAAGGTTTGAGATTTCAGGCTCAATAAATCTTGATATCGCTTGTACATTTTTAATGGAGTGGTCCATGACATGGTTTCCAACATTCCATGTTTCCACTGAATGTGGTTTCGATGTGATAATCTTAAGAGGAAAAAAAACAACATCATAGAACTTATTTTTAAGTACTCAGGGGACCATAATATCAGAGTGCAACATTTGGCTACCGTGCAACATTTACATCTACTTAGAGCAATAAAATATGACTTTGAGACAAAGAAACAATTCATCTGAACGTAATAAGCAAATAATTGTACCTGCCACTTTTCTCTGTCTTCTATAAAGAGCTCCATGTAGAGTAACCCCAACACCTGGTACTATATGCACTCTACCTATTGTAGATAGAGAAGAATACACATAGCAACCCCAGCACCTCGCTAATCAAATTTCATCTGAACCAGATAACAAGAATCCTGCCAGCACAAATGATTTAGGATACTCCTTTTGAAATTGCAATAGCATGCTAATAGGAAAATTATTTAAAATACCAATACCTTCAAACAAGATATAAAAGATGAAAAATATATTGATTTCAAAACTTCATGGTCATCTGAGTCCTATTAAGAGTCATGTGTCTTCTACACAAATTACCGAAAAGACCCGGACACCCAGCAAGATTACACTCACAAAAGACAGGTGCAGTAAAAGCACGTGTTTGAGTTGCATTCGAATCCCACCTGTGCAGCATGTTGCTGATTACAAAGCTTGCAGAAAACAGGAAGTTAAAATAGTGCGGATATAATAGAAACAGGATTCATAGATTAAACAGTGAAGCCAATATGTTGTATCACAACAAGGTTCCAACTGGCCTAGACCAAATGTACATACTGGTATGCCCACACATGCATTAAGCTGCTTATGCTTTTGTCATTGCTTCGCAGTTCGCACAAAAAGGGCTAGCAGGACCTTATTGCCTTGGGAGCCCTTTGGTATTTATTTATATTTGTGACTACCCCCCTTTAAATTAGCAAGGTGGTACATATCTCGACTTACGTCCCCATGCTACTGACCAGCCACACTTGGGCAGAATTTCAACCAGGCAAGGCTAAGGTGTCACAGTTGTGGAAAATAGAATAGACGACAGGGGAAATTCAGCATCCTAGTAACTAAAATATTTGTAACATAGATATGTATGACAGAACTTGTATAAAATTCAAAGAGACGATACCAATGTCCAAGAGAATTATGATATCAGCTATAAATATTTCTTGCTAGATCTTACTACTAGTTTACAACACCAGATACAAAAGTAACACCATTTATGTAAATCAATGTAATTTCACTTCAGTACCCACTCAAAAATCTTTCTATGTTGTCAACTAAGTCTGGCAATCTTTCCAGAACTCACCAGTTAGACTTCTATCTGTCGAGTGGCAGTGTGGAATATGTTAACATGAACAGGCATGTGGCCATCTTTGTACCATGTACAGAGTGTTATAAAAGCCAGACACAACATGTGTCAGTATCTTCAGTAATGTCGACTCTTCATTCATGTCTGTTGGAAGGAGGGAAATAATTAAAAGAAGAAATACGTTCCCTGAAATGTGAGATGTATAACTCAAAGAAAACCTGAGTAAAAGAAACTGAGGGAGTGCTACTTTGTGCAAAGTTTGGATAAAAAGACCAACTCGAACCGCATAGTGTGCTAGAGGAGGCGTTGTTCATAATAGTTTGGGAGGTATACCAAACATTATAGGATATTTCAGCTGCCAAAATATATATTAAAAAATTGGCACAATTGTCAGACTAAGCACTTTACATCATAAAGTATTGGTTCCAAGTAGCAACAGGTAACCTACGGTTAAATATACGATCCTAAAATAAATAAATGTATCAATGAAAATCACTAGAGGTGTGTCTTACTTGAGAATCGGGGTGCAAATGGCTACCCTTTTGGTATTCTCTGGCCCTCTTTAGTTCAACCAAATGAACTGAACTTTTAAAAGTCACATCACTTTGAAAATTTAGTTCATTTTGTTGAACAAACAAGGGTCAGAGGGTACCCTGAGGATCAGAAATTTGCATCCCTACTTGAGAACCAGGCAGAAAAACGAATATAACTACTCCTATATGTTACTCAATTGTAATGTGCTACAAAGAAAATATTTGTTTAGGCACAAGAACTTTCGTTCTCCCTCAAAAGGGACAATTTTTCTTATTAATTAGCACATTATGTCTAATTTTTATGGTACAGGCAACATTTCTGAGAAGTGAGAACACATAATAAAATATGGTTAGAGGAAAATCTAGTGATGATTGTTTGGAACAAAGATCATTGAGAGCCATTGATAATTACACAGCACAACAATTTGGCATGCAACACTTATAGATTCAGATTCCGTAATCTCAAATGCTAATTGCAATGGTTAGA
This sequence comes from Thinopyrum elongatum, assembly GCA_011799875.1. Classification (NCBI taxonomy): domain Eukaryota; kingdom Viridiplantae; phylum Streptophyta; class Magnoliopsida; order Poales; family Poaceae; genus Thinopyrum; species Thinopyrum elongatum. Next base: position 139,772,171 of record CM022297.1, read on the forward strand.
ACAAAGTTGCAAGTTCAGTGTAAAATATACTATTGTTATTCATCCGCAAGTATTCAGCAGTGGGAACAACATTAATCCATCTAAACTGGAATCACCAGAAGAACAGAAAGAAAGAGTACGCTACCTTCAATTATTGCCGGCTTTCCTAGATACAGAAGGGTTCAGTTCACTGCTTTCCCAACATCGTATCCAGAATAAAGTTAAGCTTAAACATATCTGTGTCGTGACAATAACCAGCCCTACAGAATATTCTGATTGTGAGGTCAAATATAGAATTATCAGGGATAAAACCTTTTTCTTCCATTCCCTTGAATATGTGAATAGTCTCCCAGATTTTGCCATTGTGAGCAAGCCTGTTTGTAAGGACAGCAAAAAGATCCCTTGACAGTCCAATCTCAAGCGATTCTAGAAAGTAACTAGTGGCTGTATCAAAAAATCCATCTCTGCATAATCCATCAACGATTATAGTGTAGGTAACTTCATCTGGAGCAATCCTCTCTGCTGTCATGTCAAATATTAGGTCCTTCACCTCACTGAGCTTTCGACTGTAGTAAAAAACAAAATAAATGAGTGTATTGTATGTCACGACATTTGCAGCAAAACCTTGGTTACTTGCAAGGCTCTTGGCTATGGAGAACTTTCGCCAAAAGCAAAGACTACGAATGACAATGTTGAACGTCCTCGTGTTTGGCATGACACCTCTCTTGATCATGTCTGTCAACAACTTTAGAACACCCATCCAACGTCCCATTTCACCTAACCTGCTCATCACAGTGTTGTATGCAACAACACCAGCATAGCATTTCAATGATGTGCTCCTCTCCAGCAAGCATACAGCATCATGAATCCTCTTGTCATGGCAAAGGCAATTCAGAAGAATACTCAAAGTGAAATCTGTGGGATCGAGCCCTTCGCCTAGCATAACATCCAACTGCTCAAGTGCTTCTTTAGCCATACCTTTCTTGCAGAGACCATTCATAAATGTGTTGTAGGTGACAGTACTGGGTTTCCAATCCTTGGTTCTACTATCCGTTAAAACTTGCCTGACTTCGTCAAATCTGGCAGCATCACACAAAGCCCTGATCAGAACATTGTAGGTGATTACATTGGGAGGACAACCAGCATTTTCCATCGTGGACATCAGCTCCTTGGCCTCGTCGACACGACCTTCACGGCAATACCCCTGCACAATGGGCGTGTAAGTTTGCACCATGGGACGGCACCCCACTTCCAGCATCCACTCGAGCACGCCCCATGCCTCGCCCACTCTCCCCACACGGCACAGCCCCGTGACAAGCGTGGAGTAGGTGCCCACGTCAGCTTCCACCCCGAGCTCTTGCAACCGGATGATCACCTCGTACGCGAGGTCAAACCGCGCAGATCTCCACGAATGCAGCTTGACAAGGATGTTGAGGGACGATGCATTGGGCGCCACCCCTGTTGCAAGCATTTCGTCGAACGCGTCGTGGGCCTCCTCCACGCGGCCAGCTTCTGCGAGCGCGTTGACGAGAGTGTTGTAGCAGAGCACATTGGGCGGCGAGGCACCACCCGGCCCGGTTCTGGAAGCCCTGAGCTCGGTGAAGAGGGCGAGCACCTGGTCGACTTCGCCCGCGCGCGCCAGGGCCTTCATGGCCACGTTGCAGTCGCGCTCCAGCTGCCACCACCGCGGCCTCTGCTGATGCTGCGGAGGAGGGCGGGTTTCTCCCGACGTGGGTGGAGGCGGGAGGGGCTTCGCGTCGTCAGAGTCGTCAGAGGAGGGGCAAGTGGGAAAGGCGAGTGCGGTGAGGGCCGCAACGGAGGCGGAGGAGGCCATGCGCCCGCGCAGGAGGAGCCGAGCGGTGGGGAGGGCGGTGGCGAGCGCGATGGTCGCCAACGGAGGGGTTCACCGGCAGGCGCCGTGGCGGCGGGGGTGGCGGCGCAGGGAGGAGAGAGACCGAGGAGAGACTGATTTGGGATGGGGCAACTGGGCTGAAACGGCGGCGGGGAAGCGCTGTAACCCTTTTGGGCATGCCAAAGGCGGGGTTTTGCGTGGGGTTTTGGAGACGTGGGCCGGAGCTGCAACCAACCGGAGTATATGCTTCAGCCCAGTTATTTTTCTTCGGTTTCTCATAAAAAAATGGCTGTTGTTTTTTGTAGCTAGATATTTAAAACTTATTAAAAATAGAAATATATAGTTAAAATTGTTCAGTATGTTATATATATATAAGTTAAATGTATATTAACAAATGTTATGTGTGTATTATAAAAATGTTCATCATATATAGTTAAAAAAAATCACCATATATTAAGAAATGTTCCATGTATATAACAAAAAATGTTCATCATATATGAAAAACTTCAATGTGTATTTAAAAAAATTCATCATATACTGAAACAAGATCGACGTGTATTTGAAATAAATGATCACCATATATTGTGGAAATTATAAAAAATAAAAAAGTGTGAAAAAAGTATAACAAAATGTGAACAAACAGAAGAAAAAACAAATCTGAAAAACAAAAAGAAAAAATATAAACCTAATAGGAAACACAAAACAGAAAACCGAAACCAACTAACCACACATAGGAAGAAACAGAAAAAGAAAAACGTGTGCACGCATAAAATGAGAGGTAGGATGAGACGGACTAATGAGAGAAACAAAAAAAATAGCCTTGTGGATAAAGACTGGCCAAACCCATTCGTGTGAACTGGGCCCCGATCTTTCGATGAGAGAGAGATAACTACGATGTGTGGACAAGATGTCTTGTAGATGTGTGTTGGCAACACCCTGTGCATCCTCGATGGCCTTGAGCCTCTCTTCGGCCACAATCTGAGCACCCTCAAGTTGTGTGAGACGCTCGCTGGTGACTTTCACATCCGCGGTAAGGCCCTCAAGTGTGGGTTGATCCTGTGCCATTGTTAGCGAAAGAGGGAAAAACACACGGTGTATAATCCCTATTGTAGGAACGAAGTATGTCTACCAGAGGGGGGTGAATGGGAGTTTTAAAATTTCTTCAGAAATATCAAAACTCTCCTAACCCAGCAGCGGAGCGAATGAGAATAAAGTACAGTGAGCGAATATAAACTACCGAATGGAAACTAAAACATGCATCGAGGCAAATCACATGATTGAAGCAATACGAATGGAAAGTGGAGGAACATATGTTACCAGTGATGCTCGACGGCGACAGGGAATTTGTTCGACCAGTTCATCCTTCTGCACAAGGACTACGTCTGGTTGGAGGGGTTGTGATTTAACACAGAAGATAAACTCTCTTCGCCATATTCTCCTCGACAATTGGTTCGTCAACCAATGTTGATCATTCGTGGTAGATACTTGAGGCGATCTCCGAAGCTTTACAGACTTCTTCTTCGAGAACCACAATTACTCTTGGTCTCTGAAGAAATTGACACATAACCGTCTAGAGAGTTTGCAGCTCTCAAGAGTAATAGGCGGAGCATACTGGACTTAGATTCGAGTGATGCTGAACCACTATCTAATTTTTTGGCTCTAGGGGTTTTCTCTCGGTGGATTTTAAACTCAAATCACTCGGAGAGGGGGTTACTCAATAATCTTCTCAAGATCAAACGAAGCAACCACCGGACAACGCCGGTGCGGGGTGGCTATTTATAGCCGCAGCCTTCCCAGGTGGGAAATGACCATTTTGGACATGCGGTCCAGCCAATGGCCAACCGACACGTTCTCAACGGTCAGAATTTAGAGCAACGGTAACATTACTTGAGTAACAAGTAATGCTAACTCCTCGGTCAAAGACAAATCTCTCGTAGTGAAGAAGATCACAGTCTCTTGCTGGCAAGTATTTGCTCGGAACACAAAGAGATTTCTCTCGCAATTTTCATAGGATTTGGGTTTAGCATCAGAGAATCAAAGTTTCAAACGCTACACCCCTCTTAATAGTACGGTTGTCCTGTGACTCAATAAGGAGAAGAGAAACAACGAAATAAATGCTATGTCTTCACTTCGTCTTCAAACTTCTTGGTCGCAGTCACTTCCTTCGGACAGACACCGAACCAATTGCTTCACGTCAGCAATTTTTGAGGGGTCACTCTTGTTATCATAATCTTCGGTGATAACCTTCACTGCTATGCAGGGGATTATATTCGTCGTTTGAATCAAACTCCTCTTGATTCCAGGGACCTGTTACTCTATGTGCACTACAAACACATAAGTCCCATACTGTTTATGTCAACAAACTCCAAAACATGAGGGGCCAATTATTGCAAAAACAATCTCCCCCTTTTTGGACGATTGTTGACAAAGCAGATAATCATCAAAGTGAAGATAGATAAGTGAAAGGTAATTCGAACAAGAGTGAATAAGTGTTACTTTGCTCGATGATGAAATAGATTCCCCCTAAATGTATGCAGGGATAAGGATATGAGATTTATTCTCCTGCAAATATTGAAGTGCATAGAGGAAATTTCAATCATTCGAGACAATGATTCGCACTGATGACATATAATCCATCGAGATCGTAGTGCAATCATTCATAACTTCCGATAATAATTCCACCTGCAAAACAAATGCTTTGAGAGAAATAGTGCAGCAGGCGGGGTTATTAACATTACAGCATGGAAGTTTTACATCATAGAGCAGATAGTCTTTAAACCATAAGTCTCAAACTCACACGAAACCAAACCAAAGAAACACAGAAAGCAAATCTATTGAGACTCGATGTAATTCTTCCCCTTTTGTCAACCAGTGTCAAAAAGGTGACGAATAACATGAGTGCAAAAGCGCAGAACTTGGTTCATTCGGCGGCATCTCCAGAAGAACTGTCCGAGGTGATTTTATCTTCAGAGGTGACTGGAGTGGCATCGTCTTCAGCAGGCGCAGATTTTTCTTCGGGGAGAACAGCTTGGGGCTGAGAAGACGAGGTCATATTGGGATCAACCTCATGAGGAACACGGGAGAGCACATTTCCTTCGGCAGGTTTCTCTGTCGGTGAGGTAGCTTCAGATTCTTCGAGTAGTTTGCGAAGCTTAAGATGCAGAAGATCAGTAGTTGGCTCTCGAGCAGGTAGCGAAGGAGTTCTTCGATCTTGAAAATCTTCAATGGAGAAGCCTTTGTCAATGTAATCATAGAGCTCTTTGAGATTGACATTGAGGAGTTGCTTCTCGATAAAGAACTTGCGAAGCAATTTCCAGAGCCGCTTCTTGTTCTCATCCGCAATCATATGCACGATTTTGGTTCGATTGTTGATTGCATTTAGTTCGGAGGCAAGATGTTCTTTCTTGCGTCGATCTTCAACGATGTGTTGCAGCAAGAGTTGTTGTGTACGCAAACTGGCTTCAAGTTGGATGGGGGTTGATGTGAAATCTTTCGATCGCGCTGAGGTAGGCGAGGCCCGTCAAAGTGCTTGTGATAATCATAAGGGCTTGACGCGGAAGATTTACCCGAAGAAATATCTTCCATGGTTTGCAAAGTGTCGCGAACAGGAGGTTTGAAGCTTTTGTGACTTTGCTTCGCCAGATATTCTGTGCGCATGGCGTGATCAACAACTTTCTAGATCCATGGCACATAAACTTTGAGGCAGTGTGGAAACCGAGCAGGATCCTTCAAGATACGCAAAAACATGTCCTCAACATCGAAGATATATCGCTTAGAGATTGCATATATAGCATTCCGAAGAACATCTGAGATGGATTTATCTGTGTTCATCCCGGCCAGAGGGCAAATAGTGTAAGTGAGCATATGATAAAGTGTCTGATTCTCGAAGGTTAAGTGCTCAGGCCTGGGAGGACCAATGTAGTCACAAATCTTATCTTCATCCATGGTGCACCGAAAGGTTTAATCTGAAATAGCATCAATGTTGTGCACACGAATTTCATTGTTACCATGCTCAAAGCGAGGGAAATGAAAGTGCGAGACAAAATCTATTGAATTGCACTTGATGCGTTTTCCTTCGGTCATCCATTCCATTATCCATTTCGTGCTGTCAGATTCATCACCAGAGATGTACAGAGTGGCATAAAATTGAAGAATAATCTCTTTGTCCCAAGGATGTTCGAATGCAAATACATTGGTGAGGCAGAAATCTTCCAGATCTTGTAGTAACTGACTGAAGCAACCAATATTCTTCATAGCTGGGATGTCCGGATATTCATGAGGAAAAATCTTCTTGCTGTCACAGAGAACTCGAGAGTAATATATAGCCTATTCCTTTGTCTAGAAGCGAGGCGATTCAGACGTGTGGCCCATCATATGGACTGTCCTAAAAGAATTTGGAATGTGTATTCCGATTGAAAAGAGGACCTTTGGCGCCAGCACTTGCCGAGAACAAAGGCAGTTGTTCACGAGGGAATGGATATTTGAGTTCATCTTCGACTGAGACCACTTCATCTCCATATACAGCGGAGTCAGTATGACGAGCAGAAAAAGATTTATTTTTGGACGGACCAACATCGGGAATTCTTCGCTGTGTCGATAGACAACCTGTGACGACCCCGGCTTAATCGTGCACTAATCATACACGCAAATGCGCACGATCAAGCCTAAGGACTCACTTGATGATATCACAACACAACTCTAAAACATAAATAAAGTCATACAAGCTTTATATTACAAGCCAGGGCCTCGAGGGCTCGAATACATAGCTCGTTGGCATACAAGCGTCAGCGGAAGCATTAGATATCTGGGTACAGATATATTACAGAGAGAGAAATAGGCCTTCACAGAGGCGGGGTAAAATAAAATACTACGATCGAAAGGCGTAGGCCTCCTGCCCTGGACCCTCCAATCCTACTCCTGGTCGTCAGTCGGCTCCTCGTAGTAGTGGTACTCGCCAGGCGAGTAGTAGTACTGGTCGTCGGCTGGGGCGTCTGGCTCAGGGGCTCCGTCGTCTAGTGGCATCAAATGGAATATGGGGGAAAAAGAAAATAAAGCAAATGTGAGTACTCATCCGAAGTACTCAGCAAGCAAGGATCTACACTACATATGCAACATTTTCAAAGGAATGGCTGTATATGTGGACTGGGCTGCAGAAATGCCAGAATAGAGGGGGAAAGCCTAGTCCTATCGAAGACTAGCATCTTCATCAATCTTCGACAGTCTTGCAGCAATAGAAGAGATCAGATGAACATAATGTAAAGTAGTAGTAGTAGTATCATCAACCTCGACCTGAGATCCTTTCTCGACTCCCTGCGAGAAAGCAATCCCAGAGCCGTACTATCCAGTTCTCATCTCAAGTTCTAGTTGTACCGATCGGGATACAACTCCGAGTGTCCGTTACCGTAGGACAGGCTATCGATAGAAGTTTCTTCCCTGCAGGGGTGCACCAACTTACCCACCACGCTCACTTAACTCTGGCCAGACACACTTTTCTGGGTCATGCCCGGCCTCGGCTAAGCAACACGCCGCAACCCGACCAAATACTTAACAGAGAGGTCAGCACGCCGGACTAACCTATGCCCCCAGGGGTCTTGGGCCATCGCCCCGGACGCTCCTGCACGTTGCGTACACCGCCGATGAGCAGACCTAGCAACCCCTTAATACAAGCGCGATTGCGTTCCCAGTCCAACCCAGCGTGTGCCGCTCAGTTGCTGACGTCTATTAAGCTTCGGCTGAAGTATACGACGCAGAACGCCCATACTATGCCCACGTGATGGTTAGTGCTATCGGGCCAGAGGCCCCTCGGATCAAATATCCAAACCGTAGTGGATTAGGAGCGCGCGGAAACGAGCAGAGACTCACGATCGATGTGACCCCGTCGCCCCGTCTCGAGGACTTGCGGCAAGGGCTAAGAATGCCCGGCCACGCCTCGTAGTTATCTCGCGGGCACCATCCAGGTCAACTCGACTCCACATCACTTCGCAATAAGCTCGCGCGGGTACCCCTCAGGGCCGACCCGTCTTTAGTAACATGGTTTAGTGCAGGTCATAATATCCAAGGTAACTGTGTGTCTGACACCGAAGGGAACCCTGAGGAATCACCCTAGACGGAATTCCCGCTCGATGTTTTCATCAAGGTGAACGAAGGAGGAATCACCCTCGAGGTCCACACTTGAGGGGTTGCACGACGATGTCGTTATCGGGGGTGGTGTAGGAGGAATCACCCTCGCTTACCACGACCGAGTAACTAACCTACAAGGTTAACATCAGAAGTGCTGACGAGGTATCACCCTCGGCACTCGACGGTAACCCAGAAGTGTCGGCAACTAAGGGGGAAGTGATGTGCGGTGCCAGGGTCTAGTCTTCAATCCCGATGATCGGGTCTTCTAATATCCAGCAGGGCAGTCGGGATCAAGTGGGGGTCTCTGTCGTGTCTCTACCCAGCCTATACAAAGCAGTCTAGGATAACCAGAAAGGTAACAAGGCAGGGTACAATAATCAGGCTATGCAGCAGATATAGGAAAACAGTAGCAGTAGCAGTTCTAATGCAAGCATAAGAGAGAAGAGAATAGGCGATATAGGCATGCTCAAAATGGGGGTGCTTGCCTGTTTGCTCGGGGGCAAGGGCAAGGTCTTCAGTGGTATCGTCGGGGACGTAGTCGTACTCCTGAGCTGCGTCTGCCTCGGGAGCTACGCCAACGTCGGGGTCTACCGAGAGAGAAGAGGGAGAAGAAACAGGTAAACATAATGCAAACAAATGCAATACGGTGCGTGTGATGCTATGATGCAGTGCAGGGTTGCCTAAATATGCATCTAAGTCATTTTAGTTATTTTTAGAATTATTCTGGGATTTAATATCCGTCGTGTGTGCACTATTCATCTGCCGGATTCGGGTCCGGAGTTACGAGTTCTTCTACGTAGGGGGTTCCGATGGAGAAACAGACGGCACGATCAAACTCGGCTCGTCGTTCTGAGCAAGTTTCATGTTTTAACTTTTTCGATCTGAGCTACGGTTTAAAAGATATGAATTTTTGAAGATTATTTGAATTTCTGGAATTTATTTATTTATCAGAAAATGAATTATGACGTCAGCATTGCGTCACAGTGATGTCAGCAGGTCAACTGCGGTTGACCAGGGTCAAACCTGACATGTGGGTCCAGTGGGACCCACATGTCAGCCTCTGTTTCTTTAACCAGTGAATTAATTTAATTACCAGGGTTAATTAGGGGGTGGACCCCACATGTCAGTGAGACATTAGGTTAATCTAATTAGTTTCTATTTAATTAAACCTTTAATTAGGTTAATTAGTCATGGGGCCCACCTGTCAGTGGCATTACGCCGCCACGTCAGCGCGTTGACCACGGTCAACGTGGTCAGCGGGGCCCGTGGGACCCACTGGCAGTGACCCAGGGGTGTCCCACGTGGCGGCCACGTCGGCGGCCGGCGCCGGAGTTGCGCCGGCGACCAAAAATCGCGGCGGCGCGGCTCGGACGCCATCGGGTTTCGCCCACAGGCCACCAAAACGACCGGGGCTGGTCGCGTTCGAACGAGGGAAAAGTGCCGCGTCGATCTATGGCATATGCGCGAGCTAAAACGGCCGGAATCGAGCGCTAGGTCGTCGCCGGCGGCGAGGCATTTCGGGTGAGCGCGGATTCGTCGCGGCAGGGCTCGGCTAGCTATGGGGTTGGTCGCATCGAGACCACGGAGAGGTGCTGAGCATGTTCCTGCACTCGCACGGCCATGACACAGACTGCATCGCCGGCGGCGAGCTCCACGGTGGCGACGTTTGCGGGTGCTAGTGGTGCAGCGGCTACGGGTGACAAACGGCAGCAGAGAGAGAGGGGAAAGGGGCATGTGCTCACCGGGAAGGCACAAGGTGGCCCGGTGTCAGCTTAGTAGCCGCAGAGGGTCGGGGACGCCGGAGATCGCCGGAGAGGCCGAAGACGAGGAGGAGCTCGATCCACCGCCTTCGCTGCACCCCAGCTCGAACGGAGGACACCAGGCGATGGAGAGGAGCGGGGCGGAGCTCGCTAGCGGGGCGGAGCTCGCTGGCTGGTCGGCTTGACAAAGGGTGGCCGGTGGCCGCGGCAACGTCGAGAACGCGGCGACGACGGTGCTCGGTGGCCGGATCTGGGAGGGAGCGAGGGAGGAGAGGGGAGAGTGAATGGGGTGGCCAGGGAGGACGGCTCGACCTCGCCCTTATCCCCTCCGCCTCCTGTTCCGTCGGTGGGCGGCGACTTGTCAGCGCCGCGCCGGCGCGCGCGCGCTCGACCAGCGGGAGAACGACAGCGCGAGGGAGAGAGGTGAGTGGGCCTGCTGGGCCGGGGTTCGGGGCACTGTGCACTAAGGCCCAGTGCACAGTGCCTCGTTTTTATTTTTCTGTTTTGTTTTCTCTTTTTCTTTTAATCTTTTCTGTTTTGAAATAGTTAGGTCACTTGTGCACTTTTGAAAAATGTGGGAGTTGGCCCGAATATCGCAATGCAATATTAGCTCTCACCAAAAAGTGGTTTGAACAGTTTTGGAAGCCATTTGATTTAGTATCGATTTTAAATGAATTTAATATTGCTGTTTTGGGGCTGCTTCATCTAGTTAGAGTCACTTGTCCAACTCCAAATATTTTGATATTGATTTTAGAAATGTTCCTGAATTATTTGCCATTTAATGAACATTTTCCCAACAGTGTTTGATCAACTTTATAATTCACTTTTGAATTTGAGTTGATTTTCAGAGGTGAATTTGAATTGGATCATTAACCCATATGACTTGGCACTGCAAATGATCATGACTTGGCAGTTTTAACAGAGTGTCACAGAGCTTATTACAAGGGGTGTTACAAGTTCTCCTCCTCTAAAAGAAATTCTCGCCCCGAGAATTTAGGAGGTAGAAGGAAAAAGTCCGGGATATTCTTCCCAAAGATGATCCTCGCGTTCCCAAGTGGCTTCATCTTCAATGTGATTCGACCACTGCACTTTTAGGAACTTGGTCGTCTTCTGACGAGTTCGACGTTCAGCTTCATCGAGGATGCGGATCGGATGCTCCTTATAGGAAAGATCATCTTGTAGCTCGAGCATCTCATGATCCACGGCACGGTGCGGGGATTCCTTGAAGCACTTTCGGAGTTGCGACACGTGGAAGACATCATGAATATGGGAGAATTGCGGTGGCAACTCCAATTGATATGCCACCTGTCCACGTCTAGCCATGATGCGGAAAGGACCAATATAGCGAGGAGCTAGCTTGCCCTTGATTCCGAAACGACGGGTGCCCTTCATTGGAGTGACACGAAGATAGGCTTGATCACCAGGTTGATAGATTACACCCCATCGCTTACGATCATAATTACTCTTCTGACGATCTTGAGCTGCTTTGAGATTCTCCCGGACAATTTGGACTTGCTCTTCGGCATGCTGAATAATGTCCGGTCCAACAAGAGGTCGTTCCCCAGTTTCTGACCAATTCAGAGGGGTTCGACATTTACGACCATAAAGAACCTCAAAGGGGGCCATTTTTAAGTTGGCTTGATAGCTGTTGTTATAAGAGAACTCGGCATACGGGAGAGATTCCTCCCATTTCTTACCGAAGGATATAACACAAGCTCGAAGCATATCTTCGAGTACTTGATTAACGCGCTCAACTTGACCTTGGGATTGTGGATGATAAGCTGAACTCCAGGTAATATGAGTTCCCATTGCTTTCTGGAAACTTTCCCAGAAATGGCCAGTGAAAATGCTGCCACGGTCTGAACTGGTTTCTTTGGGAATACCATGGAGTGAAACAATTCTGGAGATATATAGGTCTGCTAGCTGACTAGCAGTAATAGTTTCCTTAACTGGCAGAAAGTGTGCAACCTTGGAGAGTTGATCGACGACGACAAGAATAGCATCGTGACCCTTCTGAGACTTGGGAAGACCAGTAATGAAGTCCATTTGCACTTTATCCCACTTCCATAGAGGAATAGGGAGCGGTTGCAGAATTCTAGCAGGTTTCTGATGTTCTGCCTTCACGCGACGACAAACGTCACACTCGGCAACATAACGAGCAATATCTTGCTTCATTCTAGACCACCAGTACCTTTGACGAAGATCTCGATACATCTTGGTACTTCCCGGATGGATAGATAGCGGTGTATCATGGGCCTCCTTCATGACTTTGTCAGTCATCAGCTCGAAGCGAGGTACTACAATGCGGTCTCGGAAGTACAAGGTTCCATCTTCAGCAATCGAGAAATCCCTGTACTTTTGGAGGTGAAGCTCTTTCTTCATTCGATCAATTTCAGCATCTTTCGCTTGCGCAATCTTGACAGCTTTCTCAAGATCTGGTTGTATCACAAGATTATTAAGAGAACCTTGCGGAATGATGCAGAGATTCAGCTTGCGCAATTCTTCATATAGCTGGGGTTGAGCTTGCTTTACCATGAGGTTGCTACAGTATGACTTGCGGCTCAAGGCATCATCCATCACATTAGCTTTGCCAGGAGTGTAGGAAATTCCACAATCATAATCGGTGATAGTTTCCAACCAACGCTGCTGACGAAGATTAAGTTCCGGTTGAGTGAATAAGTACTTCAAGCTCTGATGATCGGTGTAAATCTCACACCGATTACCAAGGAGGTAATGACGCCACTGCTTCAAAGCATAAATGACAGCAGCAAGTTCGAGGTCGTGCACTGGGTAATTCTCTTCATGTGGACGCAGTTGTCGCGAAGCATAAGCAATAACTCTTCGCTCTTGCATTAGAACACAACCTAGTCCTTGGCGAGATGCGTCGCAGAAGATCACAAAATCTTTGCGAGAGTCTGGAGGAGCAAGGACTGGAGCAGAAGTCAGCTTGTCCTTGAGGGTCTGAAAGCTTTCCTGACATTTGTCTGTCCACTCAAACTTAACGCCTTTGTGGAGTAGATTAGTCAGGGGCTTGGCAATCTTGGAGAAATTCTCAATGAAACGGCGACAATAACTTGCAAGCCCGAGAAAACTTCTGACTTGCTTGACATTCTTCGGAGGGGTCCAGTCAAGAATAGCCTGAACTCGCTCCGGGTTAACTGCGATACCATCCTTGGAAATGACATGTCCAAGGTAGGTTACCTCAGAAAGCCAGAATTCGCACTTAGAGTACTTGGCATATAATTGGTGCTCTCGAAGTCTCTCCAGAACTAAGCGAAGATGCTCAGCATGTTCTTCTTTGTTCTTCGAATAAACCAGAATATCATCCAGATATACCACGACAAATTTGTCGAGGTAATCCATGAATATGTAATTCATTAGGCGGGAGAATGTAGCTGGAGCGTTTGTTAAACCAAACGACATGACTGTGTACTCGTAAGAGACATAACGAGTAACGAATGCAGTCTTCGGAATATCCTCTTCGCGGACACGGATCTGGTGATAACCCAACCTCAAGTTGAGCTTAGAAAACACCGAAGATCCTGCGAGTTGGTCATATAAATCGTTGATCCGGGGAAGTGGATATTTATTCTTGATAGTTGCCTGGTTGATAGGACGATAATCTTGGACCAACCTATTAGTTCCATCTTTCTTCTTGACGAAAAGAGACGGTGCTCCCCATGCAGAGGAACTAGGGCGAATAAAACCCTTCCTTAAGGATTTATCAATTTCCTCCTTAAGCTCGATGAGGTGGTGCGGAGGCATCTTGTAAGGACGCTTCGCAATGGGGGTGGTGCCAGGCTTCAGGTCGATGACGAACTCGACAGCCCTAGCAGGGGGTATTCCTGGAAGTTCTTCTGGAAAAACATCCGGGAAGTCACAGACAACTGGGATACTCTCGATCCCATCAAGTGGAGAAGCATTCAACACGTTCAAGGCATAAATTTGAGCCTCGACGTTCTGGGTAAGGTGAGCTTGATAGTTCACCATCTCGTTCGATGGGTGCAAGAGGTGTACAACTTTAGTGGCACAGTTGATTGAGGCGTAATGAGCCTTCAACCAGTCCATTCCCAAGATAAGATCAATCTTGGAAGATTTCAGAATAATGGGGAAAACTTGAAAATTTCTCTCTTCAATCATAATATTGACTTCGGGGCTGAATATGGTGGCTTGACACCGACCCGCGGGAGTGTTCACTACTAAAGGGTGGTGTAGTGTTTCACATTTAACGTCATGCAATAGTGCAAAATGCTCTGACATGAATGAATGCGATGCTCCTGAATCAAATAAAACAGATGCTGGTACTGAATTAACGAGAAGTGTACCCATCACAGTATCTGGTTGATCTGGAGCTTCAGACATGTTGACGTGGTAACTCTGCCCACGACCATAAGGAGGTCTGGCATTATAGTTGCGTTGTTGAGGAATACCACGGCCAATTCCACGGCCAGCAGAAGGGAGAGCCAGTTGATTCTGATTCTGAGAACAATCTCTAGCACGGTGACCTGGCTTGCCACACTTGAAGCATAGTCCGCTGTCAGGACGAGGTGCTGGAGCTCGAGGTGCTGGAGCTGGCAGAGGCTGTCTCGGTGGTGGAGGTGGTAGGCGTGGTGCAGCATAAGAAGGCCTGTTTGCAGGGGCTGCTGAACGGAGCATGCCTTGGGGAAACCAGATGCGTCGCTTCTGTGAAGACGAGCCCGAAGATGAGCCTGACTCACGGGTGCGCTTGGACGCTTCCTTGTGCTTCTTAAGTCCAGTTTCAACCATGATGGCCTTATTCACCAAGGTGGCGAAATCAGGGTAATCTTGAACAAGAAGGGCTAACTGAATGTCATGGTGCAGTCCTTCATGAAACTTCTCCTGTCTGCGTTCATCAGTAGGAATGTCCTCTTCAGCGTAGCGAGATAAGTCCAGAAACTCGCGCTGATAGACTTCCACAGTCTTGTTTCCTTGGACAAGGCTATGGAACTCAGCCTTCTTCCTAGCTATGACAGCTACAGGAATGTAGCGGGCTCGGAAAGCAATTTTGAACTCTGCCCAAGTGACGACAGTACCAGGCGGCAGAGTCTGTCGGTGGGTGGCCCACCATTGAGCTGCGGGACCCTTCAGAAGATAGGTCGCAAAAGTGACATAGTTAACTTCGGCGACACCAGCAGACTCCATCTCATGAGAGATGTCACGCAGCCAGTCATCTGCATCTAGTGGGTTGACTGTGTTGCGGAAAAACGATGGACTGAGCCTCATGAACTCTGGTAAGGTAATGGATGGTTGCTGCTGATTAGCATCAGGACGAGGGAACTACTGCATAATCCCCGTCATAAACTGGCGGTTGAGTTCAAACTGTTGCATCATCGCTGCCATGTAATCAGGTGGTGGTGGCGGGTTGTTGTCAGCCATCCTGCTATTCCAACAGGGGTATTTCAGCGATAGCTTATGCAAGTGTTTAACAATAAACATGAGGTAACTCGACATTATTGAAAGAGTGCAATAGATGCTTAAAGTAGTCATTAAGACGTACAGATCCATACACAGTCGGTTAAAATCGGGCAGCATAACGGCGCAAACTGAAAATCTAGAGACACACTAGGCGGCACGCAGGCACGCGGTAAGGAAGTACACAACGTGACATAGCAAAGGCTACATCAGCGTCGGAGAAAACCACTGAAACGGGGTAACTGCAAGTGCGGACGACGAATGTTCGTCGCGGCAGGATCCTGTGCTCCATGTGCACTCTGATGCAGAACCCGGTCTCGAACTGTAAGAAGAGGTCCACGTGCAGGCGTGTGACCTCCCACTGCAGGCCAATCAATACCTGGCGGCATCTCGGTCCTGCGTGGGTAAAGAATATCCTCCAGATGTATCCCTGCACGAACAGCTGGTAGCAACTGTGTCATTGCCTCGTAGTAGCGTGCTCGAGTGGCGAACAACTCAATGGCAAGAGCCCGAACAGTGCGATCCAGAGCCTGAGTGCACTGAATCAGAACCTGCGGGTCGTAGCGTCGAGACTCGTACGGGGCACAGATAGCTGTGTAAAATCCAGTAGCATCTCCAACAGGTGCATACGGAATGTACCGAAACACAGTATCATCCAAGTTAGCATTGTGCTCTCCTCGGAGACGTGCGACAGCAGAGTAGGCGGCATCATGTACTGCCATCTCAATCGTCACGCCTATTCCGTGAAAAAGATGTAGCTCAGTGTCTGAGTTGTTCTGCTGATCATAAATCCAAACTTCAGCATAGTATTGTTCCTGGTTGAACTCGTGGTAAACCTCATAGACCATGTACTCGGGATACCAGCGGTAACCCAGTCTACTCAGGAGGGCGATCAGAACAGCTGGAAATCCAGGTGCGTCACGAGCCCAAGTGCGACGCACAAGCTGGGTCATAGGCCGCGGTGGAAACAGTCGATCCATTTGAAACAGAGAAGTTCAGGGTTGTCATAAGACAATGAGAAGTATAACCGATCCGAGAAGGAAAGGTTAAACAAAACAATGGAAAGGAAAATGATTATCAGACTAATCAGATCAAAGACAGGGAAATCGCACTGAATCCAGCTCTCCGGGTCGATAGGATTAACGAGAACCTAAATGTTGGTGTTAGTAAATTTTATTAAACCCGAATAGATGAGAGATTAGAATCCCAGAGTAAAGATAAGGAATAAAAGATCCTAATACCACCCAGTTGGCGACGTGGGCCCGTAAGCCACACAGCCAAGTTAGTAAAATAGTTTTTGACCACTAGACTCAACTTCGGCCAAGGAATTGGGAAGGGGGATTCCTAGAGGCAGTCGGCTCTGATACCAACCTGTGACGACCCCGGCTTAATCGTGCACTAATCATACACGCAAATGCGCACGATCAAGCCTAAGGACTCACTTGATGATATCACAACACAACTCTAAAACATAAATAAAGTCATACAAGCTTTATATTACAAGCCAGGGCCTCGAGGGCTCGAATACATAGCTCGTTGGCATACAAGCATCAGCGGAAGCATTAGATATCTGGGTACAGATATATTACAGAGAGAGAAATAGGCCTTCACAGAGGCGGGGTAAAATAAAATACTACGATCGAAAGGCGTAGGCCTCCTGCCCTGGACCCTCCAATCCTACTCCTGGTCGTCAGTCGGCTCCTCGTAGTAGTGGTACTCGCCAGGCGGGTAGTAGTACTGGTCGTCGGCTGGGGCGTCTGGCTCAGGGGCTCCGTCGTCTGGTGGCATCAAATGGAATATGGGGGAAAAAGAAAATAAAGCAAATGTGAGTACTCATCCGAAGTACTCAGCAAGCAAGGATCTACACTACATATGCAACATTTTCAAAGGAATGGCTGTATATGTGGACTGGGCTGCAGAAATGCCAGAATAGAGGGGGAAAGCCTAGTCCTATCGAAGACTAGCATCTTCATCAATCTTCGACAGTCTTGCAGCAATAGAAGAGATCAGATGAACATAATGTAAAGTAGTAGTAGTAGTATCATCAACCTCGACCTGAGATCCTTTCTCGACTCCCTGCGAGAAAGCAATCCCAGAGCCGTACTATCCAGTTCTCATCTCAAGTTCTAGTTGTACCGATCGGGATACAACTCCGAGTGTCCGTTACCGTAGGACAGGCTATCGATAGAAGTTTCTTCCCTGCAGGGGTGCACCAACTTACCCACCACGCTCACTTAACTCTGGCCAGACACACTTTTCTGGGTCATGCCCGGCCTCGGCTAAGCAACACGCCGCAACCCGACCAAATACTTAACAGAGAGGTCAGCACGCCGGACTAACCTATGCCCCCAGGGGTCTTGGGCCATCGCCCCGGACGCTCCTGCACGTTGCGTACACCGCCGATGAGCAGACCTAGCAACCCCTTAATACAAGCGCGATTGCGTTCCCAGTCCAACCCAGCGTGTGCCGCTCAGTTGCTGACGTCTATTAAGCTTCGGCTGAAGTATACGACGCAGAACGCCCATACTATGCCCACGTGATGGTTAGTGCTATCGGGCCAGAGGCCCCTTGGATCAAATATCCAAACCGTAGTGGATTAGGAGCGCGCGGAAACGAGCAGAGACTCACGATCGATGTGACCCCGTCGCCCCGTCTCGAGGACTTGCGGCAAGGGCTAAGAATGCCCGGCCACGCCTCGTAGTTATCTCGCGGGCACCATCCAGGTCAACCCGACTCCACATCACTTCGCAATAAGCTCGCGCGGGTACCCCTCAGGGCCGACCCGTCTTTAGTAACATGGTTTAGTGCAGGTCATAATATCCAAGGTAACTGTGTGTCTGACACCGAAGGGAACCCTGAGGAATCACCCTAGACGGAATTCCCGCTCGATGTTTTCATCAAGGTGAACGAAGGAGGAATCACCCTCGAGGTCCACACTTGAGGGGTTGCACGACGATGTCGTTATCGGGGGTGGTGTAGGAGGAATCACCCTCGCTTACCACGACCGAGTAACTAACCTACAAGGTTAACATCAGAAGTGCTGACGAGGTATCACCCTCGGCACTCGACGGTAACCCAGAAGTGTCGGCAACTAAGGGGGAAGTGATGTGCGGTGCCAGGGTCTAGTCTTCAATCCCGATGATCGGGTCTTCTGATATCCAGCAGGGCAGTCGGGATCAAGTGGGGGTCTCTGTCGTGTCTCTACCCAGCCTATACAAAGCAGTCTAGGATAACCAGAAAGGTAACAAGGCAGGGTACAATAATCAGGCTATGCAGCAGATATAGGAAAACAGTAGCAGTAGCAGTTCTAATGCAAGCATAAGAGAGAAGAGAATAGGCGATATAGGCATGCTCAAAATGGGGGTGCTTGCCTGTTTGCTCGGGGGCAAGGGCAAGGTCTTCAGTGGTATCGTCGGGGACGTAGTCGTACTCCTGAGCTGCGTCTGCCTCGGGAGCTACGCCAACGTCGGGGTCTATCGAGAGAGAAGAGGGAGAAGAAACAGGTAAACATAATGCAAACAAATACAATACGGTGCGTGTGATGCTATGATGCAGTGCAGGGTTGCCTAAATATGCATCTAAGTCATTTTAGTTATTTTTAGAATTATTCTGGGATTTAATATCCGTCGTGTGTGCACTATTCATCTGCCGGATTCGGGTCTGGAGTTACGAGTTCTTCTACGTAGGGGGTTCCGATGGAGAAACAGACGGCACGATCAGACTCGGCTCGTCGTTCTGAGCAAGTTTCATGTTTTAACTTTTTCGATCTGAGCTACGGTTTAAAAGATATGAATTTTTGAAGATTATTTGAATTTCTGGAATTTATTTATTTATCAGAAAATGAAATATGATGTCAGCATTGCATCACAGTGACGTCAGCAGGTCAACTGCGGTTGACCAGGGTCAAACCTGACATGTGGGTCCAGTGGGACCCACATGTCAGCCTCTGTTTCTTTAACCAGTGAATTAATTTAATTACCAAGGTTAATTAGGGGGTGGACCCCACATGTCAGTGAGACATTAGGTTAATCTAATTAGTTTTTATTTAATTAAACCTTTAATTAGGTTAATTAGTCATGGGGCCCACCTGTCAGTGGCATTACGCCGCCACGTCAGCGCGTTGACCACGGTCAACGTGGTCAGCGGGGCCCGTGGGACCCACTGGCAGTGACCCAGGGGTGTCCCACGTGGCGGCCACGTCGGCGGCCGGCGCCGGAGTTGCGCTGGCGACCAAAAATCGCGGCGGCGCGGCTCGGACGCCGTCGGGTTTCGCCCACAGGCCACCAAAACGGCCGGGGCTGGTCGCGTTCGAACGAGGGAAAAGTGCCGCGTCGATCTATGGCATGTGCGCGAGCTAAAACGGCCGGAATCGAGCGCTAGGTCGTCGCCAGCGGCGAGGCATTTCGGGTGAGCGCGGATCCGTCGCGGCAGGGCTCGGCTAGCTACGGGGTTGGTCACATCGAGACCGCGGAGAGGTGCTGAGCACGTTCCTGCAGTCGCACGGCCATGACACAGACTGCATCGCTGGCGGCAAGCTCCACGGTGGCGACGTTTGCGGGTGCTAGTGGTGCAGCGGCTACGGGTGACGAACGGCAGCAGAGAGAGAGGGTCGGGGACGCCGGAGATCGTCGGAGAGGCCGAAGACGAGGAGGAGCTCGATCCACCGCCTTCGCTGCACCCCAGCTCGAACGGAGGACACCAGGCGATGGAGAGGAGCAGGGCGGAGCTCGCTGGCTGGTCGGCTTGACGAAGGGTGGCCGGTGGCCACGGCAACGTCGAGAACGCGGCGACGACGGCGCTCGGTGGCCGGATCTGGGAGGGAGCGAGGGGCGGAGCGAGCGAGGGAGGAGAGGGGAGAGTGAACGGGGTGGACAGGGAGGACGGCTCGACCTCGCCCTTATCCCCTCCGCCTGTTGTTCCGTCGGTGGGCGGCGATGTGTCGGCGCCGCGCCGGCGCGCGCGCGCTCGACCAGCGGGAGAACGACAACGCGAGGGAGAGAGGTGAGTGGGCCTGCTGGGCCGGGGTTCGGGGCACTGTGCACTAAGGCCCAGTGCACAGTGCCTCGTTTTTATTTTTCTATTTTGTTTTCTCTTTTTCTTTTAATCTTTTCTGTTTTGAAATAGTTAGGGCACTTGTGCACTTTTGAAAAATGTGGGAGTTGGCCCGAATATCGCAATGCAATATTAGCTCTCACCAAAAAGTGGTTTGAACAGTTTTGGAAGCCATTTGATTTAGTATCGATTTTAAATGAATTTAATATTGCTGTTTTGGGGCTGCTTCATCTAGTTAGAGTCACTTGTCCAACTCCAATTTTTTTGATATTGATTTTAGAAATGTTCCTGAATTATTTGCCATTTAATGAACATTTTCCCAACAGTGTTTGATCAACTTTATAATTCACTTTTGAATTTGAGTTGATTTTCACAGGTGAATTTGAATTGGATCATTAACCCATATGACTTGGCACTGCAAATGATCATGACTTGGCAGTTTTAACAGAGTGTCACAGAGCTTATTACAAGGGGTGTTACACAACTTCAGTTGAGAGGGAGCATATGGCACAATGAAGGGAGCTGCGGAGGCAGTAGGCAACAGAGCATATTCCTTTACGGTAGGCACTGGGGCCGTATCTAGTACTGGGTTCACTAGAGTCTGTTGTTGCTGATCAATTGGAGGAGCCAAAACATTCCGTATTTCACAAGCGGGAGAAGCTTGAGGTTCGGAGCGAGGGATTTCACCATCCTCAGAAATATTTTGCTGAGAAGGAATATTAGCTTGAGCAGGGGAGGCCACAGGCACTGGTTCAGTTGGCCTTGGTGAGGGAGGAGCATCCGAGACTTGAACTGTGGGTTGCGAAAGAACAACTGGCTCAGGAGATTTTTCTTTCTAAGGCTGATCTTCTGAGCGATCAAGTGACTTTTCAGTCCGAGCAGGAGGAACATTTTTCTTCGAAGTTTTCTTTTGCCTCTTCTTTTGCTGTGCAGATTGATCAGTATGGCCCTTGACAAGATCATCGTAGCCAGTAACCTTAGCTTGATGTTCATCACAGATCTGGTGAACAATCTCATCTTGATCCGTGTGGAAGCACAATCTTCTGTTTCGGAGGAGGGTCACGGCACGGTTGATATCCTTGTATGAATCTTCGAGTGCCTTAATAACAAATTTTGAAGAAGCAGTTTTCATTCGATTATCAAGATCATTCAGTTCGGCAGACAAATTGTTGATTTCAACTCCATCTTCTCTCATTTCTTGAACAATAGTAGTGGCCTGAGAAACAACTTCAGGTGGGATTGGAAGAGAGGACACTTCACCATCGAATAGATTGTCCACAAATTTGTCAAGTTGTTCCATGATGAACATGTGATCATAGTAGTGAGGAGCATTAGACTTTGCAACTGGAGCAGTTGGCACTGGAATTTGCTCGGAAGGAGGTTTTGAAGACAATGGCTGGGTCAATGTAGGAGCAAACTTAGCAGTCTTCTCCTTCGGAATAGCAACTTCCAGAGCATTTTGCTCGGCAGTAGAGGCCTTGATTTTCTTCACATCAGGCTTGGAAATTTGTTCGCCAGGCTTGGCAGTACTCACAGGAGCATCAACAACCAAATCCTTCAGATTGATAGCTTCTGGATGAGGAGTTGTATCCACATGTTGTTTCATAGCGACAGTGGTATGTGGGGTTTTCCTGAGAATGATCTTCTTCGGTGGTGGTTTTAGAACTAAAGGAGCCTGAAGATCAAGCAACACCGTTGAGGTGGTGATGTTCACTTGCTCACTGAGAGTAGCAGTAACTTCATCCTTTGTGAGCGGAGGATCATCTTTATCAGAAGAATTGCTTTCAGCAGAGTCATTTGCCCGTTCAGATAATTTCTTTTTTGGAGCACTCTTTCGCTTTGCATCAGCACTGGGATCATGCTTTCGTTTGGAGCGACCTTCAGATTTACCTTTGGCCTTTTTCTTCTCGACATCATCCTTGAGAAGGCGACGGTTTTCCTCTTCACGAGCCTTTTCCTTTTTAGCTTTCTTAGATTGCTTTAGGGCATTCTTCTGACGCTTAGCAAGCTCATCAGGATAGGATTTGGGTGTTCGAAGGGAAGTCTCATGAGCATTTGGTGGTGGCCGCAGTCTCACCTGGGGATCATTTGGTCTGATGAGACCAATTTCTCGGCAGTCACCCCAAGGTGGATGAAATGCAAAGTTTTGAGCAAACTGAGGATGAATCATTTCATAATTGAACCATTTGCGCACCCAGTGACGTTGAATCCAATGCAGATGCTTATCTCTTTGCTGCTTTGTTTCTCCAGGAGCAGTATTATATCGATCATGAGAGATGTATTCAGCTGTATTTAGATAAGGTTGTCTGCCGCCCTTCTTCTTCTTCGGAGCATCTTCTTCTTTCTCGTCAGCATTTTGCTCGGTTCTTTTTCGCTTGCTGGTTGATGGGCCTACCGTTGGGCCCTTAGCATTCGGAGCTTTTGATTCATCAGCTGTGCCCAAAATAACTTCTTCTCCATCAGCCATGCTCACTGGTCGAGCAGAATCCTCAACTGACTGCATACACCTGTGAATAAGGATGGATACGAGGGAAAATGGGGACAGGGTTACGAATGCTCACAGCGAAGATTTTGCGAATGAAAACGTTTTGAAGAAGAATTAGATGCAGACTTTGAGAAATGTTTTGGAAGAAAGAAATGTGTAGAACGAACTAGTAGGTTCGAAGAATATACTAGTCAATGTGCTAAGCATTCCATTCGTACGAGACATAACACAAACCCTAGATCTAAAATATTTTTGGATGCGAGGGACAACTACAAACCACATCCGCACAAGTTACCTAGCAGTAAGGATATGAAAAATGCAGTAAAACAGGTAATTTCAACTGCGGACGAACTCGAACGAGAAGAACGAGATCGCACTACACATACCCTAACTCGGTGATGTGCAGCAACTACGGCGGCGCGGGGAGGAAGATGACCCGTGGCGGCGAGGAATGACTCCGGCGACTTCTTTCTGGCAGCAAAGCGGCAAAGATGATCGTCGGCGTCGAGCTCAAGGTTGAGCGGAGAGGTAGGGCTTCGGAGGTGGCAGAGGCGAATGGAAGAAGAGGATGAGGGAGCGGTGGCGATGCGGTATATATATATATATATATATATATATATATATATATATATATATATATATATATAATCGCATCGAGTGGATCAGATCGAACGGCCATTGTCGAATGACGATTGCGATTCAACGGACAAGATAAAGTGGCAGTTGATGGATAGCACGTGGTAACCGTCATCAAAGATCGTGGTCCTGACTTGGGCGGGAAACCCCAAATTTTGGACGACTTTCGCCAAAACGATTTAAGTTCGGAACGAACCTTTAACGTAGTCAAGGACACCAGATAAAGTTTCGTTACCAGATGAAATTGAGCATTCATAACGGAACAACATAGACTAGAAGGGATAGAACAGAGGGAAAATAGGGTCCTAGGCATTTCACTCAAACAAAGAAACACAAACACCCGAACGAAAAGCTATGAGTGAAATACATTCGGACTAACACAAAATCCTTCAACCGAAAGGCAACTCAACGAAAGAAAATTGTGGTGGCGTGACCCACCGTATAAGAACTGTATGACCCCAAGCATCGCACAATTATCGTGGCTCCTGGTTAGTCTTGTTCTTCGTTAATGTATTCACTCTCAGAAAGAAAATTTCACTTTGTCTAAATTTTCAAACTCTTCGAGTGTTGTGCACCCATTCCTTCTAAGATGTGGAAGTGATGGTATGGGTGCCGAGTCCAGTTTACTGCACATTTGCGGAATCTAGGATATCTAGCTCACACCATAACGCACAAAATCTTTTCTCATCGAGAGGCTTGGTGAACATGTTAGCAAGATTATCTTCAGTACTGACGTGATCAATAACAATATCTCCTCAAGCAACATGATCGCGAATGAAATGATGTCTGATGGCAATATGCTTGGTGCAGGAATGTGATGTCTACTACAGAACTTGTTCTTGTAGACTCGTGTTGGGCCTCCAAGCACAGAGTTTTGTAGGACAGTAGCAATTTTCCCTCAAGTGGATGACCTAAGGTTTATCAATCCGTGGGAGGCGTAGGATGAAGATGGTCTCTCTCAAACAACCCTGCAACCAAATAACAAAAAGTCTCTTGTGTCCCTAACACACCAAATACAATGGTAATTTGTATAGGTGCACTAGTTCGGCGAAGAGATGATGATACAAGCGTAGTAATGATAGTAGATATTGATTTTTGTAATAGGAACAATAAAAAATAGCAAGGTAGCAATTGATAAAACAGAGCACAAACGGTATTGCAATGCTTGAAAATGAGGCCTAGGGTCCGTACTTTCACTAGTGCAATCTCTCAACAATGCTAATATAATTGGATCATACACTACTGGAATCAGCTTCTTTGCCGTCCGCCATGGCAGACAGCAAAGGCATGGATCACGGACGGCAAACATCTTTGTCATCCGCTAGCAGACGGCAAACTGTCCAGATGAAAGCCCGCCAGCAAAGGCCTTCTTTGATGTCCGCTTCTTAGAAACGGACGGCAAAGGATTACGCCGTCCGCCATCCGAGGCTAGCAGACGGCAAAGAAAGCCGACGGCAGTGCGGTGGCGTCAGAGCTGTTAGGGGGTTAACGGCGCTCTTTGCCGTCTGCCAGCGGACGGCAAAGAGCCCAGCTAGGCAGCACTAGGAAGCTGCCACGTGTCCAGATATGCCGTCCGCCAGCAGACGGCAAAGAGGTTTGAATCATTGCCATCTGCTGGCAGACGGCATAGATGGTCACTTTGCCGTCCGCCATCAGACGGCAAAATGACCAAATAGGCAGCCAGTGTTTCCAGTTTGCACAGGTGACTGCCACGTGTCCTCTTTGCCGTCTAGCGGACGGCAAAGAGGCTATATATCCCCTGTTTTTATTTAAATCCCATTAATTAGACATGGTTTCAAACACAGATATACATGCATACATATCCAACAGCATGTCCAACAACATATTTCATCCAATCCAACAACATAGTTCAACAAAGTCCAACATATCCATATATACATAACCAGAAACAAGTTTCCAACAACATATCCATATAGACATACATATCCAAACAAGTTTTCATAAACAACAAGGAAGCACCACAAGAATAGTACACTCCATGAATCCAAGCTTCCTCATGTAAAGCAAATCTGCAAATTGGGAAAGATGAAAGTTAGAAGAAGAAGAAGAAGACTAGTTATAAGAAGAAGAAGAAGAAGACGAGTTAAGAAGAAGAAGAAGAAGAAGAAGAAGAAGTATTAAGAGAAGAGAAGAAGAATTGTTAGAAGAAGAGAAGATTTTTTTTTCTTCTCTTTCTTTTTCTCCTCTCCTCTTCTTTATCTTCTCTTCTTCTAACTAAGGTAGGTAAAAATGTCATTTTATTGCTAAGCTAGGTAAAAATGCTAAGTGTAGGTCATTTTAGAGCTAAGGTAGGTAAATAGGTCATTTTGGAGCTTAGTAAGGTTATTATGTCATTTTTTATCTAACTTAGGTAATTATGCCATTTAGGAGGAAAATAAGCTAAGTATCCATTTGTAAAGCAAAACACTAGAGAAAACTTACCCTCATCACAACAAATGTGATGAAGATCGCAACTAAGGTAACAATTGATCCAACGGCATAATGATACCAAGCCTCATTATCAATGGCATATTTTCTAATCTTCTTAAGCTTCAGGCGCATTGCATCCATCTTCAAGCGCATTGCATTCATCTTCAAGCGCATTGCATTCATCTTCATCTTGTGATCATCGATGGCATCGGCAACATACAACTCCAATGTCATATTCTCTTCTTCAATTCTTTTAATTTTTTTTTCAAATACTCATTTTCTTTTTCAACTAAATTTAACTTCTCGACAAGAGGGTCCGTTTCAAATTCTGGTTCACATACCTCCTAGATTAAAATATCTCTATGTCAACTTGATGGCCATAATTTGCATAAATGCGAAATGCAACAAATAGTTATGAAAGAGAATTTACCACATCCGAATCATAAAGCGGGCGAGGGCCGACCGGGACGGAAATCAAAAACCATGGCACTATGTATAAGAAACAATCATACAAAGTAAGAAAATTATAAATACCAACTATATAAATCATACAATCATACAAATAACTATATAAATCAAGTACAACATAAAAATTTGAATACCTAATAATCATTATCGGTAATGACGTGCTCGTCATCATCATTAATAAAAGCATCATCATCATCACTATCGGTAATGACGTGCTCATCATCATCATTAATAAATGCATCATCATGTGGAAGGCCACCTTTACGTAATCGTTCAAGCATTGACAGGTCATCTGCAGCAGTAACTTCTTCTTCTTCCGGCTCTTCTTGTTCCAGCTCAGGGGTGAAGTCGGATTCACTATCGTTGTCTACTTCAATGTTCTGGGGTGGAGTAGAGCGGTTCTTGAAACATTTTTTGGAAAGACGTGTTTCTTGGAAGAATTCTCCTTCGTCATATGTGTCTTGGTTAATGTGAGGTTCATAATCCTTTTCATTGGGGGGAGGTGGTCTAACACGTGGCGGCACTTCATAAACGACGTCCCAACCACTGAGATTTGGATCACTTTGACAGGCCCACGGTAGATAGAAAACTTGGGTTGCCTGTTGAGCTGTAATATAGACATCGGGAACATCCAAATGGGTGCTTTGTTTGATTTCGACTAGCCCTATATGTTCATGAGTCCTTCTAGTCTCCCTCGGCTGGAACCAATAACATCTGAAGACTACGACGTTTGGTGGGTTTTCACCATAGAATTCAAGTTCATAAATTGCTTCAACTCTTCCATAATACTCGATACCTCCTTCGCCGATAGCAGAGACACAACAATTTGTAGACTTTCGGTCGGCCATAGATAGCTCTTTGTCATAGGTACGAAAGCGATACCCGTTGATGTCGTATTTGTCAAATGAACGGACCTTATAGTCAAAACCATTAGCTACTTGTCTCAATTCGGCATCCATAATCTCTGAATTAGCCTACAAGTTTAATACGAAAGGATTGTTGCATTAGTCGCAAATTAGCCAAAGAAAAAAAAGGGTCTAATGGAAATTACCGTTTTTTTGAACCAAGAGATGAAACCGGGAAATTCGGCTCCTTGTTTTGCCAGAAGCTCATACTCTTCGACGGAATCCTTTTGGATCACCGCTCCATACGAGAATATGGCGACGTATCGACTGCATAAAAAATCCAGGAATCAGAGAAGTTCAAAGGAATTAGAAGTTGTGAAACAATGTACCGAGATCTTACTCGATGTACGGCCGCACTTCTGTTAGGTTGTTGAAGAGATACAGCGAAATGGTCCGCCATTCTTCAACATCCAACCTTACTGGTTTCCAACCACCGGCTAGTGCGATATTCCCTTTGAATAGGCTGAGGTTGGATTGACCCTTTTGAGGTTCGTCAGCATTGTACCGAGGCTTCGGATTATGCAAATGACGAATTTTGGCTTCGTAGTGTGCGGTCACGAAGTTTGCCGCCTCCTCAGTGATGAATGCCTCCGCCATCGATGCTTCTATTCTATGTTTATTTTTACATTTTGCTTGAAGCGTCTTCTGCATCCTCTTAGTTGAGTAGCACCAACAATTTTGCACGGGCCCCCCCCAATCGTGCCTCGGTCGGGAGATGCAAAATCAAGTGTTGCATTGGATTAAAGAAGCTTGGCGGAAAGATCTTCTCTAACTTGCAGATCAACTCCGGCGCCAACTGTTCCATTTCTTCTAGGAGGCCAGGCGATAGTTCTTTCGCACAAAGAACACGGAAGAAATAGCTCAGCTCTGCCAGTACTAGCCATTCATCCTCAGGGATGAAGCCACGCAACATCACCGGCATTATCCGCTCAATCCATATGTGCCAATCATGACTTTTTAGACCAAATATTTTCAATTTTTGAAGACTCGCTCCCCTCTTTAGATTTGCTGCATACCCATCAGGGAACATCAACTGCATTTTCACCAACAAAATAATTTCCTTCATAGCTGGCCTTCCAAGATTGAACCATGCCTTTCGCTTCGTCCAGTTGATCCCCTTTCCTTTCGGTTCTTTCATGTTTTGTAACGGTCTATCACATAGCTCCTCTTGATCGACTCTAGCCTTAGGATTATCCTTTGATTTCCCCTCTATGCCGAACAATGTACCAAAAATGGCTTCGGCGATATTCTTTTCAGTGTGCATCACGTCGATGTTGTGTGGGCAAAGGAGGTCTTTGAAGTAAGGCAGATCCCAGAAGCATGTCTTGTGAGTCCAGGCGTGTTCCTTATTATACCCCTTGAAATACCCTGGACGCTCTGGATCTGGCTCGAGAGCGTTTAACTGATCTAGGGTCTGTTGGCCTGTCAACGCAGGTGGTGCAGAGTGTTTGACAACTCTACCTTTGATGAAGTTTTTCTTGTCTTTCCTGAACTTATGTCCAGGATGTAGAAACGGTCTATGCAAGTCGAAGCAACTATACTTGCACCCTGCCGTCAGCCAACGAAACTCAAGAGCTCCCTTGCATGTGGGGCACGGGAACCTTCCATGCACACACCAGCCAACGAATAGCGCATACGCCGGCAAGTCATGCGTCGAGTACATGTACCAGGCACGCATTATGAAGTTCTGTTTGCTAAAGGCGTCGTATGTCTTGAACCCATTATCCCAAGCTTCTTGCAATTCGTCCTTAAGCGGCTGCATGTACACATTCATATTCTTCCCCGGATAGTTGGGCCCTGGAATTATCAACGTCAGGAAAATATTCTTTCGTTGCATAATCTGCCCGGGGGGGAGATTGAGTGGAATGACAAACACGGGCCAACAGCTGTATGGGGCTGCCATCTGACCAAGCACACTGAACCCATCTGTGCTGACGGCGACTCGAGGATGCCTTGGATCTGCCGTTTTTTCCTTATGTAATGCATCGAAGCGCTTCCACGCTTCACCATCCGATGTGTGCACCATCATCACATTCCCATCTGCATCTAGTTCGGTTCTTTTGCCCGTTTTGTGCCATGTCATCTGTCTGGCCATCTCTTCGACCATGAAAAGACATTGAAGTCTTGGTACGATTGGCATATACCGAAGAACATTAACGGGTATTTTGGTCTGCGTCTTCTCACCCATACCGTTGTCTACCACAACATACCTGGAAGAATTGCAAATGGGACAATAGTTCAAGTCCTCATACTGAAGCCTAAATAAGACACAACCTTTCTCACAGGCATGTATCTTCTCATAGGGCATCTTAAGAGCACGGAGGATTTTGTCTGACTGGTACAGGTTTGGAGGTAGCACATGGCCTTTGGGTAGAAACCGTCCGAATAGTGTCATCATCGCGTCGTAGCATTCTCTGCCCAAGTTGAATTGAGCCTTCAAAGCCATTATTTGTGAGATGGCATCCAGCTGACAAAGCTCAGTGTGCTCGTGGAGAGGACGTTTTGAGGACTCCAACATTTCAGTGAAGGCCTTTGCAGATTCCTCCATCTCCTCGTCCGAGTCCCGAGCATCGTCAAAGTCTTGCACCATGTCTGCGGTCCCGGTACCATGCTCGTCGGTGCGACGATGAACCTCGGCTCTGGCACGTTGGGCAGACTCACCAAGTAATGTCCAGACCGTGTAACCAGGCGTTAAACCAAACTTCTGTAGGTCTTTACTCATTTCAAGCTCGTCCCTCTTGTTATAGTTGTCGCAACGGGCATAGGGGCACCAGCTAAATTCCTGGCCATTTGCAAATGCGGCTCTAAAAAACCCCTTGGTTTTTGTTAACCATTCCTCGGTCCAAACTTTCTGACAAGTGTAACCGGTGTACATCCATGCACGATCACTCATATTGACTTCCTACTGGACACACAAGAAATATATACATAATTAAGCAAACCATATCCATCAGTTAATGGAGTTTGTCAGTTTTATTACGTCCATGCAACCTACACGCTAATAGGTAAAGATAGGTCATAATCCCACCCGAGTATGTGTAGATCGGGTTCGTTTTCCCATGCTCTGCTCCGGATCCGACGCAAAATTTCGGCAGCACCTCCCCGCTGTTCTCCTGATACACGTCTCGGCAATAAGCAGAGAGAATGTGTACCCGGAGAACAACAGGGAGGCACTGACAAAATTCTGCATCGGATCCGGAGCTGAGCATATGGGAAAACGAACCCAATCTACACATACTCGGGCTGTCGATGGATAACGTTGGACAATTCGAAAGAATCACGATTATAAATATGCAAATGCATGCATATTTATAGATGTAACCCTTTCGAACAAGAGACGCATAGTGGTTACGCATACTGATGATTGACACCTATAGCTAGCAAGTTTCATCGGCACGAAGACCGGAACAGAGCGGGTTAGGGGGTCCTTGGCATCGATGGAACCCTAAATAGCAAGTATCATCGGTGCGAGATACATGTGGCGCTCGGCGTTGAACACTAGATCCACATTCCACAAGTGAAGCCGGCGCCCGGCGTCCCGCAACAATAGTTCTGGTGGCCGATGATGGTCGAACACCATCGCGAATTTGTCTGGCAGCCTCTGTGATGAGGATTAAAGCCAAGTTTTGAAATTTCAAACAACCAAACCGACTTGAGTCAGTTTGGGTGTTTCAAGTTTCAACACTTGCCTTTTAATCGTCATCGCAGAGGCTACCAGGCAAATTCGCGATGGTGTTTGACCGCCATCGACGCCGAGAACAGTTGCTTTGGGACGCCGGACGTCGGTGTCACTTGTGGGACATGGATGTAGTGTTCGACACCGACAGCCACATGTATCTCGCACTGACGATACTTGCTATTTAGGGTTCCATCGACACCGAGGAACCCCTAACCCACTCATCCCCGGGCGCCCTCTTTTTTCCTTTCCTTCTTCTCTTCTTTTTCTTTTTCTTCTTCTTCTTCTTCTTCTTCTTCTCCTCCTCTTCCTCCCTCCTCCTCCTCCTTCTACTCCTCTTCTTCTTCTAAACTAAAACTAAAACTAATCTAAAATAAACTAAACTAAAATAAACTAAAACTAAAACTAAACTGAAAATAAAACTAAACTAAAACTAAAACAGAAACTAAACTAGAAGAAACTAAAAAAACAAAACTAAAAAAAAGGGGGGAAGAACAAACCTGCAGGGGATCGCCGGTGGAGGGCGAGGTCGGCCGGTGGGGCGGGGCGGCGCAGGGGCCGCGCGGTTTATTATTTTCGTCAATCTTTTGCGTGGCGCGTATGGTCCTGCGTTTATTTTTCGCTACACCTTTGTCTTCCCGTTCGCCTTCCTCTTACTTTACTCTTTCTTTACTTACTTTTCTTCTTTTCTACTTTCTGTTGTTTTTTTTCTTTCTTTCCTTCTTGGTTTTGTCGTTTTTCCCTTTGGCCCTTTCTTTCTTTTGTTCTTTTGTCCTCCGTCATATGCGGCCGGGGGAGGAGAGAGGCGGGCGCGCGGGAGGGAAACAGAGAAAGAGAGAGAGAGGGGAGACGGCTCGGCCCGTTAAGTGGGCCTTCTTTGCCGTCTGCTAGCAGACGCCAAAGAGGGCGGCCGTTTAGGGCTAGCCCACGTCTCCTCTTTGCCGTCCGCTGGCGGACGGCAAAGAACCTGACCTAGCCACGCCGTGCCCCATGGGGCCCACCTGGCCCTTTGCCGTCTGCCTTCTAGCTCTTTGCCGTCAGCTGGCTGACGGCAAAGAAACAGCGGACGGCAAATAGACTTTTTGCCATCTGCACTTTCTTTGCCGTCCGCTTTGTTGAAGCGGACGGCGAAGAGGCTCTTTGCCGTCAGCTGGCGGACGGCAAAGAGGTGGCAGACGGCAAATTACCAGGTTCCAGTAGTGATATAACCATCCCTCAACATGCGATGAAGAATCACTCCAAAGTTCCTATCTAGTGGAGAACAGAAGAAGAAATTGTTTGTAGGGTACGAAACCACCTCAAAGCTATTCTTTCCGATCCTAGAGTTCGTACTAAAATAACACCAAGTTATTCTTTCCAATTGATCTAACCAAGAGTTCGTACTAAAATAACACCATATGATACACATCAACCAACTCTAATGTCACCTAGATACTCCAATGTCACCGCGAGTATCCGTGAGTTGATTATGCGATATGCATGAAACAATTTCAGATTCATAATACTCAATCCAACACAAAGAACTTCAAAGAGTGCCCCAAGATTTCTACCGGAGAAACAAGGATGAAAACATGCATGAACCCCTATGCATAGATTACCCCAATGTCACCTCGGGAATCCGCGAGTTGAGTGCCAAGACATAGATCAAGTGCTCTCAAATCCAACAAAGTATTCAATCCGATAGAAGTAAAATCTCAAAGGGAAAACTCAATTCATCACAACAAGATAGAGAGGGGAAACACCATATGATCCAACTATATTAACAAAGCCTGCGATACATCAAGATCGTGATATCTCAAGAACACGAGAGAGAGAGATTAAACACATAGCTACTAGTACAAACCCTCAGCCCCGAGTGTGGACTACTCCCTTCTCATCATGGTGTCCGCCGGGATGATGAAGATGGCCACCGGTGATGATTTCCCCCTTCGACAAGGTGCCGGAATACGGTCTAGATTGGTTTTTCGTGGCTATAGAGGCCTACGGCGGTGGAACTTCTGATCTAGGGTTATTTCTGGGGGGTTTCTATATTTATAGGATTTTTTGGCGTTGGTTTCACGCGAAGATGGGCCTCGAGGTGAGCACAACCCACATGGGCGCGCCTAGGCCTCCTGGCGCGCACAGGTGTCTTGTGCTCACCTCCTTCACCTTCTGGTCCTCCCACGAAGCTTCTAGTGCCTCTTTTATTCGAAAAAAAATCGTCAAAAAAATTCGTTGCATTTGGAGAACTTTTATTTCTGCACAAAAAACAACACCATGGTAGTTCTGCTGAAAACAGCGTCAGTCCGGGTTAGTTCCATGCAAATCATACCAAAACCATATAAAATTGTTGTAAACATGGCATGAATACTTCATAAATTATAGATACGTTGGAGACGTATCAGAATGCTGCACTGGATTGTGTGCAATTTTAATCGCACTCTCATTGTCACAATATAGAGGAATATTCTTGACCTTAATGCCATAATCCTTCAGAGTCTGCTTCATCCACAATAACTGAGTGCAACAAGCGCCAGCAACAATATATTCGGCCTCGTCCGTAGAGAGAGATACACAATTCTGCTTCCATGACTACCAACATACCAAAGATCTACAGAGGAAATGCACTACAAAAAAAATACACTTCCGTGATGATACATGTTTGTCACAGTAGGTCACGTTTTCTGTCATGCATGTACATCCATGACGATTTTATGACAGAATCAAGATAGTCATACCTGTGCTGTCGTAGAAGTGTTCCATGACAATACCAAAATTATCATCACGGAAGTGGCCACTTCCATGACGATAAATGCCGCGTCATGGAAGTGCTTTCGTCAAGGGCAACCGACACGTGGCATCCACCGTAACGGGTCGCCGTTAAGCTATCGGGTCTGGTTTTGGATCCGATAACCCGCTAACAGCCACGACCAATGGCGATTTTCCACGTGTAAAATTCTCATTGGCCGACGGAAGCACGTGTCAGCTCCGCGTTGGCACAGATGTCACTCATCCAATGGGCGAGATGTGCCTATGATATGTTGACACGTGGACCGGCCCAAAAGTGGCCCATAAAGATTAAATGGGCCAGCCCAGCTAAAGGCCCACAAGATTTTGAAGACACTAGTGGGCCGGCCCGTTAACAGGCTGCCATGTTTTGGGCCAAATGCCGGCCCATATTTGATCCGGTCCATTAACAGCCTGCCACGTTCTGGGCCTAATAAGGACCCATATCAGATCCGACCCGTTAATAGCCTACCACGTTCTAGGCCATATTACGGCCCATATCAGATCCGGCCCTTTAAGAGCCTTTCATTCTTTGGGCTAAATTATGGCCCATATCAGATTCGGCCCGTCAACTGGACGTCATGCTTTTGGGCCCACTTGAGGTCCGGTTAGGATTTCTGTTTGCTAAAGGCCCATTTAATAGTACGGCCTGATATTAGTTTCGGCCTGTTAAAGGCCCATTTAACATTTCGGCCCTATATTTATTTCAGCCTGTTAAAAGCCCGTCATATAGTTGGGCCTAATTATGGCCCGCTTTGCATCCGGCCTGCTCACAGCCGATAATCTGATTCGGCCAAACAAGGACCGAGACAATTTTGGCCCGTTAACGGCCCGTGATGTGATTGGCACAATCATGCGCCGGGGTCTATTTCGGCCTGCTGTCGGCCCGTGAGCTGTTCAGCACGATTCAGGCCCGACCTACTTTTCAGCCTACTAAAAGCCCATTGAATTTTCTTGCCAAAATAGGGCCGGCGGTTTACTCGGCCTATTAAAGGCCCGAAACTACTAGTGGGCCAGTTTACATTTAGGCCTGTTAACGGACCAAGATGACCGGGCCCATGATGCGGCCCATACATAGTGATTTGCATGACGGCCCGATTATGTACCGTAATTTTATGGTTTGGCCGGTTTACTTTTCATGGAGCGAAGACAGGATATATATACAGTAAAATAACTGCAGCATCGTGAATAAGAAAAAACCTAGACTATACAATAAAGAAATTACGGCATATTACATCCACTGGGCATCAAAGTTCGCCACTATGATAATAAAGCACAAGCAGGCAGCAGATTACATACACTGGGCATTAAAGATCGCCACCAGTGCAAATAAACATGCCGACAAAATAATATACAAAACCGACATCACTTCAATAGAGTTCAAGAAAGGTTAGCCCTGCTCGGGAGCTGCAGCGCAAGCAGCTGAGCAAGCTGATGAGACTGCGCTTGTTTGACGCTTATATCCTCCTCACTCTGAAAGAGAAACAAG
Organism: Thinopyrum elongatum; assembly: GCA_011799875.1. Classification (NCBI taxonomy): domain Eukaryota; kingdom Viridiplantae; phylum Streptophyta; class Magnoliopsida; order Poales; family Poaceae; genus Thinopyrum; species Thinopyrum elongatum. The sequence goes on from CM022297.1 coordinate 139,807,222, forward strand.
CAGACAGATGACAGGTTTTGCACATATAAGTATCAGTGCTGACAATTCATCACATTTCTTATTGGCGAATAAAGTGACACAGTTTAAAATAGCATTAACACAATATGGTATTGTTCAGGTTAAGACATGGCAGGAAATGACATTGTGAAGGAGTTGGCAGCTTCACGACACCACTGGATTACAGATCAAGAACTCATAAGTATCAATGGTTAGTGTGCTGTCAATTTATCCCATTTCAGATTGGCAAATAAAGAGACGGTTTAAATAATAGTAAAATGGTATGACATTGTTCATAGTTAAGACATTGCAGAATATGACATTGTGCTGTAGTGGGTAGTTTCACCACACCACTGGATTACGGATCAAGAACAGAAGCATACATGCAGTGCAAAAGAAGATCACTTGCTTTGTATAGTTTAATTTACATGGTATGAAGAAGGAACTTGGTTTTACAACTAAAAACTTAAATTGAGAAGGACAAACTTTTGTTTATGAACTTCATAATAAACTTTAAACATGCAATTTGATGCAAACACCAAAAATAAACAGCTGTTGCAGTCATGCCTAACCAAATATACACAACAAAGTTTGAAGGCTTGAGAAGGACAAACTTACATTAGTGGTGAAGACCGGCTCTATAAAACCATTGTCCATGCTGATGGGGGGGGGGGGCAATTCAAGAAGTTTACCACAGAATCTTCTTCATAAGCATTGCCTTTATTCTACATGTTGTTAAGAGTAAATATAGATGTGATAATATAAGAAAAAATGGAGAATATTTAAGATAAGATGAAGAGTGATGCTATATAACCAAGTAGCTATAAATGTAAGTACAGCAATACCGTCAAAAGGTACAGCCAAGAGCAATGCAGAGCTAAACTTCTTCAGTACCATTGGTGTTATCCAACCTTATGGTAAGAGTAAATATAGATCTGATGTGTAGAAAATGAAGGGCAAAGGAAAATAAGCTGCAGAGTGATGGTACATGAACAACTAGCTGTCAATATAAGTACACTGATAAAGGACAGCAGGTACTTACAAGAACAATGCAGAGCTAAACTTTTTCATTGGCATTGGGTATATTCTACATTAATGTAACCATTAATACAGATCTGATGCGAACAATTGATAAGCAAGCTATCATGCATACTGCTGTCACATAATGAACCAGGTATGAATGCAAGTACAGTTATACAGGACAACAGGTACTAACAAGAGCAAAGCAGCGGGCAGCATATTTGCGATATCCTGACGTCCTTTTTAAACCGGAATTCTTCTTTGAGCAGATTTCCTGTAAAAGAGATCCGTAAGGCACATGCGGAAAAGTAGAAGTTCAAATTGTCATGTGATATCATAGACAGTACCTTATCCTGGGAACGAGACCAGTGCATACCAAGGTTTTCCATTCAATGTCTTCTAAATTTAGCACAGGAGACTTCACCAGAAATTCGTTTATAGACTTGCCATCAAAGTGTGATTTCCTCAGGAAACACCGATACTGCTGCAATGCTTCCTTGAAAAGCGCAAGCAAGCTTGGCTTGTCATGACTATCCAGATTGACCCTCACCTACTTACAACAATGTAATGTAAATCATTGATGTGTTCAATCAGCAGAAAACAGGAAAATAATCACCATGAATAATAGCACTTACACGTAAGTGGGACAGGAAGATGTGAAAATGGTGTTTGTCTTCACTATAATCTTCCCATGATGGGAATATATGCATGTAGTCCCTAACAACATTGAAAACATTGTCTTTTAAACTGGGAATAACTGGAATGGGGTTCCAATCTGTAGGAATTGGCCGTCTCTGCAGTTGGGATAGGTCTTCGGCTGGTGGACTTGCTGTACTTTTTGCTGGAGTGGGATTTTTCTGTGGTACGGTTGGTGCTATGGCAACTGAAATCGGCATACCTTTTGCTGGATTGCAGGTCCTATGTGGTGGGGCTAGTGGTGTGACCAGTGAAGCATGGGTACAGTCTGCTGGAGTCAGTCCTACGTTTTGTGTCACTGGTTGTAGAGCCAATATAAGTGGGGTGCTATCTGATTTCTTCGGCACCACCACATTTTTCAAGGACTTTGCTGGTGCTCCTTCAGGTTCGGAAATCACCCTCTTCCTTTTTGATGTCTGTTGCACAAGAACAACATTTGAGTGGAAAAACATGGTATGATGACAGATGGAATATGTATTGATAATGGATGGGCATGGCATCTTGACATATATGATGAGTAAACTAAGCAGATGGCGGTGCAACAAAGTAGAAAAAATGCAAGACACCTTATGCAAGATACGCGCAATCAATAAAACCTTGCCAAATTAGAATAGGCACCTTGATGGGTGAACAGGACAGGCTATCTGCCTTCGACTCCTTGAGGTCAGAATAGTCATTAGGATCATATTCTAACCAAGAATCTGCAGGTGGGGAGCGTATGAGTTTCATTGCATCCAGAATGGAACTCAATTCCTTGGTGCCAATTTTGTTAGTCATTGCAGTGTTCCACAATATTCTTCTGATGCGCGCATTCTCATATTCATTGTTATTACGTACAATATATGAGAAGCATGAAAACATAAATAGTAGTGAAATTATCTTTGTAATACAGAGGATATTCTAATATAGGGGCTCCCTGTAAACCCTTGTGTGCTATCACTGGATTCTGATGAGAGAGCCCATGTGTGCTGTAATATGGTGCGTGCATTAATATAATCTGGCACAAGTACACAAAAAATAGGCTCCAGAAGTAAGGATAGTTGGTAGATGATAGGTTCATAATATACTGTATAGAGAGTTTATTGCCAAACCATGATAACAAGAGCACACAGCAACTAGGCAGATCGTAGTGTACATAAAAGGGGTACACCATAACCAGCATATATAAATCGGGAAAGTGAAACTGGCTGGAAAATACGGTGTTGTATTGCCTCTACTAATTGAAAGCCTATCGATCACGTACAGGGCAGCTCTATCAGCTGTTGACTGCAGATGTCCCTGCTCCCCTTCCTGACAAGGAACATACTGTACGTACTAAATACAGAATAACAAAAGAGGAACATGTTAAAGAACAGAAGAGGAAGCATATTCTTGAGGTTCTGCTTCTTTCCATACAATGTTGGTTGTCCACTCATGATGAATCACAGCGCCCAAAGAAATGCAATTCCATGCTGTCTCTCTATATGTGGCCACATGCATTTGGAAAATCAAGTGGGAGCATTAGCTGACCAATTAAATGTGTGTCTGTTAACTAATATCAGTATCATATCACAATTCGTATTTGAAGAAGTAAGCTTTGGACTTATGATTGGTGTGTTGTTTAGCTTCAAGAGTGGACTGCTGCTAGTGCGACACAAAGCAGCTACACAGATCATAGTGTAGATATAACGGGAAAACCGCAAGCATCACAAGTAAAATCAGGAAAGTGGAACTTGCTGGAAAATATGGGCTACTATTGCTGGTACGGCTAGAAAGGCTTCGGATACCAGCTCTCTTCAACTGAAGGTGCGGTACTGGTAATATCAGTGTAACTCTCAAAGGTGACACAACTCCTCGCATTTCCTTGCTAATCTTATAGGATTCAAGTGGGCAGGCCGCTACAATTCCTATTCCTATGTTTACAAAATCCTACGAATCAAAGAGGCCCGAAGAGTTGAAAGTGTCCATCACAATCGACCGAATAGACCTCTACACTGCAAATGTCCCTGCTCCTCTTCACTACAAGGAACATACTGTACTACTATCATACTCCCTCCGTTCCAAAATATAAGTCTTTGTAGAGATTTCCACTATGGATCACATACAGATGTATACAGATACATTTTAGAGTGTAGATTCACTCATTTTGCTCCATATGTAGTCCATGGTGGAATCTATACAAAGACTTGTATTTAGGAACGGAGAGAGTACTTATTAAAGAAGAACAGAAGAGGAACATGCTAAAGAAGAGCCAGCAGATTTTGGATAATAAAATGTTCGTTGCGCAGTGCCCACACATGATGAACCAGAGCGCATTAAGAATGCAACTCCATGCTGTCTCTCTATATGTGGTGCACGTGCTTTTCGAAAGTAAAGTAGGAACATTAGCTGACCAATTAAACGTTATCTGTTTTAGTAATATCAGCATCATATCATATTCGTACTTGAGCAACAAGTTTGGAATTATGAGTGGCACGTTGTTTAGCTTGATGGATTGAGGAGCAGTGCTAAGCAGCTACGATGATGGTACTGAATATAAAGGAATGTCTGCATGCAAGTCACGTGACTTTTGTCATTTGGGTCAGTCGACCATTTCAGGCGGTTGGATGAAGATCCTACGTCTCCTAACCCTTCTTCTTCCTCGTCTTTGATTCTTACCCTACAGAACACCGCACGGGCCACCGGTCGAACCACCGGCTCCGACTGCCCACCCTCCCCTGAACCGCCCCCACCGCCTGTGTTCCTCCGCCACCCCCACCTCCGCCCACACCCGCGTCGAGTTTTTTTCGTTCGGCGAGGCCCCACCACCGCCAGGCCACCGCCCCCCATAACCATTGTCCCCACCCGAGCCCCTTCCTTCCCTCCGGCGAACTCCGGCGAGCTCTCAAAAATCGACTGACCCAATTTTGAAATTTAGTCTACTGTCATTTAACTAGTGTGGAATATAAAAGGGGAAAACCATAAGCATTGCGAGTATAGTGTTGAGCGTGCCATGGCAGATATGAAGGTGCAAATCGGACAAAGGCAACTTCGCAACCAATGTTTGCTTTCAACTAACAAGTAAGATCCTAAGTGATGGACAAGAAATCACAGTAAAGCAATGGCGATCTATTTTCTGGCTGCGATAAATAAGTTGAGCAGATACGAAAGAGTACCGCCTCTGGTGTTTCGCCGTGTATGCATCTGCTGAGAATTTGACGGTGCTACGGTAGTGATGGCTGTCAGCGGCGTGGAAGCAGATCTAGGAGGGTAGACGGTGGCGGCGGGGGAAATATCCCGGCGTGGTGGACGAGACGGTCGTAGGAGCGGCACCGGCAAGGTGGACGACGACGGGGATGAAGCGTGAGGACGGGATGCAAGGATCCTGGTTCGAAGCCGTGGATGAGAGAGGTCGATCTCTTGTAATGGACGACGGCGTCGGGGTATCAGCTCCGGCATGGTGGAGGAGGACGGCGGTGGATGGGGTGGCGGACGGAGGAGGCTGGGGTGGAGAGGGTGTTTTGGCGCCCATGGAGTACGAATGGGGAAATGGAGGGAGAGAGGTAGGGGGGAACCATGTCTTTGGGACGCGCTTGTCTCAAATGCGGGAAGGTTACCAACTTATCCCCCGTTTAAAATTTCAGACATCACAGGAATATTGGGCTGCTGGGGATAGGACGGTAATCTCACATACACCGAATATTTGCCGATGGAGATTTCGGCCGAGGAGAGTTTGTTTTGGCGCCCACCGTGTATGAATCCGGGTGAGAGGCGATTTCGGCCGAGGAGACACAGTGTTTTGGCGCCCACCGTGTATGAATCCGGGTGAGAGGCGGTTATGTCACGTTTGAGTGAAATTACAAACCTGCCCCTATCAAGACCTATTGAAATCAAGCCGACATGTGTTGCATGTCAGGGACAGGCAGTAATTTCCATCTCCCATATTTTGGTTTCGGGCGGTTACTGCGAGTTTGGCCGCTTCGTTCAAATTTTTGAGAAAAAGCTTGCACGTTTACCGTGCCAACTCAATTCCAATCCATTCTGTATTCTTTTTTTCGGGCAGGACCCATTTTCGATTCGAATAAAATTCTATATACATCATTTTTTTATATATACTTTCAAAAGCACAACAAAAAATTCTGCTCCTTTATATATATAATATGATTTACAAATACAATGATCTCAAAATCATAAGGTTGAATTCAAAAAATTTAAACCAAATTATGTTCTACTCAAATGTATGGATCAGTAATATCTAGATATTAAGTAACATAGATGCGCGTGAATTCATACGAGTATGCATGTTTGATAGATCAATTTTGGTTCGAGTATGAATTACATGTATCATCATCTCAAATTCAAATATTTGAATCCCTTTTATGTTAACATTTTCTATACACGCAACTAAATATTTGAATCTCCTTTCACGCCCATCTCTCTCGCCTGCTCCTTCATGTAGATATCACTCTCTTTTCTCCAGCTCACCTGCACGCTCACTTCATGTTTCTCCTATTTTCGCAAACATGGTCTCTCGACGTCTCCCTTGAGAAGTGTCACACTCTCCCTATCATAATACATTGCACGGTTTTCATTATCTCTCACGTCTCTATCGTTCTCTGGTATCACTAGGTACCTAAGCTTTCTTTTTCACCGCCACACACACACACTCTCACTCGTCTTTCACTTTGTCTTTATCTCTAGGGTTCTCTCACGCACCCTATATCTTTCTAGATATGACTCCTACCACTAAAATTACTCTCTCCCGCACACACAACGTTTGTTGCGGTCTCCTTTCCGTCTTCATCTCAGTTATAAAACTAACACTATTCATTTGTTTACTGATCAGACAAACTCTCCCCCCTTTCTCTCTCTCTCACACACACACACAACTCCTGCTTCCACTCTCCCTCCCGACTACCGTCTCTCTCTCACACACACACACAAAACTCTCGCTTTCGCACCCCCGACTCATATTTCTCTCACAAACATTGACCGACTAGCCTCCAAATAGGTTTATACATCCGCACACTCTTGCTTCCACTATCTCGTACATGTCTCTCTCGTGCTCCTTGTATCTATGTAGTTTTTTCGTCCCTTCTTGAGACACGCCCTCTCGATCGTGCACACACACACTATCGCCTCATTTTATGGTGATACCTCTCGCACACACTCTTTGTGTCTTTGTCACACACACACTCTGTCCTCCTCCTCTCTCCCTCTCTCTCTCTAACACACACCACACACACACACACATGGGCTTTTTGCAACAATATACCACTTCTCGAATCTTGAAACCAACCACATTCCTCCCTTATCTCATCAAAACCGCCAAAGGAATATATTTTGAGTGAAACATAACATATTTTTAGTGATATACGTATTTCAAAACTAGACTCTTTTCTATCAAATCGGTGAATATGTATTAATCTACTTTGAACGTGTGGCAACGCATTGGCACATTGCTAGTTATTACTACTGTATAATTTTTTGGACACCAGACAAACGATGGAGTACATATACGAAGAGAAGAGGCGCATGCACGCAGTCGGTCTCTCGCTGTCTCGCACACATGAGAGTTACGTAAAGGCACCGTAAACAAATAAACCCTAAAACCCTAGGTGCACGATTGCTGCATGCGCGGGTACCGGGTACATGGTGGAGCGCACCTTTGTAGGAATAGTCAGCTCGTGTGATAATTTGATCCATAGGAGTTGATGGTCGGGACCACAGGTGAACGACCTGAAGGCGGTGGCTCGCCAGTCGCCACTGATCGAGTAGCCACATTTAAAATATCATTTTTTTAGCGGGGTAAGAGTTCCGATTTTCAATGGCGTGTTATACTAGTTTTTAGAACGATTGGTATGGAGCGAAAATGGAATCCATAACTACTACCTCCGTCCTAGTTTACTAGTCCCCATCGTATTTTGGGTCAAAGTTTGTCCACGAATTTTACTTGTAAAATGTGAATGGAAAATGAGATTTTGTTATGCCCAAACAAAAAAGGACTGGAGGGAGTGATTGCTCTGACACGGACGCGACCTCTCATAGCGCAGGCATTGAACCGGCGCGCTGGCCAAGAGGGCCCCACTCGCTGCAGGCCAGGCTGAACACGTCTCCTCGCCGCATGCAACCGGCTTCAGACTGCCCCGCCTACCTCCATTGAATCCACGCGTGTGCCGGCAACACGTCCTTCCGTGAGCCGGTCGGCATTTTAGAACACAACACCGGTTGGCTCCTCTCTTCCGCCCTCTATTTAAACGAGGCCAGACGCCTGGCAAGAACCGCACCACACCACCGCTCCCCATATCCTCCTTGCACCATTTTCTCCACACTCTCCATAGCATCCGGTGAGCAGGAAGACGAGTTCTCTGGCATAAAAGCCGGCTGGGTGCCCCGACGAGCCAGGCAACTCGCTGCCCCACCTCCCTCCCCGCCCCAGGCCGTCAGTACCATGGGCGAGGCTGCAGGCGGGCAAGCGGAGGAGCAAGCCGCCGCTCCAAGCTGGCCCCTGGTGCATCAACTCGACGCTCCAAGCCTGCTCGCAGAGGAGTGGCCAGTTGCTGCACGCCGGCACACGGGGGACCATGGCGTCCAGTGCATCGTGGTTGGCTGCGCCATCCGACGCAAATGTTGGTGGAACTGCGGCATGATGGCGGAGGTGGCCAACACATCTGCGGCCACCGCCGACACCGAGGAATAGTAGACCACGGGAGCCGCTGCCGCTCCGAACCCACGAATGCTACGACCACCGCGTCGCCGGCAGACACCCGGTGTGTTGCCCGATTTGGCTCAAAACATCATGGACCCCAGCCGCGGCCGACATTAGAAATTATACCTGCTTCAAGGAGTTATTCACGTTTAGTCAAAAAATATCCAAAATATAATTAATTATGTATGGTCTTGACTTGTTGCGCTCGCACTGGTAGTAGGAACTAGAGATTTTTCTTTATTTATAACTCTCCTCACATTTTTTTGGCTTTGAAGTGAATCATGGTTGTGGACATTATCTATGAATGTGCAGATATCTGTGAACATGAGTTTGATGTGGAAGTAGAACTTGGAATGTTGGGCTTGCGTGTGAACTATACCATGTCCAATGCTTCATCTGTTATTTTTGCTGTTATTACATGACCCAACAAAATCATCTGTTATTGTTTAGATAGCAGGAGACGCCTAGCCTGCTCTGCCTCTGCTAGCTTCTTTCTGGCTTCTTCCATCTCTTCTTTGGCTTAGGTGAAGAGAGCATCTGATTGCTATTTTCGCTTCTTCAGGAACTCAGCTACATTCTCAAGGGTTGCTGCACGCTTTCTTTCAGCCTTTACTAGAGCCACGGGGACACGAACAGTTGATGATTCCACCTGGCTTGTGTGTAATCCAGCATCATCTGGGAATTTGCACCTTGTGTCTAATCTAGCATCATTAGGGAATGGGCACCTTGTGTGTAATCGAGTCTCATTTTGGAAACATGATCTCGAGGTTGACCATACTTCCCTCCTCGCAGGAACTGCATCCTAACATGAAGTTACTTCTTTTTTAGATCAATAGTCAGAGCAACCCAGATCCATTTAGTAGAAGCTAGATAAACAGGACTCGAAGAAGTGAATTTAAAAGGAAAAATATAAAAACAGACTCCAAGGTGAGAACACCCACTTCCTACATCAAGCTAAAAATGAAAGCATTAGGACTATTAAGACTCTTCTTATTACACATCGAAGAACACGAGGCTAAGAGAAATAGAAACTACAACATATACACATCGAAGAACACGAGGCTAAAAGAAAGTAATTAAAGGGTGTTACTTACCAAAGCTCATTTTACAGGTTCGGTGCAGCTCCTCTTTAACTTGCCACGTTCCTTGAAGATGTCCCCAATATCTCGTGTTTGGTCTTCATTGCTCCTCTACATGTTCGCACTCGTAGTTTTAAAATCTCAACATGGCAAGAAAAATATAGTAATACTCACGCATCTTGTGGGCAACATTAAAGCACTCATCTGCCATGTTAGAGCATCTCCAACAGAAGCGCAACGCGCGGCGCGTTAAAAAAGCGTTTACATCGCCGGAATAGCCAGTTTTTGCGGGCCGCAGAGTGCTGGCTCCAGCGGCCGCTGCAAAAAATTGCGCACGCGCGCCGCTCCAGCAGACGCGCTATATTTTTTTCTCCTTTCTACTCTGACTCGATACACATTCGACTCCGAGTCGATACTGGCATAGATAGATACATAGATAGTTCTCAGCATAGATATATCATAGATAGATAAAAAAATAGATAGTTCAACTACTCCTCATCGTCCGACTCCGCCTCGGTGATGTCCTCCTCCGACGTCTCAATGTAGGCGTCAAGATACCGATCGTCGTCGGAGTCCCAGGGCGACGCTGCTCCTAGCTTGATGTTGAATTGAGCGGCCGCCTTTCGCGTACGCCTGTCCTCTCGATAGGCGGCTCGCTCCGCCCTCCTCTTCTCCCTCTCAGCCCTCCTTTGCGCGTAGAACTCACGCTCGTTGATGATGTCCTGCGGGAAGCGTTGGCGCCACAACGCCATGGCTTCCTCGTCCATCTCGGCGATGCCGAGATGGTGCTCCCGCCTTCGGTTGTCGCGATGATCCTCGTCGGTGATAAGCCGCGGGGGAGGCGCGAGCTCCTGCGCCCGCTCCTGCGTCGGCACGTTGGGGAAGTTCATGTCCCCACGAGGTTGCCGAAGGCGCCACGCTGCCACGTCGTATGCGCGGGCGGCCTCGTGGGCGGTGTCAAAAGTGCCAAGGCCGAGGCGCATCTCGCAGAACCGGATCTCGGCGGAGAAGCCGCCAGAGGGGCGCGCGTGGACGCTGTGGTAGCCCCAAGTTTCCCGTTGGCGCGGCGGCGGTGAGGCGAGAAAGAGTGGGGAGAGAGCGGTGGCGAGGCACATAGTGGTGGGAGGGCGTTGGATTTTATAAAGCGCGCCAGACACCGTGCGCCCGGCCGCTTTTTCCCGCGCGTGCGCGATCCTTTCCCAACGTCCCTGCTATCTCTACTCTTATATATATATATATATATATTATATTTATTTTATATTTATATTTATCACTACTCTTATAAAAAACAGAGTTGGTGATGATGGTGTGCCTGCCATCCTGCAATATAGGCCGTCTGATTTATATCTGACGGATAGGAAGGAAACTATGGCAATTTTGCAAAAAGATACCCGCACCTCTCTCCATGTTTGCAGATAAGGCCTTCCCTCATTCATCCTTTTCTCCCACAAGATAAACTACTCATACAAATGCATCTTGATGTTCCATGCAATGCATGGGCATCTTGCTAGTTCTAAAAAACTTTCCATCATTTGCCACACTACTGGTTGCAGATGAAGAACCTACCCAAGCACAGCGTAATACAGGAGCGACGCACAATTACAAGGTGTTATTCTGTTGGACAATGCAAGCTATAACCAATTACTTTTACGGGAAAAATAGCAACCAGGAAATTTGAAGGGTAGGTATGAACAAAATTGGAACTGCACATGTACTGCTAAGAGATTCAATATACACATTACCAATCAAGGAGGAGTACGATGGTCGCGGCGGCCTCTGTGCATCATGGTCGGCAACGGGAGTCAGTTCATTGTCCATGATGGTGGTGCTTCTACGCTTGGTGTCGGCTTTCGGGAAGCAGATCCGAGACAGTGGAGGACGGTGCCGGGGAAGAGGCTCCGTGTACGACGACGACGGTGGACCGGCTCCAGTGTGGCGTACAACGTCGTCGATGAGGCAGATGCGCTGCGGTGGACAAGTGCGCCGATGTGCATCATGGTCGGCAACGGGAGTCAGTTCATTGTCCATGATGGTGGTGCTTCTACGCTTGGTGTCGGCTTTCGGGAAGCAGATCCGAGACAGTGGAGGACGGTGCCGGGGAAGAGGCTCCGTGTACGACGACGACGGTGGACCGGCTCCAGTGTGGCGTACAACGTCGTCGATGAGGCAGATGCGCTGCGGTGGACAAGTGCGCCGATGTAGAAGGGGAGGAGCACGAAGGCTGCGGTGCCGTGGAGAAGTCTATTTTGCGGTGGGGATAGAAAATGGGGAGTATTCAGGTGTACTACTCTGGGTGCCGGGGTGGGGTTGGCTGGGTAGGGTGAACCTGAAGTTACCAAAACAGCCCCCTACCCACCAGCATCCGTAGGCCTGTTCCGAAGGGTATGATGGTAACTTCGCACTGCTCGAATCAGGGTCGCGGGAGATTTTCCCGCTGACCTCAAATTTTTGTAACACTGAACTCCCCGTTTGGCGTGTTGGGTGATTGGGCTAAGTAACTAGCGAGTAGTACTAGTAACTACTAGTACTCCGTCCATTTTTATTAACTCTACATATTAGGTTTGACCGAAGTCAAACTTCCTAAAGTTTGACCAAGTTTATAGAAAAATATAAACATTTACCATAGCAAATATGTATGATGTGAAAGTACATTCAATAATGAATCTAATGGTATTTATTTGTTATTGTATATGTTAATATTTTTTGTTATAAACTTTGTGAGAGTTTACAAAACTTGACTTTGACCAATGCTAATACGCGGACTTAAATAAAAACGGAGGGAGTACACATTTGTTTTCTTAGTTTGTAGTGGAATTAATCATTTGTTGTAATCATGAAATAAATATATTAGGCTACTGACTTCGAATGTAATGGTTTATAAAATTCAATAGTTAGAATCATTGTTGAATTCCAAGATGTATACGAGGTCTATAGTACTTCACAATATGCTCAAACTCACATAATCTTAGTCAAATGAAAATCTAAATGCATTTCATAGTTATTACTTTGTAGGATGCAACAAAACCAACCATAACTCTACATGATCCATTATAAAGCAACATTTTGAACACATCCCAATGTGTGAATGAAACATGTAGATAGAGCTTGCGAAGATGGAGCAAATAGGGCGGGAAAGATTGTATGTATGTGGGCGAGAGAGTAGGAGACGAACCTAACGAGAGAGAGAGAGAGAGAGGAAGAAGTTAGGTCTGTGAGAAAGATGGAGACATGTAATATACGTGAGATGCGTGTGCATCTAGATTTTGTACATGTGGAAGGAGAAGAGACAACGGGTTTGATGAGAGAGCTGGAAAAACGTGGACGAAAGGGGAAGGATCTCGTGGGTTGAGGGATTGATAATTTTGTGCGGGAGAGAGAGGGGGGGGGGGAGGAGTCAGTCAGCCGTTGTCACATCATCCTGCTTCCAAATGGCCCCTCATTCTCTAGTGCAGTGTGGTCGCCATCTTTGATCTCCTCGATGCCCTCTTTGAAGATTGAGGTGGTGTGCATACTGGGGTGCAGAGAAGCACAAGCGAGAGTGGTCGCCATATAACCTTGGATGGGGATGAATTATGTGCTCGGAGGAGGGGGGAGTGTGTGTGCAGTGTGTGTGTGTGTGTGTGTGTGTGTGTCAGATATTGAGAGAAATCAAACCTATGGAGAGAATGTGTGTGTATGTGATGGAAAGCTACATGCTAAATAGGGTTTTCATGAAGAGATTGTGGGTGCGAGATAGAGAACGATGTGCGGGCCTTGAGGTGGGCAGGGGCTGGGTGAGGGTGTCAAAATGTGTGCGTTGATGCATGTGTTACATGCGATTGTGCAAGGGACGGACGAATCGAGAGAGATGTTTGTTGTGTTACAGATGCTCCTCTCTCTCTCTCTCTCGCACACACACACAAGTACAAATAGAAGACCGTTCTCTCATGTATACACAACATATCGGCATCTCTCTATGTCTCACTCATGCATGATCATTTGCACATTCACACCTCTCTATGTCTCTATCACACGCACACCGTCTCCACATTGCCCTTCCGCCCCAACACACATATGGACACATACACGCGTTCTCTCTCAGTCACACACACAAAATCAGTATTAAAAAAAATATCTAGGGCGCACCTAAAACGTCCAAATCCAAATAAGCACGAACTGAAGCCAAATTCAAATATATGGAAATATTGTAGCGTGAAGAATTTTTCCAGGAAAAAAAGTAGAGTAATATTAGGGGATTGTTTTCACACACACAAAAAGGTTCGGTGGATGTCCTTCGAGCGCGACACGGTGATGCACCATTCGATAGACCGCGCGGCCACGGTACAGGCGCTTGCACAGGATTCCGTATCGATGCTGTGCTAACTAATGTGGTAGTATAAGCGCTGCCTCAGTCTAATGTTTACGTGTACTAGTACGGTATTCTTTTAAGTTTGACCAACCCTATATAAAACTAAACTAAGCTCCCATATGCGCACTCATCAATATGTCGCCGCCGCCGTTGCGCATGCCGGCGCCCGCCTGCTCCGGCCGACCATTTCTCGCCCATCACCGCTGTGTCCCTGCCATCCCTGTGCCATGAAGCCAAAGGCTCGCCCGCTCACGTCGTCTGCAGTCCCTCGTCACGATGCCACCGCACTGCCAAGCACGCGAGCAGGTGGAGTCGCATCTATGCCCACAGCGTACGAAGAGGAGGACGAGCGCGTGCTCCAGCACGTCGGCGAGGAGGAGCTAGCATGTCATTGTCGTCTCCGCCCGCGCGGAGGAGGCGCGCATGGTGGCTGTCACGGTGGAAGCCGGTCGCGCCCGCGCCGAGCCCGCAAACCGGGTGCGGACGTGGAATCTACCTTTGAGACCTTGAATGCCACGTGGATCCTGCAATCTGAAGGAACAATTTGGGTCAGTCGACTCTTGTGAGCCGTTGGGTGCAACATGGACGGCCAGAAGGGCTTCTTCAACCTCTGAAATTGATGCACTGTTCATCTTCTCTCTCAGGCATCGCGCCGCAAGCCCGCCATAGGCCTAATCGCCTGCCGCCGCCACTCCGCCCTCCCCTGAACCGCCTGCCACCGCCATGCTCCCCCCACCCCTGCCATCCGTTTAACCCCGGGAATGATCCATTTTTTCCGGCGAACTGCATTCCACACCCAACACTCATAAGATAGATCATGGGCACCCTGCCACCCTAATATAGATAATGGGGTAGCTTCTCTGCCGTCTTCTTCCTTCGCTCCGTCGAACTTCTTTCACAAATCGACTGACCCAAATTATACTACTAGTACGTATTAAGTATAGTAGGAACGCGAAGATACGAGTAGTAGTACCAACTACAAGAAGAACAGTAGTAAGACATACTAGTACTATACATACTAAAGAGTTCAAATAACAAGAAAGAACATAAACATAGTTCTGCTGGGGGCTTAGCACAACACACCCCTAAAATAAAACTAAGCAACTAGTCCGCTTGACACTGCAGTAGAACCGGCATGAGCAACGGCACTGCCACCTTACTCGGAGTCCGAGTCCACGTCCTCGACTTCGTCCTCATCCCTCTTCCTCTTCCTCTTCGCCGACACTTCTTTGCTTGAACCGGACACTGGGCTCTGCTTCTTCATCCAACCCTTGTAGATATTTAAACAAAGGTAGGCATCCATTGCCGCGTACATGATGTGATCTTCATCTATTGTCTTCGACTCCCATGCACGATGAAACTCTGGGTGAGGTTTCTTCAGTTGAGCATACGAAGGATCAATCATGGCTGCTGCCAGGGTTAGCATTGAAGGCTGAGAGGAGTACACCAGGCTTTCCTTCTGGAGATCGAAGGGCTGGCCTACAACGAGGCCTATCCGACCCAGGACTCTCCTGTCGTTCGTAAAGTCTACAGTAACGAATTTCACTCTTTTGTCCTTGAGGAAGAACTCAAAATCCTGGCACCTAACGTCGGCATGGCATATGTGGTAGACCAAGCACACGTTATGTACGCAAACCTGGATCACGGCGGGCTTCTTCATCTTTGCCTCCTTTAGAAGCTTCTCCCTTTCCAGGACTGTGGTGTACTCAACATCTAGCCCAGCGACCCACTCATCCTTTGAACTTTTGAACATGTGTAGGAAGCGGCCAAGGCATGCTTCTACCGTCGCAGATCTATGGGTGTAGATGACGATGAACTCATCACCGGTGATGGTTCTAACCTTGTACTCACCGCCGATCATGGAGATTTGGGAGGCCATGGATTTTGGAGGCGGGTTAGGAGAAGTGGAACTGGTGTAATGTGAAAGGATGGGACGACTAGGAGCGAACAGTTGTAAGGTAGAAGACGGGGACGAGTAGGGCGTGCGAACGGCGTGGGGTGGTGGCTTGCCCGGTGGATAAACGACTGCATGCCCCCAAAGAGTTCTCGAGTACTATGCGGGACCCACTAGATGTCATGTCTACTAGACCCATATCGTAGGCCTGACGGTATAGCTTCTGCGTGTTCGCACGCCATGCCGGCGCGTGCATGTAACCTCACTTAATTCCATCCACCGTCGCGCCTCCCACGACCTTCGCCTCCCTCACGCGGTCGCGCCCTTTGAGACTTCAGACGGCTATAAATGAGCAATTTTTTTTGCCTACTCCGCATGCATGATACTCCCTCTGGTCCTTTTTACTCCGTGTAAGATTTGTGTCAAGTCAAAGTTTGCAAAGTTTGACCAAATTTATACTAAAAATATCAATATCTACAATACCAAATATATATTTTATGAAACTACATTTCATAATGAGTATAAAAAATATTGATTTGACATTGTGAATGTTGATACATTTTTCTAGGAGTATAAGTTTGGTTAGAGTAGAGGTACATTGACTTCAGACAAAACTTATATGCACAATGCAGACTAGTTCCTCCGTCCAGGTGCGTGCCATGTCCTATCTAGTCATCACAACAAGGTTAGCTATTAGAGTACTACTACCTCCCTTCTAGTTTAAAGGGCTCGATTCAAAAATTTCACCTATTCTTACCAAGATAGAGGCGGTGGAATAGTTTTTGTAGTCTGCAAAAGTACTCAATTAATGCTCTCGTTCTTCACAAAAAAATGTGTTTACCAATGCATTATCGCATTGCATGCATGAACACTAGTAAATGACAAAGATTTTTACATGCATTAGTCAATATTCTCTTTAGGCTACTCATAGTGGAAAGTATCATATACTAGTATCATGTGCATGATACTAGTGTATGATACGGGACTACCTTTATAGTGTCATGCAAGACACAAAGTAGCATAGTATTTAACATGATACGGTATCTACCTATGTTACTCTAACCCCCCTCTCTTCTTTAATTCTTTGCCACATCAGCATGTGCATGATACCAGATAGGATACCACCACTATGGCCAGCCTTAATCATCGCATGCAATAATTTAGTGCACCTTGAAATCTGAACATGTGTGGGGCGTGTATGTTTTTAATGACTTGAGACTGTACCTAGCCCAGCATGCAATGGTCAGTTCATTGCATGTAAGATGACTTATTATGCACCATTCCCCATACCTGCAGGAAGCCCGTTCGTCTCCAAATCTTTTCCTCTCCATGTGTGAAAACAATCTGCCTGCTTGACTCTCCTTCTCCCTCCGGCAGTCCCATCACTCCACCCCGTGTGGAAAAAATCTGCATGCATGACTCTCCTCCCCCCGCGCTCGTCCAATCTGTTGTGACCAGCAATCTTTCCACCCCTTCCCTCCCCCGTAATTTACTCCAACAAATATGCCCACGTAGCTGTTACGTTAATCACGCAACATATCTTACATAGGTGTGCCATTGCTCACTATAAATACTGCGCCTCCCACGGCATTCGAAAGAATGCTCACGTTCATCGCTATCTCCTCCCCCTCCCTCTCACGTCGACCACCATGGCATCACCCCTCCCAAGCCCTAGGCGCCCCTCGCTGCACCGCGCGGAGGGTCACGCGTCGCCGTTCCGTTCCTCGCCGCCACTAGTCGAGGGGGACGCGTCGGCGTTCCCCTCCTCGCCGCGACGCGTCAAGGTGGATGCATCGGTGTTCCACTCCTCGCCGCGACGTGTCGAGGTGGACGCGTCGGTGTTCTGCTCCTCGCCGTGATGCATCGAGGTGGACGCGTCGGCGTTCCCAGTCTCGCCAGCACGCGCGTCGGAGGATGCGTCGGCTCCCCGCTACGAGGAGAACGTCGCGCCACCCGCCGAGCCCCCCAGCCTTGAGGAGCTTTGGAAAGAAATGGAGGTCACCTTGTGGGAGGCTTTGCCTCCGGCAGAGCGCACCAAAATAGAGGCAGAGAAGAAGGCCGAGGAAGAGAAGCGCGCCGCGAGGCATGCTGCCTGGCAGGCCTATGTCGTGTCCGAGAGAGTCGTGTAATTGGCTCTTTGGCAGAAGGCTCGTGCGAGGGCCGTGAGGGTGGCGGAGGACACCCGTGCCAAAGCCCTGAGTGCAGTCGGGCCCAAGCGCCTCATCTACGCTTGGCGATACGTGGACCGGGTGCACGCTTCCAGCGGGAGGAGTACCTGTTGGAGCCGGATCACCACACCGGTGAGATCGCGCTCGCCCGCCGGCAAGCCGCCAATCAGCACCTCGCGAGTTGCGAGGCTGAGGAAGAGGCGTTGTGTCGGCGCGTTGGGAAATGGCCGCGCACCAGGGCACTCATGGCGCGTCGCAAGTGCTCGTGCGAGCGTCGTGGCTTTTATTAGGAATAATTTAGTTTCGTAAGGCGACCTCATTAGTTTTGGGACGCAAATGATAAATCCCGAACGTTCAGGAATTATTAGCGTCCTTAATTAAGTATGTAAAAGGAAAAGTTTGGAAACCTTGTGTATCCGTACGTATTTTGTAAGTACGTGCATATAGCACAAACTTAACTATATATCGCACTACACGTCTCTCTCTATATATGCTTGCAGACTGTGCTACTACTATTACTTATGTACGTGCACATGCACGTTTTAACATTACGATGCGGTTTTTGTAAAAGTAGAAAAACAACACTAGTCAAGCTTGTGAAATGATTCAATGTAAAAGAAATGCAAAAATGCTCGTTTGATTGTTTACTTTTAGCTTCCTTCTCTGTGGTTATTTCTCTATCGTACTTTGTACAGAGTATCTCACTGGTCAGGAAGGCATGCAAATTCCCAAACCGCTTCATACATCCTGTATCGAATTTTTTGCCTAACAAGTTGTGCCGTGCAATTGGAATTCCAACTTGAGTACTACTACTAGGAGTACCAGGGGCCAGTTCTTTTAGGCTTCTAGATTAGTAATCCCATAACTACTACCTCCGTCCTGGTTTATTGGTCCCCATTGTAATCTGTGTCAAATTTTGACCATAAATTTAACTAATGAAATGTTTATGCATATCACCAAAAATTATATAACTTTTGTTGACATGCACTAATCATTTATCTGTTAAATCTTTGGTCAAAATTTAGCACAAATTACAATGGTGACTAATAAACCAGGACGGAGGTAGTAGTTTAGAAGCCCAAATGAATGAGTGAGGCGCCTTATGTTACTCTCCACTATGACTATGGTCTTATGGGAAAAGCTGGGGAAGAGACGGCTTATTTTTTAAGCCGCCAAAAGAACTGGCCCTAGGAGTAGTAGCTAGGGATCAAGTGTGCGAGATGAACCGGACAAAGTAAATGCAGAGAGGTGAAATGCAAAAAAGACAGAGGGATGTGATGGTTGCTTGTCCGTTTATTTTACCAGGCCACTTATTACTGGGAGTGGTGGGGTTTTGTGATATGACGGCTTTACTGCCGCGCCATGAGCGGGGTGAGACTCCCATGCAGCGCCGCCCTCTACACTAGTACTACTACCTCCGTCGTGGTTTATTAGTCCCCCATGTAATTTGACTGAAGATTTAACTGACAAAATGTTAGTGCATGTCAACAAAAACTATATCGTTGGATTCGTATTTGAACATAGTTTTCAATGATATAATTTTTGGTGACATGCATGAGCATTTATCGTACTATATATAATGTTAGTTAAATTTATGGTCGTACTATATATAGTAAGGTGCCCGTGCGTTGCACGGAACAGTGAAATGCATTGATCTGGGAGTTGTTTATTTTGACAAAGTATGTGGGGGTCATCTCATGTGTAACAAGTATCGATAGGTTTCTTCAGATATTATTTCTTCTCTAGAGCTCACAAACATCTGGGTGAATAGTAAATGTAGGCTAAATAGATAAAAGAGTATATTTTGCAAACAAAAGCGTTCAACTGTTCAACCTGCATCCAAAACTTGTGAAGAAATAACACTTATTGTGCTTTGCAAGAAATGATCTTTAAGAATTAGTTTTTGAGTATCGATTTTGTTTATTTTTTCTAGACCACCATGAATGTACTCCCTCCGTCTAGGTGAATAAGTCATCTTAGGTTGTGCACCGTGACTCTGCTGAGTTGCTACGCCAACACGACAGGAGCAACCTACCACTTGGTTTTGCTCCTTGGTGAATCCCGACTACTCCCTCCGTCTAGGTGAATAAGTCATCTTAGGTTGTGCACCGTGACCAAGAAGGAGGGGAAAACGAGAGAACTTAATGTTTATTTGCTAATTAATAGCATTGCATGCAATGAACTAACCACTGCATGTCGTGCTTGGTAGTCTTGAGTCATTAAAAACATGCACGCCCCACATCTCTTATTGGTTGATATGTCAAGAAACAAGAAACGAGGTGGGAGTTAATGCACTGCGCCTAAGTGTTTTGGGATTATTTGGTTTTCTTAAGGTGACTTAGAGCGAGTACAATAAGGTACAGTCAGTAGGCTGTAAGAAGTAAAGTAATATTTCTAATGCTTAGTTGGAGGGGAGAGGATAGGAGAGAGAATGTAAGCGGGCTCTCATGCAAGAGCCAGCTGCAGCACGTGCTCATAGGCACTATGTGAGAGTGGAAAGTGGGCCATGTATTAATAAAGTAGCACATACTTATAGCTAATTGTTATACATGTTGGCTATAAGTTGGCTATAGATGACATGGCACTTTCTTATAGTCAACAGTTGGCTATACTATTAAGCATGCTCTTATACACCTAGATGGAGGAGTAAATCAGGATGACTTGGAAGGGGCAGAGGAGATGTAAGAAATGGTTCATCATAAGTCTTTCACCATTACTGTAGTAAAAATTCTCAATTAATCTCATAAATGGCAAGCGAGAACTCTAATGGAGCAAAAGCATACATGGAAGATTCTAGACTAAACCATAAATGGATACACTTTTATTCAAGCGCGATACTCTAATAGAGCAAGATCATGCATGGAAGGTTCTATACTATATAAATAAGAAGTCTCCACATGCTTAGACAACGGATTACATTGAGCGAATACTAATGATGAACAGTTGACTTGGTAATGCATATGACCAGGTGAACCTCCTTGGAGTCCCCGTGCACCATCTTGGGGTGAAAATCATACCAGGCATCTTCCATGTCCACATTGCCGGGAACAGAGCAGCTCGGCACAGTCCCAGTCAGCGTGATGGAGGTGGCGTGGGCGCCCTCGTACTTCAGAGGGGTAGTAACAGTGAGCATGCACCCGTACACCGGCCTCGTGTCAGCGGCGTTGCCCCTGACGCACACTACAAAGATGGGGCGACGGCCTGCGCGGGCCTTGCCGGTGCCCACGGCCAAGAGGAAGACACTGCCGTCCTCCTCCGCGACTAGCAGGCAGCGGTGATCCTCCAGCGACTCCGGCACAGCGAACGGGTTGCATGTCTTGTACTTGATGTTCACCGCTGCGGGCCAGTAGTGATTGATGGACGGTGCCGTGAGGTGTTGCACGAGGCTCGCCGGCGAGCCCTCAAATGGCGGCGTGCACTCATAGCAGTAGCAGGGCGCGTGCGCGCATCTGGAACTATGCTCCGCCAGCGACTGCTGGTCGACGTACCTCTCGCAGCCGAAACTCTTGTAGACGCAGGGCACCTTGCAGGCATCGACCAGGCCATCCATGAAACGGGAGTGGCTGTAGGGGATGTTGCGCCCGCCAAATGGAGCGCAGGAGGGAGTGGCTGTAGGGGACGTTGCGCCTGCCGAATGGAGCACATGAGTAGCACATGAAGCAGTAGATGGTGTCCTTACTAGTACTCCCTAGATAAAAAAACAGAGTTGGTGATGATGGTGTGCCTGCAATCCTGCAATATAGGCCGTCCGATCTATATCTGACGGATAGGAAGGATACTATGTTAATTTTACAAAAC
Source organism: Thinopyrum elongatum (assembly GCA_011799875.1). Classification (NCBI taxonomy): domain Eukaryota; kingdom Viridiplantae; phylum Streptophyta; class Magnoliopsida; order Poales; family Poaceae; genus Thinopyrum; species Thinopyrum elongatum. The sequence continues at coordinate 139,828,889 of CM022297.1, forward strand.
GATACCCACACCCCTCTCCACATTTGCAAATAAGGCCTTGCCTCTTTCATCCTTATCTCCCACAACCTCATTGCTGAGCAATTAAAAAAGGAAGTCTCTGGAATAATCTAGCATGGTGGCCGCTGCTAGCGCCGTCCATCCCCATGCCTCCGCCCAGTCCGACCACCAGTCACCACCACACCCCACTCCTCCTCACCTTATCTCTCATCTTTCTTGAGATATCATTTTTTCGATGAAATTCTCGAGATACCATTTTTTCGATGAAATTCTCAAGATATCATTAGTTTTTACACATGGGATTACTCCTGCATGGGTCAATCACAACAGGTGTTTTGTAAAAAAATTGCATCTTGATGTTCCGTGCAATGCATGGGCATCTTGCTAGTATGCATATAATCCCAAACACCACGTAGACACGTTCTTTGACCATTTTACAACTATGTTATTATCATTGTTAGTGGTCAGCCGGTGCAAGTTATAGCCCCGGGTGTTTTAACCTTTTTTTAGTAATAATATCTGGCGATTGTTCGCCACGAGCCCAATCCTGGTGAATCCCACATAACCGTCAGATTTCCATCCGACGGTGGCCTGTTTTTAAGCCATAGTATTTGACAAAACCGCCACCCTTACACACGTACTATAACTGCATCGCGGGCATTTGCAACTGCCATGTCTCCCAGCGAACCTTTGTTGGGGATTGGAGTTAGCACTGATGGCGGTTCGTAGTCGTTCCACGCTCGGGCATTGAAGTTTGTAACTATTTTAGAATATACTACTCCTCCGGTGCTAGTAGTAGAGCAGAGTCCTACTCCACTATATGCAAACTAGGGCATAGTAGTAGGTATTGTAGTTTATTGTACTAGTACTGTGATCACTCAAGCAAGTTGTCTGGCATCGATATGACCCTACGCTGCTGGGATGTGTCTCGTAAGTCAAGCGGCGTGCTGGTGTCATCATCACCTGTCCACTTCCCGCAGCACATATTCGCTTCTCCATCCTCGTCCGCACATAATCGTCCAATCTTCCATCCCCGCTAAGGCGCCTCCCCCCTCTTCCGGAACCCAAGCACCAACAATGGCAAAACCGAGCAGTGTCCGCCGAAAGAGTGGCTAGAATTCACTCCCCGCAGAGGTAATCAAGCTCATTGTTTCGCGTGTGGACAATCTCAGTACCATGCCGCTCGCCTCGTGCTCGTCGGGGCTGTACCGTTTACTCAAAGCCCTTAGGCCGGAGCTTTTTAAGCCAGCTCCCTGCTTGCTGATGCCGCCTGATCTTCAGAAACGGCATGTCACGCAGCATAACGATCGTAGGGTGGCGAGCATCAACCCCCTCGATTGCGATCCGATCCCCGTCACCCTCAACTACATTAACGGTATGTACTGGGTCGGCATGAACATGTCTTGGATGGTGCTCATCGACGGTCGCGGCAGCTGGATGCTCGTGGAGGTCTACACCCGGCGATTGATCCCCCTTCCTTCGATTAACGCTGCACTGCTTTGGCACCATGGCCCAGAATACTCGGAATCTTACAGTAGCCAACATGATACCAAGTTTGATTTGCTCAAGGTTATAATCTGCCAAGTGCCCACAAGATCTGCGAATTATAAAGACTTCAGGCTAATTGCGTTCTTCAACCGCGGTCTCGCCTATCTGACAGGCCACTGCGGTAAGTGGATAAATCTGCATGTCCATCACAGGATCATACATCCTCCATGGTTCTCTGATGCCATTGAACACAAGGGCTTCATTTACGCTGTGGACTCCTTCTATGGCTGGACGTATTGCTGGCCTACTCCTGTACTCCAGTCATCGCTACAAACGGCTGTTACAGCAGTATGTTACTTTCCTATGATATCATGATGGCTTGCTTATATTACTGTCAACATTTACTGAAAAAATATTCATGCTCATAACATGCTGTTCTTAAGATTGACTATAGTATGAGCCCTTTTTTATTTGACTCCAACTTGATATGATGTTGTAGGCCGCCTGGTGTCCCTACCCTTCCTAATCCCATAACCTTTCAAAGAAAAGCAGCATGGCAGTTGCAGGTGGTTCCTGGCTCGATCAGATGACGGCAAACGATTGATGATCATTCGCACGTATCGGACGTGTTGTTTCGCGGAATACAATCACAGTCACTGCAAGGTCTTTGAGCAGGATCCCAGCTTCTCTGGGCCTTTAGGAATTTTTGACTGGAGGCTGGTAAGTAGCCTTGGTACACGCTCTCTGTTTCTCGGACTGAATTATCCGATTAACCAGGAGATAACCGACGGCAAGGATCATGATGGCAGCGCGGTTTCGTTCATCAGGAAAAACTGTGTGTACATAGCGTACCATGCGTCTCTCCATGCACCATACCCTGATATGTGCCACCACACTCTGCATGCCAAAGTAGGAGAGAGGGTCGCAAGTATCAGACTTCGACCTGCTGGCTGGAGTTTCCCCTGTCAGGCACCCATCTGGTTCAAGCCGTCAGCCAATCTCCACAGCTTAATAAATAGTAACGTCTAACTGAGCCAGTTAGTTAGATGCGTACACTTGGTGTAGTAGGATCTTTAGTTTGATGCATACACTTGTTCTTTTTTGGTAGCCCTTTTATAATGATGGCTGATGTTTGGTTTGGAAGAGAGAGCTGCGTCTTTACTCTTCTGGCCTGCTTACTGCTTCTGTTGCACCCCTAGCCCTGGTTGCTGCGGCTGCTGTTTTCAATGTACAATCAGTAGTATATTTCATCTGTTGGTTGAATAAATGTGTTGTTAGAATGACAAACACAATGTTTTGGAAGTCGTTGCACGGTCTGATCCTTTAGTGCCCCGTACGTAGTGCATACTATTTTTGATAAGGAACACATTTTCCACTTGTCGATAACATGCAGCCCACTGATGAAGGCCCAATAGAGGAGCCAATAATTAACTGGAAGGGAGGCTCTCACATGAATCTGGCCCAGGTACATGCTCACGGTCCCCTAAACATAAATAAATAAATAAAGCTAAATGCTCATGCACCAGTTCTTTAAATTTACGATTTGAAAAGTCAAATTTTAACAGGAGGATATTATTTCCTATGAGAGTGTCGTTACATTCAGTCGATATTATTCTTAGGCAAAGATAGCGACCAATCTTTTTTCTCCCACGATTTTCTTCCTGCAACCAGCGGGCCCATGCAAATCGTAGTCAACGTCGTAAATAGTTCCGGTTCATTATTATTTTTCGATAAGAATGCCCAACCCAGCCCAACATATTGGCGACACCACTTTATCCCAGGGCTTCTGAATGTGCTCGGCTTCACACCTCAAGAAGAAAATTGTCTAAAAAAAACCTCAAGAAGAAAAAGGTGCTCCACAACATTTTACAATAAGTTTTAGCCATGTAAAATTAATTCTTATAATCCAGCAGAATGAGTTTTTGGGTCTGACCTGTCCAGCCGCCAAAACCAAACCTACACCAGCGGGAGCGCCTGTTCCCGCCTTCTCCGGCTGGTTGCGCTGCTGTGCACGCATCACCGCCCTGTCATACCCTGAAATGCTGGCCAGACCATCCCTTTACTCCCCCCGATATCCTATTCTTCTCCGGCGACGGCAGCCTACCCCGCACCAGAACCAGTGAACCCTCATACTCCCCTTCACCTATGGCCGTACTGCCGCATGTTCCTAGGCTCCTGTTCATTCCTGTCCGAGGCATCGCCGTCGTCCTCCGCCTTGGTGCGCTCACCGTGGCGCCGCCGTCCGGCCCTGTCAACATAGTGAATCGGGAGAGGACTGTAGTTGTGAGTATGACAGTACGGAACCACCAGGTCCACTCCCGAACACAAGCAAGCGCCTCTTTTACTACTCAGATGCACCCCTCGTTTTTTTACTCTAATCCACCCTGCTGATATCTGGGACCCACATCATTGTCAACATATAGTCAATTAATGACAGAATTGCACAACTTTTTTTTTGAGGATTTGTTCAGAGGAGCAGGCTATAAACTGGGTTGTGCGGTCTCTATGGCCCGTCTAACAACATGACTAGCCCAACAGTTTTTTCTTTGGGAAAATAGATAGACCACTATTTCTTTTTGAAGAATACCCAAGCTAGGCCTATTTGTCTTCTCCGACTTACTGGGCTGCAAATCTTTCATGAGAAGGAGGGATGCATTCCGGCCTGGCCAAAGAGTATGGGCAGTATATCTTAAAAGTAATAAGAAAGGGGTTGCAAATTCCAAAAAAAATATAGCAAATGGGCAATTAGTTTTGTTTTTTGTTTTTGTTCTTCACTGATATTTTATATTTCATTGGATTTTAACATGACATAGTACTACTTTATTTTTAAATTTGTTTTAGTATGGCTACTAATTTTTGGATTAAGAATATTTTGTTCCCCAGCAAAAATATGCGAATTTTTAAATTTTCGCATATTTTTTAGTTCAAATTTTTAACCCTGACACTGACCAGAAAATGGGCAGCAATTCTAAAATTGGAAAATGGGCTTCAATAAATTTCATATGAATTAGCAAATGGGCTGTAAATTATAAAAATAATAGCAAATGGGCTGTACACACCACAGATTTCGAGGCTGACTTGTTTACGCAAGGCTTTGTTAGTCAACACATGATTCTAGCAGCAGTGACTATTGGATGTCCATCCAACGGCCGACGTGCTTCTTCAATCTCTGATCTTGCTGCTCCAGCCGCCTAAACCAGCGCCGGCGGGACTGCCTGCTCCCTCCTCTTGTGGCCGGCTGTGATGCCCCGCAGGCTTCACCGGCCCACCCTACTCCCTCCACTGGCTTGGCCATCCCTCTACCCACCCGCACCTCCTGTTATTCTCCGGTGACGGTAGCCTCATGCCGCAGCCGAACCAGTCAACCGTCATACTCTCCTTAGTGTGGGCATCCATTGTTGTGTCTTCGCCGGCTCCGGGTCGTTCCATTCCTAGGCCTCACCGTCGTCCACCGCGTTGGTGCTCTAGGTGCGGCATGCTCAACATTCAACAAATGACAGCCATCGGAATAGGGATGTACGTGGAGAAGCTGACAGTAGGGACCCCCATGGTCCATGGCCGCACGCAAGCAACTGCCTCCTTATTACGTGAAAAAAATGATTCCTCCCACTGACATCTGGGGCGCACCGGTTCAGAGGCTGACCTGTGGGCCTACTAAGTTGACGCGTACGCAGGGCTTTGTCAACTTAGTCAACAAACGATTCTAGCAGCAGTGACCATTGGATTTTAATCGAACAGTCCTGCTGCTTCTTCAATCGCTGCTCTTCTTGCACCAGCCGCCCAAACCAACGCCGGCGAGACCGCCTGCTCCTGCCTCCAGCGGCCGGCTGTGCTGCTGCGCAGGCCTCACCGCCCCTCCCTACTCCTACCGCTGGCCAGGCCATCCCTCTACTCACACTACAAAAAAAAGACACATCCGTGACATTTTGGGCCGAACAATTTTTTCTTCTGTCATGCTTACGACACTTCTATGATGATAATTGTGACAAAACCCGGTATCATCATAGATGTGGTGGGCTCCTACTTCTATGGCAAAAAATTATGACAGAAAATGGGCTTTTCGTCCTGGGCGGGCCGAAGACGCACCTGCATGACATTCTTTGGGCCGTCCATGATGGAGAAAATCGTGGTAGAAGCGAGGGCGAGGAAAATATTGGGGAGTTCCCGGTTACGGTGGGTGGTCGAGGCCGAGCGATGCAGTGTGGTTTGCGCGTTTCTCTCGTACACGCGCGTGGTGCGAGCTGTGTCGCTATATATAACAGAACCCGAGCGATCTCCTGCTGCTACGTACTGAAGCCGATCGATCAATCCCTTCGCTCCTAACTGAACTCGACCGAGACTCCTTCGCTGCTAACTGAACCCGATCGATCGCTGCTGCTGCATGCTTACTGAAGCCGATCGAACCCCCGTGCGAGACGTGGCTAGCCAGTTGGGTTGCCTCTGGATGAACAGTGCCCGTTGCTGCCGCGCGCGCGATACGTAGAATGAGTCGAGACGTGGTGTGAGTCGAGCCGGTTGGGTTGGCTGTGGATGAACAGTTCCCGGTGGGGGTTGGATGAACAGGACCCCGGCCGTGTGTAGGCGGTTGCCGCTGGATGAACAGGACCCCGTGGTATATAGTACGCGGTTGCCGCTGGATGAACAGGAGCCCAAGGAGGCCGCCACACACCCCAGCTGAGGGAGTCCTGGATTAGGGGGTCCTCGGGTGTCCGGACAGTTCGATATGGGCCGGACTGATGGGTCATGAAGATGAAACAGAAGACTATCCCCCGTGTCCGGGTAGGACTCCCATATGCGTGGGTGGCAAGTTTGGTGTCCGGATGTGTTATTTCCTTCCTCTGCAAACCGACTCTGTACAACCCTAGGCCCCTCCAGCGTGTATATAAACCGGGGGGTTTAGTCTGTAGAGGCTATCAGAATAATCATAGGCTAGACAGCTAGGGTTTAGCCATTACGATCTCGAGGTAGATCAACTCTTGTAACCCCTATACTCATCGAATACAATCAAGCAGGACGTAGGGTTTTACCTCCATTAAGAGGGCCCGAAACTGGGTAAACATCGTGTCCCCATTGTCCATTGTTACCATCGATCCTTAGACACACAGCTTGGGACCCCCTACCCGAGATCTGCCGAATTTGACACCGACATTGGTGCTTTCATTGAGAGTTCCATTGTGTTGTCGACAGAAGAATCGATGGCTCGCCTCGTTGTCGATAACGATGCTGCTTCTGGGGAGACTTTTCTCCCTGGTCAACTCTTTGTGTTTGGCGGCTTCATGCTACGTGCCAACTCGACCGGCCACCTTGAGCAAGTCGACAGCTACGCCCCTGGTCACCAGATCAGGTTCGGAAGTTTGAACTACATCGCCGATATCCGAGGAGATCTAATCTTCGAGGGGTTCACAGCCCTGGTCGCCGCTCCCCACCCATACAAAGAAGGCCCTTTGGATCCAGTATTTGATCCCGTCTAGGGATCGACTATCATGCCCACCCTAGCCTTAGATCCGGAGCGGAAAACTTCGTTTGAAGACGGGGGGGGGGGGGGGGGAGGGGGGTGAACCCCGCTAGACTCTCTCCCATTACGGAGCTTCTAGCCGGAGACCCAGATGCAACCATGCCATCGGCGGACCCGGAGTCAAACGGGACTTTCCCTATCATCGGGAAGCCGGATTCACCTCTGGTGGTCAACTCCGAACCCTCGAGGTCTGCGTCTACCAGGCTCGGTCAAGTGGTTATTACCGAACCTAGCTCCGCAGATCCTCAGACGCCTATCCAGCTTTCACTCTTAAACGAAATACTGGACCTAATGCAATCTCTCGCCATCACGGAAGTATCACCTCCGAACTACGCCCAGCTTGAACTGGGGGCTGAGAGTAGGGAATTTTGCGTCCCACCCACGACCCACTTAATAGCCACTGTCGAGGATTTAACCGACATGCTAGATTACGCCTCTGAAGAAATCGATGGCATGGATGACGATGTCGAAGTTGAACCAGGCCAAAACCCGCCCATCACTGGGCGTTGGATGGCCACTTCTACTTATGATGTATACATGGTGGACACACCTGAAAAGAAGGACGACGATGGCACTCAAGATCCAGATGAGGAGAAGCCCGTCGACGAACCACCAAAACGCCGGCGTCAGCGGCGCCGCTCACAATCGCGTCGGGCAAGGGAAAGCAATACCGGCACCGGAGATAATGACACTCCGGACATCGTCGAAGACTCCGACCGCCCCGCTGAGCCTGCGTTCGAGCAGGATGAGAGGGAAGAGGGTCAAGTCAACCCCGACGAAATTGCCGATCACGGGGATTCGGAAGATAGTAACTACTTACCTATCTCCGAAGAGGATATTAGCCTCGGTGACGAAGATTTCATCGTCCCAGAGGAACCCCTCGAACAAGAACACTTCAAGCGACGGCTGATCGCCACTGCATGGAGCCTGAAAAGGAAACAGCAGCAGATTCAAGCCGAACAGGATACGCTCAACGATAGATGGACTAAAGTCCTGGCCGCCGAAGAGGGATACAGCTTTGAGCGCCAAACAAAGAGCTATCCTAAGCACAGGCTACTGCCACAATTTGACGAGGAAGCCTTTGAGCTAATATCGTCAAAATACAATCATGCCGATCAACCGGACCGACCACCACGTGGACGGGACAAAACGGCCAATTATGCCGAACATCAGCCTGTGCCCCCTCGTAATAGAGGCAAGGAAGCAGCAGCTCCGCGCTACACGTACGACCTAAGTCAGGACCTGACCAATAGAGCCGGCCAGACCAGATCCATCTATGGATCAAGAGGACGTGCCCCCACATGAGATGACGGCCATCAAGCCTGGCATGACAAACCTAACCAAGTCCGGGGTCAGCACCGAACACAGATGTCATCCGAACTCCGTTGCGATGTCGCCCGGTACAGAGGTGCCGCACACCCCATGTGCTTTACCGATGAGGTAATGCAACACCAATTTCTGGAAGGGTTTAAACCCGTGAACATCGAGCAATACGATGGAATGACGGATCCCACCGTATGGATTGAAGATTTTCTTCTCCACATTCACATGGCTCGCGGAGATGATCTCCACGCCATTAAATACCTTCCTCTAAAGCTGAAAGGACCAGCTCGGCACTGGTTGAATAGCCTCCCAGATAACTCCATTGGAAGTTGGGAAGACTTAGAGGATGCTTTTCGGGACAACTTTCAGGGCACTTATGTCCGGCCACCGGATGCTGATGACTTGAGTCACATAGTCCAGCAACCTGGAGAGTCAGCTCGCAAACTTTGGAATCGGTTCTTAATTAAAAAGAACCAAATCATGGACTGTCCGGACGCTGAAGCCCTAGCGGCATTTAAGCACAGCGTCCGTGACGAATGGCTCGCCCGACACCTCGGTCAGGAAAAGCCAAAGACTATGGCAGCCCTTACTGCACTCATGACCCGCTTCTGCGCGGGCGAAGATAGCTGGCTGGCTCGTAGAAGCAATAGTACCAGCGACCCCAGCACCTCTGAGGCCAGGGATGGCAATGGAAGGCCACGACACAGCAAAAACAAGCATCGGAATAACAACGAAGAAACAGAGGATACGACAGTAAACGCCGGATTCAGTGGCTCTAAATCCGGTCAGCGGAAGAAGCCATTCAAAGGTAATAGGGACAGTCCATCCAACCTGGACAAAATATTAGAGCGACCTTGCCAGATTCATGGCACCCCTGATAAGCTTGCCAACCACACCAACAGAAACTGCTGGGTTTTTAAACAGGCCGGTAAATTACATGCCGAACATAAGGGGAAAGGACCTCAAAGCGAGGACGATGATGAACCTCGCCCGCCGAACACCGGGGGACAGAAACAATTCCCCCCCGAGGTGAAAATGGTGAACATGATCTATGTCACCCACATCCCCAAGAGGGAGCGCAAACACGCGTTAAGGGACGTCTATGCCATAGAGCCTGTCGCCCCAAAATTCAATCCATGGTCGGCTTGTCCGATCACCTTTGATCGCAGGGACCACCCAACCAGTATCCGTCACGGAGGTTCGGCGGCCCTGGTACTCGATCCTATCATTGACGGATACCATCTTACTAGAGTCCTTATGGACGGCGGCAGCAACCTCAACTTGCTCTACCAGGATACTGTCCGTAAGATGGGTATCGACCCGTCAAGAATCAAACCTAGCAACAGTACCTTTAAAGGAGTGATACCTGGCGTGGAGGCCCGCTGCACGGACTCCTTAACACTGGAAGTCGTATTCGGCTCTCCAGATAACTTCCGAAGCGAAGACTTGATCTTCGACATCGTCCCTTTTCGCAGTGGTTATCATGCACTGCTTGGACGAATGGCCTTCGCCCGCTTTAATGCGGTCCCGCACTATGCTTATCTGAAGCACAAAATGCCTGGACCTCATGGCATCATCACAATAAATGGGAATATGGAGCGCTCCCTCCGTACTGAGGAGCATACTGCGGCCCTAGCAGCCGAAGTACAGGGCGACCTCATCAAGCCGGACAACCCATCGGTCATCAAGACTCACGACTCTGCTAAGCGAGTCCGATTCGCACTACAATGCGATAGCCCGGTGGAGCCAGAGCTTAAATAGCAGTTTAGCCTCCACCGACCGCCCCATAAGGTTGCGGCATACGTACCGCGCGTACATAACTACGCACTTAAAATACCTTGGGCAGCGCCGGAGGCACACTGCGGAAAAGGTCCATAGTACAGTTTGACCCTATTCGGACCTCGACTATTTTTTCCACTATAGGTTCGTTAAAAAACCTAGCTGATCTACGGAGGCTCTTTTCCAGGTCCCTCTTTCTTACAGATGACCATCACCTCCTCCTCTTAAAGGATTTCCCACCAAGGAGAAACGGCGCAGACGTGCGGCAGGGCACCATTGGGATCTTCAAACCACTACTTTTAGGCCCTGTGTAAACCTTTTCCTTGTGTAAACTTTTGGCATGTAAAATAGCCTCGATATTTATGGCATTATCTATAATAACACGGCTCGATGTACTCATCAGGGTATAAAGGAAGCAGTTGATCATCACTTTTGTTTGGCACTCATTTATTTTTGTCATCTGTATGCCCTCCCTACTTCAAACTGCCACACGTGCTTTAGTCCGGCCTTAACACCGGGGGTTGTATTCGGTCCTGCACATTTCAAAGTCCGAACACCTATAGGGCACTCTTTGGCGTCCCGGATATTGCATTATATGCATCGGCTCCGAATCATGTCTTTGGTCTATAGTTGGGTTGCCCGGCTCCTGTGCTTACCACCTTACGTTCTGCTTGTTCGGCTAAGGTAGTAAAGGGAGAACTACTGCGATTGTATTTCTGGTTCGTCCGGTCAAGTACCTCAGTAGAGAAAGCCGAAAACTGACTGTCATGATAAGCGCGAGCTGGTCGGCGATTCGGTGACTTAGTATTATACTACAAATCTTTAGCGATTCACTCCGTGTTATACGAGGGGCTGGTCTTCGTCCAGCCGCGTGGAAAAGGCACCGTAGTCCGGATAGCCGCACACGCACCAGGGGCTAGTACTTAGCTCCACAATCAAACTCCTATGGCTAAGTGAAAGTAATAAAGCCGCATAGTCTGATTGCCTGGTTCACCGACCAAGACGTTGGATAAAGTGTGGTCACGCGTTACGCCGAACACCCCTGTAGCATCTACATGGGGGCTGAAGCCGACGACTGGCAACTTTCAAAAATAAAACAATAAACGGCCGCACAGGAGGAAAAATTGCTTGAAACAAAAGGCGCAAACATAGATATATAAACAACATGGGTTCATCACATTGTTTGTACAACCCGAACACACTCAATCAAATATTACGTCCTTAGAGCATTGACCCTCTATCACTCGGGCTCCTTCTAGGATGTCATTGAAGTACCTCTCCGGCTTCCGGTGATCTTTGCCTTCGGGCGGGCCTGCGGTTGCCACTTTGGTGGCCTTCATCTTTGCCCATTGCGTCTTGACACGGGCGAAGGCCATCCGGGCACCCTCTATGCAGGCCGAGCGCTTCAATGCATCAATCCGAGGCCGTGCATCAACAAGCCGCTTCACCAAACCGAAGTAGCTACTAGGGATTGGCTCGGCCGGCCAGAGCTGGACTATTAGGTCCTTCATGGCCAAACCTGCCACCCTATGCAACTCCGTCAGCTGCTTCAGCTGGTCGTTCAGAGGCGTCGGGTGTTACGGCGCGAGAAATTGCGACCAGAACAGCTTCTCGGTCGAGTTCCCCTCCTGGGCTCGGAAGAACTGTGCGGCATCGGCGGCACTCCTCGGAAGATCCACAAACGCGCCTGGAGAACTCCATACTTGGGTGAGCAAAGCAAACCTCTGACCTCCAAAGATACTCTGCAAAAGAAAGGCCTTACCAGCTGCTATCTGCCTCGCCTGATGGATCTCTTCACGAGCACTCCAGGACTTGATCCGCGCCTCTTTGGCATCATGGAGAGCCTTGGCGAGCTCGGTCGACTGGTTCGAAGTCTTCTGCTCCAAAGTTTCGCATTTGCTGATGGCATCCTTCAGCTCCTGCTCTACTTCGGCCACCCGAGCTTCATGTTGGCGGCGGGCATCTTGCTCGGTCTTCAGTTCGGCAGCCGCCTTGTCAGCGGCTGCCTTATTCGCCTCCACCTCTTTTTTGGCCTGGGCAAGGGCGCCTTTGAGGGTCTCGACCTCGGCTGCGCCAACTGTGATTATAATCAAGGCATTCCATGAGTTAATCTCTAAATATACATATCACTTCTGATAACAACATAAACTTTTAACATTATACGCATAGCTTGCGTCTCATCGAACCGCTTATTAATGCGGTCGATTTCCTCATTGGCCACCTGAAGCTTCCGATTGAGTTCGGAAACTTCTGCGGCCTGGGCGGTTGCCGCCAACAGGGAAGCCTGTTATAATAACAGCACAGCAGGTTAACTCTCCCGAATACTATATGGATCCTCTGTCCGGTTTCTTTTAACCGAACAGAGCCTCTGGGGCTACTGTCTGTACACAGGTATATTCCTCTATATGAAAAGTTTTTAGAACATTACGTCGCATACCTCAAAGCTTGTCAGTAGGCTGGTGAAGGCTTCGTTCAGTCTGCTCTTAGCAGACTAAACCTTCTCCACCACCGCACCCATCAAGATGCGGTGCTCCTCCACGATGGAAGCACACTGCAGTGCTTCCTCCAGAGCGTTGGGCGCCTCCGGATTAGTGGAGGTCGCCGATGGAGCTGATGCTCCTCCCCTCTCTTTCAAAGGGGGCTGCTTATCCAATCCCGGAGCCGCGTTGGTCTCTGGAATGGTGTTCGGCTGGGGCCCGGATTGTTGGGGGTCCCCACCTTCGGTTGTCATAGGGGTCGCCTCCCCTAGGTCTTCGGCGACCGAGGTATTAACCTCGGGCGCTTTCTCGACGGCCTCGTTCGCCCTCCCTCTGCCAGGAGAGGTCCTTCTGGACGACACCTCGGTGTCCTCCATGGTGATAGGCGAGGGGGCTCGCGGCGGCGTGTCAATCTCTGCCATTTCGGGTGGCAGAGAGTTCCCCTCCGATAATGGGGTTTGCGGAAGCTCACGGGGAGGGCTGAAAGGCGAATAACAAAAATAACTTATACAATAACATCAAGTAGACCGAAGATAAATGAGTAAGTTTCTGAATACTTATGATTCGGCCAGGGGCTTCACCCTGGGAGGTCTCTTGGGGACTAGTTCGGACTCTGAGTCCGAACTATCCGGGAGGGTCACCTTCCCTCTCTTGGGCGCCTCGCCCTCCGGGTCTTCGGAGGCCACCCTCTTCTTCTTCTTCTTCTTCTTCTTCTTCTTCTTCTTCTTCTTCTTTCCTTTATGAGGGGAGTTGCTTTCCACCTCCTCCTCCTCTTCTTCCTCGTCTTCTTCATGGGAAGAGAGGGCTTCGGTCTCTCCGGACGCTGCGTCCGAAGGACCTTTGCGGCGGGGGCCGCCCTTGGCTCCTTGCCCTTCTTCTTCTTGGCCTTCTTCTCCGGCGCCTGATAGGGCGCCGGGACCAGCATCTCCGTTAGCTGGGGTGTGGCCAGGTTCTCAGGCAGCGGTGCCGAACAATTGATCCGCTCCGCCTTTGTCGTCCAGCCCTATACGGAAGGCAGGCGAGGTAATCTACATTATATCTGAAGTATTGACCGGATAAGTCTTTGGAAAAGTTATGCTTACCGCTGAGGCCGGGTTCTCGATGTCGAGTCCGATGTCCTCGGTCTTCTTCGGCCACATTTTCTGGGCCTTGAAGAGCTGCTTCCATATGTCTTCGTGCGTGGTGCCGAAGAAGCGCTTCAGGGTCCGTGGCTCCTCCGGATTGAACTCCCACATGGGGGAGGCTCGGAGTTGGCAGGGAAGAGTGCGGCGGAAGAGCATCACCTGAATCACGTTTGTGAGACCGGTGTTTGCACCTAACATGTTGGAGATGCGCTTTTGTAGCATCTGCACCTCCGGTTTGGACCCCCAATCAAGGCCCTTGGCGGTCCATGAGGTGAATCTCGTGGGGGGTCCGGATCTGAAGTCAGGCGTGGCCGCCTAGTTGGCGTCGCGGGGTTCGGTGATGTAGAACCACTCCTGTTGCCACACCTTGACTGTCTCCACAAATGCCCCTTTGGGCCAGACGGCATTGGGGAGCTTGCTTACCATGGCCCCGCCACAGTCCGCATGCTGTCCGTCAACCACCTTCGGCTTCAGATTGAAGACCTTGAGCCACAATCCGAAGTGTGGGGGGGATGCGGAGAAGAGCCTCGCACACGACGATGAACGCTGATATGTGGATGAAGGAATTTGGGGCTAGATCGTGGAAATCTAACACGTAGTAGAACATGAGGCCTCGAACGAAGGGGTGGAGGGGAAACCCTAGCCCTCGGAGGAAATGGGGGATGAACACGACCCTCTCACCAGGCTCCAGAGTAGGGATAACCTGATCTTTGTCAGGGAGCCTATGCGCGATATCCGCGGACAGATAGCCCGTGCTCCGGAGATCCTTGATGTCCTTCTCGGTGACGGAGGAGGCTTCCCACTTGCCCTTGGAACCGGACCCGGCCATTGTTGGGGAGGGTGGCAGCGGTGGGAAAGATCAAAGTTGTGGGTGCTAGAGCTTGGAGGTTGGAAGACAGGAGCTAGAAGAAGGTGTGGGGAAAAAGGAGGGATCTTTATCCTCTTGTAGACGGTGAAAATACCAAACGTCCCCTTCTCAAGCCATAAACCTCGCATGTTTCCAACGAGATCATGCGTAAGGCGCGGTTGGGTTACCCAAACCACATTGCTGAGAATCCCGTAATGGACGGGCATGATCTCTGTTTTGACGGGACGTGCCAATGAGGGCTAGGCCTTGAAACACGAAACGGGAGGCGTGAAAATGGTTCGAAATGTTGAAGAGTCAAGTGTGACGCTTCACCGAAAAAGTTGTCAGTAAAAGACACTGTTCCTATTTTGACATCTTGCCTTCGTGGCTAAGGGTTGTATTAATTGTGCAGAGCCGGATACAGTTCCTCTATGCAGGAAGCTGACTTAAAGTATTCAGGAGAAGGAACCCGCCTTGCAATGCCGAACATAATCCGCGTGCCGAACACATGATCATCGAAGACTGGTTCAGGGGCTACTGAGGGAGTCCTGGATTAGGGGGTCCTCGGGTGTCCGGACAGTTCGATATGGGCCGGACTGATGGGCCATGAAGATAAAACAGAAAACTATCCCCCGTGTCCGGGTAGGACTCCCATATGCGTGGGTGGCAAGTTTGGTGTCTGGATGTGTTATTTCCTTCCTTTGCAAACTGACTCTGTACAACCCTAGGCCCCTCCGATGTGTATATAAACTGGGGGGTTTAGTCTGTAGAGGCTATCAGAATAATCATAGGCTAGATAGCTAGGGTTTAGCCATTACGATCTCGAGGTAGATCAACTCTTGTAACCCCTATACTCATCGAATACAATCAAGCAGGACGTAGGGTTTTACATCCATTAAGAGGGCCCAAACCTGGGTAAACATCGTGTCCCCATTGTCCATTGTTACCATCGATCCTTAGACACACAGCTTGGGACCCCTTACCCGAGATCTGCCGGTTTTGACATCGACACCAGCCGGTTGGGGGTGGATGAACAGGACCCCGTGGAGGCTGGTTGAACTGAAGCCGGTGGAGGCTAGATGAACAGTGTCTAGTGGAGGCTGGAGGCTGTGGATGAACAGTAGCAGGTGGAGGCTGGAGGAAGTCGACGGTGGATGAACAGTAGCCCGTGGAGTCCCGTTTTGCGGTACGCCACACCCCTCCTGATGAACAGGACCTCGTTTCGACTATAGGCGGTCGAAGAGAAGTCCGTTTCCTCCATTTTGCGGTACGCCACACCACTCCCGATCAACAGGACCCCGTTTCGACCGTAGGAGCTCGAACAGAAGTCCGTTTCCACCGTTTTGCGGTACACCAGACCCTTCCCGATGAACAGGACCCCGTTTCGACCATACGCGGTCGAACAGAAGGCCCGTTTCCTCCATTCTACGGTACGCCAGACCTCGTTTCAGCTGTTCCGTCCAAGCCGGTTGGCTCCCGATGAACAGGACGTGTTCTGACCCAGTGGCTTCGCTCCCGATGAACAGGACGCGTTCCGACCCAGTCACTTGGCTCTCGGTGAAGACGACGCTATTTTCTCCATTCCGACCCAGCCGGTTAGCTGCCGATGAATAGGACGACGTCGCTGCCGTCCGTTGCCTCTCCATGTACACGAGCCCTGGCCGTACATATGCGCGAGTACGCGTTCGAGACCCCTCCCTTATGTACGTACGTAGCCATATTTAATTTCTTGCAGCGTGGCTGTACGTACGTGTACACGATATATATAGATGGGACTGCGTGACATGCTACGTCCGCGCCTCTACTATGACACGTGCATCTCCTTACTCAGACACGGTTCATCGCTGCAGAGAGACCGATCGACCAGTATGTACGTACACGTTCGCGACCAGACAGACAACCCGACGTACGGTTCGACCCGGTGGGTCCCAGCTGTCAGGGAGGATAAGGAGGCACTTCCTTCCCTGCGAAGATATAGCTGGTGGGTCCTAGCTGTCAGGGGGAAGAATCATTTTTTTGCCCGTAATATGGATGCACTTCCTTACGTACGAAGATGTAGCTGGTGGGTCCCAGCTGTCAGGGGGAAAACTTTTTTTCAAGGCCCTTTCGGTAGGTCCCGCTGTCAGGTGAAGGAATCATTATTTTGCGCGTAATAAGGAGGCACTTCCTTGTTGCGGCCGTGGACCCAGCTGTCAGCCTCTTCATGTACAGTCCTCTTCCGATGGAAGGCGTTCCTTGACCACGTTGACCACGCCGCGCCGAGAGCAGGTGGTGGACGACGGCGAGGCCTAAGATGGGAATGATCTGGAGTCATGGAACAAGGGGCAGTGGAGTCCCTGGCGGAGGGGAGTACAAGGGACTGGTTCGGCTACCGAGTGAGGCTGCCTTCGCTGGAGAATAACATAAGGTGTGGGTGACTACAGGTATGACCTGGCCACCGTTGGGAGTAGGCTGGGGCGGCGAGGCCTGCGTGGCAGCACAGCCGGCCACGGGAGGCAGATGCAGGCGCTCCAGCCGGCGATGGTTTTGGCGGCTGGAGCAAGAGCAACTAGATCAGAGAGTGAAGAAGCAGGATCGCCGTTGGATGTCAATCCAACGACTACAGATGTCAGAATAATTTGGTGACTTTTTGTTTTAGACCATTAAATCATTTTGTTCACTAAATGGACAACACCTTGCACATGCTTCGTCTAGTGGGCCAACAAAGTCAGCTTCGAAAGCTATGGCGGAATGCAGCCCATTTATTTAGGTTTTACAGCCCATTTCATTTTATTCGCCAATACATCTATTTCCTGGGCTTTGACTCAAAAAATAATCTATTTCCTGGGCTGGGTAAAAATAATAATAGCTAATTTACTATTTATGATAATTGTTTCTGAAAAAAATACTATTTATGATAATTTACAACGCATTTGATTATTTATTCGAATACACCTATTTACTGAGCCGGGTCAAAAATAATATTGCGTACATGCAGCGCATTTATCATTTCTGATAATTTACAAGCCATTTGATTTTAGTAGAAATGGACCCATTTTCTGGAATGGGTGAAAAAACAATGATGGTCTGGACTGAGCATTCCGTATAAAAAAATATTGAGATATGAATATTATTAAAAAATTAAGTTGGGCCTGGTAATCTTATTATATAAAAAATGAACTGGGTTGTGCATTTTATTAAAAGAAACATAGGCTAGAGTGCGCTTATTTTAGGATATTGTGTACAACTGTCGGCCCAGTTGCATTGCTGATGTTAAAAAAACGCATGTGTAGTACAGTACAACTTTACATGGCTACTCAGCCCACATTCAATGACGCCGGAAAGGCCCAAACAAGGCTTCTGTACAACTTTTTGAAGTCACTGAGCTCAATTAATAACTTAAGAATAAAGTTGGAGTATAGTGGAACCTAATTAAAAGCTGTCACAAGTGAAGAAATAATTCAACGGATCCCACTTGTGTGTGTGTGTGAGAGAGAGAGAGAGAGAGAGACCCATCGGTCGATGCTCGTAAATACATATTTCAGCCATATGCATTGCTAATGCTCAGTAAAAACTTATATAGTTGACACAATCATATAGAACATCATAGCACACTGAACTTGCATACAAAAATTTCACGCAGGCAGCACAATCAGGGTGGAAGCAGTGGATCGCTACGGGTAGGGCTATGTTGAAACCAACGAACTCGTACATAACGGTTCATCGTCTTTATCAATGACGGGGAAATATCTTGAATGCTGTGCAAAGAAAACAGACAGACAACACAATAAGTTCTGCTAGCACATTAAATTGACGTACAACCCTTTCTAAAAAAAAGTTCAGGTACAAAAATAGAACATGTCACAATCAAATGTACTGGCACATTAGTGCTTCACACCGATAGCTTGGATTTAACTAGTATCTGAGAAGATTCAGTTGTTACCTCAAATTAGAGCACATCCAGGCAGCCAGCCCTGCCTCTTCTCCCAAAGAAGCAGTGGCCTCCGCCGTGTGATGGAGTAGGCCCTGTGCCATCCATCGTTCCGAGCAACACGGGGAAAGTCTGACGTTGACTCCTGTAATGGACGTCGTCGACGGACCCTGGCACCAGCGGTGGCGGCAGGACTTCGATTGATGGATTGACCACTTCTTCGACATGCACGAACACTCGATACAGGTACAGCCCTAACATAGTCCGCGGCGGCCTTGGTGGCGACGAATAGTACAACCCCGGCTCCTGCACCGGTATCTCAACACCAATCACCTTCGGTATGGTCGACGGCTTCTTCATCCATGCCATAACCGTCAGAGCCTAGCTGTCTGGAGGAACAAACACACTTACGAGCTCACCTCCAAGGTTGTTGATAAGCTCATTCATGGACTCGCTGTTCCAAGCACGTCGAGGCATGCCGTGGAAGGTAAGCTTTGTTAAAAAATCAAGCTCAGAGGGCACCGAGCCCCATCCTGGGTGCCACCGATCAAAGCTCGCCAGCGCGCCATCGCAGAACAAACACCGGGAAGATTCGAACACACGACTGCAGTTGAAAGTTGTCCGGAACCTGACAAAGAAATCAGCCGGTGGCGGACAGACTTCGACGAGCAAGTCACTTATTTGGATGCCGTGCGCAATGCCAAGAGCTTTGACAAGGTCATCCGGCGAGACAGGAGGCCGGTCGCCGTTGATGGTTACCATCAGCACTTTGCCGGCAAACTGGTCATCAAGCGCCGCCATGCCACTGTTGGAAATATGCCCTAGAGACAATAATAAAATGGTTATTATTATATTTCCTTGTTCATGATAATTGTCTATTGTTCATGCTATAATTGTATTAACCGGAAACCGTAATACATGTGTGAATACATAGACCACTCAATGTCCCTAGTGAGCCTCTAGTTGACTAGCTCGTTGATCAATAGATGGTTGTGGTTTCCTGACCATGGACATTGGATGTCGTTGATAACGGGATCACATCATTATGAGAATGATGTGATGGACAAGACCCAATCCTAAGCATAGCACAAGATCGTGTAGTTTGTTAGCTAGAGCTTTTCTAATGTCAAGTATCATTTCCTTAGACCATGAGATTGTGAAACTCCTGGATACTGTAGGAATACTTTGGGTGTATCAAACGTCACAACGTAACTGGGTGACCATAAAGGTGCACTACAGGTATCTCTGAAAGTGTCTGTTGGGTTGGCACGAATCGAGACTGGGATTTGTCACTCCGTATGACGGAGAGGTATCTCTGGGCCCACTCGGTAATGCATCATCATAATGAGCTCAATGTGACTAAGGAGTTAGCCAGGGGATCATGCGTTACGGAATGAGTAAAGAGACTTGCCGGTAACAAGATTGAACAAGGTATAGGGATACCGACGATCGAATCTCGGGCAAGTAACATACCGATGGACAAAGGGAATTGTATACGGGATTGATTGAATCCCCGACATCGTGGTTCATCCGATGAGATCATCATGGAACATGTGGGAGCCAATATGGGTATCCAGATCCCGCTATTGGTTATTGGCCGGAGAGGTGTCTCGGTCATGTCTGCATGGTTCCCGAACCCGTAGGGTCTACACACTTAAGGTTCCGTGACGCTAGAGTTGTTATGGGAAATTGTATGTGGTTACCGAAAGTTGTTCGGAGTCTCGGATGAGATCCTGGACGTCACAAGGAGTTCCGGAATGGTCCGGAGGTAAAGATTTATATATGGGAAGTCCTATTTTGGCCACCAGAAAATGTTCGGGATTTTTCGGTATTGTACCGGGAAGGTTCTAGAAGGTTCTGGAGTAGGGCCCACCTGCATGGGGGACCCACATGAACGTGGGTATTGGGGGCAAGGCCCCACACCCCTGGTCAAGGCGCACCAAGATCCCCCTTAGAAGGAATAAGATCATATCCCGAAGGGATAAGATCAAGATCCCTAAAAAGGGGGGATAACAATCGGTGGGGAAGGGAAAGGATGGGATTTCTTTCCTCCCACCTTTGCCAACGCCCCAATGGACTTGGAGGGCAAGAAACCAGCCCCCTCCACCCCTATATATAGTGGGGAGGTGCATGGGAGCTACAACCCTTCCCCTGGCGCAGCCCTTCCCCCCTCCAACTCCTCCTCCTCCTCCGTAGTGCTTGGCGAAGCCCTGCCGGAGAACCGCAAGCTCCACCACCACGCCGTCGTGCTGTCAGAGTTCTCCCTCAACTTCTCCTCTCCCCTTGCTAGATCAAGAAGGAGGAGACGTCCCCGGGCTGTACGTGTGTTGAACGCGGAGGCACCGTCCGTTCGGTGCTTGGATCGGATCTTCCGCGATTTGAATCGCCGTGAGTACGACTCCATTAACCGCGTTCTTGTAACGCTTCCGCTTAGCGATCTTCAAGGGTATGAAGATGCACTCCCTCTTACTTGTTGCTAGCATCTCCTAGATTGATCTTGGTGACACGTAGGAAAATTCTGAATTATTACTACGTTCCCAACAGTGGCATCATGAGCTAGGTCTATGCGTAGATTCTATGCACGAGTAGAACACAAGTAGTTGTGGGCGATGATTTGTTCAATTTGCTTACCATTACTAGTCCTATCTTGATTCGGCAGCATTGTGGGATGAAGCGGCCCGGACCGACCTTACACGTACGCTTACGTGAGACAGGTTCCACCGACTGACATGCACTTGTTGCATAAGGTGGCTAGCGGGTGTCTGTCTCTCCCACTTTAGTCGGATCGGATTCGATGAAGAGGGTCCTTATGAAGGGTAAATAGCAATTGGCATATCACCATTGTGGCTTTTGCGTAGGTAAGAAACGTTCTTGCTAGAAACCCATAGCAGCCACATAAAACATGCAACAACAATTAGAGGACGTCTAACTTGTTTTTGCAGGGTATGCTATGTGATGTGATATGGCCAAAAGGATGTGATGAATTATATATGTGATGTATGAGATTGATCATGTTCTTGTAATAGGAATCACGACTTGCATGTCGATGAGTATGACAACCGGCAGGAGCCATAGGAGTTGTCTTAATTTATTGTATGACCTGCGTGTCAATGAAAACGCCATGTAATTACTTTACTTTATTGCTAACCGTTAGCCATAGTAGTAGAAGTAATAGTTGGCGAGACAACTTCATGAAGACACGATGATGGAGATCATGGTGTCATGCCGGTGACGATGGTGATCATGCCGCGCCTCGAAGATGGAGATCAAAAGCGCAAGATGATATTGGCCATATCATGTCACTTTATGATTTGCATGTGATGTTTATCATGTTTACATCTTATTTGCTTAGAACGACGGTAGCATAAATAAGATGATCCCTCACTAAAAATTTCAAGAAATGTGTTCCCCCTAAGTGTGCACCGTTGCGAAGGTTCGTTGTTTCGAAGCACCACGTGATGATCGGGTGTGATAGATTCTAACGTTCGCATACAACGGGTGTAAGCCAGATTTACACATGCGAAACACTTAGGTTGACTTGACGAGCCTAGCATGTACAGACATGGCCTCGGAACATAAGAGACCGAAAGGTCGAACATGAGTCGTATAGTAGATGCGATCAACATGGAGATGTTCACCATTGATGACTAGTCTGTCTCACGTGATGATCGGACACGGCCTAGTCGATATGGATCATGTATCACTTAGATGACTAGAGGGATGTCTATCTGAGTGGGAGTTCATTAAATAATTTGAACTCATTATCATGAACATAGTCAAAGTGTCTTTGCAAATTATGTTGTAGATAGCTCGCGCTGTAGCTCCCCTGTTTTATTGATACGTTCCTAGAGAAAAGTAAGTTGAAAGATGATGGTAGCAATAATGCGGACTGGGTCCGTGATCTGAGGATTGTCCTCATTGCTGCACAGAAGGCTTATGTCCTTAATGCACCGCTCGATGCGCCACCCCCTCAAGCGTTGTCTGTAGATGTTTTGAACATCTGACAGGCACATTCTGATGACTACTTGATAGTTCAGTGCGTCATGCATTACGGCTTAGAATTGAGGCTCCAAAATGTTTTGAATGTCACGGAACATATGAGATGTCCTAAGAGCTAAAATTGGGATCTCAGGCTCATGCCCGCGTTGAGAGGTATGAGACCTCCAACAAGATTCTTTGCCTGCAAGATGAAGGAGAATAGCTCAATCAGTGAGCATGTGCTCAGATTGTCTGGGTACTACGATCACTTGAATCGAGTGGGAGTTAATCTTCCAGATAAGATAGTGATTAATATAGTTATCCAAGTCACCGCCACCTAGCTACTAGAGCTTCGTGATGAACTATAACATGCCAGGGATGGATAAGATGATCCCTGAGCTGTTCACGATGTTTGACACCGCGAAGGTAGAATCAAGAAGGAGCATCAAGTGTTGATGGTTAGTAAAACCACTAGTTTCACAAAGGGCAAGGGCAAGAAGGGAAACTCATGGATGGCAAGTCAGTTGCTGCTCCAGTGAAGAAACCCAAGGTTGAACCCAAACCTGAGACTAGGTGCTTCTGTTATGAGGAGAACGGTCGCTGAAGCGGAACAACCCTAGATACTTGGTAGATAAGAAAGCTGGCAACGTCGACAGAAGTATATTTGATATATGTGTTATTGATGTGTACCTTGCTAGTACTCCTAGTAGCACCTGGGTATTGGATACTGGTTCGGTTGCTGAATGTTAGTAACTCGAAATAAAAGCTATGGAATAAACGGAGGCTAGCTAAGGGTGAGGTGACGATGTGTGTTGGAAGTGTTTCCAAGGTTGATGTGATCACCATCGCACACTCTCTCGGGATTAGGGATGAACCTAAATAAATGTTATTTGGTGTTTGTGTTGAGCATGAACGTGATTAGATCGTGTTTATTGCAATACGGTTATTCATTTAAGTTAGAGAATAATGGTTATTCTGTTTACAAGAATAATACCTTCAATGGTCATGCACCCAATGTGAATGGTTTATTGAATCTCGATCGTAGTAATACACATGTTCATAAAAGATGCAAAATTAATAATGATAGTACCACATACTTATGGCACTGCCGCTAAAGGTCATATTGGTGTAAAGCGCATGAAGAAACTCCATGCTGATGGATCTTTGGACTCACTCGATTTCGAATCGGTTGCGACATGCGTACCATGCCTCTTAGGCAAGATGACTGAGACCCCATTTCCGGTATGATGGAGCGGGCTAGTAACTTATTGGAGATAATACATGTTGATGTATGCGGTCCAATGAGTGTTGTAGCATGCAGTGGATATCGTTATTTTCTCACCTTCACTGATGATTTGAGTGGATATGAGTATATTTACTTAATGAAACACAAGTCTAAAACGTTTGAAAAGTTCAAACAAATTCAGAGTGAAGTCTAAGATCATCGTGACAAGAAGATAAAAATGTCTACGATATGATCGTGGAGGTGAATATCTGAGTTACAAGTTTTGTATACAACTTAAGACAATGTGAAAGTTGTTTCACAACTCACGCCACCTGGAACACCATAGTGTGATGGTGTGTCCGAACATCGTAGTCGTACTCTATTGGATATGGTGTGTACTATGATGTCTCTTATCGATTTGCCACTATCGTTTTGGGGTTAAGCATTAGAGACAACTACATTCACTTTAAATAGGGCACCATCTAATTCTGTTGAGATGACACCGTATGGTTTGGCAGAAACCTAAGCTGTCATTTCTCAGAGTTTGGGAATACGACACCTATGTCTGATAAGCTCGAACCCAAAGCGGAAATGTGCATCTTCATAGAATACCCTAAGGAAACATTTTGGTATGCCTTCTATCTCAGATCCGAGGGCAAAGTATTTGTTGCTAAAAACGGGTCCTTTCTCGAGAAAAGGTTTCTCTCGAAAGAATTGAGTGGGAGGAAGATAGAACTTGATGAGGTTGTTGAACCTTTGTTTCAACTAAAGAGTAACGCATCATAGAAAGATGTTTCTGTGGAGCCTACGTCAGTTGAAGAGGAAGTTAATGGTGATGATCATGAAGCTTCGGATCAAGTTACTATCAAACTTTGTAGGTCGACAAAGACGCGTACTGCTCCTGAGTGGTACGGCAACCCTGTCTTGGAGGTCATGTTGTTGGACAACAATGAACCTACAAACTATGGAGAAGCGATGATGGGCCCAGATTCCAACAAATGGTTAGAGGCCATGAGATCCGAGAAAGGATCCATGTATGAAAACCAAGTATGGACTTTGGTAGACTTGCCCGTTGAATGGCAGGTCATTGAGTACAAATGGACCTTTAAGAAGAAGACAGACACTGATGGTAAATGTTACCATTTATAAAGCTCGACTTGCCGCAAACAAGTTTCTGACAAGTTCAAGGAGTTGACTACGATGAGACTTTCTCACCCGTAGCGATGCTAAAGTCTGTTGGAATTATGTTAGCAGTTGCTGCATTTTTCGATTATGAAATCTGGCAGATGGATTTCAAAACATCTTTCCCTTGAGGAAAGGTTGTATGTGATACAACCAGAAGGTTTTGTCGATCCTAAGGATGCTAAAAAGTATGCAAGCTCCAGCAATCCTTCGATGGACAGGAGCAAGCATCTCGGAGTTGGAATATACGCTTTGATGAGGTGATCAAAGTTTTTGAGTTTATACAAAGTTTATGAGAAACTCGTATTTACAAGAAAGTGAGTGGGAGCACTATAGAATTTCTGATGAGTATATGTGGATGACATATTGTTGATTGGAAATGATGTAGAATTTCTGGAAAGCATAAACGGTTGTTTGAAAGGAGTTTTTCAAAGGAAGACCTGGATAAAGCTACCTAATTGTTGGGCATCAAGATCTATAGAGATAGATCAAGATGCTTGATGAGACTTTCAATGAGTACATACCTAGACAAGATTTTGAAAGAGTTCAAAATTGATCAGTCAAAGAAGGAGTTCTTACCTGATTTGTAAGGTGTGGAGTTGAGTGAGACTCAAAGCTCGACCGCGGTGGATCAAAGAGATAGGACAAAGGTCGTCCCCTATGCTTTATCCATAGGCTCTGTATAATATGCCATGAGTCTGTCAAGGGGTACGAGAGTGATCCAGGAATGGATCACTGGACAACGGTCAAGATTATCCTTAGTAACTAGAGGACTAAGGAAATAGTTCTTTGTTATGGAGGTGATAAAGAGTTCGTCGTAAAGGGTTACGTCGATGCAAGCTTTAACACCAATCCGGATGACTCTGAGTAGCAATCCGGATATGTATAGTGGAGCAGCCATTTGGAATAGCTCCAAGTGGAGTGTGGTAGCAGTGTCTACAGTATGACATAGAGATTTGCAAAGTACACATGGATCTGAATGTCGCAGACCCGTTGACTAAAGACCTCTCTCACATGCAAAGCATGATCGAACCCCAGAACTCACTGGGTGTTAGATTCATAACAATGTAAATCACATGGTGATGTGAACTAGATTATTGACTCTAGTGCAAGTGGGAGACTGTTGGAAATATGCCCTAGAGACAATAATAAAATGGTTATTATTATATTTCCTTGTTCATGATAATTGTCTATTGTTCATTCTATAATTGTATTAACCGGAAACCGTAATACATGTGTGAATACATAAACCACTCCATGTCCCTAGTGAGCCTCTAGTTGACTAGCTCGTTGATCAATAGATGGTTGTGGTTTCCTGACCATGGACATTGGATGTCGTTGATAACGGGATCACATCATTATGAGAATGATGTGATGGACAAGACCCAATCCTAAGCATAGCATAAGATCATGTAGTTTGTTTGCTAGAGCTTTTCTAATGTCAAGTATCATTTCCTTAGACCATGAGATTGTGCAACTCCCGGATACTGTAGGAATGATTTGGGTGTATCAAACGTCACAACGTAACTGGGTGACCATAAAGGTGTACTACAGGTATCTCTGAAAGTGTCTGTTGGGTTGGCACGAATCGAGACTGGGATTTGTCACTCCGTATGACGGAGAGGTATCTCTGGGCCCACTCGGTAATGCATCATCATAATGAGCTCAATGTGACTAAGGAGTTAGCCACGGGATCATGCGTTACGGAATGAGTAAAGAGACTTGCTGGTAACGAGATTAAACAAGGTATAGGGATACCGACGATCGAATCCCGGGCAAGTAACATACCGATGGACAAAGGGAATTGTATACGGGATTGATTGAATCCCCGACATCGTGGTTCATCTGATGAGATCATCATGGAACATGTGGGAGCCAATATGGGTATCCAGATCCCGCTATTGGTTATTGGCCGGAGAGGTGTCTCGGTCATGTCTGCATGGTTCCCGAACCCGTAGGGTCTACACACTTAAGGTTCCGTGACGCTAGAGTTGTTATGGGAAATTGTATGTGGTTACCGAAAGTTGTTCGGAGTCTCGGATGAGATCCTGGACGTCACAAGGAGTTCCGGAATGGTCCGGAGGTAAAGATTTATATATGGGAAGTCCTATTTTGGCCACCGGAAAATGTTCGGGATTTTTCGGTATTGTACCGGGAAGGTTCTAGAAGGTTCCGGAGTGGGGCCCACCTGCATGGGGGACCCACATGAACGTGGGTAGTGGGGGCAAGGCCCCACACCCCTGGTCAAGGCGCACCAAGATCCCCCCTTAGAAGGAATAAGATCATATCCCGAAGGGATAAGATCAAGATCCCTAAAAAGGGGGGATAACAATCGGTGGGGAAGGGAAAGGATGGGATTTCTTTCCTCCCACCTTTGCCAACGCCCCAATGGACTTGGAGGGCAAGAAACCAGCCCCCTCCACCCCTATATATAGTGGGGAGGTGCATGGGAGCTACAACCCTTCCCCTGGCGCAGCCCTTCCCCCCTCCAACTCCTCCTCCTCCTCCGTAGTGCTTGGCGAAGCCCTGCCGGAGAACCGCAAGCTCCACCACCACGCCGTCGTGCTGTCGGAGTTCTCCCTCAACTTCTCCTCTCCCCTTGCTGGATCAATAAGGATGAGACGTCCCCGGGCTGTACGTGTGTTGAACGCGGAGGCGCCGTCCGTTCGGCGCTTGGATCGGATCTTCCGCGATTTGAATCGCCGTGAGTACGACTCCATCAACCGCGTTCTTGTAACGCTTCCGCTTAGCGATCTTCAAGGGTATGAAGATGCACTCCCTCTTACTTGTTGCTAGCATCTCCTAGATTGATCTTGGTGACACGTAGGAAAATTTTGAATTATTACTACGTTCCCAACAGCCACTGTTGAGCGACAGCACGCAGCGCCCGAAGGCAGGTCGGACCTCAGGATCTCCGGCTCGGAGATCCACGTTGACCGGTGACATGATAATGCGCTTGAGTACAGGGAGTACAGTAGGGGGATTTGCGGGAACTGGAGTACGAATCGAGATTCCAAAGGTGGGGGAGGGGCAGGAGATTGGGGATGAAAAGGTAGCATGAATTTCGAACACGCGCCAATATGCTCTCGGCCCGCAAGTGCACGAAAACACCGGTGGCACCCACATGTCGGCCTAAGAGTCCTTTTTATTTCTTTTTTTGAGAGCCCAGCCTGAGAGTCATAATTGACCTATTTGGCATTGCATTACTACTCGGCCCATATTCAACGACACCTCACTGGCCCAAACAAGTGTACATCATCGAAAAGACACTAAGCTCAAATTATAACTTGAAAAAAGGAGATATACTCTGAACACTGGAGAATGGTGATGCCCTCATTTAGCCCACCAGTAGTTCGAGACAATAAACAGTTCGAAACAACGATATATACAACATTCAAACACTGACTAGTGACTACTACTGACATAAACAGCAAGACATGATAGTTCATAAGAAGTCTTACTACACCACCAAAACGCACCCATCTGCAGCGCTCAGACTCTATCATGATCCAGACAAGAATGACATTCTAAATAGAGGCAACTATTACATAGTAAGAGTGACATAGACGAGGATGACCAAATGACAAAGAATATGCATAACAAAATAGAGAACAACCCATCCAGAACAAGCAGCAAAGACAACAAGTCATTCAAAGAGGGATGATCCAACACCATCATAATTTGCAGCCCCGCTTCAGCCACCAGTGATCCGGAGACACCAGTACTCCACCCTTTCGACACAACAGCCCAATTACCTATCAACCTGAAGGCTTGAACCACATCACTGCCTGTTGAACTTGAGACATCCAAGGATCAAAGTTAATCCAGATGCCTTTGTCATTCTCACCTTCTTTTGGCTGCAGGCTGTATCGTTGACAATCAGGGGAGTTTGCTCCCGAAGTCCTAGGGCTCGCCATGTAGACACCGTTTTCCATAGAAAACAGAGCCTCTCTGCCATCAAGGTCCTTACCAATGGTGATCTCCTGGTTAATCGGATAATTGTGTCCGAGAAACAGAGAGTGTGAACCAAGGCTGTTTACCCGCCTCCAACTCAAAAATCCTGAAGGCCCCAACAAGCTGGTATCCTACTCATAGACGTAACAGCCACTGTCCGGATACTCACGTG
This sequence comes from Thinopyrum elongatum, assembly GCA_011799875.1. Taxonomy (NCBI): domain Eukaryota; kingdom Viridiplantae; phylum Streptophyta; class Magnoliopsida; order Poales; family Poaceae; genus Thinopyrum; species Thinopyrum elongatum. The sequence goes on from CM022297.1 coordinate 139,857,860, forward strand.
TTTCACGGTGCTTGTACACAGTGGGGTTACACTCACTAATACATTGGAAGTATAGAAGTGCCATGCATGGTTATACTCATGTTATCTCGCAATCGATTCTTCACAGGAAACTACCATGTCATGCATGTTATGTAATCATGTTCTGTCCTCACAAACAAATTCTTCAAGGAAACTAATAGACCATGCATTGTTATATACTCATGTTCTATGGGTAAAATTCTTGTGAGGATATTATTCTAGCCATTGATTGCTGAAGGGCGAATATAGGTATGTACACATGGTAAGCATTACAGGATTTCCATACTTCCAAATATAGAGTTCTCCATATGCACATTTGCTTCCCTAATGTATGGTTAGATGAAACCAACAGTGTGATGCATGTTTCTACATCATGAAAATGAGGAAACTAACATGGCTGTTGATACACACTGATATTTAGTAGTATATAGATTACTATAAAGTAAGGAGAATATCCATATCTTCTTAACCGTTTGATTATTCAAGGGTACAAATTGGTTGTAATGACATGGTCACAATCGCATGAATTAACTCATTCCAAATATAGCTGATTTACGGCGTCTCTAATACATTGCCATAGTTCTACTCAAATTCTGCTCAAACAGGGATATGCCAATCATGACAAAAAGTTCAAACAGTGTCATGGCGTTATCATTAACATCAGACGAAAACAACTTACACGCGCCGTCCCAGCAATACGTGGTGCCATCTGCTTTGTCAATCGCGTAGATGATGCCATTGTGTTCAATAGCATCACAGAAGTGTGTATCAGCTTTGACAATCCACTGTGAGCTGAGTTGTCTCTAGCTAAAGAAGGCACCGGCGTAAAGATAGGCGAGTCCGCGGTCGAACAAGGCAATTAGCTTGAAGTCTGCGTAATCCGCATGTCGTGTGGGCACTTGGCAGATTACAATCTTCTGCAAAACAAGGTCCGTCCAATTGACGTGGTAATCTAGATGGCTTGGACCGCGACGGTAAAACCCTATATAATCCAACGGAGGAAGGATAATCTCATGGGAGGTCTGGAAGTTCACGAGCACCAACTTTCTCCCGTCTTCTCTGACGGTAGCCATCCAGTGGGAGTTCATGCCGACCCAGTACATACCTGCCAAGAAGTTTTGAGCGATGGTGATCGGATCGAAGTCGAGGGAAATGATGTATGGCGACCCACTACATACCTGCAAAGAAGTTTTGGCTAATGGAGGTCGGATTGAAGTCGAGGGGCATCATGTATGCCTCCGTATCATGGTGAGCAAATCTCACAAGACCAGATAGCAGCAAGCAGGGTGTCTTAAAAAGCTTATGCCTTGCTTCGACGATGGCCGTGTGCATGTCCCTCGAGCATGCAGCCAGCCACACGGCGCTCAACATATCCATACACGAACAACAGAGATCGAGGATGTCACTGGGGAGATTGCTCCAATCGCGGCTCATATGGATGCTGCGCGGTTCATGTTCGACCATGGTGGAGTTTGGAAGGTGGGGTTTTTGGGGGCTTGATTTACGGGGGAGAAGGCTCTCGGTGCTGGAGCGGCTAGCTAGGGAATAGTGGTACTGGGGGAGGCGAGGGTACGCGGGGGCACAGTGAGATGATGAAGAGTGACCTCAGGATCTCCGGCGAGACGAAGATGGAGATGGAGTGGTGCTAGGGGAGAGGGAGACGAGGCGAGGCATGCTATACAGCAGCGGTGACAGTGACTGCACAATGCACAAGGTGAGGCTGACTTTGGTAACCCAAACACGCCGCCTGGACTAGTGTCACCTCGGGCGCAGGGTCTTGTCACTTCACTGTGAGGACCGGATGAATAATGTTTTGACCATCAAGTGTACCACAGTTGTACTACTACTAGTAGTAGGAACATACGGAGTAGTACTGTATAGCGGAAATAGGTCTCCCGTGCTAGCATGCCTCTGGGTTCACTTCATCCTCCAGGTATCATCCATATTGCGAGCAGAACCAAATTCTCGTGCATGCGAAAGCGCGAAGAAGGGCTTTTTCTTTTTTGAGGATAACCGCATATTCCTTAACCAAAGAATGTTGTGTCTCCCACACACGCGCCAATATCCATCCGAACCAGCTATGACACATTTTTTTTATATCTGTTTGCATAGGTCCCACCTGTCAGGAGGGGTGCAGAAATAAAAAGGAATCATAAAATGTCTCGCCACGGTGATTCAAAAGAGTGACCTCAACTAGCCAGTGGCACATGTAGCGCTAGAAGAATGGTCACGTACATGGACAGGTACCACTCCTCAGTCTACCTGCATAGCCTTTTCGTTTAGTCTACCTAGCCGTCTAATCAACTGCCTGCAGGCCACTTCTCCCATTTACTTCTCCATCGGGAACCGATTTTCCTCGGCTTCTTCACCTCTCCTTCATCTTCATTTGCATCCAAACCCCACTGCATTCACATTGTTTTAACCTCTTCACATACTCCTGGAGTAATTCCGAAGCCCCTTTAAATAATCATCTTCTTCAGTTAGACTAGCCATCTAATCCTAATTCTCCAAACCATAGCCCTCCGGTCCAGCGGTTCCAAATGGCGAAAGAGATCCAGATGCAGTTTTTTAGCGTCCACCATGTCCTCGTTGAACGCTCGTTGAGCATAGTTGCCACCGTCACCGACCACCCAAGGGTTGTTCGGAAGTGGATCAACAATATATCCAACTTCCTCCAAAAGATAGAGATGAAGGTCATCGGTCTCAACACAGAGTACACGGAGCATGCCACTAGGAAGATCCAACGCGCCGCCGTCCTTCAGCCGTGCCTCGAAGATGATGTTTTGGTGTACCACATCATACACGCGCCCTCCATACCAGGTGAGCTCCACGATTTCTTGTCTCGGGTGGACATATACTTCTGTGGGGTAGCCATCGAAGGGGACAAACAGAAGCTGGCACCGTACAACCTTGATTTGAAAAGCATCGCTGGCCTACAAACCAGAATCAAAATTCCTGTAGAAGATTGTGATAAACAGACACCATCCCTATTTGACGTAGCAAATTTTGTGCTCGGAACAAATCTTCAGAAGGGTGACGAGACGCTGGCATTAAGGTCGTCTGGATGGGAGAATTATCCCTTGACGTACAAGCGGATAAAATATCCTGCCCTCGATGCCCGTGTGAGTTTCGAGATAGCTGCAAGGTCCAAAGAGCTTGTTGCGAAGCCGTCTCCCACAGAAAATGAGAACAAGAAGAAGAAGAAGAAGTAGAAGAAGAAGAAGCTGCACCAGCAGCAGGGCATTATGGATGGATGAACTATTTCCTCTCTGGTAAAAAAAATATTTCCTCTCTGTGTATATTGATATAGATGAACTATTTCGATGGTGTGCATGTCTTTGGAACAAGTAGTAGCGTAGGTCCGCTTGACTATAAGGAACTATTTATCCGCCTAGCTTTCTCTACTACTCCTTCCAGTGATCGGTATGCAATGCATGTGTCAGTAGACATGACAGCTTGTCCATGGAAGTTGAACTACGGCAACCATCACGTTTCATCCACTGCCACTCGCGATTCCCACGATGCCGCTCCAACCCACGGCACCATGTCCCCCGACGTGCGCCTCACCCCTCTCGGCCGCACCGCCCCTCTGCCTTTGTGTGCATGACATGTGGGCCAGCCGAAATGCGGCGAGCATCAAGTTTCTACCACAACCACACGTGATTCCCACGACGCCGCTCGAACCCATGACACCACACGTCCCCCGACCTGTGGCTCACCCCTCTCGGCCCCACCGCCCCTCTGCCTTCGGGAGCATGACATGTGGACCAGCCACCTATTGGGTCCACATGTTATTGACTCAAAGGCAGGTGTAGTAAGGTGCTGAAGCTCAGTCCCGTGGGCCCCGAGAGGGAAATGTAACTCCTGCGCCAGGCCTTGTGGTGCTACTGCTGCACGAACTCATGCCAAACTCGAGATTTGTTTCTTACTAGCAAGATGCCCGTGCATTGCACGGAACATCAAGATGCATTTGTATGAGTAGTTTATCTTGTGGGAGAAAAGGATGAACGAGGGAAGGCCTTATTTGCAAATGTGGAGAGGGGTGTGGGTATCTTTTTGTAAATTTGCCATAGTTTCCTTCCTATCCGTCAGATATAAATCGGACGGCCTATATTGCAGGATGGCAGGCACACCATCATCACCAACTCTAATTTTTATAAGAGTAGAGACTACTACTACCAATGTGCCGGCCCATGCGTTGCAATGGATCCAAAGTAGTAGAATAATACTTGTTCACAGGCTTGAAATATAAACACACTAGTTTTGATATACATATATTAGTAAAAATAAATCATGCTTCACTCAAAATATATTCCGCGGGCTGTTTTGATGAGGTGAGGGACGGGTGTGGCTGGTTTGAAGATAATAGGTTTTAAAAAAATCGGAGTTGTTTTTTTACATTTTGTAGCGTGGCACGGCATCCGGTGCACCTAAGCGTCTGAAAAAAAATTGAGTTTGGGTCGGTGGCACACCCTGCGGCCAGGGTTCGAATCCTGTCAGGGTCGAATTTCTGGTTCCTCACTCGGGTGGGCTTCTTCTATAAAACTATGTCCGGGGTGCTAGTGCCCATGGATCTCATTTATTTCGCTGGTGTGCATGTCTTTGGAACAAGTTTTCTCTACTACTGCTCCTTGCAGTGAGCGGTATGCAATGCATGTGTCAGCAGACATGACAGCTTGTCCATGGAAGTTGAACCACGGTGACCATCACGTTTCTACCACTGCCACATGCGATTCCCACGACGCCGCTCCAACCCACGGCACCACGTCCCCCGACGTGCGCCTCACCCCTCTCAGCCCCACCGCTCCTTTGCCTTTGTGTGCATGACATGCGGGCCAGCTGAACTGCGGCGACCATCAAGTTTCTACCACAGCCACACCCGATTGGACGCCGCTTGCCTGCTCCGCTCCTGTGCTCCGATCCGTACTCCCGCACCATCCAATTTTCATCCAGCGGCTGTGACACATTTTGTCCCGGGCATCACTCCTCAACTGGAGTACTTCTGTAATATAGGTAGTACCTGCCAGTGTGGCCATCTACGCCTCGTAATGCCCCGACGTCCAGCTGTGGCACCCTCGCCACGGCCAGGCCACCACCGGCCGGGTCATCTTGAACGAGTGAGTCGCGAACGCCGCCACGACAACGGCCAGCTGGGCATCTCGAACCACACCGATGCCTCTTCCCCGTAGTCAACCTACGCTGGCACGTGGCCGCACGCCGTTGAGCCGCGCGTCAATGTACGACGGCAGGAACGCCTCCAGGCTCACTGGCTCAACTACGTCGAGTACATCATGTTGACAAACCGGTATCCGTTGAGTAGGTTGCTCCCGCCCACGAGCACATGCCTATACGTATCCAACATTCTAGCCTCGTCGCTGAGTGGTACATCCTCGGGACGGTGCAAGCGGTCAGAATCTCGAGCCCAAGTGGAGCTATGTGCCCCGGGTAGATCACTGGCTCCCGCCCGAGCTCCCACCCGGCCGTCGTTGCCGTCGCACCACTGACGATCGGGAGCAGCACCCTGCCGCTCATCCGGAGCGCGAGCTAGTAAACGTCGTGCGGCACGTCACAACAGACAAGCACCTCGACATGCGTCGACCGGACAGTGACTTTTCTTGTCCACAAGCTCCATGGTCTCGTCCAAGATCGGTGTGGTACTGCAGTCGAACATGCGGGTAAAATACTACGGGAGCGGCTGCATGTGCATGGCCCAGACACCGATGTTGGCATGGAGGAGGTGGTACTCGCTGGCGCCACAGCGTCCTACATGGCTTAGGCAGGCACCTGTTGTGACGCTCTGGCGTTGGCACCGACATTGTCAACGCAGCTGATGATCCGGAGGAGGACGAGCAGGAAAGGAAAGGGTCTTGCATGCGTGTACAGATTCATGCAGGAAATTATTTCCTGGAAATACGACCTTTGTTTACCTTTCTTTGAGGCTATAGATGACCCACACGAGGAAATCTATTATAACCATTGGATGAAAATTAGTGGTGCGGGAGTACGGATCGGAGCATGGGAGGGGAGCAGGCAAGCCTCGTCCGACGCCGCTCGAACCCATGACATCACACATCCGCCGACCTGCGCCTCACCCCTCATGGTCCCACCGCCGCTCTGCCTTCATGAGAATGACATGTGGGCCAGCCGCACTTAGGGTCCACATGTCATTGACTCAAAGGCCGGTGCACTAAGCCGCTGAAGCTCGGTCCCATGGGCCCCGAGAGGGAAATGTAACTCCTGCGCCAGGCCTTGTGGTACTCCCACAGTACGAACTCGTGCCAAACCCGGAATTTGTTTCTTACTACTACCAATGTGCCGGCCTGTGCGTTGCAATGGATCCAAAGTATCTATTTAGTGGAGTGCCCTCTAAACACATTATCTATTTATTTTTCTCTAGCCTTTCCTAGCCATGCAACCAAGCCACATAAGCTTCATGGGTGCCCCCCCACATCATATTATTCATACTACGTTGACTGGAAAAAAGATAAATCACCCAAAACAAGATCTTCCCTTTTTGTTCCTACGATGTTGTGTCGTGCACGTACCTAGTTGTATAGTGGTAGTAGTTGTAGTACAAACTTCGTAGTAGGAGTAGTAGTACGGAGTGCTCCTACTCTATCAACGAGTCCCATCTGACACCAAAATTCTCGGCTTCCGTGCTACAGCTAGATCTTCCCCTCCTCATTTCTGTTTTCCAACGCGGCGGGCGGGGTGCGGTTTGCCGATAGTTGGTTTGCTCAACTGCGGTCCCGCATGAAAGTGAAAATGCTAGGCAACACGCCTTCCCTAGCTATGTGGCATGCCAGACGGGCCGTGGAGTACTCCCAATTCCCGGGTGTGTGGGGGTGCGACGCGAACGCGGCATGCCTTTTCCTTTTACTAGCAATGTGCCCGTGCGTTGCGACGGATCCAAAGTAGAATAGTACTTGTTCACAAACTTGAAAGAAAACACTCTTGTTTTGATATACATATATACCACTAAAAATATATTACTTTTCACTCAAAATATATTTCTCAGGCTGTTTTGATGAGGTGAGGGAGGGATGTGGTTGCTTTCAAGATAATAAGGGGTTTTCTGCAAATTGGAGCAGAGAAGTGGGCTATTGTTGCAAAAATGCCACAACTTACCTCACAGCCGTTAGATGCAGATCTAATGGTCAGAAATGACGGATGGCAGACACACCACCATCACCAACTGAGTCTTTTATAGGAGTAGAGAAACATGTATAAATTGTAACATTTGGTTCTGCTCCTTGGCACGATCGATAGATAGAAATAATGATTGGAAACGCTAGGGTGGGGCTTTTTCCGCCAGATAAGTAGGGTAGTAGCTAGGTTGTTGCATCATCGGTTTGGCCACATGCGGTCCGACATGTTGTAGTGATACTAGCAAGATGCCCGTGCGTTGCATGAAGTTGATGGAAAAGGTAAGCACAACTTATAAATTGACGGATGGAGTACTAGTTACAGTGATGCATATAATTGCCTCCAAATGTGAGCAAAGGGATCGCACATGTCTGTATTGACTGGAACGAGAATGCAATAGCACAATAAGAATTAAGGCCACGATGATGCGATCGCAGTGGTGGTTACAGGAGGCAAGAAGAAAGATGCATCCATCAACGTACGACCTCCTCCTCCTCGACTCAGTGTGCCAGGCCACCGACCGGCGGCTTAGGAGTGGCGACTTTTGTGGCGAGGTCAAGGTGCTTCTCAACAAAGGCGTCCAATGCTTCCATCCGGTTGACGAAGACCAACGTCGTAGTGTCCTCACCGGCCTTGTAGATACCTATGTACATGACTTCCTCATACACGTGGATGTGTAGGTCAACGAATTCTTGCACGGCGAGGCGCCTCGCTGTGAGCGCGACCTCCTGGTGGACATTCTTCGTTGCGTCGGTGGGCAGTCGCAGGGCCACCAGTGCTTGAAAGAGGCTCTCGCCATGGAGGCCGATTAGGGTGTCAGGCAATGAGGAGCCCGGGCGCGCGGGCTGGAGGAGTACGGCGATGTCGTCCGCGAGCTTCTTGATGACAGTGAACTTGTTGATGGTGGCAACGATCATCTGGTCCAACCGAGAGTCGTAGCTGGCGTCGACGATGGCCATGAACCAGCTGGTCGCCAACACCGTCTAAAGACGATCCTCGGTGCCTTGCCGCAGGCCGGCGTCGTGGACCATCTGGCACAGCAGCTGGCCGCTCGCGCGCATCGCCTCCATGGGTCTGGAGTGAGCACTTTTGCGCTTAGTGTAGGTGCTTAGGTGCGTACGATGTGGTAGATGCATTGGAATGGAGGGGCGCCTTTATATGAGTGCAAACTGCGTTGCATTCACATCGTGCCGCCTCTTTTCCCCATCCTCCTCCCATTACTTCCCTCATGCATTCAGCATGCTAATTGAAGGAGGATGCATCATTGGCCATTCAACATTTCAGGAACCGCTACCCTCTCCCTTGTCTGCATTAAAGCCGTATCAGGAACTGTCCTGGTTTACTAGTACTAGCTGTCAAATCGAATAGTACTGCGTCGCCCGCTGCACGCCCGGCTGAACACGCCTCCTCGCCTCCATTAAACCCGCATGCAAACCGGGAAACCTACTCCGGCCACATGTCCATTCATGAGTGGGCCAGAATTAAACGCAACGCCGACCGAGCTCCTCCTGTCCGCCCTCAGTTTAAACGTGGCCAGACGCCGGCCAAGCTCCTACCGTCAGCCCTCTATTTAAACGAGGCCAGACAGCGGGCAAGAATCACACCCCTCTGCCGCTCCCCCATCTCATCCTTCACCATTTTCTCCACTCTTCCGATGGCTTCAGGAGCCGTTCTCCGGCATACTACCCGGCTGGGTGGTCCGCCGAGCCCTCCGGGTACGAGCGAGGCCGCTCAGTGCTTCACCTACCTCGCTTGGCCTGACGGAGCCAGTTGCCGCCCCAAGCCGGCGCGTGCTTCAACAACTCGCCACTCCAGTTCAGCTCGATGAGGAGTGGCGAGTTGCTCCACGCCAGAACAGCGGCGAGCACGGCGGCACGGGCATCGTCGCTGCCGCGTCATACTGCGCCACCAGTGTCTGCGGCCACGCCTCCCGTGTCTACGGTGGCCATGCCTCCTGTGTCTGTGGGCGCGCCTCCCATGCCTGTGGCAGCGCCATGCAGGCAGAGACAGAAGCCGGGTGCGCGGAGAGCGACGAGTCGGTGGCCAGCTTCTCCGTGTCCGCCGCCATCATCGAGGAGAAGTAGAACACGGGAGGCCGCCGCCACTTGGGTCCCATGAAGGCCACCGCCGAGGCGACGACTACGTATTCAGGTGGTTTCTTTGCTGCTTCGTCTCTTCCAAGGACCTTCGTCGACCCCGCAAGTGTCTTTCCCAAGTGTCTGCTGGGCATGAGGAAGACAAAGGGATCTGCAGGCGGCCATTTAGATTAGGTATTAATTATACCATGAGAGCTGGATTAGCACCGCTTAGTTCATGTAAATGTAATGAAATATGTCCTGTTTATATGAAGATCCGGCTTTTTTATACGAAATCCTTCATGCTTATATGAAATCAGTCCGTGTTTGCACGAATTTCCTCTGGTTGGTTAGAGTTGTGAAAATGTATGCCGCTGGCGTTGGATGTCGTCCTCCGCGGAAGGAAGCGGGAGAAAATTTCCCGGTTGTCGTTGGAGAATAATAGAGTCACATCCAATCCATTTGAGTTAATTGCGTGTATGATTCTCCCTCTATAAAAAGTTAATTGCATCCTTAATCTTATATTCTAAGTACTCTGTGGGTTCCAGTGTCAGTAAAGTGTACATGACTTGCAGGCTGGCTACAGATTCGTACAGAAAGTTAAAAAGAAACAAATCCATCCTTAATCTTGTATTCTAAGTACTCTGTGGGTTCCACTGTCAGTACAGTAGCGAAAGAAGTATATATTAAAAAAATATAAAAAACTAAAGTTCAGGACAGAATTCAAACTCAGGTCATCGCGTTGCGAGCATCCGACCCGGACCAGTACACCAGATGTTCGTTGTGGACGATGCAAGAGATATATCTCTATAGCAATGTGCCCGTCCGTTGCAACAGATCCAAAGTAGAATAATACATATTCACAAATTTGAAAGAAAACAGTTTAGTTTTGATATACATATCACTAAGAATATCTTATGTTTCACTCCAAATATATTCTTTGGGCTGTTTTGGTGAGGTAAGGGATGAATTTGGTTGGTTTCAAAATACTAAGGGGTTTTGTGTAAACTGGAGCAGAGAAGTGGGAATTGTTGCAAAAGGCCACAACTTACATCACAGCCGTTAGATGCAGATCTAATGGTCAGAAATGGCGGATGGCAGACACACCATCATCACCAACTGAGTCTTTTATAGGAGTAGAGATATCTATATCTATCTCTACTCCTATAAAAAACAGAGTTGGTGATGATGGTGTGCCTGCCATCCTGCAATATAGGCCGTCCGATTTATATCTGACGGATAGGAAGGAAACTATGGCAATTTTGCAAAAAGATACCCACACCCCTCTCCACATTTGCAAATAAGGCCTTCCCTCGTTCATCCTTTTCTCTCACAAGATAAACTACTCATACAAATGCATCTTGATGTTCCGTGCAATGCACGGGCATCTTGCTAGTATACTCTTATAAAAAACGGAGTTGGTGATGATGGTGTGCCTGCCATCCTGCAATATAGGCCGTCCGATTTATATCTGACGGGCAGGAAGGAAACTATGGCAATTTTGCAAAAAGATACCCACACCCCTCTCCACATTTGCAAATAAGGCCTTCCATCGTTCATCCTTTTCTCTCACAAGATAAACTACTCATACAAATGCATCTTGATGTTCCGTGCAACGCACAGGCATCTTGCTAGTTTCTTTTAAAATAGTTACTGTGATAATTGGGTTGAAGTGATATATTTTATGTCTACCCCGAATGATCTCAAATTCACTAGTAGTAACAAAGAGAAGGTTGCCTTGTTAATTAAAAGAAAACAGGATGAAAACTATCACATGAGGACGGTAAAAACAAGGCACACTGGGTTCAGCGTCATCGTCACTACAGCTGTGCGCGCGCGAGAAGTCTACATATCGAGGGTGCAACGGAGAGAAAGACGTATCGAGTGTGTGTGAGCGAGGCACAGAGACACAACTAGCACGCGCGCGCGCGTGTGTGTGTGTGTGTGTGTTTGAGAGAGAAGCCAATTGATAGATTAAGATCAAGATCGAGTTGTCACCCTTCTGCTGTCATTGTTGGGGGGGTGGGGAGGGGGGAGGGAGAGAAAGACGTATCAAGAGTGTGCGCGCGGTAGGCACAGAGGCACGACTAGCGAGTGTGTGTGTGTGTGTGTTTAAGAGAGAAGCCAGTAGATAGATTAGTATCAAGATTGAGGTGTCACCCTACTCCTTCGGTGGCGGGAAGTGTGTGTGTGTGTGTGTGTGTTTGAGAGAGAAGCCAGTAGATATATCAGTATCAAGATCGAGGTGTCACCCTACTCCTTCGGTGTCGGGAAGTGTGTGTGTGGGGGGGGGGGCAGTGACACTTAGATATAGGGAGAAGGGGTTTGTGTGATACCTATCTATATTAAGGGATAGGTAGATAGCATGTGTGCGAGGCATACTTAAAGCATCACGAAGATAAACAAGCGGTGTGCATGCAAGTGCCGGATAAAAATGAAGAGAGAAACATTGTCGTGTGTGTGTGTGTGTGAGCGAAATCTCAAAAACAAAAGGTGCTCTGCTGGAATCCCATTGTATGTATTCATATGGTTCCGGGACTCGAGTTAACCTTACGCATATGTGTGCGAGACATAGTTATACTTTGAGACATTAGTGGCGGTGGGTGGGCGGAATTAAAGGGGTGGGCATGTTCGACAGAGAGAGCGTGTGTGTTTTTGTGCGAGAGACTTGTAGGACGGGGTAGAAAGATGAATTCTAACCTTGACGGAGGGAGAGAAATACACAAAGTGCGCGTGTGTGATTCCGATGCACACGGAGAAATGAGATGTGTATGCGTGTGAGAGAGCTTGCACAATTCATTCACGTATCACTATCCAGCAATCGTGGACGTGCATCGCTTGAACATAAATCAATATCTACTTCGTATCATGGCCAAAGATACAATATTGATTCAACACTATAATGATTGGACACTCACATATCGCATTTTTTTTCCAAATAGTACTTTTCAATTGTGCATGCCAAAGTTACAGTGATGTTTCTTCAAACAACCACTGTAGTTATCATGTACATGCACCATTGTTAGTTTTGCATTCAAATTCATTAGTCTTGGATGATTTAAGGTTCAATTATGAAGTAATATATGTAATATTCATATATGAATTCAACGGGTACGCAATTTATGAAATGGAGGCCATGTAACCATATGAGGTAACACTTTGAAGTAGCGGACTACAATGTGACGACCCCGGCTTAATCATGCAGTAACCATACACGCAAATGCACACGATCAAGCCTAAGGACTCACTTGAAGATATCACAACACAACTCTAAAACATAAATAAATTCTTACAAGCTTTATATTACAAGCCAGGGCCTCGAGGGCTCGAATACATAGCTCGATGGCATACAAGTGTCAGCGGAAGCATCAGATATCTGGGTACATATATATTACAGAAAGACAGACAAGCCTTCATAGAGGTGGGGCAAAATAAAATACTACGATCGAAAGGCATGGGCCTCCTGCCCTGGACCCTCCGAATCCTACTCCTGGTCGTCGGTCGGCTCCTTGTAGTAGTAGTACTCTCCGGGCTGGTAGTAGTAGTGGTCGTCGGCAGGGGCGTCTGGCTCAGGGGCTCTGACGTCTGGTGGCATCAAAAGGGATATGGGGGAAAAAGAAAGTAAAGCAAACGTGAGTACTCATCCGAAGTACTCAGCAAGCAAGGATCTACACTACATATGCAACATTTTCAAAGGGGGCTGTATATGTGGACTGGGCTGCAGAGATGCTAGAATAGAGGGGAAAAGCCTAGTCCTATCGAAGACTAACATCTTCAGCATCTTCATCAGTCTTGCAGCATTAGGAGAGTGCAGAATAACATAATGTAAAGTAGTAGTAGTATCATCAACCTCGGCCAGAGATCCTTTCTCGACTCCCTGCGAGAAAGCAATCCCAGAGCCGTACTATCCAGTTCTCATCTCAAGTTACCAGTTCTAGTTGTACCGATCGGGATACAACTCCGAGTGTCCGTTACCGTAGGACAGGCTATCGATAGAAGTTTCTTCCCTGCAGGGGTGCACCAACTTACCCACCACGCTCACTTAACTCCGGTCGGACACACTTTTCTGGGTCATGCCCGGCCTCGGCTAAGCAACACGCCGCAACCCGACCAAATACTTAACAGAGAGGTCAGCACGCCGGACTAAACCTATGCCCCCAGGGGTCTTGGGCCTTCGCCCCGGGAACTCCTGCGTGTTGCGTGGGCGGCCGGAAGCAGACCTAGCAACCCCTTAATACAAGCGCGGTTGCGTAACTAGTCCAATCCAGCGCGCGCCGCTCAGTCGCTGACGTCTATTAAGCTTCGGCTGAAGTATACGACGCAGAACGCCCATACTATGCCCACGTGATGGTTAGTGCTATCAGGCCAGAGGCCCCTCGGATCAAATATCCAAACCGTTAGTGAATTAGGAGCGCGCGAAAACAAGCAGAGACTCACGATCGATGTGACCCCGTCGCCCCGTCTGGAGGACTTGCGGCAAGGGCTAAGAATGCCCGGCCACGCCTCGTAGTTATCTCGCGGGCACCTCTCAGGTCAACCCGACTCCACATCACTTCGCATTCATGCTCGCGCGGGTACCCCTCAGGGCCGACCCGTCTTTAGTATCATAGTATCATGGTTCAGTGTTCAGTCATAGTAACCAAGTCTCCGTGTGTCTGACACCAAGGGGGAACCCTGAGGAATCACCCTCGATGGAATTCCCGCTTGATGCTATCGTCAAGGTGAACGAAGGAGGTATCACCCTCGAGGTCCACACTTGAACAGTTGCACGACGATGTCGTTATCGGGGGTGGTGTAGGAGGAATCACCCTCGCTTACCACGACCGATTAACTAACCTACAAGGTTATCATCAGAAGTGCCGACGAGGTATCACCCTCGGCACTCGATAGTAACCCAGTAGTGTCGCGCAATTTAAGGGGGAAGTGACGTGCGGTGCCAGGGTCTGATCTTCGATTCCGTTGCTCGGGTCTTCTGAGAGTCCAGCGGGGCAGTCGGGACAAGTGGGTCTCTGATAAGGCTCTACCCATCCTATACTAAACAGTTTAGGATAGCAGGAAAGTATCAACAACAGGTTACAAGTAAACAGGCTATGCAGCAGATATAGGATAATAGTAGCAGCAGTAACTTCTAATGCAAGCATAAGAGAGAAGAGAGTGGGCGATATCGGAATGCCCAAAATGGGGGTGCTTGCCTGTCTGCTCGACGGCAAGGGCAGGGTCGTCGGGGACGTAGTCGTACTCCGGAGCGGCGTCTGCCTCAGGAGCTACATCGACGTCGGGGTCTACCGAGAGAGAAGAGGGGGAGAAACAAATAAATACACAGCAACGATGCAATACAAGGTATGCTATGACTATGATGCAGTGCAGGGTTGCCTAAAGATGCATCTAGGTCATTGTAGTTATTTTAGGATTATCGTGGGATTTATTTACCGGTGATTAGTCACTATTCATCTATCAGATACGGGTTCGGAGTTATGAGTTCTCCTACGTAGGAGGTTCCGACGAGGAAACAGACGGCACGATCAGACTCGTCTCGTCGTTCTGAGCAACTTTCATGTTTTAACTTTTTCGATCTGAGCTACGGTTTAAAAGTTATTAATTTTCAAAGTATAAATGATTTTCTGGAATTATTTTTATTTACAGAAAATGATATATGACATCAGCATGAGGTAATGCTGACATCAGCAGGTCAACAGGTCGGCTGACCAGTCAAACTGACAGGTGGGGCCCACCTGTCAGCCTCAGTAGTTTTAACAGAGGATGAATTAAGCTAACAGAGTTAATTTAGGTGGGTGGGCCCCACATGTCAGTGTCTATACTGATTAATCAGATTAGGTTTATTTATAAAATGGTTTGATTAGACTAATTAACAGAGGGGGGCCCACACGTCAGTGGCTTAGGGTGAATAGTAACCACAGTTGACCATGGTCAACGTGGTCAAAATGGCCAGGGGGCCACTGGTCAGCGTCTCTGGGTGGGGCCCACTCGGTGACACGTCGGACGTCGCCGGAACGGGCTCCGGTGGCCTCCCGCGGTGGCGCTCTCACCGGAAGCCGTCGGAAACGCGCCACAGTCCTCCATTTCGTGCGCCGCGACCTGCGTTCGAGAGCTAGCGATGGCGCGCGTCGGGTGGTGCCATTCTTTCGACCGGAGACGGCCGGAACAGGGCGGAGCGTCGTCGACGGCGGCGGTGATCTACGGGCGTGCTCGGAACCGTGGCTCCAGTCCGTTTCCGAGCGAGCTACGCGGCTAAGCGAATTGCTGCGGACGTCACGAGTACGACGAGCAAGGCGGAGGGGTTCGGGTGGTGTTGCGTTGAGCAGTTCGCCGGCGTCGGCGATAACCGGAGCAACGGAGCGTCAGTGGCTCCCTTCAGGCTCGAAAAGAGCAGCAGGGAAAGAGGGGAGAGATGAAGCTCACCGCAGCGGCTCACGGCGGCCCTTGGTGGCTTTGTAGCGCAGAGAAAACAACGAACGGAGCTGTGGTGCTCCGGCGATCCGCGGCGTTCGCCGGCTCAATTCGGCCATCGCCGTGGCCTCGGGCTTGCACGCGTGGTCGAGGAAGAAGGAAGGGGTGATGGCGGAGCTGATGAGCCGTTCGGGGAAGCAGGGGAGGCACGGTGGCCATGGATCGGCGCTGGGCACGGCGGCGGCGTTGTCGGGACAGAGAGGGAGGGAGAGAGCTGAGCGAGGGGAGGAACTTGAGGGGGACTAGGGTTTGAGGGGGGTGAGAGAGCGCTGGGGCGTTCTTATCTATCGGAGAGGGGACCGGATGGGCGACGCGTGCGTCTCCGATGATCGGGGCGGCTACGGCGTCGACAGCGAGGCGGGAGGAGGGAGAAGACTCAGGCGGGCCGGTGAGTTGGGCTGGGCCTCGTCTACAGTGACAGGTAAGTGGCCTTTTGGCCTTTTTTTTTTCTTTTTTTTTTCTGTTTTCTGTTTTACTTTTTATTTAGTAGCAGAGAGAGAAAAGGAATTCTTTGAGCAACTAATTCACTTAGGAAAAATATGGGAGGTGTCCCAATAAATCACTGGCGATCTTAGACACTGCCACAAAAATTTGGAGACCAGCTGAATTTATTTGGAATTTTTCATAAATGCAAAAGCATTTAGAAGTGTTGAAATGGCACTGTTTTAAATGCTACTGCTCATTCTAGCATAAAGTTGTGTTGTTTTATTTAACAACAAATTGCTTTGGAATATTTGCTAGATGGTGAACATTTTTGCAGCAACTTTGGTGCAACTTCATTTTGCACTTGTGATTTGAATTAGAATTTGAGTTGGAATTTGGAAGGGAGATATGTTGCAATGTTGATCAAGCATAGTTAACCATGGTGACTTGGCATGATCAGAGAGTGATCACGGTGGTGTGAGGCTGGGGATGTTACATACAATATCCATTTCTTTTGTGGGACTACAATATCCATTTCTTTTTGTGCCTCTATATTAAAATTAATACGTCAATGCATTATGTTTAAAATAAATAACCAATGGCACTAAATTATATATTTACATAAGAAATACATAAGCTGAGCGTTTGATCCGTTTTTTTGTGAACGCGCCTCTACACCCGTACGATTGGCCGCGCCCGTGTGAACTTCCAAGTTATCGGTGCATCATCCCGAGTTATTGTCTTTTTTCTAGGGTGGACTTCATACTAGTTATTAACTGCTGACGTGTGCCCCATGTACACAGTCTCACATGACCTTCCCGCTAGCACTGTCCAAAATTAGTTGAAACTGGATACGAACGATCCCGCGGGCGGCAAAATCTCCCGCCTCCGTCTAAAATTTCCGCCACCTAGTCTTTAGCATGTGAAATTCCCCTTTTGTCCTTGGTGCACGGAGAACAGTAGTTACAATACGGCCCTCATTTACATAATAGGTCGGGCCTGCTTTGGTAACTTCCGATTCCCCCACCACACGGCACCCCCATTTCCTCTCCCCCTCCCGCAAAAATGACTACTCCACAGCACCAGAGCATCTTACATCACGCCGTCCGTACTTCATCGACCTTTCTACCCCTCCCCTCTCGAAACCCTAGGCTGCTCATCCACCAGTGTACCATAGCCGTCCACCTCGCCGGATCTGCTTCTGCGGCCGCATCTACCCCTCCCACCTCCCCTAGAAACAAGTAGACTGCTCATCCACCACTGTACCACAGCCCATTCAGTTCTGGTCTTGTCCACAGCGCCGGATCTGCTTCGCCAGTACTCTGGTCAACTGCAGCGCATCTGCAGCGGCTCCTTCGTACTCCCCACCGGAGATGCTTCGTCCACACCCCTGGAGCCGCCCCACCGATGCCCCCGTCGATGGCCTCTGATCCTCTTCGCCGACACTTTCCTCAACCCTACCGGAGCCGCTTCATCGACACCATCCTCAACCCTACCGGAGTAGCTTCGCCTATACCATTCTCAACCCTACCGGGGCCGCTTTGCTAATGCCCAAGTCCACGGCCTCAGATCCGCTTCATCGCACCCTCGTCCAACCTACCGGAGCAGCTTCTGACGCCCCGTCCACGGCCGCAGATCCGCATCATCGACATCATCCTGAACCCAACCACCGGAGCAGCTTCACTGACGCCCTCGTCCACGGCCTCAGATCTGCTTCGCCCACACCGTAGTCCACCCTACTAGAGCCGCTCCACAAACACCCTACTCCACGGTTCTAGATCTCCTTACCGGACCCCGACAGCCAGCGCAGCGTCATCACCCTTACGTTTCTAACCTCATTCCCACCGTCTGGCAAGATGCCAAGCACCCGCTGCAGCCTAGGTACTTGTCACCTTTAAACCCGTCCAGCATCACCTGCCCGATGTACTTCAAATATACTAACAGGTCGCTGTTACATGTTATGCAGCTGGCAAAAACTACAAGAACGATGTTTCTTCTGGATCTAACAGCTTGGCCAACCAAGATCCTGGACTGAGGCATTGCTATGATCTTGTAAGTGCGTCTCTCTCTTGTATTGTTGTGTGCCTGCCAGCGTGCTTTGCTAGGATTTTCGACTAGTAATCCCTTTGTGCAGACAATGATTTCCACTACTGGCTGCTAAATTAGAGATGTAGATGTCATACATGATACTCCCTCCATTCCTAAATATAAGTCTTTCTAGAGATTCCACTATAGACTACATACAGAGCAAAATGAGTGAATCTACACTCGAAAATGCATCTATATACATCTGTATGTGGTCCATACTGGAATCTCCACAAAGACATATATTTAGGAACAGAGGTAGTACATTACACAAAATCGTAGGTGGCATGTAGGAATTCCAGTGCAGTACATTAGGCTCCCTTAGAGTGCCTGCTAGTCTAGTACACAGAGTCATGGCTAGTTTATGCTACGCACACAATTGTTAATTGGTGGTTTAAATATGCGCAAGGGATATGCAGTGTATTGTCATGTAGAGATATCTCAAATTAGCCGTGTCAACTTGCAGATGGGGTGCTGCAATGAAAAAGTACAAGATGTATGTGGCAATTTCATGGAACATCGCAAAAAAAGGAGAGGCAGCGGTGAGCATATACAGTGTGCTATGGTAGGTCACTCCGGCCCAGTTCTTTTGCAGGATTCTCCCAGAATCTACCCCTCTCTAGCTTCCCCTAGAATCTTTGACCCCCATTTGTTTTACAATGTTAGGATTGTAAAACAAATGGGGCTCAAAGATTCTGGGAGAATCTGGGTAGGGGTCAGATTCTGGGAGAATCTGGCAAAAGAACTGGGCCTCCATTGCAATCATTGTGACATGTTATTTGTATGTCAGTGATGTTGGCCAAGTTTCTTAGGGACGGTTATTTCGAGTTATCCTAAGAAAATAAGCATCTTTGAATATAACCTCCAGATAATAAGCAAACCAGTTCTTTTCATTGCCTGCCTTTTCAGCTTATCTGTGGTATGATCAGTGAAAAGTCTAGATTGCATTATATGTTGTCATTTTGCTGCCCATATGAAAATTAATTTGACTTGCAAACATCACAAATTGAACCCAGTGCAGTAATTAATATGATAGGAAAACTGACCATCAATATTTTTTCAAAATGCAAATACAAAGATACCATCTACTTGGCACAATCTACTTTGTTCAATGTCTTCCATAGAGAGCCCATTGCCTAATTTAAATGAAGAACACATTGCCTAAATTTAAATGAAGAACCATTAGTTATCGAAATTCGATGGCCCAAGTGGCTGGTTATTATCATATAGCAGCACCACCTGAAAGCATCATATAGCAGCAACAGCAGCTCATAGCAACTCATCATATGGCAGCAGCAGCTAGCAAGTCATCATATACCAGCAGCAGGTCATAGCAATTCATCATATAGCAGCAGCAGCAGGAGCAGCTCATAGCAATTCATCATATAGCAGCAGCAGGAGCAGCTCATAGCAATTCGTCATATAGCAGCAGCAGGAGCAGCTTATAGCAACTCATCATATAGCAGCAGCAACTCATAGCAATTCATCATATAGCAGCAACTCATAGCAATTCATCATATAGCAGCAGCTCATAGCAATTCATCATATAGCAGCAGCAGGAGCAGCTCATAGCAATGCATCATATAGCAGCAGCAGCTCATAGCAATTCATCGTATAGCGGATCAGAATGAAAATTTGGCAAAAAAATCAGAGGATATCCTCACCTTGTTGGATGAGCTCATCCTTCAACAACACCTCAAGGCCATGGCCTGGTAGGAGGGGAGGGGGAACGAGGTGCCTTTTGCCGGAGTGGGTCATCGGCCATAGTTGTGCGGCGACCGCAGGAGTAGTGCGTTGGACAGACCATAGCGGAGCAGCTGTTGAAGGCCATGAGAATGAGGGGCGGCGCTAGAGGGAGGAGCAGCCGGGGAGATTTGGCCCTACCCGCCGGCCATGTAGCCTAGCTGGACAGAGCATCGTCGAGGAGCAGGCCAGATGGGACCAGTGGTGACTGCTCGCTGGAGGAACCCTAGCGCTGTAGGCAGGGGATCGATGTAGAGGGAAAGGGCAGGGCAATGAACGCTTGCGTGTTTGTTTTTATTTGAGGGTCAGGTGTAACGCAGGCATGAGTAGTGGCATTTTGAGTGTAATATAGGCAGACAACAGAGTCATTTCGCTATTCCCCTTCCCTTCAATTTTTAGTGAGCTTCTACCCGAAGCACCCCCCTCCCCCCAAAGCAAAATAAGTTAAGCCCAAGCCCATAACTCAAAAATGACTTCTTTACATCTTTTATGGCTTATTTTGACAATAAGCGCTGAAAAGGCGGAATAGAACTGGCCCTTAACCTGCAATTCAATTGTGCGTGCAATGATGAATGACTCCTGCCTGCTATAGTGTACATTTAGGCATCATACATGGTATAACCTAATACATGTGCATTTCATTATAGAATCTGAAATATGCAATGTTTATGTTAGTTCATACGTTGCACATGATGTTTAAATGCCCCTTAAATCTGGTCAGTCAAGTGATGGTCTTTAAGCCTCCTTCTATGCTTCTTTTCTTGATATGTAATTCAGTGTTGTGCAAGATTTGCTCACACATCTATTCAATTGCTTGTTTGTATCAGCTAGCCATACTAGGACTGTTTGCTTTGATTATTTGTTGTTCTTGACCTAACATAGCTTGTCAATGATTTAAACACTAAGGGCTGCTGTAGTGGGGGCTTGTATAACTCATAGGTGACATAAAGGTTTGGCTGTACACTAAAGTAGGCTCTCCAAGAGTACCTGGAGATCCAGTTTGAAGGTATGCCTAGTTTTTACACAGCGCACACATAGTAAATGCTCATTTCATTGTGTGCAAGAGATGTGGCATGTTTCATTATGTGGTGTTGTTTTGTTATAAACTCATCCTTTGGTGTTGTTCACAGACTGGAAAGTATGCATATTTATCTTCCAAGGAGACCATTAACTAGTTTGTGTCACCTTGAAGAGGGGGTGCAATGAAGATAAGATTGAGGATTTCCAAGTACAAGATGTTAGGAAGGAGCCTTGCAAGAGAAGGAGGAGCAGCGCTGAGCCTGTTCAACCAGTTATGGTAAGTCACTGTATTACAATTACTAGGACATCCTATTTGTCTGACATTGTGCTTGCGTAGGGTTCTTCACCTGTAACACAGTCATTGGGCCATTGATTAAAACTCCCTTCGCTCACTACTATATGATGTTCTAACTTTTTTGTAAATCAGATGTATGTAAACACATTTTAATGTGTCTGTTCACTCATTACGGATGTAGACTACTTTTAAATATCTAAAACATCTTATAGTAGTGAACAGTGTGAAACTGCTTCCTGCTATGGTAGAGTTGTCGATGTCATAACCAAACGCATATTCACATCATTAGCCTCCCTATCATTACTAGGATCTTGATTACATACTAGTTGAGATACTTCATAGGGGGCAAACAATATTACATTACTTGTTCCTTTATATAGTAAATGTAGCTAGGCCATGGATGTTATTGAGGCGTACATGTATGCCTACTGGCAACTCAACAGTTCAATTGCGTGTTTGTTTCAGGCATAGTTAAATTGCTCTTTTTAATTGCTTTATTTGTCCTCAGTTAATGATATGCCCAAACAATGATGCCTAATGTTGGGTACTCTATTAAATTACTTGTAGCTGCGTGTATAACTATTAGTTGACATAATTAAAGGCCTTACCATTTAATTACTCTGCCGAAGTGTGTCTGAAGCTTTGAAGTCTATTAACCAATTATTACTGCATGAGGCTCACAATCTAGTTTATACGAGGCTAATGATTGCATAGTTTTGCTTGCTGTAGTAGGTTTGTATGAATCCCTCTGCTGTTCATTATGCTCCCTAAGACTTTAATTGAGCTACAGAATGGCCAACTGCTTGCTTACTTATACGCAAGATATATATAATTGTCAGTAGCTGCGTGTGGTCTAAATTTGTAACATGTCTATTTTGGATTTGGCCCCAACATCATGCTCCTCTGGTGAGCTAAGAGAGATTTCTGTATGCGGCCTGCACAGACTACCATTTTTATAATTTTTAAAATATCACCTGCTTATGCTTCATGACATGTAACATTATTGTTAGTCCTGTTTTGCCATGTACAAAATAGTCTGTCTTGCTTGCTTCTCTGTTGTAACTATATTTTTGCCCTAGTCATGTGTACTTACAGAAACATTTCAGGATGAAGTGACATCAACACAAAGATCTGAGAGCAGTGCGGCATGGCTGTTACCAAATGATTATGGATTGGAATTGGAATGTGCTGATGTTCTCGAGCATCAACTAGAGGTGGCAAGAAAATGTGTACATGATTCTCAACATGCAATCAACATGTTGAGACTGCAGTTGTAGGTATTAGATGCAGGAGTCAAAAAAATGAAACAAGACACTAAGGTAACCACAAAGGAATTGGAGATTTTGCAGACTAAAATTTGTGCTATCTGAACCCAACAAATCCTATTTTCTGAAGAGATTATAGTTCAAATGGTAAGTTCTGTTGATGTGTGTCCATGATGTATGAGCTTTATTTGCCCAGTGTATGTAATTTGCTGTTTGTGTACGCTTTATTATCACTGGTGCCGAACTGTAATGCCCAGTGGGTATAATCTTCTGTAATTTCTTTATTGTATAGTGTAGGATTATTCTTCGTTTCTATGCCTTTGTTTCTTTATTGTATAGTGTAGGTTTTTTAGAGGCGATAGTATAGAGTAGGATAATTCTTTGTATATGCTATTTCGTTGAAACTGGGGCCAACACGCCCAAACATTACCTGGACGCCATCTGAACGAACAAACATGTCAAAGCGGGCCTTAATTGGGCTGGTCACCTTAATATTTAGTTCTTCCCAAATGATGTGGCCCATCGTAACAACGGCTCTTAGCAGGCCGTTAACAGGCCGAAAGCTCGATAGGGCCGTATAAATGGAAATGGCCCGCGGGCCTCTAGCAGGCTGAAATAATTGTTAATTTTGTCTCGGCCCTTTTACATGACGGGCCAGTAACAGGCCGAAAGTGTTTTAGCCCAGAAGAGGCCCAATTTACAAAATAGGCGTTTAACAGGCCGAAAGCCGCGTCGAGCTGAAAGTGTGCCCTGCGGAACATGGGCCGCTAATGGACAAAAATCAGGTGGCACCGTCAAAGGCCCAACTATTATGCGGGCCGTTAACAGGCTAATAGACAAAATGGGCTAGGTATTGGCCCATTTACAGAATGGGCCGAGGAAAGGCTGAAAGTCACAACGGGCTAGAAGTTGGCCCAACTACAGAATGGGCCGAGAAAAGGCCGAAAGACGTACTGGCGGCATATTGGTCCATATCTATAATGGGCTGCTAACAGGCCGAAAGAAGGTTGGGCCATAATTGGGCCCAAAGACGTAGCGGGCCGTTAACAGGCTGGAACTAACGATGGGCTGGAAATTGTTGAATCTAGAATGGGCCTTTGATGGGCCGATTCTGCGTAACTTGTATGGGCCGTGCTTGTGAATGGGCCTGACTCAACTAGGCCGCTAATGGGCCGTCTCGCTTATTTTGACAGGCCTGCCTTTTAACCTAAACGGGCCACTGTTGGGCCGAGCCACGTGTCGACATACCATAGGTGCGTCCCGTCCACTCGCTGGATGACACCTGTCCCAAGGCAGAGCTGACACGTGGATACTATGGCGAATCAAAATTTTACATGTGGAAAATCCCCATTGGTCGGGGCGGTTAACGGGTTATCAGATCCAAACCAGAACCCGATAGGTTAACGGCGACCCGTTACGGTGGATGCCATGTGTCAGTTACCCTTGACGAAACCACTTCCATGATGCACCATTTATCGTCATGGAAGTGGACACTTCCGTGATGATAATTTTTGTATTGTCATGGAACACTTCTACGACAGCACAGGTATGACTATCTTGATTCTGTCATAAAATCGTCATGGATGTACATGCATGACAGAAAACGTGACCTACTGTGACAAACACGTATCATCATGGAAGTGGTTTTTTTTGTAGTGTCACCCACAACCCGTGTTATTCTGCGGCGCCGGCAGCCTCACACCGCAGCCGAACCAGTCAACCCTCGTACTCCTCTCTGCGTGGGCATCCACTGTCGCATCTTCCCCGGCTCCGCATCATCCCCTTCCAGGCCTCGCTGTCGTCCACCGCCTTGGTGCTCTCAGCGCGGCGTGGTCAACGTGGTCAAGGAACGATTCCATCGGAAGAGGACTGTATGTGGAGAGGTTGACAGCTGGGTCCACGGCCACAGCAAGGAAGTGCCTCCTTATTACGCGTAAAATAATTATTCCTCCACCTGACAGCGAGGACCCACCGGAAGGGACTCTGTATTTTGTGAAAAAAACGTTTCCCCCCTGACAGCTGGGACCTACCAGCTACATCTTCGCACGCAAGGAAGTGCATCCATATTATGGGAAAAAATGATTCTCCCCCCTGACCGCTGGGACCCACCATCAATAACTTCGCACGCAAGGAAGTGCCTCCTTATCCTCCCTGACAGTCGGGACCCACCTGGTCGAAGCGTACGTAGCGTTGTCATTCTGGTCGCGAACGTGTACGTACATACTGGTCGATCGGTCTCTCTGCAACGATGAACCGTGGTAGAGCAAGCAGCGACACATGTAGTAGTAGAGCCCCCGACGTAGTAGTTTAGGCAGTCCAGTCAAAACCGTGTACACGTACGTACAGTCAGATGCCAAAAAATACGGCCACGTACGTACATACGGGCAGGGTCTCGAACGCCTACTCACGCATTTGTACGACCAGGGCTCGTGTACATGGAGAGGCAACGGAAACGTTGTCCTGTTCATTGGCAGCTAACCGGCTGGGTCGGAACGGAGTCGGGAGCGAAGCCACTGGGTCGGAACACGTCCTGTTCATCAGGAGCCAAGCCAATGGGTCGGAACATGTCCTATTCATCGGGAGCCAACCGGCTTGGACGGAACAGCCGGAACGGGGTCTGGCGTACCGTAGAACGGAGGAAAACGACCTTCTGTTCGACCACGTATGGTCAAAATGGGGTCATGTTCATCGGGAAGGGTCTGGCGTACCCCAGAACGGAGGAAACGGCCTTCTGTTCGAGTGCCTACGGTCGAAACGGGGTGCTGTTGATCGGGAGGGGTGTGGCGTACCGCAAAACGGAGGAAACAGACTTGTGTTGGAGCGCCTACGGTCGAAACGGGGTCCTATTCATCGGGAGGGGTGCGGCGTACTGCTAAACGGGACTCCACGGGCTACTGTTCATCCACCGTCTACTGCCTTGCTCCAGCCTCCATCCGCTACTGTTCATCCACCGTCGACTTCCTCCAGCCTCCACCTGCTACTGTTCATCCACCGTCGACTTCCTCCAGCCACCAATAGCTATTGTTCATCCACAGGGGCCTGTTCATCCAGCCTCCACCGGCTACTATTCAACCAGCCCTCCACGGGGTCCTGTTCATCCAGCCTCCACCGGTTCCTGTTCAACCAGCCCTCCACGGGGTCCTGTTCATCAACCCTCCACCGGCTACTGTTCAAGGAGCCTCCACGGGGTCCTGTTCATCCACCCTCCACCGGGCCTCCTCGATCGGGGTCCTGTCCATCCAGTGGCAACGGCCTCTACTACCACTGGATCCTGTTCATCCAACCCCCACCGGGAACTGTTCATCCAACCCCCACCGAGGACTGTTCATCAAGAGGCAGCTTCGATCGGCTTCAGTTAGCAGCAGTAGCGAAGGAATCACTCGGGTTCAATTAACAACAAGGGATTGATCGGGGTTCAGTAACATAGCTAGTGCAATCGCTCGGGTTCAGTTAGAGCACAACGCCTCTCACACACGTGCGTACGTGTATGAGAGAAACGTGCAAACCTCCGTGCATCGCTCGGCCCCGACCACCCACCATAACCGGGAACTCCCCGAAATTTTCCTCGCCCTCGCTTCTACAACGATTTTTTTCGTCATGGACGGCCCAAAGAATGTCATGCAGGTGCATCTCCGGCCCGCCCAGGACGAAAAGCCCATTTTTTGTCATGATTTTTTGTCATAGAAGTAGGAGCCCACCACATCTATGATGATACCGGGTTTTGTCACAATTATCGTCATAGAAGT
Organism: Thinopyrum elongatum; assembly: GCA_011799875.1. Taxonomy (NCBI): domain Eukaryota; kingdom Viridiplantae; phylum Streptophyta; class Magnoliopsida; order Poales; family Poaceae; genus Thinopyrum; species Thinopyrum elongatum. Next base: position 139,884,144 of record CM022297.1, read on the forward strand.
GTCATAAGCATGACAGAAAAAATTCATTCGGCCCAAAATGTCACGGATGTGTCTTTTTTTTGTAGTGATGGCATGTCCCTGAATTAGATTTCCTGTCAACCAGGTCACCTGCATAATCTGAGTCTGAATAACCAACTAGATCAAACTGTGCTCCCTTAGGATACCATAAACCTAAGGTGGGGGTGTGAGCCAAATATCTCAAAATACGCTTGACCACTTGGTGATGCAATTCTTTTGGTGCAGCTTGATAGCGGGCACACATACAAACACTCAACATAATATCAGGTCGGCATGCACATAGGTAGAATAAAGAACCAATCATCGAACGATAAGCTTGATGGAAATATGCCCTAGAGGCAATAATAAAATGGTTATTATTATATTTCCTTAATCATGATAAAGGTTTATTATTCATGCTAGAATTGTATTGACCGGAAACTTAAATACATGTGTGGATATATAAACAAATACCGTGTCCCTAGTGAGCCTCTAATGGACTAGCTCGTTGATCAAAGATGGTTAAGGTTTCCTAACCATATACATGTGTTGTCACTTGATAACGGGATCACATCATTAGGAGAATGATGTGATGGACAAGACCCAACCGTTAGCATAGCATATGATCGTACAGTTTATTGCTACTGCTTTCTTAATGTCAAATACATGTTTCTTTAACCATGAGATCATGCAACTCCCGGATACCGAAGGAATGCCTTGTGTTCTATCAAACATCACAATGTAACTAGGTGATCATAAAGATGCTCTACAGGTATCTCCGAAGGTGTCTGTTGAGTAGGCATGAATCGAGGTTGGGATTTGTCACTCTGTGTATCGGAGAGGTATCTCTGGGCCCTCTCGGCAATACACATTACAAGAAGCTTGCAAGCAAAGTGACTAAGGAGTTAGTTATGGGATGATGTATTACGGAATGAGTAAAGAGACTTGCCAGTAACGAGATTGAACTAGGTATGGAGATACCAACGATCGAATCTCGGGCAAGTAACATACCGACAGACAAAGGGAACTACATATGTTGTCATAAAGGTTCGACCGATAAAGATCTCCGTAGAATATGTAGGAACCAATATGGGTATCCAGGTCCCGCTATTGGTTATTGACCGGAGAAGCGTCTCGGTCATGTCTACATCATTCTCCGTAGGGTCCGCACGCTTAACGTTCGTTGATGATATAGTATTATATGAGTTATGTATGTTGGTGACCGAATGTTGTTTGGAGTCCCGGATGAGATCACGGACATGACAAGGAGCTCCGGAATAGTCCGGAGGTAAAGATTGATATATGGGATAATAGTGTTTGGTCTCCGAAAGGGTTCCGAAATTCACCGGAAGGGGTTTCGGATGGTTCCCGAAATGTTCGGGTACGAGAACACTTTATTTGGGCCAAGGGGTAAAGCCCACGGGGCTTTTGGTAAGTGCAAAGGGCAGTTTTGTGGAGGCCAGGGGCCAGACGCCAGGGACCCTGGCGTCTGGGTCCAGACGCCGGGAACCCTCGCGTCTGGTCCTGGAGTCCGAGAAGGACTCTTACCTTTCAGGCAAAACCGACTTTGAGGAGGCTTTTACTCCAAGTTTCGACCCCAGGGCTCAACATATAAATAGAGGGGCAGGGCTAGCACACGAGACACATCAAGATTCACCAAGCCGTGTGCTGGCAACCCCGCCCCCTCTAGTTTATCGTCCGTCATAGTTTCTGTTGTGCTTGGCGAAGCCCTACGGAGATTGTTCTTCACCATCACCGTCACCGCGCCGTCGTGTTGCTGGAACTCATCTACTACTTCGCCTTTCTTGCTGGATCGAGAAGGCGAGGACGTCATCGAGATGAACGTGTGCTGAACGCGTAGGTGCCGTACGTTCGGTACTTGATCCTGACGGATCATGAAGGTGTACGACTACATCAACCGCATTGATAAACGCTTCCGCTTAGCGATCTTCAAGGGTATGAAGATGCTCTTCCTCTCTCGTAGCTATGCATCTCCATGGATAGATCTTGCGTGTGCGTAGAATTTTTTTGTTTTCCATGCAACGTTCCCCAACAGTGGCATCATGAGCCAGGTCTATGCATAGATGATATGCACGAATAGAACACAAAGAAGTTGTGGGCGGTGATGTTCATACTGCTTACCACCAACGTCTTATTTTGATTCGGCGGCATTGTGGGATGAAGCGGCCCGGACCAACCTTACATGTCCATGTACATGATACCGGTTCCACCGACAGACATGCAACTTGTTTTGTATAAAGGTGGCTGGCGGGTGTCTGTTTCTCCTACTTTAGTTGAATCGAATTTGACTACGGCCGGTCCTTGAAGAAGGTTAAAACAACAAACTTGATAATCACCATTGTGGTTTTGCGTAGGTAAGAATGGTTCTTGCTAGTTGCCCGTAGCAGCCATGTAAAACTTTCAACAACAAAGTAGAGGACATCTAACTTGTTTTTGCAGGGTATGTTGTGATGTGATATGGTCAAGACGTGATGTGATATACGTTGCTGTATGAGATGATCATGTTTTGTAATATCGACAATCGGCAGGAGCCTTAGGATTGTCTCTTAATTATTGTATGAAATGCAAGCGCCATGTAATTGATTTACTTTATCGCTAGCAATAGTTGGCGAGATGACCCCGACGCAATGATGGAGATCAAGGTGTCGAGCCGGTGACGATGGAGATCATGACTTTGCTTTGGAGATGGAGATCAAAAGCACAAGATGATGATGGCCATATCATGTCACATATTTTGATTGCATGTGATGTTTATCATTTATGCATCTTATTTTGCTTAGAACGACGGTAGCATTATAAGATGATCCCTTCACTTAATTTCAATATAAAAGTGTTCTCCCCGAGTATACCTGGCCATCTGTTGGGACGGGCCGAGCTTCGAGCCCAGCCTACCAAAGCCCGATGCAAAAAAACCAGGCCCGAGCCCGGCCCGAGCCCGGCCCATCACGCTAAAAGCCCGCCGGGCCTCGGGTCGGGCCTCTTCGTTAACACGCGAATACGACGGGCCTGGGCCCGGCCCGGCCTGGCCGTCGAGCTTGAAATCTAGGCCCGAGCCCGGCCCATGGACAAGGTCGGGCCGGACCGGGTCGAGCTTTTCCGGGCCGACCGGGCCGGGCTGCCCATGGCGAGGTCTATCCCCGAGTATGCACCGTTGCTAAAGTTCGTCATTTCGAAGCACCTCGTGATGATCGGGTGTGATAGACTCTACGTTCACATACAACGGGTGTAAGCCAGATTTACACACGTGGAATACTTGGATTAAACTTGATGAGCCTAGCATGTAAAGACATGGTCTCGGAACACTTGAGACCGAAAGGTCGAACATGAATCATATAGTAGATATGATCAACATAGAGATGTTCACCATTGATGACTAGCCCATCTCACGTGATGATCGGACATGGGTTAGTTGATTTGGATCATGTATCACTTAGATACCTTGAGGGATGTTAATTTAAGTGGGAGTTCATAAGTAATTTGATGAATTGAACTAAAATTTATCATGAACATAGTCAAAATGTCTTTGCAATTATGTTGTAGATCAATAGCTCGCGATGTAGCTTCCCCATTTTTTGATATGTTCCTAGAGAAAACTAAGTTGAAAGATGACGGTAGCAATAATGCGGACTGGGTCTGTGATCTGAGGATTATCCTCACCGCTGCACAGAAGAATTATGTCCTCGATGCATCGCTAGGTGACAGACCTGTTGCAGGAGCTGATGCAGACATTATGAATGTTTGACAAGCTCGATATGATGACTACTTGATAGTTTAGTGTGCCATGCTTTACGGCTTAGAATCGGGGCTCCAAAGATGTTTTGAACGCCATAGAACATATGAGATGTTCCAAGAGCTGAAATTGGTATTTCAGGCTCATGCCCGTGTTGAAGACTTATGAGACCTCTGACAAGTACTTTGCCTACAAGATGGAGGAGAATAGCTCAGCCAGTGAGCATGTGCTCAGAATGTCTGGGTACTACAATCGCTTGAATCAAGTGGGAGTTAATCTTCCAGATAAGATAGTGATTGACAGAGTTCTCCGGTCACTATCACCAAGCTACTAGAGCTTCATGATGAACTATAATATGCAAGGGATGGCGAAAACGATTCCCAAGCTCTCCGCGATGCTGAAATCGGCGGAGGTAGAAATCAAGAAGGAGCATCAAGTGTTGATGGTTAACAAGACCACTAGTTTCAAGAAAAAGGACAAAGGAAAGAAAGGGAACTTCAAGAAGAATGGCAAGCAAGTTGCTACTCCCGTGAAGAAGCCCAAAGCTGGACCCAAGCCTGAAACTGAGTGCTTCTACTGCAAAGGAAATGGTCACTGGAAGCGGAACTGCCCCAAATATTTGGCGGATAAGAAGGATGGCAAAGTAAACAAAGGTATATTTGATATACATGTTATTGATGTGTACCTTACTGGTGCTCATAGTAGCCCCTGGGTATTTGATACCGGTTCAGTTGCTAAGATTAGTAACTCGAAACACGAGTTGCAGAATAAACGGAGACTAGTTAAGGGCGAGGTGACGATGTGTGTTGGAAGTGTTTCCAAGATTGATATGATCACCATCGCACACTCCCTCTACCTTCGGGATTAGTGTTGAGCCTAAATAAATGTTATTTGGTGTTTGCCTTGAGCATGAACATGATTAGATTGTGTTTACTGCAATACGGTTATTCATCTAAGTCAGAGAATAATTGTTGCTCTGTTTACATGAATAAAACCTTCTATGGTCATACACCCAATGTGAATGGTTTATTGAATCTTGATCGTAGTGATACACATATTAATAATATTGATGCCAAAAGATGCAAAGTTGATAATGATAGTGTAACATACTTGTGGCACTGCCGTTTAGGTCATATTGGTGCAAAGCGCATGAAGAAACTCCATGTGGATGGACTTTTGGAATCACTTGATTATGAATCATTTGATACTTGCGAACCATGCCTCATGGGTAAGATGACTAAAACTCCGTTCTCAGGAACGATGGAGCGAGCTAATGACTTATTGGAAATAATACATACCGATGTATGCGGTCCGATGAGTGTTGAAGCATGCGGCGGGTATCGTTATTTTCTAACCTTCACAAATGATTTGAGTAGGTATGGGTATATCTACTTGATGAAACACAAGTCTGAAACATTTGAAAAGTTCAAAAGAATTTCAGAGTGAAGTGGAGAATCATCGTAATAAGAAAATAAAGTTTCTACGATCTGATCGCGGAGGCAAATATTTGAGTTACGAGTTTGGCCTTCATTTAAAAACAATGTGGAATAGTTTCACAACTCACGCCAGCTGGAACACCACAGCATAATGGTGTGTCTGAACGTCGTAACCATACTTTATTAGATATGGTGCGTTCTATGATGTCTCTTACCAATTTGCCACTATCATTTTGGGGTTATGCATTAGAGACAGCCGCATTCACGTTAAATAGGGCACCGTCTAAATCCATTGAGACGACACCGTATGAACTGTGGTTTGGCAAGAAACCTAAGCTATCGTTTCTTAAAGTTTGGGGATGCGACGCTTATGTCAAAAGGCTTCAGCCTGATAAGCTCGAACCCAAAGCGGAGAAGTACGTCTTCATTGGGTATACCTTCTACCACAGATCCGAAGGCAAGATCTTTGTTGCTAAGAATGGGTCCTTTCTAGAGAAGGATTTTCTCTCGAAAGAAGTGAGTGGGAGGAAAGTAGAACTTGATGAGGTAGTTGTACTTGCTCTCGAATTGGAAAGTAGCACATCAGAGAAAACCGTCCCCGTGATGCCTACACCAACTAGAGAGGAAGCTAATGATCATGAAACTTCAGATCAAGTTACTACTGGACCTCGTAGGTCGACCAGAACACGTTTCGCACCAGAGTGCTACGGTAATCCTGTCCTGGAAGTCATGTTGTTGGACAACGGCGAACGTACGAACTATGAAGAAGCTATGATGAGCCCAGGTTCCAACAAATGGCTTGAGTCCATGAAATCTGAGATAGGATCCATGTATGAGAACAAAGTGTGGACTTTGGTGGACTTGCCCGATGATCGGCATGCCATTGAAAATAAATGGATCTTCAAGAGGAAGACGGACATTGATGGTAATATCACTGTCTATAAAGCTCGACTTGTCGCGAAAGTTTTTCGACAAGTTCAAGGGGTTGACTACGTTGAGACTTTCTCACTCGTAGCAATGCTTAAGTCTGTCTGAATCATGTTAACAATTGCCGCATTTTATGATTATGAAATCTGGCAAATGGATGTCAAAACTGCATTCCTTAACGGATTTCTTAAAGAAGAGTTGTATATGATGCAACCAGAAGGTTTTGTCGATCCTAAAGGTGCTAACAAAGTGTGCAAGCTCTAGCGATCCATCTATGGACTGGTGCAAGCATCTCGGAGTTGGAATATATGCTTTAATGAGGCGATCAAAGCATATGGTTTTATACAGACTTACGGTGAAGCCTGTATTTACAAGAAAGTGAGTGGGAGCTCTGTAGCATTTCTAATATTATATGTGGATGACATATTGCTGATTGGAAATGATATAGAATTTCTGGATAGCATAAAAGGATACTTGAATAATAATTTTTCAATGAAAGACCTTGGTGAAGCTGCTTACATATTGGGCATCAAGATCTATAGAGATAGATCAAGACGCTTGATAAGACTTTCAATGAGTACATACCTTGACAAGATTTTGAAGGAGTTCAAAATGGATCAGTCAAAGAAGGAGTTCTTGCCTGTATTGTAAGGTGTGAAGTTGAGTAAAGACTCAAAAGCTCGACCACGGCAAAAGATAGAGAGAGAATGAAAGTCATTCCCTATGCCTCAGCCATAGGTTCTATAATGTATGCCATGTTGTGTACCGGACCTGATGTGTGCCTTGCCATAAGTTTGGTAGGGGTGCAACACTGATCCAGGAGTGGATCACTGGACAGCGGTAAAATTATCCTTAGGTACCTAAAGAGGACTAAGGAAATGTTTCTCGGTTATGGAGGTGATAAAGAGTTCGTTGTAAAGGGTTACGTCGATGCAAGCTTTGACACTAATCCGGATGACTCTGAGTCTCAATCTGGATACGTATTGAATGTGGGAGAAAATTAGCTAGAGTAGCTCTATGCAGAGCATTGTAGACATAGTTATTTGCAAAGTACACACGGATCTGAATGTTGCAGACCCATTGACTAAACTTCTCTCACAAGCAAAACATGATCACACCTTAGTACTCTTTGGGTGTTATTCACATGGTGATGTGAACTAGATTATTGACCCTAGTAAACTCTTTGGGTGTTAGTCACATGGCGATGTGAACTATAGGTTTTAATCACATGGCGATGTGAACTAGATTATTGACTCTAGTAAAATCTTTGGGTGTTAGTCACATGGCGATGTGAACTATAGGTGTTAATCACATGGCGATGTGAACTAGATTATTGACTCTAGTGCAAGTGGGAGACTGATGTAAATATGCCCTAGAGGCAATAATAAAATGGTTATTATTATATTTCCTTAATCATGATAAAGGTTTATTATTCATGCTAGAATTGTATTGACCGGAAACTTAAATACATGTGTGGATATATAAACAAATACCGTGTCCCTAGTGAGCCTTTAATGGACTAGCTCATTGATCAAAGATGGTTAAGGTTTCCTAACCATAGACATGTGTTGTCACTTGATAACGGGATCACATCATTAGGAGAATGATGTGATGGACAAGACCCAACCGTTAGCATAGCATATGATCGTACAGTTTATTGCTACTGCTTTCTTAATGTCAAATACATGTTTCTTCGACCATGAGATCATGCAACTCCCGGATACCGGAGGAATGCCTTGTGTGCTATCAAACATCATAACGTAACTGGGTGATCATAAAGATGTTCTACGGTTATCTCTGAAGGTGTCTGTTGAGTTGGCATGAATCGAGATTGGGATTTGTCACTCCGTGTATTGGAGAGGTATCTCTGGGCCCTCTCGGTAATACACATCACAAGAAGCTTGTAAGCAAAGTGACTAAGGAGTTAGTTACGGGATGATGTATTACGGAACGAGTAAAGAGGCTTGCTAGTAACGAGATTAAACTAGGTATGGAGATACCAACGATCGAATCTCGGGCAAGTAACATACCGACAGACAAAGGGAACTACGTATGTTGTCATAAAGGTTCGACCAATAAAGATCTTCGTAGAATATACAGGAACTAATATGGGCATCCAGGTCCCACTATTGGTTATTGACCGGAGAAGCGTCTCGGTCATGTCTACATCATTCTCGAACCCGTAGGGTCCGCACGCTTAACGTTCGTTCACGATATAGTATTATATGAGTTATGTATGTTGGTGACCGAATGTTGTTCGGAGTCCCGGATGAGATCACGGACATGACGAGGAGCTCCGGAATAGTCTGGAGGTAAGGATTAACATATGGGATAATAGTGTTTGGTCTCCGGAAGGGTTCCGGAATTCACCGGAAGGGGTTTCGGATGTTTCCCGAAATGTTCGGGTACGAGAACACTTTATTTGGGCCAAGGGGTAAAGCCCACGGGGCTTTTGGTAAGTGCAAAAGGCAGTTTTGCAGAGGCCAGGGGCCAGATGCCAGGGACCCTGGCGTCTGGGTCCAGACGCCGGGAACCCTGGCGTCTGGGTCCAGACGCCGGGAACCCTGGCGTCTGGTCCTGGAGTCCGAGAAGGACTCTTGCCTTTCAGGAAAAACCGACTTTGAGGAGGCTTTTACTGCAAGTTTTGACCCCAGGGCTCAACATATAAATAGAGGGGCAGGGCTAGCACATGAGACACATCAAGATTCACCAAGCCGTGTGCTGGCAAGCCCGCCCCCTCTAGTTTATCGTTCGTCATAGTTTCTATTGTGCTTGGCGAAGCCCTGCGGAGATTGTTCTTCACCACCACCATCACCACGCCGTCGTGCTGCCGGAACTCATCTACTACTTCGCCTCTCTTGCTGGATCGAGAAGGCGAGGACGTCATCGAGTTGAACGTGTGCTGAACGTGGAGGTGCCGTACGTTGGGTACTTGACCGGGACGGATCGTGAAGGTGTACGACTACATCAACCGCGTTGATAAATGCTTCCGCTTAGCGATCTTCAAGGGTATGAAGATGCTCTCCCCCTCTCGTAGCTATGCATCTCCATGGATAGATCTTGCGTGTGCGTAGATTTTTTTTTGTTTTCCATGAACGTTCCCCAACAAAGCTTTCTGATCGTAATCCTTACCATACACATCTGCGTTCAGCTTACCATTCGTGGGCGTTGGAGTTTTGTAGCCCTTGAGATTGCAATCTTGCATTTTGAACTTCTTCAGATAGTCTCTCAGATATTTCTCTTGAGATATGAAAATTCCGTTGTCCTGTTGATGTATTTGCAGTCCAAGAAAGAACTTAAGTTCATGCATCATAGACATTTGATATTTCTCGGACATCATTTTCCCAAACTCCAAGCTGCAAGCATTGTTAGTACAGCCAAAAATAATATCATCCACATAAATTTGACACACGAAAAGAACACCATCAATAGAACGTGTGAAAAGAGTGGAATCGGTGGATCCAGGCTTGAACCCTTTGTCGAGCAAAAACCTCTTCAAGGTGTCATACCAAGCTCGAGGGGCTTGCTTCAACCCATATAGAGCCTTTTTCAACCTGAAAACTTTGTTAGGAAATTGAGGGTTTTCAAAGCCAGGTGGCTGCTTAACATATACTTCCTCATCAATTACACCATCGAGAAAGCACTTTTCACATCCATTTGATAAAGCATGATCTCATTGTAGTTTGCATAAGCGAGAAGAATACGAATTGCCTCAAGGTGAGCAACAGGAGCATAAGTTTCACCGAAATCATTACCTTCTACCTGTGTATACCCTTGAGCAACAAGACGTGCTTTGTTTCTCACAACAATGCCATTTTCATCTTGCTTATTCCTGAATATCCATTTAGTGCCGATGATATTGTGCTTCTTAGGATTCGGTTTGTCAACCAATTCCCACACATCATTCAATTCAAATTGCACCAACTCTTCTTGCATGGCATTCATCCAATAGGGATCATTCATGGCTTCTTCATACTTGGTAGGTTCTGCCAATGAGACAAAGGAGAAACTGCCACAATAGTTAGCCAAACGAGTGCGAGAACGAGTTGTGGGTTGATAACCTGGATTCTCGAGATCTTCGAGAATTAATGTAGTGTCAACTTGATTAGCCACTCGAGGATGAGGATTTTCATCTTGGTGATCATTATCATTTTCCTCAGCATCAGCATCGGGATTAGCATTTGAGTTGCCATTTCCATCGGGAATGCCACTGAGATTGGCATTTTCATCCTGGTTGCCATTTGTGTTCGGAATGGCATTTTCTTCGCAGTGGCTTGGCATGTTCTGCTTTGAGTCATGGGGGCATCATCATCGGAAGAGTCAGGTACATTTCCTTCAACTGGCTTGATGCTCCCAATAGCCATTTGCCGAATAGCATCCGAAATCGATGGTTCATCTATCACATTAGGCAGGTGCTCCTTTTGGGAGCCGTTAGATTCATCAAACCGCACATTTTACCATTTCCATAACCTTCCCGTGGTGAGAGTTATAGACACGATAAGTATGCGAGTTCGAGCCATAACCAAGAAGAAAACCTTCATGTGCCTTAGGTGCAAACTTGGAATTATGATTCTTGTCATGAATGTAACAAGGTGCACCAAAAACACGTAAATAAGAAATATTTGGTTTCTTGCCAGTGATAAGCTCATATGAAGTTTTCTTAAGGAATTTGTGAAGATAAACACGATTGATAACATGACAAGCAGTGTTAATAGCATCAACCCAGAAGTGAATAGGAGTTTTATACTCATTGAGCATTGTTCTCGCCATTTTGATGAGAGTTCTATTCTTTCGCTCAACAACCCCATTCTGTTGGGGAGTGTATACGGCAGACAGCTCATGAGTTATACCATTTTCGTCGAGAAAATCCTCGATATGAGTATTTTTTAACTCAGTACCATTGTCACTTCTGACATGCTTAATTCGCACATCATATTCATTCTGGGCCTTTTTGGCGAATCTTTTGAAGATGTCTTGGGTGCAGGTTTTATCTTCGAGAAAGAATACCAAGTGTATCGAGAGAAATCATCAACAATAACCAGACCATAATGAATTCCTCCAAAACTTGCATAGTTTTGAGGTCCGAATAAATCCATATGAAGAATCTCCAGAGGTCTTGTCGTGGTCATGACAGTCTTTGATGAATGATGCTTCTTGGCCAATTTACCGGCCTCACACGCAGCACAGAGACGATCCTTGTTCAATTTTACATCAGGAATGCCACGGAGATGATTTTTATTCAAGAGAGTCTACAAATTTCTCATACCTGCATGACCAAGTCTTCGGTGCCACAGCCATCCTTCGTTGCTTTTGCAAGCAAACAAGTTTGGACTGAGGGACCTTTAGAGAAATCCACAATATACAGATCACATTTTCTATTTCCCTCAAAGACGAAGGAATTGTCAAAGGCCATAAAGACAATGCATTTGGATATAGAAAATAGAACTAGCATGCCTATATCACAAAGCTTGCCAACTGACATGAGATTGAATCCAAGAGACTGAACAAGTAAAACGTCATCAATAGTCTTGTCTCTGGATATAGCAATTTTACCTAACCCAATTACCTTTCCTTTGTTGTTGTCGCCAAAAGTGATATACTTCAGAGATGAAGCAGTTAAGTTGGGGTCGACAAACAACGACTTGTCTCCGGTCATAGTGCATCCACTATCCATTATCCATTCGGTACACCCGGAGACATAGTCCTTTTCTTTCGAAGCCTTGGCCATGACGTAGTAGGCAGGAGATTCGTCGTCGCTTGACTGGTTCTTGAAGTAGTTTGATGCAGGGGTGGAGGCACATGCTATACCAGCCATGCCGGAATCAGAATCCTCATCGGATTCATTAACTTATGCAGAGTCAGATGACTCTTCTTTATCAGAATCCATCTCCTTGCCGATGTACGCCTTGGCCTTGCGAGAGGTATTCTTGCGGTTGGAGGAGGACTTGGATGGATTCCTTGAGGAAGATCTCGACGAAGACTTGGAGGTGGAGTTGTCCTTCTTCTTGAAGAACTTCTTCGTTTTCTTCTCTTCATCGGAATCGTAGTTCTTGCTCTTGCTTTTACCTTAATAGTTGCCTGAATCATATCTTCCACTAGCACATATTTCAGCTTCCAAGAGAGGGCAGTAAGAGATGAAATGTCCTGGCTTTTTGCACTTGAAGCAGGTGTAATCTCCAGTGGGTTTTGATGAAGATTTTGAGCCGCCAGAGTTACTGGATCCTTTCTTCTGGAACTGGTTCTTCCTGTGAAGGCGCTGGAATCTTTTCGTGATCAGTGCGAGATCTTTGCTGATCCTTTCTGGGTCATCAGAATCTTCTTCGGCATTTCCTTCTGAGGAAGAATCAGCCACAACCTTGAGAGCATGGCTTTTGCGATGACTTGAACCATAGAGATCTCTCTTCTCTTCTTCTTGTTCCTCGTGGGTGTTTAGCCTTTCCATGATATCAGCAAAGTCGAGAACTTTGAAATCAGCTCGTTCCCTAATCATCAGAACTAGTGTGTTGAATGAACTGTCAAGTGATCGGAAGAGTTTCTTCACAACTTCATGGTCAGTATGTCTTTGGCGCCGAGACCTTGCAGCTCATTTGCGATGTCACTCAGATGATCGAAAGTTTGCTGACAGCTTTCATTTCCAATGCGCTTGAACCGATTGAACTTTGCCCGAAGAGTATCAATGCGAGCTTCCTTCTGAGTTGAAACACCCTCATTTATCTTCTCGAGAATGTCCCACAATTCCTTCACAGTTTCACACTGACGATAGCGAAGAAATTGAGCACGAGAGAGATGGCCACCAATTTCATCTTTAGCTTGAGCGTCCATCTGAATGAGTTTCTTCTCGAGGTCAGTTGGGGCCTGAGGTACTTCAACCGTGAATCCAAACTGCACCACGTTACACATATTATCGTCAATAGCTCGGAGACGGATCTTCATCTTCTCTTTCTAGAAGGGATAGTCTGTCCCATCGAAGATGGGAATCTTGAGATGCGACTTGTAGCTCACTGAAGACATACTTAAACTCCAAGGTGGTTAGACCAAAATGAGCAGAGTCAAGGAGTACCTCGCTCTGATACCAATTGTAGGAACGAAGTATGTCTACCAGAGGGGGGGTGAATGGAAGTTTTAAAATTTCTTCGGAAATATCAAAACTCTCGTAACCTAGCAGTGGAGCGAATGAAAATAAAGTACAATGAGCGAATATAAACTACCGAATGGAAATTAAAACATGCATCGAGGCAAATCACATGATTGAAGTAGTACGAATGGAAAATGGAGGAACAGATCTAACCAGTGATGCTCGATGGCGACAGGGAATTTGTTCGACTAGTTCGTCCTTCTGCACAAGGACTACATCTGGTTGGAGGGGTTGTGATTTAACACAGAAGATAAACTCTCTTCGCCCTATTCTCCTTGACAATTGGTTCGCCAACCAATGTCGATCACTCGTGGTAGATACTTGAGGCGATCTCCGAACCTTTACAGACTTCTTCTTCGAGAACCACAATTACTCTTGGTCTCTGAAGAAATTGACACCTAACCGTCTAGAGAGTTTGCAGCTCTCAAGAGTAATAGGCGGAGCGTACTGGACTTAGATTCAAGTGATGCTGAACCACTATCTAATTTTTCGGCTCTAGGGGTTTTCTCTCGGTGGATTTTAAACTCAAATCACTCGGACAGGGGGTTGCTCAACAATCTTCTCGGAATCAAACGGAGCAGCCACCGGACAACGTCGGTGCGGGGTGGCTATTTATAGCCGCAGCCTTCCCAGGTGGGAAATGACCATTTTGGACACGCGGTCCAGCCAATGGCCAACCACACGTTCTCAATGGTCGGATTTTGGAGCAACAGTAACATTACTTGAGGAACGAGTAATGCTAACTCCTCGGTCAGAGACAAATCTCTCGCAGCGAAGAAGATCACAATCTCTTGCTGGCAAGTATTTGCTCGGAACACAAAGAGATTTCTCTCGCAACTTTCATAGGATTTGGGTTTAGCATCAGAGAATCAAAGTTTCCAATGCTACACCCCTCTTAATAGTACAGTTGTCCTGTGACTCAATAAGGAGAAGAGAAACAACGAAATAAATGCTACGTCTTCACTTCGTCTTCAAACTTCTCGGTCGCAGTCACTTTCTTCAGACAGGCACCAAACCAATTGCTTCACATAAGCAATTTTTGAGGGGTCACTCTTGTTATCATAATCTTCGGTGATAACCTTCACTGCTATGCAGGGGATTATCTTCGTCGTTTGAATCAAACTCCTCTTGATTCCAGGGACCTGTTACTCTGTGTGCACTAGCAAAGACATAAGTCCCATACTGTTTATGTCAACAAACTCCAAAACATGAGGGGCCAATTATTGCACCAACACCTATCAACTAGTAGGACGTGGTGGAGAAAAATTGCTCACACTCAAGCTTAGTATCAAATTCTTACTGGTTCTTACCAATGCAACAGGTGGTGATCGGCGCGTTGGTGTTGGCCTTCAAACTACCGATGAAGATTGGATGGAGTGATAACCAAGAATCAGTAGAGCCGGGACCTGTACTTATTGGTAGTAAAAAGTGTAGCTTGGCAAAGGCTTCTCAACTCATAATATTACTGGCACAATTTAGCAAAAAGCAATGCAAGTTGAATAATTTCTCAAACTCCTAACTAGTGCTGGTAGTCGACTAGTAAGAGATAAAACAATCTAAGCCTAGATACTAAATCAATGAAGTGGAAGCCGATGAAAATATGATAGCTCTAAGTAGCTAGATATAATAGAGAGATGCACTAATATAACAAGGCGCGAAAATAGATGATAAATGGTGCCGTGATCAAAATTGTAGCAACAGCAGAATGCCTGGAAAAGAAAATATCAGCCCAGAACAGATGCTAGTGTTGAGTAAATAGGCAATTTTTTGATTAACTTAATCCATGAGTAAATCACTAGCATGGCATTGACACAAATAATCACATACTGATATTCAATCATGCAAGCACATACTACGCTAATTGCAGAAAGATCTACGTATAACGCTAGCATGGCTAAAACAGAAAATGGTAGGAGTGGGATAAACGAGTTATAGCCTCCAGTAGGCCATGCAGAAGTCACGACGGCGGTGGCGGCAGTAGTGTCCTCGACGGCCTTCTTGTCAGCCTCGAGTTTCTCGGCAGTGAGACGGTCACCGTCGGACTGCGACATGGTGATGATGAAGACGACGCGGATGTAGAGGAAGTAGTGGATCAGAGGCGAGCAGTCACGTAGTCGCTTCCCAAAAACCTATCGTGTACGCGGCGGATGGGATGGAGTCACCGGCGGCAGCAGCAGCAAAGGAACCACGGTGGGCATGCGCGTGGAGCAGATGTGATCTGTTCGTGGCGGCTAGGATTAGGAGACACCGCACACTTATATAGGCGCAGCCGCGTGGAGAGACGTGGGCTCGACCCACGTCTGAGTCCTAGGCAGCCCACGATCCGATGTCTCAGATCGTGGCCCAGCTGTCAGAAAACTCTCCGTTACTGACTGACAAAAATAAGCGCATAGGTGTGAGCTCGGCTCGGCTCATTCCCGCAACCCGCGGAGAGTCGTGACGAGGTGTGGCGTGGTGAGGCGAGCGGCGGAGGAGGAGTGCGCAAGGGCCTCTTCTCTTCTCAAGCTCCAATAGCATGTAGAAGAGAAACCCTTATAAGGAGGTCCAACTCCTCTCCAACTTCCGGGGTGGGACTAAACTTCCCACTACACCTAGTGCCAATAAACTCACATGGGCCCTTAGAGATTTTCAGAAATTGTTAGATGGGCCCTAGGCCCACCCTAATATTTCAACAATCCCCCACTAGATCTCGAGGGCCCATTGTGTCCTCTATTCCAATTGCTGTTTTGATATACCAGTGTTTCAATGAAGACCTGTTAAGGTTGAACTTCACTTAGAGCAAGTAGCTACACTCCTTCACAACTGAATAATGGACTATGCCTTGAATTGTCAGTTTGGCGTAAAGAAGCTTCACCACATGTCTTACTAGTACTAGGCTACCGAAGGCTGACCCCTCGGGTGGAGCATATAAGTCACACTCCTGGCCTATTCATGAGCTTACTAGAGATCACCCCAATCTCATAGACTGTGACTAGCAGTCAGGCTCATATAGGTGTGTTCCTCCAAAGATCGCTCTGTAGGATAGCATCTTGCTTACATAAGCTTTGGAACACGTTAAGACAATAGTCACCCTACCATACAGTATTGAGAGTATTGCATCTCCAACAGAGTGGGTTAGTATAGTTACTCTCCTCAGTTCACCACTGGCTTGTTTTCCCAAGTCCTACTTCACGGGATCTCCGATCACATAGGTTGGGTTACCACCATGGAAACTCATGTGGGTCTCATACCCATCTCCCTCGATGCACTATCTATCACAACACGTGATAGCCCTTTTGTAAAGGGATCTGCCAGATTCTTAGCCGTATGGACATACTCCAACGCTATCACTCCGGAGTTTCTTAATTTTCTGACAGCTTTTAATCTCATTCTTATGTGTTTGTTGGAATTCATGTTGTCCTTTGAACTTTTCACCTTGTTGATGACAGTCTGATTGTCACAGTTCATAAGGATAGCTGGAACCGATTTATCAACCAATGGCAAGTCCATCAAAAGATCTCGAAGTCATCCTGCTTCGACACCAGATGTTGTTGGGCAACATGCAATTTCAAAAAAATTCCTACGTTCACGCAAGATCTATCTAGGAGATGCATAGCAATGAGAGGGGAGAGTATGTCCACATACCCTCGTAGACCGAAAGCGGAAGCGTTTAGAAACGCGGTTGATGTAGTCGAACGTCTTCGCGATCCAACCGATCCAAGTACCGAACGTACGGCACCTCCGCGTTCAGCACACGTTCAGCTCGATGACGTCCCTCAAGCTCTTGATCCAGTTGAGGATGAGGGAGAGTTCCGTCAGCACAATAGCGTGGTGACGGTGATGATGAAGTTACCGGCGCAGGGCTTCGCCTAAGCACTACGATGATATGACCGAGGTGTGTAACTGTGGAGGGGGGCACCGCACACGGCTAAGACAAATATTGGTGTGCCTTTGGGGTGCCCCCCTCCCCCGTATATAAAGGAGGGGGGAGGAGGCGGGCGGCCTGGAGGGGGCGCGCCAAGGGGGGAGTCCTACTAGGACTCCTAGTCCTAGTAGGATTCCCCTTTCCTTTTTCCGGAGAAGGGGAAAGGGAAGGGAGAGAGAGGGAGAAGGAAAGAGGGGGGCCGGCCCCGTCCCCTAGTTCAATTCGGTTTGGGCAAGGGGGGCGCCCCTCCCACGTGGCCTCTCTCCTCTCCTCCAATAAGGCCCAATAGGCCCATTACTTCTCCCGGGGGGTTCCGGTAACCTCCCGGTACTCCGGAAAAATGCCCGAATCAATCGGAACCATTCCGATGTCCAAATGCAACCTTCCAATATATGAATCTTTACCTCTCGACCATTTCGAGACTCCTCGTCATGTCCGTGATCTCATCCGGGACTCCGAACAAACTTCGATCATCAAATCACATAACTCATAATACAAATCATCATCGAACGTTAAGCGTGCGGACCCTACGGGTTCGAGCACTATGTAGACATGACCGAGACACATCTCCGGCCAATAACCAATAGCGGAACCTGGATGCTCATATTGGCTCCTACATATTCTACGAAGATCTTTATCGGTCAAACCGCATAACAACATACGTTATTCCCTTTGTCATCGGTATGTTACTTGCCCGAGATTCGATCGTCGGTATCATCATACCTAGTTCAATCTCGTTACCGGCAAGTCTCTTTACTCGTTCCGTAGTGCATCATCCCGTAACTAACTCATTAGTCACATTGCTTGCAAGGCTTCATATGATGTGCATTACTGAGAGGGCCCAGAGATACCTCTCCGATACTCGGAGTGACAAATCCTAATCTCGATCTATGCCAACCCAACAAACACCTTCGGAGACACCTGTAGAGCATCTTTATAATCACCCAGTTACGTTGTGACATTTGATAGCACACAAGGTGTTCCTCCGGTATTCGGGAGTTGCATAATCTCATAGTCAGAGGAATATGTATAAATCATGAAGAAAGCTATAGCAATAAAACTTAACGATCATTATGCTAAGCTAACGGATGGGTCTTGTCCATCACATCATTCTCCTAATGAAGTGATCTCGTTAATCAAATGACAACACATGTCTATGGTTAGGAAACTTAACCATCTTTGATTAGTGAGCTAGTCAAATAGAGGCATACTAGGGACACTCTGTTTGTCTATGTATTCACACATGTACTAAGTTTCCGGTTAATACAATTCTAGCATGAATAATAAACATTTATCATGATATAAGGAAATATAAATAACAACTTTATTATTGCCTCTAGGGCATATTTCCTTCAGTCTCCCACTTGCACTAGAGTCAATAATCTAGTTCACATTGCCATGTGATTTAACACCAATAGTTCACATCTTTATGTGATTAACACCCATAGTTCACATCGCCATGTGACCAACACCCAAAGGGTTTACTAGAGTCAATAATCTAGTTCACATCGATATGTGATTAGCACCCAAAGAGTACTAAGGTGTGATCATGTTTTGCTTGTGAGAGAGGTTTAGTCAACGGGTCTGCCATATTCAGATCCGTATGTATTTTGCAAATTTCTATGTCTACAATGCTCTGCACGGAGCTACTTTAGCTAATTGCTCCTACTTTCAATATGTATCCAGATTGAGACTCAGAGTCATCCGGATCAGTGTCAAAGCTTGGATCGACGTAACCCTTTACGACGAACTCTTTGTCACCTCCATAACCGAGAAACATTTGCTTAGTCCTCTTAGGTAACTAAGGATAATTTTGACCGCTGTCCAGTGATCCATTCCTGGATCACTATCATACCCCCTTGCCAAACTCATGGCAAGGTACACAATAGGTCTGGTATACAACATGGCATACTTTATAGAACCTATGGCTGAGGCATAGGGAATGACTTTCATTCTCTCTCTATCTTCTGCCGTGGTCATGCTTTGAGTCTTACTCAACTTTATACCTTGAATACAGGCAAGAACTCTTTCTTTGACTGATCCCTTTTTGAACTCCTTCAAAATTTTGTCAAGGTATGTGCTTTGTGAAAGTCCTATTAAGTGTCTTGATCTATCCCTATAGATCTTGATGCTCAATACTTAAGCAACTTCACTAAGGTCTTTTTATTGAAAAATTCTTATTCAAGTATCCTTTTATGCTATTCAGAAATTCTATATCATTTCCAATCAATAATATGTCATCCACATATAATATTAGAAATGCTACAGAGCTCCCACTCACTTTCTTGTAAATACAGGCTTCTCCAAAAGTCTATATAAAACCATATGCTTTGATCACACTATCAAAGTGTATATTCCAACTCCGAGATGCTTGCACCAGTCCATAGATGGATCGCTGGAGCTTGTACACTCTGTTAGCACCTTTAGGATCGACAAAACCTTCTGGTTGCATCATATACAGTTCTTCTTTAAGAAATCCATTAAGGAGTGCAGTTTTGACATCCATTTGCCAGATTTCATAAAATGTAGCAATTGCTAACATGATTCAGACAGACTTAAGCACCGCTATGAGTGAGAAAATCTCATCGTAGTCAACACCTTGAACTTGTCGAAAACCTTTTGCGACAAGTCGAGCTTTGTAGACAGTAACATTACCGTCAGCGTCAGTCTTCTTCTTGAAGATCCATTTATTTTCTATGGCTTGCCGATCATCGGGCAAGTCAACCAAAGTCCATACTTTGTTCTCATACATGGATCCCATCTCAGATTTCATGGCCTCAAGCCATTTTGTGGAATCTGGGCTCATCATCGCTTCCTCATAGTTCGTAGGTTCATCATGGTCTAGTAACATGACTTCCAGAACAGGATTACCGTACCACTCTGGTGTGGAACGTACTCTGGTTGACCTACGAGGTTCGGTAGTAACTTGATCTAAAGTTTCATGATCATCATCATTAGCTTCCTCACTAATTGGCGTGGGCATCACTGGAACTGATTTCTGTGATGAACTACTTTCCAATTCAAGAGAAGGTACAATTACCTCATCAAGTTATACTTTCCTCCCACTCACTTCTTTCGAGAGAAACTCCTTCTCTAGAAAGGATCCATTTTTAGCAACAAAGATTTTGCCTTCGGATCTATGATAGAAGGTGTACCCAACAGTTTCTTTTGGGTATCCTATGAAGACGCACTTCTCTGATTTGGGTTCGAGCTTATCAGGCTGAAGCTTTTTCACATAAGCATCGCAACCCCAAACTTTAAGAAATGACAGCTTAGGTTTCTTGCCAAACCACAGTTCATATGGTGTCGTCTCAATGGATTTAGATGGTGCCCTATTTAACTTGAATGCAGCTGTCTCTAATGCATAACCCCAAAACGATAGTGGTAAATCGGTAAGAGACATCATAGATCGCACCATATCTAATAAAGTACGGTTATGACGTTCAGACACACCATTACGCTATGGTGTTCCAGATGGCGTGAGTTGTGAAACTATTCCACATTGTTTTAAATGAAGGCCAAACTCGTAACTCAAATATTCGCCCCCGCGATCAAATCGTCGAAACTTTATTTTCTTGTTATGATGATTTTCTACTCCACTCTGAAATTCTTTGAACTTTTCAAATGTTTCAGACTTATGTTTCATCAAGTAGATATACCCATATCTGCTCAAATCATCTGTGAAGGTCAAAAAATAACGATACCCGCCGCGAGCCTCAACACTCATCGGACTGCATACATCGGTATGTATTATTTCCAATAAGTCATTGGCTCGCTCCATTGTTCCGGAGAACAGAGTTTTAGTCATCTTGCCCATGAGGCATGGTTCGCAAGTATCAAATGATTCATAATCAAGTGATTCCAAAAGCCCATCTGCATGGAGTTTCTTCATGCGCTTTACACCAATATGACCTAAACGGCAGTGCCACAAATATGTTGCACTATCATTATCAACTTTGCATCTTTTGGCATCAATATTATGAATATGTGTATCACTACGATCGAGATTCAATAAACCATTTATATTGAGTGTATGACCATAGAAGGTTTTATTCATGTAAACAGAACAACAATTATTCTCTGACTTAAATGAATAACCGTATTGCAATAAACATGATCCAATCATATTCATGCTCAACGCAAACACCAAATAACATTTATTTAGGTCCAACACTAATCCCGAAGGTAGAGGGAGTGTGCGATGGTGATCTTATCAACCTTGGAATTACTTCCAACACACATCGTCACCTCGTCATTAACTAGTCTTTGTTCATTTTGCAACTCCTGTTTTGAGTTACTAATGTTAGCAACTGAACCGGTATCAAATACCCAGGGGCTACTATGAACACTAGTAAAATACACATCAATAACATGTATATCAAATATACCTTTGTTCACTTTGCCATCCTTCTTATCCGCCAAGTATTTGGGGCAGTTCTGCTTCCAGTGACCATTTCCTTTGCAGTAGAAGCACTCAGTTTCAGGCTTAGGTCCATCTTTGGGCTTCTTCATGGGAGTGACAACCTGTTTGCCATTCTTCTTGAAGTTCCCTTTCTTTCCCTCGCCCTTTTTCTTGAAACTAGTGGTCTTGTCAACCATCAACACTTGATGCTATTTCTTGATTTCTACCTTCGCCGATTTCAGCATCGCGAAGAGCTTGGGAATCATTTTCGTCATCCCTTGCATATTATAGTTCATCACGAAGTTCTAGTAACTTGGTGATAGTGACTAGAGAACTCTGTCAATCACTATTTTATCTGGAAGATTAACTCCCACTTGATTCAAGCGATTTGTAGTACCCAGACATTCTGAGCACATGCTCACTGGTTGAGCTATTCTCCTCCATCTTGTAGGCAAAGTACTTGTCAGAGGTCTCATACCTCTCGACACGGGCATGAGTCTAAAATACCAATTTCATCTCTTTGGAACATCTCATATGCTCCATGGCGTTCAAAACGTTTTTGACGTCCCGGTTCTAAGCCGTAAAGCATGGTGCACTAAACTATCAAGTAGTCATCATATCGAGCTTGCCAAATGTTCATAACGTCTGCATCTGCTCCTGCAATAGGTCTGTCACCTAGCGGTGCATCAAGGACATAATTCTTCTGTGTAGCAACGAGGATATTCCTCAGATCACGGACCCAGTCCGCATCATTGCTACTATCATCTTTCAACTTAGTTTTCTCTAGGAACATATCAAAAATAAAACAGGGAAGCTATACGTGAGCTATTGATCTACAACATAATTTGCAAATACTACCAGGACTAAGTTCATGATAAATTAAAGTTCAATTAATCATATTACTTAAGAACTCCCACTAAGATAGACATCCCTCTAGTCATCTAAATGATCATGTGATCCATATCAACTAAACCATGTCCGATCATCACGTGAGATGGAGTAGTTTTCAATGGTGAACATCTCTATGTTGATCATATCTACTATATGATTCATGTTCGACCTTTCGGTCTCAGTGTTCCGAGGCCATATCTGCATATGCTAGGCTCGTCAAGTTTAACCCGAGTATTCTGCACGTGCAAAACTGGCTTGCACCCGTTGTATGTGAACATAGAGCTTATCACACCCGATCATCACGTGGTGTCTCGGCACGACGAACTGTCGCAACGGTGCATACTCAGGGAGAACACTTATTACCTTGAAATTTAGTGAGGGATCATCTTATAATGCTACCGCCGTACTAAGCAAAATAAGATGCATAAAAGATAAACATCGCATGCAATCAAAATATGTGACATGATATGGCCATCATCATCTTGTGCCTTTGATCTCCATCTCCAAAGCACCGTCATGATCTCCATCGTCACCGGCTTGACACCTTGATCTCCATCGTAGCGTCGTTGTCGTCTCGCCAACTATTGCTTCTACGACTATCGCTACCGCATAGTGATAAAGTAAAGCAATTACATGGCGATTGCATTTCATACAATAAAGCGACAACCATAAGGCTCCTACCAGTTGCCGATAACTTTTACAAAACATGATCATCTCATACAATAACGTATATCACATCATGTCTTGACCATATCACATCACAGCATGCCCTGCAAAAACAAGTTAGACGTCCTCTACTTTGTTGTTGCAAGTTTTACGTGGCTGCTACGGGCTTCTAGCAAGAACTGTTCTTACCTACGCATCAAAACCACAACGATTTTTCGTCAAGTGTGCTGTTTTAACCTTCAACAAGGACAGGCCGTAGACAAACTTGATTCAACTAAAGTTGGAGAAACAGACACCCGCCAGCCACCTGTGTGCAAAGCATGTCGGTAGAACCAGTCTCATGAACGCGGTCATGTAAGGTCGGTCCCGGCCGCTTCATCCAACAATACCGCCGAATCAAAGTAAGTCGTTGGTGGTAAGCAGTATGACTATTATCGCCCACAACTCTTTGTGTTCTACTCATGCATATCATCTACGCATAGACCTGGCTCGGATGCCACTGTTGGGGAACGTGCAATTTCAAAAAAAATCCTACATTCACGCAAGATCTATCTAGGAGATGCATAGCAACGAGAGGGGAGAGTATGTCCACGTACCCTCGTAGACCGAAAGCGGAAGCGTTTAGAAACGCGGTTGATGTAGTCGAACGTCTTCGCGATCCAACCGATCCAAGTACCGAACGTACGGCACCTCCGCGTTCAGCACACGTTCAGCTCGATGACGTCCCTCGAGCTCTTGATCCAGTTGAGGATGAGGGAGAGTTCTGTCAGCATGATGGTGTGGTGACGGTGATGATGAAGTTACCGGCGCAGGGCTTCGCCTAAGCACTACGACGATATGACCGAGGTGTGTAACTGTGGAGGGGGGGGGCACCGCACACGGCTAAGACAAATCTTGGTGTGCCTTTGGGGTGCCCCCCTCCCCCGTATATAAAGGAGGGGGGGAGGAGGCGGCCGGCCTGGAAGGGGGCGCGCCAAGGGGGGAGTCCTACTAGGACTCCCAGTCCTAGTAGGATTCCCCTTTCCTTTTTCCGGAGAAGGGGAAAGGGAAGGGAGAGAGAGGGAGAAGGAAAGAGGGGGGCCGGCCCCCTCCCCTAGTTCAATTCGGTTTGGGCAAGGGGGGGGGGCGCCCCTCCCACGTGGCCTCTCTCCTCTCCTCCAATAAGGCCCAATAGGCCCATTACTTCTCCCGGGGGGTTCCGGTAACCTCCCGGTACTCTGAAAAAATGCCCGAATCACTCGGAACCATTCCGATGTCCAAATGCAACCTTCCAATATATGAATCTTTACCTCTCGACCATTTCGAGACTCCTCGTCATGTCCGTGATCTCATCCGGGACTCCGAACAAACTTTGGTCATCAAATCACATAACTCATAATACAAATCGTCATCGAACGTTAAGCGTGTGGACCCTACGGGTTCGAGAACTATGTAGACATGACCGAGACACATCTCCGATCAATAACCAATAGCGGAACCTAGATGCTCATATTGGCTCCTACATATTCTACGAAGATCTTTATCGGTCAAACCGCATAACAACATACATTATTCCCTTTGTCATCGGTATGTTACTTGCCCGAGATTCGATCGTCGGTATCATCATACCTAGTTCAATCTCGTTACCGGCAAGTCTCTTTACTCGTTCCGTAGTGCATCATCCCGTAACTAACTCATTAGTCACATTGCTTGCAAGGCTTCATATGATGTGCATTACCGAGAGGGCCCAGAGATACCTCTCCGATACTCAGAGTGACAAATCCTAATCTCGATCTATGCCAACCCAACAAACACCTTCGGAGACACCTGTAGAGCATCTTTATAATCACCCAGTTACATTTGTGACGTTTGATAGCACACAAGGTGTTCCTCCAGTATTCGGGAGTTGCATAATCTCATAGTCAGAGGAATATGTATAAGTCATGAAGAAAGCTATAGCAATAAAACTTAACGATCATTATGCTAAGCTAACAGATGGGTCTCGTCCATCACATCATTCTCCTAATGATGTGATCCCGTTAATCAAATGACAACACATGTCTATGGTTAGGAAACTTAACCATCTTTGATTAATGAGCTAGTCAAGTAGAGGCATACTAGGGACACTCTGTTTGTCTATGTATTCACACATGTACTAAGTTTCCGGTTAATACAATTCTAGCATGAATAATAAACATTTATCATGATATAAGGAAATATAAATAACAACTTTATTATTGCCTCTAGGGCATATTTCCTTCAGATGTGTCTAATGCTGTTAATTCTGCTTCCATTGTCGATCTCGTTAAGATCGTTTGCTTGCAAGACTTCCAGGAAACAGTGCCACCTCCAAGAGTAAACATATACCCAGTTGTGGCCTTCATCTCATCAGCATCAGAGATCCAATTCGCATCACTATACCCTTCAAGTACTGATGGGTATCTGGTATAGTGAAGTCCATAGTTCATAGTACCTTTTAGATAGCGCATAACTCTTTCAACAACATGCCAGTGTACATCACCTGATTTGGAAACAAATCGGCTCAGTTTGCTCACAGCAAATGCGATGTCAGGCCTCGTTGTGCTCGCTAGGTACATGAGTGAACCAATGATTTGAGAGTATCTCAATTGATCTTTAGCCGTGCCTTCGAACTTTCGAATCAACATGCTAGGATCATATGGTGTTTGAGATGGTGTGCAGTCCGAATATCCAAAACGACTCAACACCTTCTCAACATAATGGGATTGCAGAAGTGTAATCCCACCGTCATCATCTCTTAGTAGCTTGATGTTCAAGATAACATCAGCCACACCAAGGTCTTTCATCTCAAAGTTCTGAGACAGAAACGACTTGACCTTCTCAATGACTTTGAGGTTGTTTCCGAATATCAGTATGTCATCAACATACAAGCACAGTATAACTCCTTCGCGCCAACCATGGTGATAGTATAAACATTTGTCAGCTTCATTAATAACGAAGCCAACAGATGTCAGAGTTGTATTAAACTTGTCATGCCATTGCTTAGGTGCTTGTTTCAGGCCATATAAAGATTTTAGCAACCTACACACCTTTCTTTCCTGACCATCTTTCATAAAGCCATCTGGCTATTGCATGTAGATTTCCTCGTTTAGCTCTCCATTCAGGAAAGCCATCTTAACATCCATCTGGTGGACGAGAAGACCATGTGAGGCCGCCAACGAGAGTAATACTCGAATGGTGGTCAGTCTGGCCACTGGTGAATAAGTATCGAAGAAATCTTCCTCTTCTTTCTGGTCATAGCCCTTGGCCACAAGCCTAGCCTTGTACTCTTCAATCGTACCATCGGGCCTAAGCTTCTTCTTGAACACCCACTTACATCCCAATGGTTTGCAACCATAGGGACGGTCAGTGATCTTCCATGTCCCGCTAGCCATGATGGAATCCATCTCGCTATGGACCGCATCCTTTCAGTAGTCAGCTTCTGGAGAGGCATACATTTCTGAAATAGAAGTGGGAGTATCATCCACGAGGTACACGAAGAAATCATCACCAAAGGTCTTTGCAATCCTTTGCCTCTTGCCCCTACCAAGGGTTTCCTCGTCATCCTTCTCAGGATTATCATCATGTGTTCGTTCATAATATTCCATAGGAATGGCAGGCTCAGGAGTCTCCTCAGATTCCTGTCTAGAAGTGCTTTGCATATCTCTCATAGGAAAAATATTCTCGAAGAATGTAGCATCCTTAGACTCCATAATTGTACCGACCTTCTGGTCAGGTACCTCAGATTTCACTACTAGAAATCTATAGCCAACATTGTTCTTAGCGTAGCCCAAATTAACGCAGTCCACAGTTTTTGGTCTAAGCTTACGCTTTTTGGGGATCAGCACATTGACTTTCACCAAACAGCCCCAAGTACGCAAGTACGAGAGTGTTGTCCTTCTCTTTGCCCATTTCTCATAGGGAGTGATCTCATTATCCTTTGTTGGAACTTTATTCAGGACATGACATGCCGTCAATATAGCCTCCCCCCACCATGCCTTGGATAAACCCGATGTATCTAACATGGCGTTAACCAGATCAGCTAGAGTATGGTTTTTCCGCTCGGCAACCCCGTTTGACTGGGGTGAATAGGGAGGCATCCTCTCATGAATAATGCCGTGTTCCGCACAAAAAGAATCAAACTCACTCGAGAAGTACTCTCCACCATGATCTGATTGGACTCGTTTAATTTTGTTTTCAAGTTGATTCTCAACTTCTGCCTTATAGATTTTAAAGTAGTGTAGAGCCTCATCTTTAGTATTTAACAGATACACATAGCAATATCTAGTGAAATCATCTATCAATGTCATGAAGTATTTCTTTCCACCTTTAGTCAACACACCATTCATCTCACAAAGACCAGAATGTATGAGTTCTAATGGTGCCAAGTGTCTCTCCTCCGCAGCCTTGTGAGGCTTGCGAGGTTGCTTAGCTTGCACACATGAAAGGCACTTAGAACCTTTGGCTAAAGTGAAACTCGGGATTAAATCCAACTTAGCTAGCCGCGTCATAACACCGAAACTAATGTGACAAAGACGTGAATGCCAAACTTCAGATTCATTAACACTCGAATGAATATGGTTCACGAGTTTATTACAAAAATCTGCGAGGGAAAGGCGGAACATCCCTCCGGTCTCATAACCTTTTCCAACAAATAGTCCATATTTAGTAACAACTAATTTATTAGATTCGAAGACCAACTTAAACCCTTCTCTACATAGAAAGGAGCCACTAACGAGGTTCTTCTTGATGGCGGGGACATGCTGCACGTTCTTCAGCTGCACGATCCTTCCCGAAGTAAACTTCAGATCGACTGTGACAACACCATGAACAGAAGCACTCGCGCCATTCCCCATCAATACGGACCCGTGGCCTGTGACTTGGTAAGAAGTGAACAATGAAATATCAGCACACACATGAACACCTGCACCTGTGTCCATCCAGCAATCGGTGGGCTGAAACACTGAAAAAACAGTAAATAAATTACCGTACCTAGATGCACCATTCTCATTGTTGCCCATAATCATGTTGACAGACTTGGAGTCTTGTCCTGGCTTCTTAAACTTGTTTGGGCACTTGTTGGCCCAATGTTCAACCGAACCACAAGTAAAGCAGCCCTCATCCTTCTTGTTCTTCTTGAAGGTCTTCTTACCCTTCTTCTTAAAGTCGGTATTGTGTCGGTATTGTGTTGGACACCGTTCTTTCCCTTGGGCTTGTGGGAGTTGAAGTTCCTCTGGTTCACCATGTTGGCAACAGAAGCCCCTTCGGCCCCTTTTCCGTGCGAGTCCTTTGCCCTCGAATTCTACTCAACACTCAGATGGCCAATGACATCCTCCATAGAGAATTCACGCCTCTGATGTTTCAGAGTGGTGGCAAAGTTCCTCCAGGAATTAGGAAGCCTAGCGATTATGCAGCCCGCGACAAACTTGCCCGGTAAATCACACTTAAAAAGCTCAAGCTCCTTAACGATGCATATTATCTCATGAGCCTGCTCCAGTACAGGATGATTTTCAACCATCTTGTAATCGTGGAACTACTCTATAATATACATTTAGCTTCCAGCATCGGTGGCCCCGAATTTAGATTCGAGCGCCTCCCACAAGTCCTTGGCGACACGCACATGTAAATATGCGTCGACCAATTTATCTCCGATCACGCTAAGAACTGCTCCGAGAAATACGACGGTGGCCTCCCTGAACGCCTTCTCCTGTTCAGGAGCAATCGTTCCCGTGGAGACACCGGCAACGCAGAACACGTTCATAGCCGTGAGCCATAAAGTGGTCTTAGTCTACCAACGCTTAAAGTACGTACCGATAAACTTATCCGGTTTCAGTGCAGTGGCAAAGCCGCTTGCCGAAAAATTCCTACACATAATAGGTTTTTGAATTGTTGAGTAAATAGGCAATTTTTCGACTAACTTAATCCACGAGTAAATCACTAGCATGGCATTGACACAAATAATCGCATACTGATATTCAATCATGCAAGCACATACTACGCTAATTGCAGAAAGATCTACGTATAACGCTAGCATGGCTAAAACAGAAAACGGTAGGAGCGGGATAAATGAGTTATACCCTCCAGTAGGCCATGCAGAAGGCGCGGCGGCGGTGGCGGCAGCAGCGTCCTCGGCGGCCTTCTTGTCAGCCTCGAGTTTCTCGGCAGCAAGACGGTCGGCTTCGGACTGCGACATAGTGATGATGAAAACGACGCGGACGTAGAGGAAGTAGTGGATCGGAGGCGAGCAGTCGCGTAGTCGCTTCCCAAAAACCTATTCGCCCCTCTCCCGTACAGGAACCGGAGGGGCGGGGTTTTGGAGACCTGCTCTCCCGTCGACCGTGTATGCGACGGACGGGATGGAGTCACCGGCGGCGCGGCAACAAAGGAACGATGGTGGGCGTGCGCGTGGAGCAGATGTGATCTGTTTGTGGCAGCTAGGGTGATCTGATCTGTTCGTGGCGGCTAGGGTTAGGAGACACCGCACACTTATATAGGCGCAGCCGCGTGGGGAGACGTGGGCTCTACCCACGTCCGAGTCCGTGACAGCCCACGATCCGACGTCTCAGATCGTGGCCCAGCTGTCAGAAAACTCTCCGTTACTGACTCACAAAAATAAGCGCGTAGGTGTGAGCTCGGCTCGACTCATTCCCGCAACCCGTGGCGCGCCGTGATGAGGCGTGGCGGGCGGCGGGGGAGGAGTTCGCGAGGGCCTCTTCTCTTCTCAAGCTCCAATAGCATGTAGAAAAGAAACCCTTATAAGGAGGTCCAACTTCTTTTCAACTTTCGGGGTGGGACTAAACTTCCTACTACACCTAGTGCCAATAAACCCACATGGGCTCTTAGAAATTTTCAGAAATTGTTAGATGGCCCTAGGCCCATCCTAATATTTCAACAGCTAGCCGGCCTGATCTTTTGTTTCTTTTTTCTCTATACTTTTTCTTCTTTTTCCTTTTTTTCTTCTTCTTCTCTCGCTCTTTCTTTTTCCTTTGACCAACCGGTTACCAACGTGTATACACACGTATGAAGAGAACATGAGAAAAGAAAACGTACAAACTCAAGTGCTACTAAAAACTACAGGATCGTGTACTACTGGAGATCAGATATTGATGGAACGGTGTGGCCAGATAACTCCAAACAGTGATCGAGTAGCAGCGCACTATAGCAGACACAGCGGCGTTGTTGTCTGATGTGAAGCGTGCACAAAAGGTTGTGCGTACGCGGCAGAAGAGGTGTGCGTGCGGCTGGCACCAAAAACAAACGTGTACGCGTGGGAAGCGGCGGACAACCAGGAAATAGCACTGATGCGACGTCGTTTGCACGGAATAAAAAAAATATAGGAAGGATTAAAGAAACAAAGACTGTCCCGAATCGGCAAGATTAGAAACAATCCGAGGCAATCTTGTGTTTTTTTCTCTCTCCAGATTACAGACGAGCTTGCGGCAGGACAAAAACAAGTTCGATCTAACAGATGATTTTCTTTCAAACTAATCTAAACCAGCACTAATACTAGAATGAATGCAACCAAAAATTCAACTACATAAATACTAGATGCAAAAATTGCTAGAGGCTAAAAAAAGTAGGTGCAACGGGATGAACTAATCTAATTTATTTTGGCTTTTTCATTGTGGGTTATAGGACTGAAAAACAATCTACTCTAATAAAACTATATATCTCTCAATAATGAACCTGAAAACTGATACCACTTGATGTGAACTGGGGTCCAATCTTTCGATGAGAGAGATAACTACGATTTTTGGAAGGGTTTGACCCTCATGATCCGGCTACCAACCGTACAGGGAGAACCGTACACGACTGATATTCACGGCAATCGCTGAACCAACTCCACGGTGTTATCGACCGAGCCAACGGCGCGATCGACCTATCCACAAAGGATTTTTCCTGCAGGCAAATCGAAGAACATGCAAGAAAATAATAGACAAGCAATCTGAAATTGCGGATATGCTAGATGAAATAAATCTCACAACATGAAATTTAGGGTTCCGATAGAATATCTTGACGGTTGCACTAGCCGCTACGAGCGAAGACCAATAAAAATAGGTAAAGCTAAACTTTTGTAAACAAAACCCAAATCTAAACCTTGATAGACGACGACTATTTATTAACAGACGGCGACAACGCAAACAAGTTCTACGATGTAAATCTAAACCTTGACTGCTAGTCGAAGGAGTCCACGAGTCGGACGGCAAGGCCGAGGCTGCAGGCCTTGTTGGAAGTTGACGTGTGAGGAGACTTGACGCAGCCCAAAGTCCCTAGGCCCAAGTGGCTGATACTGATCAATGGATTTCAAAGCCGAAGTCCTTTAGCCGTTGTGAACTCCACGTGACATCAATGATGGATAGATCGGTGGGCATGCATGCAAGGTTGATGGAGCGCATGCATGTAAGGATTGATCCATCTAATTTTAAGGCACAGTAATCCGCCATTCTCTTATTCCTGAGTACAAGTAAATCCTAACATGAGTGTAATATCATATTTCTGTTAGTTAAATAATATGTCCAAAGGAACGAAAGTACCTGGTTAATAATTTGCCGTGTAAAATTTGTAGACGTTTCTATGATTGCTATGTCCACATCAGCTCAGCACCGAAATCGACTCATTCGTGTTGAGGATGTAAGATGTCTGGTTTAGGGACCAAAACCGGCCCAGTCAAAGAGTTGAGGGACCAAAATTTGATTTTTCTCCCTTTTGGAGGTTATTTACTCGAATAATCTGCATTCGTTTCGGGAAGGTTAAATACCTATAATATCATCTTGGCCTTTGGATGCTTACACTTTATGAAACTAACAAGGGTAAGAAGCATAGAAGTTGTGCCCTCAAGATTGGCATGGTGAAAGTATGTGATAGAGTGGAATTTGATTATTTGGAAGCTACTATGGGGAAGTTGGGTTTTAGCCTTGTTTGGATTTGTTGGTGATGCGTGTGTACAAACCATATCCTTTTTAGTTCTATTCAATGGAAAACTGCTCGAGAATTTTAAACCGACCAGAAGTGACCATATATCTCCTTATCTATTGTTGCTATTCAATGGATTTGTCTTCCTTGTTGAAAGAAAGCAGTAGGAGCCTAAATACGATTGGTCTGAAAGTTGCACCAAGTGCACCAAATTGGGTCATTTATTATTTGTCAATGATAGCCTATTCTGTATGAAGGCCAATGCACAAGCATCACATGAGAAAGTGGTCGGCAGCTCTGGAACTGTATTGCAGTTTGTCATGGCAAAAATAAACTTAAATAACTCATTGATCTTCTTCAACAAAGGGTGTTCTCATGAGCTGAGAGGGGAAGTTAAACAAGCGTTAAATGTGTATGTTGAAACTTTGTTAGACCATTATCTTGGTATGATAACCGAGGTGGGGAAATAAAAAAAGAGTTTTCAAATACCTTAAAAGTAGGGTATGGAAGTTCATACAAGGATGGATTGAACAAAAAAATTCAATTGGAGGCAAAGAGGTGCTTATAAAATCGGTAGCGCAAGTGCTACCTACCTATGCTACCCGGGTGCTTTAAATTGCGAGAGGGCTTTGTGAACATATTTATGGTATGATTAGAAAATTTTGGTGGGGTGCAAAGTAGGGACAAAGGAAAGAAAATAGAGTGACTGTCATGGAATGATATGACCCAACCAAAATACATGGGCTGAATGGGATTCAAGAAAATGGAATTATTCAACCTGGCTTTGTTAGCAAAACAAGCATGGAGGCTTGTCCACGAGGTGGAGACATCGAGTGCCCGAATTCTTAAGGCGGTGTATTATCTCAATGGAGATTTCTTGACCGCACAGGTGGGTTCACGCCCATCACAAATTTGGCGATCTATTTTGGAAGGGCGCGAGGTGTTACAACAAGGTTTGATCAGAAAGATCGTAATGGACAAACAACTCCTAAAGATGTTTGTACTAAAAAAGTTCAAAGAGGTCAACGATAAAAGTCATGTTTGTATTAAAAGATGTTTGCACACACCCTGTTTCTAAAACAAAAACAAGGAAGTTCAAATTAAAAATGAGCAGTTTGATGTTTACAAAATTGAAATTTACTTTAATAATGTTTAGAGGAGGAGGTCATGCGAAAATAAAATTAAAGTTCACTAAATAACAATATAGTTAAAATGAACACTCGAAGTTCAAGAGGGAAAACCTGAAAAGCTCTTGGTACAAAAATACGAGAGTTCTGGAACAAAAATTCGGAAAAATGAAAAAGTATATTCACAATGTAAAGTTTTTGATAGTTCGACAATAACACAAGGAGAAGTTGAGCAATTTTTTCCAGAAAATAAACAAAAACTTGAAAGATTCATGAAAAGCTTCAGAATTTCATGAGACAAAATGACAAAAGTTCATGGTAGTAACAAGGCAAGTTCAAAAAATTATTTGATAACATTAACAAAAATCCCAAGAAAGTTCTATTTATAGCAGAGAGAAGTTCAAGACGTTAGTGCTCCACATACAAAACCGGAACATTTTGAAGAGAAATCTCTAAAATATTTGTGAGAATACAATCTAGAAGTTCATGTGTGAAATCCAAGGAAGTACAAGGAATAAAATAAATAAAATAAAACAAAGAAATTTACCGAAAAATTCATGCATTTCACGGAGGTAAACCCGAAAGTTCAGACATGCTAAAACCAAAAGTTTGGCAGAGAACAAACTAAAAACTAAAATGTTTACTTTTGGAAGTTCACATGCTCATTTTAAGACAGTGCAAAATATTTGGTCGAACAAGTCCAGTGTTCATTTGGAAATTCAAAAAACAAAGAATTTGATGTATGTTTTTTGACGTTTTCAAAATTTCTCTTAAACTGTAACGAGTATGAAAAAAACATTTACATAAAAAGGTTGCTCCTTTCAATAGCTTGCCAACGGTATTTTATATGCTTCATTCCGACAAAGTATTCAAAAGTTTAGCGTATGATATTCGGAACGTTTTTTACTATATTCAAAATTGCTCTTTAAGTCCGTGGTGAATCTAGAAAAAACATACAACACAAAAAAGTTGCTCCTTTTCAATAGCTTTCCAACGGTATATAATTTTCCCAAATTTGATAGACGGTTGAGTAGTCACGGAAAAATCAGAGTGTCGTTCAGAGGTGAAACACCTAGTAGCTCAAAAGCCGCACATAGTTCATTTTGAAAATGAGAAAAAGAGTAGAAAACCTGGAACCCCAAAGATTTTTGCTAAAAGTTCATGTGCTCTCCCTGAAATAATAATAAAAAAAATCTAATTGGAGAAGTCCATTGTTCATTTGGAACTTAAAGGAACAAAAAAATTGATGTCGTTTTAGCGTTTTCAAAACTGCTATTGAACAGTGCGAACTTGAAGAAATGATCTACATAAATACGTTGTTACTATTTACGAGCTTTCCAATGGTATAGTATATGCTTCATTCCGACAAAAGGTTCAAAAGTTGTGCATATGTCATTGGAAACGAGTTTTACCGCATTCAAAACTACTCTTAAACCATGTCGGATTTGAAAAAAAAAATCAACACAAAAAGTTGCTCCTTTCAACAACTTCCGAATGACGTATTATTTGCTCAATCCCAATGAATAGTTGAGTAGCTACGACTTATAAACAACACATGAAAATAGAGTGAAATTAGGATAGAAGCACCCCGAAGTTCAAAGCATGCACAGGGTGCATTCCGAACACTTCGTTTTCGTGATGAAGACAACACACACAAACTCACCATAAAGAATTTGCACTATTCCAAAAAAAAAATCTTAAATTTCGCCTTCAAAATAACTTCCGCCATTTGAACAACTTAAACTATAAAGAACGAAAATATTTTCCTTTTGCATAAGCTTTTCGACGCCATATGATTTGCTACATTACGACAGGCCATCTCAAAATGAACCCAAAGATACGATCACGTTCAAACTTCCTTCACTTTTAATTACTTTAAAACCTTTTTGAACTGAGAAAACTTTCTACATGAAAAGGAGCGGATCACAACAAATTTCCAATGCTATCTCATTTATATCATTCCGATAAACCTTTGAAAATAAGGTAAAAAATACAATTCATGTTTTTCAATACAGTGAAATCATCATTTATTAAACTGCTAACCTATGAGGGTTTTATGAAAATGTTCTACATGGAATATGTTTTTTAGCAATGCTACATCAACGGACCCTTACGGATGTTTTGCGGGGTGTTTTACAGTTGGCAAAATGTGATTGTACTAAGAGGAGGGGGGGGGGGGGGGGGGGGGGGGGAGGGGCCCCACCCCCTGAAAATCAGGGGGGGCAAGTTTAGTTTGTTGGAAGAGTCCGTTGAAACCCCGTAACAAGCCCGTCGATGTAGCATCTTTGATTTTTTTGTACGAAGCTTTCCAATGACACAGATGTCTCATTCCGACAAAGCACACGAGAAATTCAGCTACTAAAATCGACGCAGATGCAGAATAATTTTCCAAAAAAGGCGCCGAGCCCAACAAGATAGTCTAACACGCTACAAGCACATACAAATGTCACATCTGCTCGACAATGCTGCTTTTCTATTTGAAAGTAGCATAATACTCATGAGAGGATTTGTGGCACGCAAGTGCGGGGACACTCATGTACCTGGTGTTCGCTTTTTATTTTGGCTTTCGATTTTCAAAGTTTTATATATTTTAAATGAAAATTTCAAATTAATTTCTGTTTTCATATTTGTGTTTGTCGTGAGCGCTTTTAAATAAGATCCATTTTGAATATATTTGGACCACTTTTGAAAAAATATGTTAACTTTCACTGCTTGAAACTTAGTACGGGGCGACCGATAAAAATCCATTGTTTAGTGTCTATGGCCAACAGAAAAAATTGCTTAAAATTATATCTCTGAAACTGATGCAAAAAACGTAAGTTTCAAACTTTAAAACTTAATACTTATTGTGCCCTCGTGCGTTACTACATGAATCGTGAAGCAAAACGAGCGGGCAGCGGGACTTGGCAGGTGAGTGCCCCCGCACTAGCGTGCCCCTGCGAATTCCAGCATAATACTCCTAATACATTCATGCACGGCTAGAAAAAGAATTTAAATCTCTACCTCTTTTCCCTAATAATAAACCAGCTAATTTTTTTAAAATAATACATTTTTTTATTAAATTTCAAAAATATTACGCTAGATGAAATTTTTTCAAAAATAATACACCGTCGGGCCGCTGCAGGCCGATCGGCCCACAGCAGGCCGATCGGCCCACAGCAGGCCGACTGGGCCCACCATAGGCCGACTGGCCTGGCCGCTCGCGGCTGTTGGCGCGGCCGGGATCCTGTCGGCCCGCTGCAGGCCGACAGGTGCTCCAGCTGCTTCCTCCTCTCTCTCTCCTTCTCCTTTCTCCTTTTTTTTGCTGCAAAAATTCTTCCCGCCATTTTCGTTGCCGTCAGTATTGTTCCCGCCATTTTATTTTTCACGTTTTTCTTTGCCACAAATAATTTTTCGCGCCTTTTTTTGCCGCCAATATTGTTCCCGCCTATTTCTTTCCCGCCATTTTCGTTGCCGCCAATATTGTTCCCACCTTTTTCTTTCCCGCCATTTTCGTTGCCGCCAATATTGTTCCCGCCTTTTTCTTTCCCGCCATTTTCGTTGCCGCCAATAATGTTCCCGCCTTTTTCTTTCCCGCCATTTTCGTTGCCGCCAATATTGTTCCGCCTTTTTCTCCTGCCATTTTCGTTGCCGCCAATATTGTTCCCGCCTTTTCTTTCCGCCATTTTCGTTGCGCCAAATTTGTTCCCGCCATTTTCGTTGCCCCAATAGTTCCCGCCTTTTTTCTTCCCACCATTTTCGTTGCCGCCAATATTCTTCTCGCATTTTTCTTTCCCGCCTTGTTCGTTGCCGCCAATATTGTTCCCGCCTTTTTCTTTCCCGCCATCTTCTTTCCCGCCATCTTCTCTTCTCAACCTATAAAACCCCCTCCACACTAAGGAGGGTAAGCAGGCCAGCTAAACCTCGTCAAGATGTCCGGTTATCCTTTCGATCGTAGCTCTTTTCACCCTAGTATGTCCGAATGGCTTCTTAGCTTAGCCTTTGATTTCAAGATAGACAATAGGATAGTTCCATGTGACGAACTCCTCAGTAGTAACACCTTACTAAATGAGTTGGCTCACGCATTAAGTAGGTGCGGGTGGCCTGCAAGGACTTTTGAGGAGATACGAAAAGAACTTCTGAGGTTGCAAGGAAGGTGGAAGAAGCAACAACATAAGGGTGAAGTATTCCTAAATGTTGCAGCAGAACATACTTATTTATGGACCCAAGACAGCGAGGATGAAGACGATATTTTCATGCCGGGCACCAAGGGCAAGAGTACCGCATCGTCGAAGGCCAAGAGTGCCGCATCGTCGAAGGCCAAGAGTGCCACATCGTCGAAGGGCAAGAGTGCTGCATCGACGGAGGATGACGATGATGCCTTCATGTAGTTTGTAAGTTGTATTTTTTAATTCAGATGTACTTGTATCTTAATTGTAG
The DNA here is from genome assembly GCA_011799875.1 of Thinopyrum elongatum. Lineage (NCBI taxonomy): Eukaryota > Viridiplantae > Streptophyta > Magnoliopsida > Poales > Poaceae > Thinopyrum > Thinopyrum elongatum. Next base: position 139,921,709 of record CM022297.1, read on the forward strand.
GAGCATTATGTTGTATCTTGCTTGTTCCCGCCATATTATCCCGCTCTCTACTTCCCGCCATATTTTTCCGCTTCGGTAGTTCCCGCCATATTATCCCGCTTCGGTAGTTCCCGCCATATTTTCCCACTCTCTAGCTCCCGCCATATTTTCCCGCTTCGGTAGTTCCCGCCATATGTTCCCGCCATAATTTTCCCGCTTTCTTAATTCCCGCCATTTTTTCCCGCTATCAAGTTCCCGCCATTTTTTCTCGCTCTCTACTTCCCGGCAGTGTCTCCCTCCCGCCTTTCTTTGTGCTCTCAACCTATAAAACACCCTCGGCAGTAACGTGGGTAAGCAGTCTAGTGTAGTCTCGTTTCACCGTTGGATCGAAGGCATTTCCAAACGAGAAGGGTAAATCAAATCCACCCCCCCCCCCATTATTGGTGGCTAATGTATCATAGTTATTTGCAAACCCTAGTTTTATTTGTCCTAGTGGTTATGCTCAAGGAGTAAGTTAGGTGCTCAGTGGGATTTGAGTGGGATTTGTGTGTTGCAGATGGCTAAGGGTACTCAGTGGGTACTTAGCCCTATTGTTCATGTCCAAGGCTTTCCTCAAAGTGTTGTGCAAGTTAGTGAAGTGGACATCACTTTTGATTGGTTAAAGACTAAATTCATGTTGAAGCAAGGGTTGAAGGAAGACGATTTTGTGTACTACGTCAGCAGCTTGCACTCAGATGGCCCTAGGGAAAGAAAATTCATTGAAATAACTGATGATGATACAATTCATGAAATGCTCAAAGAATGGGAATGGAAAAGGGTTGTTGACTTGCATTGCTACAGGAAACCGAGTTATATGTGATGTTTATGTCGTTTGAACTATCGTGGACCATCGAGGTCATGAACTATTTATGTCTTTCGAGACATTGTATGTGATGGACTTGTCATTCGAGACTCAGTAGATTTATGTTATTGTATCCTAAAATTCGCATTGCAGCAAGTTGTATCTTAAACAGCAAGTTGTATCTTAATTTGAACATGTTAATTTTTATGTATCTTATTTTATGCATGTTATTTTCGATGCATCTTAATTTCAAAAGTTTAATGTATCTTATTTCAGTCAGTGTGGAAATGTAACTCGAATAACAATGCGAATTAATAGTAATATGTCTCTCGCATACATAGGTCGAAATATGTGTCTCGCATACATAGGTAGAAATATGTCTCTCACATACAAATACGTCCCTCGCATACATAAGTATCAGCCACGTCGTGCTCGTCCGCGGCGTGGCTGTGGTGGAGGGGGCGTCGACCACTCATACCTGTTCGGTGGCCGAACGTTACGAAGAGGAATCCAAGACCCGTCCTCGCCATACTGTGTGTCTTGCGTGGGCTGTGTGGGCTGTGTGGGATCTGGTGAAGGAGTCGAGAACATGTTCATCCACTCGGTGTGCTGCGACATCTGAGCCTGTATGTTGTCCTCAGGATGTTGATCACTCCCCCACGTATCATGTGATGCCGACATAGACGCATCATATCCATAGGCTCCTGCACGATGAACGTTAAGTCATGAAGAATGAGGTCGCCTCAACTAATATTGAAAACAATAAATATGAAGAGACATACCTGCTGGCTGTGATGGCTGCTCTGGCTGAAATACGAAGCTCGACGAGTGACCCTGCTGCTGTGGAGAAAACACGAAGCTTGACGTGGGACCCTTGTACTTGCCAGTGAGAAAAGTACCATCTACACATATCACCGGTCGGCAATGCCTGAAAGCTTCGATGCATACACCGAAAGAGAAGAAGAGACGATGCAGCACCCTCACAGTTGGGAATTCTGGCATGAAGAGGTCTTGGATATCGATATAGGTGCCTGGATTCCGCTGTTGCAGTGTGTCGAGGAGCTGGACAACAGAGTCATATGCATCAAAATAAGAACCAAATCTCCTCTCAAGCGCCGCATGCTTAGCCCTCCAAGCCTTGCCATAAGAAATTCTGTACTTCAACCTGGCGAAGACTTTTGTCTGGATTGCCTTCACTTCCATAGCTTTGCCCTTCACTATCTCATCGTAAAACAACCGAGCAATAAGCGTCGATGAAAGGTTGGCATGATCTTGAGGGATGCAGGGAATAAGACAAGTGTGATTCACTAAGTCGCTGATCACCCAACTTGTGCCATACTTAGGGAGATAGCCGTGCACCCTGGCGGGACAATCTGTGTTCTTGCATACCATTGTCAGGTATTTCTGACTTGACACCTGATCTGTGAAAACCCTTTGCGTGGACATTGCCCAATTTATTATTGCATCCTTAAGAGCTTCCTTGTTGGGATACATAGCACCCGTCGCAATATTGTTCTGGTGATATTGCCAGGCAGAATCATGTCCATCGTTCACCATCATTGCAGATGAGAAATCATGATTCCATGATGCAGGATTCGGGACCTCCTCTGCATTTTCATCTTCATCCGACTCGTCAGAATCATCGGCATGACCCCTATCAACATCGGTGTCTTCTTCTTCCATCAGGTCCTGCATGTGCCCATCTACCTCGTCAGCGTCCACCTCGCCACTGTAATCACCATCGGCATTTCCTCCTTCTACCTGACTACTCTGCCCTGGTTCGTAACCATCATCTCCAGCATTTGACATAGATAACTGCCTCCCTCCACTGCTCTGCCCAGGATCGTAGCCACCCTCGCCTTCATGTGCAGTGACCTCCTTCACGACGGGAAGCACTAAGGCAATAGGATTGCATCCCCTGCGTTCGCAACCTTGTAACCACCGCACCCACTCGGAGTCTCGCTCTATTGGCCTCAAATAAAAGTAAATTATTGAACTTGACCGTGTCCACAATGCATGAACACCGACGGTGTGTGTTTCTGTATCAAGCCCTAAACTTCCTGTAATCCATTCTTTCAACTGACTGACAGACCATGTTTGAGGTGCACTCATTGGCACCTATATGTGAGTAAATTCACTCAGATCAGCTCCCATGTCGGTTGTTTGGACAGTACCAGGACCGTAGTAAAATTTGAACGTCACTACATTAGACATCTCGGCTCATCTATTTTTTTTCTAACAATGACAGACAAGTATTAAGCAACAACTTTAAATATCCGCACTACTAAATATTTGACATGTATATATATTACGGAATATTAATGGAGCAACTAAAAAAATTCACACACCTACATTTATATTACAAATATTTGCCGGAGCAACTCCAACTACTGACACACCTAAATATTTGACATCCACATATAGTACGGAATATTACCGGAGCAACTTCAAATATTCACACAACTAAATAGTTGACATCTAAATATATTTACGGATACTGCCGGAGCAAATAACTATAATCGCACACCTATTTTTTTTTCAACAATGACAGACAAGTATTAAGCAACAACTTTAAATATCCGCACTACTAAATATTTGACATGTATATATATTACGGAATATTAACGGAGCAACTAAAAAAATTCACACACCTACAAATATATTACAAATATTTGCCGGAACAACTACAAATATTGACAGATTTAAATATTTGACATCTACATATATTACAGATATTACCGGAGCAACTCCAAATACTGACACACCTAAATATTTGACATCCACATATAGTACGGATACTACCGGAGCAAATAACAATAATCGAACACATAATTTATTTCACATCGAAACATATTACCGGAGCAACTACGAAAAATAAAATGTGTGTTGAAATATACCCTTGAAGCGTGCGAGCGAACGACGAACGGCGGCCTTCAATCACCGGAACCGGAGCCGGAAACTCCACCAAACTACCGGAGCTTCACCTCCACCACCTCCACCACACTGCCCCAGCTTCACCACCACCACCTCCACCTCCACCGCCGCCACAACCTCCACCAATGTGCTAAAAAAATGCTCCAACAAAATGCTCACCACGACCACCACGAGCTACCCCATCATTAGATCGAGGTCTCCCTTGGCTCCCCTAACTACGTAGAACCCATTCACGGTGCTCAATCCGCAAAAAACCGCCTCATTTTGGTGTAGAAATTGGAGGCATTTCTTGTAAGAAAGAGGAGAAAGAAAGAACAGAGAGGAGGAAGGAGAAAGGAGGAAGGAGAAAGGAGGAAGGAGGAAGGAGAAAGGAGGAAGGAGCCAGCCGCCGTGGGGCCGGCAGCTGGCCGATCGGCCTGCAGCGGGCCGATAGGGTCCGGCCCGCGCCGACAGCCGCTAGCGGGCTGGCCTGGCCGGCTGCTCTCTGCCTGTGGTGGGCCCAGTCGGCCTGCTGTGGGCCGATCGGCCTGCAGTGGCCCGACGGTGTATTATTTTTGAAATTTTTTCATCTAGCATAATATTTTTGAAATCTTTCCCTAATAATAAAGCACGGATTGACTTTGTCGGGTTCACCGTCGCGTCGTTTTTGCTAAAAAGACCTTGCTATTTTCGCTATTCAACCCGCAGTCCTCGGTGAATTAAGAAAAAACTGTTCGATATTCTTTTTTGGCTGCAGATGGAGCGGCGGAGATCCCGATCCGATTGGGAGCAGGACGACGGCGGCGAGCACACGAAGGGCACGGGCGGCACGCTGACCTGGCGAGAGGAGGAGCAGGAGGGGAGGTGCGGAGGCGGGGCCGTATGCGTCGGACGCGCGCGCTCGCCCGCAGTCAACGCGGACGCAGCGGCCGTCCATTGCGGGTTGGGTCGATGCAGGAGGACGAGGGGAGGAGCTCGCGAGGTTCGGCACCGGGAATGGAGCGGAGGCGGCTGGATCTGGAGATTCTGAAGGGGCTGCGGCGACGAGCGGCTCTGTGGGCGGCGACCTGCGGGGTTCAAGGCTTCAAGCAGCGGCTGCCATGAAGGTTGGTCAGATATACTCCAATTTATGCATGGGTTGATCCTTCACCTGGATACTGTCAAGGTTTGCATTTCAATTGCATAATTTTGCTTTAATTATTTAAACTGCCTAAATGGTATAAGTTGATTGTAGGTATGAGCGATCTGGTTTTCCCTTTTGTTGTTCTATACGAGGATGATGCAGATGCCTTTTGGTGTTTTGAGATGCTACTGAGAAGGATGGTAATTTGTATCTATGTCAAACTATACTGGCATATGTTAGGTTGGTATTTTTGCATGACTTAATGCATGATATAAATTTTGTTGCATCTTAGAGTGAAAAATTCCAGCTCGAGGGACCGACAGGAGTTATGAAGCAGTTGGAAGCATTGTGGAAGATCATGGAATTGACAGATACGGAAGTAATAAACTGGTAAGGATCAAACAGGCAAATGAAGTCGTAATTTTCTGTTGGAAATTCACATGATATGCTTCTATGCTTGAGGCTTCAACAGAATGTGTATGCCCCAAGATTTGAGGTGTGAGTGTGTGACTTGATTTTCTGTGCTGTTACAGTTAATCGGTAATGGATAAATCAAATTTTGTTATGTAGATTGGTAAAACTAATTAAGTTAAAATTCTCTTATTTATGGGTTATAATTTCTTACTCCAAAAGCAGATTTGTGTATGTTTAATAGATTTTCAGAGGGATATAAGACTAGAAGTGTGGATGTTTGTCAATTTTCAGAGGGAAATAGCCAACATAATACACATACAAACATGGCTGCTTTGGGAAGTTTTGGATGTTACCCATGCTTATGCATGATGGTAGTTGTTGCGAAGCTCATCTTATCAATCCATCATGAATCATCCCAGCACCAGAAATTTTCTATTTAGTTCATCACAAACACCAGTATCACGGAGTTAATGGATATAAATCAAAGCTCAATGTTGAACCTTTGGTACCTCCATGTTATGTTAGGACAAGAAAACAACCCAAGGGGCACCAAACCATTTATGCTCAGCTAGCTTCAGATTTTTGTTTTTGCATAATTAAGATGACAAGATTGCAGACATACGATACTAGCTAGCTAATTTTAATCCCATTACAATGTTATAAATAGCTTCCTGAGCATACATGCGTCATTGCTCCATGTTTTTACACCAGCAAGTGGCACGTATTGAACTAACCTGGCACCTTTCGCCGGGCTGACAAAGTTGATTTTTTTTTCATTTTTGCTGAGTAGTCTGCATATGTTGCGTGCGCGCGCTCGCCCTCTGCTCAGACACCGTCAAGGCTCTCGACCTCAGCCAACGATCTGCTGAAGATAACGTGGAAGCCACCAACTTGTGGTTGCTCAGCGTGCGCTCCTTCTTCCGGCTACACAGCGACCATGACAAGATGACGGTGGTGGTCTCGGCTTTTAGGATGGAGGCCTTCTGCTGCATTTTCTCATGGACGAACTGACCAACGCAGCATTCCTTGCTTCAATTTCTTTGTCGTAGAAGCTGAAAGTATAGGGTATGAATTTACATTATAGAGTCTGTGTATGAGAACTGATTCAGACTATTTAGTCATTTGCGTTCTGAAGCTTTTTGCTGTATGATTTCTATGGGAGAGAATGATACATGAACCAGTAATAATACAACTAAAGTTTGTGAACATATCATTACAAAATGGTTGGCTAGATAATGTATGCATTCTACCATGGTCATTTTCTTTGTAGCTATACACTTATTTAGAATACTGTACAATTTTATCTATAGCTCATTTTGTTAGGAATGATAGTAAAATGAGGAATGTTTTTCTACTTGTCGATCTTCTATGCCCTATCCACCCCCTTTCGCTCATGTTCCCACTTGCAAAGAACGGACGTGGACCTGTGGGGTCTTGAACATGTTTTGATGTTAATTTTGGGCATTTGGATTTTTTTTTCTCCCGTTGCAACGCACGGGCATATGTGCTATACCTACTAATAAAGCACGGGTGGAGTTTGTCGGGTTCACCGTCGCGTCTTTTTTGTAAAATAGTCCCTGGGCTTTTTTGAAATTAAGCCCGCAGTCCTTTTTAAGTTTTTAACTGGATCTGATAAAACGTCCCGTTTTTACAACAACAAAAAAATCTTGCACCTATCTTATCCAGAAGCACGAGGGGCTGGGCTCGCCGGCGATCGTGCTGCAGGACAGCAGGAGGCTTGGCGCCTCCCCTCCGGCCGGCTCTCTCGACCTCTCCTTCCCCTGCCCTCCACCTTCGGCTCTCCCCTCCGCCTCCGGCCTCCCTGCCCCCCCCCTGTAGGCGCCCATCACCCTCCACGGCTGCTGCCGGCGCCTCCACTCTCCGTTCCTCTTCGTCGCTGCTGGACGAGGCGGAGTGCGGAGGGGAAGGAGCAGAGGTGGGTCGCCGTTCTGCTGGTCGACGTCCTATCCTTTTCTCAGCCTGACCCCAAGCCCCTCCTCCTTTGCCGCCTCACCTCGCCCAGCATAGCCCTAGGCGGCTCCATGGGTCGTGGCCGCGTGGTGGCTGGCCGCGCTGGAGTCTCGGGGACGTGCCGGACGGCGTCGCGTTCGTGCACCTTGGGGGATGGCTTCAGGTCGAATTCTCCTCCTTGCAATCTTGTGCTCCTTTGGTATGTGTGGCTTCGCCCATGTTCCTCCTCATGTTTTCTTCCTCTGACTGTTGTTGCCTTACTATGAATTCTAGAGCGACACCATGCATTCCAGTGCTGCTTCATGAACACAATGAAACACCGGACCTTCAAAGAAAATGATACAGGAGGCTTTCAGATGTTTTTCTATGTTACATACCCCGTGTTAGCCAACAAAATAAGTTGATATTCTGTATGGATATAGAATTTGCATATTTTCTACTGTTTCTAGCGAATACAGACTAAATCTCTGATTATCTGCAGGGTGTTTCTAATTTTTCTGCATTCTAGCATAAGCAGAGGTATGGTGCGGTTAGACTTCAACTATTTATCCTATATAGTATATTTGACATTTAAGTTATTCAACCTTTCCAGATTTCTCAAATCATGCCTAGAGCTTATAATCCTTTCTTTGAACATCCGTAGCCAGACTTTGAAACTATTGTACATACATAAATTAAACTAGCTGCCTGTAGTACAAGTACTATATAGAATTGTATGTATGTGGTTCCTTTGTTCTGTGGCAAAAGGGTTCAAGGCTAGATTTTTTTTAATATATAGCACATTCATATAAAATTTTCTTGCAATTCTCACTATGAAATCCATATTCATTCGGCAGTTTTTCTGTAACAATATAAATGATCTTTCAGTCGCAATACCGGTATTTAGAACTAAATCTGATGGGACTAAATTGCTAACAAATCCATGTTGTATAACTTGACACACATGCAGGTTCTGAAGGCCCAACACTCTCTCCTTCCTGTTGCTCCAGGTTAGGTTTCCATGGCGCTTGACCAAGACGAAGAGCTGTGCTGGGACAGCAATGTAGTCAGTTCATGGTCATAGGTCTGCGATCGCTATAATTTAGATTAAGTCTCTCCAATTTATTAATTTGAGTTCAATATATCAGGTTAGCTTTATCCCATGGTGAGTTCATATATAAACTAAAGGTTGCGAATTCACAACACATCAGCGAGCTACACAATGTCGCTCTAAATTTCTACATGACACCGAACTTCAAACAGAACGCCTCCATAGTTGATGATGTGCTCTTAGATTATTAGTTTCTTGGAAACGGTGATATGCTCTGCGTCCATTAGATTAAGGTTATATGCAAACGTATAGATAGATGTATCAATCCATTTAGACACAGTTTCTGTTTCTTAGCCTCTATGTGTTTGTAATATTATTATTTTGGAAAAGGATCATTTTATTAAGGCAACAAGCCAACACAAATAAGAAAACCTGGCCGCTACATGTTACTAACTCTAAACTGAAAAAGTTCTAAATCAAGCGACTTGACCGGAGCTCTATCATAAAGATTTGATCATAATAGAGTTTGGCAGGTTCCCCCGCAAAGAAAAAAACAGAGTTTGGCAGGTTAGGTGAGACACGTCATTAGATTTGTTATGAGCATTGTGATATCCTAGGTTAGACAGGTAAGCAAATTAATCAAGATTTTCATTTAACATGCAGTAGAAACAGATACATGTAATTGTCAATATCAGTGTGCGGGTGAAGAAACTCAGTCACTGCCAAAGTACTGTTCTCTCATGCTAAAGCTTAAAAAAAACTGCATGCACAATTTGTTTGTTTCAGCACAAGAAGTTCAAACTTAATATACCTATCGCATCTCATGGTATATGATTAACTTGCTGTTTGTTGTTTCTATTTGCCAAAATTTATTATTCATGGTTGGTTATTGCCGTTTTAATACAATCATCCTTTTCAAATATATTTGGATTATATTAGGAAACTGCAGCTATGTGTTTCTGAGTTAGAGCTCCTAACAGACTGCTTTTGCTTCCTTACTTGCTTCCATTTTAACTTTAGATCGTTATTTAAGCTGGACCTCCGAGCCATAGAGTCCATAAGGAAGTGTTGAAATACTTGCAGATCATGCAAGTTAAGAGTGGCTTTAATACTTTTGAGTGGACATAAAGTAATTTTAAGATCAATAGTTGATGTTCTCTCTCTTAAGAAAAGACTGACAATTGATGCCAACGAGCCGAATGGTCCAGCACACAATAATGATTTTTCTTCTTCTTCGTAAAAGAATTATGTTTTCTAATTATTATATAGGAGGGCACCTCCATTCTCTCTCTGGATTTACTAACCACATGCCACTGGTCAGACTAGCTGCACACAGAGGTGTTGCAATCAAAAGCGTTCTGCTACCTAATAATATTAAAGGTTGATCTGAGTGAAATACAAGCAATTGAAGATAATTTGAAGATCTTGATCCTGCAGCATCAGACTATATTCTGGTTTTTATAACATGCAACAGACTATGTATAGGAAAGTATACTTTTTGTGAATAATTTTGTTCTCGCTTCTCTTACTGTACTGTATCAGGTTGTTCATGTTCAGATTCGTCAGGGTTTTGTTCATATGAAAGGAACTTCTGCAAATCATTTTGTCAAATTGGCATGGATATGTATTCTCAAACACTAACATCAATTTTTAATTTCTGATAGATCATTCCTTTTACTGCCAGCAAGCTGGACCTGATGCTCAAAGGACCTTATAAAGTTCTAACCAAAGATGACAACGTGGATGCAGCCAGATTTTGAAGTGTTTTTTTTTCAGACACGTGTCAAGCCGCGTATCGCTTTGTACTAGAAGAACGGTGAAAAGGTGAGAAATAGTACAAACTGGGGACAGAGAATCGTGCCTTTTCATGTTTCACATTAATCCTTATGCACGTCCTGGTGTTATCATCTTTTTGAACCATATCAATAACCGTATTGTCAAGATACTGTCAGATATAAGCTTCTACTTTTTCTGAATGATTTTGTAAAGGTGGGATTTTGAAAATATGTGTCTCCATTATGTTTATTGTTACCGAACTCGGGATATGGCTTGCAACAGTGCCATCAAGTTATGTTCAAGGTGAGTGCTTGATGTACGTAGCTTCTTCATGTCCATTTTCATGCTTCGGAAAGCAACAATAGTGTGGACATGGAGTATTTGATCCCGAGCTCATATGCTTCTGCATGAACAGTAAAATCAAAAAAATAGTAAAAAAACTCAAAAAAATCTGAATTTTTTTTGTGATGAACATTGACAAATTTTCTAGCTGTGTGCAAAATGTTAGTTCGAAATGACATTCGTGGAGGTCTGGGCGAAAAAAATAAAATCAATGGTCCAAAAAGACTATTGTTGGAAGCATTTTGGAGCATCGATTTTGTTATTTTTGCCCAGACTTCCACGAATGTCATTTCAATCTGAATTTTTGCACGCACTTAGAACATTCATCAATGTTCATAAAAAAAATCAGATTTTTTTGAATTTTTTTACTATTTTTCGATTTTACTGTTCATCCGGGAGCATATGAGCTCGGGATCAAAAGAGGACTTTCGCAGTAGTGTACCCTTATCATCGATGTTTATCAGAATTGGATATAAGAAATGACGTGTAATGCACACAAAGTAAGTTTTGCGATTTTCTTGCCCGTTGCAACGCACGGGCATTTGTACTAGTTTAATAAAAAAAATGTATTATTTAAAAAAAATTAGCAATACACCAGCGATTGCTTCTGGTCGTACTCGCGACAGCACTGTTGCAAAAAAGCCCCTCAGTTTACATGAAATCAACCCGCAGTCCAATTTTAAGTGACTATTAGAGAAAACGTTTCGTTCTTACATAAAGAACCCTGCATTATTGTGTATTCAACCCGTGGTCCTTTTTAGGGGCAAAAACGTGTGCGCCCGAGCCAGGGAGCTCGGCTCCGCACCAGGCGCTCGCCCCTACCCCGTCTTCCTCCGCCACCTCGCCGCGCCGGCCGGCATCACCGGAGATCACCGCCGCCGCGACCAGGTCACGTCGCCGCACCTGCCTTCTCCTCCTCCCTCTCCTTCCTCTCTCCCTCTCACCATCTCTCTCTCCCTCTCATTGCAGCGCCGCCATGGCCGCCCCGAGCTTTGCCGGCAGCCGCGCCGCGCGCCTCCGGCCACGACTCCGGCGGGATCCGGCCGCCCCTGCCCGGATCCGCATCCTCCGCTCCGCCGCGCCCCGGATCCGGCCACTACCAAGCCTCCAACGCCGATCCGCCCGTCCGCCGGCCTCCCCCTGCTCGACTCGGGTGGATGGGCGAAGTTTCTGACTTGCCATTGTAGTTGACCTGAAGCTCCGTTGGTGAGGAGCATTGCCGCTGCTGCAGGTTAGGGAGGAGGCTCGAGGCAGCCACGAATTCCGTCCTGCACTGCTTCAACACCGGCCTATTCTAGCATGAATCTTCTGCCGTGAGGTATTTTCTTGTGCACTTGGATGCTTGTACCAATATTTAAGGCTTTTCGTTCGTGAAATTGAGCACTAGCTGGTCAAACTATAGGTTTACTTCATGTTTCTTCCCTTGGTAGTTTACAGATCTTTCCTGTATTGATGATATTGTCCTAAATTTCGTTTGAAATTGAGGGGATGTGATTTTCAGCCCTCAAGCAAAAAAGTGATTGAGGGTTCCAGCTATACGACGAAATTAATTTCAGTAATTTAAGTTTTCACTACACTTTTTGCAAACACTGGTTAAATTTCCTTTTGCTAAGAAGACCTCACATGCTTGAGGTTGAGGTTAATTTCCTGTCTTCGAAATTATGATATAAGGATTTTATGCTGGTGTTTAAGTCAGCACTGCCTCCTCTTATTTTTTGTGTGTTTTTAACCTATATGAGTGCAGCTGCAGAATTTGCCGCTGACATCACCATTATATATGCAGGATTTGATGCAGCAAGGGCCATTTGTTTGACAGAAATAGAGTTGTTACCGCAAGAGAGGTACAAATCAAGGACCGAGGAGGGACGAGTGCGGATTTGATCTAAGTTGGGTTACTTTATATGAATAGATGATGTAATTGCTTTGTTATTTCATTTAATTAATAGAAAAATTGATGAGGCAATTGGAAGAATCAAGCAGCAATTTTACTACATATCTGCGCCATTGATTTGGTCATCTCTGTCACTAGCAAGTTGCATAAGAAAGAGTGTGGCGTTGCAGAGGCGTGTGTAATTGTGAGTCCCTCAATTATAAAGCGGATCCAGGTGAAAGATGTAGGTGGTGTGTGGATTGAACTCTAGATCGGGAACCTGCAGTACTAGATGGACGATAACTATGCTTACAATTGTTAACCGAACACTGTGAGGTATGTGCCTGTCCCTCTTCCACCCATATCAACATGTAATTTTGTAAGAAGCTAATTTAGTGTAGCAAGAACATCATATTTTAGACACGGTCTGCAGATCGATGTACTTTGTCCGTCTTTCCTTCACCAAAGCATGCGTCGTGAGGTCATGATTACTACCAGGTACAACATTGCAATTTATTTTCCAGAATGTTCCTTGAACACACTCCCAAGTTCCCAACCATCAGCAATTATAGTCTCCTCAATTCAGATGCATAGGAATGCAACTTTTATCCGAGAATGTGCAACAAAAGCATGTTGTTTGTATCTGTTGACCATTGAAATCCCAAGACCAATGCATGGAGAAGTAGCCTGTGAACCCTAAGTTATTTCTGAAGAAATTAAACCACATATTTGACTACTTATTGATCTCCGAGCTCTATAATAATATTATCCTTAATCTGTTTTTTGTGAAGGCAGAGGATGAGAAAGAAACAGTATCCAGGACCGTGTACTATACTAACATTGTAATTATGGGTCTGTGCCACCTATTTCTATTTTGAAGCAGTTCTTTTAGGAACAGATGATTACACATGAAGTAATGGTATCCATGACTGTACTATACTAACATTAGTAATTATGGGTCCATGCTAGGTATTTATATTCTGAAGCAATTCTGTCAGGAACAGATGATCACACAATATCTTTTGATAAATCCTTTTTGCCTAGCTTCTGATTTCTATTATCAGAAACAGATTGTCTGTTCTTACAGGAAACATCTGTAAACAGCTGTTATTCGTTATTGTGCTCTTCCATGTCGCGCCGCTGACGAGAGGGTGGAGGGTGTTAGTCGTCGTCGCGAAGGAGAAGAAGGGTAACCACCAAGCAGGAGAGAGGGAGGAAAGTTGTGCCCGTTCACTGGAAGCCAGGCAACCCGGCACCATCGCCGAGGAGAGCGAGGAGGGGCTGGACTACGCCGCCATAGAGGTGAGCTGCGAGGGGCTCCGGCGTCCCTGCATAGGAGGGGGGAGAGAAGCCGCCACCGCACCACGTGATTCTGCTTGAAACTCCTCGGAGCTTGCACCAGGCTCAAACGTGAGTCCACTGCTCTTCATATTCAGGCTGCAACATTTTCTGAATTTTAAGTTTGGCTGAAGATGCTCTTACTCGTACACTAGATCAACCGTACAAATTGCTCTAAATGTACTGCTTGACTGCTTGTCTTTATTTTAATCATTTTCTTTGGCAGCTCTAAATTTTTAATTTGGCTCATTGTCTTTCTCTGGTGTACAAATGCTTTCAATTTTTAGTTTGGTTTGTTGTCTGAGTCTCTTCAGAAATCTGAAGAAAATTGTACTGTGGAAGGATGGCAATATTATTTGCTGCTTCTCGTCAATTGTTTCTTTGCATAAAACTCTAGCTTTGTTTCTGCTCATGTTTATGCAATGCAAGTATACATGATAGCTTTTCTGCAATGTTGTTTTATTCAGTAAGTGTTCTTTTTCAGTGGCTGTTGTTTATATTGTTAACTGACTAAAAAACTGATGTTTGTCTTTCTAATGGCTGAAAAACGGCCAAGTCTAAATCATGGTTTTTGTTCAGATGTGCTGGATGCCTTAGACGTCTGTACCCGTGGGTTGTTTTCACTTAGGCGAATGACAATTAATATCCGATCGAACTTAGTTGGAGGCCAAAGAGGTTCGGCTTTCGGACATGCCACCAATAACGCTCGATGACACCGACGTGCAGACTGTAAGTTTGCCCCCTCAGTCCTGATATATTGGTGCGAGACACCCTGCATTTACATGATATTGCTAGGAGCACGTGCAAATTACATAATTTGTTATACATGCTGCTTAAGTTGATCACCGTTATGCTATTAATTGGACCTCAAGAATAGAGATGACACCTTACCATAGGCAGCTCTTTATTTTGTGCACGTTAATTCAATTCTGAAAGTTGGTTCAGGTCTGAAAGTTGATTCAAGTCTGTAGTGCTTGAAGTAGATTCATAGAAGCTACAGTTCTGTTAGTATGTGAACAAAAAGCTTATCTTATATGTGTGACCGGAGTTGCAGAATATGAATAGGGGAATGATCATAGATGCCATAACCTACAGTATGATTTACCTTGATAGAGGTGCAGTGGATTCGTAAGTAGTTTTAGTGTTTTTTGTAGATAGCTCAAGTACTTAAGCTTCTGCAATCATGAAAAACAAAACAAGGGATCAGTAGTCAGGTTCCATTAATCCTTCTGTAGGTGTTCTCCTTGATTCCTTGCCCCCTCCATTACCAGTACAATGATGCTTTCTCTGTTAAAATCTTGACACTACATTATCAATCTCAATAGCTTAATCGATTCTAAGCTCACCAGAAGTATTTGTTCAGAATTTGGATCATCTATCGCATATGCTTATACCCGTACCCTCTATAACGTGGTATTCTTGTGCCAGATTTTTGCCATTCGGTAATAGTTATAATTGCATACTTCGATCTGGGAGTAATGGTTGTACCAGGATGCGTCTCATGTCTTACTTTGTGACAGCAGTTGGTCGCATTTCAATGACAGTCAATTCAACCTTGAACAAGCAACTAAATAGCAGGTCTTCTTTGGTTGGAAGCACCACATCTCATCTGTGTTGCTGCAAAAGCTTTTCATTATTGGACCAAGCTTATGGGATATGCATTGCAGTAAGTATTAGTTACCATGTTCAGTTCGTGCGACCGATTTAATTACTTCTCTTGTGTGGAGAAAAACTCTTTAGTTGCTTCTTTTGTTTGTGCGAATAAAGCCGTCGAGTTACTTCAAAAATGTCCTTTTCTCCTAGGATGTAAGATTATGTTATGTGGGCGGGCTGATTGATTTGCAGGTCAGTAAGGCTGTACATTGTGTGGAGGGCTGAATGTGTATCCTGTTCAGTGCACATCGATGAAACTGGATTCAGAAAAGTAAAATATAGAGGCTGGAGAGTTTGGCGACCAGCTTGGTAGCACTTGTGTGGCATCTATCATCGAGCAGCACCCTTACTGCGACGTCCTACCCGTGGTCCTTATGGCGCCGTTTACATAGCATAGACAGGGACGTGGTCGGCCTCGGCATGTTCTCCTTTTGTGGCCAAGGACAGTGATAATGCAGAGAATTTCAGAATTGGGTTGCAGGCATGATGCTCAGAACTGCTCTTTAGGGACTTGCAAAATGATCTTTCCTATTACGCAACAAAACATTCTCATGCAGTACCGGAGGTCATGGAGGAGAAGAGCGTGTATGATCGTGATGAGGCCGAGCGTTTGGCTGCCGCTGTGCGGGACCACAAGATCGTCAGCGAGATCCGTGACCATATGCGACTCCTTTCGTGCGAGAGGAATTCTCCGGCAGCTACGAGGACGACCAGAACACGACCGCCTGGAAGCAGCGGAGAGAATTGTATTTGAGGATTTTAGATGTATTTGAGGATTTTGTACTATCCGTGTCCTTAACAGACTACTACTGATCACAAACTAAAAAGGAAACGGATTACTGGATCGGATGTGGAAGAGGAAAAGAAATCGGAAGCAAATCCATACAACAACTCGACCAGCAGTAAAGTACCCAGCTTTCAGAGATTGGACGCCCTGATTAGTACACAGAAAAGTTGGACTACTTGATCGTCTTGAAGGAGGATGTCTACATGTACTGAACCAGTAAATCGTTCATGGATATTTCTTTATAATGTCTGCAATGACTCGTTCGTCGTTATTTAAAATTTTGATTAGTCTGATGGCCCTTTATAATGTTTGTGCAATCTATACGAATAATTCCATGTGCATTTGTAATTTACCACCAAAATCAGTAACTAAGGGAAAAGACTACGTCCTACTCTCTGGGAAGCTTAATGATCGGGATCGGAACTTATCATCCGTGGGACAAGTGGTGGTGGTGGTAAAAGCCATGATCAGAACTTTGAGTGAGTTCAAGATCACCTGGGTCCGAAGGACAGCAAATGGTGCTGCCCATTTGCTGGCGCGCTTAGGAATAAGCAGTAGAGCATCGGTCCTTTGGGACTCAGTTGCCCTATTGTATTCTTAGCGTTGTATCAGACGAAATTCCTAATTTAGTTTAATAAAGTGGGGGTGTGAACTTCAAAAAAAGAAGTGTTTGTTCGGGACAAGCCCAAATAGTGTTCAATTTTTATGAAAACGTTAACTTTTATTAAAAATAAGAAATTTACCAAAATTAACCTAATTATCAATGTTTATTTAAATTGGATATAAAAATGATGCACAATAGCACATGAAGCAGATCGTGTCTTTTTTTTTGCCTGGTGCAACGCACGGGCATTTGTACTAGTAATAATAAAGCATGGAACGCTTCTTACCTCCTAATTTTCGTCCGTTTGGTCCGTCCACCGTTTTTACCGTCGTTCGTAAGTCAAGTTTCGTTCGGCACCGAGCGAGATAGGCCGAGCGAACGATCCAGCCCATGAGCTGCCACAGGCCCACCTATCTCTGGTTAAGATTTTTGCCAGCCCGGAGGCAAAAATAATATTCCTCGCAAGGGGAATTGAATACGTAATGTCACAACCAGCTAAGCTGGGTTGCACTGCGCTTTGTGTCTAAAAAAAACCAAGGTTGCAATGCGTTTACAAAGTAATAATAGTCCCACCTCGTTCCTTTGCACCCAATCCCATTAACTTTTATACGTCAGCGGTCAGAGAGAAGAGAGGAAGGGAATCAGGAGTGTGGGGGAGAGACGAGGATGGATGGATAAGGGTGTAGCTGAGAAGATAAGGATGGAGGAGAGGGAAGACATCGGTGCGCGTCTGGGATCAGATGAAACGCGTCGCCTACGCGAGATGGTTGGTGAACACCTGGACTTGTAGACACGAGAGCACTCGATTAAATTGGCCAGATTTGGTAATAAAAAATAATAACTAGGTAGATTAACTCACACTCCCTTTACCAACAAAATAGCTTACGATTGCCGGTTTTGGTTCTACATTTTTTTTTTCGAAAGGATTTGCATTTGTTTGTGTTTTTGACGTACTCATATTGACTATAGGTCAATGAAGTAAACACATAAATTATCTCCAGACGATTACGGTTTATACGAGTGCATAATAAATCATTGGCGTCAAAACATAGGCATCTACATGTCATGTCATGGCAACCGAGTTTTAATCTCTACCTAATGATAAAGTGGCTATTGCTTCTAACGGTATGTCACGAAAATTGCCCCTGAAATTGCCACAAATTACCCATTACGCCACTCATAAGTGAGAAAAAATCGATTCGATTTTTTTCTAAGTTGCTGCGCCTGGATTTGCCTTATAAAGAAGCGACCCGCAAATGTACGACATGGATGCAGTAGCCCAATGGCTAGAGCGCCAACCTTCTCCCTGGGAGACCTAGGTTTGAGTCCACACTATCCCCACTTTTCTACCTTTTTATATAATTTTTCTTTTATCGGGCAGATTCAAGTACTTTTTAAAATATTCATATCTTTCAAATTCTAACTCGAAATCTAACATACTATACATGAAAATTCCCCCCAAAAATGTGCAAATTTCAAATATGCTATTATCTTGCGTGTCAATCATTTAAAAATCCATTTTTTTTCCTTTTTTTGTTTATTTTTTTATCAGGTAGATTATTTTTGTTGCCTAATAAATTGGAAACATCTTGAGTACATTTCAAAATTCAGCCCACATTTATGTTTTTGTGCAACAAAGGATTTGCTGATGATGTCGAGTGGGTGTATTACGAATGATTTTTTTTCTCCCGGTGCAACGCACGGGCATGTTTGCTAGTGATTACTATATTTTGCTGGCAATTGGGTAGACACAGTATAAGTTGTTTTGAAAAGTAAATGAGCACAATATGCTTTTTTTGAGTTGACTAAAATATGCTTGATGACACGCCGTTGACATCTGCTGCTTCCAGATCCGATCTTCATCAGGTAGAATTTCATAATCTGGTTCGATCCCAACTATTTGTCCTGATGGATCAACTAGTTTCTTGTTCCTGCTCCCTGAGGTCAGGCGCGTCAAGAACCTCCACGACGTCTTTTTCTTGCTGTACGAGCTCCGCGACATGGCGAACCAAGCTCGCCAGGTCGCTGTCCGAGGACCCACCCTCCGCCATTGCCTCCCTCGCCTTCACGGCGAGCTCCTTCGCCCTCATCCGTATCGCCGCCCCCTCGTCCATCAATGCAACCACCGCTCTCTCCACGGCCTCCCTCCCGATCTGCACTTTCGACATCTCGGGGTTGCTGACCACGTGCGTGAATGGCACCTTGACGCCGGTCCGGACGCCGGCGCCGAGCACGTCCACGACTAGCATCTCGGTAAGGAACTGGTCGGCGAACTGCGGCCAAGTCAGAAGCGGCACGCCGTGGGAGAGAGACTCCAGCGTCGAGTTCCACCCGCAGTGCGTCAGGAAGCCGCCGACGGAAGGGTGGGACAGAATGGCCATCTGCGGCGCCCAGCCGCGGATGACGAGGCCCCACCCTTCCACCCGCGCGTCGAAACCGGAGTCGAGGCCGTCGGTCTCCTTGGCCACCCAGATGAACGGCCGGTTTGATGCCTCCAGTCCGGCAGCGAGCTCGGGGACCTGCGGCGGGAACAAGTGCACGACGCTGCCGAAGCTAACGTAGAGCACGGACTGGGGCGGCCTCGCGTCCAGCCATGACGCGACGAGGCTGGCGTCCACGGCGGCGGGATTACCTCTCACCGCCGTGGTTTCGGCGTCGGAGTCGAGGAGGCAGAGTGGCCCGATTGCCCAGACCTTGAGGCCGAGCGCCTCGGCGTACCGCTGGACGAACGCGCCCTCGAAAGCCGCGCACGTGTTGAGAACCAGGCCGTCGGCGGTGGCCTCGGCGTCGAGAATGTCGCGCCGGTGCCTCTCTAGCCCCGGCGACTGGAAGAACCCGGGCGACGTTGCCCGATTCAGCACGGCTCGTACCGGGAAGTCCGGCACCTCGAACGGCTCGAAGTCGTCGGCGACGCGGTCGTACACGCCGTTCTTGGCCAGGTTATGCACCGCGAGGACGAAGAAGGCCGACGGGCCGTGGAACACCAGCCGCTGGACGCCGAGTCGCCGCGCGACGTCCGCCGGGTACGGGCTGCACGAGTCGGCGACGATGCAGTCAGGCCGCCGCGGCAGCGCGCGGAGGTAGGCCTCGAGCGGCTCGGCGAGCAGGGACATGGCGTCGCAGAAGAGCCTGAAATGCGTGTAGTCCCTGATCATGTCGTGGCTCTCGCACCCCTCGGGCAGGCCCAGCGCGGGCCCCGGGAACTCGAGCTCGGCGAAGTCAACGGCGAGCCCAGCGCGGCCGGTGTGCTCCAGGACGGCCCTGCTGCGCGCGGCGTGGACGGGGGTCAGGACGACGGTGACGCGCGCGCCGCCGCGGCCGGCGATGAGGCGCGCCATGTCCATCATGGGGATGACGTGGCCCTGCGCGAGGAGCGGCACCAGCACGAAGTGGAGCTTGAGCGGCAGTGCCGCTGCCGCCATGGCCGCGCCGTCCGTACGGAAAGACATGGCGAGCAGCTGCAAAGATGGATGCTGCTACAAGACACTCAGGTGGCGCACCACCGGTTGCATAGAGTGAAGAGTTAATTACATCAAACCACAACTTCAGGTCAGCTTATAACAGATTACCACAACTATTGGG
Source organism: Thinopyrum elongatum (assembly GCA_011799875.1). Classification (NCBI taxonomy): domain Eukaryota; kingdom Viridiplantae; phylum Streptophyta; class Magnoliopsida; order Poales; family Poaceae; genus Thinopyrum; species Thinopyrum elongatum. The sequence continues at coordinate 139,941,932 of CM022297.1, forward strand.
TTATTTATCACAGAACCACAACTCGTGGACTAACTGACAACGCTGCGCCCAAAACCTCGTACCTGCCTCTTCTAATTGCAAAACTGACAACCCGGGCCCATTTGTCAGGCCCCACGTGGCTGAAACGTGCCACGCCAGCAGCTCCAGAGTGGCACCGACGACCTGGGTAGAAAGAACTGGAAGGAGAGGGCTCTCCCACTGTCCCCCATTTTCTGTCCCACCCTCGCCGCCGCCGCTGCCACCGCCGCCGCACACAAAGGCTGCCCCGCCGCCGCTGCCACCGCCGCCGCACACGAAGGTCGCGCCGCCGCCCCACGCGAAGGCCGCCCCGCCGCCCACTCCTTTCTCTGCCAGCGTCGGAAGGAGACGGCCATTCTCTCCGCCATCAATGGATACTCTCTGCTATGGATTCGAAGCAGAGGACAGCGCACGTAGGGTCCGAATTGAGCTGGTACGTATTTGTTTGGGAATTAGGAATTCGAATTTGGTTACGGAATTACGGTTTGGATTGATTTGATTTGTTTTTTCTTGCGGGAAATTGAGGCAATATCCTGTTTTTTTAGATGCACATTGGCCATGGTTATGGTAAGGTGCTTCCATTTTCGCTGGATGATGAACAGGATGGTGAAGGAGGGGTGGATTGTGCTCATAGACATGGATTTAGAACTGTCATTTTCAAGGCGTGGACGTGGGACGAAGGTTTTTGTGCTGCCCCTGTGAGGTTAGCAGATCCATTGACAAGGCATTGGAATTTTACTTGGTTTGGCTAGTTTATTGTGAGCTATATATGTAATTGCAATTTCTGATTTTGTTCAGGGCCAGGACATGTGTGACTTTGTGTATTGGCTAGATGATGAGTGGCCTGAGCAAATGCAAAGGGCATTGCAGAGAATGTGGACTAGGCTGGAAGCAAAAGTTGAAGAGGAGCATAGTGAAATCTGGGTTCTTTTCAGTGAAGAGAAGAGGAAGAGGAAAGAGGCAGAAGAGAAGAAGGAAATTGAAGAAGAAAATGTAAATAATAAAATCAAACTGGCAGTTGCTGCATTTGCTGGAGGAGTTTTGTTTTTGTTTTCCTGTTTAGGCTTTGAGTGTTATGAGTATTTATGTATCTGGTGGAAGAGACCATCTAGTATGTGATCATGTGGTATTTGAGATTAAATACAAATCAAACATGTGGTATTTGAGAGTATCTTGTATGTGTCCTATGCATTTTCATTTGTCAATAAGCCTATGACCAGAACATGATAGTGGCACACATATGCTGGACAAACTGAACATATATTTGAACAAGCATATGATTTGAACAAACTGGAGATATATTTGAAACAGCTGCAACATAGCTTTTCAACAAATGTTATGACACTGCACTTACAAACATAACATCAGGAAACTATTGCATTCAACATGTCTTGTGCCACTGCACTTACTAGCATAACATCAGGATTTTGTGCCACCAGACTTACAATCAACATGTCTTGTGCCACTGCACTTACAAAATAACATGAACTGCAGTAACTATCACTGGCAAGTCCCAGGAAGACACCAAAAGGTTTCAGACATTCACAAAAAGATGATAATTTTCATTCTTTCTAGTAGTTCCCACTGGCTGTGAAGTAGCCCCTCATCCTGCCATTTGTTGATGTGCCCCTTCCTCTTGTGACTGGCATTTTTTCCATGCCCCTGCCTCCACCAGTGCTTGGTTCAGGAGGATGCCAAGGCTAGTATCATGTGAAATAGCAGTATATAGTTAGTGCAGTTAGTGGAATAAAAATAGGTGGTTACTACAGTTAGTGAATTACCATGTTTGTTGGAGTTGGTTGTACATTTGCAGATGTTGTTCTTCCACCTCTTGCAGATGTTGTTGATGTTATGCCACTTGTAGTTGTTGTTCTTCCTCCTCTTCCACCTCTTGTTGCTCCTCTTCCACCTCTTGGTGCTGGCATAGATCTTACTCTTTCTGCTGCTTGTTCTTGTGCTCTTTCACACTCCTCAGCTGTCAACTGAGTTGCTGCTTGTGCTCTTTGATCTGCTAGAAGTGCTGCTGTTTTTGCTTTTTGTTCAGCCCTTTTAGCTGCTGCAAGTGCCTTTTGAGCCGCTTTCTTGGCTGCAACAGCTGCTCTTTGCGCAGCCACCTGGGCAGCATGCTTGGCTGCAATTTGAGCTTCTTTCTCTGCAGCTGCTCTCTCTGCTGCCTCTGCTAGTTCTTCTAGTTTTTCTTCCATTGTTTTTTCCGGTTGTGCTATATACTCCTCTTGTTGGTCAAGCCATTCTTGTGCAACATATGCCTCTTCTTGTGCCACATCTTCCTCCTCTTGTGCTATAACATAGTCAGGTATCCTTCTATTACTTTTGTGCTTATTTCTCCTAATCTCTAAGTCAGGCCTCAATGGTTGAGCACAATGTGTGTACTTGTGACCTTGTAGGTTGCAGTTTGAGCAGGTTGTGGTTGTCATCCTGTTGTTGCCACTGGGCTGTGGCACTGTGGCGCCCCCGGCTCGATCGTACACTAATCATGCACGCAAACGTGTACGATCAAGATCAGGGACTCACGGGAAGATATCACAACACAACTCTAAAACATAAATAAGTCATACAAGCATCATAATACAAGCCAGGGGCCACGAGGGCTCGAATACAAATGCTCGATCATAGACGAGTCAGCGGAAGCAACAATATCTGAGTACAGACATAGGTTAAACAAGGTGCCATAAGATGGCTAGCACAAACAGGGATACAACAGATCGAATAGGCGCAGGGCCTCCTGCCTGGGATCCTCCTAACTACTCCTGGTCGTCGGCGTCCTGGACGTAGTAGTAGGCTCCGTCCTGGTGGTAGTAGTCGTCGAAGGTGGCGTCTGGCTCCTGGGCTCCAACATCTGGTTGCGACAACCAGCAAGAAGGGAAAGGGGGAAAGGAGGGGGAAAGCAACCGTGAGTACTCATCCAAAGTACTCGCAAGCAAGGATCTATACTACATATGCATGGTATATGTGTAAAGAGGCAATATCGGTGGACTGAACTGCAGAATGCCAGAATAAGAGGGGGATAGCTAGTCCTGTCGAAGACTACGCTTCTGGCGTCCTTCATCTTGAAGCAATAGAAGAGATTAGTTGGAAGTTAACCAAACAACAACGTAAAGCATAATCCTACCCGTCGATCCTCTCGTCGCCACCATGCGAGAGAGCGACCACCGGGTTATATCTGTCACTTGTAAGGGTGTGTTTTATTAAGTATCCATTTCTAGTTGTCATGAGGTCGGAATACAACTCCGGGTCGTCCTTTTACCGAGGGACACGGCTATTCGAATAGATAAACTTCCCTGCAGGGGTGCACCACATATTCCCCAACACGCTCGATCCCCTTTGGCCGGACACACTTTCCTGGGTCATGCCCGGCCTCGGAAGATCCACACGTCGCAGCCCCACCTAGGCTCAACAGAGAGGTCAGCACGCCGGACTAATCCTAGGCACTCTGGGGTCTGGGCCTATCGCCCAGTGCGCTCCTGCACGTTGCGTACGCGGCCGCGAGCAGACCTAGCAACCCACACGATCACGGCGGTTACGTTAGCGCGGTCCAACACGGCGCGCGCCGCTCAGTCGCTGACGTCAAGAAGGCTTCAGCTGATACCACGACGCCGGGATACCCATAACTACTCCCGCGTAGTTGGTTAGTGCGTATAGGCCAGTGGCCAGACTCAGATCAAATATCCAATCTCGTTAAGCGTGTTATTATGAAGTAAACGCGAACGCCGACCAGGGCTTGGCCCACCTGTCTCCTAGGTGGTCTCAACCTGCCTTGTCGCTCCGCCACAAAGATCCACTCAAAGGGCCGTGGGGACAAAGGTCCTTTCAGCCCCCAATCCGTGAATCACTCGCGGGTACTCTTCGAGCCGACCCGACTTTAGTCACCATTTGTATAGTATGTATATATGTATAGTATACACCCGTGATCACCTCCCGAGTGATCACGGCCCGATAGTATAGCAAGGCAGACTGACAAGAATGCAGGGCCAATGATGATATACTAGCATCCTACACTAGGCATTTAGGATTGCAGGTAAGGTATCAACAACAGTAGCAACAATGACAGGCTATGCAGCAGAATAGGATTAACCGAAAGCAGTATCATGCTACACTACTCTAATGCAAGCAGTATAGAGGAGAATAGGCGATATCTGGTGATCAAGGGGGGGGCTTGCCTGGTTGCTCTGGCAAGTAGGGGTCGTCAACAACGTAGTCGGTCGAGGCACCAGCAGCTGCGTCGGTCTCGTAGTCTACCGAAGAGAAGAGGGGGAAGAAACAGTAAACACACGGCAATAATGCAACAGGGATGCATGACATGTCTAAACGCAGGGCCAGGGTGAAATACAGCCTAACTAAGCGATTTAGTTAATTTAGGAATTTATTCGGATTTATTTAATTAGGGTTGGACACTATTCATTTATCGAAATCGGTCTAATTGTTCAACGTTCTCATAGCTGCGGGCGTCTGACGGAGATACCGAGGGCGTATCCGGGTTCGTATCGTCGCTCTGAGCAAGTTTCATGTATAAAATATTTTCATCGGAGTTACGGTTTAAAAGATATGATTTTCTAAAGTTTTTATTAATTTCTGAAATTTTAATTAATTATTTAATTCAACATTATCCGAAACAGCAATTGATGACGTCAGCATGACATCATGCTGACGTCAGCAGTCACCTGACAGGGTGGGTCCCACCTGTCATAGGCTGTTAGGTTAATTAGGTTTAATTAATTTAATTACTGATTACTGTTTAATTAACACTAATTAGTTAATTAGATTAACCTAATCAGGATTAATTAACTAATTAATTAATTAATTAATTAATTAATTAATTTAATTATTTTAATTATTTATTTTTATTTCTATTTTCTTAAAACTGTTTCTGGGCCGTGGGCCCCATTCGTCAGCGTCACAGGGATTCGGGCCCCACTGGGCAGTGGCCCAGGGGCGGACACGTCCGGGGCGTGCCCCTTTCGGGATCGGACATGTCCGGTGCCCAAAAGGGGACGCACGGGCGGTCGGCGGGCGCGGGCGCCGGCGAGGCCACGGCAGGGCCGGAGGCGGGACGGCGGCGCGGTGGCTGGAGCGGCCGCGGGCGGCAGCGCGGTGGCTGGAGCGGCAGCGGGCGGCGGTCGCGCGGAGGCGAAGCTTTGTTTTTTTCCTTCTTTCTTTCTTCTTTTCTTCTTGACTCTACTCTTTCTACGTCTCTCATTCTACTTCCTTTTCTTCTTCTTCTCTGCGGATCTTGGGTCGCTCCATTCTCTCTTCGTCGTCTTCTTTTCTTCGTTTGCGTCTACTTGTCTCTATCCCGTTCTTTTTGTTCTATTTGTCCTTGTCCATCACGCTTCTCCTGTCTTTCCTATTTCCCATAACTTTTTTCATTGGTTTTTGTCGACGAGGACACGTCGACGGGGATGCAGCCGCGGGGACAAGGGCGGCGACGTAACGGGCAGACCGGTGGGAGAGCTCCGGCGGTGGCGTCGTCGGCGAGGGCGAGGCAGCGCGTCGGCGCGTCGGGGCGAGCGGCGTCGAGGGAGCAGGCCGGCGAGGAGAGAGCGGGATCCGGGGGCGGGCGTCCAACGGCGACGGCGAGGCGGCGCGGTCGTCGCCGGCGACCGAGGGACTGTTCTTCCCTCCCGCGTCCTTCCGATCTGGGGATCGGAGGTGGGGGCTGATCAGGGGGAGCGGGACGGGGGGGCGGCGTCGGCGAGCGGCGTCGACGACGAGGCGGGACGGATCGGCAGCGCCCGCATCCAGATGGGGGGGAGGAGGAGAGATCGAGGGGGGGAGGGGGATCGGGGGTAGGTTTAGGGTTTGGCCGGGGGGGTGGCCGGCTAAGTAGGCGCTCGGCGTGGGCCGGCCTGGCGGCCCGGTGGCTTGCTGGGCCGAGGCCCAGTCGGGGGGGGGTGTTGCTCTCTTTTTTTTTTCTTTTCTGTTTCTTTTTTCTCTACTGTTAAATGTTTAGGCCTCAAATGGTTTTTGTAAAAAGTGTGACCTATTTAAATACCAGTGCATTATTCCTTACACCTAAAATTAGTTTGGACAAAACATAATTCCATATTTATTTCAGATTTAATAAATGGTTATTAAATACTATCTTCATCCACTGTTTGAGGTTGTTCGAGTCACTTATCCAATTCCAAATGTTGGTTTCAATTTTAGAATAGCCTCTGGAATATTTGTTATTTATCTGACATTTTAGTTTTATGTTGGACAACTTTTATATCCCACTTTCATTTAAATTTGAATTTGACTTAGGAGTTGAAATGCATATGATGCTAATATGATTATGCACTATTATCATGATGACATGGCCTCATCAAAAGGGTGATCTCTGTAGCTTAATACAGGGGGTGTTACAAATCTCCTCCACTACAAGAAATCTCGTCCCGAGATTTAGGAGGTAGAAAGAAACAAAGCGGGGTATTCATCGCGAAGACGATCCTCGCGTTCCCCATGGCTTCATCTCTCAGAATGGTTTACCACTGAACCTTGAGGAACTTGATAACCTTCTGGCTGTGTGCGACCTCTCGCTTGATCGAGAATGCGGACCGGATGCTCTTTATAAGAGAGGTCTTGTTGCATTTCAAGCAATTCGTGATCTACTCCGCGGATAGGGTCTTTGAAGCAGCGGCGGAGTTGCGATACGTGGAACACATCGTGAACCTGAGAAAGGTTCGATGGAAGTTCCAACTGATATGCCACTCTACCACGCCTTTCAAGAACAGTGAAAGGACCAATATAGCGAGGAGCTAGCTTGCCCTTGATCCCGAATCGGTGTGTACCTTTCATCGGTGTGACTCGAAGATAAGCCTTTTCGCCAGGTTGATAGACCATATCTTTGTGTTTGGCGGTCATACTGACTCTTTTGACGTGACTGAGCAGTCTTCAAATGCTCGCGGTACAACGCGAACTTGATCTTCGGCAAGTTGGATAATATCCGACCGAAGAGTGGACGTCCCCAGTTTCTGACCAATTTAGAGGGGTTCGGCACTTTCGTCCTACAATACTTCAAAGGGGGCCATCTTCAGACTGGCTTGATAGCTGTTATTGTAAGAGAATTCGGCATATGGGAGAGATTCTTCCCATCTCCTTCCGAAGGATATGACACAAGCTCGAAGCATGTCTTCGAGAACTTGGTTGACTCGTTCAACTTGTCCTTGAGACTGAGGGTGAAAAGCGGTGCTGAAGGACAGATGAGTTCCCATAGCTTCTTGGAAACTAGCCCAGAATCTTGAAGTGAATAGCTGCCACGGTCTGAACTGATAACCAGTGGAATACCGTGAAGTGAAACAATTCTGGACATGTAGAGAGTTGCGAGCTGACTAGTCAGTGATCGTCTTTGACGGCTAGAAAAATGTGCAACTTTGGAAAGTCGGTCAATGACGACAAGAATAGCATCATTACCTTTCTGTGATTTGGGAAATCCAGTGATAAAGTCCATTTCAACACACTGGTCCCATTTCATTCAGGAACAGAAATTGGTTGCAGAGTTCCGGCAGGCCTTTGATGTTCTGCTTTGACGCGACGGCAAACATCACATTCAGCAACATAGCGAGCAATGTCTTGCTTCATGTTTGACCACCAGAATCTTTGACGGATGTCTTGGTACCATCTTGGTACTCGCCGGCGGATGAATAGACAACGGAGTGTCGTGAGCTTCTTCGTCTGATGACCTCCTGAGTCATACCCAGGTTACCTTTAGAGGGACACCACTAGACGACTTTTAAAGAACAATGTGCCAGTATCATCAATAGTGAAGAACGAAGGCCTTCCTTCAGCGAGCAGTGCGCTTAATCTTGTGGGCTTGAGAGTCATAACCCTGCAGCGTCTTGATGCTGTCCACGAGATCTGGTTTAACAACCAGGGTATTAAGAGAACCCTGGGAAACAACGTGGAGGTTCATTTTGTAGGAACCTTCAGAGGGGGAGCGAGTGCTCCAGAGGAACAATGTGGAGATTCAGCTTTCTGAATTCTTCAATAAGCGAAGGTTGAACTTCGTGAAACTGGAGGACTGCAATAAGACTTACGGCTCAAGGCATCGGCCATTACATTAGCCTTGCCAGGGGTATAAGAAATACCCAAGTTAAAATTCGCTACGGTCTCCATCCATCTCTGTTGACGGAGGTTCAGGTCTGGCTGAGTGAACAGATACTTCAGACTTTGATGATCGGTGTAGATCTCGCACGATTACCGAGAAGGTAATGTCGCCACTGTTTTAGTGCATGGATGGCAGCAAGCTCGAGGTCATGTACTCGGGTAATTCTCTTCGTGCGGACGCATTGACGCGAAGCATAAGCAATTACTCTGCGGTCTTTGCATAGGACACCGCCTAATCCTTGACGGGATGCATCACAATAGATGACAAAATCCCTCTGGGAATCAGGAGGGCAAGCACTGGGGCAGAAGTCATCTTGTCTTTGAGCGTCTGGAAACTTTCCTGACACTTTTTCCGTCCAATCGAACTTGACGCCTTTATGAAGCAGGTTAGTCAGGGGCTTGGCGATCTTGAGAAGTTCTCGACAATCGACGGCAATAGCTAGCGAGTCCGAGAAAACTTCGAACTTGCTTGACGTTCTTTGGAGGAGCCCAATCAAGAATAGCCTGAACTCGCTCGGGGTTGACGGCAATACCATCCTTGAGATGACATGCCCAAGGTATGTTACTTTCGGGAAGCCAGAATTCACACTTGGAAAACTTAGCATATAGTTGATGCTCTCGAAGTTTTTCCAGAACAAGTCGAAGATGTTCAGCATGTTCCTCTTTGTTCTTGGAGTATACTAGGATATCATCCAGGTAAACCACGACGAACTTGTCAAGGTATTCCTAATATATAATTCATCAGCGGGAGAATGTGGCGGGAGCATTGGTTAAGCCGAATGACATGACAGTGTACTCGTATGAGCCATATCGAGTACGAAGGCGGTCTTTGGGATATCCTCTTCACGAACACGGATCTGGTGTAACCCAACCTTAATCGAGTTTAGAGAACACTGATGAACCCGCCAGTTGATCATACAGATCGTTTATCCGAGAAGGGATATTTGTTCTGGATAGTTGTCTGGTTAATAGGACGGTAATCTTGGACCAATCGGTTTGATCCATCCTCTTCTTCTGACAAAGAGAGAAGGTGCTCCTCCTCGTAGACGTACGACAGCGGAGTAGGCGGCATCATGGACTGCCATCTCAATCGTCACGCCTAATCCGTGAAAAAAGGTGTAGCTCGGTGTCTGAGTTGTTCTGCTGATCATAAATCCGAACTTCAGCATAGTACTGTTCCTGGTTGAACTCGCGGTAACACCTCATAAACCAAGTACTCAGGGTACCAACGGTAGCCAAGTCTGGTCATGAGAAGCGATCAGGACAGCTGGAACCCCGGGTATTACGGCCCAAGTGCGAAGCACAAGCTGTGTCGTAGGACGCGGTGGAACAAACGGTCCATCTGAAACAAGGAAATTCAGTTTGTCAAACGACAATAAGAGGTTTAACACAACTCGGAGAGAAAGGTTAAACAAACAATGGAAAGGAAAATGATTATCAGACTAATCAGATCAACGACAGGGAAATCGCACAGATATCCAGCTCTCCGGGTAGACAGATTTTACGAGAACCTAAGTGTCGGCATTAGTAAACTTCATTTAACCCAGTAGAAGAGAGATCAAGTCCCGAGTAGTAGACGAGGATAAAAGATCCTAATACCACCCAGTTGGCAATGTGGGCCCGTAAGCCACACAGCCAAGTTAGTAAAACGGTTTCCCTTGTCTAGACTCAACTTCCGGCCAAGGAATTGGAAGGGGGATTCCTACAGGCAGTCGGCTCTGATACCAACTTGTGGCGCCCCCGGCTCGATCGTACACTAATCATGCACGCAAACGTGTACGATCAAGTCAGGGACTCACGGGAAGATATCACAACACAACTCTAAAACATAAATAAGTCATACAAGCATCATAATACAAGCCAGGGCCACGAGGGCTCGAATACAAATGCTCGATCATAGACGAGTCAGCGGAAGCAACAATATCTGAGTACAGACATAGGTTAAACAAGGTGCCATAAGATGGCTAGCACAAAAGGAGACAACAATCGAATAGGCGCAGGGCCTCCTGCCTGGATCCTCCTAACTACTCCTGGTCGTGTCGGCGTCCTGGACGTAGTAGTAGGCCCGTCCTGGTGGTAGTAGTCGTCGAAGGTGGCGTCTGGCTCCTGGGCTCCAACATCTGGTTGCGACAACCAGCAAGAAGGGAAAGGGGGAAAGGAGGGGGAAAGCAACCGTGAGTACTCATCCAAAGTACTCGCAGCAAGGATCTATACTACATATGCATGGTATATGTGTAAAGAGGCAATATCGGTGGACTGACTGCAGAATGCCAGAATAAGAGGGGGATAGCTAGTCCTGTCGAAGACTACGCTTCTGGCGTCCTTCATCTGAAGCAATAGAAGAGATTAGTTGGAAGTTAACCAAACAACAACGTAAAGCATAATCCTACCCGTCGATCCTCTCGTCGCCACCATGCGAGAGAAGCGACCACCGGGTTATATCTGTCACTTGTAAGGGTGTTTTTTATTAGTATCCTTTCTAGTTGTCATGAGGTCGGAATACAACTCCGGGTCGTCCTTTTACCGAGGGACACACGGCTATTCGAATAGATAAACTTCCCTGCAGGGGTGCACCACATATTCCCCAACACGCTCGATCCCCTTTGGCCGGACACACTTTCCTGGTCATGCCCGGCCTCGGAAGATCCACACGGTCGCCAGCCCCACCTAGGCTCAACAAGAGGGTCAGCACGCCGGACTAATCCTAGCACTCTGGGGTCTGGGCCTATCGCCCAGTGCGCTCCTGCACGTTGCGTACGCGGCCCGCGAGCAGACCTAGCAACCCACACGATCACGGCGGTTACGTTAGCGCGGTCCAACACGGCGCGCGCCGCTCAGTCGCTGACGTCAAGAAGGCTTCAGCTGATACCACGACGCCGGGATACCCATAATACTACCTCCCGCGTAGTTGGTTAGTGCGTATAGGCCAGTGGCCAGACTCAGATCAAATATCCAATCTCGTTAAGCGTGTTATTATGAAGTAACGCAACGCCCGACCAGGGCTTGGCCCCACCTGTCTCCTAGTGGTCTCAACCTCCTTTGTCTGCTCCCCACAAAGATCCACTCAAAGGGCCGTGGGACAAAGGTCCTTTCAGCCCCCAATCCGTGAATCACTCGCGGGTACTCTTCGAGCCGACCCGACTTTAGTCACCATTTGTATAGTATGTATATATGTATAGTATACACCCGTGATCACCTCCCGAGTGATCACGGCCCGATAGTATAGCAAGGCAGACTGACAAGAATGCAGGGCCAATGATGATATACTAGCATCCTACACTAGGCATTTAGGATTGCAGGTAAGGTACAACAACAGTATCACCAATGACAGGCTATGCACAGAATAGGATTAACCGAAAGCAGTATCATGCTACACTACTCTAATGCAAGCAGTATAGAGAGAATAGGCGATATCTGTGTGATCAAGGGGGGGGTTGCCTGGTTGCTCTGGCAAGTAGGGGTCGTCAACAACGTAGTCGGTCGAGGCACCAGCAGCTGCGTCGGTCTCGTAGTCTACCGAAAGAGAAGAGGGGGAAGAAACAGTAAACACCACGGCAATAATCAACAGGGATGCATGACATGTCTAAACGCAGGGCCAGGGTGAAATACAGCCTAACTAAGCGATTTAGTTAATTTAGGAATTTATTCGGATTTATTTAATTAGGGTTGGACACTATTCATTTATCGAAATCTCTATATTGTTCAACGTTCTCATAGCTGCGGGCGTCTGACGGAGATACCGAGGGCGTATCCGGGTTCGTATCGTCGCTCTGAGCAAGTTTCATGTATAAAATATTTTCATCGGAGTTACGGTTTAAAAATATGATTTTCTAAAGTTTTTAATTAATTTCTGAATTTTAATTAATTATTTAATTCAACATTATCCGAAACAGCAATTGATGACGTCAGCATGACATCATGCTGACGTCAGCAGTCACCTGACAGGGTGGTCCCACCCTGTCTGGCTGTTAGGTTAATTAGGTTTAAATTAATTTAATTACTGATTACTGTTTAATTAACACTAATTAGTTAATTAGATTAACCTAATCAGGATTAATTAACTAATTAATTAATTAATTAATTAATTAATTGATTTAATTATTTTAATTATTTATTTTATTTCTATTTTCTTAAACTGTTTTCGGGGCCGTGGGCCCCATTCGTCACGTCACAGGGATTCGGGCCCCACTGGGCGTGGCCCAGGGCGGACACGTCCGGGGCGTGCCCCTTTCGGGACGGACATGTCCGGTGCCCAAAGGGGACGCACGGGCGGTCGCGGGCGGCGGCGCCGGCGAGGCCACGGCAGGGCCGGAGGCGGGACGGCGGCGCGTGGCTGGAGCGGCCGCGGGCGGCAGCGCGGTGGCTGGAGCGGCAGCGGGCGGCGGTCCGCGGGAGCGAAGCGGGGGGGGGGCGGAGCGGGCGTTGGCCGGCGAGGATCCGACGCGGCGCGCGACGACGGCAGTGGGCGGCGCGCCGCGCCCGTGCGACAGAGCGCGCGAGGCTGCGGTGCGCGCGGCGCGTGCGCGAGCAGAGAGGGGGGGAGAGGCCCGAGGCCTCACCGGGATCCGTAGGACGGGGCAGCGGGGGGTCGGGGTGGTCGACGAGGACGACGGCGACGGGAGGCAGGCCGGCGGGGACAGGCGGCGACGTAGACGTAGGCAGACCGCGAGGGAGAGCTCCGGGCGGTGGCGTCGTCGGCGAGGGCGAGGCAGCGCGGTCGGGCGCGTCGGGGCGAGCGGCTCGAGGGAGCAGGGCGGCGAGGGAGAGCGATCCTGGCGGCGGCGTCAACGGCACGGCGAGGCGGCGCGGTCGTCGCCGCGACCGAGGGACGGGGTCGTTCCCGCCCGATCCCGATCCCGATCTGGATCGGGAGTGTGGGGGCTGACGAGGGGGAGGCGGCGACGGGGCGTCGGCGAGCGGCGTCGACGACGAGGCGGACGGGATCGGCTGCCGCCCCCAGATGGGGGGGAGAGGAGAGAGATCGAGGGGGAGGGGGGGGATCGGGGTAGGGTTAGGGTTTGGCCGGGGGGGTGGCCGGCTAAGTAGGCCGCCGGCTGGGCCGCTGGCGGCCCGGTGGCTTGCTGGGCCGAGGCCCAGTCGGGGGGGGGGGGTGTTGCTCTCTTTTTTTTTTTTGTTTCTTTTTTCTCTATGTACATTTTTAGAGGCCTCAAATGGTTTTTGTAAAAAGTGTGACCTATTTCATAAATACCAGTGCATTATTCCTTAACACCTAAAATTAGTTTGGACAAAACATAATTCCATATTTATTTCAGATTTAATAAATGGTTATTAAATACTATCTTCATCCACTGTTTGAGGTTGTTCGAGTCACTTATCCAATTCCAATGATGTTGGTTTCAATTTTAGAATAGCCTCTGGAATATTTGTTATTTATCTGACATTTTAGTTTCTATGTTGGACAACTTTTATATCCCACTTTCATTTAAATTTGAATTTGACTTAGGAGTTGAAATGCAATATGATGCTAATAATGATTATGCACTATTAATCATGATGACATGGCCTCATCAAAAGGGTGATCTCTGTAGCTTAATACAGGGGGTGTTACAGGCACCTCATGAATTCCCTTCCTTCAATTTTTCTTTGGCCTTCCTGGATGCCTTGTAAAAATAGGGGGATCAATGTCTATTATGGCAGTCTTTGTCCAACCACTTCTGTCAGGCACTGGATAGATCATGTTGTTGTATGCAAGTTGGTACATATGTTTTTTTGAAGAAGTCACTGATATAATCTTCTGGGTGCTCCTTCCTCTTGTAGATGCAAGATACTACATGCTTGCAAGGCACCCCTGTGATGTCCCACTTTCTACATCCACAGGTCCTAGCTACAATGTTGACTGCATATGTTCTCTCTCCACTTGCTACTTGATACAGTCCTGCCCTGCATGAACTGGCCTACATGGTTTTGCTGCCATTTTCTCCAACTCTAGTTTTTCAGCATAAGTTGGTGTGATCTCCCAAGCACAGTCAGCTGCACCTTCCCTATTTATGGCATACCTAACCAGTAGTTTAGTTCTTATGCTGTCTATCATAGTGACAATTGGTTTATCTCTAACATCCAGGATGTAGTTGTTAAAAAATTCACTCAAGTTGTTGACTACTAAATCTGTCTTGCATGTAGTGTCCATTGCCCATCTAGCCCAGTGTTTAGGATGTATGTTGCTCAACCATTCCCATGCACTTTCACTCTCTTTTTTCAAATCAGCCATGTGAGCATCAAAGAAGTTTTTGTTCCATGAATAAGCAGCATTATCCATCAATTTCTTTAGATCAGCACCCCTGTGCCCAGCAGTTTGGAAATTTGCATATATGTGCCTGAGGCAAAACCTTTGTGGACAATTGGGAAAGACAACATCTATTGCATTGAGCAGGCCCTAGCAGTCAAGAAACATTATATTAAATACAGTACATTGTATTATAAAACTATATTAAATAACCACATGGATAAAACTATATTAAATGACCACATGGATAATGGCACCACAAGCATACAAATTATGACTCAACAGTGTTTAAACAACTATACTACAAGCATACAAATTATGCCTCAACTATGTTCAACAAGTTTTTAAAAATACCTTTTGTCTATCTGACATGAAAGTAAATTGGCCATGTGGTCCAGCTTCACCACCAAGTGCTTCTTTAAGTTGCTCTAGAAACCATGTCCAAGTTTTTGTCTCTTCCTTCCCCACCACAGCAAATGCAAAAGGAAATAAATTATTATTGCCATCTCTTCCTGTTGCAGCCAACACTTGAGCTCTTGTGGTCAATTTGACAAAGCAACCATCAAGACCAATGAAGGGTCTGCAGCCATTTAAAAACCCTTCCTTTGCAGCATTGATACAGTAAAATAAACCATGAAATCTAGGGTTCATAGCTGGTGGTTCTTGCATTTCTGTTGTGACAATGCATCTTGAACCTGGGTTTGTGTCAATGACAGTTTGCAAATAGTCTCTAATCCTATAATACTGAGCCTTGTGGTTCCCAAGTACCACATCTGCAGCCTTTTCCCTTGCCCTGTATGCCATCATTGGATTGATCTCAACACCAAACTGCCTCTTAGTGTTGTCAATCAGAGCACTGACTTTCCATTCAGGATCACTTCTGAAATTATCCTCATAAGTCTTGCTGAGCCATGAGCTGTTTATTCTTGAACTCTCATAAGTAATGCCACAAGTGTGTGGCAATGTCATCTTCCTTATGCAGACTGTTTTTTCCCTTTTGATCCCTGAAGTAGACATATAGAATTGGCAATGCTCCTCCACACAACAAACATTCACTCTGTCTTTGTCATTTCTTAGATACATATAATCTCTGCTTTCTTTTATATGGTAGTCCTTGAGTGCCCTTCTGAATTGGTGGATATCTAGGAAACACATGTTCAAACAAAACTGATCACCAACAAGTTCCCTCCTCTCATCAAACCATACTCTAGGAGCTAATGGCTTTGCTCTGCTCTTCTGTAACTTGGGTGCCAATGAAATGGGCTGTTGAAATCCATCATCATCACTAGCAATTAAATCTCCACCAATGTCTTCACTGTCTGAATCAGGTACCTCAAAAGGGTTTTTAGCTGTACTTCCTTTTCTCCCCCCTGATCTGCCAGGTCCTTTGCTAGCTGATGCTCTGATTTCAGGTCCTTTGCTAGCTGATGCTCTGCTGAATGTTGCTTCTCCTCTGTTTGGTTTGTCAGGGCCTATGCTAGCTGATGCTCTGCTGAATTTTGCTTGTCCTCTGTTTGGTCTGCTTGATGTTGATGACCCTGTACTTGCTTTAGGTTTAGGCACATTCACTTTCATGACAGGTGACTTGCTTGAGCCAATTGTAGTTAACTCATCATCCACTGGGAATAATTCCTCAACATCTGTGTCACCCTCAAGATGTTCTTCTTTTTGTCTCTTCAATTCTCTCAAGTTCTCAAGTTCTTCTTCATCATAATCTCCATCTGACAAATCTTGTTCCTCCACAAGTCCTGCCTCATGTGATCTGCTTTTGCCCTTGTTAGCAGGCTCTCCTACCTCATGTGATCTGCTTTTTCCCTTGCTAGCAAGCTGATTAACACTTTGTTGAGATGGCAACACTTCACTCATATATGCTGCTTTCCTTTTCTTCCCCCTGAACTTTGAGTTCATGATTCTTATGTCCACAACCCTCATGTTTTCATACTGCATAACCATTGCTTGTACTTTCTGCTCACTATCAATTAGTTCCAAACCATCTAAACCAGCAGTTGTTTCATCCCTCAAATAGTACATGTCTTCAGCAGAAGTGTACCCTGACAATTCCTTCAGCAGAACAAGCTTTTCATAGCACATATCTGATCTGCCTAAAGTTCTGATCTCACACTCTAGACCACCAGACAACAAATTGATTACCCATAGTGGATCATCAGGGCTGCAAGCAATATAGATAAAATTGACTTAAAAACAGAAATAAACAGAGCAAAAATCCTAAACCACACACATTTCGCAAACCCTAGGGTCGATTCAACATTTCACAAGAAAAGTTCAACATTTCGTACAAAGATGACAAGCCTACGGTCGATTTCGACTACATCGGCCAAAAATACCTACGTCGATTATCCACAACAGACCATGGCACCGCTTTTTCCCCAAATACCTAACCAAATCGGCCGCCGCCAGAAGATTCAGACAGAGTTTGGGAGGGGGAGGGAGAGAACTCACTCAAGACCAGACATGGCGTCGCTCCACTCCATGCTGCCGCGGCGTCGCCGCCAAATCCCCTCGTCACTGTCGTCTCCTTCCCTGTGGTGTGAGAGAGAAAAAGAGGGAAATGGGAGCGTCGTCTGTGGGGGCCTCGGGCCAGAGCACCACCGTTTTCCCGCCTTAATGCGCTCTCCTTCGTGAGAGAGAGAGAGAGGCTGCCACGTTGGAGATGCTGGCGTGAAGTGGACCCGGAATGTCATATTTGCTGTTAGAAGGGGCTGATACAAGGATTTGGGCGCAGCGTTATCAGTTAGCACAGAAGTTGTGGTTCTCTGAAAAATAACCCAATAGTTGTGGTAAACTGTTATAAGTTGGCCTGGAGTTGTGGTTTCATGTAATTAACTCGATGAACACGAGGTTGGTCAGGGAGACGCCGCGGGTAAGTGCATTGCGTGGCCCGCGTATACACCAACAAGGTTCCATTGCGATCAATGGCGAGTGCGGAATACGGACCCGGAAAGTATAGTACTGCTCGTGGTCTCGTACAACCATTGGACCCGAGGTAGACGTCCGAGAGTTGAAATGGAAGGAACGCGGCCACGTCGAAGGTGAGGGTTTGTTTCGGGGGTTTGTCTAGGACTACGTTTGAGGGTTTTTTTTTTTCAGTTTTTTTTCCCTTGTTGCTGTGTTATTTGTGTGAGCTTAGATGTGACATCCTGAAAAAACATCTACTATGTGAACTGTTGTTTCGGACTAACTCGACTTAAAAAGTTTAAAACAGACTTCACTCGACTCGAGTCTCTACTGTAGTCGTTCATTTCCTCTTATCTATGGTCTCTATAAGGTGTGAGTGAGAGGCTGTGAGCATGAGCAATGTTCTCATTTACCGGTCCCAAGCCAAGCTTAATTTTTGCTGGCACACTCCAAAATGAATCAATAAAATAGTAATTCTAGCTTTTAAGAGTGGGTGAAAAGCTTAAACATGGATTTATGGATGAGTTGTGTATTTTTTTTTACGCAAAACTTTCGATCTATTCATCTTCTATCATGGAAGCAGCCAACACAAGAAATAATAAAAATTACATCCAGATTCGAAGACCACCTAACGACAATTATAAGCACTGAAGCGAGCCAAAGACACGCCGCCATCATCGCTCCTTCCTCACCAGAGTCGAACACAACTTGTTACAGTAGACAGTCGAATGTGTACATTTAGTACCGTGAAAGCATACACAAAAGAAACACTGTACTGCTAACTGAATACTGAATATAAGAAATGAAATTCTGATGGATGTGCGCCAATGAATGAGGTAGGTACAGGGATCAGTTCAAATACTGCAGCTCTGTCCGCATGGTACATTTGGTAGAATTAAGTTTATTTTTTTTGAGATGGTAGTGTTAAGTAGGTTTGTATTTTTAATATTTAGCATTAGCAGCAACACCGACTGCCCAACCCACATCTGCCCAAATAAATGCCCACCGCCTCTACCTAAAAACTAGATGAAAAGTGCGGCTTGCCGCACCCCTGCCGGGTGCGGTCATATATTAACCTACACGGTAGGACACGCTTCAAATTCGATAGGTTGACATGTTAAGAAATTGAAAATGCCTTCATAGATAACATAACTGTGTCCAATACATGACAACCATCCAGACTGGCCAAAAGGCAGTGCAATTTGTTACAGCAAAGGCTTAGCAGCACTTTGATTCCAAAAGTAAACCAACACAATGAGTCATCACAAATTAAATACGGTAGTTCAACAATTATATAGACAAAGGGATCCATAAGGCCCGTGCAATATAAAGAACCGAAGCAGCTGCCATGTAACCTAATATTTGATAGCTTTGTCGGGTCATCCCATTGCTCAGCTCTTGCTTGACATGATATATGAATCTGTCACAATTATACAATTTAACCAACGAAATCACATGCGGCGTCCAGATCGTTCAGCATGTCCTCGGCGTTGTAGGTGACAGACTTGAATTTGGTGAGCCACCACCCAACAACTTCCCCGTCTCTTCCTCCTCGGCGCAGCTATGATCTGCATCCTGTAAACGGCTTCTAGATCTTGCATCTTGTCTACCATGGCATCAACATCGTCTTTAGACCTCCACAACCAGGCGGCCTCCTCCGTGCAGGGTTCACCAAGCTTGTGCGCGATTTATTTCCCCTAGCACATGTCTTGATGCATCCTGGTTGGAGATCCTTTTCCTGAGTGATCAAACAATGCCGTACAGCCTGCTAAAAAACAACATCGCTTGGTTATTACTGTTCATATAATGTTCCTATCAACTGAAGCAGACTAAACATGTATATATCTATATATGCAGCAACAGATAACTCTACCCTCTGGTAATCTCTTATAATCAATTCATCAGCTCACTAATACTCATATATAGACAACAACAGAGCTATGCACTCCTCGACTAAATATTCATATATAGACAGTGGGATGCTCAGTTGCAGAGGGAAATCACAGTCATGATGCTATAGGAAACCAAGGCCCAACCTGTACTACCTTCTGCTCGCCTCCAGCCATACTTGAGTAGACGAATGGGCAAGTCAGCAAGAGAGAGGAGCGCAGAAGATGATGCCCCTCATCAATCCACTATCAACAATCAATCCATGAACAAATACACCTGCAAAAAAATGAATGTTGGTATCCACTATCAGCAATCCGATGGCAAGTCAACCTCAAGACTGTATGACAACATGAGATAGTGAATAAATATTAAAAGGCATGATCCTTATGCAAACCGGATACCAAATGGAACCTTGTACCAAACTGATACTTGGATATATTTAATCAATATAACTGACCTTCACATGGAAAAGGAAATGACATATTTATATGAACTGCGAGAGTTTCTCCCCGTTTCAGATCTACAGACATCTGCAGGCATTGAAAATAAGAACTTGAGACAACTAAATTATGCTAGTTTTTTATATTTGCAATGCTTCAATGACAGTATTACTGTTTGGATATGACTATGCCTAGCAGCATCGTTGTCGGGTACGGCAAGCCGCACTTGCTACCTGCTTATTCTACTGCCCCTAAGCCCAAAAGAATGAGCAAGAAGAAATACATATATCTTAGAAAAATAGGATTACACATTTGAAGAAAAATAAATTTGTCTGATAAAATTCCATGCATGACTTGCAAAAGTATTTCTCTACACTTTGATCACTATTGTGATATAACCTGTTATTATCCACCTTGATTTATAATTTCTTCTAGTAGAAAGCAGAAGATATAACATATTATTTCTACACAAAAAGTAACCTCTAACCATGATCTCTATCGTTTTTATTTAACTTTTGAGCCTCTAGGAAATTCAGGATTCCTTCTTAAGCATGAGAATATGATATGCAGAAGATCTATGAAACACAATAAAAACTAAACTGAGCTTAAGTTCCCCTGTTCACCAATCTAGGAAATACAGAGCTTTGCCTTCATTACATGATGCAGATCCTATGGACTGTTTACTTGTAATTAGTAATTGGCATTCTTCCCTTGGAACAACTCTGCTACTTAGTATAGAAATTTTGCTGCACATCTCTATTTGAACCAAAAATGTGTGTGTTAGAAACTAAAACATATATACCCATGAAAATGCATGCTAGAACTCACTATCATCAAGCTTCCTAACCTGTAAGATGACCAGGAAAATCACGAGGAAAGTACATCCCAACCTAAACAAGAAAGACCATACGTCATTAAAATGCAGTCTCAACAGATCATCTCCAACATATATAGTTTGTAGCTTGTCACTTACTTGCTGCATAGGTATGGAACTCTTAACCGCAATTTACCTAAGCAACTGTAAGTTCCTATTTACTCAATGTTTACTACATTTCTGATTATTGTATCACATTTCAAACACAACAAACTAATACTAAATACATAGATGAAATTATGAACTGATTTGGAACATGCTTTTCATAAGCAAAGATCATCTAGAGTTCTAGACTATCAACAGTCTCAAAATCATAGAAGGTTTTACTCAACACAAGTAATTTTTGCTTGCACATTACTGTAAACCTTGACAATGCCAACCTACAATAGGAAACAGGAATGTTTCAAAAGAAACCAAACATTGTAACATTTGAAGTAATAACAGCAAATTATTTTCCAAGAAAGAAATTTAACAGCAAACTCCATCCGCCCAAGTTGAACTGTTGGTTTTTGCAGGTGCATACCATCTACCCATAGAATTGTTGCTACAATAGCAGTCATGTAAGTCTTGGATCTCCACCAACTCTTAATATATGATCCGTCACCAAATTATCTAAGACATTCAGTGTTAGGACATGGAGGCTGAAAATCAGAGAATATAGAAGACAAAAATAATTAGGTTATTTTGTGACTTCAATTGAGATAACTACATAAACATTTCAAATAAAGTTTATTTGTGACTCCAGAAACAAAAAACTTGAATTACTGCCGGCACTGACTGTCTTAATGCAGATTGTTCCTGTTTCTTGCAAGTTAGGAAGTGAACAAAATAGGGGTAACCAATTTTCTAAATCTGAGCACCTCATCTCCGACTAAAAGGAGCACGTGAATCAACATAGCATAGTGATGAAGATATAAGGCAAACCAAACTGATACACCCCCCCAGGATGAATAGCAAATCAAGCAAATAAGGAAGTCTTGTACATCTCATTTCAGAAATTTTACCTTGCACAGACTGAGCTTTGTTGTAGGTCAATGATACATGGATTTTTTTTAAAACATCATTGAACCATGCTGAACTTCACTTGTATTTTCAGATAACTAAACCTTGCCATCATCTTACATAGCATCTTCTATAAATGGTACACAAAATATCAGAATCTGAACTAAACAGCTTGAAACAAACTGAAAAGTTATCAGCATCGGAGTTGAACAAACTGAAAAAATATCAAAATCTAAGCACCTGTATGCTTCGTAATGGATTACAGCAAAAAAAACTAAATTCTGCAAACAGCATCCTACTAACAAGTCATAATTGAGAAGATTGAAAATTAGCAGGAGTGTAAAATGTGTCCCCTTTAGTGCTAGACAAGCCTGTGAGGAGGTGCAGAGGAGATTCGGCTGGCATGGCCGGTATGGCGAGGTAACAGAAGAGCAGTAGCAGCATCCAGTTGAAGAGAAAAATGCACGCACGCAAGCATATAATTTTTTTTTGAACTTGATCACAAAGATGGTTTTGTTGCAACCTCGAGCACACAGATGAGAGAATCACATCAAGCGGTATGCTAGTATAGTATCATTAGCAACTAAATCACCTACCACAACTAAGCCACCTCATCTGCAAAAAATCAATCACAAAAGGATGGCCAAAGTTTTGGGAGCTGCTGGTTGGTGAGCACGGGGACGTTGATGGGATGTCGAGGTGGAGGGCAGCAGCAGCTGGTCGAGGACTTGCGATTGTGAATGTTTCTGCCTTGATGCATCTCGGACTTGTCGATCCCAAACTGCACACAAGCAAGCACCACACATTCAGAAAAAACACTAAGCACAACACAGTGATGACGAACACAAGGAGGGACTGCTCTTGGGGATGCATACATACTTTACATCCCAAAAACCTGTCCTGTTCTGTTCTTGGGTAGGTTGTGAAGACGGAATCATCAATCCCTTGATGCATCCATCTCGGAGGGAAACTTGTCCATCCCAAACTGCACGCACATACACACGAACGCATCAGATGTGGTTGATGCTCAAGGGCGACACTACAAATTAAATAGAAATGTAAGTGTTTAACCTCTTTGCGGCCATCGCAAGAGGAGAGAAGGGTGGTAGCCATGAGCACCATGAGGGCGGCCACGAAGCAGCACTGGGTGCTCATGTTCATCTTCAACATCGCCATGATGTATAGTACAGGAGGAGGCTAAAACTACACTCACGTATGTACGGTTCTTCTCAAACTGTCCCAAACTTACATCCCAAACTGTCCTGTTTTGTGTGTTCCAAAAAAACAAAACCAAGATTGTCCTGTTCTGTTATTGGGTTGGTTGTGAAGAAGGAATCATCAATCCCCTGATGCATCCATCTCGGAGGGCAACTTACTTGTCCATCCCAAACTGCACACACACACACACACACGCACGCATCAGATGCGGATGATGCTCATGTTTGAATAAGAAAGGGAGAAAAAATAAAGAAGAAACTGAATCGGCTCGACCTCCCTACCAGAGAGAGAGAGAGAGAGAGAGAGAGAGAGATGAGAGAGGTGGAGAGGGAGGGTACCTTCCACTTCCAGGGGCAGCCAGAGTCGGAGCAGTGCAGAGACGTGCCGCAGTGGTGGAGAAGAAGCAGCAGTCGGAGGAGAGACGCGCCACAGTGGTGGAGGCAGCAGTCGAAGCGGCGAGCTTCCATGGCGTCGGTGCTGCTCCTCTCTAGCACCGGTGGAGAAGAAGAAGCAGAAGGCCCTTCCTTTGGCTATCCCTCTCTGCCTACTTTACCTACCTACAGAGGCAGACAAGACGGGGGTCAGAGGGAGAGAGAAGAAGAAGAAGAGGAGGAAGGGGGAGGTATTCGTACCGCCGTCGCAGATGCAGATCCCTCGTCGAGGCCTGTGCCTGCGGTGCGGGTGGTTCAGCATGGCAAGGGTTTTCGGCGCGGTGAGGTAGGCGGATCTAACCACTACCTGGGCTGGTCGAGGGGATCCGCGGCAAGGGAGAGGAGGGGTCGCCGGCGGCGGAGTGGAGGCCGGGGTTGGGGGAGAGGACGGAGGTGGGCGGCGGCCGTCTTGAGCTGATTTGGGTGGGGATCGAGAGAAGAAGCGGGCGGCGGGCCCGCGAAGAACGACGGCAACAGCGACATGGTCGGCCGTCTCAGCAGGCCATGCTCCTCACGGCGATGCCGACGCACGAGCTCGACTCAGGAGCAGCGGCGCGGAGCAACAACGGCCGCGGTGCTCCCCGACGGATGGTGGCGCAAGGGAGGTGAGGAAGAGAGGGGATAGCACGGGCTGAATGGGAGGGGGCGGCGGCGGCGACGCAAGGGAGCGAGGGAGAGCGAGGAGTGAGACAAACCCTAGCAATCGCACCCGATTGGGGACGGGGCAACTAATCCGGATAAGGCACCTAGCACAGGGTTAGGTGAAATGCCGGAACTGCCCTCGGTGGCCACCAAAAATTACAGGCGGTGGCGCGACTCCTGCGCACATAACGACCATCACCAGTCACTCCCACCTCCGCGCTCGATGACAGCCAGGGCCTACCTCGCCTGGGACCCACATGTCATGGAGAGCTAGCTTGGAAGTGCGGGTGCAGAAAAAACAACACTATTCATTGGTTGTCACATCAGAACGATCCAACGGCCCAGATCAAGCCATCTAAAGATCCGACGGTCCGGATTCGTTTGGAAACTCAATCCGACGGCTGAGAATCCAAGTGCCCTGAGAAGGCTCCATATAAGACTTCAATGTAACAATGGGATGTTTCAATATCCTGCGAGAACAACGTGATCTCTAGAAGAGCAGAGCATATCCACGTGTGTGTACCCACCATGGTACTACCCCAAAACTTCATCCACCATCCATCTCATCTTCAACGGTGTCCCGTAAATCGGACGCAAACATTTCGATCGAGATGTCTGAATATTTTTTGTCATCTAACACGGTCCTTCAAATATCCACGGATCAGTCCATATGCCCGAATTCCGAGAAATCAAAAAAGTTTGCGGGAGTCCGGACATCCGTTTGTCCAATAAAAAATAAAAAAACCACCACATGCATTTGTCTCCTCTTCGTCCGGATGACGGAAGGCCGCTGCTATTTGGTGAAGGTTGTTGTTGTTGCTCTTTGACGGAAGGCTGCTAACTGTGTTTGTTTGACATACTAATCACAAGCATTAGTTATGTACGTCCGCCTCCGCCCGCTGGACGAATTCTATTGTGGGAGCATGACAAATATCATACTAGCACACAAATATTTAAAACAAATTTGAATTTGAATCACATTTATGGCATGTACTTGTCTTAAAAAAAGAATTATATTAAATAAAAGAAGAAAACATTGTTCTTGCAATCTCATGAGGCTAGGTTGATTTTCCTTCTTCAGGAATAACACAATAATAGTATTGCTGATGGGTCTATAGTCTTTTAGGGAGCTCGGATTACAACCCTAAACACGAGGTTGGCGGGAGGCTGCTAGCTGATAGGTCTATAGTCCTTAGGGAGCTCGGATTTTCTTTCTTCGGGAATAACACAATAACAATATTGTTGATGCCTCACGGCATAACGCCAACTGTTAAAAAAAAATTCTTTTAGTGCCTTGATCACATAATCTTTTCAGAGTACCCCCAATGTCTTTGATAAAACCTAGCAGGAAAACCATCTGCTCTAGAAGCCTTTAGAGACCCTATTTGAAATAATGTGTTGTTGATCTCTTCATCGTATAATTCACTTCATAAAATATAATTTAACAGTTGTGTGATTAATGGCTCCATATTATACAGGATAATCTCAGGTTGCCCCTGGTCGGCTATGTACCACTCCTGAAAAATGACGCAGCAAACCCCTCCATCTCCTGAATATTTTTTGTAACGCTACCGTCCTCCTTCTCCAGTCGACTAAATTTATTTTTCCTTTTCCTTCAGGTTACCTTAGAGTGAAAGAAAAAGTCCATATTTCTGTCGCCATCTTGAAGATAGTCTAATCTCGACCCTTGCTTCCAGAAAAGCTCTTCCTTCTCCAACAGATTGTCAAGTTCCTTTTACAGACGAACGAGGTGTTTCTGCACCCAGGTCTAGATGCTCCCATCCATAAATAGTAAAATCGTTAAAAAAAATAAAAAAATCATTTTTTTTTTGTGGTGCAAGATGGCCGAATTTGTGATGCCCATGCCAAATTTGGTGGAGTTGGATATTCGAGTAGCTCGTGACAAAAAAGACAAATTTCAGGCCTATGAGAAAGTTTGAAAAAACGTACTGTTCATTGGTGATTTTATCTTTTTTTGGCGTGAATTCCTCCAATGTCGTTTGCCCATGAAATTTTGCACACACCTGTGCACTCAAGCATCTTGCTTGCCAAAAAGTTTCAGTTTTTTACTGTTCACAGGGTGTAGATGAGCCTGAGCACCGTTTTGAATATCCCGTCTTTTATTATGTTGTTTGTCTGGGTTACTACTGTTGATGACAACTTCCAACTCTTCACGCGTCTTCTTAATTTTCCTGGGAAACGAGTCCATTGTCCTATTGCTCCAGGAGTGTAGCGCAACCATCACTCCCTCCAAATTAGCTGCTGCTCCTCCCAAATTCGTTGGATGCTTATGCATGGTCCATGCAACTTCTACTTCACTAGTGGTTGGGGGTTGTCATTGCGGGCCTCTTAAGAAAAAGTTGTGCGCACATTTCTCCTTCTAAAAAAAAGATGCTACATGAACATGATGTTATTCTAAAAAATAACTCATCTTCATCTCAAAATTTAAAAAAAAAATCGTGTCACATGGACATCACATCCATCTCAAAAAGAAACAAAGAGGCCTAAAAAATTTACTCAAAAAGAAAAACAAAAAAGTCCCACTTTCATCTACCAAAAAAAATCTCAAAAAAAACATGAACATCACATCCATCTCAAAAAATAAAAAGAAAAATCCTAAAAAAAATTCAAAAAGATAAAGATAAAAATGCCACTACCAAAAATAATCTCTAATTTTTTCTCAAAAAAGGGTCTCACTCCCATCTTTCAAAAATAATCTCCAAAAATAAAATCAAAAAGTTTATCACCGCGGCCAACCAGCATGCACCACGTGGCCATGCCGGCTGCCCGCCATTCTCCCGCACGTTAATGTGTGTGATTTGCTAGAGCTTTTCCATTTTCCTAGTGATTTTCATATCCGTTAAACTGGCAACCAAAACTTATGACAGAAAATTTCTGAATAATGTTAATTAGCAAAGGAGTATGATCAGAGCGAGATGAAACAAGTTGTCTCACCTGACAGTCCGGGAAGATTTTTGACCATTCCGGGCATTCCACATCACGGTCGAGGCGAACCTTAAAATTACATATGTCGTATTGTTTATTATCATACATCCATAGGGTGCCACAGAAACCGAGGTCATGAGATCGCAATGTGATAGGACTTCATGGAAGTCCACCGCCCCCGAGCCATTCCCTCAACGCCATCTTCACTTGCCTCGAATCTGCTTCCTTCGCGCCGTCAACCACCCCAACGCAGCACCCTCAGCGACTCATCATATGAAGTTGAGGCCTACCTGGCGCCACGAAAGAGGTTGCCCACTCATTCGATCGCGTGTTACCGCATCTTCTTGTTGATCTCTTAGAGTCTTACTTCAGATTACAGATAGGGCCAAAGTTAATGTTGTACTCTTTGTCCTGCTTTAGGCTCGCTATCGTCCACCTCGCCACAACTTCTTCAATGACGGAAGCACCCACCATAACGGAGCAGTTACCTGCATGTTGTCTCCACCCGCTTCAGATCTTCTTCCCCTCCATCGACAGCCACCGCAACCGCCTCACTCTTAACGATTCAATAGATGATGCTGAGGTTGACACTGTGCCGTGAAGGAGGTTGTACAACCATTGTATTGCTTTTTAGTGTATCTTCGTGTCAAACCTTTGGAGTTTTACTTCAGATTAGAGATCAATGTTAACTTTGCACGGTGTGTCCCGCTTCAGCTGCGCCGTCGTCAGGGGAGGAGCTAGAGCTAATCTTACCCTGAAGCACCACTTAACCATGGCCTAATTTTTTCAAGTGACGATGCATTAAATAAAAACGTGTTTCATAGCTTGTAACACAGATTACAAAACCTAATAGAAATCGGTTTATAAAAAACAAAATGCAACAGTTAAACTGCTTAATATAAAGCTAAAACAAACGACAAAATTACTTGAAAGGGATGTCTTGCCTGGATCATTTTGAATCTCCTCCTCCCAATTCATGTCTTCTGGAGCATCTCGTGATGGTGTCTTTTCTTTTGAGAAAACTTGGCCATATTATCTACATTTAACAGATAAAATTGCAAAAGAGAGGGAAAATTGATCTACAAGCTACAAGTTAATACATACAACTGTTGCAACTTGTAAAAGCATTTACAAAGAACAACACAGAAAGAGGGTACTAGGAAGAATTCGAATCAAGTATGACTAATTGACTATATGTAGGCAAAATCACTCAAAATTGTGTTACTATTTTGCTAAGGCATAAGAGAGAGGGGATCCGGGGAGGAAATTAGTTAACACCCCCAGTGTCCTACTACAGTGACCACATGCTAATGTGCCATGTCATCATGATCATCATAATTTAATTGCATTAAGAAATAACTCAACTCTCAAACCCTATGATAAGGACATGACTACCTTGGATACGACCAAAAATATTGCATACATGCATATTTGTGAGGTAATTTCTAATGCAAACTATACAATAATTTATTTATGTTATCCAGGATAAAAAAACTTCACATACTTTTGTGCCATGTCTCATTGCAGGTGTATGGGACATTTGTACAATCCACATATGAAGATAAGGGAAAAAGAGAAGTTTAGGTGCTGTTCAAAAAGTCCTCTCACGTCACTTTTGGGCCAAGAGAAGATAGAGTCCAAGTCTCTCACGTTCTGGACTCAGATTCGGACTGCACAGACATACCTGACTCAAAACGGCAAGATCTCTTTCATTTGGACTCCGAATTGGGTGATTCCTTTTTTGTTGGAAAGTAGATTTCGTGCTCTTTCCAACCCAATTGGATTCAACTTCAAGTTCGTCCGGAGCATTGAGATATTGATGAAACAATCTGACGCTGCAGCAGAATCCGAGTCAAACTACAAGTCCAAAGATGTTGCATCACCTCCACTTGGGCCCATGGGCCTTGTACGACCTAGGGTTAGTTTTAGGCTGCCTTAGGACGTCCTCCCACCTCCTTGGCCGCCACCCCTTGCTCCTATATAAGTAGATCAATCTAGTAGCTTTTTCATTGGGATTTGTTTAGTTAAAAGTTAGCCATTGTAACTTCGTGTACTTCGTTTGTGTCCACCGACCAGACCATGACTGCTTTCGGATCCCCATCTTTATCAATACTTCATCTATATTCGCAATATTCAGATTGCATTATCATATTCTTACTTGTTCTTCGATTACATGCAGGAATAGACCTTCATGGTCAGGCTGATCATGCTTCCAGCATCGTCAGTAACCTCAGGAGATTGGTTTAGCGATTGCTAAGGCGCAACGTCGTGCACGTTTATAGTCGGATCATCAAAGTCAGCTCCACCAAATCGATAGTTATCATCTCATCGAAAGATCGGGACCCTCGCCTTTACACCCTAGTCAAATTCAAAAAAATAAATTTAAAGTGATAATTTGAATCCACAAACATGGTTGGAAAATAGTTCATCATCTGGAAAATATTTCAAAACAAATATTGGTTAAGAAAAAACATCACCTGCCTAAAAAATGGGCCCTAGCAATTAATTTGGTGTCATTTCAGCCTTTTTAAATGCTTTTAAAATTATAAAAATTCCACAATAGTTCAAATGCCCCCCAAACTTTTTGTGGCAGTGTCTAAATTTGCAATACTATTTACGGACCAAGTTTCTTATTTTATAAAGCTAGTTTGCTATTAAAAATAAGGGTAAACAGGAAACAAATAAAAGAAAACAGAAAAAGAATAAAAAAAGACAAAGAAAAAGAAAGAAGTGGCACTGTGCCACGGCCCAGCCGCAGCATAGTGCCAGGCCGGCCCAGCCCACGCCCCACCGTCTCCCAACTCGCTACAGGGAGGCAGGGGAGGTGACGGCCATCCGCCGGCCAGGCCGTCCCCATGGCGGCCATCCCGCGGCCTCCCGGTCGTCCCCTGCGTCTACAAGGCGTCACTCCTCGCCCCCTTGGCCCGACCCATAGCTCTCTGTCCCTCACTCTCCCCCTCTCTCTCGCTCCCACACCCGATCTGAAGCTCACCCGACGCGCTCGTCGACGTGCCGCTGCACCGTCAGCCACCGTCTTCCCCCGCGCAGGGGACCTTGTCTGGGAGGTGCTCCGTGCTCCGCCTCGTCGCCTGCATCCTAGAATCGGAGCTGGGAGCCACTCCATCATCGCCAATGCCTTCGTCTTCTACTTCTAGGCGTACAAAGCCGAGATCTCCGTGGTCGGCTCGTCATCTCCGGAGCTTCCCCGAGCTCACTGACCTCCTCTACAGCTCCAATGTGAGATTCTCTTGCCCCCTTTTTTCCCCTCTCGTTGCACCCGCTAGCCGCACCTCCCGCCATGGCCGTGGACCCGCCGGTGCTGGCCGTGTCGCCGACGTAGCCATGGCCTCCCCTAGTCCAAACCCAGCACGCAGCCGAGCTCCTGGATGTCCCAGGAGGTTGATGAGCCCCTCAGCGAGCTCCCTCACGCCTTGCCATGCCTCCTTCATCGAGCCCGTGCGAGCACCGTCGCGGGGTTGGTCGCTGTCGCCGTTTCCGGCAACTCCGGCTACCCCCGAGACCTCCTCTGGACGCGCGCGGGCGCGTGCTACGCGTTGGTGGTCACAGCTGCCGCTCTCGTGGCCTCCCGAGTGGACTCCGCCGCGTCAGTAGGTCGCCGGTGGCTAAACTCTGGCCTGCTGACGTGGCCGGGGTAATTAGTCTCTAAACGCACGCTTAAGTTAACCCCAGTGAGACTGACAGTGGGACCCGCATGCTAATTAAAACACTGTTATTTTAATCGAGACACTGTTCACTAGGGCCCACCTGTCATAGTTGACTAGCCAACAGTCAACCCAGTTGACTTCTGATTAACTGTTGACTATGGTCAACTGGGCCCCTGGCCCCACCTGTCATCCACTGTGGCTATCCCACAGTGGGTGTAAATGATCCCAACACTGTTCATTTTCGAATTAAATAAATTCAGGATTTTCAGAGTATTGCTAAAACTTTAGAAATTCAACTGTAAGTCAGATGAAAATGTTTTCTATATGAAAGTTGATCAGAAAAATCTAACGAATCCGTTTATGTCCTCTGCATGCATGTTAGAATCCTCTAAGTAGGAGAACCTGTAGCTTTGGGCCTGTTTCTAATAGATGAATAGTGTCTGACTACCGGTTAATAATTTTAAGTTAATTCATAAATTGTTTAAAATGGTTTAGAGATGCATTAGGTCACCCATGCATTGCATTTTGCCATGTCATGCTCTGTGATTGCATTTGTATGCTGTGTATTTATCTGCTTCTTTCCCCTCTTCTCTCCGGTAGACCCTGAGACTGCTGTTGACCCCGAGTACGACTACGTCGTCGACGACCCGTCCTTCTCAGCAGAGCTTCTAGGCAAGCAAACCCCCTTGATCATTCCTATATCGCACATTCTTTCTCTCTCATGTTTGCATTTGATTTTTCTACTGTTATTCGATAGCTCCTATTCTGATGCATAGCCTGCTTTGTAACCTGTTGTTGTTGCTTTACCTGTATCCTATATGCTTAGTATAGGTTGATTAGTGATCCATCAGTGACCCCTCACCTTGTCCCTGTTGCCCCTGCTTCATCACCGATGACTCGATCAACGTGATTGAAGTGCAGAGACTGACACATCACCGCACACCCCCTTAGTAGTACGACTTTGCAGAGCTACTATCGAGTACCGAGGGCGATACCTCGTAACGCACTCCTGATGATGTCTCTCCAGTGTAGCTAATCGGTCGTGGATTACAGATGGTGATTCTTCCTTCACCATGATGACCCACAAGTATAGGGGATCAATCGTAGTCCTTTCAATAAGTAAGGGTGTCAAACCCAACGAGGAGCAGAAGGAAATGACAAGTGGTTTTCAGCAAGGTATTTTCTGCAAGCACTGAAATAGTCAGTAACAAGTAGTTTGATAGCAAGATAATTTGTAACGAGCAAGTAACAGTAAATAAAGTGCAGCAAGGTAGCCCAATACTTTTGTGGCAAAGGACAGGCCAAAACGGTCTCTTATGACAAGCAAAGCGTTCTTGAGGGTACACGGGAATTTCATCATATCACTTTCATCATGTTAGTTTGGTTTGTGTTCGCTACTTTGATAATTTGATATATGGGTGGACCGGTGCTTAGGTGTTGTTCTTACTTGAACAAACCTCCTACTTATGATTAAACCCCTCGCAAGCATCCGCAACTACGAGAAAAGTATTAAGATAAAATCTAACCATAGCATTAAACTTTTGGATCCAAATCAGTCTCTTACGAAGTAGCGCATAAACTAGGGTTTAAGCTTCTGTCACTCTAGCAACCCATCATCTAATAACTACTCCACAATGCATTCCCTTAGGCCCAAATATGGTGAAGTTCCATGTAGTCTATGTTCACATGACACCACTAAGGGAATCACAACATACATATCATCAAAATATCGAACACATATCAAGTTCACATGATTACTTGCAACATGATTTCTCCCGTGACCTCAAGAACAAAAGTAACTACTCACAAATAATAATCATGCTCAAGATCAGAGGGGTATTAAATAGCATAATGGATCTGAACATATAATCTTCCACCAAATAAACCATATAGTAATCAACTACAAGATGTAATCAACGCTACTAGTCACCCACAAGTACCAATCTAAGGTTCCGGTACAAAGATTGAACACAAGAGATGAACTAGGGTTTGAGAGGAGATGGTGCTGTTGAAGATGTTGATGGAGATGGCCCTCCCAAAGATGGGAGAGTTGTTGGTGATGACAATGGCGATGATTTTCCCCTACGGGAGGGAAGTTCCCCCGACGGAATCACTCCGCCGGAGGGCAAAAGTGCTCCTGCCCAAGTTCCGCCTCGAGACGGCGGCGCTTCCTCCCGAAAGTCCCCTCTTGATTTTTTTAGGTCAAAATGACCTATATACTAGAAGATGGGCACCAGAGGTGGGCCGAGGAGGGCACAACCCACCAGGGCGCGCCTGGGGGGCTGGCGCGCCCAGGTGGGTTGTGCCCACCTGGTGGGCCTCCTCCGGTAGTTATTTGCTCCAGTATTTTTTATATATTGCAAAATAATTCTCCGTAAATTTTTAACTCATTTGGAGATGTGCAGAATAAGTAACTCTGACGTAGCTTTTTCAGGTCCAGAATTCCAGCTGCTGGTATTCCCCCTCTTTGTGTAAACCTTGCATATTATGAGAGAAAGGGCATTAGAATTACTCCCAAAAGCATTATTATGCATAAAAACATTATAAATAACAGTATGAAAACATGATGCAAAATGGACGTATCAACTCCCCCAAGCTTAGACCTCACTTGTCCTCAAGCGAAAAACCGAAATAAAAAAACATGCCCACATGCTTAGAGAGAGAGGTGTCGATAAAAACAAAATACGGACATAGAAGCATCATGCATATTATTATAACAACAAGGAACTTTAACATAAAACTTTATCAAATAACTTTTATCATATAACTTCTCATGAACAAGTAACAATTCATCACAACATTGAAGTATAAAGCATAAACCTTATTGAAAACCAACAAACTATGTTCTCAGTCAAATTTGCAACTACAATTCATCATATTTTCAGGAAGGGTCACGTATCTGAGCCTTTAGGCAAGTCCACATACTCAACCATCATTTAATCTTCTATGATTACTAACACTCACAGCATACCCATGAACAAAAAGTTTTAACCGGACACATAGAAAGATAAGGGGCTTAAAGTTTCGCCTACCAACGCATTCACCTCAAGGGTGATGTCAACAATAATAACTCATGCCCACTCATATCCAACTGGATATATGTGCCTAGATCTTTCCTCACCACATGATGCTTGCAAAAAGAGAAAATAAAAAGGAATAGGGGAGAATACTTTGACTCTTACATAAAAGTAAATGCATAAAAGTAAAAGATAGGCCCTTCACAGAGGGAAGCAGAGGTTGTCATGCGCTTATTTGTTTGTATGCCAAATCCCTTAATGCAAAAGAACGTCACGTTATATTGCCCCTTATGATAGCAACCTTTATTATGCAGTCCGCCGCTTTTATTACTTTGCCATCACAAGTTTGTACAACGCTCAATTTTCTCTTACACTAAATGATCCAACACATTTAGGAGCAATTTTTATTGCCTTATTGCACCGATGACAACTTACTTGAAAGATCTTACTCAATCCATAGGTAGGTATGGTGGACTCTCAAAATAAGATTTTGGGTTAAGGGTTTTTGGATGCACAAGTAGTATCTCTACTTAGTGCGGAATTTTTGGCTAGAAAAGATATTGAGCAAGCACCACATGTTGAAGGATCCATGACAATATAACTTCTATGTGAATATGAACAAACATAAATCATTACATTGTCTTCCTTGTCCAACGTCAACTATTTTGACACAAAATATTTAATGGGGGCTCACAATCATAAAAGATGTCCAAGATAGTGTATTTGCATGTGAATCTTCTCTTCCCTTATTAATTCTTTCATGAGTTGCATCATTGACCAATGCTATGTTTGTCAATCTCCAACAAATTTTACCACTTATACTTTTCCTTATGTGATGTCATTACTTACCATAAGATTAGCATATGATCTTTTTCATTTATTTTCCTTTCTTTTTATTGGAACAAAAGAGTAAAGAAACAAAACTCAAACTACTCTTTATTATATATCTCGCACACGATTACATAGATAGATCACTAAGCAAGCACTCGAAAAGAAAGGATCAAACTAAACTTTTATTCAACTAAATCATAGGATAACTAAGGATCGAACTAAAATAGATGAAAGCAAAGATAGTGGTGGTGATACGATACCGGGGCACCTCTCCCAAGCTTGGCACAAGCCAAGGGGAGTGCCCATACCATGAACTCAAGTTTCTTTTGTTGGAGAAGATGATGAAGGTGGTGGTGAAGTAGTAGCGGGCTTATCCTCCGTCTTCCATGGCAGCGGCTCACCATCATAAGAAGAAGCACGAGTCTCACGAGTCCTGCAATTGGCAGCTAAACTCATACCTTTAAATCTCGCCTCATATTCAAAGACTTGATTTTGGAGATCATAGATTGTTGGCTTTGCAGAAAATTGATTTGCTCGTTGAAGGTGAAGACGATGTCCTTCATGGATTTGCCATCCACCTTGAGATCACGGGTGTAATCCGCGATCATGAGGTGATTGGCATTGAGTCCACGTTCCACCATCCCCTTGCACTTGAAGACCTCCTGCTCCATAGCTTCGAGCCTGGCATCCACGGTCCCCGTCCCCTTGGGACCCTAGACGTCCCGGATGTGGAGCACCCCCTCACGCATATCAATGGCTTGAGGGTGCTGCATCATGATACGTCTCCAATGTATCTATAATTTTTGATTGTTCCATGCTATTATATTATCTGTTTTGAATGTTTTATATGCATTAATATGCTATCTTATATTATTTTTCGGACTAACCTATTAACCTAGAGCCCAATGCGAGTTTCTGTTTTTTCCTTGTTTTTGAGCCTCGCAGAAAAGGAATACCAAACGGAATAAAACTTCACGATGATTTTTCTTGGACTAGAAGACACTCAGGGGACTTGGAGTCCAAGTCAGAAGAGCCGCGAGGCGGCGACAAGGGTGGAGGACGCGCCCTAGGGGGGGGGGGGGCGCCCCCTGCCTTGTGGGCCCCTCGAGACTCCTCTGACCTAGCCCTTTCTCCTATATATTCACATATATTCCAGAACCACCAGAGGCATCCACAAAAAACACTTTTCCACCGCAGCAACCTTCTGTTCCCGTGAGATCCCATCTTGGGGCCTTTTCCGGCATCCTGCCGGAGGGGGATTCGATCACGGAGGGCTTCTACATCAACTCCATTGCCCTTCCGATGATGCGTGAGTAGTTTACCTCAGACCTACGGGTCCATAGCTAGTAGGTAGATGGCTTCTTCTCTCTCTTTGATCTTAAATACACAGTTCTCCTTGATGTTCTTGGAGATCTATCCGATGTAATCTTCTTTTGCGGTGTGTTTGTCGAGATCCGATGAATTGTGGATTTATGATCAGCTTATCTATGAATATTATTTGAATCTTCTCTGAATTCTTTTATGCATGATTTGATATCTTTGTATTTCTCTTCGAATTATCAGTTTGGTTTGGCCAACTAGATTGGTTTTTCTTGCAATGGGAGAGGTGCTTAGCTTTGGGTTCAATCTTGCGGTGTCCTCACCCAGTGACAGTAGGGGTAGCGAGGCACGTATTGCATTGTTGCCATTGAGGATAAAAAGATGGGGTTTTCATCATATTGCTTGAGTTTATTCCTCTACATCATGTCATCTTACGTAAGGCGTTACTCCGTTCTTTATGAACTTAATACTCTAGATGCATGCTGGATAGCGGTCGATGTGTGGAGTAATAGTAGTAGATGTAGGCAGGAGTCGGTCTACTTGACACGGACGTGATGCCTATATTACATAATCATTGCCTTGGATATCATCATAACTTTGCGCTTTTCTATCAATTGTTCGACAGTAATTTGTTCACCCACCATATTATTTACCTTCATGAGAGAAGCCTCTAGTGAAACCTATGGCCCCCGGGTCTATTTTCCATCATATTACTTTTCGATCTACTATTTTGCAATCTTTTATTTTCAGATCTATATACCAAAAAACCCCAAAATATTTTATCTTTTGTTTATCTATCTCTATCAGATCTCACCTTTGCAACTGACCGTGAAGGGATTGACAACCCCTTTATCGCGTTGGGTGGAAGTGTTTGATTGTTTGTGTAGGTGTTGGTGATTTGTGCGTTCTTCTCTTACTGGATTGATACCTTGGTTCTTAACTGAGGGAAATACTTACCTCTACTGTGCTGCATCACCCTGTCCTCTTCATGGGAAAAACCAACGCAAGCTCAAGAAGTAGCACATCACCTCCCGCAAATACGGGTTGTTGATCTTCTCGAAGAACTTTTCCTTGGAGGAGCTTGAAGAGACCATGGCGATCTAGATCTGTCAGAAAATGGCAAGAAAAAAGAACGGAAGATTTCTTCGCGAAACGGTGGTCAATACGTTTGGGGGGTTATAAAGATTTTTTTATCTTGGGTTAGTACCTTCGGCACTATTAATCTTGATGGCTCCAGAGCGATAAACCTCCTCAATAATATATGATCCTTCCCATTTAGAGAGAAGTTTTCCTGCAAAGAATCTAAAACGAGAGTTGTACAAAAGAACATATTCTCCAACTTTGAATTCCCGCTTTTGGATTCTTTTATCATGCCATCTTTTAACTCTTTCTTTAAATAACTTGGCATTTTCATAAGCTTATGTTCTCCATTCATCTAATAAGCTAATCAAATAACCTCTTTTCACCGGCAAGTTTGAAATCATAGTTGAGTTCTTTAATTACCCAATATGTTTTGTGTTCTAACTCTAGAGGCAAATGACAAGCTTTTCCATAAACCATTTTATAGGGAGACATACCCATAGGATTTTTATATGCTGTTCTGTAAGCTCAAAGTGCATCATCCAATTTCTTAGACCAATTCTTTCGGGACCTATTAACAGTTTTTTGTAATATTAGTTTTATTTCTCTATTGCTAAGTTCAACTTCACCACTAGATTGAGGATGATAGGGTGATGCAATTCTATGGTTAACATCATATTTAGCAAGCATCTTACGGAAAGCACCATGAATAAAGTGTGATCCACCATGAGTCATTAAATATCTAGGGACTCCAAACCTCGGGAAAATAACTTCTTTAAGCATTTTAATGGAAGTGTTATGATCAGCACTACTAGTTGGAATAGCTTCTACCCACTTAGTAACATAATCAACAACAACCAAAATATGTGTATACCCATTAGAGGAAGGAAAAGGTCCCTATAATCAAAACCCCAAACATCAAATGGTTCAACAACAAGTGAATAATTCATAGGCATTTCTCGACGCTTACCGATATTACCAATTCTTTGACATTCATCACAAGATAAACAAAACACGTGCATCCTTGAAGAGAGTAGGCCAATAAAAACCAGATTGTAATGCCTTATGAGCAGTTCTATCTCCCGCATGATGCCCTCCATAGCTTCGGAGTGACATTTCCATAGGATTTGTTCCTGTTCATGCTCAGGTACACAACGTCTAATAATACTATCTACTCCTTCTTTATAAGATGTGGGTCATCCCAAAAGTAATGTCTTAAATCATAGAAGAAAATTTTCTTTGTTGGTATGTGAAACTAGGTGGTATGTATTTAGCAACAATATAATTAGCATAATCAGCATACCAAGAGTATTATGAGAAACATTTATTGCAGCTAGTTGTTCATCAGGAAGCTATCATGAATAGGTAGTGGGTCATCAAGGATATTCTCTAACCTAGATAAGTTATCAGCTACGGGGTTCTCAGCTCCTTTTCTATCAGTAATATGTAATCAAATTCGTAGCAAGAGAACCCACCTAATGAGTCTAGGTTGGGCAT
Source organism: Thinopyrum elongatum (assembly GCA_011799875.1). Lineage (NCBI taxonomy): Eukaryota > Viridiplantae > Streptophyta > Magnoliopsida > Poales > Poaceae > Thinopyrum > Thinopyrum elongatum. Next base: position 139,980,066 of record CM022297.1, read on the forward strand.
CTTTCTTTTCCATAAGATATTTAATAGAGCATGATCGGTTGTGACATAACTTTAGAATCAACAATGTAAGATCTAAATTTATCACAAGCAAACACAACTGCTAAAAATTCTTTTTCAGTAGTAGCATAATTTCTTTGGGCACTGTCTAGAGTTTTGCTAGCATAATGATAACATTTAATTTCTTTCAACTCTTTGTCCTAGAACAGCACCAACATCATAATCACTAGCATCACACATAATTTCAAAAGGCAGTTCCAATCAGGTGGTTGAACAATAGTGTAGAAGTTAAGACTTTCTAAGTTTCAAAGGCTTCTACACAATCATCATAAAAAACAAATGGAACATCCTTTTGTAAAAGATTGTAAGAGGCCTAGACATTTAGAGAAGTCTTTAGTAAACCTCCTATAGAAACCAGCTGACCAAGGAAACTACGAATACCTTTACTATCTTTAGGACATGGCCATTTTCTCAATTGCATCAATTTAGCTTGATCCACCTCAATACTCTTCAGAGATTTTATGCCACAAGACAATACCTTCATTAACCATAAAGTAGCACTTTCCCAATTCAAGACAAGGTTAGTTTGCTCACATCTCTACAAAACTCGATCAAGGTTGCTTAAGCAATCATCGAAGAAGTTCCATAAACAGAAAAATCATCCATGAAACCTCAACAATCTTTTCGCAAAAATCAGAGAATTAGCAGTCATACATCTTTGAAAAGTAGCAGGTGCATTGCATAAACCGAAAGGCATACGCCTATAAGCATAAGTTCCAAAAGGGCAAGTAAAGGTGGTTTTCTTGATCAGGTTGTGAAACATGTTTGAGAAAACCCAGAATATCCATCAAGAAAACAAAAGTGTGGTGTGCTTAGATATTCTTTCCAACATTTGATCGATAAAAGGCAAAGGGTAATGATCTTTTCTAGTTGCTTTATTTAATTTTCTAAAATCAATTACCATTCTATAGCCAGTAACAATTCTTTGTGGGATAAGTTAATTTTTATCATTAGGAACAACAGTAATACCCCCCTTTTATTTGGGGACACAATGAACGGGACTTACCCATCTGCTATCAGCTGTGGGATAGATTATACCTGCTTCCAGAAGCTTTAATATTTCAGTTCTTACCACTTCTTTCATCTTAGGATTCAAACGTCGTTGATGATCAACAACGGGTTTAGCATCAGGTTCCATATTAATCTTGTGCTGACAGAGAGTGGGACTAATGCCCTTAAGATCATCAAGAGTATATCCAATAGCAACACGGTGCTTCTTCAGAATTTTTTATAGTCTTTCTTCTTCATGCTCTGAAAGGTTAGCACTAATAATAACAGGATATATCTTTTTCTCATCGAGATAAGCATATTTCAAAGTGTCTGACAATTGTTTTAATTCAAACACGGGATCACCTTTAGGTGGAGGAGGACCTCCTAGAGTTTCGATAGGAAAATTGTGTTTGAGCAGAGGTCGTTGTTCAAAGATTTTTTTATCTATTTCATTTCTTTCATGCATATGCATATCATTTTCATGGTCTAGCAAATATTGTTCTAGTGGACCAGTAGGAGGCATGTCAATAGAAGCAAGACCAATTATTTCATCCTTACTAGGTAATTCTTTCTTATGAGGTTGTCTATTAAACTTGAAAAAATTAAACTCATGAGACTCATCACCAAAGTTAACAATGACAGTTTGTTTATGACAATCTATAGTGGCATTGACAGTGTTCAAGAAAAGTCTACCAAAGATAATGGGACAGAAGTCATCTTGTGGGGAACCAAGAACTATAAAATTAGTAGGGTATTTTTATTTTCCCACACAAGACCTCAACATCTCTAACACTCCCAAGTGGTGTGATGGTGTCTCTATTAGCAAGTTTAATAGTGACATCTATGTCTTCTATTTCAGCGGGTGCTATGTCATTTATAATTTCTTGGTATAAGGTAAAAGGAATAGCACTCATGCTAGCACCTAAGTCACATAAACCATGATAACAATGATCTCCTTTTTTAACTGAGACAACAGGCATGCCAACAACATGTCTATGTTTATCTTTTTCATCGGGTTTGACAATTCTAGCAGCTTCATCACAGAAGTAAATAACATGCCCATCAATATTTTCTACGAGGAGATCTTTAACCATAGCAACACTAGGTTCTACTTTAATTTGTTCAGCAGGTTTAGGTGCTCTAATATTACTTTTGCGAACCACAGTTGAAACCTTAGCATGTTCCATTATCCTAACAGGGAAAGGTGGTTTTTCAATATAAGTAGTAGGCACAACTGGATCAACATTGTAAATAATAGTTTCATCTTTAGCTATGTTGGGTTCTTTAATTTCTTCTTTGATAGGGGGATGGTATTTAAACCACTTCTCCTTAGGGAGATCAACATGAGTAGCAAATGATTCACAAAAAGAGGCTACTATCTCAGAGTCAAGTCCATATTTAGTGCTAAATTTGTGAAAAACATCGGTATTCATAAAGGATTTAACACAATCAAATTCAAGCTTAATACCTGACTCTTTACCTTCATCGAGTTCCAAATCTTTAGAGTTGCGTTTAATTCTTTCTAAAAGATCCCACCTGAATTCAATAGTTTTCTTCATAAAAGAACCAGTACAAGAAGTATCGAGCATGGACTGATCATCACGAGAAAGCCGAGCATAAAAATTCTGAATGATAGTTTTTCTAGAGAGCTCATGATTAGGGCATGAATATAACATTGACTTCAGCCCCCCCAAGCTAGAGCGATACTTTCTCCTTCAAGAGGCCAAAACTTATATATATAATTCCGATCACGATGAACTAGATGCATAGGATAATTTTTTTGGTGAAATTCCAATTTCAGTCGATTCCAGTTCCAAGATCTAATATCATCGCATAGCCTATACCATGTCAATGCCTTTACCTTCAAAGATAAAGGGAAAACCTTCTTCTTAGCTTCATCTCCGGATAAACCCGCAAGCTTAAATAATCCAGAAATTTCATCTACATATATCAATTGCATATCAGGATGTTCAGTTCCATCTCCTGCATAAGGATTAGCTAGCAGTTGTTCTATCATACCCGAAGGAATTTCAAAACCAATATTTTCAGTAGGTGCAGTAGGTTGAGGTTGCTAATTGTGGTTCCGGTCGAGGTGAAGATACCCCGAACAAACCCCTCAAAGGATGATTCTCCATAGTAACAAGTGACAATAAATTTCAGCACATAGTAATAATTTTTCCTTACCAATTTCCACTTACCAAGAGCGCTTCACTCCCCGGCAACGGCGCCAGAAAAGAGCCTTGATGACCCACAAGTATAGGGGATCAATTGTAGTCCTTTTGATAAGTAAGATTGTCGAACCCAACGAGGAGCAGAAGGAAATGACAAGTGGTTTTCAGTAAGGTATTTTCTGCAAGCACTGAAATAGTCGGTAACAAGTAGTTTGATAGCAAGATAATTTGTAACGAGCAAGTAACGGTAATGGTAAATAAGGTGCAGCAAGGTAGCCCAATCCTTTTGTGGCAAAGGACAGGCCAAAACGGTCTCTTATGATAAGCAAAGCGTTCTTCAGGGTACACGAGAATTTCATCATATCACTTTCATCATGTTAGTTTGATTCGTGTTCGCTACTTTGATAATTTGATATGTGGGTGGACCGGTGCTTAGGTGCTGTTCTTACTTGAACAAACCTCCTACTTATGATTAACCCCCTCGCAAGCATCCGCAACTACGAGAAAAGTATTAAGACAAAATCTAACCATAGCATTAAACTTTTGGATCGAAATCAGTCCCTTACGAAGTAGCGCATAAACTAGGGTTTAAGCTTCTGTCACTCTAGCAACCCATCATCTAATAACTACTCCACAATGCAATCCCTTAGGCCCAAATATGGTGAAGTGCCATGTAGTTGACGTTCACATGACACCACTAAGGGAATCACAACATACATATCATCAAAATATCGAACACATATCAAGTTCACATGATTACTTGCAACATGATTTCTCCCGTGACCTCAAGAACAAAAGTAACTACTCACAAATAATAATCATGCTCAAGATCAGAGGGGTATTAAATAGCATAATGGATCTGAACATATAATCTTCCACCAAATAAACCATATAGTAATCAACTACAAGATGTAATCAACACTACTAGTCATCCACAAGTACCAATCTAAGGTTCCTGTACAAAGATTGAACACAAGAGATGAACTAGGGTTTGAGAGGAGATGGTGCTGTTGAAGATGTTGATGGAGATGGCCCTCCCAAAGATGGAAGAGTTGTTGGTGATGATGATGGCGATGATTTCCCCCTCCGAGAGGGAAGTTCCCCCGGTGGAATCGTTCCGCCGGAGGGCAAAAGTGCTCCTGCCCAAGTTCCACCTCGAGACGGCGGCGCTTCATCCCGAAAGTCCGCTCTTGATTTTTTCTAGGTTAAAATGACCTATATACCAGAAGATGGGCACCGGAGGTGGGCCGAGGAGGGCACAACCCACCAGGGCTCGCCTGGGGGGCCTAGCATGCCCAGGTGGGTTGTGCCCACTTGGTGGGCCTCCTCTGGTAGTTATTTGCTCTAGTATTTTTTATATATTGCAAAATAATTCTCCGTAAATTTTCAGGTCATTTGGAGATGTGCAGAATAGGTAACTCTGACGTAGCTTTTTCAGGTCCAGAATTCCAGCTGCCAGTATTCTCCCTCTTTGTGTAAACCTTGCATATTATGAGAGAAAACGCATTATAATTACTCCCAAAAGCATTATTATGCATAAAAACAATATAAATAACAGTAGGAAAACATGATGCAAAATGGACGTATCACACCACTCCCGATAACGACTCTGTCGTGCAACACATCAAGTGTGAACCCTACTAGGGTGATTCCTCCAAGGCCACCTTGCCGGTTAGATCGAGTGGAATTCATCTAGGGTGATTCCTCGGATTTCCCCCTTCATGTTATGGACACACGGTTACCTTGAATTTACCTCAGAACCTTGTTGAAGTCGGGTCAGCCCCGAGGGGTACCCGCGAGAGTTACTGCAGTCGGGTTGACCATGAGGGTACCTGCGAGTTAATTACGCGGCATGGCCAGGCATTCTTGGCCCTTGCCGTAAGTCTACGAGATGGGGCGACGGGACCACAGATCGTGGATCATTGATCGTCACCACGAGCTCCCAAGACACTAACGGTTTGGATATGTGATCCGAGTAGGCATCTGGCCTTTTCGCACTAACCACCACATGGGAATCAGTATGGGCACTCGGCATCGTACGTTTCTTTTGAAAGCTCACTGACGTCAGCGGTTTAGCAGCACGCGCTCGGGTGGTCCGCGTAAGCACTTGCTTTGTATAAAGAGGTAGCCAGGACTGATCTCGACCGTCCTTGCAACACGCAGGATTGCAAAGGACGATTGGCCCATGACCCCTTCACATTTAGGATGTAAACCGGCGTGCTGGCCTCTCTATTGAGACTAGGTAGGACTACGGTGTGCGATCAGCCCAGGCCGGGCATGACCCAGAAAATTATGTTCGGCCGGAGTTAATCGAGCGTGTTGGGTAAGTTTGTGCACCCCTGCAGGGAAGTTAATCTATTCGAATAGCTGTGTCCACGGTAACGGACGCTCGGAGTTGTATCCCGATCTATTACAACTAGAATTGGATACCGGAGACACTAAATGGATATGATGGCTCCGGGATTGCTTTCTCGCAGGGAGTCGAGGAAGGATCTCTGGGCGTTACTACAATATACTTGTTACTTTATAATATGCTAATCCGCACTCTTCTAATGCTACAAGACGCTGCAAGATGCTAGTCTTCGATAGGCTAGGCCTTCCTCTCTATTCTTGCATTTCTGCAGTTCAGTCCAAAGATATAGCCCCATTCCTTTGATACTGATGCATACTTAGTATAGATCTGATGTAAGTCTTGCGAGTACTTTGGATGAGTACTCATGGTTGCTTTGCTACCTCTTTTCTCCTCTACCCGATTGTTGTGATCAGATGACGGAGCTCAGGAGCCAGCTGATCCCGTTGACGACTACTACTACCCCAACGGAGCCTACTACTATGTGGAGACCGTCGACGACCAGGAGTAGATAGGAGGCTCCCAAGCAGGAGGCCTGCGCCTTTTCGATCCAGATGTCCTTGTTTTGCTAGCCTTCTTAAGGCAGACTTGTTTACTTATGTCTATACTCAGATATTGTTACTTCGGCTGACTCTTGTGTATTCGAGCCCTCGAGGCCCCTGGCTTGTAATATAAAGCTTGTTTTAATTTAATGTGTCTAGAGTTGTGCTGTGATATCTTCCCGTGAGTCTCTGATCTTGATCGTGCACATTTGCATGTATGATTAGCATACGATTAAGTCAGGGGCGTCACAATTAGTCGGCTGGTCGGGTCTTGCATTGGAGGAGTCAGGCTCTATAGCCAAGCACAGGGGCCTGGCCGTGCAGCGTCCGGTGCCGTGCAGTTGGTCGACGGCCTACTAGTTGCCGGCTTGGCGCTGCTGCACGAACGCGTGAGCCGGCCACCCAGCTGCCAGGAACAGATCACGCGAGATGAGAATAGGATGGGGGTGGGATTAGGGATCATTGTTTCTTTTTCTCGATTGGAAAACTGAAAAGCCAAGGTCTTTTAGTCGAAGATCGAATGCCTAGATCGCGCGTGCATGAATCCGTGAGTTGGGCAGCAAGCGTACGCGCATGCTAAGGGAGCTTGTGTGGCCTCGTTGCTTGGTTTGATGGGCCACCCTGATGCACTCTTGATGGGCCACCCTGTTGCCTCGGGCCTCATACCTTATAATTAGCACCAAATTGTTTTTTGGACCCTATAGCCTGTGCCATAGGGTTGGCCCATTGGGCTCCACCCCTGGCTGTCGTCTAGCTCCTCTTAACTGCTCCATATAGGGAAGCATCAACCGCACCAAAGATCTTCCCTCAAGGTCCTATTTTGCCGCCTCATATATGCTTCCCCGCCGTCGGCAGCCACTGCAACTGCATCAACCGCAATCATCAGATGAAGCTGAGGCCTACACGAGGCCGCAAGAGTGGTGGCACTCTTTCATTCTTCTTACGTTATGCATCTCAATCGTGAAAATATATTACCATTTTTCATTGTATCATCTTGTTGACATATAGTCTTATTTAGTCTAAAATAATGTTCAAATTTGAGTTTTAAAATGGTTGTGTGCCACACATCAAAGGAGGATGGAATCATATCTTTGTCTACTATCTGGTTCATCCTGGGTGGGCAATTGCTTCCTCTCTATTAGGAAGTGGTTGAGCCTCCAAGTGCAAGGGTTTGTAGCAAGCAACAATTTCTCTTAAGTTACCTCAAGGTTTATCAAACCAACAGAAAGTAAGCGGTTAACACTAAGCGGTTATAGTTAACGAATGATTAGTACCTGCACACACAATACAAAACCTCTTTATGCCCCGAATGGAAGTAGCGAGGTTGTCAATCTCACTAGCCTACTAGATACAAAAGGAATTAAACACACCAATGAAAAGATTGGATGTAAATTAATGAAAAGGTAAAAAGTGTGAATTTAGATAAAAACTTTATGGAATAAAATGGCCTGGGATCCATACCATCACTAGTGATCTCTCTCAAAATATAAGCAACGGTGTGGTGAACAAATTACAGTTAGGTAGTGATTAAATTGCATTATATATGAGTATGAATATTCATGACATAATTAGCATATGAGCGTCACGTCCGTAAATCTATAGACCGTTATCCAAATGCATCTATAGCTATTACTCCACTGCAAGACCACTATCCAGCATGCATCTAAACTAGCGAGAAAATTGCGGCCAGGTCAAAATCGGCAAGCCGCTGAAGAGAGACTCCCACCCCGTATCGAACCCAATGTCAAGGTTTCTCCCCTCCTTGGTCACCCATATGAACAACCGGTCGGAGCCTCCAGGCCGATGGTGAGCTCAATTACCTGCCACGGTAACAAGCAGGCAAGCACATATCATGGAGGCCTCGCATCGAGCCAAGAGATGATCTAGCCTACGTCCATGGCCGCGCGATGGCCTCTCCCGACCATCCCAATGCTGTAGTTTAGGAGACAAGATGGTCGAACTGCTCATACCTTTCGGTCAAGCCGAGCACGTTTGCGTAGCCCTCCATGAACGTTCCTTTGAAGGCGACCCACAAAATGATGCAATAGGTCGTGACAGCTTCAAAACCGGACAATGGGCGAGGTTGTGCTACAGTTCTATTAGCCAAGCCAATTGTGGGAAGTGCTACAGTATGGAAGCATGCATAGCTTGGTCCACGGTCCATCGGCTTCCAGAAATACTTTACTTCTTGCACAAATAAGAATGACTAGTGGTTGGGGCCCGCCATTGTGGGCCTCCTCAAAGGAAGTTGGGGCAGTGCCTGGTAGGGATGCCCCCCTTACACTTTCTTGTTTGTACCACAGGGTGTTATTCCATCACTCAAAGTACATGCATATTTAAGTACTGATACGTGTAAGTTCAAACTTTAAGATAGAGTAGTGCAAAAGCAGCGCACTCAGAGAATGTATTCTTAGTTACATGAGCGACGATAGTGGTTCAAGAGCAACGGATGACACATGCCAACGTCCAAATGTAGAGGTGCCTTCAGAATGTCAAACCAACAACCAAAATTAGCATATATGGAATATAACAAAATCAGAAGAAAATGAGAAGGGAAATTAGCAAGGTTAGCTAACCTAACAACAAACCTTAACAAAGTATTGATACATTCAGTGGCTAGCAGGCATGCAAACACGGAGTGATGACATGCCTACGACATGTCACTAGATCTCATTTAGTCATGAATCAATGGTTCAACTGGCACCCATGCTTCTTCAACCAGTCCGGCATATGCTATGCACCCATGCTTCTGCATAGTGTATGTTGCAGCAGCGACAACACTTGCCGCGGAGTCCCGTGCTTCAACCAGATGGCCCATGGTCAGGCTACTTGGTGACTTCACCTTTTGGTCGCTGGCCATTCCCATCAACATGTACGTCATACATGACAAGGTTGTGTCGTGGTTCTCATCCAGGCCCTCGGCAACAAAATTCATTCCCTCACCACAGTTGAACACCTCGCATTTGTTGTAAGAATTTTTCATCATTCATAAATTATCCAATGATCATAGTATTTAAAACTAACCTTTCTTACCTAGTATAGGAACTTCCTGGAAAAATAACATTTAACAAATATGTACACCTACACTACACCGAGGAATGATTCCATTTATGAGAACACCAGAACATAGATGGCCTCAAAATTACCATTCATAGTAACTGTGCACATGCCATGATTTGTAGGAAATAACATTTAAAGGAAGTTTGTGCACACATGCTCTTGATTTAATCCAAATCTTGCTAATACCTCCAAACTAGCATATATCCCTAGAAATCTATATTTTTACGATAATTTTGTTAGACAAATCTCTTTTTTTAAGCACCCTGGAGACCTTATTCACGTCAATAGCATAACTACATGGACAAAACACCATTTTTTTAGTTTTTACTAACCTGTGGCGTTGGAGATGGAGGTCCAGCATCCATTAGAGAGAGTGTTGCAGCTTTGTTTGGCTAATTTGTATAGTGCTACTGAACCATCCTTTTGATGTTTCGAGCTCACTGAAACCAGAAGATCAAGAAGCAAGTCAAGACCTGAATCAAGCCAGAATTTAATCCCTGGAGAACAAAACACAATTGAGACAAGGAACACTTAAGATGTCAAATGTTCATACCTTTACTATCAATAAAAATTGTTCGTTAATCTTTTGGGCACTGAGATGTAAAGCAGATTCCAAAGCCGTGTGATATTACAATACTGTTCACACGAGAATTTGTGATGCAGTGTCAGTCATGAAGAGCATATAATTACCTCAACAGAGATGGTAAACTGGACGAATGTACTACTGATGTATATCATCAGGGTTGCTTCAAACGTCATCGGAGCAAATTTTTATGGCAGGGGTGTCATCTAATAATTCTTGAAGCGTACCAAACCTCTTTTTTCTTATATAGAAATAAGGAAATCTGCAACAACAAAAAAGAAATTAAGGTTCCAAGCAAGCAATCAAACCTCTTACTCTGAACAACTTTCCTCATTAACATGTTTGTGCTGATGATTCTATTGATTATTGACTCACTTTCCTCCCATTATTTGTCAAATCCATAGGCATTTAAATGACAACAATGGAAATTAGAACTTAATTGAGAAAATGATTAAGAGGGAGAAGGGGACATCTTGCCAGTTGAAAGAGACGCAAGAGTGAGGGACGGCGGAGACATGCAAACAGCAGCACATTTGTTATTATTCAGTAGTGCTACCAAAAGGCTATTTTATGACAAAGAACTCATTAGGAAACACCAGTTGCGCTGAGTTACCTGGTATAAGACCAACATATTGTTCCCAAAAATAAACATAAGTTGCAATTTTGTAGGATGGAAATCATACAAAATACAAGAATGAGTTGGGATATACATTCACACGGGTTGCTAAATAAAGTGTATGCACAATTAGTCAAATTCATCTCCAATATTGTAATGCAGATTCCAAAGCTGTCGAGTTATAGTACTCGTACATTCCAAAATTGTTCGTTGATATTACAATATTGTTCTATCAGCTTCCATTACTTTCACGGGTTGCTAAATAAAGTGTTCGTACCATTACTATCTGAATTACAATATTGTTCTATCTGCATTATAATATTGTTCTATCAGCTACAATTGAGTAAAAATTAAAGCATGCACAGAGCAAGACAACTTGTGACATAATTACCTAACCTACGGTCTACTTGTGATGTATTTAGGGCAGTGCAAGGGGCCTCTTTCCCTTGCAATGAACAAGGCCCAACTTGAAAGCGGGGATACAAAATTTAATGTAATGATCAAAGAACGCAATTTGGAGATCACTTAGATTTCACAAATCAAGATAGATAGAAGCAAGGCAAAAGAAAACATGGTCTGAATTAAAGAAGTCCCGGTCGGCGACCACTAGGCCTGACCTCCCCAGCCTCTACTCTGGAGTCTTGGCAACACCAGTCTAGGACCTTGTTAGGGCTATATGATTCTACTTGGCAAAAATATTTGCTTCTTGAACAATAAAAGTTCATTTACCAAGTAAGAGAGATGCATACGAGTGGCAAGTAGCAACTGCAAGTAATTTTAGACTGCAGTACATGTTAGGAAGATGAAGTATAGCATTGACCCCATTGGTTGCCCTGGCCTTGTCCTTCTTGGAGAAGGCCCGATGCACCTGCCCTTGCCATTGACCATGGGTAGACCAGACTGGGTGGCAAAGAGTGCGTCGATCCCAGCCAGACATCACCTCCTCGAGTGTCACCATGCGGCTCATCCGCAGTAGACCAAACCCAATCCTGATTCAATCCCCATAAACCGTTAGATACACGAGTGCGTATGTGTGAGCTTCAGTTACAAACACCGGCCTGCTGCAGCCTCCTCCGGTCGCCCTCCAACACCAATGACGGGCCACCATGGACGACGCGCACCTCTGCAGCCACCTCCGGTCGCTCTCCAACACCCACGACGAGCCACCACGGATGACGCGCCCTTGATTCCACCAGGAAGCCGATCCAGGTCCGTCACCACGCATCGCTCGTGCCGTCGATTTCGTCTGGCTCTCCTCTTCTTCCTCCAGATCGTCTGACATCCACTCCTCCCCTCCTTCTCCGGCCGTAGACGGGCGAGACGGGCAGCGGTAGAGCACGGGGCGGCCGCATCCGGGCCACGACGCGACACAGACGAGGCGCGTCTGGCTGCTGCCGCCCTCGAGCTCAAGGTGGCCAAGGCGACGAGGTGGAGAAGGAGGGCTGGGAGGTCGCCGGTGGCCAGTGAGGGTGAGACCCTGATGAGGAAAGGAGAGGAGGTGGCGGCGGCAGGAGAGGAGGAGGAGGCGCCTGCGGGGCTCAAAACGAGGCGCTCTTTTCTTTCTACTCCCTCTATAAACTAATATAAGAGTGTATAGATCATTAGTTTACGGGGGAGTACCTTTTAATGTTATTTCTCCACCGAGCAACTGCTCCAAGTGCCACGTGGACCATGCGAGGGGATGCTCCTTCCGCGTACATTAATGTGTTGGATGTGTCCATTGTTCAATTACGCTTCTCGGAGCTCGCATTCTCTTTGTTCCCCTGATTGTGAAGTTCATTCATAGCAACATGAAAATCGTCCGATGAATCCATTTCGTTTCGACTGATCGACTTGAGGTGGAACAGGGGAACTAAAATTCCTTGCAAATATAAGTAGTTTATCCTGGCTGCAACTTGGTGGCGAAGGTAGGCAAAAGATTCAGGAGAAAATTATGAAAATCTGAGGGAGATAACAGCTATTTTTCTCTCGATCTAAGCCTTCTAAAAAGTATTCTTCACAATTATATCAAAGCTGGGGGCGCCATTGAACAGCTCTAGAGAATGCATGCGTTCTGATATCACTACGCACCACTCCTATAGCGACTGATCCTAGGCTTCACACACCCTGCCTTGTACTCCCTCCGTTTCAGAATAAGTGTCTTAATTTTGTATTAGCTTTAGTACAAAATTGTATTAAGCTTGAGATATTTATTTTGAGACGGAGGGAGGGAGTATCACTCAAGAGCTCGGCTGCTGCTGCATGGTACTACAAAATCTTGAGGACTGCCTAACGACATCATCGGCCGACATTTCGCGATGATCGCCAATCCAGCCTTGGTCGGAGTGCTTATTTGACTGAACACGTACGCTAAAATCCATCACTTAACAGCTGCAGACTTCGATCCAGCCTTGATCGGGGTCCCAGTCGAGCAACGGCAGGCCGGTGCACGCCAATTCCCTGATCCTGCCGACTGGGCTATTCGACGACATGTCGTCGTCGTCGGGCTCAAAGTCTGACTCCCAAAGTGCCGCGTCCAGCGTGCTCGTGGGAGACTCCCATGTCCGCTTCTTCACCACCTCCTCCTCTTTCTTGATTGGCGTTGCCAATGCCACGAATGGGTGCTCTAGGAGCTGCGCCGCCGTGGCACGGTCAGAGGCACGCTTCCGCAAGCACAGGCCCAGGAAGTCCTTAGCCTCCGGCGAGAGCCACTGTGGCACCTCCGGTACGGCGTCGGTGAACCCGATTCGGTGCAGCACGGCGAGCACGTTATCATCCGCGTCTCCCCACGGGACGTGACCGCCCGTTGCCATCTCGAGGACGGTGCACCCCAGCGCCCACACGTCCGCCGGGGGACCCTGATCCTCCCCGCGCGCCACCTCGGGCGCCATGAACGTCGGCGTGCCGCCGAACTGCCGCTTTGTATCACCCGCCGCCCTCGCGCATCCAAAGTCGGCGAGCTTGGCCCGCCCGTCGGCGCCGACCACCACGTTCCTTCCCTTGACGTCCCCGTGCACCATGAGCCTCTCGTGGAGGTAATCCAGCCCTCTCAGCACGTCCGCCGCGTAAGCCCTAACGGCTTCTTCCTCGAGCCCGCGCCGCTGATGACAACCTCCACCGTTCCTTGCCGCCGCCGCCACGTCGGCGAGTGATCCGCCGGGCGCGAACTCCAGCAGCAGGTGATCCAGCGCTCCGATCGAGCGGAACCCTAGGCACTTGACGACGTGCGGGGAGGATAGCCCGGACATGATGCCCCATTCGCGGCGCAGCTGCGCGGCATCCCCGGCAGCCGCCGACTTCACGACGAAGAGCTCCCCGGAGGCCGCGTCTTCCGCGAGAGATACAGCAGCTCCAGACGCGCCTTGGCAGAGCGGGCGGAGCAGCGTCCAGCCGCTGCTCCCGTTGATCGGTGCAGCCATTGCTAGCTTTCTCCCGGCGTCGGCTGTGTGGTTCATGTTTGTGTGTTGGGAATGCCACCCAGTGGTACGTCGATCGGTCTGGTGCGGAAGGTATTCATAGCGGGAGGCTGGCATGCAGGCAGGCAGGCAATCTGCATGCAGTGTGAAAGGGGGCAGGGTAGGTAGCGCGTGGCGATAGCTCATTGACATGTGGGCCAATATGGCCGGTTGGGAAGTTTGGCAACGTGGAGTTTATTTAGGAAGGGAACACATGTTTAACCAGGCTTTCCTTCCATATGCATGTTGTGCAGGCAGGGAAGTCTAGCGGGTAAATGGAACGCGTGTTTTATTTTGTGTGTAAACTTCGAGTTTAATAGGAATCAAACGTGCCAAATGTGGAGAACATGATTAGAGTTTTGGTTAGTCATCCACCTGTTGAGTCTATATATGGTGAAACAAGTGCCAGCAGGGAAAGTAGAAGGGAGAAACAAAGAGGACACAAGATGTAGATCACGCTCTTCTTTTTGACATTTAATAAATCTCGGGAGAGAATAGGAGTGCACAATTGTGGCGCATACTGGGAAAGTTGTCGCTACACCAAACTTCAATGCATCCATGATGAACAGTAAAATCAAAGCAAATAGCAAAAGAAAAAACTGAAACTTAGTGTCATTGATTACAGACAAATGTTTTAGGTGTTTGCAAAGTTTGGTGGCCAAATAACATCAAATGAGGGCCATTCAAACAAAATTCAAATTCTGCTCAAACAGTGCACATAAGTTTGAGCACAATTTTTTTAAACACAGAGCTCCTCCGATGTCGTTGGCCACCAATTCTTGCAAGAATCTAAAACATTTGGTCATAATCAAAGCCATAAAAGTTTCAGAATTTTTTTCTATGTTTTTGATCTTACTATTTATCATGGGTTCATCATGGTTGCGAGGTCCCTAGATGTAGGAAAACCACTCTCTTGCAAACTATGCATGTGTTGCACGAATTAACTCGTTAACCTTGCGAAAAACACAAAGAAGAGAAAAAGGAGTTTACGAGCAATGCTTGAAGGAGGTGTTTACGAGCTTTGATGAGGAGACACTCATGGGTGTTAGCAAGTTACTCTAGTATCACGTTATCTTTTACATTCCTTTCACTCCCGTAAATTACGTTTTCATTGCAAAGAAAGAAAAAGTTCTTTCAAAGTGTTCCCGACAATTGTTAGCTAGAAGAAATAGAATAGAAGCTACTTTATTATCTTGTCTAGACTAACAATAGTTTTGTGCTGATTATCTTGGCTTTGCTATTCTTGCATAATAACCATGCCACAGTTACAACTATACTAAGTTTCCATGCGAAGAAAGCGGAGGGCTATCTAGGCGTACCGATCGTATGTGAACCAAAATCTACTCGTTATTTCGGTTTAAAAAACAGAGTTCATTACAGTTGAATTTTTTATTTTTGTTCGAGGGAGATCAATTGTTAAACTTGGGGAGGTTGATGAGCGATATTTTTGCACCCATCTCACCATTTTTAAACTGGATAATCCCGGAATTTCTGAGAGAATCACTCCGATATTGCTACTTATGACTAATGAATGCAAGAAATTGTGAAATCCTTTGTTTAATGTGTTTCCACTAGAAATGGACGCAAACATGAAAGAATATCATCACATAGAAAGAAACACAAAGCGGAGTGAACAAGGCAAGTCAACGGGAGGCGCTAGGAGCTTTACATAGTAGAAGATGGCACATGGTACGAGTGCACACGCTTGTACCAATAGTCGTACTACGTACCGTCGACACCGTTGCGTCCACCTGAACAAACTTTATAATGGGGACAAGCCCGAATCAAACAAGAGAGACACCATTCATGAAACAGAAAACCAAAAGCCATCTTCCAAACCTAATTGCTACCAGTTCCCATCGCATCTCCATAGCTACCACCACCTTCATCACCGCAACGCTTCTCCCGAGTTAGTCATACTTGTAATTGTTGCATCACAATAGGCAACTATTATAAGACATATTGTCAATCAATAGTTCATATTTATGTCATCTTCAATGAGTTCTTCTTGCGATTTAATGGCCATGTGTGAGTAATTCTGGAAATGGGTTGAGGCAAGGTGAAAGTGCAACTAATCCCCGGTTGGTTTTGGTAATTCATAACAACATATACATCATTGAACTAATGCCTACTCAAAGAATATTTCAGGAAAGTTCAATATAAGCATGGAAATGGGATTTAAACATGGACCCCTAAAAATTCTAAAGGACATGTGTTCAAAAAGCTTCAAGACTCTACACATTTTTGGTCAAGTGATCCAAGACCACATTGCGTCCATAGGAAAGCCAATACCATTAAAAGAGGATGACGTTTTGATGATCTTCTAACTGCTCAACTGCTTAGAGATATTGCTCCAAAACCCTCAGCCGCATTCTCACATCCATCTATGTCCAAAACACTAAGTCCATCTCGGTCGCACTAAAACACATTCAGCCGGACTGACCTATATACACTCGATATAGCCACTGCCTAAACCCTAGTATCTTGGTCTCACTGAGTTGGTCCTTAGGTCCTGCCGAAGAGCACTTGCCAACCTTCTGTTGTCAACTGAAATTCAATCAGAATTTTTGAATGGTTTCAGTCGGTGACACCGAAGTGTGGAAAGTGCTTAGTTCAGCTTGCCACGGTCTCACCGAGAGGTTTCATCCGGTCTCATCGAAAAGCATAAAGTTCAAGCCTTTTGTATAGGTTGGTCACATCGAGTGGTTTCACCCGGTCCCACCGAAGTGTGCATAAAGGTGTGTAACATTTGGATTTTTGGTGATGGCTATATATACCCCCACCCATCCACCAACTCTCAGAGAGTAACCAGTTTGAAGCTTATGCCCTCCGTATCCATTTTCTGAGAGAGAACCACATATTCTTGTGTTGAGATCAAAGTCTTTCCACTCTAACCGTAGAACTTTGATCTTTAGCCTTCGCAAGTTGCTTTCCATCTAAATCTCTCTCCTACCACATAGCTAAAACCTGTGAGAGAGTGTTTGAGTGTTGAGGAGGATATTTTTTGAAGCACAAGAGCAAGGAGTTCATCATCAACAACAACAATTTTTACCTTCTGGAGAGTGGTATCTCCTAGATTGGTTAGGTGTCACTTGGAAGCCTCATATGCTTGTGGAGTGAACCAAGGAGTTTGTAAGGGCAAAGAGATTGCCTGCTTCTTGAAGATCTACCCTGAGTGAGGCTAGTCCTTCGTGGGCATAAGCCATGGTGGAATAGACAATGTTGTTGTAGGAACAAAGTATATATACCAGAGGGGGTGAATGGGAGATTTAAAATTTCTTTCGAAAACTTCAAATCTCTTGAAACCCAGCAGTGAAACGAAAGTAAACAGTGAACAGAGTACGAATATCAACTAACGAGTGAGAACTAAGGCATGCATCGAAAGCAAACACTTGACTGAAACTTAACATGCATCATGTAACCGAATATAAATTGAGTACAAAGGTAACTAGTGATGCTCGATTGCGACAAAGGATTTGGTAGATCAGTTCGCCCTTCTGCAAAAGAACTATGTCTGGTTGGAGAGGTTCGTGATTGAACTCTCTTCACCCTATTCGCCTCGACAACTGATTCGGCAATCAGTGTCGATCACTCATGGTAGATGCTTGAGGTGATCTCAAAAACTTTACAAACTTCTTCGTGAATCACAATTACTCTTGGTCACTAAAGAACTTGACACCTAACCATCTAGAGAGTTCTCAGCTCTCAAGAGTAATAGGCGGAGCATACCGGACTTAGATTCTAGTGATGCTAAACCACTATCTAATTTTTCGGCTTTGGGGGTTTTCTCTTGGTGGATTTTAAACTCGAATCACTCGGGAGAGAGGGTGCTCACTCAATCTTCTTGGAATCACACGGAGCAGCCAACGATGCATGTTGGATGGAGTGGGCTATTCATAGCCGCGGTCTTCCCGATAGGAAAATACCATTTTGGACCTGACCACTTAGCCAATGTCCAACCGACACATATCTAATGGTCAGATTTTTTAGCACAACAGTAACATCACTTGTGGAGCAAGTAATGCTAACTCCTTGGTCCAAATCAAATCTCTCACAGCGAAGAAGAATTTCGTCTCTTGCTGGCAAGTATTTATTCAGAACACAAAGATATTTCTCTCATCTCACATAGGATTTAGGTTTAGCATTGGAGAATAGTAAGCTTTGAACACTATAGCCCTCTTAATAGAACCATGGCCCTATGACTCAAGAAAGAGAAAGAAGAACAACCAAATAAATACTACGTCTTCGCTTCGTCTTCAACCTTCTCGGTTGCAGTCAATTTCTTTGAACATGCACTAAACCTATTGCTTCACGTCAACAATTTGGGGGGGGGGGTTCACTTTTGACAGACATAATCTTTCGGTGATAATCTTCGCTGCCTCATAGGAGATCATCTTCGGAGTTTGTACCAAACTCCTCATGATTTCAAGGACTTGTCACTCTGTGTGCATGAGCAAATATGACAACAATTTCCAAAACACAAGGAGGCAAATCATTGCACCAACAGTTGCTTCTTCATGTACCCTTCATGGGTGGAGCCCTCTGTGGACTTGCGTGGCCGTTACCCTCCGTGGGTTGAAATCTCTATCAACGTGGACGTACGATAGTACCACCTATCGGAACCATGAGAAAAACCTCTGTGTCTTCATTGCGTTTGATTATCTCCAAACCCTTCCTCTACTTACTTTCATGTGCAATGTCTTTACTTTCCGCTGCCACTCTATTAGACTTGCATGTGTAGGGTGTTAGTAGACTTGCTAGAATAGTTAAAATCTTCCAAGAACTAAAATTGGAAAAGGCTAGGTTTTTATTGGTCAAGTAGTCTAACCACCCCTCCTCTAGACCTACTTACAATCCTACACAAGGCCTTGCAACCCTATGTATTTGTGCACGCGATTGTTGGAATGACTTTGCTTGATTGATGTTATTTGTATGTGTGCTTTGCAACGGAGTTGTCTTTTGTCTTCTTCTTGTTCTAAGGCCCTGCAAGTACCATGGATCTCGTAGATTGATCATGGAGGAGGTAATAAGCAAGGGTGCATGAAATGCTATCGTGAACACCAATGACAAAAAGGATTGATATAGTAGTGGAAAGGAATTCCTAGTGGACAAATGAGGTGTAATCATTAAACGCTCAATGCTTTCATCTGAATTAATTCCTAATAACTGAGGTAACTCCACACGATAGTTAGGGCCATCGGTTGGACAACTAACTCTTGATGCAGGCCATGACCGGTCATGATGTACTTTACACACATCTCCCACTTCATTACGTTGTGAGCATATCGTAACAAGTCTTTCATTACTATGTTAAATATCAAGATGAGACCCCCCACACAAGTATAAGATTGTGAGAGTAAGACCTCATACCATTCCTATTTTAATATCAATCTTTACTTCCAAAAAGGTTGTTAAAGGTCCGGTTGAAAATTGGATTTTAATTCAAGAACAATAACTTGTTTGACTCTTTAGTGCACATCCTCTCGTGGGTTCGATACCCAAGCTCACTCCTTCGGGAAAAGATAATAGAACCTTCTTCTATCCAAATCGAATTTCAAAGGGCACTAGGGGGGCTCATCACTATTGAACTGTCTTGATTACTACCCTTCGCAGCGGTGACTGGAATGCCCATCTCCTAGACTGGCAAAGATCCACCGTTGATGGATGTCATCCCACACCCTCTTCGTGGTGATGACCTCACAGAAGAACAACTCTATTAGATGCAACTGAATAATTGGATGGGACAAAATGACGTCGGGAATGATGCTGGCCCGAGCAATGATGAACATGTGGTGGTCAATCAGGGGGAAGATGTTCAATTTCTAGCAGCCTGGGGTGTGTGACCACCTACTCTTGCCTCTCCCACCCACTACAATTATCAAGCATGCCCGCTAACAATTTGCGCTGGCTTGGAATTACTCCATTTATGCTCGGTGACCAGGAAGTTATAGGATAGGGGTTGGGTTAAAGATGCCCTTCGTAAAGAGGATAGAGACGTGAATCTTTGTGTCTCGGGTGCCAACATGCCCCTCTTTTTTTGCACAATTAGTCAAAAATCTGAAACTTCTAGATAACAAGAATGCTATTGTGTTATACGACACTATATAAATATTATTATTCACAAATTTTGTACTCACAAAGTTGTTTTTTTGGGTCCTGGAGAATACAGAGGTCACTCATTGGCTAAAAAATTATAAAAATATAACACTATACCATTCTTGTTTCAGAAAATCCAGAATTTTTTGGCTTCCTTCTCAATTTTTGAATTACTCAATCCGATCGATATTAATTGTCGCTGATTTTGTACTAAAGGCGACAAAATATGGATCAGAGTGAGTATTATTCTTTATCATGGAAAATCAAATATTTTTATGGACCGGGTGCAATGAGATATGAGATTCATTGGGTGTTGGACTCAATTATAATTTGTTTTGGAACGCGCAAGAGAATTGTGCGTCGATATATTAAGAAGGAGAGAGTTTGATAGTTACAACTACCAGCCCGAAGGCAAGACAGACTCCACGTGCACTAGTATAGCACGCACTACAACGAACTACTCACGCACACCCATGGTTTCACTAAGCATTCGCCTTCGCTGCCGCGAGAACCGCCAAACACTCCATTCGTCCGCGATCTTCGCGGTTAGTCCAGATATACTCAAGGTGATCTTGTCGAAGAACCGCCGGTTTCTTTCCTTCCAGATGGAGTTGAGGACAAGAGTGATGTAGGAGTTGAGATCCTTCGTTGTTGGCGGCGGCATTGGCGAACTAGCTGTCGTCCACCAATACACCAATTCATCGTCCTAGGTAGGCGTGAAGGTTACCCATCCCTTGATTCACAAAGTCTCTAACCAAACCAAGCGCGCAACTGGGCATTGCAGGAGTAGATATTCGAGTGTTTCCGGTTCTTGCAAGCACATCAGGCAGCATGGCTGGTGCGGAAGTCCCCTCTTAGCAAGACGGTCCGACATCCAACACCTATTCTTGATCGCGAACCACGCAAAAAACTTTACTTGCGGAGGTGCCCAAGATTGCCAAACTTCATGCATGCCCGACATCTCAGTGAGGCCAAGGAAGAAAGCCAGGTAAGCAGTGCACGCCGAGTAGCATCGAGACTCCGTCCAAATCTGCCGAAAGCCACCTGGTTCCCTGTTCATAGTCTCCACCTGCCTCTGGATGCTGGTCCATAATCCACAAAATTGGACGATCATGGAGACAAAGAATGGACCTTAATATGAGCGATCCAACCGCTCTGTGCAATCCCATCCTTGACTGCACAGCTTGAGCAAGTTACCGAGGGCACTGCCGCCACAATGTAGGTGCTAGCTCTGCCAGAGAGACCTCTAAAATCCACCGATTGATCCAGAGCATATCATCCTTGCCATCACCTACTGTGCACACCGTCCACGCGGTGAACATGGCAAATCAAACATTTTTATGACAGTGTTTTTAAGAATGACGAGTTTAGTTGGTAAGCATGCTAAATCAGCCTCAATTTTTTTGAGAAAATTGCCGTGCTTGTGAATAAATTTGCCATCCTCATGACTACTAAATCCGACTTAAATTTTTAGCATTACTGTTGGGTATTTTGGGGGGATAGGATACCGTGATTTAAGCGATCGGTGTTAGCCATACACTTTCATATCTATAATTGTCGGTGCTAAATCAGACATATCTCAAGGTAGGGGTCCTAGCTAGGCGTCTTGGAGCAATGGTAACACGAACACAAAATTTTATCCAGGTTCGGGCTCTCTTGAAGAGATAATACCTTACGTCCTTCTTTTGATTGTATTGACATGAGGGATAGTACATAGTACGGGTCTACCACGAGATTGTTGTAATGAATATGAGATTGTCTATTGACTAGTCTGGCCTCGGTTTATATAATGTACCCGGGGCTTAGGATTTAGAGGTGTCCTCGTCTTGGGTGCCAAGTCTTGTGGAATCTCCCTTGTATACATCATGGGCTGCCCGAAGCGGCCCATGAGTGAACCGTCATAGGGGTCCTTGGTCCGACCCACCTGGTCGGGCGACGACGTGGTGAGTACCCCCTAGTCCAGGCAATTGATAGAAAAGCGCATAGTTTTGACGATATTCAAGGCAATGATCATGTATATAGGCATCACGTCCGAGACAAGTAGATCGACTCCTGCTTGCATCTACTACTATTACTCCACCCATCGACCGCTATCCAGCATGCATCTAGGGTATTAAGTATAAAGTAGAGTAACGTCTTAAGCAAGATGACATGATGTAGACAAAGTAAACCCAATCAATATGAATAAACCCCGTCGTTTTACCTTTAATGGCAACAATACAAATACATGTCTTATCCCTTTCTGTCACTAGGATATAGAGCACTGCAGGATTGAACCCATTACAAAGCACCTCTCCCACTAAAGATAAATCAATCTAGTAGGCCAAACCAAACGGATAGATCGGAGAGAAATACAAAGCTATAACAATCATGCATAATAAAGTTCAGAAAATACTCCATTGATATTCATAAATATTTAGATCATAAAACCATAATTCATTGGATCCCAACAAACACACCGCAAAAGAAGATTACATCAGATAGAACTCCAAGAACATCAAGGAGAACATTGTATTGAGGATCAAAGAGAGAGAAGAAGCCATCTAGCTACTAGCTATGGACCTGTAGGTCTGTGGTGAACTTCTCACACATCATCGGAGGGCAGCTGGGATGATGTAGAAGCCCTCCGTGATCGATTCCCCCTCCAGCAGAGTGCGGAAAAAGGCCTCCAGATGGGATCATGGGAGAACAGAAACTTGCAGCAGCGAAAAAAGTGTTTTGGTGGCTCTCCGTTGGTTTCCTGATTTTAGAGAATTTATAGAGGTGGAATTAGGTCAAACAGGGGCCCATGGGGCCCACAAGGTAACAGGACGCGCCTACCCCCTTGGGTGCGCCCTATTGCCTTGCTGTCTCCTCGGTTGCCGTCTGGTCTCCTCCCGAAGCTTCTAGGGTCTCTCTTGTCCAGAAAAAGTCATCAAAAAGTTTCGTAGCGTTTGGACTGCGTTTGGCACTGATTTCCTGGAAAACCAAAAACAGGCAAAAAACAGCAAGTGGCACTTGGCACTGGGTTAATAGGTTAGTCCCAAAAAAATGATATAAAATAGCATATAATTGCATATAAAACATCCAAGATTGATACTATAATAGCATGGAACAATAAAAAATTATAGATACGTTGGAGACATATCAGCCAGCCACTCGCATCTGAGCTTTATGCCAGACTGCTTCCGAGGTGGTGCACCACCTTAGTCTTGGGCTGATTTTTCTAGAATTTATTTCGGACTGGTGTGGTTTATTTACTGCCGAGATGTGTAGCTACTAGCCCTCAAGGTGCGTACCAGCCTAAAATCCGAGATGCACCTGAAGGATAAAATAAAATCGCTGATCCCAGTAGGCCCTAAGACTCAGGTCGATTCACGAAATAGGCCTGAGGATCAAGTCCTTGCTCGACAACATACTTAGGAACAAAAAAGTGATGTGCATAGTCCCCGAGACTCAGGTTGGGTGCAGCCGACCAACCTGAGGATCGTAATCTTCTCGAAAACTATTTTGCAATTTAAATTTCCCTGCATTGAATTGTCAATGCAGTAGCCCCCGAGCCACTGGTCGGGTGGGAACACCAGATTAGGGGATCGATGTACCCCTTTAATGGGGTTTAATTGAGAAGCGCGAGGTCCAGTAGCCCGCAAGCCTTAATTTGGGCACGAGTGGCCGAATTAAGGATCAATATCCATTTCCAGAAATTTTTGTTTTGTTTAACAGAGACTTCTCGGCAAGAGAATAAAGATCTCTTAGGAGTTGGAGCTAGTGAAAGCCGAGCTTACCAAGGTCAACCTCAAGGGGTTTGTTGGAAAGGAAATCAAAGCCAACAGGAATTATGAGAGCATTATGTCAGTTGCTCGGTTGTCTTAGCAAGACTGTGCCCTTGGCTCTTTAATAGATGGGCTGGAGTAAATTGACTTCTAATCACAATTTGTGTGTAATGATTGTATGTATCCAAGTACTTCACATCATTAACGCTCAAATCCGCATTGTACAAAACTTTGTTGACCGACCATCGGCTTCAACCTCCTCAGCAAGTAGCTAGAGAGTGTTTGTCCTACTTTATAAAGCCTTTATGAGGGCAAAGATTTACGACAAACAAGGCAATCCGGCATTACAGTTTTATAAACAAAGGTACGTGGAGAGATATGTTATATTACTATTTAACGTAAGAAACACCTTCTCAGAAAAATAGTTCCTTTATAAGTTCCTTCTACCAGGCTGTCATGTTGACCATGATCATGAAACCTCACCTTCGATCAATGTGGGAGGAAAATATTGAGGATTTAGTTTGGGGAAAGTTCCCGAACCCCGTGGTCTTAATGAACCAAAATTTTCACTTACGTCATTGCCGACCAATTATATTCTTACGACAGCTAGCTTTCGGCTTCACCAGTCTGAGGTACAAACCCGGATGACCCGGTAGTAACAATCACAGAGGTGTTCCCTTTACCCCTAGCCTAACAATCGGGAACATAAGGGGTAAGCACAGGAGCCAAGAAACACAGCTTGGCCAAAATCTTAAGTCAAATTTGTAACACCCGATAGTTAAGCTACAGGAACCACTCACTAATGGTGCCATGTCATCGCAATTATTTTTTTCTAAACCTCACTTTGTTCCAAACCGAATTCAAATTTCAAATTAAAATAAAGTAAACTTAATATTTATTCAAACAATAAAACAAAAATGTTCAAAGTGTTGCAAATAATCCCCGGATATTTGTCATGGTGAAACCAACATTTTATAAAGTGTTAAATGGCCTAAAATAGATAAAACAGGGGCCAAAACAATAATTTAAATGCTTTTTAAATTATAACAAATACAAACTATTTTATTTTAAAACCCAAACTTTTGTGGCAGTGGCTTAACTTATAACTCTAATAAGGGAGCAAGTCTTATATTTTATAAAACTAAAATATTTTGGAAACTAACTAGTAAACAGAAAATAGAAAAGAAAAATAAAGCCGGAAAAGGAAAAGGACCTATTCTACTGTGGACTTCGGCCCATCTAGCGCATAGGAGTCGGCCTAGCCCGCCACAACCACCCCTACCTCACGCTACGGGGGCAGTGGAGGGCGTGGCGGCCATCCACCCCCGCCATGGCCGCGCTCCGGACACGCAGAGGCCATCCCGTGGCCCCCTCGTGGATAAGGTCGACGACGAGGCCACCGCTACTAAACCTAGCGCTATTCCCCTCGCTCGCCTCTCTCCCCCCCCTCTCTCTCGCTCCCACTCCCGATCTCGAGCTCACCCGAACCCAGCCGTCATCGCACCCTCGTCGATCCCGTGGCCTCTATGCTCCCTAAATATCGCTATGGTGTTTAGTAGCAGCTTTGTCGTCGCCTACATCCTCTACGAGGAGTGGTTCGAGCTGGGGCGATTCACATTGTCACCAGCATCTTCATCTTCAACCTCGGTGGCCTCTGCGAAACCCGTCGATCCTCTCGCCATCGACGACCTCCGGCTACCTCAACCCTGGCAATGAGTTCACGGTGAGCCACCACGCGTTTCCCGCCTGCCTCCCCCTCGATTTACTGTCTCTAGCCGCCGCCCATCGCCCTGCTCGGACCTGCGCTTGCCGCGCTCCCGCACGTGCTCGCTGCGCCTCTGACGCCCTGGCCGCGCCCGCGCTTGCTCGCTGTCGCTCTCGACCCCGCGCGCCCCTTCTCGCTCGCCCGCGCCTGCGCACCTCCTTCGGCGCGCTGCTGCCCGATGTTGCTTCTGCTGCTGTCGCCTGCCGCTCGCCTCGCCGGCGCCTCCGCATCCCGTGCTGCTCCATTTCACGCACCTCACTTGCTCGCCGTGCCCGACCGCCCCATGCGCCGCCTGCACGCGCACTCGCGCGCCGCGCCTGCCTGCTGCCTTCCAGCACCGCCACCGCTAGCTGCGCTACCTGCTGCCACCTCCCACTGCCGTCGGTGCTGGCAGCTCGCCTCCTCGGCCGCGCGTGGTGGCTCCGCCCGCTGCTTTTCCCCCCTCGCGCCGCCTGCTTGCCGCCGCCGCTGGCCGCACCCACGGCCTTGACCTCTGCCTCGTGAGCCAGCCGGCCCCTGCTAATTAGTGTGGCTAATCCTTCCCCCCTTTTCACACTAACCCCTTTGTTAAACATTCGCTGACACCTGGGCCCACCCCTACTAAGTACAGAATTTAACTAAATTAAATACCTGCTGAGTATGATGTGTGGGCCCCTTTTGGTTAACTAAATAGTTAAAATAAACATAATCTAACGTGTGACACTAACAGGAGGGTCCCACTGGACCTAGTTGATTGGTCAAACTGCTGACTGGGCACCCCCAGTCAATGACACATGGGTCCCTCTTGACTTTGTTGACCAGTCAGCTGGTCAACAATTGACTTGCTGACTCAGCTCACTGGTCACACATGTCATTGACTGTGGCTCACTCTGGTTGTGCAATAAACATTTTTAGTATTTTGTTTTCGAATTAAATTAAATCCAGTAATTACAGAAAATCATTTAAAACTTTGAAAAATCATATAAAATTATCTATAACTCAGATGAAAATAATTTATATATGAAAATTGCTCAGAAAAATATGACGAATCTGAATATGCAATCCGTTCATCTGTCACACCCCTCTAACATAGCGAACATCAACATTCCCCCTATGGACCAAAATACTGAAAGTCACCTGGAGCTGGGAAAACATCTCCGGATGTTTTCCCTCTTCATCTGTATCATGTAGCACTGCGATAGGTCACCCCCTAGCACTGCATATTGCCATGTCATGCATCATGATGCATCTGTTTGCTTTATATTTATTGTTTCTTACCCCTCTTCTCTCCGGTAGACACCGAGACTGACGCTGTTGCTGTGTACGACTACGGTGTCGATGACCTCTCCTTCTCGATAGAGCTTCCAGGCAAGCAACCCCACTGATCATTCCTATATCGACCATTCCATTCTCTCTCATGCTTGCACTAGATTTTGCTATTGTACTTGATTGCTCCTATTCTGAAGCATAGCCTGCTTTTGTAACCTGCTTTTGTACCTTACCTGCTTATCTTGTATGCTTAGTATAGGTTGGCTAGTGATCCACCAGTGGCCCCTCACCTTGTCCCAGTTGCCCCCGCTTGATGACCGATGACTCGATCAACGTGATCGATGTCCAGAGCCCAACACATCACATCACACCCCCTTAGTTGTACGACACTACAGGGTTACTATCGAGTGCCGAGGGTGATACCTCGTATAACACTTATGATGAGATCTCTGTAGTGTAGTTAATCAGTCGTGGTCTACGGAGGGTGATTCCTCCTTCACCACTCCCGATAACGACTCTGTCGTGCAACACATCAAGAGTGAACCCTCGAGGGTAATTCCTCTAAGTTCACCTTGCCGATTACATCAAGTGGAATCCATCGAGGGTGATTCCTCGGATTCACCCTTGGTGTTTTGGACACACGGTTACTTTGACTTTGCCCCCAAAACCATGTTAAAGATGGGTCGGCCCCCAGGGGTACCCGCGAGAGTTATTGTTACTGCAGGACTGGAGGGACAGGCGGTACCACCCCGGTAGAGGAGGACCTGAGTTCCCGACAGTCTCTTGCGAGTCGGGTTGACCATGAGGGTACCCACGAGTTGATGCGTAGTCGGGTTGACCTGGAGGGTACCCGCGAGATTTCTACGTGGCACGGCCGGGCATTCCGGGCCCTTGCCGTAAGTCCATGAGATAGGGCGACGGGGTCACATGATTGTGAGTCTCTGCTTGTTACCGCATGCTCCCAAGATACTAACGGTTTGGATATGTGATCCGAGTAGGCCTCTGGCCTTTTCGCACTAACCACCACGCGGGAATAAGTATGGGTACTCTACGTCATATGTATCAGCCGAAAGCTCTTCGGACATCAGCGATGGAGCGGCATGCGCCCGGGTGGTCCGCGTAAGCACCTGCCTTGTATAAGGAGGTAGCCAGGACTGATCCCAGCCATCCTCACAACGTGCAGGAGTGCAAAGGGCGATGGGCCCAATACCCCTGCGCTTAGGATGTAGACCGGTGTGTCGGCCTCTCTGTTGAGCCTAGGTAGGACTGCGGTGTGTCGATCAGCCGAGGCCGAGTATGATCTGATGGTGTGCCCGGCTGGAGTTAATCGAGCGTGTTGGGTAAGTTTGTGCACCCTGCAGGGAAGTATATCTATTTGAATAGCCGTGTCCATGGTAACGGACGCTCGGAGTTGTATCCCGATCGATACAACTAGAACTAGATGCTGAGGCATGAAATGGATATGATGGCTTCGAGATTGCTTTCTCGTGGGGAGTCGAGGAAGGATCTCTGGGCGCTAATGCTACAACATACTTGCTAAATATAATATGCTATTCTATACTCTTCTAGATGCTGCAAGATGCTTGAAGATGCTAGACTTCAATAGGCTAGGCCTTCCCTCTATTTTGGCATTTCTGCAGTTCAGTCCAAAGATACAGCCCCATTCCCTTGATACTGATGCATACTTAGCATAGTTCTGATGTAAGTCTTGCGAGTACTTCGGATGAGTACTCACGGTTGCTTTGCTACCTCTTTTTCCCCCATACCCGTTTGTTGCGATTAGATGATAGATCCGAGGAGCCAGACGCCACCCCCGACGACTACTACTACTACCCCAAGGGTGCCTACTACTACATGGAGGCCGCCGACGACCAGGAGTAGTTAGGAGGCTCCCAGGCAGGAGGCCTTGCCTTTTCAATCATTGTTGCTGTTTGTGCTAGCGTTCTTACGGCAGACTTGTTTACTTATGTCTGTACTCAGATGTTGTTGCTTCCGCTGACTCTTGTGTATTCGAGCTTATGTATTCAAGCCCTCGAGGCCCCTTGCTTGTAATATAAAGCTTGTATGACTTTAATTTGTGTCTAGAGTTGTGTTGTGATATCTTCCCGTGAGTCCCTGATCTTGATCGTACACCTTTGCGTGTATGATTAGTGTACGATTAAATTGGGGGCGTCACAAAATTGATGCATATTTATGGCTTTATAACAATGATTACGGAAGACAGTGCTCGTATATTGAATACAAACACTGAGGATATGTTGGTCTCTCCAGGAGTCCCAATGTAACCATGCCGAGGTCCCTCAAGGAGCCCCTGGTACAGTTTATTGGACTCTTTTATAGTTCCAAAGTGTTTTATACCAAAAACTCGAGGTTAGAATTGCGCAGTTTCTTTAAAGACGGATGGACTGCTCTTCTATTAGTGACCTCGGACAAGTTGAGCACTGATACGTCTCCAACGTATCTATAATTTTTGATTGTTCCATGCTGTTATATTATCATTCTTGGATGTTTTACAATCATTTTATAGCAACTTTATATCATTTTTTGGGACTAACATATTGACATAGTGCCCAGTGCCAGTTGCTGTTTTTTTGCTTGTTTTTTACCTCGTAGGAAATCAATACCAAACGGAGTCCAAACGTAGCGAAATTTTTTGGTGATTTTTTCTGGACCAGAAGGCACAAGTTGGGCTAAGAAAGTACCTAAGGGGGGCTCCGAGGGGAGCACAACCCACCAGGGTGCGCCTGGGGGCCCAGGCGCGCCCAGGTGGGTTGTGCCCACCTTGGCCACCTCCCGCACCGCCTCTTTGCTCTATAAATACCCCAATATTCTAGAAACCCTAGGGGAGTCGACAAAAATCAATTCCAGTCGCCGTAATGTAACGTCCCCAGGTTACCCCACTCTGGTTAAGCTACTTAACCTGCCATGTCATCATGATCACTCTAATAAAATTTCATTAGAAAATATTTCAACTTCAATTTCAAATTTCAAATGGGAGTCAAATAAATATTTCTTCAAATGGCAAAACTAAAATGTCCATAATGCTGCAAATAATCCTAAGGTAATTATAGAATTGAAACCAACTTCAGATAAATTCCCAGAATGCCCCTGGACATTTACAACAGTAGTCCAGCAGCATTTATCCTGCCTTATTCAATTTACAAAATTACCTAGCCATTTCTAATTGCCCTGAAACATTTTGTGGCTGTGACAAAATTCACAAAGTATTTATGTGGCCTAGTCCCACATTTATGAAAAGTGTTTTGGCAGCCCTAATTATTTCTATACAGCTTCTGTTAATAAATAAAAGGAAAGCAGAAAACAGAATAAAGAAAAGAGGCCCGCAGGCCACTTACCTGTTACTGGGCCGAGTCGGCCCAGCCCACACCCTCACCTACCCCTCGCTCCGTGTCACCGTCCCCGTGGTGGAGCGCACCTCCGCCTGCCGCAGCTCGCCACGCCGACGAGGTAGGTGGGCGAGGGGATAAGCTCTCCCCGAGCCCTCTCCCCTGGCCTCCCTCCTCCACTCTCCACTCCCCCTGGACGCCTCGCTCCTCCCCTCTCTCTTTCTCCCCCCAGCGCGCTCGCTTGCCTCTCTCCCCACTCTGCCTTGCTCCACCAAACGGAGTCGTTGCCGCCGCCACGCCTTCAACGTAGCCCCTGCCACCATCGACTCCCCGTCGAAGTCCAGAAGCATCGCCTGCGTCGTCTTTGTCGACCGTGCCCTCGGATTCGAGCCGAACGCCGCTGCATCGATCGAATCACCTCCGTCAACACCGGCGATCACCGGGACTTCCCGACCCGTTCCTCGGCACTGCAGCTCCGAAACCCATCGACGAGCCACCGTGTGCTCCACTGGTGAGCCGCGCGACCTCTCCCTCCCTAGTTGCGTCTCGGATCGATGCCGCTCGCCGCGTGCCCGTACAAGCCTGAACGCTGCCGCCGCCATTGCTCGTCACCGGCCTCCTCCGGCCGTACTGCGGCCACCATCTGACTCGCCTACTTGCGCCCGTTCGAATCCCACCACCCACGCACGCCCCCGTGGCCGGAAACGGCCGACCGGCGATCGTCGGAGCCGCCGGATTAGCCGGCGTTAACCACGATGACATGGCACGTCATTAACCCTAACCCACGCGCTAATCCTCACTGACTATGGGGCCCACTGCTTAATTAAACCGACGGTTAAACTAAATAAAGCCTGTTTAAAACTTATGACACTGCCACGCGGGCCCCATCGGGCCCATTGACCGGTCAGAGGCGCTGACTGGGCTCGGCCATTCAGTGACAGGTGGGCCCCTGGGTCCCCTGTTGACCGGGTCAGTGCGGTCAAACTGACTGCTGAGTCAGTAGAGGCCTGGCCCACTGACAGCCACTGTGCTGGCTGCTGGGTACACCCACTCGGGTACCCATAGCATTTTCAGCTTAAAATAATTTGAATTATTAATAAAACAGAAAATCCAGAATATTGAACAAACTTTAGAAATTCGTAGAAATCAATCGAGCTCGGATCGAAAAACTTAAAACATGAAACTTGCTCAGAACGACGAGACGAGTCTAATCGTGCCGTCTGTTTCTTTGGCGGAACCTCCTACGTAGGAGAACTCGTAACTCTGAGCTCGATTCCGGCCAATGAATAGTGCACACACACCAATTAATAATCCCCGGTTAATTCTAAAAATAACCAAAATGACTTAGAATCATACTTAGGCAACCTGCACTGCATCATAGCATCACACGCACCGTGTTGCATCTGTTTGCATTATATTTACTTGTTTCCTCCCCCTCCTCTCTTTCGGTAGACCCCGACGTTGCCGTAGCTCCTGAGACAGACGCCGCTCCGGAGTACGACTACGTCCCCGACGACCCTGCCCTTGTCGTCGAGCAGACAGGCAAGCACCCCCATTTTGAGCATTCTGATATCACCTATTCTCTTCCCTCTTATGCTTGCATTAGATGTTACTGCTGCTGTTACCATCCTATATCTGTTGCATAGCCTATTTAATTGTAGCCTACTGTTGATACCTGCCTGTTATCCTAAACTGTTTAGATAGGATGGGTAGAGCCTGATCAGAGACCCACTTGTCTCGACTGCCCCGCTGGACTCTCAGAAGACCCGAGCAACGGGATTGAAGATTAGAACCTGGCACCGCACGTCACTTCCCCTAAGATGCTCGACACTACTGGGTTACTATCGAGTGCCGAGGGTGATACCTCGTCAGCACTTATGATGATAACCTTGTAGGTTAGTTAATCGGTCGTGGTAAGCGAGGGTGATTCCTCCTACACCACCCCCGATAATGACATCGTCGTGCAACTATTCAAGTGTGGACCTCGAGGGTGATACCTCCTTCGTTCACCTTGACGAGAACATTAGGTGGGACTCCTTCGAGGGTGATTCCTCGGGGTTCCCCCGTGGTGTCAGACACACGGAGACTTTGGGTACTATGACTGATTACTGAACTTTGATACTAAAGACGGGTCGGCCCTGAGAGGTACCCGCGCGAGCATGAATGCGAAGTGATGTGGAGTCGGGTTGACCTGAGAGGTGCCCGCGAGATAACTACGAGGCGTGGCCGGGCATTCTTAGCCCTTGCCGCAGGTCCTCGAGACGGGGCGACGGGGTCACATCGATTGTGAGTCTCTGCTCGTTACCGCGCGCTCCTAATCCACTACGGTTTGGATATTTGATCCGAGGGGCCTCTGGCCCGATAGCACTAACCATCACGTGGGCATAGTATGGGCGTTCTGCGTCGTATACTTCAGCCGAAGCTTAATAGACGTCAGCGACTAAGCGGCGCGCGCTGGATTGGACTGGTTACGCAACCGCGCTTGTATTAAGGGGTTGCTAGGTTTGCTTTCGGCCGCCCACGCAACGCGCAGGAGTTCCCGAGGCGAAGGCCCAAGACCCCTGGGGGCATAGGTTAGTCCAGCGTGCTGACCTCTCTGTTAAGTATTTGGTCGGGTTGCGGCGTGTTGCTTAGCCGAGGCCGGGCATGACCCAGAAAAGTGTGTTCGGCCGGAGTTAAGCGAGCGTGGTGGGTAAGTTGGTGCACCCCTGCAGGGAAGAAACTTCTATCGATAGCCTGTCCTACGGTAACGGACACTCAGAGTTGTATCCCGATCGGTACAACTAGAACATGACATGAGATGAGAACTGGATAGTACGGCTCTGGGATTGCTTTCTCGTAGGGAGTCGAGGAAGAATCTCTGGTCGAGGTTGATGACTTTACTACTATACTTTACATTATGTTATTCTGCTCTCTTCTAATGCTGCGAGACCGTTGAAGATGCTAGTCTTCGATAGGACTAGGCTTTCCCCCTCTATTCTGGCATTTCTGCAGCCCAGTCCACATATACAGCCCCTTTGAAAATGTTGCATATGTAGTGTAGATCCTTGCTTGCTGAGTACTTCGGATGAGTACTCATGTTTGCTTTATTTTCCTTTTCCCCCCTTTTATCCATTTGTCGCATCCAGACGACGGAGCCCCTGAGCCAGATGTCCCCGCCGACGACCACTACTACTACCAGCCCGGAGAGTACTACTACTACGAGGAGCCGTCTGACGACCAGGAGTAGGATCGGAGGGTCCAGGGCAGGAGGCCCACGCCTTTTCGATCGTAGTTTTATTTTGCCCCGCCTCTGTGAAGGCTTATCTCTATGTTCTGTAATATATATCTGTACCCAGATATCTGACGCTTCCGCTGACACTTGTATGTCATCGAGCTATGTATTCGAGCCCTCGAGGCCCTGGCTTGTAATATTAAGCTTGTATGAATTTATTTATGTTTTAGAGTTGTGCTGTGATATCTTCAAGTGAGTCCTTAGGCTTGATCGTGTGCATTTGCGTGTATGATTAGTGCACGATTGAGCCGGGGTTGTCACAGGTTGGTATCAGAGCCGACTGCCTCTAGGAATCCCCCTATCCAACTCCTTGGCCGAAGTTGAGTCTAGTTGTCAAAACTATTTTACTAACTTGGCTGTGTGGCTTACGGGCCCACGTCGCCAACTGGGTGGTATTAGGATCTTTTACTCCTCGACCTTTACTCTGGGACTCTGATCTCTCTTCTATTCGGGTTAAAGATTTTACTAACTCCAACATTAGGATCACGTAACCACTTCCTCCCGGAGAGCCCCTTAACCACAGATGGTCGTCTGCTTCATCAGAAGATTCTGAAGATACTCCTCGATGTTAACCGAGACCTTGTGCCACTGCTTTGCAGTTCCGGACCACCGACAAACCCCCGTGGATAACTAACCATTCTTGTCGTTTGTATCTTCATACCTAGTCGCTCACTTATGTGCGAGATACCCCGAAATACTCCTCATTAATCCGGGAATCCTTTGAGCCTACTGTCGTGCAGGTTCTTTCGCACTGCGGTTAATTCCTCACATTATCGGGGATTCGTTCATCCCCAGTTGTTCATATGCCTCACAAAATTCTTTGAAGTGCAATTCGATTTTCCAAAGATCCTCTGCAGCCTATCACTCTTGAATACCATTGCCGACCTGAATTGTGGTTAAATCCTTATGTCTGGCTATATTCATTGGTATCCTTTGACACCCTCATTTTGGTCTCCTTGATTCAACATGAGTGCGAAGGCACGTAATCATCAGTTGATCGTTCTAAATTATCTTTCCGGTTCAGACCTTCTTCTGAACATGAGTTGGTTCTCGATCAATCAAGTATTGGTTGATTGTCTAACTAAGCTTGTACAAATCACTCGTCCCTCTGCCCAGGTGAACTAATTGTCACTCCTGACTTTGGAAATCATGAACCCTCTGAATTTTATACTTGGGTTGTCCAAGTGCTTCCTTAATTCGATGTGCTTGCCTCCCGATTTTCTTCAGGAGGACTCTCAAGGGGAACTAGTTGTTAAAACCTTACCCCGTTAGCTCTCACGGATCACTTGATTTCTTTTGAGGACAATTATCCGATCGATTCTTTTCTATCCTAAGAACCTTAACGGTTCCTTCCCCGTTGACATTGCCTTGGCACCGAAGCATCCTCTACTTCTTGCCGACTGTATATCCGCCCAGCTTGCATGGCACGGAGAGACAGTGCATTCCTTCTCCATATTAACTTGGGACTGACTACTGACCAGGACATGTCACGTAACCATGGATGGAGATCTCTGCAAGACGGAACACTAAAGTTGCCCGTCTATCTCCATTCGACCTACTCATCTTTTGATCAGAGCTTTTGCTTCTGATCCCTCATTTTTGAACCATAACTTCTTTGAAATTAAACGTCGGATTGTTCCAATGTTACTATAATCTGATGCCGTTACATTCTTTCTTCTTCTGGTTCAGAGCCGCTACTCACCTCAGATCCTTTGTCGTTTACCTGATCTTTT
The DNA here is from genome assembly GCA_011799875.1 of Thinopyrum elongatum. NCBI lineage: Eukaryota > Viridiplantae > Streptophyta > Magnoliopsida > Poales > Poaceae > Thinopyrum > Thinopyrum elongatum. The sequence continues at coordinate 140,015,084 of CM022297.1, forward strand.
ATTGGATTAATATCCGACCGTATCCTTCATATTCAAACAACTTGTGAGCTCTTCCCTTGGTACTTAATACTTTCGGTAAATTGTATCATCTATTTTGATTTCGTTGCTCTGCTTTCGAACTCGCACCCCTTGCATTGGTTGATGGTTGTATAGATTCGTAAAAATGTCCCAATGGGTTGAACCTATGCTTTCCCTAATTCGTGTGAACTCGAAGGTTATGCGAGTCATACTCTTCTGGTGCTTCACCAGATAAATTCTTAGCACTACAATTTCTTCGAAAACAAGAAGTGAATGAAAGGTTGTGCATTGAAGAAGTGGGGGTCGACCTTGAACCTTTGTGTTCATGCCCATGGACCCGATGTAGAACTTATCATGGAAGCTGCTCGTAAAAAAAATAAAAATAATAATAATTATTCCCTTGGTACAAGTTCATCTTGTATCTAAGAATTGATCCTTTGCAAACATGGTTCCGACCATATCTCCTCTTTGAGTTCATTTCCCGGATAAGTTAAAATACTTGTCCTCTGCAGATCATTTTCCCCGTCCAACCTCTGCTCTGACTTACCTTCCGGTGCTACCCCTAGTACTTGTTACTGGGGAAGTCTAACACCCCATCACAACATTCCTAGCCGGATCGGCTATATTTTTATCGTGCCAACTTTCAACTGTGCTACCTGGTCCTTATGCCCGGAGCAACTTCCGACGATGAGCGAAGCTTACGTCGATCCTCCTCATCTTATCATTTCATCTCGAGCAACAAGTTTGATTTCGAGCCTGTGTCGTATCCGTGGTTCCAATAAAATTTTCGCCTCATCGTTCCTTACAGTTGATGTTGTCACCGTTCGATGGCATCTTCATAGAGCCTCCCGACAAATGTGATGTGATCATCGCCCATATTTGACTTGTTCCAAGTTATCGATTAAATTCATGGTGAGAATTATCATCCTTGCTCTTCGATGATTTGTGTTATCATCGATGACATCCTTGACCTTCGACCCACACAAACCTGGTTGTGTTTGGTTATTCCTTACGTTCCGAGATACCCTTGTAATTGTTTCTCGGTACCTCTTGAGATCTTCGAACCCAATCTTTACTTGACACCATATCATTGCTGCCGCGAAGCATGACTGTGTTATTCCGAACTCCAGCATGAACATTGGAAGCACATTGCCAAATGTGTCTCGATCAATTATCCAAACACCGTTGTATGGGTAATATCATGATTCATCCCTCGCCCCTTTCCTTAAAAGCTTTTGAAATTGCTGTCCCATCATGTATATCTTGCTCCGCTTTTCCTTGGACAGGATATACCCCTAAATCTTGTGTGGAAACACATTTTTCCTTTCCATTGTTTTGTTTAACCTTTCTTGAAATCTAATTTATCTGAGCAGAGATAACTCCCTGCTTATGAAAACACCTCGAGGTACAATTCGGTCAGTACGACCCTGCTACTATCGTCGAAGACATTCCGGTAACCCCCGATGGACGAGAACCTCGCCTATTGGTCTGCCTCGTTCAACGAGCAGGAAAATGGTTCTCTTCGTCCCTCGCCCTTGGTACCGATGTTGACGCCAACATAACTGACAGGCTATTCTCCGACATGTCTTATTGTTGTGAACGATAAGATGCCACCGTTCTTCCTACTTTTGGTCGACACCCCACCACAGTTCCACAGGATCGGAACCTGACTCTCTTGTATATTCTTGATTCCGAAGTAATCTTTGATCTTGACTATGTGTGTTATCCCGAGTCACCCCTCGATAGATGATCTACCCTCGATACCCTGAACCCTGTTCACACTTTGTTCAAGTATCGATTGAATGTCCATTTGATTAATACTTCTTATTGAACCTTCATACTTTGCTCTCAATGTTTCCTAAGTTTCAACTCGAGAGAAACTTTTGCCGCATTCCCTGAATTGTCCATCAGCTAATCGATCCTATAAGGATCAGTTCTCTCGAAGTTACTCCTTATTTCCCCACTTAAATCTCGGGACGAGATTTCTTGTAGTGGAGGAGACTTGTAACATCCCCAGGTTACCCCACTCTGGTTAAGCTACTTAACCTGCCATGTCATCATGATCACTCTAATAAAATTTCATTAGAAAATATTTCAACTTCAATTTCAAATTTCAAATGGGAGTCAAATAAATAGTTCTTCAAATGGCGAAACTAAAATGTCCATAATGCTGCAAATAATCCTAAGGTAATTATAGAATTGAAACCAACTTCAGATAAATTCCCAGAATGCCCCTGGACATTTACAACAGTAGTCCAGCAGCATTTATCCTGCCTTATTCAATTTACAAAATTACCTAGCCATTTCCAATTGCCCTGAAACATTTTGTGGCTGTGACAAAATTCACAAAGTATTTATGTGGCCTAGTCCCACATTTATGAAAAGTGTTTTGGCAGCCCTAATTATTTCTATACAGCTTCTGTTAATAAATAAAAGGAAAGCAGAAAACAGAATAAAGAAAAGAGGCCCGCAGGCCACTTACCTGTTACTGGGCCGAGTCAGCCCAGCCCACACCCTCACCTACCCCTCGCTCCGTGTCACCGTCCCCGTGGTGGAGCGCACCTCCGCCTGCCGCAGCTCGCCACGCCGACGAGGCAGGTGGGCGAGGGGATAAGCTCTCCCCGAGCCCTCTCCCCTGGCCTCCCTCCTCCACTCTCCACTCCCCCTGGACGCCTCGCTCCTCCCCTCTCTCTTTCTCCCCCAGCGCGCTCGCTCGCCTCTCTCCCCACTCTGCCTTGCTCCACCAAACGGAGTCATCGCCGCCACCACGCCTTCAACGCAGCCCCTGCCACCATCGACTCCCCGTCGAAGTCCAGAAGCATCGCCTGCATCGTCTTCGTCGACCATGCCCTCGGATTCGAGCCGAACGCCGCTGCATCGACCGAATCACCTCCGTCAACGCCGGCGATCACCGGGACTTCCCGACCCGTTCCTCGGCACTGCAGCTCCTAAACCCATCGACGAGCCACCGTGTGCTCCACTGGTGAGCCGCGCGACCTCTCCCTCCCTAGTTGCGTCTCGGATCGATGCCGCTCGCCACGTGCCTGTACAAGCCTGAACGCTGCCGCCGCCATTGCTCGTCACTGGCGCCCCTACCGGCCTCCTCCGGCCGTACTGCTGCCGCCATCTGACTCGCCTACTTGCGCCCGTTCGAATCCCACCACCCACGCACGCCCCCGTGGCCGGAAACGGCCGGCCGGCGATCGCCGGAGCCACCGGATTAGCCGGCGTTAACCACGATGACATGGCACGTCATTAACCCTAACCCACGCGCTAATCCTCACTGACTATGGGGCCCACTTCTTAATTAAACCGGTGATTAAACTAAATAAAGCCCGTTTAAAACTTATGACACTGCCACGCGGGCCCCGCCGGGCTCGTTGACCGGTCAGAGGCGCTGACTGAGCTCGGCCAGTCAGTGACAGGTGGGCCCCTGGGTCCCCTGTTGACCGGGTCAGCGCGGTCAAACTGACTGCTGAGTCAGCAGAGGCCTGGCCCACTGACAGCCACTGTGCTGGCTGCTGGGTACACCCACTCGGGTACCCATAGCATTTTCAGCTTAAAATAATTTGAATTATTAATAAAACAGAAAATCCAGAATATTGAACAAACTTTAGAAATTCGTAGAAATTAATCCGTAGCTCGGATCGAAAAACTTAAAACATGAAACTTGCTCAGAACGACGAGACGAGTCTGATCGTGCCGTCTGTTTCTTTGTCGGAACCGCCTACGTAGGAGAACTCGTAACTCCGAGCTCGATTCTTGCCGATGAATAGTGCACACACACCGATTAATAATCCCCGGTTAATTCTAAAAATAACCAAAATGACTTAGAATCATACTTAGGCAACCTGCACTGCATCATAGCATCACACGCACCGTGTTGCATCTGTTTGCATTATATTTACTTGTTTCCTCCCCCTCTTCTCTTTCTGTAGACCCGAACGTTGCCGTAGCTCCTGAGGCAGATGCCGCTCCGGAGTACGACTACGTCCCCGACGACCCTGCCCTTGTCGTCGAGCAGACAGGCAAGCACCCCCATTTTGAGCATTCCGATATCACCTATTCTCTTCCCTCTTATGCTTGCATTAGATGTTACTGCTGCTGTTACCATCCTATATCTGTTGCATTGCCTGTTTAATTGTAGCCTACTGTTGATACCTGCCTGTTATCCTAAACTGTTTAGATAGGATGGGTAGAGCCTGATCAGAGACCCACTTGTCCCGACTGCCCCGCTGGACTCTCAGAAGACCCGAGCAACGGGATTGAAGATTAGAACCTGGCACCGCATGTCACTTCCCCTAAGATGCTCAACACTACTTGGTTACTATCGAGTGCCGAGGGTGATACCTCGTCAGCACTTATGATGATAACCTTGTAGGTTAGTTAATCCATCGTGGTAAGCGAGGGTGATTCCTCCTACACCACCCCTGATAACGACATCGTCGTGCAACTGTTCAAGCGTGGACCTCAAGGGTGATACCTCCTTCGTTCACCTTGACGAGAACATCAGGTGGGACTCCTTCGAGGGTGATTCCTCAGGGTTCCCCCTTGGTGTCAGACACACGGAGACTTTGGGTACTATGACTAATTACTGAACTTTGATACTAAAGACGGGTCGGCCCAGAGGGGTACCCGCGCGAGCATGAATGCGAAGTGATGTGGAGTCGGGTTGACCTGAGAGGTGCTCGCGAGATAACTATGAGGCGTGGCCGGGCATTCTTAGCCCTTGCCGCAAGTCCTCGAGATGGGGCGACGGGGTCACATCGATCGCGAGTCTCTGCTCGTTACCGCGTGCTCCTAATCCACTATGGTTTGGATATTTGATCCGAGGGGCCTCTGGCCCGATAGCACTAACCATCACTGTGACGCCCCCGGCCCGATCGTGAACTAATCATACACGCAAATGCACACGATCAAGCCTAAGGACTCACGGGAAGATATCACAACACAACTCTAAAACATAAATAAAGTCATACAAGCTTTATATTACAAGCCAGGGGCCTCGAGGGCTCAAATACATAAGCTTGCGAACAAGCGTCAGCGGAAGCATCAGATATCTGAGTACAGATATTAAAAGAGAAACAGAAAGGCCTTTAGAAAGGCGGGGCAAAATAAAACACTACGATCGAAAGGCGAAGGCCTCCTGCCTGGGACCCTCCGATCCTACTCCTGGTCGTCAGTCAACTCGTAGTAGTATCCATCCTCTGGGTAGTAGAAGTAGTCGAACGACGGGGCATCTGTCTCAGGGGGCTCCGTCCTCTGGTCACGACAAACTGATATGGGGAGAAAAGGAAAACAAAGCAACCGTGAGTACTCAGAAGTACTCAGCAAGCAAGGATCTACACTACATATGCAACATTTTCAAAGGGAGGCTATATATTTGGACTGGCTGCAGAAATGCCAAATAGAGAGAAGGCCTAGTCCTATCGAAGACTAGCATCTTCAGCGGTCTTGCAAAATAGAAGAGGTAGAACAGTACAATATAATGTAGCAGTATCATTAAGTCTCATCGTCACCCGAGATCCTTTCTCGACTCCCTGCAGAAAGCAATCCCAGAGCCATAGTATCCAGTATCCAGTACTAAATTGTATCAATCAGGATACAACTCCGAGTGTCCTTTACCGTAGGACCGGCTATCGATAGAAGTTTTCTTCCCTGCAGGGGTGCACCACTTACCCAACACGCTCGATTAACCCGCCGGACACACTTCCTGGGTCATGCCCGGCCTCGGCCAAACGCACATCGCAACCCTACCTACAGCTCAGCAGAGAGTTCCCCGCCGGTCTACATCCTAACCAAGGGGTCTTGGCCATCGCCCCTCGCCCCCGGGTCGTTGCGCACATGCTCAGATCCAAGTACAACCGCAATGGCGCCAATCACTCCATGCCGCACTGCTGAACTGGACGTCTGACAGAGCTTTCGGCTGATGCATACGATGCAGAACGCCCATACTATGCCCACGTAATGGTTAGTGCATCAACCAGAGGCCTGCTCGGATCAAATATCCAAATCGTTAGGACTAGGGGCTTGCGGTAACGAGCAGAGACTCACGAAAGATGTGACCCCGTCGCCCCGTCTCGAGGACTTGCTGCAAGGGTTAAGAATGTCCGGCCGCGCCTCGTATTCACCACTCGGGCACCACACTGGCACCCGTCTTCACAACACCCGCCTCTCAGGCGCACGCGGGTACCCCTCAGGGTCGACCCGCCTATCCAAGTAACAGTGTAAAGTCCAAGTATCTGTGTGTCCATAACATCAGGGGAATCCGAGGTATCACCCTCGTTGGATTCCTACTCGATGTCTCCGTCAAGGTGAACTCGGAGGAATCACCCTCACTGGGTCCACACTTGAGGTGTTGTACGACAGCGTCGTTATCGGAAGCGGTGAAGGAGGAATCACCCTCGATGATCAGGACCGAATAGCTACTCTACAGAGTTAACATCAGAAGTGCTACAAGAGGTTTCACCCTCGGCACTCGATAGTAACGCTGCAGTGTCGTTACAACTAAGGGGGGGGGGTGATGTGCGGTGTCGGGGCCTGGTCTTCAATCCCGTTGATCGGGTCTTCTGACGATCCAACGCGGCAGTCGGGATAAGTGGGGTCACTGATAGGTCTCTACCCAGCCTATACTAAGCAGTTTAGGATATGCAGGTAATTATCAACAGCAGGTTACAATAAACAGGTTATGCATCAGAATAGGTAAAGCAGCAGCAGCAGCAATTCTAATGCAAGCATGGGAAATAGAATGGGCGATATCGGGATGATCAAAAAGGGGGGGGCTTGCCTGGTTGCTCGGCGGCAAGGGCAAGGTTGTCAAAGGTGTCTTCGGGATCCGGAGCTGCATCGGTACCGGGAACTGCGTCGGGGTCTAACGAGAGAGAAGAGGGGGAGGAAACAGCATAAATATAGAGCAAACATAAGCAACACGAAGCAGGCTATTCTAACGTGCAGTGCAGGGTTGCCTGAAGACATGTCTAAGCCATTTAGTTATCTTAGGAATTTGTTTGGATTTATTTTATTAAAGTCATGCACTATTCATTTAGCTGAAACAGGCAAAAAGTTGCATGTTCAGATAGTTAGAGGCATCCAACAGGTGTGTGGGTAGCGTATTCAGATTTGTCTCATTTTTCTGATCATTTTTCATATATAAATTATTTTCATCGGAGTTACGGATTAAAAGATATGATTTTCTAAAGTTTTATTGATTTTCTGGAATTTATTTAGTTATTTAAATTCGAATTATCCAAAACAGTGTAAGTGACGTCAGCATGACCTAATCATGATGTCAGCAGGTCAACTGGTCGGCTGACCAGTCAAACCAGACAGGTGGGACCCACATGTCATTGACTGTGACATTAACAGTGGGGTTAAAATTAACTAACTGGGTTAATTAGTGGCTGGGCCCCAGCAGTTAGTGACTGATTAGTGTTTAAAATAATTAATTAACTAATTAACAGATTTTCTATTTAATTAAATCAGTTTAACCGAGTGGGGCCCGCATGTCAGCGAGACAGGGCCGCCACGTCAGGTGTTGACCTGGTCAACAGGTCAACTGGGGGCCCGCGGGGTCCCACAGTCAGTGGCACAGGCGGTGGGGGCCACGTGCCACGTCGGCGCCGGCCACCGGAGCACGCCGGCGAGCTCGCCCGCGGTGGCGCAACTCCGACGAGTTCGGGAATCGCCCACAAGGCATTATTTTGCGCGCGGCTTGGCGCGTTCGAAAGCTAGCGAGGTGCCGCATCGCGTGGGGGTGGTGGCTGGGTCGGGGGTCACCGGAAACGGCGCCGGCGACGACCGCAGCGGCGACGACTTCGGGTGCACAACGGGGACAGCGCTACGGCGCGCTACGGGGCGAGGCGAAGCGCTAGCGAGGCCCAACGCGGCACGGGGAACACGATGCGCACGGGCACGGGGCCCAAGGGTCGCCGGGAGCACGCCGGCGACGAGCGAGGCGGATGCGCGTTCGGTGATGAAGGGGGCGGCGCCCACGGCTAGCTAGCGGCGACGAGAGAGAGTGGGGAGGAAGCAGAGGCTCACGGTGAGCCGTAGGGGAGTGGCAGCGGGCTCGGGGAGGTGTCGACGGCGGCGAATCGGCGGCGGCGATGCGGGCACCCGAAGGTTGAAGACGACGGCGTAGGAGGCGAAGCAGAGGCGCTCGGCTTCGGCTCGATGGCGCAGTCGAAGGAGGCGATGATGGCGGGCACCGTGGACACGTCGGGGAGGCCAGAGGGGCACGGTGGCCGCGGCTGTTACGGCGGCAGCGCCATGGTCACGCTAGGGCTTGCGGGAGAGGAGAGGGACGAGGCAGGGAGAGGGGGAAGTGAGGCAAGGGAGTGCCAGGGGGGTCGAGGAGGGGGCCTTGTAGGCGCTGGCGTGGGCGCGGCGTGCTGTCGAGCAGCGGTGAGGGGGGGCCTGGCCGCGCGCGGCAGGTGCTCGACAGCGCGCGCGTGAGCAGTGCGAGGTGAGGGACGGCGCGGGGGTGGGCTAGGCCGCGCTGTAGCAGTAGGCCTAGTGCACAATAGATCCTTTAGGCCTTTTTCCTTTTCTCTTTTTCTGTTTCTTTTCTTTTCTATTTTGTAATTAGTTAGGCCTCAATATGAATTTTGTAAAACATGGCACTTATTCCATTAAATGCTATACATTATCTGCTACTACCAAAAATTGGTTAGGTGTCCACATCTTTTTATTTGGGTTTTATTTAATTAAAAAGGTATTAACCAACCCTGTGTTTGTGGTTGTTAGAGTCACATAATTCACTTATTAAAAGTTGGTTATAATTTTAGAATGGTCTCTGGAATATTTGCCATTTAATGAACAATTTAGTTTTTATGTTGGACAACTTTTATTTTCCACTTTCATTTGAATTTGGATTTGAAAAGAGATATGATACTAATGATGATTAAGTACTGTTGATCATGATGACATGGCATAATCAAAAGGGTGATTACTGTAGCTTAATACATGGGGTGTTACAAATCTCCTCTACTAACAAGAATTCTCGTCCCGAGAATTAAGAGGTAGAAGGAAAAAGTTCGGGGTATTCCGCACGAAGATTATCCTCGCGTTCCCAAGTGGCTTCATCTTCAGTATGATTTGACCACTGTACTTTGAGGAACTTGGTAACCTTTTGTCGGGTTCGACGTTCAGCTTCATCGAGAATGCGGATCGGATGCTCCTTATAAGAAAGATCATCATGCAATTCGAGCATTTCGTGATCCACAGCTCGGTGCGGAGATTCCTTGAAGCATTTACGTAGTTGCGACACATGGAAGACGTCGTGGATATGAGAGAATTGTGGCGGCAATTCCAATTTATATGCCACCTGACCACGTCTAGCAATAATGCGAAAAGGACCAATGTAGCGCGGAGCTAGCTTGCCCTTGATTCCAAAACGGTGTGTGCCTTTCATAGGAGTGACACGAAGATAAGCTTGCTCACCGGGTTGATAAGTCAAACCCCATCGTTTGCGATCATAGTTGCTCTTCTGGCGGTCCTAGGCCGCCTTGAGATTTTCACGGACGATACGGACTTGTTCTTTGGCGTGTTGAATAATATCCGGACCCACGAGCGGTCGTTCCCCAGTTTCTGACCAATTCAGAGGGGTTTGACACTTACGTCCATAAAGAACTTCAAAGGGAGCCATTTTCAAGCTGGCTTGATAGCTGTTGTTATAAGAGAACTCGGCATACGGAAGAGATTCTTCCCACTTCTTGCCGAAAGAAATGACACAAGCTCGAAGCATGTCTTCAAGAACCTGATTGACTCGTTCGACTTGGCCTTGGGATTGGGGGTGATAAGCTGAACTCCAGGTAATATGAGTTCCCATAGCTGTTTGGAAACTTTCCCAGAATTTGGAAGTGAAAAGGCCGCCACGGTCCGAACTGATCTCCTTCGGAATACCGTGGAGTGAAACAATTCTGGAGATATACAACTCTGCTAACTGACTAGCAGTGATAGTCTCTTTGACAGGCAGAAAATGTGAAACTTTAGAGAGTTGGTCGACGACGACAAGAATAGCATCGTGACCCTTCTGTGACCCGGGAAGTCCTGTAACGAAATCCATCTGAACCTTATCCCATTTCCATAGAGGAATAGGAAGTGGTTGCAGAATTCCAGCTGGTTTCTGATGTTCTGCTTTAACGCGACGACACACATCACATTCAGCAACATAACGAGCAATGTCCTGCTTCATTCTAGACCACCAATACCTTTGACGGAGATCACGATACATCTTGGTGCTACCCGGATGAATAGACAGCGGGGTATCATGTGCCTCCTTCATGACCTTGTCGGTCATAAGCTTGAAGCGAGGTACGACAATGCGGTTTCTGAAATACAAGGTTCCATATTCAGACAGCGAGAAATCCCTGTACTTTACAAGGTGAAGGTCTTTCTTCATCAGATCAATTTCAGCATCTTTAGCTTGCGCATTCTTAACAGCTTTCTCAAGATCTGGTTGTATCACAAGGTTATTTAGAGAACCCTGTGGAACAATACACAGATTCAGCTTGCGCAGTTCTTCATAAAGACGAGGTTGAGCTCGCCTAACCATGAGGTTGTCGCAATAGGACTTGCGGCTTAAGGCATCAGCCATCACGTTAGTCTTGCCAGGGGTATAGGATATACCCAAATCATAGTCCGCAATGGCCTCCATCCATCTTTGCTGACGGAGGTTTAGAGACGGTTGAGTGAACAAGTACTTCAGACTTTTATGATCCGTGTAGATCTCGCAACGATTACCGAGAAGGTAATGTCGCCACAACTGCAATGCATAGATCACAGCAGCTAGTTCTAGATCATGTACCGGATAATTTTCTTCATGTGGGCGCAACTAACGAGAGCCATAAGCAATCACTTTACGCTCTTGCATTAGGACACAACCTAATCCTTCACGGGATGCGTCACAATAGATCACAAAGTCTTTGCGGGTATCTGGAGGAGATAGTACTGGGGCAGATGTTAGCTTGTCTTTGAGTGCTCGAAAACTTTCCTGACATTTTTCTGTCCATTCGAACTTAACGCCCTTGTGAAGCAGATCAGTCAGGGGCTTAGCAATCTTGGAAAAGTTCTCGACAAATCGACGGCAATAGCTTGCAAGGCCGAGAAAACTTCTCACTTGCTTGACGTTCTTCGGAGGAGTCCAGTCAAGAATAGCCTGAACTCGTTCTGGGTTAATGGCAATACGTGGGCAGGTAGTGAAAGAGATTGACGATGATAACACAGATCGGCGAGGGGCAAGGATGGCATTGCCGTTCATGAATTCAATTAACATCTCGGAAGAACTCAAATGTTGACGCTGAACACGACACATTTTTCCGGGAGATTCCAAAAGTGTCAAATGACAGGGTGAGAAGCGTAAGATACTTGTAAAGGAAAGGTTAAACAAACCAATGGAAAGGAAAATGATGATTATCAGACTAATCGTTCCAAGGAAAGGATCAGTTGCGAATATCCAGCTCTCCGGGAGAATGTGATTACGAGATCCTAATGTTGGAGTTAGTAAAATTTTAACCCGAGTAGAAGAGAGATCAGAGTCCCAGAGTATAGGTCGAGGAGTAAAAGATACTAATACCACCCAATTGGCGACGTGGGCCCGTAAGCCACACAGCCATGTTAGTAAAACAATTTTCGGTTACTAGACTCAACTTCGGCCAAGGAGTTGGAAAGGGGGATTCCTACAGTCAGTCGGCTCTGATACCAACTTGTGACGCCCCCGGCCCGATCGTGCACTAATCATACACGCAAATGCACACGATCAAGCCTAAGGACTCACGGGAAGATATCACAACACAACTCTAAAACATAAATAAAGTCATACAAGCTTTATATTACAAGCCAGGGGCCTCGAGGGCTCGAATACATAAGCTTGCGAACAAGCGTCAGTGGAAGCACCAGATATCTGAGTACAGATATTAAAAGAGAAACAGAAAGGCCTTTAGAAAGGCGGGGCAAAATAAAACACTACGATCGAAAGGCGAAGGCCTCCTGCCTGGGACCCTCCGATCCTACTCCTGGTCGTCAGTCAACTCGTAGTAGTATCCATCCTTTGGGTAGTAGAAGTAGTCGAACGACGGGGCATCTGTCTCAGGGGGCTCCGTCCTCTGGTCACGACAAACTGATATGGGGAGAAAAGGAAAACAAAGCAACCGTGAGTACTCAGCAAGCAAGGATCTACACTACATATGCAACATTTTCAAAGGGAGGCTGTATATGTGGACTGGGCTGCAGAAATGCCAGAATAGAGAGAAGGCCTAGTCCTATCGAAGACTAGCATCTTCAGCGGTCTTGCAGAAATAGAAGAGGGTAGAACAGTACAATATAATGTAGCAGTATCATTAAGTCTCATCCTCACCCAGAGATCCTTTCTCGACTCCCTGCGAGAAAGCAATCCCAGAGCCATAGTATCCAAGTATCCAGTTCTAAATTGTATCAATCAGGATACAACTCCGAGTGTCCTTTACCGTAGGACCGGCTATCGATAGAAGTTTTCTTCCCTGCAGGGGTGCACCAACTTACCCAACACGCTCGATTAACTCCGGCCGGACACACTTTCCTGGGTCATGCCCGGCCTCGGCCAAACGACACATCGCAACCCTACCTACAGCTCAGCAGAGAGGTCCCCGCCGGTCTACATCCTAAGCGCAAGGGGGTCTTGGCCATCGCCCCTCGCCCTCCGGGTCGTTGCGCACATGGCTCAGATCCAAGTACCACCGCAATGGCGCCAATCACTCCATGCCGCACTGCTGAACTGGACGTCTGACAGAGCTTTCGGCTGATGCATACGATGCAGAACGCCCATACTATGCTAACGTGATGGTTAGTGCTATCAGACCAGAGGCCTGCTCGGATCAAATATCCAAATCGTTAGGACTAGGGGCTTGCGGTAACGAGCAGAGACTCACGAAAGATGTGACCCCGTCGCCCCGTCTCGAGGACTTGCTGCAAGGGTTAAGAATGTCCGGCCGCGCCTCGTATTCACCACTCGGGCACCCGTCTTCACAACACCCGCCTCTCAGGCGCATGCGGGTACCCCTCAGGGTCGACTCGCCTATCCAAGTAACAGTGTAAAGTCCAAGTATCCGTGTGTCCATAACATCAGAGGAATCCGAGGTATCACCCTCGTTGGATTCCTACTCGATGTCTCCGTCAAGGTGAACTCGGAGGAATCACCCTCACTGGGTCCACACTTGAGGTGTTGTACGACAGCGTCATTATCGGAAGCGGTGAAGGAGGAACCACCCTCGATGATCAGGACCGAATAGCTACTCTACAGAGTTAACATCAGAAGTGCTACAATAGGTTTCACCCTCGGCACTCGATAGTAACGCTGCAGTGTCGTTACAACTAAGGGGGGGTGATGTGTGGTGTCGGGGCCTGGTCTTCAATCCCGTTGATCAGGTCTTCTGACGATCCAGCGCGGCAGTCGGGATAAGTGGGGTCACTGATAGGTCTCTACCCAGCCTATACTAAGCAGTTTAGGATATGCAGGTAATTATCAACAGCAGGTTACAATAAACAGGTTATGCATCAGAATAGGTAAAGCAGCAGCAGCAGCAATTCTAATGCAAGCATGGGAAATAGAATGGGCGATATCGGGATGATCAAAAAGGGGGGGGGCTTGCCTGGTTGCTCGGCGGCAAGGGCAAGGTTGTCAAAGGTGTCTTCGGGATCCGGAGCTGCGTCGGTACCGGGAACTGCGTCGGGGTCTAACGAGAGAGAAGAGGGGGAGGAAACAGCATAAATATAGAGCAAACATAAGCAACACGAAGCAGGCTATTCTAACGTGCAGTGCAGGGTTGCCTGAAGACATGTCTAAGCCATTTAGTTATCTTAGGAATTTGTTTGGATTTATTTTATTAAAGTCATGCACTATTCATTTAGCTGAAACAGGCAAAAAGTTGCATGTTCAGATAGTTAGAGGCATCCAACAGGTGTGTGGGTAGCGTATTCAGATTTGTCTCATTTTTCTGATCATTTTTCATATATAAATTATTTTCATCGGAGTTACGGATTAAAAGATATGATTTTCTAAAGTTTTATTGATTTTCTGGAATTTATTTAGTTATTTAAATTCGAATTATCCAAAACAGTGTAATTGACGTCAGCATGACCTAATCATGACGTCAGCAGGTCAACTAGTCGGCTGACCAGTCAAACCAGACAGGTGGGACCCACATGTCATTGACTGTGACATTAACAGTGGGGTTAAAATTAACTAACTGGGTTAATTAGTGGGTGGGCCCCAGCAGTCAGTGACTGATTAGTGTTTAAACTAATTAATTAACTAATTAACAGATTTTCTATTTAATTAAATCAGTTTAACCGAGTGGGGCCCGCATGTCAGCGAGATAGGGCGGCCACGTCAGTTGTTGACCTGGTCAACAGGTCAACTGGGGGCCCGCGGGGCCACACAGTCAGTGGCACAGGTGGTGGGGGCCACGTGCCACATCGGCGCCGGCCACCGGAGCACGCCGGCGAGCTCGCCCGCGGCGGCGCAACTCCGGCGAGTTCAGGAATCGCCCACAGGGCATTATTTTGTGCGCGGCTTGGTGCATTCGAAAGCTAGCAAGGTGCCGCATCGCGTGGGGGTGGTTGCTGGGTCGGGGGTCACCGGAAACGGCGCCGGCGACGACCGCAGCGGCGACGACTTCGGGTGCACAACGGGGACAGCACTACGGCGCGCTACGGGGCGAGGTGAAGCGCTAGCGAGGCCCAACGCGGCACGGGGAACACGATGCGCACGGGCACGGGGCCCAAGGGTCGCCGGGAGCACGCCGGCGACGAGCGAGGCGGATGCGCGTTCGGTGACGAAGGGGGTGGCGCCCACGGCTAGCTAGCGGCGACGAGAGAGAGCGGGGAGGAAGCAGAGGCTCATGGTGAGCTGTAGGGGAGTGGCAGCGGGCTCGGGGAGGTGTCGACGGCGGCGAATCAGCGGCGGCGATGCAGGCACCCAAAGGTTGAAGACGACGGCGTAGGAGGCGAAGCAGAGGCGCTCGGCTTCGGCTCGATGGCGCAGTCGAAGGAGGCGACGATGGCGTGCACCATGGACACGTCGGGGAGGCCAGAGGGGCACGGTGGCCGCGGCTGTTACGGCGGCAGCGCCATGGTCGCGCTCGGGCTTGCGGGAGAGGAGAGGGACGAGGCAGGGAGAGGGGGAAGTGAGGCAAGGGAGTGCCAGGGGGGTCGAGGAGGGGGCCTTGTAGGCGCTGGCGTGGGCGCGGCGTGCTATCAAGCAGCGGTGAGGGGGGGCCTGGCCGCGCGCGGCAGGTGCTCGACAGCGCGCGCGTGAGCAGTGCGAGGTGAGGGACGGCGCGGGGGTGGGCTGGGCCGCGCTGTAGCAGTAGGCCTAGTGCATAATAGATCCTTTAGGCCTTTTTCCTTTTCTCTTTTTCTGTTTCTTTTCTTTTCTATTTTGTAATTAGTTAGGCCTCAATATGAATTTTGTAAAACATGGCACTTATTCCATTAAATGCTAGACATTATCTGCTACTACCAAAAATTGGTTAGGTGTCCACATCTTTTTATTTGGGTTTTATTTAATTTAAAAGGTATTAACCAACCCTGTTTTGTGGTTGTTAGAGTCACATAATTCACTTATTAAAAGTTGGTTATAATTTTAGAATGGTCTCTGGAATATTTGCCATTTAATGAACAATTTAGTTTTTATGTTGGACAACTTTTATTTTCCACTTTCATTTGAATTTCCATTTGAATTTGGATTTGAAAAGAGATATGATACTAATGATGATTAAGCACTGTTGATCATGATGACATGGCATAATCAAAAGGGTGATTACTGTAGCTTAATACATGGGGTGTTACAATCACGTGGGCATAGTATGGGCGTTCTGCGTCGTATACTTCAGCCGAAGCTTAATAGACGTCAGCGACTGAGTGGCGCGCGCTGGATTGGACTGGTTACGCAACCGCGCTTGTATTAAGGGGTTGCTAGGTCTGCTTTCGGCCGCCCACGCAACGCGCAGGAGTTCCCGGGGCGAAGGCCCAAGACCCCTGGGGGCATAGGTTAGTCCGGCGTGCTGACCTCTCTGTTAAGTATTTGGTCGGGTTGCAGCGTGTTGCTTAGCCGAGGCCGGGCATGACCCAGAAAAGTGTGTCCGGCTGGAGTTAAGCGAGCGTGGTGGGTAAGTTGGTGCACCCCTGCAGGGAAGAAACTTCTATCGATAGCCTGTCCTACGGTAACGGACACTCGGAGTTGTATCCCGATCGGTACAACTAGAACATGACATGAGATGAGAACTGGATAGTACGGCTCTGGGATTGCTTTCTCGCAGGGAGTCGAGGAAGAATCTCCGGTCGAGGTTGATGACTTTACTACTATACTTTACATTATGTTATTCTGCTCTCTTCTAATGCTGCGAGACCGTTGAAGATGCTAGTCTTCGATAGGACTAGGCTTTCCCCCTCTATTCTGGCATTTCTGCAGCCCAGTCCACATATACAGCCCCTTTGAAAATGTTGCATATGTAGTGTAGATCCTTGCTTGCTGAGTACTTCGGATGAGTACTCACGTTTGCTTTATTTTCCTTTTTCCCCCTTTTATCCATTTGTCGCATCCAGACGACGGAGCCCTTGAGCCAGATGTCCCCGTCGACGACCACTACTACTACCAGCCCGGAGAGTACTACTACTACGAGGAGCCGTCTGACGACCAGGAGTAGGATCGGAGGGTCTAGGGCAGGAGGCCCACACCTTTTCGATCGTAGTTTTATTTTGCCCCGCCTCTGTGAAGGCTTATCTCTATGTTCTGTAATATATATCTGTACCCAGATATCTGACGCTTCCGCTGACACTTGTATGTCATCGAGCTATGTATTCGAGCCCTCGAGGCCCTGGCTTGTAATATTAAGCTTGTATGAATTTATTTATGTTTTAGAGTTGTGCTGTGATATCTTCAAGTGAGTCCTTAGGCTTGATCGTGTGCATTTGCGTGTATGATTAGTGCACGATTAAGCCGGGGTCGTCACACGCAAGTTCCAGAAACCACAGATCCAATCTAGACACCATCACGGAGGGGTTCATCATCCTCATTGGTGCCTCTCCGATGATGCGTGAGTAGTTCATTGTAGACCTACGGGTCCGTAGGCAGTAGCTAGATGGCTTCCTCTCTCTCTTTTGATTCTCAATACAATGGTCTCTTGGAGATCTATTTGATGTAACTCCTTTTGCGGTGTGTTTGTTGGGATCCGATGAACTTTGAGTTTATGATTAGATCTATGTTTTTATCCATGAAAGTTATTTGAGTCTTTTGATCTCTTATATGCATGATTACTTATAGCCTCGTATTTCTTCTTCGAATCTTTGGTTTAGTTAGGCCAACTAGATCAATTTTTCTTGCCATGGGAAGAGGTGCTTTGTGATGGGTTCGATCTTACGGTGCTTGATCCCAGTGACAGAAGGGGAACCGACACGTATGTATCGTTGCTATTAAGGATAACAAGATGGGGTTTATTTCTACATAAATAGATCTTGTCTACATCATGTCATCGTTCTTATTGCATTACTCCGTTTCTTCATGAACTTAATACACTAGATGCATGCTAGATAGCGGTCGATGTGTGGAGTAATAGTAGTAGATGCAGGCAGGAGTCGGTCTACTAATCTTGGACGTGATTCCTATATAATGATCATTGCCTGGATATCGTCATAATTATTTGAAGTTCTATCAATTGCCCAACCGTAATTTGTTTACCCACCGTATGCTATTTTTCTCGAGAGAAGCCACTAGTGAAATCTACGGCCCCCGGGTCTATTTTCTCATCATATATTTTCAGATCTATTTTGCTATTTGCCTTTTTATTTATTTGCCACTTTTATTTTCAGATCTATATTTCTAAAAACCCAAAAATATTTTGCTGCACTTTATTTTATTCGTGATCTATTTATCCAATCTAGTATAATTTATCTCTGGCCACGTGCCAATTTCTGGCGCCGTTACCCGAAAGGGATTGACAACCCCTTTAATACGTCAGGTTGCAAGTATTTGTTCTTTGTGTGCAGGTGCTGTTTACGTAGTGTTGCTTGGTTCTCCTACTGGTTCGATAACCTTGGTCTCATCACTGAGGGAAATACCTACCGTTGCTGTGCTGATCATCCCTTCCTCTTTGGGAAATACCGATGTAGTTCAAGAAAACATCAAAAGGAATTTCTGGCGCCGTTGCCGGGGAGACATCATCAGCATCTACCAGGTTCCTAATCACAAATCTCATCTCCTTGCAATTTACATTATTTGCCATTTGCCTCTTGTTTTCCTCTCCCCCACTTCACAAAAAATTTACCGTTTAATTCACCCTTTTTTTCGTTCGCCGTTTTCTCGTCAGATCTGTTTTTGAGTGCAATCTTGTTGCGTAGTCATGATGCCTCAAAGAAAATATTATGATGTTCCTTACCCTAATATTTTGCTTGAAATTGAGAAAAGTACTAAAGAATATATGACTACACAATTTGAGCACAACAAATATTTTACTGAAGAACTTAAGGAACACTCTGTTGTGTTGGATGCTATAACAAAACAACTTGATGATATTAGTAGAGAAGTTTGTAATCTTCAATCTAAGTATGCTTTTGCTGAAATTTTGCTAGGGAAAATATCCGATGCACAAGCTACCCTCGTAAATCAAATGGCCGCTAAACCAATCTCGTTAGAAGATAAAAATGATGAAGATCTTAAAGTGATTGGTGTTTCTTCTATTGATTCCTTGTTTAGTAAAATTAAAATTGATGAAAAAGGGACTGAAGAAGAGTCAACTTTAGATAGAAGGCGTCCCGATAATTTAGAGGGTGAAAATCTTGTTGAGAAAATTGATAAAAGTGGGTTTGGAGAGGCCAAAACTTTAACTAGTGATGTGCCCACTCTTTTGGATTACAAAGACTTTAATTATGATAATTGCTCTTTGATTGATTGTATTTCTTTGTTGCAATCCATGATAAATTCACCCGATGCCTATGAACAAAATAAAGCTTTTACTAACATATTGTTGATGCTATGATGAAAGCTTTGGAAGAAAAGTTGGAATTAGAAATTTCAAGTCCTAAAAAATTACATGATGAATGGGAACCTACTATCAAAGTTAAGATTAAAAATTATGAGTGTTTTGCTTTATGTGATTTGGGTGCTAGTGTTTCTACAACTCTGAAATCTTTATGTGATGTGCTTGGTCTTACCGTATTGAAGAATGTTCTTTAAATTTGCACTTGGCGGATTCTACTATTAAAAAGCCTATGGGAAGAATTAATGATGTTCTTATTCTTGCAAATAGAAATTATGTGCCAATAGATTTTATTGTTCTTGATATTGATTGCAATGCGTCTTGTCCAATTATTCTTGTTAGACCGTTTTTGCGCACTATAGGTGCCGTGATTGATATGAAAGAAGGGAACCTCAAATTCCAATTTCCTTTGAGAAAGGGTATGGAACACTTCCATAGAACAAGAATTAAGCCACCATATGAATCAATCATGAGGGCATCTTATGGATCTAGAAACAAAGATGACAACACTTAGATCTTTGCATTATGCCTAGCTAAGGGCGTAAAACGATAACGCTTGTTGGGAGGCAACCCAATGAATACAATTTATTTTTGTCTTTTTATTTCTGTTCTTGGGTGTTTGCACAATTATTATACTGTTATGATTGTGTTTTGTGTGTTTTAATTAGTGTTTGTGCCAAGTAAATCCTTTAGGATAGCTTTGGTGATAGTTGATTTATCTTGTTGGAAAACAGAAAATTTTGTGTCCAGTAAACATTTGAATTCGGAATATTAATATAGTTATGTTTTTGTAGAGTAAAGATTGAAATTACTGAAATATTTTTATCAAAAGATTTATATACAAATTGCCTCTGTTGTCTTAAGTTTTCAGAATTTTTGGAGTTACATAAGTATGAGAAAAATTCGCATCTTTACAAACTGTTCTGTTTTTGACAGATTCTGTTTTCTTTGCATTGTGTGCTTATTTTGATGAATCTATGGTTTTTATCGGGGGGTATGAGCCATGGTAAAGTTATAATATAATAGATATAATGCAAGAAAAAAATACTGAATGGGTTTTCTACGACTTAAAGTAAAGATTGGTTTTCTTATACTAACGGATCTCATGAAGGTTTTGTTGAGTTTTGTGGATTGAAGTTTTCAAGTTGTGGTGAGATAACTAGGATGAAGGAATAAGGAGTAAGAAGAGCCTAAGCTTGGGGATGCCCCATGGCACCCCAAGACATTATCCAAAGATAAGCAAGCAACTAAGCTTGGGGATGCCTGAGTGGCATCCCCTCTTTCTTCTAACGACCATCGGTTTTTTACTTGGAGCTATTTTTATTCGTCATATATCATGAGTTTTGCTTGGAGCGTCTTGTATGATAAGAGTCTTTTCTTGTTTTGCTTTTTATTTTAAGTCATGAATCCTTGCTGGACACACCTATTTGAGAGAGCCAAAATTATGCTATGACTTGTTAGAATTGCTCTCTATGCTTCACTTAAATCTTTATGAGCTATGGAATTGCTCTAGTGCTTCACTTATATCTTTTTGAGCACGATGTGCCTTAGTATTTTTGAAGAAATTCTCTCATGCTTCACTTAGATTTATTTGAGAGTCAGTAAATTTTATTTAGAAATTCTCTCTTGCTTCACTTAAATTATTTTGAGAGAAGAAAATTTTATGCTCATGTTCTTCACTAGATTTGTTTGAGCTATCAAAAGCAACAAATGAATTAGTCCCAAAGTGATAGATATTCAAGAGGGATATAATAAAACTTTCATGAAGATCACTGGACAAAATAAACTTGATTCCTTGTAATAGTTTTGCGATATGTTGATATAATATGTGAGTCATGGTGATAGATAATTATGCTTAGTAAGAATATTGGTGTTTTATGTTTGTGATTCCCTATGCAAGCACGAAAGTCAATAGTTATGCAATGAAATTACATCCTACTTGTGTGCATCATTCGGTGGTAGTTATACTTAATGCTCGCTTATGAGATTTTTTGTTTCTTGGTTGGATGCTTCAATCTTTTGCTAGCCTTCATTTGCACTAAGTATGATCACTACTTGTGCATCCAAAATCCTTAAACCAGTTTTGCTGTATGAGTCCACTATACCTACCTATATGCGGTATTTCCGTGCCATTCTAAGAAAATTTGTATGTGCCATCTCTAATTTCAAAATAAATTTCTCTTTGTGGTGCTCGTACCGCATGAAAAGGTAGGGGGTGGCTGAATATTTCCATGCTAGATGTGTTATTCTCAAGATGAGTGTTTATTCACTTGTCATTGCACCGGAGTACGGCAAAGGTATTAGGGATGCCCAGTCCCGAAATGAAAAATGAATTTACTTTAGTTGTTAAATATAAATTCCTTGGAAAGTGTTGGTATGGAGGGCACCCGTGAATACGGCTAGCCATGGAAAGTGAAAGTATGCGGAAAAAGGAATAAACTTATTTTTGTTTGGGAACTGCCTATGATCGCCTATGATATATCTAGCATGGAAAGTATTGGGAACTACTCGATCGTTTTCGTTGACAGGAAAAGCATGCCACCCAAAATGTTTTATCTCTACTTTTTTCGCTTTGAGCTCTGGCACCTCTACAAATCCCCACTTCCCTCTGCAAAGGGCCTTTCTTTTACTTTATGCAATTTTTATTTTGAGTCTCCATCTTCTCTTATAAAGCACCAAGTAAGGGGCACTATGATCGTACTTCAGCATTGGGTGTAGCTAATATGCGAGTGTGTTTCATGAATGGATCAATGATTAAGCATAATGGGCTAGGGATAACTTGCTTTAGTGTTGATATTTTGAAGGACATGGTTGCTTCTTGACATGCTTGAGTATTGAAATCGTCATGTCAAAACTAGACTATTGCTTTGAATCATATAAAAGTCCAAATGTCCATGCTACAAAGAAAAGAATATGTGATGAACATGTTAGGTAGCATTCCACATCAAAAATTCTGTTTTTATCATTTACCTACTCGAGGATGAGCAGGAATTAAGCTTGGGGATGCTGATACGTCTCCAACGTATCTATAATTTTTGATTGTTCCATGCTGTTATATTATCATTCTTGGATGTTTACAATCATTTATAGCAACTTATATCATTTTTGGGACAACATATTGACATAGTGCCCAGTGCCAGTTGCTGTTTTTTGCTTGTTTTTTACTTCGCAGGAAATCAATACCAAACGGAGTCCAAATGCAGCGAAACTTATTGGTGATTTTTTTTGGACCAGAAGACACAAGTTGGGCCAAGAAAGTACCTGAGGGGGGCTCCGAGGGGAGCACAACCCACCAGGGCGCGCCCAGGTGGGTTGTGCCCACCTCGGCACCTCCGCACCGCCATTTGCTCTATAAATACCCCAATATTCCAAAAACCTAGGGGGTGTCGACAAAAATCAATTCCAGCCGCCGCCAGTTCCAGAAACCACATATCCAATCTAGACACCATCACGGAGGGGTTCATCATCCTCATGGTGCCTCTCCGATGATGCGTGAGTAGTTCATTGTAGACCTACGGGTCCGTAGACAAGTAGCTAGATGGCTTCCTCTCTCTCTCTTTTGATTCTCAATACAATAGTCTCTTGGAGATCTATTTGATGTAACTCTTTTTGCGGTGGTTTGTTGGGATCCGATGAACTTTGAGTTTATGATTAAATCTAGTTTTTATCCATGAAAGTTATTTGAGTCTTTTGATCTCTTATATGCATGATTACTTATAGCCTCGTATTTCTTCTTCGAATTTTGGTTTAGTTAGGCCAACTAGAATATCTTTCTTGCCATGGGAGAGGTGCTTTGTGATGGGTTCGATCTTACGGTGCTTGATCCAGTGACAGAAGGGGAACCGTCACGTTGTATTGTGCTATTAAGGATAACAAGATGGGGTCTATTTCTACATAAATAGATCTTGTCTACATCATGTCATCGTTCTTATTGCATTACTCCGTTTCTCCATGATTTAATACACTAGATGCATGCTGGATAGCGGTCGATGTGTGGAGTAATAGTAGTAGATGAGGCAGGAGTCGGTCTACTATCTTGGACGTGATTCCATATAATGATCATTGCCTGGATATCGTCATAATTATTTGAAGTTCTATAAATTGCCCAAAGTAATTTGTTTACCCACCGTATGCTATTTTTCTCGAGAGAAGCCACTAGTGAAATCTACGGCCCCCGGGTCTATTTTCTCATCATATATTTTCAGATCTATTTTGCTATTTGCCTTTTTATTTATTTGCTACTTTTATTTTCAGATCTATATTTCTAAAAACCCAAAAATATTTTGCTGCACTTTATTTTATTCGCGATCTATTTATCCAATCTACTATAATTTATCTTCGGCCACTTGCCAATTTCTGGTGCCGTTACCCGAAAGGGATTGACAGCCCCTTTAACACGTCGGGTTGTCAAGTATTTGTTCTTTGTGTGCAGGTGCTGTTTATGTAGTGTTGCTTGGTTCTCCTACTGGTTCGATAACCTTGGTCTCATCACTAAGGGAAATACCTACCGTTGCTGTGCTACATCATCCCTTCCTCTTTGGGGAAATACCGACGTAGTTCAAGCAAACATCAAGCACCTGTATGAAAGCAAGCTCAGTGACCTATCGAAAAGTCCTTTGACGTACACAGGCAACCTTTATGGTTAATATTTACTGATCGACCGATCAAATTTGTGCATGTTGTGATAGTCTGCTTTTAAGCTGTACTTTGCAACTTTGTGCTATATGTTTATTTTGACTCCGTTGCGACCGTTTATCATTTGAAAGTGGCCCTGATACGTCTCCAACGTATCTATAATTTTTGATTGTTCCATGCTATTATATTATCTATCTTGGATGTTTTATATGCATTTATATGCTATTTTATATCATTTTTTGGGACAAACCTATTAACCTGGTGCCCAGTGCCAGTTGCTGTTTTTTCCTTGTTTCTGACTTTTACAGAAAATCAGTACCAAACGGAGTCCAAACGGAATAAAACTTTACGATGATTTTTCTTGGACCAGAAGAAACCCACTAGACTTGGAGAGGAGGCCAGAGGAGCCACGAGGAGGCCACAAGCCTCCTGGCCGCGCCCCAGGGGGGCGGTGCCTGCTACTTCTTGAGCTTGCGTTGGTTTTTCCCTTGAAGAGGAAAGGGTGATGCAGCGCAGTAGAGATAAGTATTTCCCTCAGTTAAGAACCAAGGTATCAATCCAGTAGGAGAAACACGCAAGTCCCCAATAAATGCACCTACACAAACAATCAAACACTTGCACCCAACGCGATAAAGGGGTTGTCAATCCCTTCATGGTCAATTGCAAAGGTGAGATCTGATAGAGATAGATAAAACTAAATAAAAGATAATTATTTTTTGGTTTTTTGGTTTATAGATATGAAAATAAAAAATTGCAAAATAGTAGATCGGAAACTAATATGATGGGAAATAGACCCGTGGGCCATAGGTTTCACTAGAGGCTTCTCTCATGAAGGCAAATAATACGGTGGGTGAACAAATTACTATCGAGCAATTGATAGAAAAGCGCAAAGTTATGACGATATCCAAGGCAATGATTATGTAATATAGGCATCACATCCGTGTCAAGTAGACCGACTCCTGCCTGCATCTACTACTATTACTCCACACATCAACCGCTATCCAGCATGCATCTAGAGTATTAAGTTCATAAAGAACGGAGTAATGCTTTAAGTAAGATGACATGATGTAGAGGAATAAACTCAAGCAATCTAATGAAAACCCCACCTTTTTATCCTCGATGGCAACAATTCAATACATGTCTCGCTACCCCCACTTTGTCACTGGGTGAAATCACGCAAGATTGAACCCAAAGCTAAGCACCTCTCCCATTGCAAGAAAAACCAATCTAGTTGGCCAAACCAAACCGATAATTCGAAGAGAAATACAAAGATATCAAATCGTGCATATAAGAATTCAGAGAAGATTCAAATAATATTCATAGATAAGCTGATCATAAATCCACAATTCATCGTGTCTCGACAAACACACCGCAAAAGAAGATTACATCGGACAGATCTCCAAGAACATCAAGGAGAACTTTGTATTGAAGATCAAAGAGAGAGAAGAAGCCATCTAGCTACTAGCTATGGACCCGTAGGTCTGAGGTAAACTACTCATGCTTCATCGGAAGGGCAATAGAGTTGATGTAGAAGCCCTTCGTGATCGAATCCCGCTCCGGCAGGATGTCGGAAAAGGCCCCAAGATGGGATCTCACGGGAACAGAAGGTTGTGGTGGTGGAAAAGTGTTTTCGTGGATGCCTCTGGTGGTTCTGGAATATTTGTGAATATATAGGAGGAAGATCTAGGTCAGGGGGTCACCGAGGGGCCCACAAGGTAGGGGGACGCGCCCCCCTAGGGCGCGCCCTCCACCCTTGCCGCCCCCTCGTGGCTCTTCTGACTTGGACTCCAAGTCCCCTGGGTGTCTTCTGGTCCAAGAAAAATCATCGTGAAGTTTTATTCCGTTTGGACTCCGTTTAGTATTCCTTTTCCGTGAGGCTCAAAAACAAGGAAAAAACAGAAACTGGCATTGGGCTCTAGGTTAATAGGTTAGTCCCAAAAATAATATAAAATAGCATATTAATGCATATAAAACATCCAAAATGGATAATATAATAGCATGGAACAATAAAAAATTATAGATACGTTGGAGACGTATCAAGCATCCCCAAGCTTAATTCCTGCTCGTCCTCGAGTAGGTAAATGATATAAACATAATTTTTGGTGGGAATGCTACCTAACATATTTATCCATGTAATTTTCTTTATTGCGGCATGAATGTTCAGATCCATAAGATTAAATCAAAACAAAGTTTAATATTGACATAAAAACGATTAATACTTCAAGCATACCAATAAAGCAATCATGTCTTCTCAAATAACATGGCCAAAGAAAGCTATCCTACAAATCATAAGCTGGCATATGCTCCATCTTCATCACACAAAGTATTCAAATCATGCACAAAACCCCGATGACAAGCAAGCAATTGTTTCATACTTTTGTGTTCTCAAACCTTTTCAACTTTCACGCAATACATGAGCGTGAGCCTGGACATAGCACTATAGTTGGAATAGAATTGGTGGTTGTGAGGAAGACAAAAAGAAGGGAGATAGTCTCACATCAACTAGAGCGTATCAACGGGCTATGGAGATGCCCATCAATAGATATCAATGTGAGTGAGTAGGGATTGCCATGCAACGGAGCATAGAGCTATAAGTTATGAAAGCTCAAAAATAAACAAGTGGGTGTGCATCCAACTTGCTGCTCACGAAGACCTAGGGCAATTTGAGGAAGGCCATCATTGAAATATACAAGCCAAGTTCTATAATGAAAAATTCCACTAGTAAATGAAAGTGAACATAGGAGACTCTCTATCATGAAGATCATGGTGCTACTTTGAAGCACAAGTGTGGAAAAGGATAGTAACATTGCCCCTTCTCCTCTTTTTCTCTCATTTTTTTTTCATTTTGTTTGTTTGGCTTCTTTGGCCTCTTTTTTTGTTGCTTTTTGGCCTCCTTTTTTGTTGGCTTCTTTGGCCTCTTTTATTTTTTCCTCACAGGGGCAATGCTCTAATAATGAAAATCATCACACTTTTATTTACTTACAACTCAAGGATTACAACTCGATACTTAGAACAAAATATGACTCTATATGAACGCCTCCGGTGGTGTACTGGGATGTGCAACGATCTAGCATAGCAAATGACATCAAAAAACGGACCAAGCCATGTAAAAATCATGCTAGCTATCTTACGATCATGCAAAGCAATATGACAATGATGGAGCGTGTCATATAGAACGAAACGGTGAAAAGTTGCATGGCAATAATCTCGGAATGGCTATGGAAATGCCATAGTAGGTAGGTATAGTGGCTGTTTTGGGAAGATATAGGTGGGTATGACGGTGGATGTGAAGTTGGTAAGTGCATCCGGTGAAACGTGTCGCGGCTGGTACTAGAAAGGCTAGCAATGGTGGTAAGGGTGAGAGTGCGTATAATCCATGGACTCAACATTAGTCATAAAGAACTCACATACTTATTGCAAAAATCTATTAGACATCAAAACAAAGTACTATGCGCATGCTCCTAGGGGGATAGATTGGTAGGAAAAGACCATCGCTCGTCCCCGACCACCACTCATAAGGAAGACAATAAATAAATAAATCATGCTCCAACTTCGTTGCATAACTGTTCACCATACGTGCATGCTACGGGAATCACAGACTTCAACACAAGTATTCCTATAATCCACAATTACTCACTAGCATGACTCTAATATTACCATCCTCATATCTCAAAACAATCATAAGGAATCAAACTTCTTCCATAGATTTCAATGCACTTTATATGAAAGTTTTTATTATATCCCTCTTGGATGCCCATCATATTAGGACTAAATTCATAACCAAAGAAAATTACCATGCTGTTTAAAGAGACTCTCAAAATAATATAAGTGAAGCATGAGAGTTCAACAATGTCTATAAAATAAAACCACCGCCGTGCTCTAGAAAGATATAAGTGAAGCACTAGAGCAAAATTGCCTAGCTCAAAAATATAAGTGAAGCACATAGAGTATTCTAATAAATCATGATTCATGCGTTGTCCCTCTCAAAAGGTGTGTACAGCAAGGATGATTGTGGCAAACTAAAAAGTAAAGACTCATATCATACAAGATGCTCCAAGCAAAACACATATCATGTGGTGAATAAAATATAGCCTCAAGTAAAGTTACGATAGACGAAGACGAAAGAGGGGATGCCTATCCAGGGCATACCCAAGCTTAGGCTCTTGGTTGTCCTTGAATGTACCTTGGGGTTCCTTGGGCATCCCCAAGCTTAGGCTCTTACCACTCCATTCCATAGTCCACATCTCTACCCAAAACTTGAATAACTTCACAACACAAAACTCAACAGAAAACTCGGAGATCCGTTAGTATAAGAAAAATAAAATCACCACCTTTGGTACTGTTGTGAAATCATTCTATTATATTGGTGTAATATTACTGTATTAACTTTTCATGGTCATACTCTCGATAAACTTACCCATAGATTCATCAAAAATAAGCAAACACACATAGAAAACAGAATCTGTCAAAAAAATAGAAGAAGTCTGTGATGATCGAATTGTTCTAAATTTATGTCGCTCAAAAAATTCTGAAAAAATTATTAAAACAGATGAAATTGTATATAAATGATTGTGTTAAATAATTAAGGGTTTTTCAACGCCAGCTTGAATATCAACAATTATGATGACTGGCGCAAAAGTTTCTGTTTTAAGCAAGATCAAATCAAACTATCACCGTAAGGCCTCCCAAAGGTCTTGGCACAAACACTATAATTAAACACAAACATCTAACCAGGAGGCTAGATAAAATTTTTTATGTGAAAAACAGAAGAAAAAGTAAAAAACAAAAAATATTGGGTTGCTCACCAACAAGCGCATTGTTTAACGGCCCTTAGTAGGCCATCAAATTCACATAGATCTAGGTATGTCATCTTTGGTATGCAATTCTTTTCTATAAAATTCTTCCAAAACGATCTTAAAATAATCATTCTTTCCTTTATTCCCTTCTAGTGGATGAACTTAAACCTCATTGAAAAGATTTGAAAATTAGTTTATCATGTTTGTAACATCCCTATTGTAATGGCTACAGTGATTGCCTTTTGATAATGCCAGTCATCATGATCAACAGTTGTTAAACATCATTTGGATATATCTTTTCAATTCAAATTCAAATGGGAAATTCAAACGGAAAGTGAAAAAAAAGTTGTTCAAATCCAGGAACTAAAATTGTTTCATGTATTTAAATAATCCAGCAGACAGATTCTAAAAATTAAACCAACAACACCTAAATTACTAATGACCCTACAACAACCCCAAAAAGAGATATTTAATCCATATTCATTAAAATAAAATCCAAATAGAAGGTATGGACCTCAACCTTTTTATAACAGAGAAGAAATAGCACTATAAATATGTGGCTAGTTCACCTATTTTACAAAAGTCATTTGGTTTTAAAAGAAAGGACAAAACATAATAATAGAAAAAAACAGAAAAGAGGAAAAGAAGAAAAAGAAAAAGGCCAAGCGCCGGGCCTAAGGTGGCACAGTCGGACCCCAGCCCATCTAGGCTCATACCCTTACCTCTCTCTGGCTATGCCGCGCCCTGTCGATCCGCACCGCGCACGCCCGCGCCTGCCCCCCTCGCTCGACGTGACGAGCGCATGCGCGCCACTACCGTGGAGGATAAGGGGCAGCCCCCTCCCTGACTTCATGCCTCTCCCCTCGTCGGCTCGACTCTCCCCTGCTGTTCTACCACCTCAGGAACGCAGCCGTCTCCGCGCCGCGTCACACGGCCACCGGCCTCCCCGCGCCTCCTGCTGGAGTCCGGGAGGGACCACCCGTTGCTCTTTTACATACCCACCACACCGGTTCGAGGTCGGAGACGCCGCCAAGTCATCGCCAACGCCGGTCTTCCCCAAACTGCATCTCGCCGGACGCGCCTTCGGTTCGTCTTCTCCGGCGCTTCTCCCCCAAGCCCCGAGTCCCGGCCGGCTCCCATGTGAGCACCGGACCCCCCTGACCTCTATCGCACCCCTCATGCCAGCTTGGAGCTCGCCTGCGTCGAAGCCCGAATACGGCCGCCGCTGTGCCCTCGTTGCTACCATGGCCAGAGGCCACACCGGGATGCCGAACACAGTCAGCATGCTTGCGGCCTCCCAGGAAACCGTAGCGCCCATTTCGTTTATTTGGATCGGCCGAACGAAATCATCGTGCTCGTGCGAGCCCCGAGCGCCGCCAGCCGCCATTTAGGCGATGGTGTGTTGATTCCGGCAACCCCTACACCTGCCGCGGCCACGTTCGACTCACCTAGCTGTCGGCCAACGAACGCCGCCTCTCGCGCTCCTCCCGTGGCGGGAACTTCCCAGCCGGTGAGCTCCACAACTCCTGCTAGCTCGGCCGGTAGCCGCCATAACCCCACTGACGTGGCCTAATTAGTACTAACTAAATCACCTAACACTCACTGACAGTGGCCCAGCCACTAACTAATTTGGTTAGTTAAATAAAAAACTGTTACTGGATCGTGAGTATGCATGTGTGCCCCACTGGCACTTATTAACATTTGACCCCCAGTCACACTTTGACTGTTGACTTTGCTGACTGTGATGCTGACTCAGCCATGGACCCCCTGTCATTCTAATAGGCTAGCTGGCTCTGAGTATAAAAAGAGTTCTACTGTTTTGGATAATTCGGATTTATAATTAAAAAACAATTCCAGAAATTTCAGGAAAAAATGTTAAACTTTAGAAAACATATAAAATAAACCGTAGCTCAGATGAAAATACTTTGTACATGAAAGTGCTCAGAACGATAGGACGAATCCGAATATGCCCTCATCATACCTGTTAACAATGCCTCTAACTACCTGACATGGAACCTTTCCCCTTCGGTTCAGTATATACCGAGATCGAGCTAAACGACGGAGGAAAATCCCAGATTATTTTCCCGCTTCGTCTACGACATGTAGCACTGCGTTACGTGACAGGTCACCCGCTAACCACCGCTTATTGCCATGTCATGCTTTGTGATTGCCTTCAGTGCGGTTATTTATCTGTTTCGCTTCCCCTCTTCTCTCTGGTAGACCCCGGTACAGACCGTAGTTCCCAAGACCGACGCAGCTCCAGGATGCCTGGACGCCACCGTTGACAACCTTGCATTGCCGCCGAGCAACCAGGAAAGCCACCCCCCTTTTTGATGCATTCAACCTATATCGCCCACTTCTATTCATGCTTTGCATTCTCATTGCTTGCTTGTTGATTGGTTTTTTGGCTGTGCCGTTTAACTATTTCTCGATAATGCAACCTGTTTATGGTAACCCCCCATTTGAAACTTAACTGACCCTCATTAAACTGTCATTTAGTATAGGCTGGGGAGAGACTATCAGTGACCCCCACTTTTACCGATGCCCGCTGGATCGTCACAAAGACCTGATCCCCAACGGCCGGCAGAAGACAGGACCGACGACAGCCCACCCACACTCACCCTTAGTTGTACGACACCGTGCAGCGTTATATCGAGTGCCGAGGGGTGAATACCTTGTAGCACTTCTGATGTTACTCTGTAGAGTAGCTATTATGGCTCATGAGCGTAACTGAGGGGTAACCTCCTTCATCCGACTTCGATAATGCACGCGTCGTACAACACCATCAGTGTGACCCCAGTGAGGGTGATTCTCCGGTTCCAACTGAACGGAGTAATCGAGTAGGAATCCAACGAGGGTCGGCATACCTCGGATTCCCTGATGTTATGGGCCACTTGAATACTTGGACTTCTTTACAGTGACTTGGAAAAGGCGGGTCGACCCGAGGGGTAGGTACCCGAGGTGAGCCTAAGTGGCGAATGTTGTGGAGAAGGGTTGACTGGATGTGGGACCCGGCCATGCTGAACCGGACATCTGACAGAGCTTTCGGCTGATGCATATGATGAGAGTGCCGATAACTTTTCCCACATGTGGTTAGTGCTATCAGGCCAAAGGCCCACTCAAATCACATATCCATCTTAGTACATTGGGGGTGCGTGTACCGAGCAGAGACTCCAGATCGATTGTGACCCCGTCGCCCCGTCTCGATGATTGCGCAAGGCCAAGAATGCCCGACCACCCTCGTTTCATCAATCGG